>OW388146.1:11251875-12716250 GCA_936450015.1 Meganola albula | reverse complement strand
AAAATCTTACCTTTTAACTGGAGGGTCACTACCACCAGATCCTTTAATCTCCACAGATATAACATGATATTTACCAAACCTCACTTGGCCAACGTGTTTTTATTGCGGCGTTCCTTTTGAAACCCAACAATTTAACAAATACATTCTGTAAGCAGTTACTGGGATATTTAACTGCCATAACCAACATAGATAATAATAACTTTCGCCTTAACCTTCATGTTAGTAAACGCGGTATACACAAAAAAGTTTCGGTGCCAACGCCAACGAGAATCTGGTCGCTGTCAGATTGTGGCAACGACTCCACAGGATTAACTAACGGTCTCTGTCCCGCGTACATTTAAGTATCGCTATTGCAATAAAATATAAAAAGAACAAAAAAGCAATAGAGTTTTATTTATTACTATATTTTTTTTATAATTCTGGCAAAACTATTGTTGTTTGTTGTCCATTCAGCTGTGAAGCGTTATTATTATTGTAATATCGTTACTGATAGTTTATGTTTTGATTTGAATAAATCTACAACACATTTGCATCTAAATAAACATTTTGTTCAATCTGCCAAACTTGGTAAAATATTTGTACATACACGGTGTTTAAACATTTGTTACGATTGTTCTTAAGTAAGCTTACACTTTTTTGAAACAAAAACCAAGAGACGAGTTTGCAAAATGATAGTCTTCATCTTCTGCTGCCATGCCCTAACCGGCGTCGGTGGCCACCTTTGTAAAGTCCTTTCTATTCCTGTCTAGTGAGTGTGACCGCATCTTGATTTTTGTCCAGCTCTTTATGTTATCCAGCCAGTTCATCCTCTTTCTTCCCCTTCCCCATTTTCTTTCGATTATTATTCCTAATAACTTATATCTGTCGTGTCTTTATAGATGTCCAAAATATTGGATTTTTCTCCTTTTAACTGTCGCTGATATTTCTCTATAAATGACAATAGTGAATAATAGTAGAACGTCCAATTATTAATGCTACAAGCTCACACTCAACGTCATAAGACGTAATGTAACTTTTGAACCTTTCAATACGCCGTCTGTTGACGTAGTTTTTTTACGAACGAAAAGTTCCCGAAAGGTTAGTTGTTTACTTTTTTTATTACTTATTCCAATTACCCGTTTAAGTTCTTAAGATAATTTTTTTTCATTGAGCTTTACCTATGTGATGACAATCTTCCAAATGAAATAATCAAGTTAAGCGTACTTAACACAACTTACAAACATCTGTTGCTGAAAAACAAAGCTACTCCAGATCTAGCGATACACAATAGCAACACAATTGCTATTGTGATACGTAAACGGGACGTTTTACTCACAGTCTGTTCTGTAACCGCAATTTAAACAATAGAATTTTGAGCTTATTACGTAGTAGCTGTCTTACTGTCATACCGTTCAAGTTTGTTAAAGGGTGGAATAAGAATTTTGAGAAGTTAGAAATTACTAGAAGACAAAGTTTTGACTTTTGATGGATTTCCTCATATGGATCATGTTATAACGAAAATTGTAGGCAGAAGTTAATGTCATTCAAAATTCGCCAAGTAAAAAAATAGAAACAAGCATCCCCAATTTATTTTATTTTATTACATAATTGTATTAATCCAGGCCCGGAAATGACTCACTGGAACCCACTGGAATAGGTACATTTACTGGAACAGAAGAATTTCAGTGGCATTCCACTGAAAAGAACTGGTCATTACAAAAAAAAAAACATTACATCAGTTTGCTAAGCTCCAAAATGTAAAAAAAAAAAAATTATTAGTAGACCTATCTTTACATTTTACTTATTTTACTTCTGCGATACTGCATAGCGGTTTTTGGGCAAATGAAGAGACCTTCTACAACTAATAATTGTTTATTAATTAATACACTATTACTTCGAATTATTTAACTCACATCAACAATGTTTACTGACTTAGACTTACTTTTCATTTTTTTAAATAAAATTTACAATTTAAATACTTTTAAACTATTAGAGAAATTTTGAAAGGTTATAAAGTAGATGTTACAATATCGTTTATTTTATTAAAATCCTTTTTTTTTAAATTTCAATACATTAAATTGAAATTTTAAACTGGGCTATGATGAAAAATACCCTAAATAGACTCAAATTCTCATTTCCGAAATCTCTCAGAACGGCTCCTGTAAAGTCGTGTACATATATTCCGTTTGTATTTGTATTCGTTTCCTGTATCGCAGTATATTTTTCGTGACGTTTCTATTTTGCACGTCAGGGGACGTTTTTGATTCATACAAGGCCTTTTGTAATGCAGTTGAAAATACCAATGAATGTTTGTGTTTGATAGAATGTATTGTTAATGTATTGTTTGTTTTACAATCAAAAAGGGCTGAAGATAATTTTGATTCTCGTTGGCATTAGCTGGCTGGTTAGATAATAATGTGTGTTGTGTGTAGTACCTACCTATGTATGTGTATGCTCACTGTAGAGCTAAGTATCTACCTATTTTGTAAGTATGCAACATAGGTTTTAATTGTCATTAAATATGTTTCCTTCGTACGAGCTGGTTTACTTTGTCTCCTATTACATACCACCTTACATGTGTCTTTCACGTAGCATTTCGTGGGTTCTGTCTGTTAAATCTGTTTGTCTTGAATTTGAGTGCAGCAAATCTACTGAATAAGATTTTTATTTGACAGGCCAAGTTATAAAAAAGTTTTAATTTGTTTTTTTTTCACATCTGTACTGTCCAAAGGCAGAGGTGATTATCATACTGCACCTTAATCCCAAAGACGTAATATGGGCTAGGGGTTATACCACCGCCTTTCAACGTAATAAGAAGTGAGGCCGTTACCGTTTATCGGACCCAATTATCAACTTCGCTGCTTTATGATATTCTACATAAACTTTTTATTAGTAATCGAAGATAAATGTATCATTTTGCTCACCATTTATATCATCCATCTGGATTTGACTGTCGGTAATATACTTGCTTTTGACGCCGCAAGTCGTGGGTTTGATTCCCACCCGAGCCAAACATTTCTTTAAATATATCTGCTTGTCTTGTGTCTGGGTGTAATCATCTATATTTAATTTTATTTACAAAAGAAAAGTATTTTATGTAGTATATTACCAGTTATCTGGTTTCCATAGTACAAGCTCTGCTTAGTATGGGATCAGACAGCCGTGTGTTAATGTCCCAGTACATTATTATTGTTTCAAAAAAGATTATTTTACGCTAAGACTTGAACTTCACTAATCGCTTATAAATCACCTTTATTTAATATAAAACACCTATATAACCCATAAAGTCACGTGTAAATCAGAGGCACGTGTCGCGACTAAATCTGTCAGGAATAAAAAAGGCACGAGGGTCGTCGTAAACCATGTGGAAACCCCGTTATGGCGTACGCCTGGGGGTACAATATCACTGTACTATTTTATAACCGTCAAAAGTAAGGAGAATTTACTAGAAGGGTTGAACTGTTTTGATTTTTCGAAAAGTATTCCGCAGCTCTATGCACCTAGATATAGTGTCATAGCGAAGCGACGAAAGATCGAGTAAAACAAAATATATCGGTACCTTTGAAAAACCACGTGACCGTGTTATGTCAATCCTATACATGAGTTTGAATAATAAAAATCATATGAGCCTTTATAGTTAAAATGCATTTTGTCTCTTTCTTACTAATATAAATGCAATGATATGGAGATAAATGAAATATAAACCTATTTTAACTTTAATGAGCTTTTATAACGTTTATGAATAAGGGGGTTTGATAACCCATTCTTCAGTATTCGGGAAAATACCTTTCTGTTCACAACAATGTTGATAAACTACGTTCAGTAGTAGTCAGTTTATGATCAAGAACTCAACCCTTTTTAGTGTTCCACTTCTAGGGCACGGGTCTTCTTTAAGCAAACTTACGAGTTGAGAGAGTTTAATCCACACACGCTGACCAAGTGCGGGCTTGTGGATGCCACATGTCCTCAAATAAATAGTTCTTAGACATACATGTTCCCTCACAATCATTTTCATCACCAATATTAATCAGCGGCGATAAAACAATTCAAGCAAAGATGTGTGGGTATGCGATCGAGTAAATTTTGTCTTGTATACCGTGATATTGAATCTCCTTTGCCAAAGTTTTATATCTGATAGATGACAGATTCTGCTAAGTGACTGGCAAGAGCTGAATGAAAGTAGCCACGGATTTTGCTCAGTGGCAAGCTTTAGAAGCGGCCTATGAGTATATACTGCTGGCTATAGTTTCGCTTGTAACTACCAATGGTAATCCCGCATATCCTCCATCCTGTAAATCGCTGCGAAAAAAAAAAAAAATTCTCCTGCTTCAGTAGTCGGGTAAATACATCCTTGTTCACAACAATAGCGATGGACTACCCTCATTAGTAGCCGACGTATGATCAAGTATTCTTTGTCTTATATCTCGTAATACTGAATCACCCTTTGCCAAAGTTTTCCGTCTGACAAACAATACAAACATCATCCGCTCAAGTGTTTAGGATGAATTTTCTCATCCGTGAACAGTGTTCAAGGTATAAGACTACAGAGAAAAATAAAAAAAAATGCACTTATAGAAAAGGTTTTACAAATCGATTTCCAGATTAGATTTATAATTATAAACTGGGAAGTGACCCAAAAAACATACAAATAAGAATAAGACTGAATATTCGCAGCAGCTGCGAAAAAATTCAGGTTTTTAGTACCGTGGGCAAAAGCATCTATTCAAAATAAAAATTAGGTACCTACATCTAAATGAAAAAAATAAAACAGCGTTTATCTCAATGCCATTTCAGAAAAAATATTAAAATACGTGTTACTAACTTCTGACGAAAAAAAGCGGCTACTATTACGGCGTATTATTTTACTTAGGTAGGTAGCTACATTCTTTTCTACATAAATCACTTCTCCATACATTTCAAAATAATATTAATATGTGTGTTTAGATATTTTGTGCTGACGCTACCTTTGCTTGACTTTGTATGGACTTAGTCACGAGTCCAATCCCATTTATTTGAAACGCAATATAATAAAATCATTATTTATAAGTCTTAAATCGAATAAAAATACAAGTCTTTCATTATAATTATCATCTATTTTATTATTACTAATATTTTATATTATTACCTATAGCTAAAGGCCATAAGTACCCAATATAATGTACTCTGTGCAAATGAAGCTTAATGATCCTTCAAAAATTCACGGATGCGGGACGCTGTCGTCTCTTGTTTCAGAATGTTTAAAAATAGAATTAGCTATTCAGAATTATTTGAATTTAGATTGGCCTAACTTTTTTATAAAAAGGTGGTCATTAAAACTTTTTTATATAAATTCCAACCGGCCTGAAACTTATACCAAGCCCCAAAAGTTGTGAAAAAAGGTTCGGTCCACAAAAGAGGCTACACGCAACAATGCTATGATCTGTCTAATGAAGAGTTTTGTACACAAAAGGGGCTCCGGTCTTTTATTAATACCTCATGTTAGAGCTAAGAGCGTTTAGTACACAGATTATAGCAGTTATTATGTTTTTTTTTGTTTACTGCCTCGTCCCACTGAATTTAGTTGCCGTTTTGTACAAAAATGTTTTCTTTTTTCTATTTTTAGGCAAGTGTCGCTTTAAATCTCTCGCTATCGTTTCATCGTAGACTACATTATTGCTAAACAACAGGATAGCTAGGTTAAAGTAAGCCTAGGTTTAAAGAAAAAAATCTTGTAAATACTATAGATTCCTTTATTTTCTGACATGAAAAATATAGACTATTTTTCTGAGGGAAAATGAAATACATTATGGATTGTATTTCAGACAGACTAAATTTAATGTTCTGACATTGGCTATCGCGTTCACAGCGATTTTTCACATGACATATTCACACAGGATGTTGCGTGAATGAATGCATCAGTACACGTATGTACATAAAGTGTATATAAATAATTAATGGGAGAAAAAACTATAACACAGTTATTATAGTATTAATAATAAATTATATCTTGACGATGGCTAGGTGAATGACAGAAAAAAAGAAAGGAAAGAGAATTAAGAAAAGAAATAAAAGAAAGAAAAATAATAAATATTTATTAGACATAAACAGAACACACAATCAAATAAAATATAAATAAAAAACAAATGAAAAATAAAACAAAGAACAAAAGCTACTATCAGTGTCAAACGTGGACATTGCTTAGTAAAACTATTGTTATGGGTTGCCTCTGGTAGGTACTCACCAGAGGCAACCCATAACACTGATTTTCAGCAATGTCCACATTCCCACAGTGTGACGCCAGGCGCCACGGTTGCTGAACGTACCAAGCCTGCCCATATCACCCAAGTGCGACTAGTATGTCCCGAACGTGACTATCATCCATATTTCTCATAATATGTATGACGCACTTCTCCGTAACAGATTTTATCAAAATATTTTCAAATACAAAACATTCGAAAAGACACATCAAGAAAATGTTTTCGTAAAAATGAAAAGCAACTTATAAAGATATGACAAGGTAAGACTAAACTCTTAGGCTTATTCATGCTTCGGGGGGCATTCAATCAAATGTCAACCGTCGACCTTAGCGAAATTGTTTCCTCGTGGCCGCTGTCCCGTGAAATCAAGGGTATCTCTGCAATATAAACCTCCTTTGAAATAGCAAGTCCGGAATCAGAATGAACAGTTTTTTATATACCTTTAAAGATGTATTGTAGACGTTTCAAATTTCGAATTTAAATAATCACAGATATTATCAAGATTATTAGGATAGTCTAGAATAATTTTAACTCAGAATTTCAGTTTCCGAGAGTAACATTCTGAGCTGCATTAAAAAAAATTAAATGCGTGGGGATCTAGATAAAAGATACGAACAGCTGGCATCTCTTCGTTTATGCGGCGGTATCTTTTGACAAGGAGCGATAAGTATCAAGATGATATAATACAAGTGCAACACTATCTAAGCTAATGGACTTTAGATTCGGCATCCACAAGAAGCGTACCAGGTGATACAATACAGATGCTAGACTATCGTAGCGAATGGACTTTAAATAAGCTAGAAAAGGTCCAATTTACCAAACAAAAGTACCAGGCTTCCATACCCCAGAAGAGCATAAGAGTTATCTAAACAATCCGACAGAGGAATGTTAATAGTTCAACAATAAAGTATTGGGCGGCACGCGAGCACGCTAGAGCGGTATGTGGGGTTAGTGTATGGATATATTTTTCCAAGCCACTACGTTATTAAGGTAACTTTATGGAGTTTTGTGCCTTTGACGATAAAAGATGTAGAAGTTAAAGTTGAGGAGGATATTTTAGGTGCTCAACAACATCCAAACACTTTGGAAAAAATATTGCTAAAAAATGTTTCTTTGGGAAAATCTCAACACTCTTCAACTTCCACTTTCGAGGGATTGTCGCCTTCGTCTGAATCCCCACACGTGGTTCTTGCGTGGTGCCAATTAGGTGACAGTAAATTGGTGGTAGGCCCACAAAGCCGCAACGCCAAGCGGTGTTGCCGTGTTCCGATGCGATGTCTGGTGATACAGTTAAAAGGGTGGGTCGGTATTGTTGCTCCTTTACGGCTTCGAACATATAGAGCTTCATTCCACTGCCACCTTCTCACCAAAATCATTTGTAATCACGATCGGTATATTGGGCAGGAGCGTTTTATCCTAGACTACATCGTTACTTATCATCAGGCAGGTTACTCAAGCTCAAACCTATTTCAGAATATAAACAACTTAGTAGGCACTTCCACATCTCGTTCTCAAAAATTTTGTCCAGTATTTTGTGAGACAATTATTTCTAGAAACTAAAATGACAGTAAAAGCATTCCGATAATCAACACGACTCCTTTTTAGCTTCATCACTTACTTCAACCCATTTTAGAGTCCCACAGCTGGGTACGGGTCTTCTCTTAACTATATAACTTACAAATTGACAGAGTTTGGGTCTTAATCCACACACGCTGGCCAAGCGCGGGTGGTGGATGTCACATGTCCTCGAATGATTAGTTCTTAGATATGCCGGTTTCATCACGATGTTTTCCTTCACCGATATTGAGCAGCGACGACGAAACAATTCACACAAAAATGTGTTGGCACGACTGGGAATCGAACCCGCGAACTTATATTTCTAAGGCGAGGTCCATACCGCTGTGCCACCGGATAACAATATTATTACTACTACATGTGAAGTCGCACTTAGCATTTTTCCGATGCCGAAACATAAAGAATTTTCAATTTTAGGCCTCTGTGAGACGAGTAGGCAGCATTAAATACGGTGTTGTCAGAAGACACGTAAAGGCCATCCATCACCGGCTGTTTTACTACTGGCTCTCGATCTTCTTTAAAGCTTGGGATTGGTTCGAGAATGTATTGATTAGTAATCTCGAACGGTACACTAGCGCACGAAAAAACAGTAAAAGTTAGATTTTAAGGGATAACAATATATAGGGTAAACCGAAAAAGACTATCAGGCCTTAACTTCTACGTTATTTGAGTCATAGCAATAGTACAGCTACGTTTGAATTTTAATAAACCAACGAGGAAACAAAGAATAAAAATATATTTTTTTATTTTTATCTTTGACAGCCCTAACTTTTGAAGAGATCGCCATTTTTAATATTATCATATCTTATTAATCTTATCTTATCTATCTGGGTGTAAATATCTATATTTAAGTATGTAATTACAAAAGAAAAGTATTATAAGTATATTACCAGTTATCTGGTTTCCATAGTACAAGCTCTGCTTAGTTTGGGATCAGATGATTGTGTGTGTTAACATCCCACTATGTTATTATTATTACTTTATTTATCTTTATTAGGCAAAAGAGAGTTCAGAGAAAAGATTAGGGTTGCGCGTCGTATATTTTTGCTAAAACTTAGCACTTCAAAGATCGTATTAATATAACGCAAATTAATTTCTGACTTTTCAAGTCATTTGACCTAAACAATATCTGGGTTCAAGTACCTGTAATACAGCGTTTCCATTTAGGTTGTGAATAATCATAATAATAAACATTTGTGATAGGCGATGTATTTTTTATTTAATAAGGATAAAATTGCAGTCACTCGTGTATTAAAAATTGAAATCCTACAATAGTGAGATTAGGATCGAGAGTCAAGAGTAGGCCATCGTATCGTGTGGAACCCCCTCTACAGACGGGCGGGAAAAAATCGAGAAATTCGAGACAGGTTTAAAATTTTTAGCTTTGTTTGTTCAGAGTAAGACATCGATCAATGTTTTTGATGTTTGAGAAAAAGTTAAAATATGCTTACATCATGAATTATTTAGGGTTTATCGGAATGGTTCAATAGATATTCTGATGATGAGCAGTGCTAGCGGTTTCGGCCTCGCCTTCAAAATATACGATCGCAAATTCATTCCTCGGTTATGCCTACATCTTGCACCTTTGAAAATTGTTACAGCGCCGGTGCTCAATATCGGTGCAGGAAAACATAGCGAGGAAACCGGCAGACATGTGACAACTACCAACACGCACTTGGCCATAGTGTTTAAGGCCTAAACTCTCTCAATTCGTAAGATACGTAAGAAAAGACCCGTTCCCAGCAATGGGACACAAAAATAGTTGAAACAAAGTATGACACTATGACTCAAAACTATTTTTTTGTATCTAGAAAAAAAAATTAGGTAGCTACATATAGATTATCTGACGCTGTAAGTTCGTTTTAAAATCTTCGAACCCTTCATTGTTCCGTTATAAGTCCCCGGCCATTTTGAAAGTGGAACGAATTTTGAAAAATGTAAAAAGGTCAGCTCAGACGTCACGTACAAAACATTTATTTTCCTTCGACTTCCTTCACTTTAGGCTGTTTTAGAGGGCGGATATAATAAATGGGTTTTTAGTTATTTTTCAATTATTTCCTAACAGAATGTATGAAATATGATCGGAAGTATGGGTTTTATTGATTTCGGGGCACCAGTTAGATATTAATGGTTTAAGTTGCAACAATTTCATTTAAAAAAGTATTTATTCGACAGTAAAACTTTTTATTCGATCAGCCAGTGTGTATGATTTTACATTTTTTGAATTTAGAACTTCATTTTACAGTCTATGCTGATTCATTTTGTCTTTAACAACTGTTTCTGTTAAGTTATGTTGGCTAAACTAAAAGCCATGGTGATATAATATTCTTTCAGGTTGGCCAATAATAGAGTTACAGGTATTTCTAAAGCAAAGAACAAAGAGATAAGCCAAAATATCTATGAGTGGACTGTAAAGGCTGGCTTACATTGTGTTGAATTCTAAACTTAAAAATTTAACGCACGCAACTTATCTTTTTGAGAAGTCATAATCTCTCCCTATGAAAGTTGGTGGTGTAGTACTTTCGTGCCTGAAGGAGTACGTTAGGCCATCGGTCCTGCGCCAAAACTTTCACCGATCAGTCCGCTCATCAACTCAGATAGTGAAGGGAATAGGGAGTAACTTGAGTTTGCACACACACTTGGGCACTATATCTCTTGCGTACCTGGCTACTCAGCTTAGACTGGCCGCCGTAGCTAAAATTTATATTACATTATACTTTTCATCGCTACGACGATAATTCTGGGTAAGTTTATATAAAAAATGAACCCCTGTATTATAAACGTCTTCTAAGCTCATAATAACTAAAGTAGGTTTATAATTCGTTTGTATTTGTCTGTTGTCTTGACATTAATACCAGCAAAAAAAGACGACCATTTTAACTATAGAGTCTTATAACTTTTTATGAATAAGGCTGTAAATGTATAAGCAAATAACCATGTTTTCTAACGTTTTCATCTTGTTACAGAACATCAACAACAAAATGCAGCGGTGGTTCCCCACATCGAGAGCGTCGGAGAAGAGAGGAAGAGGCGCCCACAGCTGGATTCAGCGCCGCTTTACATCGTACACCACCAGCGCCCCCACCGGCACTGCTCAGGAGACTAGGAGTGAAGGAGCCTACAGGAGTTGGAAAGGTAGGTTTAGTTTATAAATGGGTACCTTACCTAATATTATCACCCTGGAGTTAGGCCACGTGAATAGATAACTGTACAGAATGAAAGCTTCATACAAACCCTGTGCAAGATTGCACTACTACACGCGCAGCTATGTGTGCGTGAGATGTCACTGACAAGGCGCGGGAAACGAGCACCAACGCCCGCTTGAGGCCAAACCGGTTTAATCTGGCTCAGCGAGCGACTTAAGCGTTGTGATTACCGGTATGTAATACGTACATTTTTGTTTCCAACTATAGACTACAACAATATTAACATCTTTTTGGCACGCCAGAATTGTGTGAATTTGAATAAAATCATAAAATTAATACTTACAGGTGTTACATTGAGATTCATTGCTGAAAATTACACGTATCTGGATCAACCTATTCCGCTATTTTCCTAATTTCATGTACTTACTCTTGCATGATAAATTCAAAAGTAGAGGAATAGTGTGATCCAAATTTAAATGTATTTTTTTTATCCTTAGAGGCATATTCAGAGAGAATAGTGTTACTACACGTGTTAATTTTTACTTAAAAATTTCAATTTATTTGTTTGAGAGAACTCCGATCTGCTACAAAACAACTTAATTCAACTTAAATCTTACTAAATATCAGTAGTAATTGCACTCGCTTTAAAGTTGAAATAATTTTATAAACGTATTCTGAGTCATACTCATCAAGAACACTTAAGAAAATTCGCGATAAATCGTCCAGTCACGGACCAATGATTTAAAAGCGCTTTAAGCGAAACTAATTGGTTTCTCTAATGAGACAACTGATGATCTTACTAATGAGTTGCTTGTTAGCGCTTTAAAGCGATACCAGCGCTTTTATCTCGCCTTTTCTTTTAAAATACATCGTTAATACTTTTGATCTTACTAGGTTCGTGACTTGTTGTGTAGTAAGTAGGTACAGTTTATAACTATGTAAAAGTGAAAAGCGATGTATGGGTATGTAAAATAATTGTTTGCTTATCTGTGAATGCTTTGTAAGGTCCAACATGTTCTTATTTTTAACACACTAAACAAACAAAATGTAATAAAAAAAAGTAGAAAAAAAAATATTTATTTCACAAGACTTAAAGATTTCTTACTTACAATATCATAAAACGTAATAGATATAAGCACTCCATTTAAAAAAAGGAAAAATCCCACTGAGTATTTTGGCAGTGTTTCTCAGTAGTTGCCAGTCATTCACTTCACGGCAGGAAAATAAATTGGACTATTTTTATGTAGACTCACGTCTCAAAAAAAAAATTATATTTTCATTTAATTTCAACCGATTTCTTACTTTTTGAGAACAGCATTACACATTCTCGATTCACTTTAGGTAGGTTTACGTTTCTAAACCATAACTTTGATGTGATTTTTATACCTGAGTGAGTTTCCGAATGCTCCTATTATCTGTTTGATTAAGTTCGTTCAGGATCCAAGACAGTTTTAGCTGTCTCGGGACTTGGCCGAGTTCAAATTCTGAGTCTCTTCACGAGATCCTGGTGTCCAGCTAGCAAAATGACTTCCTCGTGGAAGAGTGGATAACTTTACTTGCCTAGCAACTCTCGAGTAAAATTATGTCAATCTACAGTAAGGTGAGCATAAACTTTTTTTTCTTTAGTCGTCCGATATCGTCGTAATGTCAAAACGTATTTTTTTATGGAAAAGAAAAACGTCATCTATTCATTTTCCATACAAAAATACGCGTACACATTAAGAGGATATCGAAAGACGGATGTAGAAAAAGCTCGTTTCCCACAATGAATTCTTTAAAAGTTCAGATTAATAATATTTTACAAATTAATAACAATATGTCAGATTAATAATATTTTTAAACTTTGTATACAAACTGTAAAACTATTTTTGCTTAATGAAATACTTCAAAAGAAATAATTTATATGTGTTTGGGCAGAGAGCCAGGGCACGCCTAAATTATTCACATTTAGTTGTAGCGTTAAATTCTAAAATACATAAACTAATACGTGACCTGTATAATGACCCGTAATCATAAACTTCTTATAAGCTCATTATAGATATAATAGGTTTATAATTCGTTTGTGTTTGTCTGTCATCTTGACATTTATACTAGTAAGAAAAAGACATAAATAAGACCGTAAAACTTTAGTGATAAGATTATATCTTATCCACTTCTTATAAGTTATTTCTTAGATTAGTTGCTGTTGTATTAGAGGGTAATTAAAATTTCTTATTAAAGGCGCTTATTTTTTGGAACGAAGTTCCTTATCGCGCGTTGTGAAAGGGGGCTAGACGGAAAAAATTCTTACGAAAAGTTGTCACGACACTTTTTGCTATAGTAAGCTATTGTAAGCTGTGCGGCGTGCGCATGTTTCTCTGTCTGTCTGTCTGTATTATTACGAAAATTGAGCCTACTGATTAAGTTTATATTACATTATATTTGTTAATAATAAAAAAAAATATTATTATAACTTAAAAAAATAAAATTTTATTACAATTCCTTCACTAATTAATCGAAAGGAACTTCGTTCCATCCGGGAGTTCCTTGACACCTCTCAAGTTTTTTTAATCCACACTATATTTCTGAAGTAACATATAAGGACTTCTAAGACTTAAATGAACTAAACTGACGTTGATTGTCATCTATTAAATTTTGTTGAATAGTGTAACAGCTGTTGATGGACTTAAATAAATAAAAAAATCAGCTGAAATGTTGAAATAAAACTACATTTTAACGGATTTTATCACAGTTTATTTTAGATTTTCGATCCCGACGTTTCAAAGTCTTTTCCAGACTTCATGTTAACGGGTGGACTAAGGTATTTGACGTCCAAAAATATTAATCACAATTATTACTGACTACCTCCTAATATTAATATTTAAATTGTGTTCCGATTTAAGCATACTGAGCTCACAGTGTGAACCGCGATAAAATCCGTTAAAAAGTATGTAGTTTTATTTCAATGTGTGATATTCGCGTAAATTTAAGACAGTACAGTTGAAATGTCACGAAAGCTGTCAGTTTTCTCTTGTCAACAAATTTTTCTCATAAACTCTAACAGTTTTAGCTGCACCTGCATCTTGTTAGCGCATCACTTATCACATTAACCCTGCCGCCACCGGTAATTGGCGGCAAACATAAATAACTAAATAAACAAGCAAGAGACTGCAGTAAGCAGAAAGTATTGCGACGCGACGGGTTAAAATTAACTCTTTTTTAAGGTCTGTCACCTTTTTTATTTTGTTTGAACAACATTTTAAGCGTATTTATTTATGTTAAATGAAAAAAAGTCTTAATAAATAGGAAGTAGCTACGAGCAACAGTGGCGCAGCGGTACGGGACTCGCCTTAACAATTTAAGGTCGCGGGTTTGATTCCCAGTCGTGACTACACGTCTTTGCGTGAATTGTTTCATCTCTGCTGCTAAGTATCGGTAAAGGAAAACATCGTGAAGAAACCGGCAGATCTAAGAACTAATTATTCAAGGACATGTGACATACACGATCCCGCACTTGGCTAGCGTGAGTGGATTAAGACCAAAACTCACTCAACTATCTTACGAGTTGAGACCCGTGACCCAGCAGTGGGGCACTAAAAAAGGGTTGAAACGAAGAAGAAAAAATAGAAAGTGTTTGTGACATCGCATTGTTAAGATGTAAATCCGTAACTACATAGAGACAGACAAGTACCAAATTAACATCATCATAAGGTGGGTGAGAAGGTGTTTTTATGTCTATTATGCGTGGTTTTTATGACCTGCGGCCCACCGATATGTATCATCTGTAGGTACTAATATTATAAAGCTGTAGAGTTTGTTCAGTTGAATGCTCTAATGTAAGGGACTGGTATGATTTTAACTTGTACAGTTAGATAGCTCATTTATTGAGAAAGGCTGTCGCCTACTTTTTAACCCACAGTTCATGATGATTAGAATAAGGGTGTAAAATATCATTGAGCTCCAAAGAGAAAGTTTTAATTTCTAAGATGAATTATTTTACTAGAAAACATTTATTTTGAAACAAAACCTAAATTCTCCATTTTTAAGATAGTTGAGCATGTAATAGCTAGTAAATCTCTCTTATAATTAAAAAACGTTTTATTATTGGTAATTATGAAATATTTGTTATTATAAGTAAATGAATAAACAAATAAAACTTTATTTTAGTGACTAGATCCATATCAGACATGTAAAGATAAAAAGAAAGTAGTTTTTATAAAGAAAAAACATAACAACTTCTCTAATTCCAAATAATATGGAAAATAACAAATGAGAACACAATTCACATTCCAACACAGTCATTGAATGTACAAAATTATCATGTACTTCAATAATTGTTGGCTCACAACAGATTATCGGTTTCCCATCAACAGTACTTAATACATTTCGAATGGAGAATGAAATTAAAACTAAATGCAAATAAATACAAGTATGTACGAGGTTTTTCTTTATAAAAAGGCTGTCGCCTGTGACTTCGCTAGAGTGAGATTAGACTATAATTTATCTCTGTGCTGAATATCATCCAAATCCGTTCAGTATTTTTTGCGTGAAAAGGGAAAAAATATCTACACATCCATGCAAAGTTTCGCTAACATTAAATAAATTCTCTTCAAGTACAATGTTATATGCGTGTTATGGCAACTTAATTGTAGTTACAGTAAGCGACACATAACTTGGCAAAGATGCCAAGTAAAAAAAAATTACCACCCGTACGTACATTTTCGATGAGAATTGAAAATTTCATAGTCAAGGTCATTAATCAAGTTTTCCCACCAATGTAAAGTATTATTCATGAGTAATTTTTGAATTAAGATTTTTTGAGAAATCAGCTTACTCTTAGCGGTCACTCCTGTAGCGACACCTTGAGTGCTTTGAGGTAAAAAGTAGCGTAGCTTCAGGCTCGTGTATAGTTTTTACTAGTTACATAATCAGAAACCCCTCTCTTTATCTCTAATTCGATTATTGCAAGTTTTTCTTTCAAAGTCGCTCAGCGAGCTATGAAAAGGGCTACGCTCGGAGTATCTCTGAAGGATCGAGTACGCAATGAAGTGATCCGACAGAGACTAAGGTAATCGACATAGCTCACCGGATTAGTAAGCTGAAGTAGGAGTGGGTCGGTCATATCTGCCGCAAAACCTACAACCGCAGGGATAAACGAGTTCTTGAGTGGAAACCACGAATAGGCAAACGTTGCGTAGGATGCCCTTAGACTAGGTGGAGCGACGATCTCAACAGGACCGGCAAGAACTGGATGAGAAAAGTCGCGGATCGTGCTCGTGTACTTTAGGAGAGGCCTATATCCAGAAATGGACTAAAATAGGCTGATGATGATAAAATGTTTCTATTTTCTTAATTTGAAAATAGAAAAACATATTCGTATCAACTAATCTTACTGACAAACTACTAAGAAATTTAATTTTCGAACCACACCTATTTATCTATGTATCTACTCGTACAGCAAAAAAAAATTGTATTGTTCGAGGCGGAGTGAAATTTGCAATTCAAGAAGCCAACCTGAATATAGTGGAATGTGGGACAAAAAGTGTTGCCATCGCATTGTAGGATTCACGATAAGACGCGCTACTTCTGACGTTTACTGACACGAGAAACACAATTTGTTTTGACAAACACTATCACGTGCAGGGGTAGGCAGAGATTATACAGCGCCACCATAAAACACGTCTTTGGCTTCATTAATGTTTATACATCTGGTCATACATGATTGCGGTTTTGATATCTACCTGTCACTCTTAAAGCGAACGCTTCACATTATCTATTAGATCAGAGAATGTCCTTCTAAAGCGTACCTACGTTACGTTTGCCGTGTGTAAACTTTGCGTCAATCGTCTCTCATTCTCTCCTTATGATTCCAGATTTTCTAAGTATACTTTTTTTACATACTTCTATTAGCTTCACTTGTATGTTTGTAACGGAATCTTCTAACGCGATTTTTACCCATTTCAAACCTTCACATTCATTTCAAAATTTGCACACTGGTGCAAGACCAATGATTATACAATAATTAATTAAATTTTTCTCGAAAATCTATAGACAATTCTTATTATTAGCTTGACTTGTGTTTGTAACGGAATCTTTGAAGTCGATTTTTACCCGCTTCATAACGTCACATTCATTTGAGATTCTTCACGCTTGGACAATACATGAGTACATGAGTTTAATCAGTTGATTAATCAACTGATTAAACTCATGTACGAGTATGTATTGTCCAAGTGTGAAGAATCTCAAAGAAATATATTTTTTCCTTGAAAGAATTGAGATAACTATTTCGAAACACGAAAAAAATATATTTCTTTTTGTTTTTTAATTTTAATGATATTAAAACGTGTTTATTTAATTTTCTTTTAAATATTTAAGTTAATATTTAATCTATTCTGTGAGTTTTGCTACTTTTGTTACTATGCATACACCTTCTACAGTGTTCGAAAAGGGGGGTAGCAAGTTGGTGCTATTTTATTAATATGATAGACACGTATAAGGCAGCATATGTCAAAACAATCTCTCGTGTTTGTAACAGTAATAATATTGCACGGCTACTGTTCCCTTAGGGAACTAACAAGGATACGGGTTATGATAGAAGGGCTCTATCTACGCGTGTAAAAACAAGTAGTTTATCTGCATTTACAGAAGAAGCCCAAATACAACAGAGGCTGGTCATCTGGGTGCTGAGTCACCTTTGTCCGTGGGAGAGCATCTTTAATCTAAATCTTCACTCCCCAAATGGTGTAAACTAGGTGACGAAGACGCACCGTCAAGCGACCAATGCATGCAATGTCTCATAAACATTATTTTTTACTTTATTTTATTCTTCATTTCCACTAATTTAATATACTAATATTATCTCGACATATACTTGGGTAACATTTAATACATTTTTAAAAAACAGTTTAATTTAACTGCGGGTGGAGGCTTCGTGGCCTAGGACACAGGTAGTTTTGCATACCTACTACAGGCACCAGTCTCCCACAATGTTCTGTTTTAAATAGTATGAACCAAGCTTAGTCATAATAAGGCTACATTATGGTGAGATAATAAATTATTATTATTATTACCTTGCTATGTTCCGGTGCGATGTCGTGGAGAGTAGGAATTATTGCTACTAGTTTCCAATTGTATAGCCTTACCTATTCCAATGCCACCTTCTCACTGAATGTCATTCGTAATCACGAGTGAATAAGCTAGTCATGGAATTCTAGAAAGTTCTAGACATACTAGGCCCGATCCGCACCTACTCATCATCATCACTATAAAGGGTTGTAGTTAATCGGGTGGGTTTTAAACTATTATTATTTAATGTCATATCTAGTCGAGATATAGTACCATGAGCGACCATTCCCTATCTGTCTATCTGTCAATTTGTACGCCCAATGAGATCGGCCGCCGCTGCCCATGGGATTAACTTCTTATTGATTTCGACCCATTTTATTTTATAGACGCAAGTTATAAAAGATAAACAAATACACTACTGCATTTAAATATTTCAGTAGCTACCTGTTCTTTAAATGGTGGCCTTCTTTTACGTACCTATGGATATTGACCTCTGCCTATACCTTCTGGTACCTAATACTGACATGAGCGTATCTACTGGAAATCTTTTGACCAGTGCGCAAATTTCAGAAAATAATCCTGATCTTTATTTTTTTTTTTTTTTTTTTATAAAGGTTCTGGTCTTCTGGAGGTCTGATGGCAGTCGCTCGTATAATTCTAGTAGCGAGTCGCATCAGGTTAGACTAGGAGCCGACCCCAATAGAAATGGAAAAAAGGCAAGGGAAAAGAAATGATACGCCTTAGTACTAAAAAATTAGGTACATAATCGTCAGCGCAAGATGTTTACTGATGATACTGATAGATTTTTTTTTTGTATTTTTTTATTCAGAATTGGGCTTACTTGTCTGATGTTAATGGTGTAATCTAGAATGGAACGTATATGTCTTATACACCGATTCACTCGTGATTATGAATGATTTTCGGCGATAAGGTGGCAGTAGAAAGAGGCTCTATGGTTAGAAACTATAAAGGAGTAACAATTCCGACCCAACCTTCTAAAATGCTGACACCAAAACATCGCATTAGGACACGGCAAGGCCGCTAGGCGGTGCAAGTTAGTCTGGTGGGTGGTCACCAATCACGGCCGAAGCCTAACACCAGGTATTATCAGTTTTTATCAGTTTATTGTCATTGGATTTGCACCACGTGGTCCCCACGAATTTAGATCAAATGTGCTTTCCTACGGACGAAGGTAACTCAGCCCCCATGTACGGTTACCAGCGCCTAATCAGCTGTTACTTATTTATTTCGCTATCGGTAGTGTAGCGGTCAGTGACCCTAGCGCTCGTTAGGGTCGCTGCCCGCTAATTTAAACCCACCCGCTTTCATCGTTATTATTACAAATAGATCGTCTTTTATTTCCACCGAAAAAAAACCACTTCAACCCTTTTAAGTGTCCCACTGCTAGGCACAGGTTTTTTTTTTTATTTAAGTATCTTACGAGTTGAGAGAGTTTTAGGGTTTTGTCCACACACGCTGTCCAGGTGCGGGTTGGTGGATGTCACATGTCCTGGAATGATTAGCTCTTACTTTTTAGACATGCCGGTTCCTTTACCTATGAAAAATGCTCTATTTATATCGAAAAGCTATGCTTATATATTACGCCACACCTCCAATACTAAAACTATAGTTTATATAGATTGAAGGGTCCACATTATTGGCTCAAATCCTATCCTCTATCCAACCTTTGACGTCCGCGAGATGAGGCAAACGTATCAATTTGGAATTTGTTATTTCAAATATAGACCACGGCTATATCAAATTATTTAAGGGTTAATAGAAAACGGGATTTGAACCTTTTCCAAGTTTTCTTTAGGTATTTATAGATTTGTATTTTGTATATGTAGAGTAGTCGCATAAACTTAAATCTGGGGTCATAATATTAATACTTTTATTTAACTTCACATGTAGGTATGTATCTGTGTAGGTTTGTATGAACTGCAATGTTCATCTTCAATCAATATTTCACCCACTTCCACTAAAGCTGTCGAGCTGTAATTTTGCTTAAGTTTAGTTTTGATGACAATAAAGAGATTTTATAAATGGCGCCATTTTGAATCCAATATGGCGGAAGGTACAAAATGGCGACTTATCGTTTTCATAACAACTCCTACAATATGGGTATCAAATGAAAGAGCTTGAAAAGAGAAATACAATAATTAATAGATACACGATTTAAAAAAAGTATTGTTTTTTTTTATATTTGATATTATCTATACTTAATATTATAAATGCGAATGTAAGTTTGTTTGTTACGCTTTCACGCAAAAACTACTGAACCGATTTGGATTAAATTGGGTATGGAGGTAGTTTGAGACCCGAGAAAGGACATAGGATAGTTTTTATCCGACTGCGCAAAAAGAAGGTAAAGGTGTTTTGGCGCGATAACCGACATACACGCGGGCTAAGCCGCGGGCGGAAAGCTAGTATAAAATATATTGAGATTTTGTTAGAGAAATAAATACGCAACGACTATAGACACGTATCAATATTTAAATATATATTTACAAAAGGAAAGTATTAATGTAGTATATTACCAGTTATCTGGTTACCATAGTACAAGCTCTGCTTAGTTTGGGATTAGATGACGGTGTGTGTTAATGTAAAAAAAAAATCTAGGTACTCAGAACTAAATTTCCTCACTATTACCTATTTCTCTATGTATTATCAAGTGCGGTTGGTGGATATCATATGTCATAGTATAATGACTAATTCATAGACATGCCGGTTTCCTCACATTATTTTCCTTCACCGATATTGAACAGTGGCGATGAAACTATCCACACAAAGATGTGTGTTCACGACCGGTGATCAAACCCGCAACCTTGTATTTCTAAGGCGAACCGATACTGCTGTGCCAACGCTCCTTTTCTTTATTATTGAGGTTAAAATTACCCTTTTTTCGTCGGAGGTTCCAAAATATGAACAGAGCATATTCACGTGCAAATACGGGTTACCTAACTTGCGTTTTTATTTAATTAACATGCCTTTGTGTTCTCAGAGTAAATAAGCCTGAACACAATTATAACAGGGAGTTTAACATTGTTATGGAAACCGCACCTTATTTGCGCTTTTTGTATTTTGTCTCTGGGGCTTAGTTGTAACAATTGTGACCGAGCAAGAAATCTCATCTGTTCCTGAGTCATGCAAAAAGTGCTAATGGAAATTTACTGGCTTAGAAGTCTTAGTAACAACTATAAGTTAAAATGGTAATAGAACATCAATATAGGAAAACGAGCCGCGGTGGCGCAGCAGTGAATTGGTTCAGCCGGTGCTCAATATCAGTGAAGGAAAACTACCCTAAAACATCGTGAGGAACCCGGCATGTCTAAGAACTAATCATTCGAGGACATGTGACATCCACCAATCTGCACTTGGCCAGTGTGTGTGGAATAAGGTCTAAACTCTCAACTCGTAAGATAGTTGAGAGTAGACACGTGCCCAGTCGTGACACCACAATGATTTGCAGTGACAAGTTATTGCAGACTTTTGCCTGCAGTGAAAAATCTGCAATGTGCGAACATACTCAAAAAGGCCCCAACCATTACCTGAGATTTGATAAAACACAGGTTCTTGTCAAAGAAAACCGGTTCCTACCAAGAATGATCCGCGAAGCTATTGAAATCAAAAAACATCCTAATTTTAACAGAGAAAATGGTTGGAATATACCACCAGCTTGGGACCCAGTGCTTAGTTTACTTCTACCAAAACCCAAGCAAAATCAACTCAGAATTCGAGACACTGTGAGCTCAGTTTG
Organism: Meganola albula; assembly: GCA_936450015.1. Taxonomy (NCBI): domain Eukaryota; kingdom Metazoa; phylum Arthropoda; class Insecta; order Lepidoptera; family Nolidae; genus Meganola; species Meganola albula. The sequence goes on along the minus strand of OW388146.1, from coordinate 12,694,513 downwards.
CTTAAATCGGAATGCAACTTAAATATTAATGTTTGGAGGTAGTCAGTAATAATTGTGATTAATATTTTTGGACGTCAAATACCTACCTCAGTCCACCCGTGAACATGAAGTCCGAAAAGACTGAAACGTCGGGATCTAAAATCTAAATAAACCGCGATAAAATCCGTTAAAAAGTAGTTTTATTTCAATGTGTGATATTCGCGTAAATCTAAGACAATACTACTATTAGTACAAGTTGTCAATTAAATACGAAAAAAGTTTTCAAATACTGTCTTGAACCTGTAAAGATATGTTGAAATGCAAAATGTCTGCAAATTATTTTACTTATTCTATTTTCCAATTCATTTTATTGTATATTTAGCATTTTGTTACTTTTTATCAAACGTTTTGAATGACGTACTCGTACTAGGGGTACTAGACCACCATCACACTTGGTTTTCTGTAAGCCCATTCATCATTGTTATAATTTTGATCTCGGACTTATTTATGTAAATAGGCCTAGAGCCAAAAAGATTTAATCAAATCGTCTAATTTCAATTTCAGTATCGTCAGTTGCACAAGTGTTTATGTAAGCGAAACGAAACTTATATTACCGCTACTAATGCTGCCAAAAATACACTCCACAGTTGTTATGCCAAACCGCTTACAAAATCTACTACACTACAAGTATTAAACTCAATTCTTTAGGTGCCAAAACAACATAATAGGATCGAGTTATTCATACGTTACTCACATAAAACCAACAACGTACATTTAATGGATCCGATGGAATAAACTGCATTTGGCCAGCTGCCAGTTTTCGGATAATTTGATAAAAATGTTCGACTAACTCTAGCGGAGTTTATTAGTAGTATTTTATGAAGGCTGAATTTCATCTGGTCAGAATAATGCTCACTGTCTATGAGTGTACTTAACTGTTATTAATTTTTAAACTGCGACGAAAAAGATGGGAGCTTCAGTTTGTCGTGTGAGTTCTGAGCCGTGTTTACTATTTTCGCTATCGAGTATTCATAGTAAACTATATTTTCGTATGGACTATTTTAGTCCCTTAAAATATAATAATATTTAATATAGTGGGGCATTACCACACACGGCCATCTAATCCCAAACTAAGCAGAGCTTGTACTATGGAAACCAGATGACTGGTAATATACTACTTAGAAAACTTTTCTTTTGTAAATACATACTTTTATATGTATAAAAAATTACACAAAAACAAAGAAAAACAAAAAAATCTCAAAAATGTCTTACTTGGGTGGCGGCGTGAAAATCAAGTATCTTTTGAAGGGTCCGTCAAACAGTTGTCGCTAAAGGCGCTATAACTGGATATCATACAAAAAATAATTAGGTACTAATCTCGGTAGCAAGGATAGTAAAATCAGAATACAGGCATTGAATAACTGTGTACAAGTGACATTGTTAAAAACGAATGGTCCTTTATTTAAAACTAGCTATCTACTATCATGCCCAGCAGTGAGATAAAAAGTACCTTCTTCAATAAATGGGCTATTTAACAGTTCAAGAATTTTTCAAATCGGACCAGTAGTTTCTGATTTTAGCGCGTTCAAACAAACAAACTCTTCAGCTTTATAATATTAGAATAGATATTGTGTGACTGATATGTTTTAGCTAAGTCGGGAGTTACAATTATTTTTGTCTTCAGAATTATATTGAATTATATTACTAGGACCTTCGGAATGTCATGTGATACTCTAAAGTCAATCTCAACACAATTTGTTCATTTCGATCTTTCGTTATCGCTTAGATATGTTATTTGTCTAAAGGCCTAGATGGCTCTTAATAGCTGTTATTTTTTAAGTTAATCTCAGTCTGAAGCAGTACATAGGAGCTAATATTTTGCTATCCACAATGTTCTACAGAACCAGGCTTCCATTGTACCTCTAAATTAGTACAAAGCCTATTAATCTTCAGTAGATTGCAACATAATTAAAGTACGAACGAGATAATTATTTAGTTAGTGAGTGTACCTACCGGCTAGTTTATGTCCACAAACATTGGGTAATAAATTGTATCACACAACAATGGCACAGCGACAAATGTGTGCATCTAGAACCTAGTTAAAATTAATTGAACTAAAACCTTTAAAAATACATAGAGTACAGTCATTTGGTCGAAAAAATAGAGGTTATCTGGAAAGTCTTCCGTGAGTTTTGAAAATTGGCAATTTTATAGATTTTGATATGCTATTCCCAAATTTTAACTTTGCCACCTCGTATGTTTGCCGCTCTCGCAAATGTAGGAATTTTTTTCTACTTTTATTTTGTATAGGTTTGTCCTGTAAAATGCGCCGGAAAGGAGTTACTTTCAAAAAACTGCTTTTGGGTGCCACTTTTTACTATGGCGGCGCGAGCGGCAAACTTACGAGGTGGCAAAGTTGAAATTTGGAAAGAGCATAAGTATCAAAATCTATAAAATTACCAATTTCCAAAACTCCCGGAAAACTTTCCAAGTTAAAATACTAAATGACTGGACTAATAGAGATAACTTTAAATTAAAATAATAATGACACCCCGTCGACTATTCTTGAAACCTAGTTACGCCCTTGTAGGAATTAGCCGTTTGACCGCGTGAATGGCTACTGGTTACTTTCCAGTTTTTATCCAACCGCTTGAAATGAACCTCTGGTGTGTACAAGGCCTTAGAACAATCTCCATTACTTCATACTTCTCATTACATTTTAGGCGTTACATAATATTTAATTAAGATTGACATATTCCTATGAGGAAGCCGGTGGGAGTCGTGTTATATGGACTCTTCGCCAGGTAGGTACTCTACCTATTATAGTATTCAGTACTCAATACTCAATCATTTATTGCATTTCCGTAATGTGTACATAGATGGTCGGGCACAGCAAAATAGGCGTGTACAATTTTAGAGAGGCGAGTACAATTTTAAATTCTTGTGGTTACACTAACACAATAATTCTAAAATGCAATAATAGGATTATTTTTTTAATAACAATAGTAAGAAATTAGTTAGGTACAGTAATATTATAATAAATAAAAATAAATGAAATATGTTTATATTATGTATCAGTACAGTACTTAAGACTTCAAAATAATTAAATGGATGTCATATTAATAATTACTTAATTTATTGAAATTTATCATTAAAATACTCATTTAAATTATAATAGCACTAGCGGCCCGTCCCAGCTTCGCCCGGGTAGCTTCAGCCCACTCAACAATTTCCATAAAATGTGATAACCATAGCAGCTCCATCTATTGATTACTTACTTAACCCAGTCGAAAGGTATCGACATCTGTTAGAATCATTTGGAGTTAACAGATAATTGTGACTGTCAAATAATAACAGACAAATAATTACCAATAAATTAAAATTGCGACTGTAATTTGAGATTTAAACTATCCTATCTCTCAAGTTGGATCGAACTGCACATGGTGTGCGAATTTTATTAAAATCGGTTAAGTGGTTTAGGAGTCCATTGAGGACAAACATTGTGACACGAGATTTATATATATTAAGATTTATTATGTAGCAGTTGTTTCAGTTGTTGTTATTCAGTAACTATGCACACAAATTTACAACATGTTTCAGTTTCCTTCTTAAAACACAATAGTTACTACATAGAGTAAATTACCTGCGGCGTGTATGTACACCTAAATTGAGTACAATGTAATAATACTGTTCTCTACACCTAATTAGTACTGTTTAATGTTTGAAACAGGGCTGTTTGCTCGCTCTTACAGAGAACGGGATACAATTAGATAAATACTAGTTCATTTGATTGGAATTTAGACGCCTGTAAACTCAACATTTTACACGACGATAAAACTTTGATTGGACCCCGACTCAAAAACGACGGGGCGTTATAAGTTTGATGTATAGTTACGTGCGTGTGCGTGTTTGTCTGTGGCATCGGAGCTCCCGAACGGATGAACCGATTTTGATATTGTTTCAAAGGTAATTTAAATTAAACTTTTGATTAAGAGTCGCAAGTTCATATAATATGTTCGTACCTAAATATTTGACTAGATACAAATGTCCAATCTTACTCCAACGGCAATAAGATATACGCATTTTTTTTTCATTGTAGATTATATCGATTATTATATCGAATAAACTATTTTGAGTACTGTACTAAAAAATTCAAAGTGGCTGCGTATTCCGATCCAAGATGGCGGATTTCCAGTCCTATTCTTATTTGAAACGCATAGTAGGTACGCAACTTTACTTTAAATTACTTAATTACAAAACTACTTTACAACTCCTATACGACTAATTAGCTACAGCAAGATTACAGTATAATAGCCAGTAGGATGTCCTAACGACTGTTATAACACAACTAAAGCACCTAATGTCTACCTGGAGACACATTTGGCTTGATTATACCTTTATATTTTAATAACATAAGCTTAAAAACTCACATAAAATGTATGAAATACTCGTAGGTAATTGCGAGAACAGTAAAGCCAAGAGCAGCGGTGGCCCAGCGGTACGGACCTCGCCTTAGAAATATAATGTCACGGGTTCGATACTCAGTCGTGCCCACACATCTTTGTGTGAATTGTTCCATCTCCTCTGCTCAATAGCGGTGAAAGAAAACATCGACAGGGGATCGAAACGGCGATATTTCGAAAGGCGAGGCCGGCAACGATCCGCTACCACCTCTACTAATCCTTAGTTTACACGAATTCAAATTTATTTTTAAATCTACTACAGCAATTCATGGTAGAAGGTACATGGCGCGGCGCCGCTAAAGTACTTTGTGATAGTACTTACTTACTACTTTTCACATTTAAAAACGGCACGGACGAAAGGTCTGTGGTGTGTACGTTTTGAAAAAAAAAGTTTTGTGTGAAAACTATTTATTACAATAAAATATCTTTAAGAATAATTTCGTTTAGATTATTCAGCTTTTAACTAAAGAAAGCCGTTCAAATTGCTCTTTCCATTTGATCTTTCCGATGTCACAAACCTGTACACAGATACACAGACATACAAATACACACGTCAATCTTATAATAACACATACCTACCTATTTTGAATTGACTTCTGAAAAAACAAGAGAAGGTTCTATGTTTGCTGTTTTTGTATGTTCCCCGATTACCTACTCCGTCAATCGCGTGGAATGTGGATCGATTTCGATTTCGATTACTTCAGATTTGAATTGAATCCGTACATTAGGTAGTACTTAGGACGAAAACAAATATTTGTGGGATATTAGCACCGACTTCAATGTACAGATGCATATTTAATTTAACATTTATCTAAATATATAAAAGAAGAAACTGACTGACTGACATATTAACGCAGAGCCGAAACCGCTGGGTCTGGAGACTCCAAATTTGGCACATAGGTTCATTATGGGGTTTAGGGGAGCACTAAGAAAAGACTAAATTTTTCAAAACTTTAAGGGGATGTAACGGGGTTCCAAAATTTGTATGGAGAAACAAGATTAGTGAGATCAATTTCGCGGGCGAAGCCGCGGGCGGAACCTAGTTGTCCATAAAAAATATTTTATCAAGGGTTAAAAATGACTGCAGTAACTGCATAAAATTCAACAGAGCAACCTGTAGTAACAGCAAGGTCAGGACTGCGGCGGTTGTTAATCAATTACTCGGTTGTTTCCACTCAAATTAACGCGTTCGCCTTCCGCTGCGGTCATTAAACCAACGATTATTTACTTTAACATGTAAATAACATAATTTAATCATTAATAGATAGAATGGTATAAAGAGATTCGTCGTTGTTAATAGCAATCCAAACAATTATAGTTTCTAACCACGTCAAAAAAGAGGTGTGTTTTTAGTTTCACGCGTAGGTATATCTGTATACAAGTTTCTTGCCGCGTAGCATGCAAGCGGATATACTTATACCTAATACGATTTTTTGTTTGAAAACTAAGTAAAAGTAAAGTAAAGCTTATTCATATTGTAATTAATTACAATTAATATCGTAGAGTACAGGTTTTTTATAATCGGTAGTGTATCTTTTTATCTTTTTTTTTTTTTTTTTTTTTTTATCTTTTTGTATCTTTTTTGTATCTTTTTTTAGTTTTTTATAATACATTCATACAACTAGGTTGCCCCGTGTTTCAGGCTTAAAAGAAAAACTTGTTTTAATGATCACTAAAGTGCAAAGTAATTATAATAAAATAAACTTATTCCACTTTAATACTAGTATAACTTCTCTGTATCATCATAGGTGAAATTTAGTAGGGAATCCTGAAGATGTTTTTAAATCTACATTTTTTACAACTGAAGTGTTAGAGACGATTTCTATTTGGTTTAAAGAAAATATGCGTTGGGGTTACTAAACTTTTTTTATTGTGTAAATTATTATTGAAATAATTAACATACCTAACATAAATTTCACGCCGGCATCGTCCAAAATAATAGGCTAAAAAACATTGTGCCCAATGTGTGACAACACACATTTTACTAAATATGTTTAGGTTCCACACGTATTAAGGGACAAGTCTATTGTCTACAAGTCGTTTGTTTATTTTCATTCATTTTATTCATTCAATCTTCTAATTCGAACTAACTGTTTTAACTATTTCGTTTTGGTTATCCTTAAATGTTTAGTTCTAAAACTTATATCTGTTTTACGAAGTTTATAAAATCATTAGTTATATTGTTTTGATCACTTAAATGAACCTCCTATATTATTTTCAGTAGCAATAACAGAAGTTCTAACGCGTACCGACTGAGCCAATTGAACTGACTTCAATATATCCTCTGTGTTTCTCTTGGGAGTACAAACAACAGTTTTCAGTGCTCCACGGCCAATGTTCCAGACCAGAACCCTTTGATCGGGTACCCCTTCCAATTTCGATACTTTTTTTAACTCCTGTGCCCTGTTAAAAAAGATGGGTGTTACGTTGTGAAGTGTGTGTCTGTGTGTTTGTTTGTATGTTTGTCTAAGTTTGTCCTTAGTTAGGTTTCAAGTAATATAGTCCCGTTACAATTTGAAAGGTGACTGTTAACCACATACAGATTAAATAATAATTAAAGAAATATTTGTGTAACGACGAAAAATTGTTTCGGTGTCGTTAAGCCGTCGGTCCCGGTTGTTATTTAATACATCTGTGACAATCGTTACATGTAGTCAGAAGCCAATATAATCTGACACCTGGTCTAACCATCTCGGCTACTGGTTCCCTATGGGTTCCGAGGTCTGATGGCAGTCGCTCGTATAATTCTGGTAGCTAGCCGCATCAGGTTAGAGTGGGAGCCGACCCCAATAGAAATGGGAGAAAGGCAAAGCGAATGATTCGCTATGTATTTTGTCTAGATGCCTGGCTACTTTACTCACACCTACAAGTTATTACAATGCATGTATTTGACGGGCTGGTGGCGTGGTCAGTAAGATAAGTTCTTGTTTTTTTTTTATGAACATGTCTGTTTGTCTTGAGTCTGGGTGTAATTATCTATATTTAAGTATGTATTTACAAAAAAAAAAGTATTACCTATATGTATTACCAGTTATCTGGTTTCCATAGTACAAACTCTGCTTAGTTTGGGATCAGATGGCCGTGTGTGTTATTATCCCACTCTATTTATTTATTTATTCTGTAAGGATGTATACGTTCTCAGTTGGACTGCCTAAAGAGCGAAGAAAGTCGCTATGCTCTACCTGTGAACCGTATCTAGGGTATTAACAACTGTTTTCAGTACTCCACAGTAAATGTTCCTGATCATTCACCCTTCCCTTCGATTGGTCACCCCTTCCAATTTCGTTTCATTTTTATTTTAATTAATTGTTGATTGATTTGTCCTTTGATTTTTACTTTATTTAAATTTCGCATTTATTTTCCTTTCAATGTAATTTGGTTAATAGAAGTTGATTGATGTTGAAGTTAAAGTAAACTTTGTTATTTAACGTCCATTAACGAAACAATAAAAACAATGAATAACACTATAGGCCGACCTTTTAACTCGCGTATCGCCAACTGAGGTACAAAGTCATAAAACATTAATTAAATCTCATAAAGAACTATTTAACCACAGATAAAAGTAGTGTAAGACTATTCGTCACTAATATCCATATCGCTTGAATCATCATCACTGTCTGTGCAGCTGGAGGAGTCAGAATCTTGGCGATAGGCGATACGCGAGTTAAACGGTCGGCCTATATGATCACTAATTTCAATAAATAATATTATTCTGGAACATGAACACACACGATCTTACTATGGAAACCAGATAATCGATAATATACTTCTTAAACTACATTTCTTTTGTAACACTTCAACCCTTTTTAGTGACCCATTGCTGAGCACGGGTATTCTCTCAACTATCTTGTGAATTAACAGAGTTTAAGCCTTAATCCACACACGCTGGCCAAATGCGGCTTGGTGGATGTCACATGTCTTCGAATGATTAGTTCTTAGACATGCCGGTTTCCTCACGATGTTTTCCTTCACCGATTTTGAGCAGCGGAGATGAAACAGTTCACACAAATATGTGAGGGCACGACCAGGATTAGAACCCGCAACCTTATTTTTCTAAGGCGAGGCCCGTACCGCTGCACCACCGCTGCTTTCTTTTGTAAATACATACTTTTTAAAGATAATTACACCAAGAATCACGACAAACAGACATGTTCATCACACAAATTTTAATGTCTATATTGGGTGTGAATCGAACCCACGACCTGTGACGTCAAAGGCAAGCACCTTACCGCTACACCACTAATCCACGTTTCCAAATTATGGTTGGATACATAGTCTTAGAAACAACAGTTAAAATGGAATTGACATACTGTGGAGGTGACTGGAGGATCGGGTGGTAATGACCCTCCAGTGAAAAGGGACGATCTTCCAGCCGGGCGAGGTGTAATGCCCGGCGACCGCGGTACTCCCTCCAACAGTTCTTGTCGGGAAGTTGTATATATGCTAATCGTCGGTGAAACTTTGCTTGTGCGATTCAGGATTGCTATGACGTCATGTCTCTTGAGTGGCGTAAGGTATGTGACGCCACAATACGCTTGACATGTGACTCTTCAATCTATCTATGACTTTTCAATCTTCGCCATGGCTATTATAATGTGGCCTTATCTATGCCAAAGTAACAAAAAAATCCGTTTCAGAATTCAGAAATTGATTTTCAAAGGTCTTTAGTCGACTTTTCAAACCCGATAGCGTTGATTTCATTGCTTTCATACTCAGACACATTAAAACGAAGTCTATTGTCCGAATCAACGTTTGATAACCCTATTACTGCCACAAATGTCCACAAAATTAATTAGTCTTGGGTTACGGCGAACCCACAACGAGCCATTGTCGATTTGTACTTTGGTATTAATGATAAACGCCGGCGATATCAGACACGAACATTTCCTACTTAGTTACCCCCTCAAACGATATTTAAATTGGGTATAAATAAATAAATAAGTATTCATTAACACACACGGTTATCTGGTCCCAAGCTTAGCAGAGCTTTTGTTATGGAAATCAGATAACTGGTACATATATCACTTCTTCACTTCAACCCTTTTTAGTGTCCCACAGCTGGGCACGGGTCTTCTCTCAACTATCTTATGAGTTGACAGAGTTAATCTTAATCCACACACGCTGGCCAAATGCGGGTTGGTGGATGTCACATGTCCTTTAATGATTAGTTCTTAGACATGCCGGTTTCGTCATGATGTTTTCCTTTACCGATATTGAGCAGCGGAGATGAAACCATTCACACAAAGATGTGTGGGCACGAGGATTCGAATCCGCGACCTTATTTTTCTAAGGCGATGCCCGTACCGCTGCGCCGCTCCTCTAACTGGTATATACTATACATAAAATATTTTTCTTTTGTAAATATATACTTACTATAGATATTCATACCCAAACTCGAAACAAACAACATGTTCATCACACAAATGTTTGTCTCGGGTGGGAATCGAACCCACAACCTGTGGCGTGAAAAGCAAGTATTTTACAGACCACGCCACTAGCCGTCCTTTTCTTCTTTATGATACTTTGTAATCATACGACAGAGACAACTCGTTTATGATCAATTTCAATAAGGGTCGACTAAAATTTATCTTTTCCTAATGTGGTCAACCATTCTATGAATGAATCTACTTCTAAATGTAGTCAGCTACTACTGACCATATTATTAAATGTCCAAGTTTTTTTCTCTTCGTTATACGTCAAAATAGGACTATAACATATGAAATGGTTGGCCATATCGTTAAATTATGACGTCTACATTCCGAACACTACTCTTAAAAAATTTTTGGCATCGCAGTCAGGATGGGTCGCTAGTTCTTGTATAAACGCTATCCCCTACCACTTGCCCCACACATTCGAATACACCGCACATAACAGCACGTGAAATTTGTGCGCTACAGTTATTTAGCTTTTAAATCAATGTGTTGTTGATAAAAGCCGGTAGTTGGTTCTAACGAGCCATCGACACGACATCGTAGTAGGGGACGCCATCCATTAGCGATTATGGAAGAAATATTCGCTTATTATGTGTTTGTTTCCTGCATTTGTGGTAATGTTTGAGGAATTGTAATTATAAGAATTATTTCATTGTAATTATTGTGTGATTAGTTTAAAAATCTTTAAGTCGCCGATTCCTTAGTCGAAAATCGTCAACCAGTGCGACCTACACGTTCGTTAGGAATACAGAGCCAAGACATATCAATAAGAAACAACATGTACCTAACACTTTTTACCTCTTCAAAACAAGGAGGAACTATTTTTTTATGTTTGTTACCTAACATCTCTGTTATACGCGAGCTGATTTCTATAAATATTTTTTTGTTTAAAAACTGGTGCTTCTCTCATTTAGGTTTGATCAAGATCGACCAGTAGTTTTTGAGCTATGCCGAAAGAAGCGTCATTGTTTATGCTAAGTACCTGCTAGTAACCGTGAATCTTGCTCAGTTGCGTGCTATTGAAGAGGCTTATGTCCAGTTGTGGATTAAACTGAACTGAAATGTTGAATATCGTACAATATAAAGAGTAAATCTATCTGGTTTTTACAACATTATTGATGCCTAGGACGCAAACTTCGGGCACCTTTTCTTCTCTAAATAGTAAATGCTTTCAACGATAGCCTATCTTAAAATTAAGTATCTTTGAACAAAAACAAACCAATTATTCTCCTATTTGCACAGACACTACGTAACCAGCAACTGCAAACTCATTTTAAAATCAATTTAGACTTTCTTCTACTCTGTGCTAGTTATGAGAAAACAGTAGTAACAAGTTGTGTTCCTTACTTAGTTATTGTACTTTTAAATTGTTCAGTTTTCTTGACAACTTTAGTACACTTTGGTGGACAAACTTTAGTAATTTACGGCTCATGATGAATAGTTGGCTCTCTAGTTACCTGAGGTCAATTAGGAGGAAAGATGTCATGTTAAATCTTAAAAACCCTTAATAAGCTGGATGGTGAAACAGAAAGGCTTAGTAAAAGGTCTTTAGCTCAACCCTGAGTTAGGAAAAAGCAATCTTCACTGGTACCAGTTGCCACTCTTAAAAAAAGACTCGTAGAGGGAATATGGTATCTGATAAAATACTTAGTATATTTTGTAGTACCTGCATAGCGTTCCCGCTTCTACACCAGACTTATAGGGCCTAGGTTAATTTCTTATATGATTCATTATTAGTAATTTTTAAGACGTTTTAGAGGAGTCTGTTGACACGTACGAATCGTAACTCCGAAGTACATACATTCATACAATCACGCCTTTTCGCCATTGGGGTAGGTAGAGATTAGGGAGCGCCACTTGCCTCGATCTAAACATACTTCCTTAGTCTGCCCAATAGTTCATACCTGGTCATACATGCGGCATGTTGTGTGTGCTACGCACCTGTCCTTTTTGAAGGACATCGCCGATGAGATCACCGAATGTTCTCCTAGGGCGTTCTCTCTCAGCGTTTCCACTCAACTCCGCTGTGTATATACCTTTCGTCAATCATCTATTATCCATCTTCTCCACATGACCAAACCACCTAAGCATGATTTCTTCTACCTTTGTCACTACATCTTTATTCAGACCACAGCATTCTTTAATTAATTCATTCGTTAATCTATCATTCAACGTTACACCACGCATACTTCGTAGAGAACGCATTTTCACAGCATTTATTCTACTTTCATGCTTCTTCTGCCACACCCAACATTCGCTTCTTTAAATAAGCGTACGTACCAACATTATTGTGGATAGCCAGTCAGGCCTTTCCAAAAATCGAATGGTTAGCCACAACAGCATTCCTTACCATTCCTCTTATTTCCTGTTATTACCCTTCTTTTTACATCTTCGTCAATTTTTATATCTTTTGGGAAGAAGTTTTAAACTCCGGACTGTGTCTTATAACGCACTTTTCGCTCAACCAATCTCATAACCGGCGTCAATCTAATTGTGACACAAATGTGTGAATTAAAACACACACTTCCTCTGAATTATCTAAATAAATTGAATGATCATTTAACAGTCGCATTAACGACCACAACTCGACTGCTAGACACAGTACTTATAGTATTTATACCCCATCAGGGGACGTATCGTGACTATTCACTATTAGTTCAATTAATACGGCAAATAGTTTGAAGTTACTCGCTTTTAGAAAACCAGGAGCATTATAATAATCGTATATAATGCGATATACTTTTTTCTTTTTTTTTTACACAAGCTCGTAGCTTAGCGGTTGTAAAGTGTGGGTTAACACGCTTTGAAAATGTTTATTATGTTTACTATCTGGGTGCATAATATTATTGCCTCTCTTTTTGGGTCACTGACGGAACTGGTAATGTTCTATTTCCGTGGTCATATTAGGAACAACATACGCTATTAAATAACATCTTTTTTTTTATGTCGCGTAACCTAAGGTAGCTGAATAATGCATAATGTTTGTCTGTGATTGCCTAAACTTTCTCAACTCGTAACATAGTTGAGAGGAGACCCGTGCCCAGCAGTGGGACGTTAAAAAGGGGTTGAAGTAAAATTGGGGGCCAGAAAACTTTACACAATTGAAAACTTCGGGCCGCGAATATTTAGATTTCTTTTGCTCGACCCTGAAATTTGAAATCGTGAAAGTAACTGCATCTGTTACTGGATTTATGTTCCTTTTAGGCGAATTCAAAAACCAAAAGCTAGTACTTAAATTGACTGGCCTGGTGGCGCAGTGGTTAGTGAACCTGACTGCTAAGCCGAAGGTCGTAAGTTCAATTCCCACGTAGGACAAATCTTTGTGTGATGAGCACAATTGTTTGTTCTGTGTCTAGATGTAATTTATCTAATACGAGTATATGTATATATATTTACAAAAAAAAATAATTTAAGTATTATATCCGTTCATAGTACCCATTACAGACAAATGTAATTACTTATTTTGGAACTCGATGGCGCTATGTGTATGTGTGAAAAAAAAGAAAAATAAAAGAAATGGTTGACATAAATCTGTGTCTCTTATTCCAAATGAGATCACATCTGACTAGTATAACGAAAAGTAGGAAAATAAGTCTTCGCTGGAAGAATTCGAAGCAAAAAATGTTACGGACTCTAACTGCACTCTCATTACTTACACTGCATTATACGCTCCAAATGTAACGCCTGACCTGGGCCCCGATTCTGGTGCTTTAGACATTTATCCCTAATAGACATTTGTGTAACAAACATGGCGATTTCTTTTGTTTTTCAATGACTTCCGCCATTTTTTTCGACATTTGCGCGCTTTAGACATTTACTCTAATAGGCAAATGTCGTAAAAAATGGCGTATGTCATTGAAAAACAAAAGAAATCGCCATTTTAGTTAGAAAAATGTCTATTAGGGATAAATATCTAAAGCACCAGGATAAGGGCCTTGCTTATATACGTATAACTATATAGTTATACCAGGTTGTACTGAGTTAAATCGTTTCAGACAGGGTCTACTGACTGCCTTGTATGATCTAATATGGATTTCAATACAAAAATGTTATTAACTTCTAATACTGCCTAGTTTCTTGTAGAAGCGTTATCGTGCAACCAGCTAATACCGCAGAAATCAGAGAACTCAATTGTGTGTTTCATTTCAACCCTTTTTAGTATCCCACTGCTGGGCACGGGTTTTCGCTCAACTGTCTTACGAGTTGAGAGAATTAAGACTGTCCTTCAATGATTAGTACTTAGATATATCGGTTTCCTCACGATGATTTCCTTGAACGATATTGAGCAGCGGCGATGAAACAATTCACATCTTATATCTCTAAGGCGAGGCCCGTACTGCTGCGCCACCGCCGTCCACGAATGAAGTAATAAAATTAGATTAGGATGATATGTAGTGGAACGACATATGTTAGGCGACCGCGTGGCCCAGCTATGCGGTATCTATAGATATATTGTCGATGTATTTTAAGGAAAACTAAGGAGCCACCAAATTCCGGACAACACTTGAAACTGTAGCGACAATTTGGGAGTCTTCCCCTTCTTATCGTCAATCACGATCGTGACTCGGGAAATAGGGGAAACCGCTAACTTATGCTTAACTTAAGGGCCCAAAACTCAGTTAAAAACTTCCAATATATGCGCATTATCTGTGCATAATATTTAAATATTGGGGTTTTTCTAAATCTTGTGGTAGAGCCAGGAAAATATTCATCTAATTCAGCGACTCTACATTAAATAACTTTTTTTTAACTATTGCATTGTTATAGGTCCTTGACAAGTGTACAAAATTAAAAACTTTGAACTTAAGATAGGTAATGTACAGAAAATTACACAGACTCAATATATAAATAGGTACTAACGATACTTAATAATAAAAATGATATAATAATAATATAGTGGGGCATTAACACACGGTCATCTGATCCCAAACTAAGCAGAACTTGTACTATGGAAACCCAGGTAACTGGTAAAAAACTACTTAAAATACTTTTTCTTTTCAAAATACATACTTAAATATAGATAATAACACAGACTCACGATAAACAGACATGTTCATCACACAAATGTCTGAATTGGGTAGGAATCGAACCCACGACCTGCGGCGTGAGAAGCAAGTATCTTACCAACTACGCCACCGGCCCTTCGTATGTGAAAACTTGTTATTAGCAATATTGTAGCTATGTAACTAGATAGACAACGATATTAATTGTTCGTAAGCTTTCTTACTTATCTTTAAAATTAAAATGTATTACTAAATGAGTTGGTAAGCGCAAATCTTGAGAACGGCTGAACCAATTTCGCTAATATTTTTTTAGAATACTCCTTGAAGTCCGAGGTTGGTTATTACGCAGAGAAAAATTTAAAAAAAGAACAATCTTCACCGAAACTTGTATCTGTATTCAGTAGGTCTGAGAATCGGTCGTACCTAATCTATTTTCGGACCCGTTAAGTGGCATTACTTTACCGGGCAGGACAACTTCTGCAGGATCCGCTAGTTCCAAATAAAATAAAATAATATTCTAATGAATCTGACGTTTTGAAATGGGCAAAAATCGCATTGGAAGACGCCATTACAAACAGACCAGTAAAATCAATAAAATCATGTAAAAACATATTAATGACACTTAGAATAATCTCCAGTCACTTCAGCTTTCTAATAAAAACCGCATCAAAATCGGCCCATATTATTATATTTGGACGCTACGCTAACTTAAAAAAGTTACACTTCTAGTTTTTGTCGGGTGTTAATAAGATTGCTGGTATTTTATTGATCACGCTGTTTTTTAACCGATTGCTGAAGTCGAACAACAATTAGTAACTGTAGGCCGCGTATTAAGCATTTCCTTTTAACGTCACCAGAGGGTAGGTACGTCATGATGTAGGTCCTGGTTGTTCTCACTAGATACAAGTCTTGTTAGAAGCTTGAACAACTCCGAGATCTGGGTAGACCGTTAACTTGGGAATTGATATTCATCACTGCTTATGTACATTTTTTTATCCTAAAATAGGCTTGCGCTTGACCACAACTTGCCTGATGTGAAGCAATGATGCAGTCTACGATGGAACGCGCTTACCTAGTAAATACCGATTCACTCGTGACTTAAGACCAGCAGATTATAGCTATCGGGAAACATAGACAAGAAGTTTAACTAGTGAACCGCCCCGGTTTTACACGTGTACAAATTATATACATAAACCTTCCTCACTCTGTCTATTGGTGAAAACCGTATTAAAATCCGTTCGGTAGTTTTAGAATTATCCAATCGATCAATGATGGGCAGAATCGCGTGATATACATACAAAAAAAGACATACAGTCGAATTGAAACCTTCTTCTTTTTGAAGTCGGTTGAAAAGATAACCTACTAAATCTGGATAAGTTTCCTTTCGCCCAGACTGTAATATAATTTCATCTAGATTTTGCAAGAACGCTCATCCAATGTTATTTATTTAAATTGGAAATGAAGCTAGGGTTATATATTTTTTTGACGTGACAACGTCTTAAATTAGGTTGCGGCTGGGAGGCACTTATGAAAAAGTGTAACGCTCGGTAACGTTACGATGAGTCACCGAACGAGAGAGAGGCCCGCCGAATGCCTTGCGTCTCTCTCCCACTCAACTATGTTTCATCCTTCTTCCTACTATACGAATGAATATTCACATTAAAATTATTTTACCACTCAAAGTCGTTGTCACGTAAAACTTTCGCCCGTATACCGAATTTACAGGCAACCAATTTTTTATCTCCTCTTATACTAAAAATAGTCGAGTTTCTATAAAACTTTGGAGAAATAGGTCTGCCTTAAAAAATAAGTAAAACCCCATGCAAAACCGGCATACATTGGACATTATTATTAAGGTAGGTAGGTATTAATATTTCTGCACGATTTTATATTTGAGCGCAATTATTTTTCAACGGCTTTGTTATTGAACATTATTATTTCATTTACATTATTTTATTATAGAGTTTAATCAGCTTTTAAGGTAACTTAAATAGTATATTGCAATGTTATAAATTAAATGTAAATACAGCTGTCTGTTGCATTGCGTTTAAAATTATTGTACCGTTTTGCCATATCTGCTGGGCAAAAGCCTACCCATAGCCTTCCAACTGTCCCTATTGCTAGCTTCTTCCCTCCAAGTAACGACACAAGTTATTATTATTTATTTATTTATTATTATTTATTTATTTATTTATTATTATTATTTATTCCTCTGTAGGTACTAAAGCAAAAATCCAAAATGGCGGTAGGTAAACGGTTTGAGAACACAAAACAGATCCTTACAAAGTACCAACTCCAGGAACAATAGACTCCCAAAAGGGTGTAATAAGTTTAAATGGAACCTAAATCTATTGCAGCAGTTTAAATTCGCATAGTGTTGTTCCGCGGTTTTCCTCGCCACAACGCCGGAGGCTGCTATCGATTGCGTCGACCCCCAACGTAATTGCCCGCCCTTTCTTCGTATTGACAGCCGTTCCTGAATCATCTGTGCTTTAAAATGGGAAATTATTTATGGTCTTCTCTTAGTATGAGAATTTTCTTTGTTATTTGAGTATGGAAATGTAATTGGTTTAAAGCTGTGGACGATTAATAGGTTGAGCTGTTCGGGTGCTTAAATGGTGTAAGGTTTAATTGAGATGTGCTTATAGTAGGTAACTCCATATAAAAATGAGAGGTGTACAGTAACAAAATACATAAATAGGTACCTAACTGCTTAATTGATATTGTCGAAACGGTTATTCAACTGTGCCGATTTTAATAAGTTTGATTGCATGGTTGGTTACATGAAAATCTCTTCAAATATTAGAATTTTATCAGACTTTTTCTAGTTACTTCCTTGAATGTTTTTTGTTACACTGCTGGGCATGGGTTTTCTCTCAACTATAGTAGACAGAGTTGAGGTCTTAATCCACACACGTTGGATATTCGAAGGATTAGTTCTTAGACATGCCGGTTTTCTCACGATGTTTTCATTCACCGATATTGAGCAGCAGAGATGAAACAATTCACACAAAGATGTGTAAGCACGACTAGGATTCCAACCCGCGACCTTATTTTTCTAAGGCGAGGCCCGTACCGCTGCGCCACTGCTGCTAATCACGTTTGATCGACTCGAATTTTGAACTTGCTGTTGGATTTTGAAACCTACAAACTCTTCTAATGTAAAATTCTGAAACTAGGTACAATCGTATACCCTGTTTTTCCGATGGAGAATGCATGACGCATAACCCGCCTTTTTGCAGAGACAATATACCTAAGTTCGTGTATTACATTCATAAATCGGTATCACTAATATTTTGTTATGAAAACTCCGTACTAACAAGAGCAAGGACACAACGAAAACTCCAATATCTCCGGGCTATATCGTAAATAAACATGAAACAATGACAGTACGAGAAAACAACAACGAAACGTTTGCGCCACGTGCCACAAAACTACATAGAAGAATAGCGTATAACATTGCCACAGACTACAGTAATAGACAACGAATCTCAAAACATTACATTAGATTATACATACAGGCAGCGGTGGCGCAGCGGTACGTGTCGTAATCCTGGTCGTGCCCTTCTTCTTCTAATCTTTGTGTGAATTGTTTCAACTCCGCTGCTCAATATCGGTGAAGGAAAACATCGTGAGGAAACCGGCATGTCTCTAAGAACTAATCATTCGAAGACATGTGACATTCACCAACCCGCATTTGGCCAGCGTGTGTGGATTAAGGCCTAAACTCTCTCAACTCATAAGATAGTTGAGAGGAGACCCGTGCCCGGCAGTGAGACACTATAAAGGGTTGAAGTGTAGTGTGTGTAGTGGAATACGTACAGGAAAACTCTTTTCCTTTAAGTGTTACTCTAATGTACGCAAATTATGAGAAAATAAACTCTGACAAATTGTAATACGTGTCGTATTTTGTATTTTATACGTCTATGGTATACGTATAAAAAATTAAGTGATCGCTAACGAAAGATGTTTACTATTGACTCTGATCAGTTACTATCACCGCACTCTGCCGTACCAGCTGTGCGCTCGCTAGGATCACTGACCGCTAATTTTACGCCGCGCGCTTACATCGATCTTATTACGAATAGATTATCCATAATTAACTGATTTTATGGTAAATAAATAATACATTAACAATTAATGAAATGTTGCCATTGACTGCTACAAAAATAAATAGCGCTCTAATTAAAAAGGTTTCTTAACGTGTAAAAATAAATAGTTTAAATAAATTAATATTACCGATACAGGATCGCCAAAAAAGTTAAAGCATTGTGCTCAGTTTAAATGATCTAATCATCATTTAACCAGAGTAAAGTTAATTCCAAGCTAACTTTTCCACAAGTACAACATCATATTTTCCATATATTTACCTATGTTTTAATCTTCATATATCATAAACGTTTTACAAGCTTATTATAGCTAATTATTATTATTATCTTTATCTGTCAGCTTGATATTTAAACCAGTAAGAAAGAGACAAAATCCATTTTAATCATACCTTGAGGTCGTTATTCGTTTCTCTCTTTTCATTCTGAGAGAATCTATTATAAAGTTCGTCTAAAAGTTAGCTAGTCTGTATAGTAGTTTTGAACATTGCAGAGTTGCACATTATTAGTTTCACAGAAGTGTGAACTGCGACCGCAGCTCGCACTCCACCTAACCTGGGTTTATTAAAGTGCGGAATAATAAATTTATATAACAAATAGTTATGCGGTTTTGTTAGACTCATTATACTCATTACTCTACATGAGATACTATTTTTAGTTAAAATCATTTTATAGCTTAGAACAAAATATAAAGATACCTATGTGCTATGTTATTTTAAATACCTATTAATTTAGACTATAATATTAAAAAAAAATTAAAAAGAAAGCTTCTATTTAAAAAATCTTGTATTAATTATATTTCTCTTTTCAATCTCTTACATGTGACCAATATGTAATAAGTCGCCTTTTGTTCGGTGGATTCAAAATGGCGGCATTTATGAAATCTTGTATTAAATAATAAAATAAATAAATATTTTTGGGACATTAACACACACGGTCATCTGGTCCCAAGCTAAGCAGAGCTTGTGTTATGGAAACCAGATAACTGGTATATACTATACATATAATACTCTTCTTTTGTAAATATATACTTATAATAGATATTTACACCCAGACTCGATACAAACATAAATGTTCATCATTAATGTTTGTCTCGGGTGGGAATCGAACCC
This sequence comes from Meganola albula, assembly GCA_936450015.1. Classification (NCBI taxonomy): domain Eukaryota; kingdom Metazoa; phylum Arthropoda; class Insecta; order Lepidoptera; family Nolidae; genus Meganola; species Meganola albula. The sequence goes on along the minus strand of OW388146.1, from coordinate 12,674,418 downwards.
ACGACCTGCGGCGTGAAAAGCAAGTATCTTACCGACCACGTCACCGGCCCGTATTGTAGTATTGTCTTATTTATTTCAATCTTGTATTGTCATCTAAACTAAACGTGTATGCAAAATTTCAGCTCGTTAACTGCGATTAGTGGAAGTGGTTAATTTATTGATTACAAGATTCTAGGACATACACAAAGTTAATAAAAACAGCTGTGTATCAGCTATCAGCTATTTCCTTAACTCTATTTTGAATTTTTGCAGTTGAAGTTCTCTTCTCTAGTAAAATGAAATCTCGGAAAATGTTTTATAAAGTCGATGTAAATCTACCATTAGAAATATAATTCACTAAATTAGGACTGAACAAAGTCGGATTTACAGACCCCTTAAATTTGGAAACTCCGTATATTACTGGTTTCAACTTAAACGTATGGTGGGTTATAAAAACTTGTGTCTTGATGTGGAAACTTATGTAATATCTTGAGCTAGAGGTCAGCGGTTGGTCCAACTGTCATTAATATTAGGAAACAGCAGTAAAACCTTCCCTTGGAAGCCTTTATTCGTCCTTTTACCCTTGTGGTCAGAGAATTACCTATGCTAATGTAACTATAGCTAGTTCTCAAGCCTTTAGGGCAAAATCCTAGAAGATAACGAATAGTACAGTCTCACCACGCTGAATTTCTCTATTAGGTACCTGTTTTTATTCAGCAACAGGTTTGTGCTTGACTACAACTTGTCTGATGTTAAGCAATGATGTAGTCTACCATGGGACGTGCCCGCCCAATATACCGATTTACTCGTGATTACTAATGATTTTCTGTGGGAAAGTGGCAGCGGAATGCTACTCCATATGGTTAGAAACCATAAAAGAGCAATAAGACCCACCCTCTTTAACACCGCAACATACTTACCTACATTTACCTAAGCACTTAGGTACCTAATAATATTTTTTTCAACGTGTCACGATTCTCAAAATAACATTGTATTTTAAGGAATGGATTCAAAATCAAAATCAAAATATGCTTCATTTTTTTTTTGACACACGAGTTTACATAAAAATTGTCCAATTTCTTTTCCTACCGTGCAGTAAATGACTGGCAACTACTGAGAAACACTGCCAAAAAACTCAGTAGGCTTTATTTCTTTTTGAAATGAAGTACTTATATCTATTACGTTTTGTTTGTTTAGTGTGTTGAATAAGATTCTAATCTTTCTATAGTTTAATAAGAAAATATTGCTTTTATAAGCTATAGGTATTATTCATACGTACAGATACAATGATAGTCTTGTAATAGACTCCTAACAATGGCGACGCAGACGTGAACACAGAACATATGTGCAGAACTTCCCCTTACAACCCTCTGGAACGTCATAAAATTTACTCTGTACAATGTCTTCGATATGAACATGGTGTTTGAAATCCCTTGGAAATTCAATCTTGTTTATCTAGAATAAAATAACTCACGGAATGCAGAAACTAGGATTAATATAATATATTTACTTGTATATTTATAATACTGTTCTATTTTATTTTTAATATTTTCTAGTTTACATTTGTCATCCGATGTCATTGAGACTACTCCATTATTAAAATACTATGTTGTGTAACTGTGTACGAGAGCCCTGATACCCATGCCACATGGGTATCAGTGATCAACCGAACTAGGTATATTATAAGACTGCTTTTACAAAATTGTCATCCACTGTCTGTATATTTCAGAGACAGTAAATTATTATTATTATTTGTAATGTAGGACTAAAAAGAGTTTTCCTGAGATTTTTCTCAACTGTCTTAAGATTTGAGTCCATAGGTAAGTACTAACTGAGTTGAGAGTATATATAATATTATATCTTGACTAACTAAACTTACGAAATTCGTACAAACTAAAACATAGTACAAGCTCTGCTTAGTTTGGGATCAGACGGCCGTGGGTGTTAATGTCCCAAATTATAAAAAAAAATATTTAGTTTACTAGGCAAGTTACAATATTTATTTACGTTTCGACCACGGTGGTCTATGAAAAAAGTACTTACAGTAGTACCAACATAACAAACAAACAAATCAACAACACTCAAGTCACCGCCACTAGAACAACATTTAACTAATAAATTAACTTTGAACTGTTCAAATTCAGAACTTGTTTAATTTGTGGCGCGAACTGTCCCCCGCGCTTAGTCACGTAATCGCTCTTCAGCGTTCTAGGGCTGATGCGAAATATTTTTTGTTAAAAATAAATAACACACCTTTAAAAACGAACCCTAAGCACGTATACTTAAGGATGAAAATAAATAAGAACTAAATATCTGATCTCTCCTCTTTTCTTTTTAAATTTAGAATTGGAATAAGAATTTAAAAATTATAAAAAAAAAATAAAAACACGAGTAATTTGGTCCCAAAATTGATATTTTTTTAAACATTGTCTAAAAATAGAAATCTATTATAATCTATTATTTCGGTTAATGAGACGAATTTAACGATTCCACTGTTTGTGTATGGATTGTACAGACCTTTATAAGATTACGAGGTAACAAATAAAATAGACATACTGACAAAATACGCGCGAAAAGCATAACTCTGTCTTAGAATTCGAAAAAGAAAAACTTACACCTATAGAAGAAGACTTAGGACAATTAATAAGAACTATACTATAGATACTTACAGATAAATAATAAGAAGTAGGTATGTATCTAACCTTTTTTTAAACAAATAGGCACTTTGATAAAAAAAAATTGAGTTAGAAAAAAAATTGAGTCAGAACCTTAAAGAAACTTTGTTAAAAAAAATTGAGTTAGAACCTTTTTCTTACTTAAGGCAGGAACATTATGGAGTTTTCTTTAAACTGGCAACCAAAAAAAAACAAAACACAAACGTCTGAGCATTCTAAATGGAATTTAAAATTTGTAAAAGTGCAAACATTTAACATTGGAAGGGGCTAAAGTGCTCATTAGTGTCAAAAGCGCTTGAGGGGTGTTCAAAAAGTTTGAGAATCACGATCAGCTAGCAGACTGTTGCAACAGACAGACTTAAGAATTAAATAAATATTAGTAAGTACTCAACAAAGCAACAAATGCAATTAATAGCATATTTTTAAGAAAAATATTGTTTAAATAAAATAAAAAACTGTCAAGTGTGTGTCGGGCCACGACCGTTGTTGGGCATCGTTCTCACTTACAACTGCTCCCAAAGTGTACAAGATTAATACTTTATGTTTTTTTAGAATATTTAAGCCCATAGTAGACTTTGCACCCCATCTAACGTCACCTTATTATGCCAAAAATTTCGCAAATAGTCTGAGTCGTGCAGTGGTGTCGCAACGGTACGAGCCTCGCCTTTGAAATATAAGGTCCCGAGTTCGAATCCCAGCCGCGCCCACACATCTTTGTGGCAATTGTTTCATCACCGCTGCTCGATATCGGTGAAGGAAAACATCGTGAAGAAACCGTCATGTCTTAGAACTAATCATTCTAGGACATGTGACATCCACCAACCCGCACTTGTTCAGCGTGTGTGGATTAAGGTCTAAACTCTCTCAACTCGTAAGATAGTTGAAAGAAGACCAGTGCCCAGCTGTGGGACACTAAAAAGGGTAGAAATGAAGCCTTGGACTGTCAGACAGACAAACATGGCAAAAGTATAAAGTTTTGTTAGGACTTCCGAAATAGTGTCAGACCTTTCAGACAGAATTTGTTATGCTCGAGATAGCATCGTCATTACGTTCAATTACTAATAGCTTTAACAAAAAATACGAAAAAATACACAAAAAAATAAAAAAATACAATTTTGCTCAAATGGGTTAACCTGAAAAGTGTACCCTTTGAAACAAGAAGATCAAAATCTATTTATAATTGGCAGATTTATCCCGTAACATAGATATACCTACAAAAAAATCACACAGTCGAATAAAGTACCTCCTTCTTTTTGTAATCTGTTGAAAATAGCTTCTGAAATAACTTCATCTTAGTCTAGATTAATTTCAAATGTAAAACCATCTAGTTGAATCCTATTAGAAACATTTTATACCTACTTTAGGAGCTGTGAAAATCCACGTAAGTTACAGTACAGAACATTCAGTATGTCAAAGTAGCCTATTAAGTCACAGTGTACGAGGCAACAGTAATCCAATTTGCAATAAGTTCCAGCAAGTTGGGGTAACTTGGTAGACTTAGTGATTTAAATTTACAACTTTGTCCATCCTAGCACACTTGCAATTTTAACGATCAACTACTAAGTTTAAATCAGATTTTGCTTTTAAAATGAAGTTAATCTTCTAAACATATAAAAGAAGTTTCGCTGGGTCTAGAGACTACAAATTTGGCATTAGTTGTTTCATCTAGGAGTGCACTAAGTAAGGATTTTTAAAAACTCCTTTCTAGTGAAACGGGGACCATATAAAAGTAAAGTAAATAACCATTAATATGACACAACTGATGGTCTTCTCTTATAAGTTTTTACCTTAACCTTAACTTGCTCCGATAAAATCAATCGCAGTGCCTGTGGCGCTTGACCTTAAAAATCAATTGCAGTGCCTGTGACGCTTGACCTTAAAAATCAATAGCAGTGCCTGTGGCACTTGACTTTAAAAATCAATTTCAGTGCCTGTGGCGCTTGACCTTAAAAAAATTGCGGTGCAATGGTTAAAATGGGGCAAAAACAAAATGCATGTTTTTGTCACATAAATGCGATAGGGTCTCGGGAGGACAAACATATTTGTTGCATTTAAGTGAAATCCACATACCCTGACCAGGTGCGGGTTGGCTGGTGTCACAGTATGATGTACTTAATCAAAATCGAAAATAAAATAAAACCTTTATATTTCTACTAGGTTTCAGTAATAAATCGTTTTTACCTGCTTAAAATTAGTTTATTAGCTAGCCTGTGTAGATTAAGGCCTAAACTTTCTAAACCGTTAATGTATTTAAGAGAAGAATCTTGTTCAACAGTATTACAGTGAAAAATTGTTATGAATATGTATTTGTCTCGAGTCTGGGTGTTATAGTGTACAATAGTTATAATATGTTTTTACAAATAAGTATAATTTTCAAAAGAAAAGTAATATCTGTATAGTATTTACCAGTTATCTGGTTTCCTTAACACAAGCTCTGCTTAGCTTGGGACTAGATGACTGTGTATGTTAATGTCCTAAAAATATTACTTATTATTATTGTAGATATATATAGTCCTTAAGTACTAAAGTCAGTATAAATGTAACTTACAAAAGTAATTTAATTTGAAATCGTTAAAACACAAACGCCAGACTACCATAAACCTATGAGCACTTAAGCACTCACACTTCCAATAAAACAAGCTATTACATCAGCGGCTTTAAGCAAAAATTACAAGTTTATTGGCCGTAAAAACAGTGTGAATTAACGAAAACCTCGCTTAAAAAGCACATCTCGTTGACGTACTATAATTTAGTGGTCGTGGATTTTATTTCAACTCATTTTATGGCAGACTGAGAGCCCATGATAGCCAGACTCTCGTTACAGAATAAAAGAGGACACTTATCTGCGTATGTACCACGAGATACCGAATAAAATTCGAACTTTATACTGAAACGTGTCCGTCGGTCTCCGGTTTTGGTGCCTTATTTATTTTTAGAATAAGAGTAATTTTCTACCACGTTAAATTTTTTTATTTGACCACACTATGCTGACGTCATTAGGAAAAAGGACGTACGACTGATTTAACTGCTTTAAAAACATTATAACGACGATCATTAAATCATTAAAACAGTACAGAAAAATACTGATTCCAACAATATTTTTAACTCAGTTACAGTAAAAAAATTGTTAGATAATCCTTTTTCCTTATGACGGCAGTATAAGTAAACAAAACAGTCCTAACATTGATGAAAATGCGCATACTGCAAACAAGATTTCAATAGATAACATTAAAACCTACAGAGATAGTCTTGAGACAAGACTATCTTATTTCTTGAATATATATCAAGAATAACTTATTTCTTGTCACCGATTCATGTAAGCCTGTATCGTACTCATGAAAAATGCTCAAGGTCTGGAAACCCAGCCAAATTCCGAGATACTTAAACTGTCTTAGATCACGCATGATTGTACGAATGTAATCAAAAAATAGTTAGGTCAAAATCTATTTTTAACGTAGATCAACATAAATTCATTAATTTATTTTCCTATCGTTGAGATTATGACGTGAAAAACACAAAGAATCTAGTTGTCGTACTAATTTTGTACCAAAGGTCTGGCGGTCACGGGCTCTCTATTTATGCTATCGTTTGTGGCAAACCTTTTTGGAAATTTACTAGCTTCGGCTTAAAAGGCGACGCTTTACTCTGTATATCACTTTGATTCACAACAATTACTTTTAAGACTGTATAAAGTTAACATTCTTGAAATAATGTTAATTAAGGTAGCTTTGAAAATAATTTGGAGTTTTGGAGTGATTTTGTGAAAGCGATACGCTTAACTTTTAATGTAAACTCTTTGTTGACGTGAATACTGAGGTAGGGTTATAAATAATCCAAAAAATCTATTCACTATAGCGGTTCTCCCTGATTCGACCTTTAGGGGGAGAGTTTTGAAAAATCTTTTTTAGTACACCCCTAGACTTTATACGGAACCTATGTGCCAAATTTGAAGTCTCTAGACTTAGCGGTTTCGGCTGTGCATTAATATGTCAGTCAGTTTTTACTTAATGTATTTAAAAATATAATTTAATGTGGGTATCATCATCATCTTCATCATCAGCCTATTCTAGTCCACTCCTGGACATAGGCCTCTCCTGAAGCATGCCACTGAGCACGATCCGCGGCTTTACTCATCCAGTTCATTCTGGCCGCTCTGCTGAGATCGTATCAGTGTAAGTACTTACACATGGTGGTATATATGTTTAATACTAATGAACATAAGACGTTTTACTATTAGAATATTAAACAAGAATTATATCCAGTCATTTGACGGGCCGGTGGCGTGTTCGGTAAGATACTTGCTTTTCAGGCCGCAGGTCGTGGGTTCGATTCCCACCCGAGACAAACATTTGTTTAAATATGTCTGTTTGTCTTGCGTCTGGGTGTAATTATCTATATTTAAGTATATATTTACAAAAGAAAAGTATTATATGTAGTATATTACCAGTTATCTGGTTTTCATAGTACAAGCTCTGCTTAGTTTGGGATCAGATGACCGTGTGTGTTAATGTCCCACTATATTATTATTATTATTTGCTTGTAAAGCAAAGTTCCACATACCGTGTCTGTCCAGTATGTTCTCGATGATTTCAAAAACTAATATACGTAGTTATTCGTTTAACCAATGGACATAAAGATTCTGCGATAAGTCATAGTTCTAGTATTAAATTCTTGTTTTTACTTCACCTGGGACTTTATGTAATCGCAACAGACGTATTTAAAAAACGTAAAAGAAATAAACATAGCCTTATCTATTCAAAGCAAAGGAAAGAAAACGACTTCGCCCCAAAACACAACGACAACGGAACATTTTTCTCCAAAAAATATTGCCTTTTCCGCGTAATAAGAAAAGACCAATTCCCAAAATTCCCAATGTATTTGGATGAAACCCGTTGTGTACATTGTGCAGATGGGAACAGGGGTAACCAATGTTTGGTTAAAATCTGAGAGCCCCTCTTCTGATAATTTTCACCTGCAACGTGCCTCCCGCCGATTTATGAGGAAGATAACATCCGTATAAGAATATGGCGAGATGTTTAAACATTGAACTAAAGTTTATAGAAATGCTTTTAAATAATATTTTCTTGGCGTTAACTGCTTCAGTTATCAATTTAACCTGTTAAATAAGTCTACATAAAATTGACCCATACATTACTAAGCAGTCAATGACTCTGCAGAGATTGCTAAACACGTTTATTTTTGGAACCTTAATTGGACCGTAATTTTACCTTATGACTAACTTCTCCTGCGGCTTCGCCCGCGTGGTTCCCGTTTCACCCCCTAAGGGTGTGAGTTTAAAAAATCCTTTCTTAGTGCACCCCTAAACGTCACATGGAATCTGCTAAGTTTGGATCCTCGAAGTCAGTCAGTTTCTTCGATAATAATAATATTTTTTGTCCTGTTAAGCAGGAGGAAAAGTAAAAATAGACATTGAAATAAAACTACTTTTTAACGAACTTTATCGCGGTTAAAATTTAAAAAAAAATCTGAGTTGATTTTGCTTGGGTTTTGGTACAAGTAAAAAAATAATAATAATAAACCGTGAAAAAAAAATCCGTTAAAACGTAGTTTTATTTCAACGTGTGATATTCGCGTAAATCTAAGACAATACTGTAAAAATAGACATTTCATTAAATTAGTTTAGCACTTCCATTAGATCTATGTACCTATCTCCAAGGCAAGAGGGTGAAGAGTGTCGCTTACAATATTACGATGTTAACCACTGCGGGCGATTTGCATAATTCATCCTTCGTGATCTGCGACCCCTATGGTTTAGTAGCCCTACCTTATGCTCCGATCAGAAATGACATTAATTGCCCCTGTAAGATTTTGGGGGGATACCAATATAGTTGAATAATTGTTAAATTATACATGGATTCCTGAGAACGTTATGTTAAATTTATTTTATAGTTTTATTCAGGAAATCGTCTTACACAAAGCTGTTAGGATAATAATAATAAATAATAAATTTTATTTCCAATAATGTAAGGTACAGTCTGTTACACAACGAATTTTACAAATGGGATCGCAAAAAATAAAATACTAACAACGAAAAGACTCTGACGTCCTAGCTAGGTTACAGAGCAACCTGTGTTAAGGTCCGTCAGCTCTTATTCCCACATAATAAACACAATAGAAAGAAAGAGAAAAGAAAGACATAGACAGGACACACAAAATCAAATGATAAAAAAAAACACTTAGAAAGAGAGAGAAAATCACAAATGGAAAAATAAAATAAAAAACAAAGAGTAAGTGTGACCCACCTGTGCCAAACATGGACCTTGCTCAGTAAACGCTGTGAGTGCCTATTAGAGGCGACCCACAGCACTAATTTTCAGCAATGTCCATATTCCCACAGTGTGACGCCAGGCGCCAAGGTTGCCAAAAGATCAAACCAAAATAGTTGGAAGACTGTTTGTAATATCTGATGGAATAGAAAAAAATAAAGAAAGAAAATCAATTAATATTTTGTACTTCAATTGTACAGCGTGTCTATACTCTAGTTTTCTTTACTTATCCTATCATTTATATAAACATGCATATACTATTATATTTTATATCATACCCAGCAGTGCGATAAAAAATAGCCTATAGCCTTCCTCAATAAATGCGCCGTTAAGAATTTTCCAAATCAGTAGGACCTGAGATTAGCGCGTTTAATGAAACCAATTCTTTACTTTTAATTAGTATAGATTGTGGCGTACTGGTAATTAAATTCATTTGATTATATTCGTATTATTTTGATTTTATTAAAATTATTTTGTTAGGAGTTAGGACAGTCAATTTGAACCAGTTTTTGGTGTGATTTAATATGCCAAAACTTACGTTTTTTTTTTTGCCAATGTTCTTTGTTTACCAAAATTTGACAAATATAGAAAAATGAATTATACTTAGCAACGGTAGCGTAGAGTTCTCGGCTTCAGCTTTTTCATAAACTCACTCTTATGGTCATGCTAACTACTTTGTGAGAATTGTCTCATCATTGCTGCTATCTTCCACACCACAAACTCTAGAACTGATGACATCTCTAACCGGAGTGTGTAGATAAAACCCTCGTATTTAACATCAGGTTCGATCTTTCACGATCGCGTGGGTTTATTCTTCCCGCGAACTTTGAGAGTAAGGGAATAGAGAGAGCACCTGTTTATTATAATATCTGCGTCTGTGGTTTGTTAATGTAAAATTCGAATATGACTCCCTTCTCTTTACCGTTCCGCTCTTGCCAGAGTTATCGTGGTCACATTGAGGTGTCCACATTGATGGAAGAGACATTCGTTCCGCTCTTGTCAGAGTTATCGTGATCATATTGAGACATCAACATCAGTTGTAAAGGCGTGTCGTTCCGCTCTTGTCTGAGTTATCGTGACCACATTGAGGCATCTACATATTCTACATCAGTTAAAGAGGCGTGTCGTTTCGCTTTTGTTTCCGCTCATGTCAGAGTTATCATGGTCACTTGAAATGTCCACATCAGTTACAGAAGCTTGTCTTTCCGCTCTTGTTAGAGTTATGGTGATCACACAGTTGCAGAGTCGGATACAGCTCTCACTATCTCTCCGGAATACTAAGAGTTTCTTTTATTTTTTATCACATACTTCTAGTATACTTAAGTCAGCTTCAAAACAGCTTAACTTTATTCGCCTACAGCTAAATATCTCGTCACTCGGAACTCACTCACGGGAGCGTTGAGCATGCATTATTCATACACTCTTAATCTACTCACTTCCCATTTTACTCGCGTCGCTCTTTACGAGAATAGTAAAAAAATGTAAGCCTTTGGGAGTTTTGACGTGTTTCTAAAGACAATGCCAAATAACGAATCTTTTTAAACAAAGTCTGGTAATTTTAAATATGTTTAGGAATATAATCCACAGATTGTAAAACCTGCAGGGTTAGACTTTTACACTAACGACAGTACAAACGACACGACATGTCGTACGTATCGTTTCAGATTGATTAGTCGAGAGTTCATTTCGATTGGCCGAGAGACGTCAGGTTCAATTTATTTCAATCCCGATACGACCGGACGTTTTTAATATTTGTTGTATAGTCTTACACCTGTATTTTTTTTTAAATAAAAATGGCGTACACTGGATGTCTCGCTTCGGCAGGAAATATTCATCTCAAAGATGTTTTTTTTAATTCTAAAAGGCTTGCGCTTATCTGTAATTTGCCTGATGATAAGCAATGACAGCACACCACAATATTTCATTCATTGCACCTACCGAAGTATTAGCGACGCTACATAGAAATATTCAGAACTAATTTTGGTCAATAGTACATGCGTTCTCTACGTTTTCTTCGGTATTTCGAGTTGTAATACAGACTTGAAGTGTACGTTGTGCCGGTTTATGCCATCCCGACGGACTCATGTCTGTCGAGAATAGAGTTTTTTGTATTCAGAAATAGGCAATGATGTAGTCTACGATAGATCGTGACAGCCCAATATAACTGTTCACTCGTGATTACGAATATTTTCGGTAAGGAGGTGACAGTGGAATGAGGCTCCATATTATTAGAAACTATAAAGGAACAACAATTCCGACCCACCCTCTAAACTTCTATCATCAGAGAACGCACCGGAACACGGCATGGCCGCTTGGCGGTGCGACTTTATCTGAAGCATGATCACTAACCACGGCTGAAGGCTACCCCCAGTTTATTGTCACCTGATTGCTCACCCACGGACTGCTAGTGGGGATTCAGATTAAACGTGCACTTTCACGGACCAGGTGACCCAGTCATTAAAACCTGAGAAAGTGTAGGAACCTGTGTTTGTGCGCACTTGTTCACTATAATAATTGTAATAGTGTACATTGGCCGACGCAACGTAGCTACAATAAGGCTTGGAATAGGTATGAGATATTTACTTCGACCTAAAAAAAAGCGTCGACATAAAATATTCTTATATTAAGATAATGTAAACGTATACATTATTCATTCAGTTGGTAATGATAAAATCTTCTCGGCGGCTGTCATGGGACACACGTTATCACTCTTTATAACAAGCTCTTTGTATCGCTGACTTTGTGCATGATCATTTACGACTATCATTACTTCATGACAGCTCATCACGGCTGCAGGGAATCGTATGACATTTTCACAAGGCGTATATTAGTATCACAAGGAGTATAGGAGTATATTATATAACCTGGATTAACATGCCCACACATCCTTGTGTAAATTACTTCATCGCCGCTGCGCAATACCCCTACACCGGTGAAGAAAGCATCATGAGGAAAGTCTAACAACTAATTATTCAAGGACATGTGACACCCAACAACGATTTATATGCCCACGAGGGTGACCACAGCATGACCATATTATATTACAAGACTTATTGTATTTTTTTTTATCACACATAAACTGATTTGATTTAATTTGAATTAATCGCACTTGGCCAGCGTGTGTGGATTAAAAGTTTTAATTGGGTCGTATTAAGAGAGTTAAGGTTCTAATTTAAGACCTAAACTCTCTTAGGAGAGCAGACCCGTACCCAACTAAAAGTGTTGAAGTGATGTGAGTGGGTATTTTGCGTATACATACTTACATGACTATAGGCCGACCGTTTAACTCGCGTATCGCCTATCGCCAAGATTCTCACTCCTCAAACTACACAGACAATGATGATGATTCAAGCTATATGGATATTGGTGACGAATAGTCTTACATTACTTTTATCTGTGGTTAAATAGTTCTTTATGAGATTTAATTAATGTTTTAGGACTTTGTACCTCAGATGGCGATACGCGAGTTAAACGGTCGGCCTATAGAAACACATAGATGGAACACAAATGGTTTGAAATTCAAACTCTTTTGATCATATAGTTTTCTATACAAAGTGCCAGCATCAGCTAGTAACGTGTTTTATAAACTGATCCTCCTTCTATGAAGTCGGTTAAAAAAGATATCTGGGGGTGGTTTATGACACAAATTTCTCAGCTTAACACATCGAAGGCGCGGAAATGTTATTCGGTTCATTATCCCAGTTTAATTTTATGCATGGTCGCCCGCGCAACGTCACGCCGCCGCCCCCGCCTCGCGCCCATTACCGAATTTAAATTCAACACGAATATTCCAGAAAATATATAACCCGGAGCGTGATTTCTTATTACCACTTTTGGGATACCTTGATAGTATTTGTGGGTTTGGAAGTCGTTTTGAAAAAGTATTCTTCTAATTTATAATTCAGTTCAACAAGGGGGGGGAAACACACTTGCTTTTCTCGCCTCATGCCGTAGGTTCGATTCTCACCCAAGACAGACATTTGTGTGATTAACATGTATATTTATATGTAATTATTATATGTAATTATATCTATTATAATAAGTAAGTATGTATTTACAAAAGTTGTATGTGTATAGTATATCAGTTAAATAGATTCCATGACACAATCTCTGCTTAGTATGGGATCAGATCAGAGTATATAATACTCTTTTTTTTGTGTTAATGTCCAAGATTACTTTTTAAATATATTTTCTATAGTTAGTACTTAAGTCCTTAGCGTTACTATTTCAAACAAGCATCATAACTTAGCCGTAGTCATTCGTCTGACAGTACTGAGCGCTCGAGGCCAAACCGCAAATATATGAACTGGGGGAAACTTTATTTCCCCTATCTAAGATCTTCGCAATATTGTACAGATATCAACTTATGTAAGTACATTAAAGTTTTACATAAATTACCTTCAGAAACTTTTGCAGGCTATTAAATGGAGCGACGAATTTCCTTGTTATCCCTTGCTTACTCGTGTTTCTGGAAATACGTGACTTATGGAAAGGGTTTCTTTGGAAAACTACTCATATTTACATAATTCACTCTTAAATACACCTTGCCTTACGATTTTCTGATGCCGCTCTAACACAACACAACACAGTAATGATTAAATTTCTTTGTTGACATAATTCTTGTAGAATTAAAATTCGCAAAGAAATTTAAACATTTTCGGTCGTAATTATAAAAATCTTATAAGACTCTTTAGTTAAAATGGACTTTGTCTCTTTTTTTACTAGTTTAAATGTTTAAATGATAGACAAAAACAAACCAATTGCCATGGGTTTAGCTACAATGAGCCTATAGTAAGTTTATGAATTTTGAATTGGGTTTGAGTTTAACTTTGACGTAGGATTGGGTGATCTCTACAACGTGGTTGACAAGACTTCTGTTATATGAGCAGAACAACGGATTGTAGGTACTTATTGACGATGTTACTTGGACTTGCTCGGTCGGTACCATAGACCCAGGTAGGTTACAATTATGACAACGTCTAACAACGTCTAGGTCGGCTCAATAGGAGAGGAACACTGAGGGGTCTTGGTGAGTTAACTTCTTTGAAGTCTCACATTTCCCACTATGTCACGACCTGTTGCAATGGGACCCATAAAAGATTTCTCAACGACAAAAAAGGTGCAATATTATGATCGCTGTAGGAGTAGATTTTCAACTACGTAAAATAAATTAAGTACATCTCAGGATATATCATGTGTATAATTTACTCCGCATCCCCTCAGGCGGTAGAAAGATACGAGTAGGTTATAATATTTATCACAGAGTAAACGTTTCTTTGACGATAAAATCTCTATTAATATTATAAATGGGAAAGTAACTATGTCTGTTAAGCTTTTACGCCTAAACTTTTGAACCGATATAGGTGAAATTTTAAATGAACATAAGACTGCTCAAAAATTTTTTGTCGCGATAACCGACATACATTGGAAAAAAGCTAGTACAGGTGAAGTTGAATACCTACCTATTATATTTTGTATTCGGACCAAAACAAACAGCTTAACGGATTATTACGATTTAAGACTCATAGCCTGACTTACAATTGAACAAATCTAAGAAGTACCTTTTGACGTTTCACTGCTTTCTATTAAATTAGCTGTATAGAGGCGTAATTCACACTATTTTTTTTATTAGCTTTCCTGTAAAATAATTGAATTATGAAGCTATTTTTATTTTAACATAACATAAACAATTTTCATACAAAAAATAAAATTCTAAATGTACTACGTTTAGAACTGTCAAACGGTACTTCTCAGATTTGATGGACTATAATTGTTGTCGTAACTAAATTACGTCACCCAAAATCACAATTTTTTTTTAAAGAAATCCCCTCCTCCAATTACAAACGCACACAAACAAATGATTAGCATAAATTACACGAAAGAATAATGCAAATTTTCATAATATACTAAATGAGTTTTCCGTTTACACCGGTTGTAAGACAAAAAGCGAATCTGTCCTATTTTTGTTGACAATGGAATTTGTTTTTCTGTGACGCAAGGCTTTTTGTCATAGCGACATTTTGGGCAAAGAATATTACATCTCCATAACATTATTGTTGTTAGAGATTTATTTTATCCTTTCTAGATATGTAAACGGTGTGGATTCATGAATATTATAATAACTGTTACGATGTATCACGTTTTATTATGAAATACTGGATGGCATGCCATGCCTTTAAATTGATCAAATCGATCACGATACGTAATTTTTATAATCTGCTCAACAAAGGTGAAGGAGTAGCCAATGACTGAACATAAGGGGACATATGACCATATGACGGGCCGGTGGCGTGGTCGGTAAGACACTTGCTTTTTACGCCGCAGGTCGTGGGTTCGATTCCCACCCGAGACAAACATTAGTGATGACCATTTGTGTTTGTGTCGAGTCTGGGTGTAAATATCTATTTTAAGTATATATTTACAAAAGAAAAGTATGACATGTATAGTATATACCAGTTATCTGGTTTCCATAACACAAGCTTTGCTTAGCTTGGGACCAGATGACCGTGTGTGTTAATGTCCCAGAATATTTATTTATTTATTTTTTTCGTATTCGTATCGTATTGGTAGTAAGATATTGCAAAACCCATATTTATGGTGGAAATTCCACCGGAACGCACAGAGCGCTTTGTCTCCACTTTGTGAACTGCCAAGTTGTAGAATTTGCCTCCGGCATCTCTATTTCCCGATAGCGTTCCATCGTAGACTGCATCATTTCTTAACAAGCAAGTTGTGATCAAGCGCATGCCTATTAAAGGATAAAAACCCTGGTCCGGACAGTTTGGGTCGGGAAGTTGTATATTCCTATGCCAATCTTCGGAGAAACTTGTGCTTGTTAAAATTTATCCACATGTTTATATGCTATCAGGTCTATGCTCTCTCAACTTTCATGGTTGGTAACAGAAGAATAAGGTATTTTCCCTGTAACCAGCTGTGGGCAACTATTTATTTATTTACTATAAAAAAATATTTATTTATAATAATATTATACTTAATATTGTCTTAGATTTACGCGAATATCACACATTGAAATAAAAGTTACTTTTAATCGGATTTTATCGCGGTTTATTTTAGATTTTAGATCCCGACGTTTCGAAGTCTTTTCAGTGTGGTGTGAAGGTAGTCAGTAATAATTGTGATTAATATTTTTGGACGTCAAATATCTCAGTCCAGACTTCATGGTGACGGGTGGACACCACCCGACACCAATTTTATTTCAATATTATACTTACTTTCCTATTTAAAAAGAAACAGAGCTAAAATTGCACGCAATGATACAATTGACACGATTGTGACGGGTTGTATCGCGCGCCGCCATTTTGAAAGGACTCACGTCAATCAAGATTTTGGGCTTTACCCGTCAACGATACCGCACGACTCAAATGATAGGATTAATTTTGATTGAAATTAAATTATATCTGCAAAACACAATAGGGAAGATAACTGCAATTTGCATTTTATTCGGTAAATACAATTGTTGTAATATAATTATACTAGCGACCCGCCCCGGCTTCGCACGGGTGCAATGCTGATACTAAACATATTGAGGTATATTTATTTATGTCCTTTTATACAACGTTAACAGCTTTTTTGCCTTAAGACAAAAGAAAGAGCACGACCCGCGCGCGGCCGGTCTAATACCTACCTACCGCCGCACCGCTATTTTATATCTGTAATATCTTCGGAAATATTCATTTAAATTATATGCTGTAAAGGGCTATATTGATCTATATTAAATAGACAATGTATTTAAGGTACTTAATTAGATAAGAATTAATGAAAAATTGAATCGCTTTGTAAATAAGCCATTACTTTTGGTTGAAAGTAAAAGATAAAAAAATGGTTATTGTGGGTTATCCTTAAGAAATAGACATATACCATCGCGGACTTTTTGTTGACCTTATTAGAGATTACAAACATTTAGAGATTCGCAAGAATAATGGTGATACCCAGTCTTATAGCGGCCGCCATCTTGGAGTTATTAGGTTGAATATGTATTGTTGTTGATTTGAAGGTACAAAAATAAAAACAAACATTGCAAGCTAAATACAACCGCTAAATAAAAATGTCCGCAGGCCTAACCAAGGTCTTGTATACAAAATTTTTTGAACTCTACTATTCAGAGATGAACGCTGATACAAATAAAAACCTCTTTATTTATATTATACGAGGAAATATTCCCCCTTACTAATAAACGATGAGAAAGGTGTGAATAGCTATGTATGTTTTATCTCTTTCTCCTGTATGCCACTTTTAAATCATTTGACAGAGACAAAAGATAGAATACCTAATCTCACCTTGTACATCGTTTATTAGTAAGGGAGATTATATTCTACCTGACTTCTACAGCAGTATTAATTTGCATCCTAAGGGTGGGTACACACGTTTGTAGTCACGATATCGACATACAGTCCGCCAGTCAGCGGCTTAGAGGGATTTAGCCGTCTGATGCAGGCTGGCATCAAACGCTCCATTGAATCCTAAGCCTTAGTTTAATTGAAATTTAAAAACGTTTTTGACAGTTCTCTTTCTCGCCATTTGCAAATAATAAAAAGAGCGAATTGCGTGTGAAAAGGAACGTATTCGATTTAAAATTTATTGCTACGGTAGTTTTTGTGAATGTTTGGCAATTTTGCAATGTATTTTGTAATGCAAGATATAATGTTTATGGCTAACGTATGGAAATTGATGTAAACATTTCACTGTTATTATTTACCTAATATAGATCGCGGGTTTGACTAACTAACTTGGAGTCCTGCTCTAACCGGGGATTGTTCTTGGGTGTACCTATATGGTTCGAACAGGGATAATCGGCGGTTGGTGCCACATTACATTTAGATCAAAATTGCCTAACTGGCCTCTACGTATTGGCTTCGGCCCCACGCACGCCTTCCAAAAGTCCGGAACTTCATAGTTCCGAGATAAAAAAAATGACAAATATTATAATAATATCTTTATTTAACAGTAAAGAACATAGATAATTTATTTACACTACGGATACATTACACTCATCTAGTTTAGGAGTACTGCACTGCCGAGGGGTAGTTGGTATCTAATGACAATTTCATCCCAAGTAATCGAAAAATGCGATTCGACTAGATTAAGGCCAGGTTTTAGCGAAAATCCGCAAAAACATGTATTTTGAAACACTTTTTGAAGCAGTGAAAAGCAAAATAAAAATCTAAAAAAAAAAAAAAAAAATTCAAGAACATGTCGCTTGCGATTTTTAATTCAGCAGTAGCGCCATCTGTTGGTAAATCAATCAAATGTTTCTATACATATAAACAGATAGATGGCGCTATGCTACGCATACAATGGTTAGACAAGTACTGTCCTCCTAGATAGGCTAAGTATAGCCTGGCTGAGCCCCTCAAATAACTAAAATATTATATTTGTTGAAGTATACATTAAGAAGTGCTTCTTTTTTTTTTGTACCGTCAAATATTACATTACCTAATCTTAGTAACTAATGTTTTTGCATAATTAATTTAACGTCGCTCCTCAATACCAGTTAAGAGAGGCATATCTTAGAACAAAACATACAAGACCATCCAATTGCATCACCCCACCCACACGTCCTACACTATATTGTACTTACTTTATTCCTCGACACAATTTAATATGTCTAGGTATGAGTATATGATGCCAAAAAGTACCTAAAACTAGCCCATGTAACCTAAACACCCTTATGCCCTATTTGCCTTATGCCCTTGGTACGACTTGTCAATACGGAAATAAATTGAATACTGTGATTAATTTGTAGTGAAAATGAATTAAAATTCAAAAAAAGAACAGAATTATAAAAAAAAAAACATTTTCCATTTCCAATATATGGTTTTCTATTTCTAAAATTTTATTTTATATTGAACATTTTAAATGAAAAACATAAATAAATATGAAAACGCATTTTATAAGATTCAAGATAGTGTTCGAAAATTGTTGTTCGTATTGGCGAACTCGTACTCCGAGTGATCAAACTGTAAGTACAGCTAGGTACGTTCTAGTACACTGTAATTACCCACGCATTCATCAATTAACACAGTTAATACCTAATTACAATAGGGAATTATGACATTAATCTGTCCACCTAATTTGCAGACTTAGGTAGGTATAATTATGTATTGTTTTGATCTAGTCTAATTCGACTTGATTCAGAGTTAAGTGGCATGAATAATTTATCCAATGATTCATAAGCACTACCTGCTAATGCAGGTAAGGGGGCGTTCATTAATTACGTGAGGCGTTTTTGAGAATTTTTCGAATCCCCCCCTTCCTCCTTTGTGAGATATCGTTAGATTTTCTTCAACATCAAGTACGTTCCAAACTTCTTAAGTAATCTGTGCCAAAACACGGAGTAATCACGTTAATAATTTAAACAAGATAAGTAGGTACTCTTAGTTACCCCATCACACAATCAGAAGCAGTTGAGACAACCAGGTGTAATTAATTTTGAACTAATTTCGTCTTATACGACGAACTAGCTTTACACTTACGGAACTAATTTTAGTTTGGTGCAAGTCATAAAACACAAGCGGTGGGTATTAAGAAAGTTATTGATATTAAAGCAGATATACCTAAAGGACTTAAGAAAGTAATAGTAGTATTTAGTAAGTATCTATGAAGCATAAGTCCATAAATGTTTTGTTTGAAGACAATAAATTGCATAGTTTCACACTATATTGAATGCTACATATGTCGGAATAAATTGAAAACGTCGATTGAAAATTAACTATCGTATTCTCATAATGTCACGTTAGAGATAAGTATACCACTCTTGACATGCAACGAGTAGTCTATCAGAAAAAAAGTGTTGTGGGTCGCCTCTAATAGATACTCACAGCGTTTACTGAGCAATGTCCATGTTTTACACTGCTGGGTCACACTTACTCTTTGTTTTTTTCTTTTTTTTTCTTCTTTTACAGTTTCCATTTATTTATTTTTTCTCTTTCTATGTTTTTTTAATCATTTGATTTTTAACCGACTTCTAAAAGGAGAAGGTTATCAATTCGACTGTATGTTTTTTTATGTTTGTTACCTCAGAACTTTCGAATGGGTGAACCGATTTTGATAATTTTTTCTTTAATTGAAAGCTGATGGTTCCCGTGTGGTCCCATTTCAGTTTGGTTTAGTTCTGAGAATGGCATCCATGAAGTCGGTTTTTTTGTTAATATTTTAACTTAATATTATGTGTAGCCTGTCTTTGTACAATAAATGTTTTCTTTCTTTTCTTACTTTTTTCTATTGCTATCGACATCATATTTTGATTTGATTAAATTTCTTCAGATACTTATTTCTGTAATTCTGGAAAAACAAACAATGTAGTAACAATAGTTAAGTACTAGAAGCTTACCTCTTTAAATGAGATTACGCGCAAACCTTTTGTGTAACCAGTGCCCACGCTTCGTTAGATACAGATTTAGAGCTAAGTTGCGGTTAGTTTGTGAAAACTTGCCTTTACGTAAGCTTTGGAGTTGGCTTGGATTATTTTCAGATTAAAAAGGAAAGATTTCTGACTGTATAAAACCTACTAACATTAATTAAATTTGAAAAAATACTAAGAGCAGGTGCTTACGATGTTTAGTAATTAGTAATCAGTAAACCGCAATGAGAGAGTCTCTCAACTCGTAAGACAGTTGAGAGAAGACCCATGCCTAGAAATGGGACACTAACAAGGGTCGAAGTAAAACAGCAATGGGGAACCCAATGCATAAATTTTTGGTGACTGCGTTCCTACTTAGCTAGCACGATCTAATTCAAGACCTTGATTTTGGGCTGCAGTTTCAAGTGCAGCAAAATTATGATTACAGACACAGCTTGATTTGCCCTGGTTTGACGTTCAATGTTGCTGTTCTGTGGGTTCTTGTCATAGAAGATCATTTGAATCACAAAATGAACGGATGCGTTTAACAGTTATTAAACCCACTTAAGGGAAATGAGTATATATGTACAACATTTTCCCAATATGCAAGACAGATTTTAGTCAAAACCTAATTTGGTTATTTCTTTGTTCTCAGGTCAAAGTAATGCTCCGAGTAGGTGCCTCCGGAGAAGGGCCCTTCACAAGTGGCACTCAGACCTTCTGTATGGACAAGAGGAAGAAACAAGTGAGCCTCTGTGAAACAGCTCCCACTGCCACTGCCCCTGAGGATCGGAAGGTGGGCGTAGCAGCACCTAAGATGTTCGCCTTTGATGCTATCTTCTCTCAAGACGATTCACAGGTAAAAATATTGACTACGTATAACTACTAATCTATACTAATATTGTAAAGCTCAAGAGTTTGTTTGAACGCGCTAATTATAAACGAAACTAAAATAAACGCGACTGAAAAAAGCATCTTGCTCAAGCGAATTTGACAGGCAAAAAAATAGGCAACTCCAAAATCGCCTCGTGAGTAGAGGAGAGTGTGTATGAAAGAGCCAGACTTTGAAAGAGACGATATGATTCTTTTTATCTTACCTATATACTACTATAATTTAATTAATTTTTTATTAAGCTACACTGGATAACTATTGCTCACAAAAATATGACAGTTCTACGAAAACAAAATTGCCGATTGAGTGTTAAACCTTTGATGTCTTCTCTTTTAAATTAATAATCTACGGGTACATTCCAAACTACTTAAGTAATCTGAGCCAAAACACGTAGTAATCGTGTTATAAACTACGTTTAAACAAGAAAAGTAGGTACTCTTAGTTACCCCATCACACAATCAGAAGCAGTTGAGACAGCCAGGTGTAATGAATGGTCATATTTTTATGAGTAAAAATCATATCGGCTATTTCAAAGCCTGGTTCTTTTATACACACTCTCCCCTAATAAGAAGAGGTTATACCTCTTCTAATTAGGGGAGAATAGTCTAGAGTTAGTGCTGCTAACAAAAAATTGTAAATTAACAAATGCGAAAACGTTGCTAAAAAATATCAATAATATTCTTAAAACTAAATTGTCCCTAATTGCGCTTGATCGCAGTCCTTCTGGACAAAATGATTGCAGCCATTAGAAAGCTGGTAAGAATACAGCCTCCATTAGAGGAAGCCTTTGAAATTATCAGAACAAAAGAAGCGATTAGCGTAATAAACCTTTCCGAATTGTTGGTAAAAATACTAAAGAGGTTGGCTGGAAACTGGATCTGAATTGTCTATTGTATGGTAGCGATGGCTTTTTGTTTTATTAGAAATTTTTATTACGAACAAGTGGCACGCCCGACTTCGCACTAGATTTTTATGAGTATTTAACAATATTTTCCGAAATCCTATACAATGCGAGATCAGCTTATACTGGATATTTATAGCTTGATGTTTAGCCCATATAATCAGGCTTTACTAGGTTCGTAGGAAACCTATTCAATTGCCAATGTATCCCTTGAGGATACAACATGATGACACTCACTAATTACAATTAATTTGCTAACATGTACTCGTAGTTTATCGAACGCGACTCCGCCCGCGCGTTTGACGGTTATCGCGCTAAACCATGAACCACTTTTTGCGCTGTCGGGTAAAAACTATTCTATGTCCTTTTCCGGGTCTTAAACTATCTCTATACCAAATTTCATCCAAATCGGTGTAGTAGTTTTAGCTTATTTATGATATTAGTAAGGATGTAGGTAATTTTGCAGATAAGTACCTATTAAAAATAAATATTTCAAACTTATGATGGTAATGTTACAAGTTTACATACCTAACACTAAACTGCTTAAGCAGCTGAATCTCGTTAAAACCGCTAACAATTTTGATCCTACTGCAAAAATGCGAAAATATCATAGAGGACGAAGCAAAAGTTGGCGTTAGTTGCACAGTGTGCCGTTTAACAATTCAAACATGAAACTCGCGGCTCGCTTCGACGGAGACATTTTTGGTGCATGAAATTCAGGGAGTGTAGCCCCGCGACAGACGCTGGGTATTCATGGTCCAAGTTATAAATGACAGCGATAATTAAAGACCTTATAAAAATCTAACAAAAATCTATTCACGTCTAAATGTCTCAAGTTCTTCTACCATGTTTAAGCCGCAAAACGTCATTTATTCTGAACATTTTTTTTACGTTTCCAATTCTTGAGTGTATTAAGTTCGATTTGAAAGGTTCAAAGAGACAAATTACTATCTTGTAAGTAACAAGTCATTGCAACTATAATTTTGTTATACGTAAAATAAAATAATTATATTGAAATAAACCTAATTTGTAACGGATTTTATCTTGGTATATTTTACATCCCGACATTTCAGTCTTTTCAGACTTCATGGTCAGGTTGTGTATCATCCTTCGAATCACTTTGAGCACGTAGGTGGCTAGAAAAGCTTCCCTACGTACTTCTAGTTTGATGTAGCCCACCATACCAGAATAAATAAAGTGGGATACAAAAGCAGATACCCTGGGTATACCCTATATTGCTCTATGATATAAAAACCGTATAAATTCATTCTGGATACGCTCTATCATTATTTTATATTTTTTTAATAATTACCAACCACCTACAAACCATAAACCATTAACCCTGTGACTATTAAGTCTGAAAATACTGAAACTTCGGAGTATAAAATAAAATGAACCGAGATAAAATCCGTTTAAAAAATTGTATTTTTTAATGTGTGACATTCGCGTAAATTTAAGAAAATCTATTTACTTACTAGCTGACCCGGCAGACTTCATACTGCCTCAATCGACTGCTGTTTTTAGGGTTTTCCCAGCAATTATGCGAATTTTTCTCACCTTTCAAACCTTCCCTAGACCTCCACGAACAATTCAAGACCAAGATAATATTAATCCGTTCAGCCGTTCTCGAGTTTTAGCGAGACTAACGAACAGTAATTGATTTTTATTTAAATATATATGTTTAAATATATTTAGAAAAAACATTTTGAAATTGGCTGAAGAGAATTTGATCTACAAGTACCTATCCACGGCCGACCGTCTTCACTGACTAAAAATCGAACCCGCTTGTCGAAAATACCTTTCGATACGCGGGAACGGATTCACTTCAATCCTTTTTAGTGTCCCACTGCTGGGCACGGGTCTTGTCTCATCTAACGAGTTGAGAATATTGGCCTTAATCCACACACGCTGGTCAAGTGCAGGTTGGTGGATGTCACATGTCCCCAAACGATTAGTTCTTAGACATGCCGGTTTCCTCACGATGTTTTCCTTCACCGATATTGAGCAGCGGCGATAAAACAATTCACACAAAGATGTGTCGGCAGAACCAGGAATCGAACCTGCGACCTTTTATTTCTAAGGCGAGGCACGTACCGCTGCGCCACCGCTGCTCAATGAATGGATTAATAACATTGAATTTAATACTTACATTTTTTTTTTCATTAATATTAATAACATCAGATTTAATTCATAACATCCAAAGAATTTTGAGATTCTTCAACGAACCAAACGCTTTCTCTCATAAATTGTACCGTGATATTAACAGGAAAGTTTTATGTAATAGTAGGTAAGTATCCTCTTATTTTTGCTGAGGGGGGTCGCTGCGACGCGGGCCGCGCTGTGAATATACGACATGCGCCATATTGTACACTGCCATCCAATAGATTATGCATCATAAAGACATTTTTGTAGGTTAATAACGACATATTTTCATGAATATTGCCTTAAGTAAGTAATAAAGCTTTAATATAATGTGCGAGGTTAAGTAGCCTTATATATTTATAGAATCGGTTTAATATTAGCTTGTGTCGCTTTTGCATACATAATGTTTTTTTTTGCGATAGACTTGCCTGATGTTAAGCAATGATGTAGTCTACGATGGAACGCGCCAGCCTAGTATAACGATTCACTCGTGATTACGAATGATTATCGGTGAAAAGGTAGCAGTGGAATGAGCCTCCATATGGTTAGAAACCTTAAAGGAGCAACAATTCCGACCCACCCTCTCTGCGTGGTGTCACCAGACATCGCACCGGAACACGGCAAGGCCGCTTGGCGGTGCGGCTTTGTCTAGTGGGTGGTCACTAACCACGGCCGAAGCCTACCACCAGTTGATTGTCACCTGTTTTGCACCACCCGGGGACCACGTGTGGGGATTCAATTAAAGGTGTACACCCACGGACGAAGGTAAGGTGACTCAGCCCCCAAACATGAAGAACATGTCTGTTTGTATTGAGTCTGAGTATCTTCTTTCTCTACCATATTGGTGTAGGTCTCCTTCAACATCTTCCACTCTTCTCAGCATTGGGCATTCAGGATCTAGTTCAAGCCGGCGACCTTTACATCATCTTTCCATCGCATTTGTGGCTATTCTTTTGGTTTTTAACCCTCCTTCAATTACTTCAACCCTTTTTAGTGTCCCGCTGCTGGGCATTCTGGATATTTTAAGAATTGTGGTAGAAAGCAGTGCTATTCAGGTTGGTTATTAAAAAGAATATGAGAATTTATACAAAGTATCAGTATACAAAGTGTGGTCATTGTAGTGAAAAATATCATAGAAGGTCTAATTTATTGAAGAATTTAATATTTGTTTTCTCGCAAAAGTTATTTTATATTTAAAAATGAATCGCAAAATGTGTTGGTAAGCGCATAACTCGAGAACGGATGAACCGATTTCGCTAATTCTTTTTTTTTAATATTCCTTACAGTACGAGGATGGTTTTTACGCAGAGAAAAATAAGAAAAAACTTCTCCGAAACAGCTTGACCGATTTTTATAAAATCCTACAGGTCGTATTCTGTTTTCGGACCTGGCAGGTGGCACTGCTTTGCGGGCAGGACGACGTCTGCGGGATCCGCTAGTTTTATATACATATAGTTAGTTACTTGTAAATATTATCTAGTTGTAATATTATATGTTTAAGTGGGATAAATACCTAATATTGTTAAGTAGTCTTAAGTTAGTAATGACTGCCACACTATTACATTGTGTTTTTAACCTGTAATGATAGTGTAGGAATTATAAATAAATAAATAACTCCCCAAGTAGTTATAAGCAGGTCTTTCCTCGTGGTGTGCAGGAATTATCTTTGATTTGTGGCACACGCTGTAGGTATATTATAAATAAGTAAAAGATGCGGTCATGTTTTTATGGCAATGACTTTTTCAATCTTTTTTTTTCTTTCCACTAGACCACACGGTCTAATTTATAGGTGCCTGCCCTAGTCAATACTTGGGTAAGCCCCTATAAATTAGACCGTATTGACCGAAGGTATTGACCTTTCAACAATTATTATTGAATAAATACCTCTGTAAACCCACATTATCTACTATTAGATATTCCACACACTAAACTGTAGCCAAACGATGCCGTTTCACACGCGCTCAGTGCATACAAATCCCATTAGTATTGTGTAATCTCCTTTATCTGGCTAGGGCGCGTCCACACGGAATTACATTTGTTCCATGAGTTTAGAGGTAAGCCAATCAGATAGTACTATGCACTTATAGAATTAAAATGTGCTCATATAACTCTAACATTTGCCCACGACTCCATTTACCATGATACACACAACATAACATGAACCCATTGAACACATGAAATGGCTGTTACCTGTATCTCTACCCTTAGTACCAGTTGTCAAAACAAAAAAGTTTTAAAGTACTTTTACCATACATTAATTAAAATACAAAACTATCCACAAATGGTTTTACCTAGTTTATTTCCAATTTATTTTATTCTATTTCTAAGCGTAAGGCATAGTAAGCGTAAGGGTAGCATAATCATAGGGATTAAACCGTCTATAATAAATAAAGATTAAAAAAAAGCATCTACTTGAAATTAATCTTTTAAATTAATGTTTTTAATGAAAACATAGAGTTTCAAACAGCATTATGTCAAATTCTAGATAGTAGATATTCAAAAAGTTTTTTCACATTCCTTCTCGTACCTACTAGTGGTACCAATTAGGTATAGATGTGCAAAATTCCGATTGAATCGGTTCAGCCGTTTTACTGTGAAAGAGTAACAGACAACATCCAGCCTCTCAATTCGCATTGATTTATAATCGGGAGCCGCTGAAGTGCCACAAACATTGCTTACGCACTCGCAGTGTAACACGTCGCGTAAAATTTTTATTTAACACCTGACGCGCAACGCATAAATTTTCTAAAAACCTAACTGTGAACATTTTCGATATAGCAAAGAAAACCGCATCAAAACCGGTACAGTCGTTTAAGCGCTACAGTGCCACAATTTTTTTTAGGGGATAAAATTTTTAACTCAGCTTATTGTAGTCGTTTTTTAGCACTGGGATTATTCTATAGAGCTAGTGTATTGTTTAGGGATTATTAGAGTAGTCATCATGTCTCAATGTATATACTCAAGACATCTAAATAATAAATCCTCAAGCTACACGCAATCTATGCTAACTACATTTCAGTACTACGGCTTAGCATGTCGCTTGGAGTGCATGAAACCTGGTAACTATTACCACAGAACATATAATTGTAGCCCACTACTAGAGATGACAGTAATATTTTTGCTACAAAATACCTTCCTACCTTTACCATACACCCAAAAGCAACTGAGTATATGTAATTTTATTTCCTGCAGTAAAATAATGTGTCACCTAAAAATATTATTTCAAACAAAATCAGAAATTGTGTCTCTCAGCAGAATCTCTTTCCACTTCTTGACAAAGTAATAGAATTTAATTTAATTGTTCTAATATTGATGGTGGTATACCTACCTTCATAGTTTACAATTTTTTTCAACCTTTTCCTCTTTTCATATTTATTCATTAAACATTAAATTTATTAGATGACAAATTAAATTAATTTTAATTTAATTTGTCATCTAATAAATTAAATAAATAATAAATCTAGTAAATTAAAATCTCTTTGTTGTCCCACCAATGCATATTTTAAAACGTTGAGAGAATACAAGCTGATCTACTGTAACTTAGAGTAATCAGAAGTTTGTGAAGGTTTAAAAAAACCTTAAATTTAGAATTTTATAGTACTTCATTAAAAAAAAAAACTATTTTAGAACGGATTTTATCGCGGTTTATTTTAGGTTATAAATTTTATTCCGACGTTTCAAACTCTTTTCAGACTTCATGGCCACGGGTAGGCTGAGGTATTTGACGTCCAAACTTTTTAATCACAATTATAACTGACTACCTACAAACATTATTATTTGTGTTGCGTTATAAAATAGTTTTATTTCAATATGTGATATTTACATAAATTGAAAAAAATACTATACTTTATTAAAGGTTCTAAATTATGTCATTTTTTTACCGATAATTATGTTAAATTAGTTATATTCTTGGATATATTATTCTGTCTCTAATACTTAACAAACAAGTGGATTTGTATGCTTTATGGTAATAACACAGCATGTAAGTGCAATAATTTATAACCATGATTTTACCTCTAACTCCTGGCAAGGATTTGAGGTCTTAGGAATGTTTAAATAAATTACATTCATTTTCCTTGCGATGAATTATTTCACCGGTAATTTGTAATTTTGAGTTAAATTCTTGGTCATATGCCATCTCTAGTACCTAACAGGCAAGCATGATTGTATGCTCTATGGTAATTACACACAGCATGTATGTGCGCTGATTTATAACCGTGTTTATAGCTCTGACTCCTAGCAGGGATTCGAGGTCTTAGGTGTATGATGTATGGTAGATTAGGGGAGAAGGGGAATACTTAGTTATTTATACCACTTTAATGGAATATTTTCGCCCGGTTAACTTGCCAGTTAGCGTATGTGTATAAATCCTACTACTAAACAATTGCGAAATGTGTGTATGGAGAGGTGTTTGTTACTCTTTGAGTATAATACAAAAGCAAGCAAAAAAAAAGCAATTTTACATACATATTACGTTTGGATTAACTTAAAATGCCTCATTCATAAAACTTAAAACACATCTAAAAGCTTACTAAAGTATGAATTTTTAGAGGATTTTTTTTAAATAATACGCAATTTTTTTTTTGTGTCTGTAATAGAACGTGTTTTTTTTTAGTTTTTTACTCAATATAAGAATAGCAAATTATGGACAATCTAGTAGTAATAATATCTATAAAAGAACGTGGTGAAAAATTAGCGGTCAGTGACCCTGGCGAGCACAGCTGATACGGCGGCCTGGGGTGACAGTTAAATACTGATCAATAGTAAACATATTTCGTTAGCGATTCGATTCGATTCGATTCGATTTCATTTAATTTGTGTGAATTTTTTCATCATCGCTTGTTCAATTTCGGTGAAGGAAAACATCGTGAGGAAACCTGCATGTCTCAGAAGCACAGATAACATAATACTCTCAGAAGTAATCATTATAGGACATGTGACATCCACTAACCCGCACTTGGCCAGCGCGTGTGGATTAATGCCTAAACTCTATACCCGTAAGTTGAGAGAAGACCTGTGCCCAGCTGTGGGACAGTAAAAAGTGTTGAACTGTATCTTTCTAATACAAATTTAATATTAATACCTATTCAATCCCCAAATCAAGTTAAAACTAATTTCAAACCAATAATTCCTATTAATTACACACAACTTTTAACCCAAAACTACCCTTAAACAAATAAATCAGGGTATAATAGAACAACGTTAATAATAAAATTGATTAACTGAGACTTCATTAAGGGATGAACACCCTCAATTAGGAAAGGTCCATTAAAATTTTCATTCAAAACAATTATATTATTTCCGTGCCTATCCCTCAGAAATTAAGGTATACAAATATTATGAGTAGGTACCCAATTAAGAATAATTAAGACAAAATTTAATAGGACAGGTACTTATTAAATACAGGGAAATAGTATTATGACTATGACATATAATTATTTCAAACTAGTGGCCCGCCCCGGCTTCGTACGGGTAGATATCGGTGATTTTTCTCGCCTTTTAAACCTTCCCTAGACCGCTACGAACATTTCAAGACCAAGATAAGATAAATTCGTTCAGCCGTTCTCGAGTTTTAGCGAGACTAACGAACAGCATTGATTTTTATTTATATAGATAGATAGATAAGAATAGGACTGGACTCGCGGCTAACTTCAACCAAGCAAAAGTACCATCAGCACAAAATATCTAATCATAATTATTATTATAATAATATTATGTTAAAATTTACGAAAAAAATATATACATTATACATAATTAGGAAAGTATATAGCTACGTACCAAAATAAAGTTACGTGCTAGGATGACTCGATCTCAAGTTATTTTATTCCATGAGGTCATTTATTTTCGTATTTTTTTAATTTGAAATTTAAGTTATGAAAAGCATGACATAAATTAAAAAACAAATTGTATTTTTATAATGATGATCCTATTTATCTAAATTTATGCTAAGGGTATATCAAGCCTTAAAAAATAAAAATAATAATTAAAAACTAGGATAACCCCTACAAAAATAAACTATTTATTTTCTTAGACAACCCTAACTTTAGAAGAGACCGCCAACCGTCAACTGTCATTCATTTGTCACATCTTTGATATGGTCAAAAAAAGTTCGGAAAAACAGCTATGAGAGTTGCGCGACGTGAAATTTATGCAGAAATTTAGGACATCAAATATTATATCAAAATATAGTACAAATTAATTTCTGATTTCACATAGTCATTAGAAGTGACCTGAAGAATGTCTGGTTTCAAGTTCGGTATCCTTTCAAGTTCAGATTGTTTATCAGGATCTTAGTATATTTTCAATAACAATTGAGTTGCCCAACATTATTATTTTCACCTGCCGAAACGTGCCGAACGACCCAAACCGCCCCTATTCGTTTGCATCTCAATTCCTCCTAATTCCTCCGCACCCCATCTTCCTCTAATCTCAGTACTTATCGCTAAGTCTTTTTAATTATCCGTGAACAAAAACAATGAAACAAGGGTACCTGTTCATACAGTGAATAATAATCTTAATAATTTGGGTTAACGAATTCATTATTTTTCACACACCCTAGAACAGAGGTGGCGGAGCGGTATCGGCTCTCTGCTGTAAAATGTAAGGTCGCATGTTCGATTCCCGATTGATTTTTATCTTCCTGTGAATTATTATGATTATAATTTCATACTGATTTTGTGTGTGAGTAAGGTAGCCAGGTTCGCTGTCTAAAAGGTCCACACGTGATGCCTCTGGTGTTGCTAGCGTCTAAAAGTTACGGTGATTGCTTCTCATCATCATCTTCATTAGTCTATCCTAGTCTACAGCTGGACATATGTCTCTCCTACAGCAGTGTGGTTTGAGTTTTGTGCTGACGCTACGTTGAGTTTTGCTTGGTTTTTGGTATGAAGTTAGCCGCGAGTGCTGTCCTATTCTTATTTGAAACTAGTATTACAATCTTAAACACACATACATACAGGACGGATCAGAGGACAGATACATAATTACATGTATCTGTCCTCTGATCGGACATGATATATGTCTACATACGGGGTGAAGAAAAATCTGACGCAATAGTGCAGGGAAATCAAAATAACTGCCTCGATTGTCCAGGGGTAAGCGTGTTCGCTTAATAACTGTCAAAATCTGCCAACATTGAAATAAAACTACTTTTTAACGGATTTGATATTCGCGTAAATCTAAGACAATACTATCTGCCAACATATTTGAATGGAGAACTGATATGGCGCGAAAAAATCTTAATTTCAATATCACGGTTAGACGAATCTAATGATACCTACCTCTCAAGCACAGAAGCGACAAACCGTTTAGGTTGTAAAGCGCGCCAAGCGTGCGTTGTTCCATATTTTTGTGGCATATTAGCAGTAAGTTTTCCTATTATGATAAATAAATTTACTCTTGTTTCGTTTTGTTCTAGACGGAGATTTGTTCGAGTGCGTTGACCGATGTTATCCACGCTGTTATCAATGGAACAGATGGCTGTCTCTTCTGCTTTGGACATGCAGGACTTGGTAAGATTAACTGGTGTGCAGCAATCAGTACACACGGCTACACAGCAAGCTATACATTTCTAGTTTAGGCTGATCTCGCACTGTATAGTATTTCCGTAAAACGAGAGGTCAGCTTATACTGGAAATGTATAACTTGATGTATGGCCGTGTGTACTTAACCTACTCTCTATTACATTATGTATGGCCCTTAAATTAAGGCAACAAAGCTCTGAAAACTTAAAATATATGATACTAATACAAAATATACCATTACCTTAGTTGACGGGCCGGTAGCGTGGTCGGTAAAATACTTGCTTTTCACGCTGCAGGTCGCGGGTTCGATTCCCACCCGAGACAAACATTTGTTTAAATGTATGTTTGTCTTGTCTGGGTGTAATTATCTATATTTAAGTATGTATTTACAAAAGAAAAGTATTATATGTAGTATATTACTACCAGTTATCTGATTTCCATAATACAAGCTCTGCTTAGTTTGGGATCAGATGACCGTGTGTGTTAATGTCCCACTATACTATTATACCTCACATGTACCTTTGTGTTAGTGGAATAAATAAATTGTTTAAACACAAATTCTGCATGGTTAGTGCCGAAAAGCGTTCAACATATACGTACTAGGTAAATGATGATTTCGTAATCCGTAGCAACTCTCGTAGTAGGGTTAGGAATCGTAGCTTGGAGTATCGTAGCGTAACGCATTACGAATCCAAGCACGTAGCCGACTAAAAACCTAGCACGCTAAAGTTTCTGCAATAAACCATAAATATGGGCAAAGTTAATTCCAATAATTTTTTTATTGAATTCTTTAGTCGCTTCATTGTGAATTTATTTTGTTAATTAATAAAGGAAAAAAGAACTTGTAATAAACAAGTTTTTTTTTCTCGCGTCATATCTTAAAGTGGATTAATATTTTTTTGAATTCATAATAATTTAACTTTATCTATATTAACAACAATGAATCACTGAATATGTTGCTAAGCGCAAAACTCGAAAACAGCGGAACCGGATTTCGCTAATTCTTTTTTTAGAAAATTTCTTAAAGTACTAGGATAGTTCTAACGTAAAGAAAAATTTAAAAAATTACCTGAAAATTTTTAAAAGCAACACTGTTGTATACTCCCATACAAACTATTCGTAATATTAAAAGTCCATTTAAACTTTAATAGGCTGTTAGGTAGTACAAAGTTCGCAGGGTCAACTAGTAAAAATACTTAAATTTGAACAAAGTCGATTTAAGCACGTTTCATAAATTGTTGTCACAACCAAACGGTCGCGATTCAAAGACTTTGTTCAAATTTGTCTCATATTTGTAGTCAGATAATTTTTTAATTATTAATTGATAGTGCATTGCATTGTAATCGTTTAGGATACGATGGGACTGGCATACGCTGCGCGTTAAAGTCCCTTTAATTAAATAAAGAGAAAAAAAATAGTAATAATTGAAAAAAAAAGAAATACGTTATTAATAATTTTCTTTTATTGTGCGAACTGCCAAGTTGTGGAATTTGCTGCCGGCATCTCGGTTTCCCGATAGCTAAACTGCCTGTCTTCAATTCACTAGTGAATCAGTATTTACTGGGTAAGCGCGTTCCATCCTAGACTACATCATTGCTTCATATCAGACAAGTTTCGGTCAAGCGTGATCCTATTAAAAGGAAAAAAAATGAAATCTCCTTCCTACATTTATCATAGCTTCACAGTAAAAAAATTCTTATGTTTTAGTGTAGAAGTAATACTTTAGTATAATCTACTATAAACTTAACTAAAGTACGTATCCCTAATTATTCAGTATAAAGTATAAAACTTCTCATCTCGAGATTTGCATTTATATGGCGAGAGTCGGAAGCTCTTAATTGAAAGTTTGATAAACACCCTCTCAGTGCGGAACTTTGATATTAAAACGAATAACTAGCTACAACTAGTTCCCAGTGGATTAAAGGTTAATGGGGATTAGAGAAATAATGAAACTAAAATTAATAATCTTATTCCCCCATCCCCGTTTTTCAATCGGACAAGTAGAGGTACGACTATGCGCCACCGTTATATGGTGGAAATTCCACGGGCACGCACAAAGCGCTTTGCATCCACTTTTATCGTGCGAACTGCCATGTTATGGAATTCTTTGCCGGCATCTATGTTTACCGATAGCTATAATCTGCCTGCCCTCAAGTCACGAGTGAATCGGTATTTGCTGGGCAAGCGGGTTCCATCGTAGACTGCATCATTGCTTCACATCAAGCAAGTTGTGGTCAAGCGCAAGCCTATTATAGGATAAAAAAATTTATCCTATAATAGGCTTGCGCTGTTAGATAGCTCATTTTTTGGGGAAGGCTTCTGATTACTTTCACCCTTCTGCTAGGGATTATATAAAAAGTATTTGAAATGTCAAACTCTTCCACCACGGGGACTTTTCAACACCCCTTTTTTTCAGCTAGATTTAAAAAGGTTCGTGATTGTAGAATGTTCTAGAATTTATATCATATTTACTTACTACTGTAGTAAAAGATTAACATTTTTGTGTGAATTGTCTCATCGCCGGTGCTCAATATCGGCGGTCTCAAAACTAACTTGGAATCATTCGAGGACATGACATCAACCAGCCCGCACTTTCCAGCGTGTGTGGATTAAGGCCTAAACTCTCAACTCGTAAGATATTTGAGAGAAGACCCGTGCCCAGCTGTGGGATACCAAAAAGTTGAAGTGACTATACAGAGTTAATCGATAAAAGCAACCTATTAAATAAGTTCAGACAAGACACAAAATCTATTTACGAAATTAAAACGACTTTCAAACAATGCGATCAAGATAATACCGAACAATATCAAAACGAGGTACTTAATACTTTAATTAACACAACACAAGAGATTTCTTAACGAAAGAGGTAATTTATCCCCACCCACTTTTGAGAAAGAGGTAGCTTATCTCTCCCTCAGAGGGATTAAAGTTGTGTTTACATGAAGTCAGCGCACTCGCAAATAAGGCGCGCCAAATTTGCCCGTGATGTTTCAAAGCTAAAATTAAAATTTCTTGAATTAAAAAACCAACAATTTCAAACCACTAGCTTGGCCCAGTGCTTAATTTACTTGTACTAAAACCAAACAAAATCAACTCAGACTTCAAGACACCGTGAGCTCAATTTGGTTAAATCGTGAACATGAAGTCTAAAAAAAGAAAAAATAATGAATTGAAAAGACTTTGAGATGTCGGGACTAAAATCTAAAATTAACCGCATTAAAATCTGTTATAAAGTAGTTTTATTTCAATTTCAAACCATTTATTAAGTTTTGACATGCAAATATCGTACAGATAATTTCTTCTACATCTTACACAAGTAATATTACAAAGTCAAAACTCACTCTTCAATACACACAAGCCTAGCGTGGATTAAAACTTGCCCCTAAACCTAAACTAAATTGGATGAATTTTGGAAGAGGAAGTAGGCGAAAACTGAACGTCGAAACTTAACCTAATTTATAATAATAATATAAATATATTAATAATATTTAGCAATGAGACACTATCCGTTTGTTATTATACTTTCTACTGACTACACCACCTTTCTGTTTTACTACACTCTTACTGCCACTGTCAGCGCTACTGGATCCGTGTAAACACACCATCAGATTTTAAATGCAAATTCAATGCGGGATGGAAGTTGTGGAGATATTCCGGCGACGTAGCACTAAACCGCGGCTTATTTCCACATCCCATGTATTTGGTATAAGTATAACTCCGAGTGTATACTTAATTCAATAGTCGTTTTAATTACTGAAGGCGTAAGAACAGTATAAGCTGCCGTTACCTGGTATTAGAGGTGATTTCTTGTATTTACGTAGGTAATACACATTGAAAAGATCAAATGTGCTTGATTTTGATGACTACAGAATTTGTAGTAGGTTACCACATTCACGAGTGTTACCTTAATTTGAAAACCTAAAAATTTTGTTTATTAGTCTCTTATAAGAAGCATATAGGTGTATCAGATCAGAAAGAACAATGGGTTACTTAAAATTGTTTGTAAAAACTTTAGATTTACGGTCGTGGCCAAGGGAGCATCTAGAAATAATTGCTACTGTCTTTACTTTAGCTGCGGTTTATCAATCTGGTAATGGGTTTTTTAACCACTGTGCGTGCCAAGTATACTAAGAGAAAGTATTTTTGTTCTCCAGGAAAATCGTACACCATGTTGGGGCGGCCAAGTTCTCCGTCATCGTTGGGAGCTATACCATGTGCTATCACGTGGCTGTTCCGTGGCATAGCAGAGCAGCGACATAAGTGCGGTACCCGCTTCTCAGTACGCGTGTCTGCTGTAGAACTGTGCACTAATACCAACCAAATACGCGATCTGTTGGCGCCTTATCAGAATGGTGAGTAAAACAATTATGTTGATGATAATAATTTTACATAACACGATTAAGTTAAAGTGGGGGTGGGCTGGTGATTTCTTTCGAAAGTAGCCAGCGATCTCTCTGGGCCCGAATAGCTACTCACTGGGTGCCACAAGACGGCACACGTCGCCGAGGCAGACCGAGGAAATGATATCGGGACGATTTGGGTGCATTCAATTTTTTTTTATTCTTATACCACCAACGGAGTCGGCGCCTGTGCCTTGGCTTCCTCGCGTTATATTTAAATTTTTGTGGGTGGGGTTCCCATTATAACTAGTTTTTTTTTTGGTGCATTCGATTTAGAATGGCCAGAGGTTGCGAGAGATAGGAGAAGATGGATGACGTTGAGGAAGGCATTTTTTCCAGCAGAGGGACAGTATAAGCTAGTTAAAAAAAAATACGTGTCCATGACAATTATAGGAGGTAATTAAAAATTAGATACCAACATAGAACAAGGTACCCACTAAGGAGGTATTAATCAAGTACCTTGTTTTTGTAATTACCGCAGGCAATTTATCCATGTTTACATACTGTTTTTTGTCGTATAGACCTGTTGTGACTCCGCCTTATGTATTAAGCTTAATATTGTGTATTCTCAATATTTGAAAACTTCAAAGTCCCTGGATATCTTTCTTTTTTTGCAACTTAAACCTATTATTCTCCAGATACCGAGCAGTCTCCAGGAGTATACCTCCGCGATGACCCCCTATTTGGCACGCATCTACAGAACCAGTCTGAGCTCCGCGTCCACAGTGCTGAAAAAGCAGCCTTTTACTTAGACGCTGCGTTAGCAACCAGAGGCAATAGAGAAGAAGGAAAGGACAGTCATCTACTTTACACTCTACATGTGTATCAATACAGTGTCGGCGGCAAAGGA
Organism: Meganola albula; assembly: GCA_936450015.1. NCBI lineage: Eukaryota > Metazoa > Arthropoda > Insecta > Lepidoptera > Nolidae > Meganola > Meganola albula. The sequence continues at coordinate 12,637,410 of OW388146.1, read as the reverse complement.
GCAGGTAACAATACTACACTATACAATGCACAAAAAAAAACACTAGCGCAATCTAGAGTTCAACTTAACTATTTTGACTATCGAAAAAGTACATAGCAAAATTTATCTCGTAATTTTTAATTTTTGTTAAGTAACCTTTGTTTGATGTAGCGTTTTGATTAAATCGATGTTTACATTTAAAACTAGGAGTAAACAACACAGTAAAGCTATTTTTAAAATTAAAAATGCTTCTCTATTTGTTCACAGTTGCCGGAGGACGTAGCCGTCTGCATTTAATCGATCTAGGAAACTCAGAGAGAGGAAAAACGAACGGCGGTATACCATTGTCAGGCTTAGGAAATATATTACTTGCTATATTCAATGGACAAAGACATCTACCGTACAGAGATCATAATTTGACGCACGTTCTGAAAGAATGCCTTGGTTCATTAACTTGTCATACGGCTATGATCGTCCACGTCTCCCCAAACTCTCAGAACTATGCTGACACATTAACAACATTACAATTAGCGTCTAGAATACACAGGTTGAGAAGAAGAAAGGTAAAGTACTCGGCAAATAATAACGCTGGATCTGGAGGAAGTTCTGGGGAAGATGCTTCAAAACCTAGTAGTTCTGAGCCAGATCCCTCAAGTAGCGATTTATCAGCAGACACCGTGATATACGTAGGTCCCTTAGATGACGCTACAGATGGAGAACATCCACCAGTTTACATACCTCATATTAATTCTGGTGACAACAGAGGTGTTTTAAGTAAAGCACTAAGAGGCTCAGCAGCAGAACATAGACATAAGTCATCCCTTTCAAAGGTTGTAGAAGAAAAAAGCCCTGTACATAAATTACACTCCTCACCAAAATCCTCCCCTCTAAAAACATTACAACCAAATCATACACCAAAAGCATCGCCTGTACATTCTATACAATCAAAATCAACCCCGATCAAAAAAGTTGGACCAAAACAATTCGCAGACGATACTAAAAGTAATAGCGATGAACAATGGATAGATGGTCCCAGAATATCTAAGTCTAAATTAGTAGAAGCAAGGCATATAATCAAGGAAACTCAAAATAAAAAGCGTGAGACGTGGATAGATGGTCCTATGCAAGAGCCTAAAGTTCCTGTTCAATTTGAATCTGTTGCTATACAGCCTACTTTGCCACTTCAAGTCAGTATACTTGGCTCCCACGGAAACGAGAATATAGGATACGGATATATGGACAATCATAAGAAAAACATGATAAGAAAATGGGTTGAAAATCAAACGTCACAAATACATAAATCTAGACATAATTCACCTAGTCATAGAGCACAAGTCGTTCCCAAAGATCCAGGGATACGTATACCTGATGAACCAGATACAACTCATAAAATGGAAATCAAAGATTCTGTCAGACGCATACATGTAGAAGAATCAACTATTAGAACTGGATTAAAAGCTGGATCAAAAGGAATGGCTATCGAAGAAGAAAATGTTGGTCCACCTATTACAGACCAAAATTCGATACACAAAAAATGTTCTAAACCAGCTAGAAACGATATAGACGAAGATGATGACAGTGAAGAATTAGCAGAAATTCCACCAGCATTGCCTATAATGCAACCTAGTAGCCTTAGCAGTAGAGAAGTCTCTATGGAAAGTTTAGATAGTAAATATAAAGAAAGGTTAAGGATGGATGATGAGTTAATTTCGAATCACAGCAGAGATATTGACCCTCACGGTATGAGTAAAGGTCCTAATGATGATGACGATGAAATCTTAGAGATAATTGAAGTAGAAGAACCTTTAGAACCTGTTCCGATGCAGGATAGTTGTCTTCAAGTTACTGAAGAAGATATAGCGTTTTGTATGGGATACTCTGATATCCCACCGGATATCGATCAAGAAGATTTAGATGATCATCCACTGAGAATACTAAGTCAGGAAAATTTAACAGTAGCATCAACATTCACTGATACCTTATCCCTGTATAGTGAAGTTGAACGCCAAATTAGAAACGAAGCTTACTTAAGGCAAACAATCGGATTTTATGCAGAACATTTTAGTAGTGATCATGCTATAGATTTACATCCTCACGAAAGTTTGCCTACATCAAGATCACGAATTGACGATCTTATCAGTTTAACTGAACTATATGGCTCTCGTCATCTTTTAGATCAACCAGATGCTTCTTTAGCTAGGATAGTTCCTCAATTTCAGTCCCTATCTCTATCTAATGTCCGTGACACAGAGGAATATGGTGGTGACGGTTCGGTTTACAGTGAGCCAGCGTATAGACCAAGTGATAAAATATGCAATAGTTGCAAACGAACAATGTCTAGGCCGGGAAGTGCAGTAGGAGAATGCGATGCATATCATAATTTAGACGAACATAATGATTGTTACGGCCCTTTTGAACGATACCGTGGCAATGATATAACTGACGCTCGCATAGCATCTCTTAGACATCCTGATGGAGCATCAGACCCTAATCTTCGGGAAGAACAAAGACCTGGAAACGGTGTAACGTCTTTCAAAGAATTGAAATCAAACTTACACTTGGAAGTCACGCCTCCTGTAGTTACTACTGAACCACGAACAGAAAAAAGTGATAAAGGAATGGCTAGAGTGGTGGCTAGTTCTAAGCCTGATGGATATGATAGTGGCCATGAATCTACGCCAAGAACAGGTAAACACAGTCCAGCTACAACTTCGAGGCGAGCTGAGTCGGGATATGATTCAGTACCGAGGGATTCCGACGCATCGTCACTTGATTCTTACCCAACGCGTCGAGCAGCTGTAGCCCGAGCTCACGCGAAAAAACACACAACAGCAAAATACAAACAACACAGTGACCGTTCATTTTGCTCTTGGCTACGAAACCCGTTTACTTGCAAATACGCGGACACAGATCCAGAAATCAGTGACTTTTGAAACAAACGCAATATGTCAATGTAAAATTCTAATTAATATATCATTAAGCTACGTTACCGAATTTATTCTGGAGACTGCTTTTGTACTCTCATACTCGTATTTACAATGAATGCTTCGACATCATGTTACCACTGTATTTTTCTAGCCTTAAAAGCTTCTAGCGCCTGAACTATAGTTGAATTTGTATCACTATTGTAAATAAAATGTTACGCAATGAATGCTATAACTTGTTAGTATCTTCCGCTCATTTTTGTACTTTTATACTGTCATCATGAAACACTTCTGATGTATTGTAAAACTAATTCTGAATGAAAATGAAACTACTTTTCAACAACTCCTGTTCACCAACGTCAAAATTAAAAGTTCCATTTTGTATGATAAAGTTTTAAGAGATGAACGTCTGATTCGATGTAAATTCTAACCGTGCATTTCATCGCATACCTTTAGGTGTTTTTCAGGCCTACTATCGTTGCCAGTATTGTTAAAAGTAGTGTCATTTAGCAAATAATACTCGCAGAAATGTAAAAATTGTTGGTGTAATTTATGTATAGAATACACTTCAAATGTTAGCAAGAAGTCTTCCTCTGTCTTCCCCAGTCTGTGACAGTTCATATCGAGGAAATTATTTCTGTCTGCACTAGCACTGACCTCATCATTGTTACATAATATAAGTTTGTTCCAATCACTTGAGTCGTTGGATTTTTGAAACTTTTGCTCCATATTGATAATCATTTAATTTTAAGGATCCTTGAATACGCTATTACGTATTAACAATAACAAACCTATCAAAGTCAGTAAGGTCAGGTTACATTACAAACTGTTTTAATACACATCATGACTGTACAAATTCTTTGGAAATTTTAAACACTAATTTTGATATTCTTATTAATAATTAAATAAACTTTTAACAGTTGACACAATTTGATTGGGACAAACAAACTCTTAAATTATCAATGTAACTAAAAGTCTCGTTTTAGAAGTTAAGACTGTTGTCATTTTATTGGCCATGTTTGATATAGCTTTAACGGTTTATAGTATGTATAAGACGTTCTGAGTCAAGTGACTCCTCATCGGCCTTACCGTTGATGATCTAAGTTATCGCTTTATCGTCATGTTTTGTTATAGTACTATTAATATTACAAATATATATCCTAAATTCTACTATGCGTTCATATTAGTTTACAATAAATTGTTCGATATCGATTATAAACAGTTTTTTTATTAATCCTTTGTTTTAGTTTGCCATTTTCTAAGCCTCTGATGTCTATTCATCTGTTTGTCGAATGAGCAGTTGCTTAAAAACTTAACCCATCCTTAGTTATTATTTACAAATATTAGTGTAATGAATATAGCTTGAAATAAATGATATATATAATTATTATTATGAAAAACTTTCGTGTCAAGATAATAAGTACCTGGATGAAAAAAAACCTATATAGCTATTTTTTAAATAAAAGGTTATTTTTGTCATAACCGTTTACGCTGTAGTAAAGAAATCAACCAAATAGGAGCTACAGCCGAGCACTTAAAACAAAAAAACCATGAATAAATAATGTGATACGAAACGCACCGCGCCCTTACGATGGGTTCAAAATCTTCAGGGGATATAAACTTTTTTCCCTCTTCAAAAGTAGAGCAAGTTTCCCCTTAACATCCAGCCCTATTATCTTTCATTTCGCCAGTAATTTAACATTCTCAGTGCGCCCCGCGAAAATCATGCTATCAAATGAGATGTCTGCCTTCGGGGTGACAACTTTTTTCGGGGAAATCTCTCAATAATTTGTTAAAGTGGCAGCTGGCTAGCCCATAACGCTTATCGGGTACTAAAAAGATTTTAGCATTTTACTCAGAATGGGGAAAGTTATATTTGCATCGGTAACGGCAATAAATTCCACCTTGATGTCGAATTTTTGAATTGGATGCCATTTTTTTACGGAAACGAGTTTTAATGTTAGGGAGCTTGTTCGAGAGGAAAATGAAACTGTTCAATACTTACCACAGTTACCACTTATTTCCATGAGCGGTAAAGGTAAAGAACTGCTCATCAAAACGAAATTAGTACAGGCCTTTGTGCAACTTTTTCTCTAGCTAAAACAAATTACATTTGGTGTATTTAATCTTTCACAAGACCGTTTGTAGGCTTAGGTAACATGACTTCATTAAATAGTAAATGTATCTAAGATTTCGGCTAGACCTAGAACATACCGACAGTAGCTATTGACAAAGTCGGAACTACATGTAGGCAATTTTCGTATTATTGCACCTAAGGTCTTAAAATACCCATATCTATGACCTCGCAAAGTTTCGAATTCCAAAATAATCGTAAATTTTTAAAAAGGTTTTTTTCGACATTTTTTTATAGACCGATAAATAAAATGAGCGCAGAGTTAAGGAAAATATAGAGATACTTTCCTACTCTGCGTTCATTTCATTCACTTTCATTTACTCTCATGTAAGAAAAATTACTATGGATGAGAGCATCTATGGTAACTATTCTTACAAAAGACTTAAAGAAACAAAACGACTAACACCCAAGCTACACAATATCTCTAACTAAACGAAGATCCGATTATTTAATAACGCGAACGCTGTCACATAATACACAACCAATAAGAACAAATGCGGATAAAAATAATAGGTCGAAACAAAGGCAGTGCACGCACGCGACCGAAGTCGGAATCGCACGTGACAGGACAGCGAATTACTGAAAAATTTCAAGCACACAATACTAAACTCTATTCGATGAAAGATAAATTCTGAAATGCTATGATAGGTAAATCTAGAAGGTATAAGGTCTAAACATTACGTGATAAAATATACCGAAATAATAACAAAACAAGGGTAGGTTTGTATAATATATCAACTATGACTCATAGAAATGAGCATCCTACTATGACAAGTCAAAATTAGATTCAAATGATGACAGTGACGCTGTCGAAATTATCTTTAAATTAGCACATAATAATTGATTTTGCTAATTTTGTTCAATTGAATTCATTTATTTTGTGAACAAGAAGAGTATTAATCTAATTAAGTCCTTTATATTCTGCCACTGTAGTAGCAATACTAAATATTTTCATGAATTATAAAGAATTAGCTTACCGACAGCGGCTTCGCCCGCGTGTATGTCGGTTATCGCGCCAAAACATTACCTTATTTTTGCGCAGTCGGATAAAAACTATCCTATGTCCTTTCTCGAGTCTCAAACTACCTCCATACCCAATTTCACCCAAATCGGTTCAGTAGTTTAGTCGTGAAAGCGTAACAGACAGAGTTACTTTCGCATTTATAATATTAGTAGGGATTCATTACAGTTTAACAATTTCAAGTCCCTAAATATATGTCATTAAAATAATTTATAGTCAATATAAAATTCTCTAATTAATATAACTATTTATGTGTTTACTATACGAGTAAATACATAGTGTTGTCAGTCATAATGTTACCGCAGATCATTCTCAATGAAATCACATGAATAAAATATCTAGGTATTTATGTGCTTTAGGCAGGAGCAATGCCCAGCATATGTTGAACACGTTGAACATAATATGCCTTCCAAATTGTTGATAAATAATTGTTTAGGATATGACGGGATTAGCATACGCTGTGCGTAAAAGTCCCAATATACATACCTAGCAATGGAATTAACAGTTGACTATAAAGGTCAATGACGTCACCAAAACTTGTCAACTGAATGTTACAAACGCAATTCCTGAACTTTTAACACCTGCCAAAAGCCTAAGAGGTGAAACTCCGAACACTTTACTAAAAACTTTTAACAATGTCAGCTTCAACGGTGAACCTACAAAAATAAATTGAATTGCTAACCAAACCGACTTAGGCAAACGAAAAATTTTTATCCGAAAATGCTGCATTTTCAAGTGTACATGATAAAGTAATGTAACAACCACTTAGTATACTAGGTATGCTGCGCACGGGTCTTCTCTCAACTAACTATCTTAAAGAGTTGATAAAGTCTAGGCCTTAATCCATCACACACGCTGGTGAAGTGCGGATGTGGATGTAACATGTCCTCAAATGTTTAATTATGAGACATGCCGGTTTCCTCACGATATTGAGTACAATGAAACAATTACACAAAGAAGTGCAAGAACGACTAGGAATCGAAACACGAATAGGGTTTAAAACAACGCAACAGGAAAATTTTCTAACAATAAACCACCATTATATAGTTGATTGTTAACCAGCAAAATTATATACCTACTAGCTGCCCCAGCGAACTTCGTACCGCGCAAAATTGTGAATCTAAACCATTCCCAGATCCCCTTGAACACACACAAAAAATTTCATCAAAATCGGTCCAGTCGTTTAGGAGGAGTTCAGTCACATACACACGCACACAAGAAATATATATATTAAGATGTGTATGTACGTCATTTTAAAATTCGTAGGGCGAGTTCCTACTATGTCGTAACGGTTAATTTATCGTTGGACGACTATCGTATCTAGCCTTTGCTATTAGAACGACTATCCGGCGTAAATAATTTTTCGCTTAGCGATTATCTTTTCTGGCTGTATCCATTGGATCGTGACGACATTTTATAGTGTCACAGCAGTCGCATTGTCGTTTGCATATCAGTAGGAAAACACAACTCTACAGTCGCCTCTATGTATATTTTATATCCTGGCCGCGATAGATAGTCGCAACAACGACAAACGATTTGCCCTTACGATTAAGTCCAAACGATATTTTAACGTTTTGAAACTTCCGTGCTAGCTGTTCCCACTGTCATGACAATCGTCACAGCAAAAAACTCGTGGACGACGGTAAATTGTATTGTCATAAATGTGAACTTCTATATTTGATAATATAAGCCTAGAAACTAAAAACTACACGATTATCTGTTGTCACGATATTGTGAGAACGCGAGTCGTCAAAATTGAATTGAATCTTTCTATACTGATTTCGGCAACGGTGACCTTCATCTGTTTGGTTACAGGTGTGTACTCACATGGCTGTTATATCCAATTTCTCTATAGTAATATTTGTCTATAGTCGCAAAATTCTATAGACAAATACTGAATGTGAGGAAACCATCTATGTAATTATAAATTATCTGAAAACGCGGTTTTAGCTTCAATGCCTTGCGCCTTCAATGATCTTTAAAGTTAGCCAATCTTGTGTGAATCTCACACCTTCATTTTGCGCGTTTAGTAGCTCACGTTTTCCAAGTGGAGGGCTCAGAACTAAACCGTTTCACGTGTCTCTTCAGCACATTTTTATATCTCAGCCTACGATGAACACCTTCTATTTCTGAAGAAGAGATGGCAACTTGTTCATTGGGCATACGGGATACGTACCTTCACCACTTTAGCAACCTAGTCATGAGGCATGCTTCGGAAAAGTATCTATTAAACAAGGAATCCACTCACGCAGTAATTTGGACTTGCGGCGAATAGAGGAATAAAGAATACATTGCTTTGAGCCCATACAAGAAACGTTTTGGCGACGTAATACGTGTTTGGAATGCTGAGCGCTCTAAAATCGTAGACACAGGTCACGGAATTGAAATAAATGTTATATTATATCGAAATAGGAGAGCAGCGGTGACATAGCGGTATTGGCCATTGAATTCAAAGATACTCATGGCTTAACTATGGAGTTATCCTATGGGGCAACAGCACTGATGCACCTTCATTTCTCACATCGCAAAAAAAGTTAATAAGAATCCTTGTAAATATAGAGCAAACGAATACATGTAAATCTCACTTTAAAAAAATTAATATTTTAACCGTACCTTGTATCTATATATTATTACAAATTTGTAAATTTGTGCGTAAAAATCCAGAGTTATACAAACAAAAGAGAAGATACCAAACTAAAATACAACTGAGACATAAAAACCGACTAAACTATCCAGTTTCCAGACTAAAAATGTTTTCAAATGGCACCTATGCTATGTCCATAAAAATATATAATAAACTCCCGAATGAAATAAAAGACGAACAAAAATATAATACATTCACATCAAAATTAAAAAAAATCCTGATAAATAAATGTTATTACAAAATAGACGAATACCTAAATGACAATTTTAAAAAGTAAATATTTATAGTAGAGTTAAATAAGTTAACGGTATTCGTCCTCGCTCCTACTTTTGCTCGTGCCCGACAGGGTCCATAATTGTCTCTTAAATAATAATTGTTAACACCTTTTTAACATTATGGTTTGCAATAAATATTGAGTATTGAGGATAGAATCGTGGATTCGATCACCAACCCGCACTTGGCCAGCGTGTGTGGATTAAAGCCTAAACTCTCTCAACTCGTAAGATAGTTGAGAGAAGATCTGTGCCCAGCAGTGGGACACTAAAAGGGTTGACGTGTTTGGGTTCGATCGCCGGTGGTACCCACACATCTTTGTGTGAATTTTTCATCACCGCTACTCTTTATCGGTGAAGGGAAAAAAATTAGGAAACCGGCATGTCTAAAAACTAATCATTCAAGAATATGCGACATCCACCAACCCGCACATAGCCAGCGTGTGTGCCATTAAATGAATTTAAACCTAAACTCTCTCAACTCGTAAGGTAGATAAGAGAAGATCCATGCCCAATAGTGGGACACTAAAAAGGGTAGAACAGATGGCGGGAGGGGTAGAACTAACTTCTACCTGCAGTTTCGCAAGCGTAGCCCCGTTTCACCCCCTAAATTCTTGACCACATACCTACGTGCTATGTACCAAGTTTGGAGTCTCTACTCTCTACCGACCCAGCGGTTCGGGCTAGGAGTTAGCTCTATATAAATATATAATTAGGTACCACGAAAACATGTTGCAAGCACTATCTATCTCTATCGTTTAGAGATGAGTAGAAAGAGATAGGACTATGCTTGTATCATGTTTTGTGGTGCAGTGCAAACGCCCAGTAATAATAATATATAATATAATAATATTCTGGGACATTAACACACACGGTCACCTGGTCCCAATCCCAAGCAGAGCTTGTGTTATGGAAACCAGATAACTGGTATATACTATACATATGATACTTTTCTTTTGTAAATAAATACTTATAATAGATATTTACACCCAGACTCGACACAAACACAAATGTTCATCACACTAATGTTTGTCTCGGGTGGGAATCGAACCCTTACACGCCATCATTGGAACTACAGGTAATTATTTACTGTTTTTGAGGTGCGAATACTCCATGATGCACTAGTTATTACAGGCAACTTTGCCCGCATGATACCAGTAGGTAAAGCATGCCATCAAACTAGTACCAAAACTATGTACCATAATAAGACAACACGTAATAATAATAATATTGTAGGACATTAACACACACGGCCATCTGGTCCCAACATAGCAGAGAAAATTACATTTTAAAACATTTTCGATATCTCAGAAATGGCAATAAGGTTCAACAAGGCAGAAAGCTATCTAGAGGCACTAGAGGGTTGCAATCGCAAGAATATCTAGTACATTTTTCAAGGCATCAAATCTCCGCGTTACGCCACACTGTCGTAAATCGAATTTGTCTCCTCGCAGTTGAGCCGAATCAATCTGCATTATCTCTCTGACATTTGAACCTAAGTCATAAAAGGCAGAGGTTATTAGTTTTTGCAACAATACTATGCATGACGGGCCGGTGGGGTGGTCGGTAAGATACGCCACCCAAGTCCAACATTTGTGTGATGAACATGTCTGTTTGTCTTGAGTCTGGGTGTAATTATTTAAATTTAAATATGTATTTACAAAAGAAAAGTATTATATTTAGTATATTACCAGTTATCTGGTTTCCATAGTACAAGCTCTGCTTAGTTTGGGATCTGCTGACTAACTGACTGACTGACATATCAACGCAGAACCCAAACCGCTGGGTCTGGAGACTCCAAATTTGGGAGATAGGTTTCTTATGGAGTCCAGGGGTGCAATAAGAAAGGATTTTTCAAAACACACCCTTTAAGGGGGTGAAACGGGGTTCCACCAATAACAAATAAAAAAATATGATTAGGGGTTCTCATAGATCTGTCACTTGGCTAATTTTTATCCTAACACCACGCGGGTGGAAGCTAGTATTAAGTAAAATCTAAAAATATCTAAAATGTTTATTCACTAACATAGCTTTAAATGTATTTACTAACAATCTATGAATGTACTCTGTATGGATGTGCTCTGAAATAAGTGTTTTATTATTATTATTATTCCACTTTACAGTTGAAAGCATGTCTCTATGTAGTTATAACAACTTAAATTGTTGTGAAAAACAGTGTTTCATAGCGAAACGTGCTTCACAAATTGTTGTAGAATCTTGTAACTTGGACCAACTTCGGAGACGTGTCTTCGCCGACGACGGCCGAAGCCGCAGCGATTTCTCAGGATTTGAGAGCGTACTTGAAGTGAAGCTCGCACGCACTTTACTCCTGTTTACACTTTGCCTCTCCGCGGTGTTGAGATATTTTCACGCCATTAGCAAAAGATGTAGAAAGAGGTAGGTAGAAACGCCTCGGTGCGGTGTATTTTATTGTGAAGCATTTAAATGTTAAATGCTGACTCAAAATTTACAAAAAATAATCATTTCCCTTGCCTTTTTTCCTATTTGTATTAAGGTTGGCTCCCAGTCTAACCTATTAGAATTACCTCGAAACCCGTAGAGGAGCCAATAAACGAGATGGTTGGACCAGGTGTCAGATTATATTAGGCTTCTGACTACCTGTAACGGTTGTCATAGATGTTTTAAATGACAACATTTACAGACAGTGTTAAAACTAAATAATACATAGGTACATAGCGCTCAGGCCTGTATTAACCGAAGGTGTAAGTAGAAGTAGTGGAGGTATCACCCGACTTTCTCTCAGCTACGTTTAGGTCTCTTGTGTAAAAGGAGCCGAGGCTAATGCCGGCCATCGAGCACAATTCTAAGCTTCGAGCTGCTTTTTAGATTTTTCATATCATTTGTGAAGTATTTGCCTCGATCACTTTTGCTTACCACAGAGGCAGTTAGGTATTATATTTCTATGCAGGAAGAAAAATATTTTGTTCAAAATTTTTAATTCTCCAAACTTATATCTTTTTTCAACCCTTTTTAGTATCCCACTGCTGGACACGAAACTCTCTCAACTATCTATAAAGTTGAGAGAGTCGCTTTAATCAATATACGTTGGCCAAGTACGGGTTTGTGGATGTCACATGTCAGTTTCCTCAAGATGTTTTCTTTCACCGATATTGACCAGCGGCGATGAAATAATTCACACAAAGATGGACACGACTGGGGATCGAATTTGCGACCTTATATTTCAAAGGCAAGGCCGATACTACTCCGCCTTCGCTGCTCTAAGCCTAAAAGTCATATCTAACCAAACCGAACACCTTTAAAATGGAACTAACACCTTGGCAATTTTAAACCCCTCTTTTTTCTCTATGCTATCTACCATTTTACCTGGAGGGAATTGGACCATCTATCTTTCCAACTCCTCCTATTATCTTTCTGGTTAAATTCGTGCTAGATCCAAGACAGTTTAGGTGTCCCGGGACTTGGCCGGGTTCAAATCCCGACTCTCTTCACGGTGCCGTTGTCGATCCTGGGTATCAGAGGCGGTACTGCGGTGATGGGTTAAGTTCCATAAAAAGAATGTAATACCTACTCAACAAAAAGAATGTAATACCACAGATAATATAATACTATAATACCTACTCAACAAAAATCATCCACAGATTGAATCTAATGAAACTCAATTGTGCTACACACATAATGATCCTTTAACCCTAATAAATTTTGAATTATCACCGGCTTACATACATTCCAAAGTAAATCCTCAATAAAGCGCACATTATGACCGAATAACGAGATTATATCAATAAATATCGATAATCTTTATAAAGAAGAGATATTGCTCTGAAGTTTGAAAGAAAAATTATAAATCTAGAGATTGTGCGAGATACAATATTTGATACAGATGTCTAAGGGTACAAATTTAAGACATTTATCACGTTCCACAGTTGAGCACTGGCCTTCTCTCAACTATCTTACTAGTTGAGAGAGTTTAGGCCTTAATCCACACACGTTGGCCAAGTGCGGGTTGGTGGATGTCACATGTCCTCGAATGTTTAGTTCATAGACATATTTAGCAGCGGCGCTGTAACAATTCACACGAGTATGTTTGGGCACGACTAGGAATCGAACCTACGAATTTACAAGGCGAGGGCCGCACCGCTTCGCACCGCTGCTCTACGGATAGCAGAGATGGTGTTATACGCAACTTCTAATAGGTACTAAATTGTTTCTGCCAGATTTAGAGGGATGCGAGGTAACCACTTACAGCACAGATGTAAGGACTTTAGGCCGACCGTTTAACTCGCGTATCGCCATCTGAGGTACAAAGTCATAAAACATTAATTAAATCTGTTATAGAACTATTTAACCACACATAAAAGTAATGTAAGACTAATCGTCACTAATATCCATATCGCTTGAATCATCATCACTGTCTGTGCAGCTTGAGGAGTCAGAATCTTGGCGATAGGCGATACGCGAGTTAAACGGTCGGCCTATAAAGTACCTCGAGGAGAACGCGGGCAATATCGTTTCCTTGTTAAATTTTCTAAGGCATAAACATTTCTTTACACTACACACAGATTCCTTTCGTTAAAATAAACTAAACAAAATCCACGTAATCGTTGTAAATCCGACACGCACTTTGCTAATTTAACTCGAGGGCTTCATCTTTGATCCAGATAAATTGGGCGGTGACACGTCTGTACAACTTGCTGTAATTATTTGTGCAGGCCCTTACGTTTTTACCACGTAAAAAATCTTCTCAAAATAAATATTGCTTTTTGTATTGTAATTACCACTATGGGGCACGAATCTTATTATAATTATTTTTATATTATTTTTGGCTAAGTGTGTGTTGGTGAATATTGCATGTCAATGTAATATGACATGTCATCTTCTAGCATATTTAGTTCAAAGATAAGTAGGTTTCCTCACAATCTCTTCCTTTACCGATTTTTGAGAATACACCAAAGTTGTCTTCAGGATATTAAAATATATAAAATTTTGTCTATCGTAAATAATCCCTTAACTTTTGTCACGCTTAACTTGAGAACGACTACACCGAAACAGGTAACACTGTTTTTAGTTTACTCAGGACAAGATTTTTGTAAATGTAGATTTAAATATTAAGTATATTTAAGGGATAGTTTCGAAATTGGATATTTACATTACCCGAGACAAAGCAAAGGTTGCAAGATATTTGAAAAAAAAAATGTTGAAATTTTAATTTTAATAACTAGCCTTAAAGGACTTCCTTCTCTATACATAAAAATATTGACGTGTGTTTATATTGCTAAAACTCGAGAACGGCTGAACCGATTTAGGTCTTAAGTACCTTCTCAAACAAGTGTAAGGAGGGTTTAAAAGGCGAGAAATACGAATTACGAAGGTCGCTGAAGTAACTAGTTCTTCATAACGTATTAATATTATAAATGCGAAAGTGACTATGTCTGTCGCGCTTTTATGCTAAAACTACGGAACCGAATTGGGTGAAATTTTGTTTGGAGATAGTTTGAGACCCGGGAAAGGACGTAAAATAGTTTTTATACGTTTTGAAGTTACATAATGGTATTTCCAGGTTAAGTACTGAAATAGCATAATATGCTTTTAGTATTCGCGTGAAGTACCGGACACAGGAGGCTTTCGGGCCATTAACCGTGTCTGAGCCAGGACATATCGATTGGCAGCGCATAAAATATGTCCCGGACGACACGTAAATAAGGACATTCTATTTTATAATGTATTGTTGTACTGTTTGGGAGTTTATTTATTTAGCAGCGGTGGCGCAGCGATATCAGACTTGCCTTTAATATATAAGGTCGTGGGTTCGATCCGCGGTCGGGCCCGATATTTATTAGAATTGTAGGAATACAAGGTTGAGTCACTCTTTGTGAAAATTGTCTCATAGCTCCTTAAATAAAGAAAAAGGCATGTCTTACACCTAATCAGCCAACGTGTGAGTTAAGGCCTAAACTCTCTCAACTCTTAAGCTAAAAAAAGACCCGTGCTCAACAGTAGGACAGTAAAAGTTTGGTATTACTTAGGTACTTTAAAGCTCAAATCTATAAGCTCTCAAATCTTAAGATAAAGGCGTTAATACCAGAAAGTGCTATTTTCTGGGTTTTTTATTTATGTATATTCTGGGACATTAACACACGGAAGGAAGAGGAGGGAAGGTTTAAAAGGTGAGAAAAATTCAGCAGTCGATTGAGGCAGTACAAAGTCTGTCGGGTCAGCTAGTATCTAATGGATTTTTACTCCCAGACTCGATACAAACAGTCATGTTCTTTACACAAATGTTTGTCTCGGGCGGGAATCGAACCCACGACCCGCAGCTTGGAAAACAAGAATTTTACCGACCACGCCACCGGCCCGTCTCTCTTTTTTAACCAATAACTATTCACCTGCCCTGTTGTCGAACTCGGGACTTTTATTTATGACAGATGTCTACCCACTATGCCTACCAGTAAGATGTCTTCTATTTTCAGAGTTATTTGTATAAAAAATATGCAATAAGTATAGGCTTACAGAAAGTATTGCATGATAAGGCGAGCAAATCTGTGCCATTACAAGCAAAGCCTGCTGCCAGGAAGTGTTTATACGAATTTATGCGCTTATAAACGACATCTGGTTGAAGATAAGTGTGCTATTAAGCGTTATAATACGCCTTAAGTCACTTTTTTACTCCTATGATCTGAAAAACAGTACAAGTGTGAATTAGTTTAAACACGTTTTAAAAGAAAGAAACTTCTAAAAAAACTTCTGGAAAACGTAGTTCACATAATTGCTTTACGACAGGAAATTTGTGGTGAAGTAGAAACCTGATAAAGAATACCATAGATACCTATTATTGTATTTTATTTATGGCTTTTGTAGAAATAGTTCCACAATATTGCCAGTGTCAAGTTGTAATAAGTAATACCTAGACAAACTTTTGAATGATTAGCAGTTACTAAGAAACGACGACGTCCTAAGACGCCATTAAAATAAAAAAAAACGGATATACCTAACTTTTCAAGTTAATATAATCCCTGTTATAAATGATTGGTCATCACTGTTCGACCACTGAAATGTCAAAGAAATATTGTTATTTTTCTATTTATAATGAAGTAATAAAGGGCGAGCCTATTGCCGTTCATTAGACACAATTCCAAACTTCAAACTGCAACTAAGATTCTGTAAGTATATTAAAATAGCATTTTTGTTCGACCCGGGAATCGAGCTCGGGATCTCTCGGTTATTAAGCGAATACGCTTACCACGGGACCACAGAGACAGTAAACAAATAATTTCATCATAGTTATGTCAGATAAAGCAACTATTGCTTCCAAAAAATGGTTTAGGTAAGAATTATTATACTACTAGTTTTCCGCCCGCGGCTTCGCACGCGGATGTCGGTTATCGCGCAAAACATTATTCTCTTTTTTCGCAGTCGGATAAAACTATCCTTCCGGGTCTCGAATTATCTCCATACAAAATTAGATCAGTAGTGTAGGCGTGTAAGCAACATTTTGAAATCGGCAAGCACCCATAGGTATATCAATAAATCTATAGGGGTTTCTTAAAAAATACTACGTCTCTTATACCATGATTATTGAAAGTTTTTCATTCAATATTAAAGAAGAAATAAAATTTAAATTTCGAATTCTAATAATCGGTCTGAGTTATCAAACGTCATTGTGTCAAAATAAAAAGTAATTTAGCTAATAAGCACGAAGGAGTATTGATATCAACTTCAAAGAAAATCTCCCTCAGAATAATTTCTCATGCTTCACCCGCGCAGTATTAGGATAAAGATAAAAAAAATTGGAAAAATAAAAAACACGTGTTTGATTATTTGTTTTAAGCTATGTTTATACCGAATTTGAAGTGAATCGGACCAAGGACTAAACAGTTCTGGAATATTTAATTTTTCCAAAAACCCTCCCCTGGGGTAGTTTTGGAAAAATAAAAAACACGTGTTTCATGATTTCTTTTAAGGTATATGTGTGCCGAATTTGGAGTGAATCGGACTTGAGACTAAACAGATCCAGAGAATCTTTAAGTTTTAGCAATAAAACTCATTTTCCACACCCCATGGGGGTAATTATGGAAAAATAAAAAACCCGTATCTAATTATTTGTCTTAAGGTTTATGTGTACCGAATTTTAAATGAATAGGACCAAGGAATAAAAAGTTGCATACAAACTTCACCTCTCTATTTAACCATCTTAAGGGATAATTTTTGAAAATATTATTAGCCTATGTCCTATTCTAGGGTATACACTACCTACATTTCAAAATTCATCAACATTGGTTGAGCGGTTATGGAGATACGTGGTAATAAACCTTCACACACACACACACACTTACTTTCGCATTTATAATATTAGTAGGAAATAGTAGGAAATAGGATGCCTGTAGTAAAAATGATGAGCACAGGTGTGTGTCACTCATCCTCTGAATATAAACTACACAATATCTCAAGTCACGAGTCTCTATAAAAAGCGACAGTTAGCAATCTAAATAATATATGTACCTATACAGTTTCGTTTATGTTTCAAATCCGAGCTTACGGTTTTGTAGTGGAGAACAGAGGCGATAAAATTTATTGTCACCCTTACGACATCTGGTGCCTTCCCCCTACTGTGGTACAAGTAATAAACTTATAGCATTTCGTCAGCATTTCCAATTTTTTTAGTAGTGTGGTTGGCCATTGGCCATTTCACTTCAACCCTTTTTAGTATCCCATTTTTTGGCACGGGTCTTCTCTCAACTATCTTACGAGTTGAGAGAGTCACACGCTGGTGCGGGTTGATGGGTGTCACATATCTTCAAATGATTAGTTCTTAGACATGCCGGTTTCCTCACGATGGTTTCCTTCACCGATAAGTATTGAGCAGCGGTGATGAAACAATTCACACAAATTTGATTTAATTTATACCTCACTTTCCATTCCTTACTAATCTTTGGATAAGACTGTTTAAGGAAGAACAGGACTAAGCGACAAGTTTTTCGTAAATTCTGAGTTTATCTGAATCCTTCGCTGGCAATATAACTTACAGAAGTAAAATAGTGGCGGGAAAATGGTGGTAATTTTAGTAACATATAACAGATTTAAAAAGAAATTATACATGGGTGTTTTACTAATGTATAATCCATCCATATATAATTATCTACCAAATTTTTATATCCAAACAAATGATTAGAAGGCAAATCGCTTACCGCTAGCGCTTGTAACTTTAGCCATACAAAAAAGTCGAAAGGAGACAGTTTTCTGAATATACTCAACATTCAGAAAGAAGAGAATCCGTACAATCTCATTGTGTACACGTAAATTCAGTTAGAAAGTTACGAGACGCCTATGAGAAACTTATCAAAAGGTTTTAATACAAGTATGTGTCTGGTTTATAAGGCAACTACGCATGCGAATTCTTGACTGACTTTCTTTGCTTGCTATAATTATTTATGCAGGCGTTATCTGCTTGAAACGAAACTGGTTTAAAATATAATATCTGGATGACCGAACTTTGCTCGGTATTTTCTTTTTAAATGACATTTTCTAAAAATGATTCCTAGCTAGATCGATTTATCGCCCCCGAAACCCCCTATATACTAAATTTTATGAAAATCGTTGGAGCCGATTCCGAGATTCCAAATAAATATATATATGAAGATTGGTAGGTATATTCAGTCATCTTTAATAATCATTGCCTATTATAAAAAAAACTGAAAATAAACAGTGACTTCAAATAGTGGAAAATTGACTTTTATTGTGCAAACTGCCACATTTTTTTTTATGATGTATAACTATATATCTGTAGCCGTGACTTGGAGTCCTGAAATACAGGGTTTTCCTAGTTTAGGCTCCAGTCCACCCTTGCACAGTCAAGTATAGTATTAGTCAATATACCTTGACTATACTATACTTGATCACTTAATTTTAGAGGCTAGTTGTTTAAATTATATCCATCATTTGGTGGAAAATAAGCGTTTTTGCTAAGTTGTGGAATTCGCGACCGGCATCTCTGTTTCTCGATAGCTATACCTAATCTGCCTGTCTTCAAGTCACGAGTGTATCGACATTTACTGGTTAAGCGTATTAAATCGTAGACTAAAACATTACCTAACGAACAAGTAGGTATATAAAAAAATGGCCGCTCCATTTTTCATGAACGCGAAAGCTGAATTCAAAATGTCCGACACCTTACAACTTTTTTATGTGCGAATAACCTAAACCCTGTTGCCAAAAGATAAGGAAAAATAATTTATTTCAATACGCCTGCTTCTTGCATATTAATTGAATTTTTCGTACTGAATTCAACCGGAGTGTTAATTAAATATTCAAATTATTTTTTACACCTCTGTAGGACTTTTTTACCTACCCATAGAATCTACTCACTTTAAATAATTGTATTAACTAATCAAATCAAATCAAAATAAATTATATTTATCAAGAGCGTCTATTTAAATACATCCAATATCTTTACCTACTAAAATCCAATATAATTAAATAATTGAAGTGGCAACCACTGAGAAACATTGCTAAAAACTCAGTAGACATTTATCTTATCTCTAATAAATTAAATATATTATTCCTCTTCACTATCACTACATAGTATAAAACAAAGTCGCATTCCTTTCCCTTATATCCCTATGTGCGTTTAAATCTTTATTTAAGAAAATTAGGAAACAAAAAATGTATGCTGTAATGTCGAGCTTAATTCAAACGTGAATTTTCTACTAGTAAATTAGAGAAACATTGTGGAATGGGTAGAAGTGCACAACAAATAACTTTTTATAATACATGCATATAACATTACATACTATGTACTTATTTAAATCAGAATTAAAGGAGTGTAAACCTAGAAGCCTAGAGCAGCGGTGGCGAAGCGGTCCGGGCCTTGCCTTAGAAATATAACTAAGTTCGCGGGCTCGATTCCCAGTCATGCCCACACAACATTGTGTGAATTGTTTCATTGCCGCATCTTAAATCAGCGAAGGAAAACATCGTGAGGAAACCGACATGTCTAAGAACTAATCATTCGAGGACATGTGACATCCACCTACCCGCACTTGGCCAGCGTGGCCTAAACTTAGATAGTTGAGAGAAGACGCGTGCCCAGCTATGGGACACCAAAAAAAGGGTTGAAGTGAAGGCCAGAAGAATGTCGCTACTGTACCTTTTTTATTTTTGCCGGTGGGAAATCCTATATGGATCCCCCTGCCCTGTAGGGCGCAGGGCAGGGGGTATGTGGGACTCCGTGAAGCGTCTACCCTAACTAAAACCCCCCGGATGTTCCTTCTCGCATCTGGCCCAGGGAGTCACGGGAACCAAAAGTGACACAACCGCGACCCCCTGGATTGTCGCTACTGTACGTACTAATTTATTTAAATAGGACAATGCCATCAACTTGAGTTCATTCACATGTTGTGTTCCTCATTCAACAATTCATCTCAACTTCAACAATTACTCAAACAACATATTAAAACTTTAACAATAACAAAAAGTGTCATGACCCGCCAGTTAAAATTAAACCTAATTGCCTTTTTAACTCCGGCCACCCCGGTAATTAAAACCAAACAAAGTCTTATACAGCTCTAAGGAGTAACTTTTTTGTACAAGTTTTAGGTAAGCCCGATTAATTAGTGTATCTATCCCTAATATGTATATAAAATTCTCGTGTCACAGAGTGATTTTTATGACATTTTATATTCATATTCAGTAGGTCTGAAAATCGGCTACTATCTATTTTTCATACCCCTAAGCTCAGCTCAATATTAATATTATTCACACAAAGATGTGGGAGCACGATCTGGGATTCAATGGGAACCATTCCTTATTTCAAGCTGCAACTAATTTTTTAAGTATTGAGCAGTGATCGGAATAAATTTGGGGTTAAAGACCTTAAACATTATATTAATATTGATACGCCGCCGGGATTTCGGAAATATTCTGTTTTCTCTTACTAGAAATTATAAAAGTAAGTAGTATTTAATAGGTAATATATTTTAAGTGATATTATCATTCCATAAGGTAGCAAAAAATAAAAAGACATTGGTCCCGTAAATACTTTTTTAATATTTTAATTAATACTCTTTTCTTAATAAACTTATTAGACGTTACCTTTATTATAAATAAAAATAGGTAAAAAAACTTTTTAAGTTAAACGGTTTTATGTTTAACATACATTGTAATGTTTAAGATAAATGTACTAAAAACAAAAAAATAATAAAATAGATACAGTCGTGGGATTTATAAACATATGCATAGACTAGACTAAAATAAAACCGTGGGGCACGTAGAAAATAGTAAGTAATTTCCTCACCGTCTGCGGGCCAACTGCCTAACGACGAATTAAACGATTCTTCTATCGCACATTAAGTCGATAATTTGTAGACAATTGACGTGCCCCACGGTTTTATTTTAGTCTAGTCTATGCATATGTTTATAAATCCCACGACTGTATCTATTTTATTATTTTTTTGTTTTTAGTACATTTATCTTAAACATTACAATGTATGTTAAACATAAAACCGTTTAACTTAAAAAGTTTTTTACCTATTTTTATTTTCTAGTTTTTAGTTTTTATTTCGCATTCTGTTTAATTCATTTAGTGCTTCATTATTGCAAGGTTTCTTGCCCGTTAGTTTATTGCAGTCCAACTCCTCTATACGTAGTCCCTGCAAAGATCTTACTCTACTAAGAGCCACGTAGGCTTGACCTTCTTCAAACAGTTTCGCACCTAAGTATACGACTGCGTGATCCACAGTGCTGCCCTGCATTTTATGTATTGTAGAAGCCCATGATAGTATTAAAGGCAGCATTCTTCTTTCAGCCGTCCCGTAATTGTACTTAGCTGAAAACTGTATGGCTTTCGGGTGTATAAGATGTACTCCGTCTCTTGCGAAATCAATTCGGACGGAAGGTACATCTGTTGCATACATCTGAGTTCGACGAAATCGAGGCCAAACGATTTCGTTGATGTAGCCTATAGCGCCATTTACTAATCCCTTTGAAACGTCAATATTGGACCGTAGCAGTAGCTATATCCACATTGTCTGCATTTCGTGTGGCGAGTACTAGCTGATCCTAACGACATATAATTTTTATCCACCCTAATGCCATACAGTTCTCGGCGCGTTTTAATCTTTCACCTTAACTTGGGTGGTGTACCGCTAACGACGTATCATTTTTAGCCACCCTAACGCCACACAGTCCTCAACACGATACAAAATCTTGACTTGGGTGGTGGATTCAGGCTGGATTAATCAGATACCTAAATTACAGATTCAATCTCTAAATTTAAATCTTATTATTATACGCCATTTAGTGTCTGCGCCCATCTTAAATATTGAGGTTGTATAGTGCACTGTATTCTTCTTGTCAAGCCCTTTTATTTGATACCCATATTGGTGGGATTGATAAAAAATTGTTATCAGCCATTTGGTAGCGGCGGCCATCTTAGATTTCAATTTTGCATAGTAAATTGTATTCTACTTGTTGAGACCTTTCATTTGATACCCATGTTGATGGGATTGATAAAACCTAAGTTATCCGCCATTTTGTAGAGGCCGCCATCTTGGATTTTAATTTTATATAGTATATTGTATTCTGCTTGTTGAGCCCTTTCATTTGATACCCATGTTGATGGGATTGATAAAACCTAAGTTATCCGCCATTTTGTAGAGGCCGCCATCTTGGATTTTAATTTTATATAGTATATTGTATTCTGCTTGTTGAGCCCTTTCATTTGATACCCATGTTGATGGGATTGATAAAACCTAAGTTATCCGCCATTTTGTAGAGGCCGCCATCTTGGATTTTAATTTTATATAGTATATGGTATTCTGCTTGTTGAGCCCTTTCATTTGATACCCATGTTGATGGGATTGATAAAACCTAAGTTATCCGCCATTTTGTAGAGGCCGCCATCTTGGATTTTAATTTTATATAGTATATTGTATTCTGCTTGTTGAGCCCTTTCATTTGATACCCATGTTGATGGGATTGATAAAACCTACGTTATCCGCCATTTTGTAGAGGCCGCCATCTTGGATTTTAATTTTATATAGTATATTGTATATTGCTTGTTGAGCCCTTTCATTTGATACCCATGTTGATGGGATTGATAAAACCTACGTTATCCGCCATTTTGTAGCGGCCGCGATCTTGGATTTCAATTTTTTATAGTATATTGTATTCTGCTTGTTGAGCCCTTTCATTTGATACCCATGTTGATGGGATTGATAAAACCTAAGTTATCCGCCATTTTGTAGAGGCCGCCATCTTGGATTTTAATTTTAGTATATTGTATTCTGCTTGTTGAGCCCTTTCATTTGATACCCATGTTGATGGGATTGATAAAACCTACGTTATCCGCTATTTTGTAGAGGCCGCCATCTTGGATTTTAATTTTATATAGTATATTGTATTCTGCTTGTTGAGCCCTTTCATTTGATACCCATGTTGATGGGATTGATAAAACCTAAGTTATCCGCCATTTTGTAGAGGCCGCCATCTTGGATTTCAATTTTTTTATAGTATATTGTATTCTGCTTGTTGAGCCCTTTCATTTGATACCCATATTGATGGGATTAATAAAACATAAATTATCCGCCATTTTGTAGCGGCGGCCATCTTGAATTTATAATGATAATGAATAAACATAATTGTATTGTCACCAAAATCCAAAGTGTATACAAAATTTCAGATTAATCGGTTGACAGGAAGATGGTGAAATTTGAATTACTAAATTTGACCCAAGAATGAATAATAAATAATAAAACAAACGGGGTGAGCTAAATAAAACCGTTTAAAAACAATAAATTTTCTAAGATTTATTTTTAACTAGCTTCCGTCCGCGGCTTCACCGGCGAAATTGATCTCACTAATCTTGTTTCTCCATACAAACTTTGGAACCCCGTTTCACCCCCTTAAAGGGTGAGTTTTGTCCTTCTCCTAATCCTTCTTAGTGCACGCTAAGACCCCATAAGTAACCTATGTGCCAAATTTGGAGTCTCCAGACCAAGCGGTTTGGGCTCTGCGTTGATATGTCAGTCAGTCAGTTTCTTCTTTTATATATTTAGATAGATTTGAATATTTAATGCGATGGCCATTTCAACCGTACAAATAGCATTAGCAATAAACAATAACATATTTAAACGATATATTTTTTTAAGCTTCAGCTGATTTTAAACGATACTCTAATCTTTAGTGTGACTGGCTCTTATCGAAATAGTAATCCCGCGCGGTTGGTATGTCCATGTTAAAATTTTGTCATGAAATCCCGCAAAATTGCACTACCTATTCCGATCACTGATAATTAGTAACGTCCATTTTACTTTTTGATTTGAACCCAGAACCTCTGAACGTACAGTATACCACTAAACGAAAAAGGCAGTAAATGTGATATACAACATGAATATAATTCGCCTTTCTTTTATGTCGCCTAAGCTGCAAATCTACTTATTAATAAATAAAATATTCTTAAATTTCTACAGAAATCAAGAGGGGCATGTCCAGTATGGCATGCACCATCTGTTCTAAACTTCAAATCTATTGTAATGCACTTATACCTTCAGAAGCCTCGGATTATCTTTAAAATTGCCATTGAACGTGATCTGACAGGATAAAGAGGCAATTATTTTAATAGTTTTCCTTCCCCTGCTCTTCCGTTGAGGATTAAAGACCGAAAAACTTTGGATCGACGGTAATAGGATGATTCGATTTTCTTGTTTAGGGAAAAATTATAACAAAGAAGTATGTACCCACTTAAAGAGCAGCGGTAGCGCAGCGGTACGTGCCTCGCCTTAGAAATATAAAGTCACGGGTTCGATTCCCAGTCGTGCCCACACATCTTTGTGTGAATTGTTTCATCACCGCTACGATCGGTGAATGAAAACATCGGGAGGAACCGACATGTCTAAGAACTAATTCGACATATGACATCCACCAACCCGCACATGGATAGCGTGTGTGATTTACGCCTAAACTCTCTCAACTCGTAAGATAGTTGAGAGTAGATCCGAGCCCAGCAGTGAGACACTAAAAGGGTTGACTTGCATTCAGCAAAAATATCATTAAGAAAAATTTAACAGTATTTAAATGCATTCCAGTCAGGTTTAAATTTTTTTATTACTAAGTAAAAAAAGGTAACTGTAAATCCGAATAAAATAAACTTAAAATTTTGTTTAGAAATTATTCCCTACACTTCGGAGACTTGATGTTATTTTAATAAACCAGCAATAAAAACCAATAAAACAGAATTTACCGGTTCAAAGAACTCAATTAATTTCTCTAAATAATCCTTTAGAGTAGAGAAAAGAAAAATGTATAAATCTGAGCCGAAGGAAGACGATAAATCGATATAAGCATATGAATGAAAAGATACTTGGATCTGTCTACATAACTTGCGTACGATCTAGTTCAGAACAGAACCTGACGTAGTTCGCGACAGTGTTCTGCCTGATGAACTGCTATGTACTAAGATCGATCGCTTCTTTGTTCGTATAACAAAACTTCAAAAGCCTGGAATTTGATAATAAACTGCTAACGCTACGACCAATAGCCCAATTCAGGTAACTAAATAAGTTCAGTTGCAGTGCAGTTGCATTTAAGTTTCGATCGAAAGAGCCCTTTTCGTACTCTCGTAGTTTTTGACAACCGCTGTCAGATACGCTCGCGTCAAGTTCGCGGCACGCAAACTCTTTAACTTTTAGGTTATTTATGACTGTTACAAGAATACCATTTTTCAGTAAGACGTAAACCGAATTGCAACTGCAACGCAACTTGGTTGGTGCATCAAGAAATTACGTGAATTAGCCTACTGATAAATAATGAACATTTGCTAACTCTAGTTAACACTATTATCCTTAAACTTCAACCCTTTTTAGTGTCCCATAACTGGGCAAGGTTCTTATCTTACGAGTTAAGAGAGTTGGTGGATGTCACATCTCCCCGAATTAATAGTTGTTAGACATGCGGGGTACCCATACCTACGTAATAATCGATAGGTACCAATTATGTGGTCACCAATTTATTAGCAACATTCCTGTGAATTTATTAATAAAAAATTCTGTAAGCGAGACGTTTAAATCATTTTTTTAATCAAACGGATGAAGTAGAAGAACTAGTTCACTTCAACAGTTTTTCACTGACTACATCAGTGTACCTAGTACTTTTCATTCGTGAACTGTTTAGGCAAGTCTTTTAAAACTTTTACCGTTTATTTCCTGCTCGCCCGACCTTCTTATCGCCTCCGATCTACAAATCCAATTTCCGAAAATAGGGAATCGATCCGACAAATCATCTGGCCAACTCTATTATCCCAATTCGGTATCGCACGATGACTTGCTTAGTGAATGCTGTTAGTGGACACTAAAGTCGGATAAATTTCGGATATATTGTATTCTGTTCGGCATTTTTTTTATCACAGATGCCTTATCTTATCTTTTAAATGGGACTGGAAAACCCAGAACACTTTGACCCAGCTGTATCTTTTGTGTCTCGCCTTGATATTGAAGCTACAAGTATTCTCCCGACGCACAGCTTGTCCATGACGGAAATACATGAGTCCCGAATTCATCAAAACTAGGGCGGTCCAGTCATAATGCATTTATGCGTTTCCGCGCCAGAGAGTCGCACTCGCACAGTATGTGCTCCATGGTTTCCTCAGCGTCTCCACATGAAGCAAGTGGGATATTCTATTTAATTATTTCTTATAAAATAACTTAACTAGGTATGTAGGTAAATGTAGTCTAGCCTTTTGCCCGCGGTTTGTGAACATGATTTAGCTAATTCGTCCATTTTACCCCCCAATTTACTTTCCTATATAGATGAAGCTTGTAATACATAAAAAAACTCCTTCTACCCGTTTTCCCACTACAGTGGCCTATCAGCTGGCTAGTCACGGACGCAGAAGATGCCTCCTTACCTTGGAGTCCTACACGCAACATCTCACTGGTCGTGTGGGCAGAGTCAGATCATAAAATCCATTGATAAGGAAGAATAGAATATCCAAATATGGCTCGAGGGAATCTCCTGGGAATACAAGCGAAACAGATAAATTATTAATATTATTAACACATTCACCGCGTGTCATCAATCCAAAGCAAACATTTATATTCATAACGATAACCCTCATGCAATTCGTTATAATTATAAAGATCATTATTCTCGTGACGATCTCGTACTGTTATAAAGTGATACTGGCCCGTATGGGATTCTGTGATGCATGGTCTAAGTTATAAGAGACAAGCGATAATGCAAAACTATCACAGATCATCAAAATCCTCATAATGTATTTTCTTTGAGTCATCAGCCTACATGTTTTTGGAAAAAACTACACGCATAGCTGTTATTAGTTTAAAACCTTTAAAACCAACAACCAAAATCTTATGAAAGTATATTTTAAAGTTTCTCACGAGGACCTCACTAAATTTCGGGATAAAGGTAGTATCTTTTTTGATACTATTATTTATGTGCCTTTTGAAAGATTCCGTTGAGTTTTAACATCAAACATAAGACTATTTAGTTAAAATGGACTTAGTACTTTCCTGCTAGTATAAATGTGACGATAACAGACGAAGATAAACGAATTATAAACCTATTTTAGTTATATTGAGCTTATAAGACGTTTATGAATACGGGGGTTAGAGTTTAAAACAAACATGCAGTCGTTCGTGCAATGATTCAAAACGTTTATCACGCAGGGGTTACCTCCCCCAGCTAGTGATGGCCCACAGAGGCGGGCCATCACTAGCTGGGGGTAGCAAAAGTATCGCGTTATCCCGCAACTCCTGGCATAGGTGTAAGATGGCTCACCATGGCATAGGTGAGATGGAGTTTTAATAGGTACCTTAAGGGAGTCTCACATAGTCCCTTTGCCCACTTGAAGCGGGGCGATCCATTAATTCCCGCTAGAAAAAAAGGCATATAGGGTGGTGTTCAATAATTATGTGAGTTATTTTTTTTGTACCTCCCCTTCCCCCATGCGGGGATGTCATATAATTTGAGACTGATTCATCATTACATCCTGAGATTGTTTAAGATTTAGGCCCCCTAGAAAGTGGAAGCGTAAGGAAAATCATCATGTAAAGTTTTTGACAATACTTGCAACGATAAACTAGCAAGTCAGAGTTTACCACACCAGCAGCTTCTGTTTATACCACACTTAAATATTTAAATGTACATAGATACCCAACCCTTCTGAGCGGGGTCGAATCTTGGCCAAATGTCGCCGTACCTGGATTTCGTATCACCAACTAACGTTGACCCTTTACCTTCCTATATTAGATCAATATTATATAACAAAGTTTCAGATGGTGAACTTAGGTAAGGGTCTAGATAAATTGGATGATGTAAATCATAATCCTGGGATTTGAGGTTGGTCTACAACTGGGGTTGAATAAGGAGTTGTAAGCGATTTTTGGTGTCCTAATACAATTTTAATGGTGTGTGTCCCTTTTAGTGTTTTGTTTCTATATTTTAAATAGTGAACGACTGAAGGTTCCGTTTCGGTTTCGGCAGAAAATGCAGTTTCGGTGCCAGTTTCGGTTTCATCAGAAAAAGCGCTGAACCTTTCGGTCGACCCGAAACTCAATATTAGTGAATTATCAACTAACTTCGAGACTGACTCGTGATCACACCGGTTCTGACTTAGTTTACCGCCACGGTCGTGCAGTTCGATTGGTAAGTTTTTGATTTCGCATAAATAATTAGGCGTGTGTTTTGTTTGTACCTGTCATTTTTTTCATCTTAGTGTAAATTATTGGGTATGGAGTATAATTAATTTTGTCGAATTAAATTTATTTCGATTAGCTAACTCTTACCAAACCTACTCAAAATCATAGCTGACTACAAGAAATTCCACTGGAATTTTGGTTCAGTCGGACACTAATTTTAAACTTAAGCTTTGGACGAAGTTAATTCACGTGGAGCAGTCTGACAGGAATCGAAAAAAGACTTTTCACCCTCTTTCTTTTCTTTTCTTTTCTTACTTTATCTTTTTATTACATAATGGTTGTATCTATATAAATAAAAATCAATGCCATATTTCGTTATAATTTTATAATTCAAAAACGGGCTTACCTATTCAAACCAAATGTTTAGGCATTGTTCGGACTATTTAGTAAATGGTTTATGTGAAGTTTGCACAAAATCGGTTGGCGGTTCTTATTTATCACTTTAGTGGGCTGAAGCTACCCGGGCTAAGCTGGGACGGGCCGCTAGTATTATATAATTATGTACTCATGAAAATATAGGAGATTATACCAGCAGCTCGAATCTCCTATATTTTCATGAACACACTAGTGCGCAGGCAGCTGTTGGTATACTTTAAGATTTACTTGAATATCACACATTGAGACAAAACTATACTACTACTACAAAACGGATAGTATCGCTGCGCAACCTTCGCAGCAGCATGGACAACATCTACCAACTCTTCATACTTCCTTCTCACTCCACTACAGCAGCGAGTTATCGAGCCAGCCAGCACCGGGTCACGTGACCACCAGCATGCAGCGTACGAGCAAGCCTGATCACCACACCCGCACTTCGGCACAGCACACTGCACATCGGCCGGTCGACTAGCAGCGCGTATCGCTCCTGTCCAACACACAGACTCCTGAATTGGAATCGACTTCGGGTCCCGGAGGGGAAGTGATGTGGGGTCGCGTACTTAACGCCACTCAAGAAACATGACGTCACAGCAATCCTGAATCGCACAAACAAAGTTTCACCGACATGGCGACGATTAGCATAGATGTATACAATTCCCGACAAGTTCAGTCGGGGGAGAAACCGCGGTCGCCGGGCATCACACCTCGCCCGTTCTTCTTCCCTTTTCATTGGAGGGTCACTACCACCCGATACTTCAGCCTCCACATCTTAAAGACTATAGACTTCCCAGTTCCTTGTGCGCCCATTCGGTTACTCGAGTTTTTTTAATTGTTCTTAATTTACAGTTGCTAATAATACTACAAAATCATCCGTAACAGAAATACCTCAGCACTATATTTATTTGTAACTTCAAACGGTTTAACAACTGATAAATATATAATAGGGCGCTTCTCTAGCGATCACTGAGATTGTGTAACTATTAATAGCAATGCCCGTGTCCTTATTCTGTCACAACTGAGTCACAACACAGTGCATTCAACTGTTGTCTGTTGCATTATCCAAATAGCGATGTTTACTAGATGTTAAACTAAAATGTAACTTAAATTCAATCCAATTTAATTCCTTTTATTAATTTTTAAATGTATTTCCATTATGATTCGATTTTAAAGTTTTCTTAAATAATTATATTTTTTTTATATAACTCAGTTTTAATATTTTCTTTAATTATTATAACAACAGCTATGTGTATATAAATGTATTATTATGATTATAAAGCAATTATTAATTTTTAATTTATTTCATATATCTAATGTTGTTTTTTAATTTGCTATAAATGCAATGTAATATAATTTAGCTTGTGTTCATCCTGATTTTATTTACTTATCAAAACTACTCTACCCGTTAATGTAAATGGACAAAAAATAAATTGGGACTTCTTTAAGATCTCAGCAGGTACTCCGTAAGCAGTAAGCTAGTGGTACCTTTATGCCTCTGAAAGCACACCACAGCCTATGGTCCATAAACCAAAGACTACATTGAGAGATTACCATCAGGTATTTCATAAGAATAAACAAGGTAATGGACCAAGCACAGAGTAATGTAATTTAGGTCTACTACCTAACTCTATAAAATATTTATAGAACTAATGTTGAAAGTAACTTAATTCCTTTGGGAAATCCTTACAAACAAACACACAAAGGCACTAAGCTACCAGAATACCCTCTAACAGTCGTGACAGTTATCAAAATGTCAATTAACTGACACTTAGTGGATACACACAAACTTCTCCCCCTTTGTATTTGCATACTGAACTTTAGTGCTTAAAAGATTAGATTTAAAATTAAGTGTTTCTAGATTTTTTTAAACAAAAGAGGTATTAGCTTCGACAGTAATAATAATATTCTGGGACAATATACGGTCATCAACCCAACGCATCTTGAGGCTCGCAATAGTATCTAAGATTTTCTTTGCATAATTGTATTACCGGGCCTTTAGATGCGTTGTTATAAGTTTTATGCTAAATGAAAAAAAGCAAAAAAAGCGCTTTGCTTCGACTTTCATTGTACGAACTGCCAAATT
This sequence comes from Meganola albula, assembly GCA_936450015.1. Classification (NCBI taxonomy): domain Eukaryota; kingdom Metazoa; phylum Arthropoda; class Insecta; order Lepidoptera; family Nolidae; genus Meganola; species Meganola albula. The sequence goes on along the minus strand of OW388146.1, from coordinate 12,606,293 downwards.
GTGGAATTCGCTGCCGGCATCTATGTTTCCCGATAGCTATAATCTGCCGGTCTTCAATCCATGAGTGAATCGGTATTTACTGGGTAAGCGCGTTGCATCGTAGAATGCATCATTGTTTCACGTCAGGCAAGTTGTGGTCAAGCGCAAGCCAATTTTTAGGTTAAAAAATAAAACAAATAAGACCGTAAATATAATAAGACTCAAACTGGGGACTAACATAATAATTGAATTACCATCAGCTGAGTGAGAGCGCTCAATGACGTAGGTATACCGTATACGTAAACCTTGCAGATTATTATGTGTTTGAGCCGTTTGGTGTTGAGACTCTGGGTCTGTGGGGCTCAGAAGCATGTTCAAAACGCCTTGTTCACCACACGTGATCAGAAGGCTGGTTTGTACCACGGGTTAAGGATCCGTATTGCCATCCAACGCGGCAATGCTGCTAGCCTTCTGAATACGATTGCGGAAGAAACGATGCGGAATAATTTTTGGACGCATTAGTTTAGGTTAGGTTAGGTAAGCCACTAGTATATAGTACTGGTATACTAGTATCATATGTTCGATGGTCGGTAGCGAGGAGTCCTGGGATGCGGTGGTATCCTTCTGCGAAATAGTTATGTCGCAGAAGGAGGCTGCGGAAAGGGAAAGAGAGATCTCGTCCCCTAACCCGATTCGCAGCAGGCGCACCGGGCGTCGGCGGAGGGCAGATAATGCCCTCTTCCAGCCCCCTTAAACGGGTCCAGGGGGGATGGATTCGGGCACATCTATCACCCCCAATATATATCAGGACCCAAGGTGGCGGCGCGAAGTGTTCCACGCGCGCCTCCTTTAGATGTAGCAGGGAACATCCCTGACGTGCAGGGGCCCGCAGAGGCGGGCCATCACCAGCCGAGGGTTGCGGAAGTATCTCGTGTTCCCGTGACCCTTGGCGTAGGTGTGAGATGGAACACCCGAGGGGTTTTAGTGGGTACCCTTAGGGAGTCCCACATACCCCCCACCTTACGCCCACTTGGGGTGGGGGGATCCATGAAGGATATCACCTCGGAAAAAAAAAAAAAAATAGGTAAGCCACTAGTTATGTTAGATGTTAGATTGTTATTCAGTTATGTAATTTTTCAATTTTATTTTTATTGTAGAAATAATATGTACTTTTTCAATTATTTAAATTCATACAACTTTTTTTAAGTTCAAATTTCAAAAGTGGAATTTGCAATTTGTCAAATCGCCAACGTAGGTAGAGCAGTGACATCCGCTGCAACCCTTTGTCGGTCGACCCTACAGAACATTACACCCTTCTTAACGATTCATAGAGATGGCTTCGATAAAAAAATTGTAACAAAGTTGATATTGCATTATTTTTTTAAATACCACTTTTCTGTAAAGACGCACGACACACTTTTTTTATTAACTAATTATGTTTGGAGTTAAGCAAAGGCAAAAAAAAATAAAAAAAAACAAAAAAGTAAAGATCAACACACACTACGATTCCATATGAAGTGATTGAGACTTCGAATCACGTCAAATATCGCTACAAATAAACCTAGTACGTATATTTGTTAAAAATAATAATAATCTATTGTTTCTTGACCATTAATTCATGATGTTACTATCATTGTGAACTTAAAAACTGAAGATAAGTTTGTAAGTTTTATATTCTAAGCAAATTTGAGTTGGTTTGAAATTTCTTAAACAAGCTCTGCCATCTCTAGGGGCTTCATTTTTGTTCTATCGACGGTCCACTATGCTTTCGATTGAGAGCGAGTGAATAATGTACCCCACATCCATCTGGTCAATTAGTCGGTCGTACTCTTGTCTGTAACACTTTTAAATTTCTGTTTGTAACACTTGCAAAAAATTGTAGATAACAATAATAGATTGTAATCTAGTCGACTAAGTCCGTGTGTGTGCTTTGCCGTCTGTAAAAAGGAGACGGGTTTTTTGTTTTGTGGACGGTTCACTATCCTATCGATTGAGATCAAGTGAATAATGTACGCCGCCTCCAATGGCGTCCGTACGCCAGTCAATTAGTCGGTTGCACTCTCGTCTGTAACACTATTGATTTAATTTCCAACCGTTATACACCTTTTTATAACGATTACAGAATATTATTCATAACGTTAAGCAATCTAGTTGGCTTATACTATGTGTGTGCTCTGCCATCTCTAGTAGTGGACGGGTTTTTCGTTCTGTGGTCGGTCCACTATCCTATCGATTGAGAGCGAGTGAATAATATACGCCGCATCCAGTGGCGTCCGTCCGCCGGTCAATTAGTCGGTCGCACTCTCGTCTGTAACACTATTGTTTTAACTTTCATCTGTTATAATAGGTTTATAACCCTTTTTTTGTTGCGGTAACATTATCACCAAAACGCAATATTATATGGAGTCGACAAATAAGTGTAAATTGGGCCTGGATTGGCGCAATATCATAGTTTTAATCAATGAGAGTTCAATTTTATCATGCTTATTTTATTTCAAACAGGCACTGTATACCAACTGTCGAATTGCTTAAAAGCATTTCTATATATGAGATCTTATTTATAGCTTATACAATTCAAAGCCATTAAAATAGCGGACATATCTAAGGATCAAACTCCATTTCAATGTCAATTTTAAGTTTAATATCATTTTTGGAGTCGATTAAAGATTTTTTAATGAATTCCATTTCAGTACTACGAGCAAATTAAAAATTATATTTTTTTAATCATTTGTAGGTGAGCGACTTAACGAACTTAAATTTTCTTACCTATAGATACAAAATTATTATAGATATTATAAAATGATGTTGCAAATCGCGTGGGTGCGCTGCACTATATCAAACAGGAAGTACGTCATTGGTCCGGACGTGACGTCACTACGCAACTTGTCAGGTGCACTGATTGTAGATAACCGAGCTGGCATCGATTGCTGAAGCGTGCTCTGTGCTGTACCTACGTATTTATCTCGCTCGGGGCAAAAACACGTTTTACGAGTAAGTTCATACATTATTCAAATTCAATATTTATTTGAATTCAATGTCGCCCCGGACAATATTTGTGTAACAACAAAGATTTGTTTCGGTGTCTGGTTGATTGAGGGACTACCCTCCGTGCCTCGGAGAGCACGTTAAGCCGTCGGTCCCGGTTGTTGTTTAACACATCTATGACAATCGTTGCATGTAGTCAGAAGCCAATATAATCTGATACCTGGTCTAACCATCTCGGCTACTGGTTCCTGGGTTTCGAGGTCTGATGGCAGTCGCTCGTATAATTCTGGTAGCTAGCCGCATTAGGTTAGACTGGGAGCTGACGCAATAGAAATGGGACACATTTGTGTGCATGGACTTGTCTGTTTGTTAAGCAGACTGGTGTGTGTAATATCTCAGGATATTAAAATTATAGTTATGCATGTACGATACTGCATTTTTCCCCTGAACTCGTCATGTCACCGTTAACAAATCTAATTTGTCCATCCATTGACACGTCCGATTCGGTGGAGGATTTTGGAGTACCACCGACATCCCATCGACAGTAGCGACCATTTTTATGCACTCTTGTTAGGGAAACTGTTAGATTTTTTTTTTTCAACTTTTAACGACCTTTGCTAGTTTTCGTTGAGTTTTAGATATGAAATACTGTGTGGTGTTTTGTGTTATTATATTATATTGTTACGGTGTTATTCATAAAAATCTTTTAAGACTCTTCAGTTAAAATTGACTTTGTCTCTTTCTTACCAGAATAAATGTCAAGATTACAGATGGTTGATGATTATGAATACGGGGGTTAAACTATATCATACCATATTTCTATAATAAGATTGCATTTCTATATATTTGGTTTAAATATAAACGTTTCATACAAGTTACATGCTTAGTGAAAAACTGGTCATTTGGCAAACTGCCTAATTACGGGGTTCATTGGTAATTAGCAATTACTTTTGTCTGGCTGTGTGACTATACTGTACTATACATAGGTACAGCTGTTGCTATGCACTCTTATTAATTAGGTACACCTATTTTTTATCATAATTATTTACTAATTACCAATAAACTAATTACCAATAGTAATGTCACTAGTTTACGGGTAAAACTTTACTATGATTGAAAATATAATAATCTCTAAAAACTCAACATCAACCATCAACATAAAAACTATAACCACACCGCTTACGTATTTGTTTTTCTTTATAAAATATATATTAATAAATCGAAGGATATTGAAAAACTTAATAACTTCGAAGGCATCTTGTACTCTTTCATCAGATGCATTTTATTAGTGAAACTTTAAATTAACATGAAAGAAGGTGGTCTCAGAAACTTGCCTTGATTAAATCTACTTCTATTTGGAGTCTGACATTAATATTTTATCAAATAAGTAGGAAAAACTTTACCCAAGTTAGTTGTACCTTACTTTGTCTAGAGACTGAGTTCATGCTATTTTTAAATCAAAGGTTACTTCTAAATGCAACGATTACAGGTTTTACTTAATGCTGGTATGGTAATGGTAAATTAAATGCTGATTTCGTATTTATTTTAATTGAATATACACATGTACCGCTCACGTCATCTCACCCAAACGTGTAAGCAGAGGTAAATCACCCTCATTTCGCTGGCTATGTTTTAGGCCTCATACGTAATACCAATAAGAGACTTGTGATATATTGCAATTTGTCCCGACTTAGTTTCTTCACGTTATATTTCGTCACTAATATTCAGCAGCGCCCATGAAAAAATCACACCAAGATGTAAGGCATAACCAGGGATTAAACCCGCCGCGTATATTTCAAAGTCGTGCTGCCAAAAATATGTTAAATAAATTTATTTGTGTTAACGTATTTTTATTTAGTCTTTACTACTTTATACTATCTATTAGTAACAAAAGTATGTGTAAACCGAACCTAACTATTGTAGGCAAGAGGTTGTAATCTATAGCAGGCTCACAAAGCCACTCAGACCGACTGACAGTTTAATGCGGCCGCCTATTTATTCACAGCAACGGATCGGCACGACTAGAGATGCTGACGGGATTTTTCACGGACCGGTGTACATAATGTTGAGTGACGTTTGCCTTATTTCTCCTTTTTCACACACCGACTGCAACATTTAGACTTTTATTTACGATTATCTGCGATTGTTGTCTACTTGAAAAAAAAATACTAACTTCACAAAGGTTCGCAATTCCGATGTTTATAATTTTTTCAAGGTTATTTGGGTACAATTAAATGATTTATTGGTTCGAAAGACGAGTGTCTCGAAATAAATACCATTTATATTTTAGGTGATTTTTCTTAGTTTTTTTTTATTTGTTTAGTATTACATATCTACATTCGGAAAAGTTCGAAAAAATTTAGTGTTTTGCCTTAATAAATATTTTTGGAATAGAAGTAGGTAGAATTCATTACTAACTTGCTAAAAACTTCACAACAAATGAAAAACTAAAATCTTTTTCACCTAACCGTATTCTAAAATAGTACGGATAGGTAAAAAGACTTTTTTATTTGCAGTATTTTCGATGAACTTATTCAAATGAAATTCTGCACCAGTTCAATTCTATACAACTACGATAGCCGACTACGTAGTTTTACACTACACAGCTAAAATAAATCAGTAAGTCTGAAATTAAAAAGCGTGACTCTTATTAGTGTCCCACTGCTGAGCATTCTTCTCATAACTTCTTACGAGTTGAGAGAGTTTAGACCGCTGTCCTAGCGCAGGTTGGTGGGTATTTCTTAGACATTCCGGTTTCCTCACGATGTTTTCGTTCACCAATATTGAGCAGCGGTGATGAAACAATTCACATAGAGATGTGCGAGCACAACCGGGAATCGAACCTACGACCTTATATTTCTAAGGCGAGACCCGTACAGCTTTCTCAGTAAATATCTGTGATTTTCTTTCAACACGTTTAAGTAAATCTTTTGCTTTTACAGCTATAGATATATTTAATTGCAAAAATTGTTATGTAACAATTATATCAGTGGTATCTACGTGAAAATCTAAAATTTATAATTTTATTTCAGCCATGAACTTTCTCTCACCTGTCTTAATTTTAAAAGTGAAATAATTAATTTACATAAATATAATATTTATTTAAAATAACTAATTAATTAATTTAACTAATAACCTGACATATTTCACAAAACAAATAAATAAACAGGCGAATATCAGTTGCGTGCAACTGCTTTTCTATTGAATAATAATAATATTCAGAATACATTCAAAACACGTCAGCAAATTTCTAATACTAAGAAAAATTTCTTGTGAAACTTTTTTATCATTACTAAAAAACATCGGTGTTGAGTCAGCTAGACTCGGTGAGTAGTGACGGTGAAATTTAAACTAGATGACTGTAATCTGTAAACTGTGACTCGGAGGACTCAATCTAAGCTCAAGGGTCTGTTATCTAAATCAAATGCCCTCTGCGCAGCTTGTTCGAAGAGATTTTTTAAAGGATTTGTGTTAAATGGGTTAAAAAGGGTGCGCTCCAATATTTTAGAGGGATATACTATTATATAGGTGGTATATAGTTGTGTGTTTAGGTCCTTTTTCATAGGGGGTGAGGTAATCTGATACTTTTTATACAATGATTTTCTAGAGTCAATATTGATTTATACTTCACACGTTTTATGGCATATGAGTTTCCATTTCTTAAGTTACAGAACCATTTTTCACGCTTCTTTTCTACTGAGTAAGGATTTTTCTTGAACATCGTAAGACCAGAAAGTCATAACGCCAGCTCTAAATTGCCGAATGTCTCATATTTAAGATAGGGCAATTGTCAAGTTTTCATAGGCCGTTGTTGAAATATGGTGGCAAATAACAAGCAGTTTTGTACCGAAAATCAAGATATTATTTGCAAAGCTACCACTAACCATCATTTACGTCACGCTTGTCTGTAAAAATAAGATTTCCTGGACAAATTAGGAGTCAAATCAATTCCTATTATTGAACTGATACAGTATATAGAATCTTATAGAAAGAAAATATTTCGAAACAGCGGACCAAAATTCCTTTCCTCTCATTACACCTCAATTCAATTTATAATCTTACTGAAAACACAAGAGAAGAAATTAATTCAAACAAAAAATATCTCATTTGAAATGGGACGATTTCTGAATATGCCTTTCTTAAACAAGATACATATTTCTGTAAATCCGTCTGTACCTAGAAGGAATCTTTAGGTCCGAATTGATAGCTTCCTCCTTTTTCAAGTCAGTTAAAAACAGAGCAAACGAATACGTTCTTATTTTTATAAATACAGTGTTATACCACAATACATTTAAAGCTTTCAACAAAATGAAAGGCGTTAAAAACTCTTCTAAACTCTGCTTAGCACCTCATGACCCTCAACAAAAGATAAAACTGCACTTTAAAGGGATTTCCCAAAGAATCTCTTCAATAGTTTCGGTTAGTTTTGTTTCGACTTAACGTTTTTCTATCCCCTTTTGTTTTATTATGTAAAATGGAATGGATTGGGTGCATGGTGGTTCTAAAACGGTTTTAAAATTTTAAAATACCTTGGATACAACTCTTCATAATATAAATAGACAGATTAAAAAGAATCAATTTTTTTTGTTGAAAAAAGTTATGCCGTTGAAATTCAAAATCGGTGTTTTTATAAAAAAAAGTATTTAATCACCAACTATATAGCAGAAAATCTATTTGCAAATATTTGTTTATTTATTGAGTGCTACAAAATATAAGTATTAATTTTCTGTTTAGGGTATTTTAAAATCCTTTAATTTTATAGGTATAAACCCTCTTCCTGGACAGTCGTGTTACAAAGTAAGTAACGTGTGGGATAGGTAACAACGTTTCAGAATTAGCCCTCGCCACACAGAGACAAGTGCCTCAGGAGCGCCGACCACATAATGCACTTAGGAAAGATAAACACCAGTGTACTTGTGACGTAGTAACAAACTTTAAACAATAAAATATAAAAAACATTGTCATTGTACTGTTATTCACTTAATTTTTTCAAATTGATAAACTTAGATTACTACAAATTACTTTGAATAAAAAAATAATAAAATGAATATTCTGGGACATTAACACACACGGTTATCCGGTCCCAAGCTAAGCAGAGCCTGTGTCATGGAAACCAGATAACTGGTATATACTATAAATAGATATTTACACCCAGACTCGACACAAACACCAATGTTCATTACTAATGTTTGTCTCGGGTGGGAATCGAACCCACAACCTGCAGCGTGAAAAGCAAGTATCTTACCAATCACGCCACCGGCCCGACCTGAATACTAATAATTGTTGATAACGCAAAAGTTTAGTAGTAGATATAGTTACATGAACACGATAAAATGAATATTTTTACTGTAACTATTTTCGATTTTTTAAACCTCAAAATATAGGTATTGATTGAGAAAATACAAATCAACATTTATGTGTTCGTATACAACAATATTCAAAATTGGAACGCAAAATATTTTAGCATTCAAACTCTTTGACAGAGGGAGCCTTGGTACTACATCTTTAAGTTTAGCCTCTACGGAGTTGGTCGTTTTCGTAATAAATGGATTTCTATAAATGACTGCGACATGCCGAGGGCTAGGGTTGTCGTTTTTGTCGTAAATGTTGAAAGGATGTTTTTGTAGGAGTGTTCTAATTTACGACACCCTATTTTAAAGCTTGCTAAAATTTAATCATGTACTTGGGATTATTTATTTTGTATTTAGTAGTATGTTTCTTACGGAACATGTCAACATTTAAAGTAAATTGTACTTCAGTCACATCTTAATTATATCGATACTGAGATGGGTAAACCTACATGAAGGGTTGTGAGTATTGTGACCTCCTATATAAAAAATCAATTAGGTACCTTATCATTTTTTACGATAATCTTTTTTGTCGATATTCAAAACTTTCCGAGGGCTATGTATCAATTTTGTCAGTCATTGCCTCCTGGGTCGTAGTATTGTAAAAAAAAATATTATTAAAAAAATATCGATTTAACGAAAATCGATTTTTCTTCTTTAAAAAATATATCGTCGCCAATAACTAATAAGCTAAGTCCGGGGACACTTATACTGTATTGGATCCCGCACGAACTTAATCAGAGGAGACGAGGATTGAGAAAGTTATACTGGCTTATTCCTTCTTAGCAAAGCTCGAGACATAAAATTAAAGTAAGAACAGACAGAAAAAGGATAGACAGAAGTGCGAAAAGATAAAAATGCTTGATCGAAATGGACAAAGTATAATGAGTAATGTCCGAAGGTCCACTTAGATCTATTGAGCTGATTCCAGTAGTGTATAACTCTAAATAAATATTAACTCATAATAATAATATAATTCTAGCTGATGCCATATAAACCTGTTACCTAATTAAAATCATTTTAGTCACATACATTAGTTGTTAATTTTACGTAATACTAACACCATATCCATGTAGATACGATTATTTTTATAAAAATTGTTATATTACATATTATAGATAAATTACAACCGGATGTAGAACAAACACTAGTGCTCATCACACAGAGACAACCAACTTGAACACAGATACACAGTTGCACGAGTCAAAATTATAATAACACCCTTATATTTTGTCAGGTGTTACACTATAGGAGTATGACACACATATTTACTAGTATAAACGGCTGCAACAATATCGGTGTGGATCGTATGGTCTCGCCCCGTATTTCGTACCGGACCTAAGAATAGCCGGCGAAAATGGGTGATATTCTCCTCTGCCTACGCGTTTGGTTAATACAGGCGTGAGCGGTATGTATGTATGTATCATTAGGAGACTTCCCAATATTAGGTACATAATAATAAATCACTTTGAAAGTGCCAAACATTACTACGTAAACCTACATCAAGCCACATTCATCATAACTTAACCTTGATTTATCAATAATTAATCATGATCCGAAGGTTCTCGAACATTACAGGACACATAAATTCAATAATCTTTATTGGTTTAACGAACTTAAACAGATTTTGATTTCGTTCATAATTGGATAATTTAAAGTTTCGTATTAAAATAGCATGGTATTGCAAAGTTCTATAAACCTATACTTTCGAGGTATAACAGCGAAACTATAAATGTGTCTGTGTGATAAATATTATGACATTTTCAAACAAGGAACGTCGTGTTATTTTTTTTAATTTTTTTACATAACTAGATTGAGTAAAAATTTGAGTGGAAAAGGCGCGCAATTTATCAACCATAGATTAAGTAGGTATACTTCCACAGATAAAATAATATTTAAACTTTAACAATACGATGCCATTTTTTGACTTACTTTTTTATTCATGTACCTATATAGGTACCTACTCGTATGTTTTTTAGAAAACTCAGCAGCTATTTACAAAATATACATTATTAGTATGACAATAACATGAGAATCTTCAGCTAATTACCTACAAGGCTTCACGACAAAAATAATAATATCTTTCTACGGCTCGATGAATTTGTATCTATTCAGTATCTCCGACTGAGGTTAATAAGGTAATACAGGCAAATATGAAATCTCATTATGAAATAGTGTTGTCCAGTGATTATATACTCTTTGGTGTTGTCAACCCTAGACAATGTATCGGTATTCGCTAGTTCGCACCACTGTCACGTGTGTCACAATCGACCCCCGTCGGATCGGATTTCGACTGCCATTACGACGCCAAAGTGGCTATACGCGGGATAGTTGAAATCGTTTAGATTTTCACGTTTCTAAGTTAAGACACCGATCACACCGTAAGAGTTCTGCGGTTTAGGTACAGAGTTATTCGTCTCACGTTCCTTGTGTAGGCTAAACTTGAGAATAACAAGATATCCACCGATAAAACAAACTATCCAGCTAGGTATATGCCTGTAAAACAAACTCAAGTGCACGCGTGCCCCTTCGCCGTGTTGTTGAAACTTAAAACACACACTTCATGGACTTAAATATTTTCTCCATCCATAATACGAATTTTAAATCTCTGGCTATTACCATCCTTTCATAAAAAACTTAAACGCGATCTATTTTGTGTTTCCTATTCTGTCTGTTAATCCATGGGCAAAGGTGTGGGTTATATGTTAACCAATTTATTTTATATATTTTACTGTATTTCTATAACTTAAAACTGTTGTTTGTTCCCATATGAATAAATAAATAAATAAAGATCCATCAAATAACTATTTAGCTTTAATTGTAGTTCGAAACAGAGATTTTTTAACTAAACATCTTAAAATACGCCGAGTGTTGCCTTTTGGTTGCCAGTGCAATAGACAAAAAACCAAGCAGACACTTTAATTCAACTGTTCTAAGACTTCCGTGACCACGAGATCCCAAATTTCCAACCGTCATTGCTAGGCCTGATTAATTTATAGCAATATAGTTACGCCTTTAACTATTTAGAAGTTTCAGATTCAATGCAACTTTTACATGAAGGACTGATGTACTGTCTAATAGTATTTAGTCACCATAAATTTCAGTGTTCTTAGCAATAGTTAACTTGATCCACTAGTTGAATTCAACGACGACGTAACTCGACACTTATGTTGAAAATAACAATATAGACTGAGAGTGACGGTCAAGTGTGAACTATAAGAAACGTAACAAAAAAATATCGAGTCATTAAATATTATGATAGGAACCCGTTGAACGTCATAATGTGGAATAAAAAACTATGAATAAATAAAAGGTTTACGTTGGGAGTTGCTATTAACTGCTATTAGTAACCCGATAACTTATTGACAAACTTAACTAGTTGAATAATTATTAGTTGATTAATTAATTCTATTTTCAGTAAATTAACGTTAACGTTACGTCACCGAAAATATCGTCAACGACCCATCGCTATAATACACGCATCAGCAGTCATTTAATACTGAAGATCACTGAACGCAGAACTCTGACCGCTCGCTGTGTTTTTAGCGTCTAAACCATCATTGCAGTGAGATATGACACTCGTGTGCCGTATGTGACTCGTTTTTTAACCGACTTGTTTTGTTTTTAGAACCAATTTAAATGCAAATACACAAGCCACAAAAATAGGGAAACTGTTTTAGGAAATGTCTTTTCATTATACCTACGTTGTTTATTTTTTATGGCAAGACGCAATTCCAAATTTGAATTTTCTCTTTATATTTTACGACCTCAAGCCTGCCAGTAAGTAAATCGCGGGCGTTTTTATGACTAAAGCGTTTTGTAAAAATAAGAATTGTATGAAAATAAAGTCACTTTCATTAGTGTTTTACTTAACTCAATGAAAACTTGAAGTATGGTTCAAAACCCCTAATCTACGATACGTCTAGTTATTTTAAATTAGGGTGAGATATTCCTATATCTGAATAATGTATTTATAATAACTCTAAAAAAATAAGGGCACCTTTATAATTGTAAAATAAACTAATTCTGCTCCTAATTTTGTGGAAAGGTAACTTTAACTTCATGGAAGTGTCTGGATAATTTCTGAAGTATAGTGTGTGGATAACACCATACTTATTACTACTGGGTATTGGTCAAACAATAGGGTGCCAATTTTATATTGGCTATTGTTGTTGTAGTGTCAACTTTCACTTCCACGTCGACTTTGACTATCACTCCCACTTCGATTCCGACTTTGGCTTTGAATTCCAATTCGACTTCTATTTCCACTTTGACTTTGACTTAAACTTCCACTTCAATTTCTTATTCCTCTTCCACTTCGACTTCCGCTTCAACTGCGATTTTCACTTTGATTTCGATCTTGACTTCGACTTCCGACTTCACTTCACATTATTTCATAACACACACAAATGAGTATAGGTATCTAGTGACTGTGCTGTGGATTAAAGTTGTTTTACTTAAAAAAAAATTCCGCTAGCGCTCCACAATTCCACAAATCAAAATTATGTTATGTAAACTAGAAGATATGTGGGAACATAATAACATTCATACATACCTACGTGTCAAAAACATAACCCTCCGTAGTCAGGTAAAGACACACATCAAGAAATTAGACCTCATTAACTGACTTCTAAAAGGAGGAGGTTATCAATTCGACTGTATGTTTTTTTATGTTTGTTACCTCAGAACTTTCGAATGGGTGATCCGATTATGATAATTTTTTTTTAATTGAAAGCTGATGCTTCCTGTGTGGTCCCATTTCAGTTTGGTTTAGTTCTGAGACTGGCATTCATGAAGTCGGTTTTTTTTTGTTAATATTTTAACTTATATATTATTTTCTTTGTAGACACGAATACTCATGTTACATTCTTAGTTCTTTAATTTTTTCCATGTAATCGAGTTAATTAAGTAATTTTTAAAATTTTGACATTCGAAGAGCGCAAATTCCAAATTCAAAATTACACTCCACAAAGGTCCAACCGCAAAACGTTTCATTCAACAAAATTAAATCTTTAACAATCAGCATTACCAAAAAGTATTCCGCATAAAGAAACGTTGAGAGGCTTATTATTTCCTTCGGTACGCATTAGGAGGCAACAATATTGCCTTGTGGCAATTTACGAGCGACATTCAACGGGCCTTATCTTTGATATTAAAGATTTCATTAAATCATGGAGGCAATAAAACAGTTTGATACCGTATTCATGGAGCTACCGACTCGGGTGACCAACTTAATGACATGGACACTTGGACCCTTTGCGCGTGGTACGAGTTTTGCGATCTTAGTTTAGTAAGTAATGTCTTTGGGTTTAGGTCTTTAATGCCTTTAAGGCTGTTTGAGGGCCATGAGCGCAGTCCCTATTCAAGGACCAACACGTGCCCAGAGGGCTGGACTGTATCTCAGGCAAAGCGTTAGTTAAGCCATCGTTTTTTTATAAGATGTTTGGCTCTGGCTTCTTGGACCCTATGAACCTCTATCTATGCCATCGAGTGTGGTAATGTAACCAGCCTTTGAACTTTTTGAGGCAATATTTTATTTAAGTTTATTATGTTAATTATTATTATTATTTAAATTATGTTTTAAATAGTAAGTACCAATTATTAGACCTAATAATACTTTTTTTAAATCTTTATTTAAATATTCATTTTATACATATAGTTTACTATAATAAATACGTATTTATGATAAGTTGATATAAATTAAATACCTAATGAAAATTATAATAAACTTAATACTATATTTAAACAAAAAGATTTGTTTGAATGAAGAGTTCTTTAGTAGTTTAGTGTAGATAGTATCTTTATGTCTTGAGTTATTAAAGTAACATTGTCAATTTATTAAACAATTAATACAATTATCTAATTGTTAACTGCATATTAGAATGACAAATAATAAATGGTTTATTTATTAATTTACTAGCTGCCCCAGCGAACTTCGTACCGCGCAAAATTGTGAATCTAAACCATTCCCAGATCCCCTTGAACACACACAAAAATTTCATCAAAATCGGTCCAGTCGTTTAGGAGGAGTTCAGTAACATACACACGCACACAAGAAATATATATATTAAGATTAATATATTAATATTATAGATTAGTAATAAACAATGAAAACTTGAAACCAATGATTAAGGAAAAGGTACTTCAGTTTATCGAAAGCAAGAACTACATAAATACTTAAAGGCAATGATCACACCCATTCACAATCACTTTCTGTTTAGTAGGCAAACTAACCAATGTAGTAAAGTTACAATCCTTGTCGTGTCCCACTGCTGAGTCTTTTCTTAACTTTATTAAGAGCTAAGAGAGTTAGGGCCTTAATCCACTTACGTTAGCCAAAAACGAATTGATGGACGACACATGTGGTTAGATAGTTATTTCTACAACGTGTGAGTTTCCTCACTATTTTCCTTCATTAATACCAAGCAGCTAACCACTGCTTAACCTGATAAAACTACTTATCCTTATAAACTGTATGTTTAGTGTTAAGCGCATAAATAACTAATCAACGTTCGCTTATGACTTGAGACCACCAATCGAAGTTACAACTTGAGATATTCAAGAGATTAGCGAGTCGTAACTCTCAATTCCATATGCCTTATACCCTTGGCATAAAACTCAAAATGCTCTACACATTTAAGTATACAGAGCATCGTATTTTATCGCAGAAATAGCTAGTTGGGCAGTTAAAATCATGATCGTGTTACAGATGACTGTTGGGACTCGGTAATATTAGTAGTAAGTAGGTGGTTACATATGTCAAGTGTTTAGATATAAAGTACTATGCGTTTCAAATGAGAATAGGATTGGAAATCCGCCATCTTGGACCGGAATGCGCAACAAATTCACATTTTTTAGTACAGTTAGCAAAAATGTTTCTTCAATATAATAATCACATCTAAATGAAAATAAAATATAAATGCGTATATCTTACTGCCGTTCGACTAAAATTGGACATTTGGAGTAGAATATTTAGGTACGAACACATTTTATTAACTTCCGACGACAAAAAGCGGTGCTATAAGTTAAAACGTGTGTTTTTGTGCGTGTAAAAAAATTTGTGTACTAGTTTGTGGTATCCTAACGCGTAAAGGAGAGGTCAAAAGTGGGCTAGAATTTTGAACACCAATGTGATATACCTCATTGGAAAGCTTATTTAATAAGCTGTTAGAATTTAACTAAACACGAATATTAGGAGCAACCATTTTTGTAAAAATCAAAAAAATGTAATAGAAAAACAAAACGCACATTACCTTTAATTATCCGTTTCCTAAGCAGTATAAATATTGCAATCACGTCAATAATTGCATTCTGTTACAGTACTTTTCTCTTGTAATATTATTCTAGCTGCAGCTTAATGTAATTATGACGAAAAATATTTGTTATCTTATTAGTGTATTAACAAAACGCGTGGAAAAAAAATATAATTACGGGAAATGTCATGATGTCATTGTCATTGATCAGTTTGATTGACAGCGTCGAAATAATTTTGATTTTTTTGGTTGCTCAATTGTCATTTGACCATGGGGTTGCCAATTGCAATAATCATAATATTGCATTACGGATTCTTATTTTCAATTTCAATTTTTTTTAAAAACGAGGGGGTGTAAAATTATTTTAAATACACCAAAAAATTTAATTAATTATGCTCTATTAACCTATGTAACTCAGATTGCTGTTCAAATTTACAATTATTTTAATCCCAGGCTCTATACATTTTTTGAACGTCTCCTTTACTTAAGTAGGTAGCTACATTGTAACTACATACATAAGTAAAGTTTTTACATAAATCAGTTTTCCATACATTTCAAAATAATATGTCTGTGGTTTGACATTTTGTGCTGGCGTTACTTTTGCATGGCTTTTGGTATGAAGTTAGCCGCGAGTCGCATAGTATACACGGCTACACATCAAGCAATTCATTCCAATATAAGCCGAGGAAATGGCATATCGCATTTTTCACCTGACCAAAAAAGGTACTTCTGAAATACCTTAATTTAAATCTTCAGACACAAGAAATAAACAACTCGAAGTTTTAAAGTAGGTACTTTACTGTAATAACATGAAGGAAGACATGTTTATTTAGAAAAGATGAAATTTGGGTCAACCCACCGAACCACCCTCTCATGGATAAGTAATGAAATTTTACCTCATCCGACCTCAAAATTGTTATTTATTTTATATATAATAGCATTGAATTTGCTTATTGCTGTTTATAAAAGAAATTGGTGTTGTTATAGTTAACAGCACAGAACCTAAATAGAAATAAAATATCAATCTTACACACTTTATATCACTTTATACATAGGTAGGTAACACACTTTATATCACTTTATACACACTTAACTAAATAACGATCAACGCTTAGCTTTTAGATATAGGTTTTGTATAGTATTATATTATCATTAACTGTGGTTTTTAGATACTTCGGTAGTCATTTGGTTATATATATTTTTAGGTCAATTAAGACAAAGACATATTTTTTAAGTTAGATTTTACTCTATACTTAATTGTCTATTGCAGACCATAATGCACAATAAAAGGTGTTACAAATAAATTTCAGTGTTCCATTATGGACCCTGTAACCTGTAGGGCACAGCAAAAAATAGGAGGGAGGAGATTTAGTTTATTTATAAAATTATACCAAAATTTTTGTGAATTTGTCGTAGTTTGGACACTAGTTATCTAAAATATCCACCTATTCATAAAAAATAAAAAACTAAAAAGGCTCTATAATCAAATGAATTTTGTCTCTTTCTTACTGGTAAAAATGTCAAGATGGCAGACAAAGACAAACGAATTATAAATCTATTTTAGCTATTATAACCTAATAAGACGTTTATGAATAAGGGGATGAATGTTTTTGCTTAGTTAATAGTTCTTTATTGTGGTCACATACCCCGAGAAAGCTTAGGAACTGGAGAAAATAAAATTACAATTTTTCAAACTCATACTGTACCTTTTAATGTGGGAGACGGTCTGTATCAAAAATTAATCTTTAGGGTGATTTCACCGCCAGCGTTTTTAAAGTTTCTTCGCATGAAATCTATATGTAAAACGTTTATCTATGACCACTCAATTTTTTTTCGTGTAATAAGAACACTAGCTTATATGAAGCCACTACTGAAAATACATTTCTCTTAAAAACAAATTTAATAAAAAATTATAATATGCTAGTTTTCAATAACGGTGGTATGTCCGTGATTCCCTTTTACGCACATTATCCTCTTTATATCCGTTATGATGGCAAATTTAGTACTTAAATTGATATAATTATATTAATGAACATAGGAAACAACCATATTTTTTGTTTCCATTACTTCTGCTATAATACAGACATCAGGACAATTGCGTTAAGGAACGTCCGCGCCTAAGGTGCAATTTCAGTGGGTTTTGTTAAAATCCATAAACAACGTATTACACGTCGATTTACACGATCTATCCTCTTACGCACGTGTAGTTCCAGTCGTGCTCTTGCGTTCGCGCAGTAGTGAAGTGGCCGATCCTCTCCAGTTTCCGCGCCAAAACGTAAGTACCTTTTTAAATCTAAGAGGGAATACGAAATTATACAATCTCGGTGGGTTACTGTATGAATGAATGGTGGTTTTTTATTTTACGATTTATGAATATATTGTGTGTTGTTAGGTAACCTTAGCAATCATACATTTCACGTGAGGAATGTATCACTCAGTTTTGTTTTATTCAATTTTTTCTTAATGTTTCTAATTTCGGTGGTGCAATAACGGTGGTTTCGGTGGTAGATTTATTGCCACCGATATTGCATTTATACTATAAAGGCTATGGGTTCACGTAACTTCTGTAAGATTTTTACCCACAAAGGTTAATTAAATTAACTTATTTTATTATTATAATTATGGAACTATTATTGCCTAATAATAATAAGTACGACTTAAAAGAGATTTTTTTTAAATAAATATTATCTTCGTGTGCTATGCTACACTTTTGTAAACAATTCGTTGTACTTTTGTATAATAATCAAATTATGTCAAAGTCAAAGTTTTTATTCAAATAAGTTACAACGTTACATTTTTGCAAGTCGCTTCTACATTTACATTTGCTGCCAGATTCGCAAGGCAAAAGGTGGAACCTGTGAGAAAGAACTGGCAATAAAACTCACGGTCACTCTTTTTAATCGCCAAAAGGTTACAAATTATGCTCTTTACAATTTATAACACATATTATAATGGTACAGAACCAAAACACCATTCTCAGTCAACCATAATTAAACTTTAAAATTATAGATGATCACTATTAACATTATAACCTGTATCAAACAAAATTGTTCTCGTCGAATAGTATAGTGTGTGGGATCATCACTTGGTACCACTTTTATATTTATAAAGGAAAACACTGGTGAAAGCATTTTGTAAAAATTAATGAAGTAAACAAGACTACAAACTAAAAAAATATGGCTACAGGTATATAAAATTGCTTTTGTTTTTAAAATGAATTGATAACTGTAAAAATGTAAATAAGCTGGACTGGGACTGATCATAAAATAAGTCCAGCTTCTTACTCGTATTGTACCTGAAATGTAGTAATAAGTCGAATAAGGGGTTGTGTCCTTTTTAGCGTGGTTAACTATCTATGAAGAACGGGGTGGTAACCTGTGACCATACTTTTTCAGTTCGGTTCATTATATTCTATTTAGGACTTTGATTCCAAGAGTTGTTCAAAGTCTTGTGCTAAATAGACCTGAGTGTATTAAATCTTTAATATTTATAAACCCTTTGTGCTTTACCTTCTTAATTTTGTCTGATTTTAGGATGGGAAAACGAAAGGAAAAACAATCAAGGGAAACTTTACAATAAAAGAGACTGGCTGAAAGATTACGAAAGGAAAAAATAAAAAAAGATCCTGTACTAGGTAAAGAAGTAAGAAGAAAAGATAGAGAAAGATATAGAAAGAAAAAAGAGGAAGGAAAATTTTTATCGCTAGGTGAAATGACTCCGCGTGCTAGAACATTGAAGCAAAAAGTAAACAGAGCTAATTTTAAAGCATTTTATGAAAGAAGAACAAGAAATATTAAGTTATGACGTGAAAATGATTCAGTTTATGATTTTCTGAAGCGTTTTGTTAAATGAAAAGTTAAGTTGCTGTCCAGTGACGTGCGTTAATAAATATTATGTTATCCTCATCCATTCATCAGTTTATGCTTGGTTAGAAATTACTGTTATGAATAAAAGTATTGTTAACATTATTAGGAAACAATAATTGATTTTAGTATTTGTTATAGATACTTATTTGAAATAAAATAAGACTTTTATTTAAATATGTAAGAATAGCGTCAATACAATTTTATATAATACTAGTGGACCCACCCGGCTTCGCCCGTTCTAAATTTTTCTCACCGTTGAAACTTTTCCTGGACCTCCACAAATCATTCAAGACCAAAATCAGCCAAATCGGTTCTGTCGATCTCGAGTTTTAGCGAGACTAACGAACAGCAATACATTTTTATTTAAATAGACTATTGTCTATTATCTATTCATATAATGTTTGTAAACTGTTATTATATTGTGATCTTAATCTACTAAAACCTTCCTAGTAGCTAACGACTAAAGAATTTTTAATTGTAACAAGTTATAATAAATTTTATCTATCTATATTTAATTAACCCGAAGTTCTGCGTTTTTTAAGGATACGTGCCATTCAACTGTGATTATTGTGATTATAAATTCAATAACTTACTAGATATTATATCAAGAGAAGATTATGAACCTTATAGTCATCATCGTGATGATGATGAACCTACAAAAAGCATCTATTGTTTTTAAAAACTCTGTTTGTTTAAGTGTTAAATTAAGTAAACGAAGATCTCATTATAACTTTATTTTATTTAGCATTACCCCCAGCATTTAGCAAAATATTAAGGTTAAGACCATTTGAGTTCAATTTATAGAGCCTTCGCACTAGCGTTTGTCCAATGTAGGCGTTCGATGATCATATACGCAGCGCAGACGCTGCTGCTGCAAAAAAGTGACGTATGCATCGCGTTGTCTGCGTTGCGTTGTCGCTGCATCGCTGCAGGAATACATGAATACGCTGCACTAGCTATGATAAGTAACGTCAAACATCATCGAAAGCCTGCCCTGGACAAACGCTAGTGTGAGGCGTTCTTATTGAAAAAATTCAGAGTTTGCTAAAACCTATATAATTCTCCATCCTACATCCTCTTCATCATCCGACGACATAATACATCATCAGAGTGCGTTGTTTGATCTTCTGTATCCGCTGCATCCTTTGCATTATCCATACTTACTTAACTTCATCAGCCACTTCTGCAGCAGTACATTGTGCTGCAAACGGCAAAATTGACAGTCGAGCCGTAGATTGTATATACTGTTTCATAAATATTGCTATTTTCAATTTCGGTGTGATGTTGCACTTTCGGTGTAAAAATTTCAATTTCGGTGTAAAATTATAAATTTCGGTGGGTTGGCAATTTCGGTGGTTATTATATTTCCAAAACAACTGCAGTTATTTGTTTCCCGCTAAATATCTAGAATACTAATGTGTTATAAAAGAACACCAGTTCATTTTTTCAGCGGAAATCCTATAAATAAAAAATACCACCGAAATTAGCAAAAAAATAAGCATGCGTGAAATTACCCTTTAGAATGTTTTTAAAAGATCTAGTTATTTATACATATCCCACACAAAGAGATGTATCTGAAAAAAATCTCTAAGTCAAGTAATCTATACTTTTTTTAAATAGCTCGGAATGTCCGACTGGTGGGATATCCATCCCCAATAGTCCCCTAGATTCTTGTAGTGCGGCGCAGCGCCGAAACGTGGTTCTTAAGTGTTTCGGCCCATTGGCAGGTATAGTCTGTAGCACTCGGCGGACGCGGATGTCGGAGATCCGTTTGCCTTGAGGGCGGAATCTTTTTTCGGATGACCTAACCCAATTAAACCCGTAAAGGACTTTTTTGATTCACCGAAATTTTTCGGCGAGCCGCCCGAGGACGGTCGAAGCGATACGCGGGCGGATTGAGTCCACGTGATGTCTGTGCGCATGTTTCTAGGTAATCCCGCGCGTTCGAAATTCACAGCACTTCACAAAAATGAATAAATAAAAAAACTAAATTAAAGAGAAATCATAAATCACAGCACTTCTGGTGTGCGCCTGCGACATACACGCAGCATACGCATTTGTCAATAGGCAAATACAGACAAATGCGACAGACTGATATAGCGAAACTATAAGGGTTCCGTTTAGACCCTAAATAAAAAGAAAATTAAATCTGCGGTATAACGAAAAATTACTACATCCTTTCCAGTTAACACAATTACCGTCCAGTATTTCAGGAGGCCCGCATAGTCACAACCCACATCACATTATAATGTGCAGTAAAACCGCCTTTATTTTCGCTGAATTAAATCGCGACCTAAGGCCTGCTGTAAAATGCAAATAGAAAACCCTTTTACTGCCGCCAAGTGAGGGTTTGTGATGACACAGTGGAATTGCACGCCAAAAATAGGCTCCCAATTCACACCTATACATTTTCAACAGATTACAGATTTTCTGGTGGGTTTGGTTTGGTCTGTCCTTATAAAATCATCATAATTCCCTTTTATATTGGAGTCGGTTCCCCGTCTAGCCTGATGCGGCTAGTTGCCAAACGAGCGTCTGCCATCACCGAAACCCGTCGCGTCGTCGTCGCGGCGTCGCCGAGAAATAAATACGATTTTTTTATTTCAGGATGTTTTTTTTTAATTTACAAAATTAATATAATACAATTGACAAAAAATTGACTTAATTGAATAACAATGTCTATATTAATATTAACTTTTGGGTTCTTAAATTTCAAATTTAAAGTTAACTTAGGCAAATAGCGAATACCAAATTACATTAAATAAATTTACTAAAATACAATTTGTAGATAAACGGTCTTATTCATAAATATAAATAAAAATAATATACATATTATAAGACTCTTTACTTAAAATCTGTGCCTCCTGTGATAAGTGATATATATTGACTTGTACCCTTTTTTGTGTTTTTGTCATGGTCGTTGTCAGTAAAATAACAATATTTTATAAGAAAAGAATTTAAGTCTAAAGGGTTATATCTTTATCTTTTGTTTCAGGATTATTGTGCAGGAATCATTATTCTGATGAGTTACTTATATCAACACTATGACAGTCTTATATTTGCAATGTAATTGTACTGTGTATGTATCATTTAATATATAATTTAAGCACATAATAAACTTTAAAAAGGTACAACTCAAAGGTTTTTGATGAATTACTTTGAAAATGAAATATTTACCAAAAACACAAAAATAAATAATAAAAGAAGGTGTTTTACCCTACAAATTAAGATGCTCAAGTTAAATTTAGCTCAGTTAGTTCACGAACAAGAACTGTTTAAATATTGTTTTTACTCTCCTGTAAAATGACTATTTTTCAATTGTATCACTTTTCACAGGAGGCACAGAAATGTGCTTTGTCTCTTTCTTACTAGTATAAATGTCAAGATGATAGACAAAGATAAACGAATTATAAACCTATTTTAGCTATATTGAGCTTAAAATACGTTTTTGAATACGGGGGAAAAAGTATAAATTTGAAAGATCCTAGACTAGGTTAGGTACATTATTAATACTTAACTTAACCTAAACTTGTGCGTTAAAATTTATATTTTTCATAAATAAAATACAACTTAGATAAACTCAGATTTTGATCAAATATTATTTTCTTGTCTACAAAAATAGTTACATAATTATATCCCCTCATAATATCCGTAACAAATTAATCTATACGTTTATATTTAGGCTATTCTGGCAACCCTATAGGGGTGGGCCCGAGGGTACATTGATAATTATTACACGGTAGCCGCTTCGAGTCCCGTCTTACTAACGGTCCCACAGAGACCCCTAGGATTATGGCTCGTATTAATTAATGTAGAAAATATTTTGGCACGTGACTTCGGTACTTCTTTAGGTATATATTTGAAGGGAAAGAAAGAAATATGTAGACGTGATGTTACTTGTTTTTTCAACCAACTTCAAAAGGAAGGAGGTTCTCGACTGTATAGTTTATTGTATAGGTTACGCAAAAATTTAATCATCACCATCAGCCTATTTTAGTCCATTGCTGGACATAGGCTTCTGCTAAAGTACGCCACTGAGCACGAGCCGCGGTTTTTCTCATCCAGTTCTTGCAGGCCGTTCTGAGATCGACACATCGAGATAGGTTTGAGTCAAGCTTGCGTGAAGCATAGATAAATAAGAATAGAATGTATCTATGCGTGAAGGTAAACAATTACTAGTTGACTAGATCACAATCTAGGATGGAGAAACAGCTATTCCGTCCCACCCTTATAAACAGTACCACCAGACATCGCACTAGGACACGCCAAGGCCGCATAGCGGTAGGTGGTCACTAAGCACGGCCGAAGCCTACCACCAGTTAATTAACGGTAAACATAATAACCAGTTGATTGATTGTCACCTGATTTGCACCACCCGGGGCCCACGTGTGGGGATTCAGATAAAAGGTGCACTCCCACGGACGAAAGTGACTCAGCCCCAAAAAAAAATGTATCTAGACTTCTAACGTCACTAACTACGACCTGTTTACTGTCACCCGATTAGTACCACCCGAGGACTGCGTGTAGGGATTCAGATTAAAGGTACACACCCAACGACGAAGGTGACTCAGCCCTTTTTCGTCTATAGAATCCAAGAATTACCCAGAATCGAGAAAGCTCACATTTATTTTATAGCCACTTATCTATTATGTCTGAAATTTTCCGTATTACCGCAATCTCAATGCTCCCTTTATTTTTCCGTGGTAAGTAAATATTTTACGAGCATTTGTAAAGCGTTGTTTATCAAAGTGTGCATATTATATGTAACTTTGTACTCAGTAGGTTAGTGGCACTCCCTGAGGTGCTCTTATTGAGAGTATTCGTTTGTTACCAAAGGTGGATTTAGTTCAATAAATATGCGAATTCTGGAAGGAACACGTTGTGAGGGACCATGTTTGTAAACTAAACATTCGTGGATATGATACATCCATCGACCCGTACATGGCCAGCGCATTAGCTCAGATAGTCCAGAAAAGATCAGTATTCCTAGTACAAGTACGTCCATACGAAAAAAGTTTTCGCATACCATCTTGAACGTGTCAAAATTCGTTTTCATATTCTTTTCGTTAAAAAAAGGTTTATTAAAAAGATAATGTAAGGCTATAGGCCGACCGTTTAACTCGCGTATCGCCATCTGAGTTACAAAGTCATAAAACATTAATTAAATCTCTTATAGAACTATTTAACCACAGATAAAAGTAATGTAATCGTTTGAATCATCATCACTGTCTGTGCAGCTTGAGGAGTCAGAATCTTGGCGATAGGCGATACTCGAGTTAAACGGTCTATCTATAGCTATAGAATAAGATTGATTGGAAATAGAATAGGTAAAATAGTTTATAGATTTATGTGCATTTTAACTTATTAACTTGATAGGTAACTTGTAAGGGTACTGTGCAGAAAAGCGTGTTACTTAATAACACTTTGACGGGCCGGTGGCGTGGTCGGTAAGATACTTGCTTTTCACGCCGCAGGTCGTGGGTTCGATTCCCACCCGAGACAAATATTTGTTTAAATATGTCTGTTTGTCTTGTGTCTGGGTGTAATTATCTATATTTAAGTATATATTTACAAAAGAAAAGTATTATATGTAGTATGTTACCAGTTATTTAGTTTCCATAGTACAAGCTCTGCTTAGTTTGGGATCAGATGACCGTGTGTGTTAATGTCCCTCTATATTATTATTATTATTGCTTACTTTTCATTCTAGGGGTCACTTTACTTAACTTTATCTCATTTTTAGTGTCCCACTGCTGATTTTCTGTCAACTACCTTACGAGTTGAGAGATTCTACGCCTTAATCCACGCTGGCCAATTGCGCATGGATTAGTAGATGTTAGGTACAGATGTTTAACAATAAGTTACAAAGTTTCAACATGAGACCGGATTAGGGTATAGCAACATACAAAAAAAAGATAAAATAACTTAAGATAACAATGCAATGCGAAAGTTTAAAAGTTTAAGAAGAAAAAGAAAAGAAAAGAAGTTAAATGTATTAAATGTAAAGTCATGACATAATTATTATCCGGGCGTAACTACATAAATGTGCCTACATCATGTAATTTCAATATGTCATTCACTTCACTTCACTTCAACCCTTTTAGTGTCCCACTGCTTGACACTGGTCTTCTCTCAACTATCTTATGAGTTGAGAGAGTTTAGGCCTTAATTCACACACGCTGGCCATGTGCGGGTTGGTGGATGTCACATATCCTCGAATGATAAGTTCTTAGACATTCTGGTTTCCTCACGATGTTTTCCTTCACCGATATTGAGCAGCGGATATGAAACAATTCACACAAAGATGTGTGGGCACGACCAGGTTTCGAACCCGTGACCTTATCTTTCTAAGGCGAGGCCCGTACCGCTGCGCCACCGCTGCATCATGTTATTAATTATGTGAAACACCATATTATACGGACGTATCACCAGACCCGTGTTTTTTTGCAAAACTCACTACTAAACAACAACCAATAGCATACAGTCTTGACCCCGACTTGATATGAACAGGCAACCTTCTGATATGGAGTCAGAAGCACTACCGTTGCACTTTTGACTCCATATCAGAAGGTCAACTATATGTATTCTTTTTTTTCATCCTATAATAGTTTTGCGCTTGATCACAACTTGCCTGATGTGAAGCAATGTTGCAGTCTACGATGGAACTCGCTTACCTAATAAATACCGATTCACTCGTGACTAGAAGACAAGTAGATTATAGCTAACGGGAAACAGAGATGCCGGCAACGAATTCCACAACTTGGCAGTTCGCACAACAAAAGTGGAACCAAAGCGCTTCGTGTGTGCCCGTGGAATTTCAACCATACACCGGTACCTCTACTTGTCTGATGGAAGAACGGATTCTAAAAATATTTCAAAGTTTAATGACTTTTATATCCTGAAATCATGAAAAGCAGTTATTTAAGTATTTAAACATTCCTTGCAGATAGTTTCCCTTATCTTTTCAATTTGCGTATGAAAGGTAAGCGTGGGACGACGTCGTCGTCGCCTCAGGCGGGTGGAAATTAACCAACCTCATGAGATACCTTAAATCCTACGCCATCTATCTCTTTCCCACCTTCATAAACAGCAGCAGGTAGAAAGGGATAGTGGTAATAAAATTCCTGGAGACTGGAAAATGGAAGGATACGAGAGTAATTGGAAATAACTCCGCATTGAGTGGTACAGCTGAGGTTTCGAGATACAAATCTCTGTGTATTTAACTTGCCCTTTGTGTGAATTTAATCAGATCTTCAACTATTGTGAGGTTGATTGGAATGTGTATGTTCAAAATATTATTAAATTATGATTATTTTTCCGTTATACCTACTTCTCAGAGCATTTAACACAAGAGGTGTATACACAACTTTTAGTACTAAATTTTTTCTGCCAGTTTTTGGAGGAGGCGAGGTGACCACGTACAGCACACATGTAAAAGTTGAAGCGTCCTACAAATGCACACATAGATAAAAGCTACACACAAACACAAAACATGAACAGTTTGTGCATACAAAATGCTCAGTGAATGCCGCAGCAACTATTGAGAAACAACAATAATTTCTATCGAAACTCTGAATTTTTAATAATACAATTTGAATTTCCCGTACCTATCTAACATAAAATAACTTATATTACCTTTATAATCATAACAATGACAATGTCCAAAGCATGAGCAAAATGATTCCTTAGAATCCGGTACCAGCTTTTAAACGAAATGAAATGAAAATACTTCTTTTTTGTCACGCGAGTCTACAAAACTAGTCGGAATTTTTTTCCTACTGTGCTGTGTTTAACTGGCAACTATTTAAATCACTACCAAAAAAACTCTTCTTCTAGACTAACCATAATTTATACGGGATACTTAATTGATATTTGATCTAAGAATTGAATTTTAATTCAATAATATCTGCTCTAAATCTATGCCTGCAACTAATTAGAAACTAAATCCACCCTATATCAATGCTCTCTTGGTATTAAGTATACCTTAGATTGACGTGGGTCCAGCCCTTTCGCAGCGTCCAAGTCAATCATGTTGGCGCCTGAAGAATGCCACGCTGTTTATTCAATCATCATCCATGTAACTATTACTCGTGTGCCATGATTTTTGTAATAAATCTAGTTAAAGTAACTCTTTTGAGTTTTGTAACTTGTATACAGTTTGAAAGTATCTGATTTGACTGTTAACATAGAACACAGTGGCGCTAGGTTCTTATTAATCAGTGCAGCGGGGTTCTAGATATTCAAAGTATTATATTAGGAATCTTTTTTCTATAATTTTGCAATACAAGGGTTTGTAAATTCGTTAATAATGTTAGGTACTATCATAGATCCATCGTATTCCAATAAAGATATTTTAATTTACGTTTCAATCTACTTAATAATTTTTTTGTTCTTCAAATATAGTCAGAACAAAAGTTTTGTTGAGAAATATAAAAACTATTAATATAATCTTTCGTAATTATAATATAAGTATGTAAAAGAAAGATGTAATATTATGTAAAAAGAAGAAAAGAAAAATAAAAAAATATAAAAGAACTACAACAAAATAATGTTTTTATATCAACAAAACTTCATACTAACAATCTTATTCATAAAAATCATATAAGACTCTATAGTTAAAATGGACTTTGTCACTTTCTTAATAGTATAAATGTCAAGATAACAGCCAAAGACAAACGAATTATAAACCTATTTTAGCTATAATGAGCTTAAAACGCTTATGAATACGTTCTCTATGGCAATTAGGAAGTGGACTATAACAATATCAACAATGAAACAATACAAACAAACCATCCAAGTAACCCAGAGGTGATGATCATTACCATTATACCTCCTGTCCCTTAGACGTACCAGCTGACCGCCTATAAAACTTAATGTTACAACCTTTTCAATTAACTACGTCTTACAGTTTTAATCCCGACTCATTCAAATACTCCTTGAGGAATAAAGATGTGTTTACTTTGGGATTTAAAGAGACTACTAAGGGTTAAGTTTACGAATCTTTAATGAAATGCTTTCGATTGCATCAGATTGGCATAAAAAAACAGTTAATGTGAACAAGAATTAAATATATTCTTAAAATAGGTATTATGAAACAGGTTTTGTTTCCCATCTCAACCACTTCAAAAACTCATCAAAATCGCAGACTATTTTTTTTATTTTATTCTGTAATAGTCTTGCGCTTGACTACAACTTGCCTGTTGTTGAACAATGATGCAGTCTACGATTAAACACGCTTGCTCAGTAATTACCGATTCACTCTTGACTTGAAGACAGACAGATTATATCTATCGGAAAACAGACGACGATAGTAAATTCCACAACTGGGCAGTGCGCGCAATGAAAGTGGAAGCAAAGCGTTTTTTGCGTACCCGTGGAATTTCCACCATATACCGATGGCGCACAGCCGTACCTCTACTTGTCCTATGAGCTATGATAAAACGGAGATGAGGAAATAAGATAGAAGATCGTAGAACTAGCAACTTTGCGGCGATAAAATGTACTTAAGTAAGCGCAAAGATACACACATCGAATATAATACGATTTATCTGTGTATTTTTAAGGAAACAGGCATCAATCCTGTCAAAGGCATTAATTTTGGTTATAAATTTGCAAATAATATAATAATAATATAGTGGGACATCAACACACGGTCATTTGATCCCAAACTAAGCAGAGCTTGTACTATGGTAACCAGATAACTGGCAATATACTACTTAAAATACTTTTCTTTTGTAAATACATACTTAAATATAGATAATTACACCCAGACTCAAGACAAACAGATCTGATGTGCTCATCACACAAGTATCTGAATTGGGTGGGAATCTAACCCACGACCTGCGACGTGAAAAGCAAGTATCTTACTGATCACGCCAACAGCCCGTTAATGTAATTTGCAAAATCTATGGTATTAAAGGTTGTAGCTATAAACAATTCCTGCAATATTTGATCCTCGAACCCTCCTTGATGAACTTCGGTCCTAAACAAATACGTACATTACCACCGAAACATAAAAAGGACAAAAATGACAATTCTCGTTTCCAGTAAGTTTTGTTATCACATACAACCACGCGTTTTTAAGATGGGAGTAGACAGAGACGTGTGGACCCCGGGTGGTGCAAATCAGATGACAATCAATCAACTGGTAAATGTTTACTGGTAATTAACTGGTGGTAGGCTTCGGCCGTGGTTAGTGACCACCTACCTGACAAAGACGCACCGCCAAGCGCCCTTGCCGTGTTCAGATGCGATGACTGGTGACACCATTTAAGCGGGTGGGTCGGAATTTTTATTCCTCTATGGTTTGTAACCACATAAGCCTTATTCCAATGCCACCTTTCCACCGAAAAACATTCGTAATCTCGAGTGAATCGGTATAGTGGGCAGGCGCGTGACCCATCGTAGACTACATCATTGCTTAAAGACTATTGTAGAATTAAAAAAAATAGACCTCCTAAACCACGCCACTGAGCACGATCCGCGGCTTTTCTTATCCAATTCTTGGCAGCTGCCCTGCTGAGATCGTTACTCCTAGTCTGAAGGCGTCCCACGCAACGTTTGCCAATTCGTGGTCTCCACTCGAGAACTCGTTTACCCCAGCGGTTGTCAGTTCTGCGGCAGATATGACCGGCCCACTGCCACTTCAGCTTACTAATCCTGTGAGCTACGTCGATTACTTTAGTGCTCTGTCGGATCATATCATTGCGATCGATCCTTGAGAGACTCTTTTTTTTTTTGCTGATGACCTAACCCAATAAGCCTGAAGGGCCTCTATTGGTTCACCGGACTTTTTCGGTGAGCCGTCCGAGGACGGTCGAACCGATCAGTTGAGAGAGACTCCGAGCATAGCCCTTTTTATAGCTCGCTGAGAACTATTAAGCACTAATTGCTACGGTCATAACATACCTTCCTTCACCTTACTAATGTTCGTACATTTGGCACGGTGGTTGTGAGTGCTACACACCTGATTGCTGGTGTATTATAAACGTAGTCAAGCTCTTTAGTGTCCTACTGCTGGGCACAGGATTTCTCTCAACTATCTTACGAATTGAAAGATTTTAGGCCTTGATCTACACACGCTGGCCAAGTGCGGGTTGGTGGATGTCACATGTCTTACAATGATTAGTTCTTAGACATGCTGGTTTCCTCGCGATGTTTTCCTTCATCGATATTGAGCAGTGGCGATGAAACAATTCACACAAAGATATAACTTATATTTCAAAGGCGAGGCCCGCTGCGTCAACGCTGCTCTATTATTATTATGAGTGTTTAAAGCTATTACGATTCCGGTGAAAGAAAGGGATGCGGCTATGTAGTGCGTATATTCTACATCCCTTTCTTTCAATCAAATCACATTCAACCATACACAACACAAAATCAAACCAACAAGTAAACAATTATACTCATTTCACAATCGCTCATCACATCAGTCAATCACACTTAACCCTCTCACTAAAGTGCTGTAACATGTCCCAAAAATCATTGCGACGCGACGGTCCCTACGAAATAGTTGACTATAAACAACTTTACGACTCGTCCCAGATTACGTGTCCCATCAAACGTCCCTTAAATTATTATCTTGGCACATATTCGACCGCATTCCCCCTGTTGATGTATAATTTAGGACATCGTGTGTGAAGGTATCTTATGGTGAAAATTTGATACGGGTATCATGCAGGTGTAATAAAAATACATTAACTGCTTTGGTGCTGTTGGTGGTTCAGTGATAAGTGGGTTGGATTTACCCGGTCCCAATTTTCGAATTAGGATTTTTCTAATATACTCAGCCTAACTTGTAGATCAAAGCCTGGTATTATGACTTACCTACCATTCCGTATAGGAGTTACCTAATGAGTTATGAGAGTTACCTCATGTTTCTATGGCGACCAACACCTTCATATAATAGGACTTATTTTTGATGCTATTTTTAAAACTCTTAGGCGTTAAATAATTTTAATGAAGTAAACGATATTAATCAATTCCTAAACGGAGGCTGATTGGATTCGGCTTGTACGGACTCTTCACTGGTACACACACAGGTTATACTCATAACATCACTTATTTTGTCAGAGGTTAAAATAATAGATAACACAGCACGTTCCTATTTAAAGTTCAAAATTAACTAACAACATTGAACTTGTTCATTTGAATATAATCGCTACGATTTTGCGAGTTCAACAACCGACCTTTGGTTTAACTACTATTTTCGTTGGTAACATTTTTACCTCCGGCATGTAGATGAGTTAAAACTACTCCAACAGAAGCTTCTACCTAGGTTGGGCAGCATATGAATATGTAGCTTTCCGGCCGCGAGTATGTCGGTTATCACGCTAAACCATTAACCGCTTATTGTGCAGTCAGATAAAAACTATCCTATGTCCTTTCTCGGGTCTCAAACTAGCTCCTTATCAAATTTCATCCAAATCGGTCTAGTAGTTTTCGCGTGAAAGCGCGACATACAAACAAAGTTAGTTTTGAGTTTTAATTGTATTAGAATTATTTTATTTATATTATTTATTCCTTATTCATTTTGATTAATTTCCAATCGATCCTTTATCTTTAATATTAGTAAGTATTACAGCAGACACCATGGCTTGTCTGGTAGAATAACGCCCTGTTGCCTACAGCGTACACTAGCAGATCTTCGTACAGCACGTGTAGATAGTTAGCAAAGGCAGCAGTAACCACCGCAGCAGCCACCGCAGCAAGGTCCACAGCCTCCTTAACACATTTTGCTATATTTTAGGTTTATTTGCAATAAAGTCATCCGTAAGTAAGTAGTTACCTTTCGTTTCCTTCTACTTTTCCTTTTCCCCTACTTTTCCTTAATCGGCAAGGTACGTAAAGTGGTAGAATTAGTGAGTAAAAGGTCAACTACCAGTTGCTCGAAGGTATTTCCAGAAATGAAATTTCACAATTAGAATACAATCAACTTCGGGTGAACTTTGAATATTTTAATAGAAACAATAAGTTATTAGCTTAATTGGTACTAATACTTATTTGCTTCTCCACGTTTTAGTAATAAATAATAATATTAACGTGGGTACTTCTAGTAGATACTGTAGCAACTTCATCTCTCTCAGTCAATTAAAATTAGATAAGTTTCCTCTCTACAGACTTTACATTACGTAAAGAAGACTTTACATTATGCAAAACTAAAAGAATGGTATTCACATTCACCTTCGAAAAGTCACGTGACAATCAATTTTCCATTTTGTTCTTTTCGATCTTTCGTTATCGCTTCGGTATGTCACTTTCTCGTACTATTTTTTTATTCCTTTACCTTGTCATAACAATAAAAATAATTAGGTAGGGAAGAGAGCCGAGAGCGGATTTGATTTTTACTCCCAAAAGTATGACAGTTCTACGAAAACAAAATTTGTTTTGTAGAATTGTCCTATTTTTGTGAGTAATAGGTATCCAGTGCTGCTTATTAAAAAAACAAATAAAACTATGGTAGTATGTAAGATAAAAAAAATCATATCGACTCTTTCAAAACCTGGGACTTTCATGCACACTCTCCCTATCTATTTCGGTGCAGTCCTTCGAAATTAATGACGTGATATGAAAAAGGGATTCAATTTTATCAAGCAGAAGAAACAGACATATCCTATCCTTTTAAACGCGAAAGTTTGTTAAAATTTATGGATGTTTGTTACTCCTTCACGCAAAAACTAATGAATAGAATTAGATGAAATTTAGCACTGAGATAGATTGTGGTCTGGATTAATGCATGGGCTACTTTTTGTCGCAGTACGTACCTACCACGCAGGTGAAGCCGTGGGCGGAAGCTAATCTACTACATAAAAATAAGTCGGGTTTTCCTTCCTGACGCTATAACTCCAGAACGCACGAACCGATTTCCACGGTTTTGCATTCGTTGGAAATGTCTCGGGCTCCGTGAGGTTTATAGCAAAGAAAATTCAGGAAAAATTTCTACAGAAAAGCGGGAAAATGTTATATAAAACAAAGCCGGGTTCGCTAGTGTACCATATATATTTCCAATTAACTACATAAATTATCTTTTAGAAGAGGAAACGATGAAAGACAAATATCAAGCTACATTAAGTAGGTAGGTTATGTAGGTATCTACTCGTTGCGTCGTCTCATCTACAACCACGTTCAGTTTATTAGCTTTGATAAATACTGTACAAATATTACTGCCATTGAGGCGAACCTTATTGACTGCTTCGTCTGTGTATTTAATACTTCAAATAGTAATTAATGAGTTCAAAACAGAGAGGGGTTGGTTTTGCCTTGATATTTTCAGTCCAAAAGGAAAGTTGTTTAAAGAATTGATATCACTCTATACAGTCCATCAAATCTAAGAAGTACCTATTGACGTTTCACTGTTTTCTATTAAATTAGCTTTATAGAGATATTCACACTATATTTATTAGTTTTCTTGTAAAATAATTGAATTATGAAGCTATTTTTATTTTAACTTAACACGAACAATTTTCATACAAAAAATAAAATTCAAAATGTACTACGTTTAGAACTGTCAAACGGTACTTCTTAGATTTGATGGACTTTAGGTACTACGTTATAGGTATGTAATGTATGTACTGAGTTATCTGTGGTATAATACCATTATAATACTTAAACTAAAAAAAAGCTTTGTAAAAGTTTTGTGGTAATTTTTTTTTTCATTTTTGTTGTAACTATTGGTATCCGTTCTCATTGAATGGCACTTTCAGCCTTTGTGCAGATCCGCCCTTAATTAAATACCTACTTACCTGCTCCTTGACCTTTTCTAATTTCGGAACCCCAGAGCTCATAAAAAGTCACAAACCCTTTAGCACCGAATATGTAATAATATCTACCTACTCTAGTTTAGGTCTTAATTCACATTGTCATATTTTGACTAAGAGGCAGTCTCCACGAGCGAAATAATCGCGGCGTTATTATCGTCATGTCACGTATTTAAACGTTATCTGACCTGCGATTCTCTAGTTCGTGGAATCGGCCCCTGAGAGCTAAGATTTGTGAACACAACTACACAACTGCTAAAAAGCAGAGAGAGTATATTAGAAGGACAATGATACAGCTTGATAATAAAGATCCAACTTTACTCTAAATTTGACTTGCGCAGTTAATCATGAAATTGCAAACTGAACTTGGTTTTACGATAATGGCAAATAAGAAAAACTCGTAAAATTTATCTTTTAATGAACAACGAAACATAAAAATGTAACAAAAATATTGTCACAATTTTTGAACGAGTAACCGAAATAGCCTCAAGCGTTTTGACATAATGACGGATAAAATAAATGCATGATTTTAATCTCTCGCTGAAGCACAATGTCGTAAACTGTTTACGACCGGCCACTTACTGTGTCACAATTTGAAGGGGATCGCGGACTGGAAGCTGCCTGAAATCTGAATAAGCCAAAAAATCTTTCGAATGACTCCATTTCTCGTACTAAATGAATTGTCAAAAATATTAACTAAAACTTATATTTGATCCTTACAGCTGGGCAAAAAATTCTGAAAAATTGGACGACTTATAGTCAATTCACATGTGCTTGGAGCATAGTAGAAGCACATTGAAGCGTCAATCTGAAACTTATCAAACTAAATTCACCTTTATGTCCACAACATAATACACGTTAATCCGTTAAAAGCTATGCGTTATGCGAAAGCTTTGTGCATTTTCACTTAATATTGACAGGTAGATAGTATCCCAAAACTTTTTTCGTATTGTCAACTCGTAATAACGGTCTGTTGTAGAGGCGAATTCGGCGGTGGAATTTCGAATAACTTTTAGTAAATACTTAGGTACCTACCTACTGAAAATTATATGAAAATTCATATCAATTATATAGGTACTTGCTGACATAATAATATTGTAATCGCTAAGTCGCTACTTTCTCATAGAGTGTTCCACGTACCGCGACAACAGCGCGTCACTCGCCAACCAACCCTTTACTAATGCGAGTCCTAGTTTACGACTTGCGCAATTAAGGAATGTGGCTGAATGTGGCCAGTGATTAGGACTTGCGAAACTGCTATCATGAGGAGCTTTGTGTTTGTTTAAATATCTTAAAATACTTACTCTACTATAGGCCGACCGTTTAACTCGCGTATCGCCATCTGAGGAACAAAGTCATAAAACATTAATTAAATCTCATAAAGAACTATTAAAACACAGATAAAAGTAATGTAAGACTATTCATCACTAATATCCATATCGCTTGAATCATCATCACTGTCTGTGCAGTTTGAGGAGTCAGAATCTTGGCGTTAGGCGAGTTAATACGCGAGTTAAACGGTCGGCTTATAATGCCCGATTTTTGATAATTGATGATCAGTTAGTTAGTGAAACTATTAGTTACCAAACTATATTATTAATAACACCGAGGGGTTTTAACTTAGAGCATTTAACACAATAAGTGTTACGGAACTTCTAGTACTAAATTGTTTCTGCCAACAACCTGTAGTACTAAATAGTCTCTGCCAGTTTTTGGGGGAGGCGAAGTAACCACGGACAGCACACATGTAAAATTTGAAGCGTCTTTACAAATGCACATGTAAATAACAGCTACACACAAACACAATACATGAACAGTTTAAGCATACAAATCGGCAATGGGTAACGCGCGGAATACCTTACGTGTTAAATGTTCAAAGGGTTTCAGTGGGTAAATCGGGCCCGGCTGTTTGTAGCTGGAGACCCTAAGGTCTCGCTCACTTGGGGTAAGAACGGGAGACCAACATAACCCTCGACCTATGGCTATCCAGGGCGAAGGATGCTTAAATGTCACATAAAATGAAAATTACAAGAAGTAAAACATTAGTAGACGAACGAACAGTCATAACCTTGCCATGTGTAGAAACTAAACGTAGCCAGCGAAATGTAGCTGATATTCACCTCTGCCTCCACCTTTGGGTAACTGTATTACCCAGTTTATATAATAATAATAATCTCATAGTAACTTACCTAAGTTTCATATCATACGTGTATGTCACCCATATAGTAGGGCTGTCCCAAGAGTTTATATTAATTAGGTGGCACGAGACTCGGTCACGTCCACCACGAAGTACATTATTTGTGACTGCTACACCCCCGTGCTCTTTATTACTACTGACTTATCCTTATTGTTTCACACGTTTTGTTTGGAATAAGGAGAGAAAGTATATCATTTTCAATCAAATAAACTTGAAATATGGAGGTTCTATGTTCGGTTTTATTTTTTTTTAACTGTGAGTGATAATAACATAATTACCAAAGAACCTACTGGTGTTAGTTCATACATTTGCACAATTTCCATTAAAAAAAATGATGACTAAAAAAAATTACTTTTTTAATTAAAGTCAGTTCAGTGTAAGTCAACGTGCGAGTACAAGTTTATACAACACAGTCTACTATTTCTTTAATACTTAAATATCTAGTTGTTAAAAGCGGTTTTTTTTTAATTTTAGATCCCGATGTTTAAAATCCGTTAAAAAGTAGTTTTATGTCAATGTGTGATATTCGCGTAAATCTAAGACAATACTAAGTATTTTTATTGTTTTTCAAAAATGTATGACAAATGAGGTCCTGTACAAAAAAAAGAAAAAAACATTGTTGCAGTAGCGGCAGTACAAAATCTTAAGGTTCTTTATCTATTTGAACAAAATTCTTTTTTTGTACGAGTTAGATGCAGCGTGAACAAATGTATAAAATAAATTACTATTCAAAGTTTATACTGAATCCTTACTAATTTTATAAATGCGAAAGTAACTCTGTCTGTCTGTCTGTGTTGCTTTCACGCCTAAACTACTGAACCGATTTGGATGAAATTGGGTATGAAGGTGGTTTGAGACCCGAGAAAGGACATAGGATAGTTTTCATCCGACTGCGCAAAAAGAAGGTAATGTTTTGGCGCGATAACCGACATACACACGGGCGAAGCCGCTGTCGGAAAGCTAGTTGTTTCATAAGTGTCAACCCTACGTAGACTGGTCATTCAGCGTAATTCATTACCCACGCACGGTGCACGGCGTATTTCGCGCGGTCTAGACTTTCCGTGAAATGTTACCTCGTGTGCGCGACACTTTTAGCTCCCATTTACTCACCAACAACTGAAAATGTCAACACAAAGGCGTTATTTAAAATATTTATAATGTACGTTTCTACTATTTAAAGATTAGCGGTCTTATTCATAAAAATGTTTTACAAGTCTCTATAGTTAAAATGGACTTTGTCTCTTTCTTACTAGGTAGCTCTTTTTGTATGTCATCTTGACATTTATCAATGCATTTAATGCATCATGTTGACAAAGACAAACGAATTATAAATCTATTTTAGATTTAATCTAAATATATAAAAGAAGAAACTGACTGACTGACATATCAACGCGGAGCGCAAACCGCTGGGTCTGGAGACTCTAAATTTGGCAAATAGGTTCTAGGGACTTTTCAAAACTCACCCTTTAAGGGGGTGAAACGGAGTTCCAAAGTTTGTATGGAGAAACAAGATTAGTGAGATCAATTTCGCGGGCGAAGCCGCGGGCGGAAGCTAGTGAGCTTATAAGACGTATATGAATACGGGAGTAAAAGTTTATCGTTTTCCGAGGTTGTCACGTTGTTTCATTATTTTTAATTATCAGCTTAGTACTCTGTTTGATCCCGTTAGGGGGTGAGTTTTGGAAAAAAATATAATAGAGTACTCTTAGAACCTGTGTGCCTAGTGGAGTTTCTAGACCCAGTGGTTTGGGCTGTGAGTTGATATATCAGTCAGGTTTTTCTTCTATGTATTTAGATAGTTAAGTATTTTCTTAGAAATTAAGGGTAAATGAACTTTCTATACCAACCAGTGGTGAAGAGTCTATACAAGTCGACTCCTATCGAATTCCCTTTATGAAATGGGTAATATCACACATACTTAATAATATATTATGTAAAAGTTTTAAATAGCAGCAAAAATAAGTATAACATCAAGTGTAAGAACGATCGGTGACGGTAGTGGAGAGATATTATTTTCCTAAGTAAGAACTTTTCGCTCCGGCTTCCCTTTTTCAGACTTCCATCCTTCGCCACTACTACCTACATACCTACGTCAGTAATTGCATAATGTTTATGTAATTTTGAATAATAAATTAATAGACAAACTAAAGATATAAAATTAAGTATTTTTATCATTTTCTTATAGACACAATAAAGTAACCCACAAAGGTGGGTTTACACAAAGCGTATCGTTAGCGGCCACGGGAAGCGGAAATCATTCGCCGCCGGTGGCGTCCCCGCAACCGAAAACTACCCGCTACCCTCCTATTCAATTAATCTTTACAAAAAATAGAGATCGCTTAAAACCTAGAGAATATAGAATTTTAATGTATGTATTTACTTAAGTAAAATACATAGTACATACATTAAAATTAGTTTTTAAAAATATATATTCGAAAGATTTTTGACGAGTGCGGCAATTTTTGTTGATGGTTCTTTATAAATATGTATAGAACACATTTCTATTAATTGTACAATATGTTTTTTAATTTTTTTATTCGATCTAAAATCAGGAAATCATGGAGGATCTATTCGTAAAAATATCGATGAAAGCGAGCGGCGTAAAATTAGCGGTCAGTAACCTCAGCGAGCGCACAGCTGATACAGCGGAAAGCGGATGACCGTACAATCATTATCAATAGTAAACATGTTTCGAAATGAGAAACACATTTTGATTAAGATTTGTTTAAGTTTATTCTCTCAAGGTGTACGCACTGGTTAAAAAGTTTTCCTATATTACACATTTGACCTCTACAAACTTTATTCAATTTAAATTACTTCAACTAACGTTTTACATTGGCCTAAAGACGTTCACTGCGCAATATTCCTATTTATCCCTTTTTGAACACCAAAGGTTGATCTATTGGTTCCCTTCAATACAATAATATCGGGTTGACAACTCTACGGTCGCTATTTATATTATAACTAAACATTTTTTTGTTTCACTGTACCGGTTCTCACTTACCGATTTACTTTTTAAGTTTACTTGATTATTTACAAGTGGCACCGTGGTTCCAGGGCCCCGATTCTGACGCTTTAGACTAAAAGACTCTAAAAGATATTTTACCGACAAAAATGGCGGACATCGATTGAAGACTAATGAAATCGCATTTTTTTCGAGATATGTCTATTAGAGATAAATGTCTAAAGCTGATTGTGATGCTACTTGCTGGAACCTTCCCTTCACTTCAACCCTTTTTAGTGTCCCACTGTTGGGCACGGGTCTTCTCTCAACCATCTTATGAGTTGAGAGAGCCTTCCCACAATAGATATATATGTGAAAGATATTTTTTGATTCAGTTATTAATCCTCTGTATATTCTCTGCTCTATAGTAGAAAGCTATAAATAAATTTTCGACGGGACGATAGTCTTTGTTTTTAAGAAAAATGCTTTGAGACAATTTCGGGATTGCCGCCGGAGACCGATTGTTATTTTATTTGATAATATTTTTCAGTTTTCAGTCATTAGTAATACTTACCTTTAAAATAACTATGTACCTATTTTCAATGGTACCTATTATACCCGTCACAGACAATGGTCTTGCTCCGTGGCGTACTGTGAGAGAAGCCTTTCTACTTTTTCTGTTAAAGTCTCTCTACTTCTGTAGGTTGGCCATCAGCTCTTAGAAGCCCTTCCCCATATGTGCACAGCGAAATATTGTTCTGCTGCGCTGACTACTGACATAGTCAAAAATAGGCTGAATCATTATCGATGGATATTTATTAGTTGACAATATTCGAGTTGGCTTTTTTATCTACTAATATACGATTTTTAATAAATATGTTCTTATCAAATAAGTATCTACTTTAATAATTTTAAAACGTAAATCAGTTCATCAATTTCAGCAAATGATGCAATAAGTACTGAAAAACGATGCCAAAGAACACAGTGCTTAACGTTTAATTACATATTACATGTGACTTGTGATGGTTAAATTTTAACCAATACGAATTGGTTTAAATTATAATTAGACCATTGATAAATGAAAGAATACTATATTCTAATAATAGTTTATATATATATAATTTTAGTTGGTGCCTTTGAAGAGTTTTCTTTAGACCAATGGACCAGCCTAACTCAGAATCCTACAGTCCACGAAGGTCCCGGCATATACATTTATTGCATGGAATTTCTATGAAATCTATAGAGGCCTCTTCTCCTGAGTTGCACTATGAACATTACAAATGTCTCGTTACATAAAATTCACAACATTTTTCAGAGTGCAATATCTAAACAATGTAGGGGTGACCTTTATCAAGTTTTCCGCCAGCGAGGGTCTCTTCCCGTCAGATTTAGATCCCAACCGGACTCAAGTCAAGCCAGCATTAATTTCTTTGTTGTGACCACTACTATAGTTATTAAAAACAAGGAACTCGATAACAATTTTCACCTTTTTTGAGTTCCGTTCCTCGAAAGTACCGGAACCCTTATTCCTTTAATAGGTTCCTAATAAGAATGATCCTTCACTCCGTTTCCTGACTTAATATCCGTCAAAGCATTTTTCATATGAACACTTATTAGAGTGACCTAAAGAGAGACGTGATTTAAACAAATTAATTTTAAACATGGAGCCACTTATTGAGGCTAATTTAACAAATACTAACCCCCGTATTCATAAACGTCTTATAAACTCATTATAGCTAAAATAGGTTAAAATAATTCGTTTGTCTTTGTCTGTCATTTTGGCATTTATACTAATAAGAAAGAGACAAAGTCCATTTTAACTAAAGAGTGTAATATCTTTTTTATTAATAAGGCTGTAAATTTTTTTCTTTACACATATCAAATGAAAGAGCTTGTTGTGTGTAAATTTTACAAAACTTTGTTACAAATGATACGAATAGATACATATTTTTAAGTACTGACATATATAATGTAATAGTTTAGTTAAGTTACCAAAGTTCCCATACTAATGTCATTTTGATAGTTTGTAATCTCCCACCGCTGGGCAAAAGCCTTTCCCTCACTTCACTTCGACCCGTTTTTAGTGTCCCACTCCTGGGCACGGGTCTTCTCTCAACTATCTTACAAGTTAAGAGAGTTTGGGCCTTAATACCCACGCGCTGTGCAGGTTGGTGGATGTCACATGTCCTCGAATGATTAGTTCTTAGACATGCCGGTTTCCTCACGTTGTTTTCCTTCGCCTATAAACAATTCACACAAAAATGTGTGGCCATAACCAGAAATCGAACCTGGCTTCCCCTTAGCCTTCCAATTTGCGTCGCTCTCTTCTTCCGTCCAAATATTACGAATCTAGATCATCGATTCTGTGGTCTTCTACAGAGTCAGCGACCGTCTCCAGGATTACTAAGAGGTAGTATATGAATATTCACATGTTACCGCTTCGATTATTCGAGACGAGATGAGCACCGGTAGTAGGGGCTAGTATAGACTCAGAGACTGGAACATTTTTCATCATTTACTCGCAATAAGCGGTTTAGTTTTTACCTCGTCTGCCACTGAACAATATATTTCTGTTAATAGTTTATTAGACACTACTCCGGTAAAAGTTTAATAGAATTTGTGATGAAATTACATCTTTAATATCTCCAACGTAGCGTGGTTCCACCATACTTGCGAGAAATTTACGGTCGTATTCATAAAAATGTTATAAGACTCTTTAGTTAAAATGGACTTTGTCTCTTTCTTACTAGTATGAGTGTCAAGATGACAGACAAAGACATACGAATTATTCATGAATACGGGAGTTAGTGTCTCAGAACTTGGCATTGGTTTTTTTACAACTAATATCTGGATGACCGAGTTTGCTCGGTATTTTTTTTTAAATGACATTTTCTAAAAATGATTCCTCCCTAGATCGATTTATCGCCCCCGAAACCCCCTACATACTAAAT
The DNA here is from genome assembly GCA_936450015.1 of Meganola albula. NCBI lineage: Eukaryota > Metazoa > Arthropoda > Insecta > Lepidoptera > Nolidae > Meganola > Meganola albula. The sequence continues at coordinate 12,564,014 of OW388146.1, read as the reverse complement.
GTTATGAAAATCGTTGGAGCCGATTCCGAGATTCCAATTATATTATATTTATATATACAAGAATTGCTCATTTTAAGATATAAGATAAGATCTAAACAGATGTAGTTTTACTCTACGAACCCTGGAAAAAGTGCGGGTAGTGCCTATATCACCTAATCCACGTGGTACAAGATGCAATAAAACTGAGTTTTCAGCAGTGTTTCTCAGTTAGTCACGTGATTCACTGCACGGTAGGAAAAGAAATTGACGATTCTACTTAAAGGCCCTCTCCAAAAAATAAAGAACAATGTTTTGATTTCATTTCATATTGATGATGCTTACTGTACTTACCTACATCAAATTGGGAGAGTTTCTACATATTTAAGAAAATCAACACTTAATATAACCCAGATAACCGGCATCTAGGGCATCTTGCCAACTCTGTTGCATTCTTGCGATGCGAGTTCGCTGACCTAACAATTATTGTGAATTAATTCCTGGAGATATTTTCGTTTGCAAATTACTCGGCACGGCCGAATTATTGGGACATGTTTTGTCTACTTAGATAATAATAATTTCAGAGCGTCATAAAAGTTTATTTCTCTTTGTTTCCTGCTGTAGGATTTGTCAGCGGATTCCGATTTCATACTTTTAGCTCGAGCTAAACAAAAAACATCAAAGACTATACGTCTTCAAAGTTATGCTTGGGTTTTTGCTACCCTCGTGGATGTTAAATAAATAAATAAAACCCTTAAACAGCAGGTACATTAGGTAACCTTATAACATAATAACAATAATACCTATACTATGTAAAGGTAACCATTTTTTTTTATCTCCAAGAAGGTCCTATTTAAAAAAATATAAATATTACTAAACTAGCTTCCACCCACAGCTTCGCCCGCGTGGTACTTATTGGGATAAAAAGTAGCCTATATGTTAATTCAGTCCATAATCTATCTCTGTGCCCAATTTCATCCAATTCCGTCCAGTAGTTTTTGCGTGAAAGAGTAATCCATATCCATACATTCTTACAAACTTTCGCGTTTATAATATTAGTAGGATATAAACAAAGTTACTTTTGTTAAATTGCTAATAACCTATTAAAATGAATGGAGTTGTAAGCTGATAGTTTATGAGATAGCGCGTTCTAATTGGGACATACAAACAAACAACGCTTACAAACTTTATGAGAGATAACATTCCTTAGTATTGCTTCCTATTTAGCTAATTTGTTATTAAAATTTTAGTAATAATGAGGAGACTAATTACATTATAAACAACACGACATTATAAAACTTGAAATATGGGTCGTGAGTTCCTTCCTAGATCGTACCAACATAACAAAAATTACCCATTATTAATTAACTATTTTTTACTAAGTCACACGAACAGCTAATTATTTGTTTTTTATAGTTTTTACTAGCGGACCCCACAGACGTTGTCCTGCCCTGTAAAGCAGTGCCATGTACCGGGTCCGAAAATAGATTACGACTGATTCTTAGACATATTATGTATAGATTTGAGATTTCATAAAAATCTGTTTAGCCGTTTTGAAGGAGATGGTTTTTTTTTCTTTACTTAATAACCATCCTCGTACTTCAAGGGATATTCTAAAAAAATAACTAGTGAAATCGGTTCAGCCGTTCTTAAGTTTTTGCCTGCTTGTGTTATGGGTATTAGGAACGGATATAATACTTGAAATACATTTTTTTTAAATACATATCATTGTTGATAAATTACACTCACAATAGGACAGTCACTCGGCGAGCTATGGAAAGCGCTTGCTCAGAGTTTCTCTGAAGGATCGAATACGTAATGAAGTAATCCGACAGAGAACCTGAATAATTGACATAGCTCACCGGATTAGTAAGCTGAAGTGGCAGTGGGCCTGTCATATCTGCCGCGGAACCGACAGCCGCTGGGGTAAACGAGGTCTTGAGTGGAGACCACGAATTAGGTAGAGGTGGATGTCCTCAGACTAGGTGAAGTGACGATTCGAAATTCGAATTGTTAGGAGAGGTCTATGTCCAGCAGTGGATGACAAAATAATAACATTATTAACCTATAGGTAAGCTTTCAGACTGCAGTTACGAAACTAAGCTTGTTTTATTTCCGTTTCACATGGCTACACGACATGCGCGGACGCGGATTTATGTCAACGCAGAACTGAGCTCTTAAACCAACTTCTGTAAATAAGATTAGATTTTTTTTAACTCTTTTGAACTCCTAGACATAACTTTGTTATACTGATCAAATTCCAAAAATAATTTTCTGTTTCAAAGAGATTAATTCAGAAATGCTCCCATTAAATTTCCCACCTATATTTAGTCTTCATGTTAAAAAAAATTGTTGGTGTGTACTTCTGTTACTAGAGTCTAAGTAGGTACTTAGTAGATTTCCATAATATATAGTTAATATTTACAAGTTATAGGTAAATTTAAAAAAAAAACCTACAGTCTGTAATTTCATTATTTTTTTATTGGATACTACTTTTTGGTTTCGGCCTTTTATATAGCAGTATATAGCATTTTATTTTAGTACCTAGTCGTATAAAAAGTAGTACAAGGCCTTCCTCAATAAATGGGCTATTTAACAGTCCAAAAAATTTTCAAATCAGACCAAAGTTTTCGAAATAAGCGCTTTCAACCATAGAAAATCTAGAGCTTTATAATATTAGTGTAATACTATTGAAGTATTATATTATTATCTGTGGTATAAATAAAAAATGCCGTTTGTTTATTTTGCCTTATTGGTCCTTGTTAATCATTCATTCATTTAAATTCAAATTCAATTTTTTTATTTCAGATTTAGATACATCCATTTAATGTTAGTAGAGATACAGCTTAGTCCTATGTTAGTCACTTCAACCCATTTTAGTGTCCCACTGCTGGGCACGGGTCTTATCTCAACTATCTTAAGAGTTGAGACAGTTTAGGCCTTAATCCACACACGCTAGCCAAGTGCGGGTTGGTGGATGTCACATGTCTTCGAATGATTAGTTCTTAGACATGTCTAGTTCATTTTTTAATAAAAATATATTAAAAGATGTTAGTAGCATCTCGAGATTTGATATTGCACGATGAATAAAAGAGACCTAAACAGAAATGTATTGCAATCGTCACTGCTGTACACGCCGGGTAATTCAGGCGTAAGCGCTGTTAAGTTACATGACTAATTACAAACACCTAAAACAATGTTAATTAAATCGCGTCCGCCTGTTAAGTTGCGCCCGCGCCCCAACAACCCGACATTCTTAGCTACAGTGTTGTGTGTTTCGCGCTACCATGTGGTCGTGCGTGCGAGTGCTCGCGCTGGTGACCTGCGCGGTCGCAGTCACGCGGGATCAGTTGTACCCTCACGGCTTAGGGCTGGACCAGGCTTTACCGCGAGGAGCTGCTGTACCAAGCGTCGAAGTTCAAGTAAAAGTACCGATTTCTTTCTTCCAAGAAAGATATGAAAGTGTCTACGTAAGTTTCTTTTTATTAAAAACTAGCTGTCCCGGCTCTGTTCGAGTGAACTACATTTTTATCGTGCCCAACAGTGGGATAAAAATTAGTCTAGTCTTTCTCAATGGGCTATCTAACAGTGCAATTTTTCAAATGGGCTATCTAACAGTGCAATTTTTCAAATCGGATCTCTAGCTCCTGAAGTCGAGCGGTGTGAGCCACCCGATTGGTATCTATACTGTACCTGGGAGCTCGCGGGTCCGATTCCCGCCCCGGACTATGTTTGTGTAACAGCAAAATATTTGTTTCGGTGTCTGGTTGGTTGTGGGACTACCCTCCGTGCCTCGGAGAAAACGTTAAGCCCTCATCCCGGTTGTCATTTAAAAAGTCTAAGATTATCGTTAAAGGTAGTCAGAAGCCTAATATAATCTGACCCTTGGTCTAACTAACTCGGCTAATGGTTCCCTACGGGTTTCTAGGTTTGATGGCAGCCACTGGGTTAATCCTGGTAGCTAGCCGCATCAGGTTAAACTGGGAGCCGACCCCATAGGAATGTGGAAAAGGCAAGGGAATAATGGATCAATAGTTCCTAAAATTAGCGCGTTCTAGCCAAACCAGTCAACTTTATAATAGTATAGAAACTACCGCGGCGAACTCCGTACAGCGTATTTCTCACCTTTTAAACTCTCCGTATATACTAGTATAAATACTTTAATACTAAAATTAGTCAATTCGGTTCATACGTCGAAAATTGGTAGCTTTTTTATTTAGGAATTATTTTAGTGCTACATAAAGAATAATCGTGATATTCACCTGGATGTAAACCTTTAGATAATACAGTTAAAGCTGTTTTTTTATTCTGCGATAGGCTGGCGCTTGACTACAACTTGCCTGATGTGGAGCAATGATGCAGTTTACGATGGAACGCGCCAGCCTAGTGTACCGATTCGCTCGTAATTACTAATGATTATTGGTGAGAAGGTGGCGGTGCGACTTTCTCTGGCAGGTGGTCACTAATCACGGCAGAAGCCTGCCACCAGTTGATTGTCACCTGATTTGCACTAGCCAGGGACCACGTGTGGAGATTCAATTAAAGATGTACACCTACGGACGAAAGTCACTCAGCCACCAAAAGCTATGTATGTTTTTAATGTTAAGTCTAAGTCAATTCTTTTATCCACTACGAGTCTATGAGACCACTAACTTATAGGTATTCATAGGTATACACACGTGAATCTTGTAACACCGCTTTTTTAAATCTATTAAAGACAAAACCCTTGAATTTGTAACCCTTAGAAAATTTAACACGGAACTAGTATTGCTTGCGTTCCCTTCCGCCGAGGTACATGAACAGTTCGTACCTATGCATAAACTGTTCATACATGTGTTGTGTTTATGTGTCTAGCTTTTATTTACGTGTGCATTTGTAAAGACGCTTCAACTTTTACATTTCGCGCCTTGAAAACATATGTGGCACTATGAAAAAAACGTCAATTTTGAGGTAAATAAACGTATAGATTACTTGAAAAATTTTCTTCTAATGCAAAGACTTACGTTTGTACATCTAAATAGTCACGGGCCGCTGGCGTGGTCGGTAAGCTACTTGCTTTTCACACCGCAGGTCGTGGGTTCGACTCCCACCCGAGACAAACATTAGTGATGAACATTTGCGTTTGTGTCGAGTCTGGGTGTAAATATCAATTATAAATATGTATATATTTACAAAAGAAAATTATTATATGTATAGTATATACCAGTTATCTGGTTTCCATATCACAAGCTCTGCTTAGCTTGGGATCAGATGACCGTGTGTGTTAATGTCCCAGGATATTGTTTTATTTATAGTTTAATAAAAAACGTTTTTAAAATAAATAAAATGATTAATGACACATTGCTGGGCCCAGACTTTAAATGGCTGTACTGAAAAAAATTGGTTGCCTGTAAAGTCGGTATACGGGCGAAAGTTTTACGTAACAACGACTTTGAGTGGTAAAATAATTTTAATGTGAATATTCATTCGTATAGTAGGAAGAAGGCGCGTGCCTTTCACTTTTTATGTCTGTCTCTCTCGCTCTTAGGCGGGCTAACCATGCCCGAGTGGAAGGGACGCGTGCCTCTCACTCGCTCTCATTGTGAGCGCATAACGTGAGCGGAGCGTAACGCAGTTTCTTGAAGTGTCACCCGGCAAACCAATTTATAAGACGTTGTCACGTCAAAATCAATGTTTTTGTATAACGCCACCTTTGTTTTAAAGGTGCGATGTGTGCTGTACGTGGTTACCTCGCCTGCCCCAAAAAGTGGCAGAAACAATTTAGTACTGGAAGTTGGGTATAACTACACCTCCCTTGTTTAATGCTCTAAAACTGCACCTGATGACTTTGGCTCAGGTAAGAGCCACAGATGATTTATTAATTCTATACCTCATATGAAATCTTCATTCTGGGAACTATTAAAAAATAGAGGTGGGTGGTATACCTCATTATAAAAAATAAAATTTTATCCGAAAAAAATATATATTGAGGTGGACCACCCTTATCACTTAGGCGTATGAAAAGTAGACCAAGGGACATATTCATCACACAAATGTCTGATTTGGGTAGGAATCCAACCCACGACCTGCGGCGTGAAAAGCAAGTATCTTACCGACCACGCCACCGGCCGGCTAGTTAAATACTTTCACTATTTATTTAACTTACTATTTCGGTTAATTTTAACATGTCATGCACACGGATAAGTGAATAGGTAGATAGTTTTACAATATAGAACATTGACCTCTGAGACAAAGGGAGTGCTTACTAATGTTATTGAGTCATAATATTAACATTTTACTTATTATAAACTGTTACCGTCCGAATTCACAGGTAACTGAAAGATTAAAAGGTCATGTTTAAAATGCACATAACATTTATTTCTATTGAAATTTCAGACTTACCTATCAACTAGGTACTCTAACAGGGTCGTAGGGCAGGGATGGTGAACGAAGGCACAATTTGACTGGCCTGGTGGCCAGTGGGAATGGTTAGTGACCCTGACTGCTAAGCCAAAGGTTGTGGGTTAGATTCCCATTTGTCTGGGTGTAAATTATCAATTACTAGCTTTCCGACAGCGGCTTCGTCCGCGTGTATGTCGGTTATCGCGCCAAAACATTACCTTCTTTTTGCGCAGTCGGATAAAAACTATCCTATGTCCTTTATCGGGTCTCAAACTACCTCCATGCCCAATTTCATCCAAATCGGTTTAGTAGTTTAAGCGGGAAAGCGTAACAGACAGACAGTTACTTTCGCATTTATAATATTAGTAGGGATTGTATATATTTACAAAATAAAAATGTATTCAAGTATTATATCCGTTTCTAGTTTCTAGTACTCTTAAAACATTATTATAATTGCTTAATTTGGGACTAGATGGCGCTATGTGTATGTGGGAAAATATTATATTATTATTATGTTGATGACACACGGCCATCGACTAGATGCGTACTAGACATCATTTTATTGTCTCACTTCATCCATTTTTATTCTAAGACTTTTAAATGGTATCAAAAATAAATATCTATAATATGAAGGTGGTGGTCGATATAGAAACGTCGGTGACGGTATCAAGAAATATTATTTTCATGAGTAAGAACTTTTTTGTTCCGGCTTCCCTTTTTCAGACTTCCACCCTTCGTCACTAATGTCTATGGTTTTACCATCTTAAGTCCATACAAAAAGATTCAACATCCCTGGCATTGGGTGTTCGCCTGTACCCGTTAAGGTCGCGGTTCGAATCTCACGCCAAACCTATAACAGTGTAGACTTTTCTCATGACTAGTCCGTAGATAAAAATTGATCATATGACAACCCCGTCTCTAAGAATACGTTACGCCAGCGGTCCTGCGCCCGATATCTTTCGGTCATGTCAGCCAGCCTATTCCATCGGACTCTGAAAGGAAATAGAGATAGTTTTGCACCTACAATACTTCCTGCTTAGCCAAAATACAGACAGAAACCCCAGCAGGTCAATTACTTCCGAGACTCATTAAAAAATCTGACAAAACTTTCCATCGAAAATTAGTTTTGGTATCACCTACTTACTTACTTCGGTTAAAAAACACTCTCGCGCAAATGACGTGATCTGATAGGGAATTTCTGCGGACGGAAATGCATGGGCGCATTGATAACACCGGCCACTGACCGACCGGTTTGTTGCCATGATCCAAAAGTTTTTTGCGAACTTTGATTGTTTTACCTTTAGTTGTTGACGAAGAGCCGGTGACCGCTGGAGTTAGCAAGTTCTTGAGTAGTGATCAAGTCTCAGCAAGCGTAGTGTTGGACGCCCTCTAGCTAGGTGACGATTTTCTAAATTCATTGGCGGTACCTAGTTGAAAAATATCTCAAAGACAAGGAGCATGGAGTCTATAGCCTCTGTCTAACATGCTGCCGTTCTTTATCTAGAAGGTGGTTCGAAAGTAGGTAAGTCAGTGGGATTAGGTACTTACCTTGTTTCGAGAAAATGAGAATAAATGTTTAACTTGTCTACAAGAGTAATAGTCAAAAATATTAATCTAAGTACTATAAGTACTTAGATTAATATTTTTGGACACATCTGCTTCTAGTTAAATGACAGCAGCATGGACTATTGAACTAAGTTTCTACTAAATATTAGGTAAATAATTAGGTACCTATAGACCGATTATTGAAGAAAGGGCTAACAAGAATTTCTCACCTGGGTGGATTTTTGTAACCCAAATCTACTTTTAATATTTTCTCCTTTGAAAAATTTTACATGTAGAATCACTTTCTCCAAGAAAATTGTATTCAGGTTTATTTTTCAGTCAAAGAATTTCCAATTTAAATTATTCTAGACGACAAATGTGAACATTTGCGGAAATGTATGTAATATGATATTTGTGTGCATTCAACTCCAGATTGTTTCAGCGCTGAACACTAGTGCTAAAATTATTTTGAAACTCTATTTTTGTACAGAATTCGTAACAGTTGCAGGGGGAATGACGTTAAAACAGTATAAGAAATAGATAGGTACTTAGATACTAAGTGTAAGACGCACTCAAACTTTCGGTTGTGTTATCACCAACAGGTCATTGTCGTGTTTATATGCCTAATTGTACTGTTGTCCACAAAAATAATTAAACAAATTAATTTAGATAAGCCACTAACATAAATTAAGGTTATGAGTTATTTAAAAGTCAGTAAGCATAATTTCAATTTAATTGTTCACAGGTAAACAACTATGGAGTATTAACATTCAGAGCAGACATATCTCCGTTTTTGAACATCGAGTTCCCTCTACCATACCCTTCCATTGCGGCGTTCTACACAAATATAGACACGACAAATCAAGGTAGTGTCTTCTTCAGAGAAACAAATGAACCACACATTCTATCCAAAGCAGAAGAAAATGTCCAGAACAACTTCCACGAATACTATGACTTCAAACCCACCAGCGTTTTAATAGTAACATGGGAAGATGTTACTTACGAAACTTCAGATCAACCCAGCGGCCAGAAGAACAGCTTCCAAATTGCCATCATCAGCAATGGAACAGAAAGTTTTGCAGAGTTCCTTTATCCAGAAATACAATGGATACAGAAAGATTCCCATTTACTAAGCTTGCCTGAAGCGAAGGCTCAAGCTGGGTTCATATCTGAAGATGGGCGGATATTCACACTTCGTGGCTCTGGGACCCACCAAATCAGAAACATAGTCGCGTAAGTATGTTAAATAAATTTAGCTTCCGAGATTACGTTGCAGAATTGAAATATATCAGAACAACAATATGTATTTTTTATTATTTTTAGATGGTCGAATAGTCACGAGCCTGGCCGATACGTTTTCCGTATTGGAAACATCGATGTGAACAGCAATATCGCTCAACCTGACCAATACAACCAGAGTGAGGTTGAACAGCAAGAAGAGACCAACAGCTGTTCTCTTAGTGGAAACCATGTGTGTCATCTACAAGCGAGATGTGTGGACTACCAGGCCGGTATCTGCTGTCAGTGCAACCAAGGTTATTATGGAAACGGAAAATCTTGTATTAAGGATGACGTTCCCTTACGAGTACATGGCAAAATCAACGGCGTTTTAAATAACGTCAATCTAAATGACGTCGATATTCAAGCGTACGTAGTAGTAGCTGAAGGCAAGACCTATACTGCTCTTTCTCTTGTCCCGGGTAATTTAGGAAGCAGTTTGCAATTACTTAATGTTCTCGGAGGTGTCGTCGGTTGGCTTTTCGCAAGGCCGGCAGGGTCCGCTAAAAATGGTTACCAGCTGACAGGAGCAGTATTTAACCACACAGCAGACATCTATTTCCCAACAACTCGCGACAGAGTAACTATCAATCAAGAATATTTAGGACATGATGTGTTTGATCAAATCACTTTAGAAACTGACATCAGAGGGACAATTCCAGCCATATTTTCTAATGCTAAATTAGAAATAACGGAATGTAACGAACAATACACCCTTCTTGAACCAGGTCTGATTCGCTCCGAATCAAGTAGGATATTTACTAATAAAGTTACAGGGGAAAAATACGAACAAACAGTAGCTCAAACTTTCACATTCGGTTCTTGCCGTTATGCTCCTCTGACAGACGAAGACACGGCACCGCTAAGCTTGAGAGTAACAAAAAATTATCTGGCTTATGAAGATAAAGTCAATATTGTAAGATATGGAATGAGCAACAACATATTTACTCTCGGTCAAGAGGACCCATGCATCCAAGGAAGAAGCACCTGCGGCGCGCACAGCTCTTGCGTGGTGCAAGGAGATTCGTTCACATGTGTGTGCCAAACGGGATTTACACACGTTTTTCAGAACGACGCTGTCGTGTGCGTAGACGTCGACGAATGTCAAGCAGGCACACACAACTGTGACTCGAATGCTGATTGTTACAACCAAAATGGCGGATTCGAATGTAGATGCCGAAATGGATACCTAGGAAATGGCATCACCTGTAAATCGTTGTCCGCTTGCCGTAACAAACAATGTGACGTGAACGCCAGATGTGAAGAGGCGCCTAATGGCGAAGCAAGATGTGTCTGTAACCCTGGCTACGAAGGTAACGGACAATGGTGCTACAACAATTATGAATCAGTATGTACTCGTTGTTCTCCCTATTCAACTTGCACATTCGCCGAAACTGGTTACGTTTGCAAGTGTAGAGAAGGTTTTACTGGCGATGGGTATAATTGCGTATATACCGAACGTAGAAATGTATCTCAGGCTTCTCCCGTAGAAAATAATGAAGCTGACTACAACTACACATATGTATTACCAAATTGCGATAACTATGGCTGCGTATGCCCACCCGGATATTCCGAATACAGAAATGAGTTAAACATTCAATTATGTCGTCTGGAATACGAATCCTTTCCTTCAGAAAATAATAATGAGCAGCCTACAGAAACTTACTACCGTCCTACTGCGTCACAGAATCAGTATCCTACTGAACCTGGGTACCCATCAGAGACTACACCTACAGCACCAAACTACGATAATCGAGACCGATATTGGCCCACAGCCACCTGGGGCCCTGCACCCTCTCAAGATAACTATCAGCGACCATCAGACAATAACTACAAGTTACCTTTAGACCTCAATTACCTCGATTCTCAACAAACGACGACAGAAAACTATCGACGACCCAACAACTACGAGCCTCAGCAACCGGATAATGAACCACCGTACGGTAACGGCAACTATGGACCTTCAGGGAATAACTATCAAGAACCACAAAATAATTACCAACCTCCAGCAGAAAATAATTACGAGCAATCGGCAAATTACCCACAATCTTCAGAGGACAATTTTGGGAGACCGGCTACCAATTCAACAACTGACAGTAATGACCCACTGAGTAAGTTTCACATCCATGTACCTAATTCTAGCTAATTATGGTGAATATTAAGAAAGAAGCTAACTTTTTTTAACCTTTTTTTGTTGCAGTTAGATGTTCAGAGGATGCTGATTGCCCTCCAAATGCAGTCTGCTCTTATTGGTCACCAGACGGTTCAGGAGAGTGGGAAGGGAAACACTGCATGTGCCCTGAGGGATATGAAGGCGACGCTTACGAGTGCATCGAACGAACGGGGCCCAATTGTGCCTGTGGCCCCCACGCCCACTGCATCAAAACGCCTACCGATGAATTCATATGCGTATGCGATCCTGGTTACCATGGAGATGGTTACGCTTGCCATCCCAACTTTAGTTGCAAAAACAATTCAGACTGCGAATATAACGCCGAATGTCGACCAGATCCAAACAGCAATGAATACATCTGTCAGTGCGTTATAGGGTACATAAAGGATCAGAACGATGCCTGCATCCCTGACGCTCAACTTTGCAACGGAGCGAGGTGCGCCGAACACGCGTCCTGTCTTTACGACCAAGAATTGGCGTTGAATTACTGTCAATGCGACGATGGTTTCACAGGTGACGCCATCTCCTCGTGCGTGCTTGCTGGACGTACTTGTGACTATACCAAAGACTGTAGTCTAGATGCTACTTGTACGCAATTCGACAACACGTTCCAATGCGTTTGTAACGAAGGATTTACCGGCGATGGATATTACTGCGCTCCAGAAGCAACTTGCAGGAACGATCCCGGCATGTGCGACGTTCACGCATCATGCTTAAAACGAAATGGTGCTTATGTATGCGAGTGTAATTCAGGTTACAATGGCAATGGAAACCAATGTGAACTCAATCCAAGACAAACTGGCAACTTTTTGGCTGTCAGCGATGGTGCATCAGTGTATAAAGTTCCCTTCAGGGTTACCGCTAGAGACTTCGCGACGCCTATCAATAGTGGCATATCTCAGATAGCAGTAGGAGTGGACGTAGATTGTCATGCTGGCAGAATATATTGGGGCGATGTCGTGAGCTATGGAATAAAGACAACTGCGTACGACGGTAGCAATTTCACCACGTTCCTTGCTGATGGTAAGATATAAGAAATTATTAGGAATTTTGATAAGTATTCTAACAACAACACATTATAGTAAATATTGTTTACAGGTGTTAAATCCCCAGAAGGTATCGCAGTAGACTGGTCTGCAAGAAACATTTTTTGGACAGACTCAAAGAAGTTCACCATCGAGGTTGCCAACATAGATACTAAAGCAAGAAAAGTTTTGTTTTCGGGCGTCAATATCGACAATCCAAGAGGCATCGCTGTCCATCCGCGAAAAGGGTAAAATCTGTGGATTACTAAGTTATCTTCCTACTAGGCCATCCATTTGACATTTTCTGACCCCTCCGTGTCCTCATGCCTGTTTGATTTCATGCATACATATTTCCGGCTCTCTAGTGTAACGTACATATTACTTTCATACAGATAGTTATTTTCAAATTTATAAATAAAACCTACCTACACTAATCTTTAAAATGTGATACGAAATTTAAGAGCTCTCCAACCGGCTGTCAATAATGTAACACTTCATCAACTTGACCGACCTGCTCATGTGCGACGTAACTAGTTACCTACTAAAAATGCTCTACCCAGATTCAAGTCCTACATAACTTTTTATTTAAATACTTATTGAATATATCTTTTCTAGGAAAATCTTCTGGTCCGATTGGAAACGAACGAATCCTAAAATCGAATGGGCGAACATGGACGGTTCACAGCGTGGCATATTCCTCGACAAAGTGGATGTATCTCTGCCAAATTCTTTAGCCATCGACTGGTTAAGAGAACGCTTGTGTTACGCAGATGCTGGTCTCAACAGTATCAAGTGTGCCAACATTGATACGAAGGAAACAGAGACCATTGTCCCTAACTGTTCCTATCCATTTGGTCTCACTATAAACGGGAATAAGTTCTACTGGACTGATTGGAAAACGTAAGTAGTATATTGTGATAGAATATGATTTCAATAGGGTCAATTGTTGGTTTCATAAATATAATTAATTCACAAGCTAAACATCCTAAGGGCACAGAGCAAGTAGCCAGCGCCAACTACCAGTCACATCGTCATTTTGTAGAATTTTGTACCTACTGATAGAAAAGAAAAAATATGCGCTGGCAATCGGCGCAGGCTACCGGCTTTCTTTCTATATTTGCCCCAATAATAATAATATCTTTCTACCTACTCCTTTAATAAATGCGAAAGTTTGTGTAGTAGTATTAGGATACGCAATTACAGAGATTAATACCTAGGTACACCTATTATTATAAAGGAGTATTTTCGATATCCGTTTAGGTAAATGCAACCAACTCTACTTAACCTTTTAAAATGATTATCATTACATAATTACATTTGTCTACAGTTTGAAAATCGAATTCATAGACGTAGCTACTCAAGAACGCGGAGAAGTCCCAATAGCGACTTCCTCGAGAAGGTTATTTGGAGTGGCGGTGGCTCCTGAGCAGTGCCCTCCCTTGAGAAGCTTCTGCATGTTCAGGAACGGTGGGTGTGGACTCCACCAGCTGTGTTTGCCGAATGGTGATGGTGGCCGAACTTGTGTCGACGAAGATACCACGTTCCGTAAACGTTAACACCATAGAAAGCAGGCATACAAAGTGCACAGCTGGCGAATTATGAGTGTACAAAGCAATTGTGATTCAGTTGAAACAAAGGGATGCGATTATAGAATGCGTATGTCCACATCCTTTTGTCTCAATGATATCAAAATAGCTTTAAATACACATAATACGGCAGCTGGGCACGCCCTAGTCGCTGTAAGATATACATATTATTATCCGATGTTTAAGAAGTAAAGACAGAGTACTATGAACCACAAAGTGAAGCCGGTTAAAAGTACGCCTCGTCGTGTACATACACTGCTGTTTCAGAACACGAAAAAGTTGTCTTTTTGTTAAAAACTAGTTTAAAATTCTTCCCAAAGGTGAAAGTGGTCGTCAAAATGATTAAATAATAACATATATTTTGTTTAAGTCGGATAATAAAATGTAAATTATATGCGGGAATTGTGTAAAGTTGTTAAATTACTATCAAAACTTTTTTATTGATGAACTTATTTCATTTAAGTATAGTATGTACGTTATAATAAAAAAATATGTATTTGCATTTTTTATTTTGTATAAATAAACTAGATATTTAAGTGTTTTAATAAAATCTAAATAATTTTTAATAACTTGATGCAAAGACCTGAGCCAAAGAGTAGAATAAAATAATAAATACTCTCATAAGATCTTTATTTATGTACTTCAATCATTTAATTTATTAATGCCAAACAATAAAATTATTTATTTATACAAGTGCTTTTTATTTATTTATTTTTAACATTTCAATGTTTAATACTTAAGGTACCTGTTACATTGTTTAATATAAACTTATCCCTAATATTTTTATTTATATTAAAATAAATTTATCCTATCGTTAAATATAGGAACTGTGCAAATTTAACTATTAATATAATGTCGCTATAACCAAACATTGGAATCTACTGATAATTCGGTAGGCCGACCGTTTAACTCGCGTATCGCCTATCGCCAAGGTTCTGACTCCTCAAGCTGCACAGACAGTGATGATGATTCAAGCGATATGGATATTAGTGACGAATAGTCTTACATTACTTATATCTGTGGTTAAATAGTTCTTTAAGAGATTTAATTAATGTTTTATGACTTTGTACCTCAGATCAAAGAGTATATAAACGCTTACGCCTCAGATGGCGATACGCGAGTCAAACGGTCGGCCTATAGTATAGCATTGAAGTGTTATACCTACTATGACTGGGGCCCTCTTTATACAACGTACTTTTTGTTTATTCTGAAATAATCCTTTGCGCTGGACTAAAACTTGCCTGACGATGCATGAGACGCTATACCGATTCACTAGTGATTACGAATGAGGCTCTATAAGGTTAGAAACAATTTCTTAGCAACAAAACACTTACTTCCTCTTACTTTTAACCCTCGACAACAAGAGGGGTGATATAAATTTCACGCGTGAATCTGTGTACAAGTTTGTTGCCACGCAACATCTAAAGGGGTGGCCCAATTTTGAAGTGGCTTTTCTATTAGAAAGCTAAAGAGACAGAGATAGTTCTTAGCTAGGAAATATGCGTTAGGGATTATTAAATTATTAATTTAGAGTTATAAATTGAATAGTAGTGTGAAAGGGTTATTATGAATGCGCTTTCGCCTGAAAATAACTAAAGGAATCCATGATCTATAATATAAAAATGAATCGCAAAATGTGTTGGTAAGCGCATAACTCGGGAATGGCTGAGCCGATTTCGCTAATTCTTTTTTTAGAATATTCCTTACGGGGATGGTTTTTACGCAGAGAAAAATTAGAAAGTGTTCTCCGAAACAGCTTGACCGATTTTTATGAAATCTTATAGGTCGTATTCTGTTTTCGGACCCTGTAGGTGGCACTTCTTTACCGGGCATGACGACGTCTGCGGGGTCCGCTAGTAATAAATATATGAGTTTCTTGCAAAATACAGATAAATTATATCAATGCAACACTGGAATGACAGGAGGATATAACATGATAACTGACACACAATTAAAGCAAAATAAAAAATAGTATTTGCTAGCTTTTGAGAGTAATCTTTTCTCTAGCCTAACTGTTAGAGCGCGTTCCCACTATAGGTCGACCGTCTTAAATAACTATTTAACCAGAGATAAAAAGTAATAATTAAATTTGCACATTAGAATACATCATACGCTACTTATAGAAAAGCCATATGCTCACTTAATGCTGGTCAAATTGTTGTTTAATTTAAAATATACTTATTAGGCATCATGATTAAATTAAAAAAATTATAGTCTTGTATTGTAAATAAAAATTTAATAAACCCCGACCTTTATTTTTTTAGCTAAGAACTCCCGACTAATTCATCTTTCAAAAAAAAAAATTAATCAAAATCGGTTCATCCGTTTGGGAGCTACGCTGCCATATACAGACACACAGACACGTTAAATTTATAACACCCCGTGGTTATTGCGTCGGGGGGGTTAAAAATATGTTTAATTTTAATATATTTGTCTTACATTTTTGTTTAAACTTTTAAACTTTCGCATTGCACCCTTAATTTGGCTTTACGTTTCGACACGGGTTGCTGACAAACTGTCAGTCAGTCTGCTTTCGACCACAACCGGTGCAACCCGTGTCGAAACGTAAAGCCAAATTAAATGTGAGCGCGTTAATTTTTCGTTACGATAAATATAAATATTACTTCTTCGTGTACTGGAATCTGTATTTTTATTTTTGAATTGTATAAAAAATTTAAAACAATTCGTTCTAATATTTTTTTTATAATTTAAGCAACATACATGAATTAACATAAACTTACGCCTTTATGGCTCTTCTACAAGTTGTATGAATATATGTTTAGTTTGAGATAATTAGCCCCAAAGATCCTCAGTGCGGCCGAACTTGAAGACGAGTGAGCCGGCGAAAATAAGCGCGTTCTGCATAAATAAGCTGATGCCAGGCCATACAGTCTTATCTGGTTTGTCTTTTTCTGCAAATAAAGAAGAATAAAAACGTTTAATAATCCTGTTTTTAATTATAAATTGACGGGCTTATTATAAACTAGCGACCCGCCCCAGCTTCGCACGGGTGCAATGTGTTATACTTATAAACCTTCCTCTGGAATCACTCTATCCCACTAGAACCCCAGGGTGCTTGGCAGGGCATTTATGCCAGTGGGTCACAGCAACTACATGTGACACAACAGAGACATTTGCCTGGGTGTCTATCTATGGATTGTTCGGTATCATATCTTTTAGCATTTTGCTTTTATCTTTTAGCAAAAGATGATTTTGTTGTTTTGCCAAAGCAGGCTTGATTGTGTATTCATTCTAAGCATGAAAAGTCTGCCAAAAAAAGTGTGTTAAAATTTATAATTATAATTTTTTTTGTCAAATACAATATCTACCCGTACGAAGCCGGGTCGGGCTAAATAATAGATAAATTACACCCAGACACAGAACAAACAATCATTCTAATAACACAAAGATTTGTCCTGGGTGGGAATCTACCCACGACCTTCGGCTTAGCAGTCAAGGAGTGACCCTGACTACCACTACGCCACCAGGCCAGTTAGTTATTACTTTGTACAAGAGTTTAAGAAAAGCTATAATACATACCACCGTTAACATAATTCGCGAACAGTATCCAACAAGCGGCTATGAGCGACGCGAAGCCCACCACGAACCCAAGGAACAGCCACAGCCGCGCGCCCCGAGGGCCCATACAGCCCCCAGTGTAGGTCTCACCACGAACCTGGAAAATCATATAAATCCCTTACTAATAAGTTTTCTACTAACTACTATTAAGTGAATGAATATAACTGCATTGGTAGCGAAATGAGGATGATAACGGACAAAATGGATGCGGCCATTTTGAGGCGATACACGGAGTTGCACGTCCGTTTATCGCGTTAATTTTGCCCATACCTATCTATTTTATTGTTGTAGGTACTGGTATCTACTGGTTTTCTACTTTCCCAATCAAATTTTATCAAAACCGGTTAAGCAATTTTTAAGTTATTGTTGAAACATTGAAGTTTGTTAAAAGTTATCTACTATATAAAACTAAGTCGGGTTTTCCTTCCTGACGCTATAACTCCAGAACGCACGAACGGTTTTGCATTCGTTAGAAAGGTCTCGGGCTCCGTGAGGTTTATAAGGTTTATAGCAAAGAAAATTCAGGTAAAAATTCAACAGAAAAGCGGGAAAATGTTACATAAAACGAAGCCATCTGGTGGCGAAACGGAGTTCGCTGGGTTTGCTAGTTTTTAATAAATAAATACGACTTCAAATTGAAATTGCGAATTTCTGCTCATAAATGAGAGAGATATTTAAAAACTAAATGAATAACATGCGAGTTAAATAAGTAGGTAGTAGGTACCTAACTTTTTTAAAGTCGTTATAATATCAATATTATCTACAATGTGATCATAACACAGAAGTTCAACGATCTATGTATTTTTATCTAAATAATGTTAAAAATAAAATGAGTCACACACACACACACGCACGCACGCAAAACGCACGCACGCACACATTGAGTCTTTGTATAACAAACACAATGCACACACAACAGACCCATGTGATTGTAGGGTTGGTGACTGGTAATGATAAACATATTAGTTGTAATAGATTACCTGTGCATTAGAGACAGAGTTGACCATGATGAGAGACAGGGTGGCCATCACACCACAAATATGATATGGCCCTGGAAGGTTGTCGGAATGGACTGCTGCCGCATCTATGATGATCCACCATCCTGAGAAAAACTAAGAATTGACATACAATTAGTACACTATAGTAGAATCACAATTACTGGACCAGAGTTGCAACCGATAGAGAGCAGAGGAAGCAGTTGGAGGAGGCGTATGTCAAAAAAGACACACTGAACTGAGTGACATCCTATAAATAAAATATTAGTCCAAACTGACTATTACCAGTTCGGAAACAGGGGCTTATATCATAATTAATATTATTATTAATAGAAACACAAACAAAAACAATATTTGTGCATAAACTGATTCAGTGTCAATATTTAAACTTAAAATTTGTCAGGATTACAAAAGACATCGTTCCCATGCCTTTTCTTTCATACAGGGTGGTTTCATACAGGATTCCTCACAGTCAGGGGTATCAAAAAATACCCCCTGTATGTTCCACAGTTCTTATTCTTATTCTAAATTGTACACAAAACACTGACATATACAATTTTTGTAAATAGGAACCAACAATTTACACAGGCGAGCTTAACTCAAATATGAATTTTCTACCAGCAAACTTTATAGAGAACTTGTGGAATGGGTAAAAGTGCGCAACAAATAGCTTTAAAACATACTTAAACCTACATACTAATATTACATTTACATTTCGTAGGTAGTTTTCGAGTTACAGCTATTTCGCTACACTTCCTTTTGCAGAGTAATTGTATTGAAGTATACTATTATGCAACTCGTAAGATAGTTGAGAGAAGACCCGTGCCCAGTAGTGGGACACTAAAAACTGTTGAAGTGACTATGCTTAAAATTGACATGAACCTTACATTATTGCTTTTCACACTGCAGTTTATGGGTTTGATCCCCACCTGAGGCAGACATTTGTGTGATGAACGACATGTTCATCACACATATGTAAGTCTTGATTCTGAGTGTAATTATCTATTATAAGTAACTATGTATTTAAAAAAATAATTGTATATGTATGTATAGTATATCAGTTATCTGGTTTTCACAACACAAGCTCAGCATAGGATGGGATCAGGTGACTGTTTGTGTTAGTGTCTCAGGATATTATTGAAAAGGATAACACAAGGAAAAGATATCAGCATAGGATAGGATCAGTTGACCGTGTGTGTTTATGTCCCAAAACATTATTATTATTTCAATTCCAATAAAAAATCCAAAACAACAATTCAGACTGGCCGTTTTAGCAAGAAAAGAATAGAATATCTGCTGATTCTTATGATCATTACTCAAATCAGACCCCATTGCTAATTTTTATCAAAAAATAAATAATAAAAACTGGTCCTTCTTAATCAAAACATGATAAATTAATAAATTAAGTGTTGTGTATTATATAATATATATTTTGCTTTAAAATTTCTAGGTATGTATATGGAGGCTCATTCCACTGCCACCTTCTCACTGATAATCATTTGTAATCACAAGTGAATCAGTATACTAGGCCAGTGCGTTCCATCATAGACAACATCGTTGCTTGACATCAGTTAAGTTGTAGTCAAGTGCTAGCCTATAGCAGTATAAAAATAAAAGAAGCTAAGCTTGTTCATTTGTCAAACACATATTGCAGTCCAGTCAAATAAATTACACTATTCTTTTTCAAGGTAATTTTTGTAACTCTGCAGTAATATGGCTAATAATTAATCCACAATACGTTAATTAGAAGCATAATATACCTATTATAAGTACTTATATCGAATTAGAAGCCTTTAGTTAGTGTAGAATGGTTAAGACAAGGTACGACTTTATATTTTGTAGAAGGATAACAATGAATCTCTGTTTTACACTGCATAACGTGTGCTGACCATCGTATAATGAATAACTTTTCCCACATTTCACAATCGAATTCTTGCCAACAGACTATAGTAAAGCCTGTACGTTTATAAAGTAGTCTCGTTAAATTGAAAGAATTTAGTCCAATTATACTATATTTAAGCTAGTTTGAAAGTAAATTAAGTTTTTATTGTTTTAAAAAGATGGAAAGCAAGATAAGTCGAACATGAATCATCAAAGTACACAAACCAAGATTCCAGAAGCGATGGACGCAAAGACATTGCGTTTTTCTCCACCCTCGAACCACACACAGCCCGGCAAAGTAATGTTCTCAAAGCAGCTCATGATTTAACTAATTCAATTAACAATGATTAATGCAAACTGTTGTTAATTTTAATGGAAACAGTTCAGCCAACAACAAATAAGCAAGTAGGTAAATAAAAATGACAGTTCACTACACTTGCTTGACAGCTGCTAATGTCAACGTTATACACACTGTGACATTGACAATTGGCATTAAACTTTTACTCAGAATGAATTTCATCTCTAGCGAAGTTCAAACATTACTTCCTGATGCCCTCGTATCCTATCTATAAGTATACTCACCTTCTATTATGCATCTAGGTCTAGTATTTGCGTAAATTTAGGTATATTTCACAAAAAAACTGCCTCTGTGGTGGTCCAGTGGTAAGCGTGCTCGCATAATAACCTCAAGCTCCCAGGTTTGATTCTCGGATCGAGTAAAAAAACGACTTAGTTTAGCTCGAAGCTTGAAATTATGCCCAATGAACGGCAATAGGCTATTACAACATATGGGACCTAAATATAGCCGGTGAAAATGGGTGATATTCATCTTTGCCTTTTGTGATACAGGCGTAACGGTATTTCACTAAAAACAGTTCTCTCTTTGACAAGTAACTAGGGGATTTGAAAATCCAGTCTATTCCGTTTTGTCCAGGTTTCTGCTGGATATTGCAGCTGGATAACGTGACTAGGCATAGTAGATAACTGCTGGTTTAGTATTAAAAAATGACACGAAACCGTTTCTGTAACTTGAGTCTGATAAGCCGTTTAGTAATATAGTTGCAAGTTGCAACCGCAATTCTGAACTTATGCAATACGATAAATACGAAAGTGATATAATATCGATAAGCGGTTATACTATAAAATGCTAATTACTATGGTATACTTATTTAGTTAAAGTTAACGAGACCAGAATGTTGGTGAAAGCAATTTTGATACTGAGTATTGAAGCCACAATTTTTCAGGTGAGTACTGTCTTGCATAAACATACATACAATCACGCGTTTGTCCCATAAGGGTAGACAGAGACTATAGAGAGCCACCTGCTACGATCGAAACATACTTCCATATATGATCGAAACATACGTCATACATGCGCGGCGGTTGTGAGTGCTGTCCTGTCCCTCTTATAGGACATCACTAATGAGATCAGCGAATGTCCTCAGGCGTCTTCTCCCAACGTTTCCACTCACCTCCACTGTGTATATACCTCTCTTGCTTATCCAGATCCCTAATAGAGCAAGCTCGCCCAAACGAGCAACTCGCCATTGGTTGCACTACCGCCGATTTGTGGCAAGTTAGCATTTGCCCCTGCCTATAATTTTGCTGTGTAAAGTTTATAGCCCACTTACACGACCTTGCTCCAATACCGTTCCCACCCAAAATCGCTGCATCGCCTAAACTAAGGCGACTGATCACACTCCAAGCGGCGTCAGCTAGCTGGCACCCAGCTATCCGCGTCAACTGCTTTCGCTTTTTGCGATAGACACAGATTCCATTGAAGCAATTCGTGTTTTATTGGCTATGTCTCGATTAAGCAGTCAGCGCGCGGAAACTGCTATTTTGCTGATGACCTAACCCAATCGGCCGGAAGGGCCTCTATTGGTTCACCGGACTTTTTCGCTGAGCCGTCCGAGGTCGAACCGATGCGCTAACAGCGAGCTGCCGAGTGGAAGTCGTATAAGTGGGCGTTTAACCTTTAGGACTTCTTCATGATTCATTTGAATTATATCAGTATAATTGTAACACCTTATACCTAAACTCGTTTAGAGCTTAACTACTACCGTAATTCTATTCGTTCTAATGTGGATTTCTCTTTCAGGCTTCTTTCTCCCAATGTATACCTCAAGCTCAGATTCCAATAGAGCCCATGTTAACGGCTTTTGAACCGTATCCAGTCCCACCAATGCCTATTATGGGCCGCATCGTCGGTGGCAACTTGATACTTGACACTAAAAACCCTAACAGCCCAGGGGTATCTATAGCCTCGGAACAATTGATCATTGATGGCCATGTTATAGTCACTGGTAAACTGCCATTTTTGGGTACGGTTGCGCTAGATGGAATCGTCCCAGCGGCTGGCAAAAGTGCAGTATCCTACGAGTGTGGGACTTCAATACCAGGAGAAGGTTTATATGGAGCTTACCCTGGTATCTTACCTCAGAATGGGGTAGAACTAATCGGCCCAGGAATTTTACCAAATGGATTGCCCATTGGACCAGGAGTCCAAAGTGGGTATGTTGGTCCGGAATATTTCTTACCAACCGGCCAGGTCGGCACTGAATTTTTAGGGCCAAATGGTTTGCTAAATCCGGGTATTGTAGCACAAAATGGATTTATTGGAACTGGCTTTTTACCACAAGCTAATTTAGTTGGTTGTTGATTGCTCCAGAATGGACTACGCCCAGATGGATTGCTAACGATAGATTCGGTTTGAATAGAGTGAATTTAACTAAAAGACTTCTAAATCTGTTATAAAATATTGTTGTTAGATACCATGTTTATATTGTTTATTGTTATTTAATAAAGAGAATGTGTACCTACAGTTTAAGTGATTTTTGAAAATTATGGGTGCCTCACCACTGCCTCAGCTATAGTTCGAGAATGAAAGACTAAAAACGAACTATTAAGTAGACCATTTCCACTGATGTTAAACTATATAACATGTTCAAATTACTACCTCGGGAGCTCTGCGAGAAAGCAACATCGGCATATTGCAGTCCATAGCTGGATATAAGCCTCTCCCAATAAGCGCCATTTCAGCTGGTCTTCGGCTTGTGTCTATGAAATACTCACTCCACCTACTTAACTGGAGAGTGTACGTATGCCAAAACAGCAATCCATCCAAATAGGTACACAAATTAAAGCTCAAAGTTTTAAACAAATAAAATACAACACAAATACTTTTAATAAGTTTATTACAAAAGTGTAAAGATAACTTACATAACTAAGCATAGTTATTCAAAATGGCGTCATATACCAAAATATATGATAAAATATTACGTAAAATTGGTACAATTATGTCATAGTCGATCACAGATTGTATCGCGTCGTCACAAAGTCACGTATTGTACGTGATGTTACTAACTAATACTAGGTGCATTGTTATGACATCAGACCTTAAGACAAACCTCTGTATCTCGCAACTCCATTCACTTCCGACCTTCATAGGCTACAAGCCACAATAGAAACCAAAGACAATAAGGTCTAACCCGCGCCAAAGAGCATATTAAACGCTTGACCCGTACCAATAGAGAAACGAATCTAAAATGGCGGCACTAACTAATCATTCCCTCTTACTCGCACTTCATTGCTGTCACACACGTGAGTAGGTACAGCACACAAATAAATAATATTCTGTTTCATTCAACTATGTATTCAGTATTAGGCATTAAATTTTATACGTTCTAGTAATCCAATAAGCACTTGGTTGGCTTTTTAACTAGGTACCTACATATTAGTATCTTGTTTATTTATTTCAAAACAACCAAGGTCAAAAATACTATCTATCTTACTACCTTGTTTTGCTGACAGTCCAAACAGTCATTCAAGTACAAGCCGTCATTTTAGATTTGATATTTTTTTGGTATTTGTATCGAAAATTTAAATAGGTTAGACAAGAAAAAAAAATGAGCGATTTTTATTTCTAAGTAACAAAAAGTAATCTATCAAAAATTCTTCCGCGTACAGTATCTCACATACAATGCGATGGTGCGCGTACTGTCTTTTTCATAGAAAGGTACCGTACGGATAGCATATTTAATAATTTACAGTAAAGTAAATTACTGCATATTATTATCTTTAAAACGCTAGCTTATAAAATACTTTCCGATTGTACCTACGGTCTATAAGTATCATTGTGGCATTCCCATAAAAAATATTTAAAAACCTTAAGTTTGGGCTAATCTCATAGGTCGGTTGAAAATAGAGTCACTTAAAGTCTAAGGTCTTAATGTATCGCCTTCTCAACCATAACAGTATCCCTCGTTCTGGTAACACCATTCAGGTTCTAAGGATTCCGCTTGAATGCCCATGCGCACGAGACGTTCTCTGTAAAAAAAATAATAGATGGATTGCGGGCTGACCAAGAAAAGACACTTCATAAATTTTGTAACCACCTTTAGTGTCGCATTGCTGGGCACGGGACTTCTTTAAACTATTTTAAATATTTAGAATTACAATTATCATATCATAATCGATAAAATATTATAGAATATCCGACAAAATAAAATATTATATTACAGACATAATTAACCACTTCTCCCTCGCTTGCCTATACTACAAGAAGCAGGGGAGAAGGGAGGAGTCTGGTCTAGAAGAAATTCTATAGGGCCTATCTTAACAAATAATCAAATCTAACCTCCTTAGTTATAGTTTAGTCTTGCTAATACTTGAAGTCTATTATAAGACGATCCAAGAGGCGTATTGGCAACGAATCCCTCATCAAGGCTAAATTGCAAAACCTCGAGCATTGCCGCTTAGTTGCTAGTCTTTCGGTCTCCTATTAGATACACTTTGGGGAGTGTGAATTGAAATTACATAATCTTTTTCCCCAGCCCACTTCTTTCATCGAACAAGTAGAGGTACAGCTATACGCCACCTATAGGTGGAAATTCCACCGTTACGCACTAAGCGCTTTGCTACCACTTTTATTGTGCGAACTGCAAAGTTGTGGAATCTGTGTCTTTAAATCACGAATAATTCGGTACCTATATACCTACTGGGTAAGCTCGTTCCATCGTAGAAAACATACGAGTTGTGGTCAAGCACAAGCCTTTAATAGGATAAAAAAAAATGATTAAACTCTAACCTGATATGCAACATGCGGTGTTCAGCATCTTTCCAAGAGGCAGATGGTTCAGCCCACAGCCTCTCAGCGAGGGCGGCGGCGCGCGGCCACAGACGAGCGTCTAATGTTGCTGAGTCAGCTTGTTCGGACCATAGGGCTGCTTCACCACCTATAAAGCATTACTTGATTTTACTACCTACCCCTATTACAAGTTTGACAACACAAAATTCTTTTGAAATACTACTCTTTTTAACCTATCGAAATGAATTGGAAAATTGATTTCATTTTTGTTTTTGTAGTCGATGGCTAACCACTAACAAAGGTAAAGAGAGGGTATATTTTGGAATTTTATAAAGACGACCTCGGGTTCGATTCCCCGAAGCGGTAATTTCCGTATGTCAGTGTTTTGAAAGAGCCGAATGTCTTTCAATATATTGTTCAACGTGATAAGTGCATAATGTGATAAATGAATAACTTACCCAAAATCAGATGTTTCATGTCCCCAGCCATTGCTGCGGGGCTGTTCTCATACACCTTCTGCC
Source organism: Meganola albula (assembly GCA_936450015.1). NCBI lineage: Eukaryota > Metazoa > Arthropoda > Insecta > Lepidoptera > Nolidae > Meganola > Meganola albula. Next base: position 12,537,985 of record OW388146.1, on the reverse strand, counting down.
ACCCGATATAAGGAGAACACCAGTTGTTCCCTAAACCAAACAAAATACAATTCTATTTACGAACTTCAACAGTTTCAAATATTACTAAACAAAGTTCTTCACAAGCACATGACAAGAATTTTTTTTTGTAAGTTTTGTGTTTTTTTCCACAAACACAGCATCATGTAGTACCAAATTAAGCAATTATTTTTCTTGTGTTATGGGTACTAGAAACGGACACATTACAGGATTTTTTTTAATAATTATTATAATATATAGATTACACCCAGACACAAGACAATAATGCTCATCACACAAGATTTGTCCTGGGTGGAAATCGAACCTACGTCTTCGTTTATTTCCACAGACTACTAAGAGAATGTGTACTCATGCAAAGACGACGAACGTCGGAGCACGTTATAATCTATGCCTACATTACCTACTAATAAAAAGTTGTAGAGCTTGCTTGGTTGAAGGCGCTAGGCGCTAAACTCAGGGACGATTTAAACAAATCCTGTCATTTTTTATTTTATTGAAGATGGCTATATCAGACTACTTTTTTTGACCCTCCCCTGGGCACGATTAAAAATGTAGTTCAGGCGAACTGAGGTCTGACAGGAAAGCTAGTTATGGATAAACAGCTGGATAATTGATCGAATTTTTTTGGCCACTTTACAAGGCAAGTCTTTTGTGTCCTGTACGTCTGCTTAACCCCACCAATCAGCTATAGTATTACGTATAGTATCATACCTATTAGGTATATGTGGTATTACTGTGGGTATACCCTACGTCCGTATCTCAAATATCATTTACTAATTTCAAATAAGAATAGGACTGGACTCGGGGCTAACTTAATACCAAAAACCAAGCAAAAGTAGCGTCAGCACAAAATATCAAACCACACACAATAACTTATGTTAAAATGTATGGAAAAGTCATTTATGTAGAAAAATATGTACCTACTATGTAGCTACCTACCAAAGTAAAGTTACGCGCTGAGATGCCACAAACTTGTACACAAATACACAGAAACACTGATACACAACATACACACACATTTTAACATACCTACCTGTACCACAACTTTTTGTCGACCAAAGTTAAAAAAATTATCATATTTAAATATTCTTCTCCGAATTTACAATCACACTGAAACTACAATAAGACACGCGCGTTTTTCAATTTTTATCTAGATGTGATTATTTTTTCAAAACAAAAGTTTTTTGTTCACCGTACTAAAAATTTATAAGTTGTTGCACTTTCTAGTCCAAGATAACAGATTTTCAGTTGCAAACACAGTAATGGCGGCACTTAAAACAGCAGTATATGACTTACCCTCTCCAACCCACGCGCCGTACCCGCAGTCGAAGTAAAGCGCATCATAGTTGGAAATGATGAGACGATAGCCTTTATTTAATAGACCGTCGATTTGAGGATCAGATCCTGTGGTCCACACCTGGTTAATAAATTCTTTTAAGGAAATTCATTGTAAATGAATGAAATTTCTTCTTCCTAACTCCCATAAAAGAACAGAAGAGAGGACTTCCAAATAAAAAATTCTTTTTGAAGCATGTCTTATAATTTAAGCTAGAATTTCTAAGCACTGTGTTCCTTTGCGAAACTTTATTATTTGTGATAATGAAGCTATAGATAGACCGTTTAACTTGCGTATCGCCATCTGAGGTACAAAGTCATAAAACATTAATTAAATCTCATAAAGAACTATTTAACCACAGAAAAAAGTAATGTAAGACTTATTCGTCACTAATATCCATATCGCTTAAATCATCATCACAGTCTGTGCAGCTTGAGGAGTCAGAATCTTGGCGATAGACGATACGCGAGTTAAACGGTCTATCTTTAAAGGATGAAATAATTTAACTAGAGTCTTTAAACTCAACACAAATTTTAAGTATGTCTTCATGAAAGAAACTAAAAGACTTATGAATTAGGTCTAAATGTAGGTACTCACCTGGATGATATAGTCTTTATTGTTAAGGAATTCATCAATACCCTTGAACTCCGTGAGGGTGCTGGTCCAAAGAATTAGTGGTAACTTCTTTCCAAAGGCCTGAAACAAAGTTCGTTAAATTATTTCACAAAAGTCATCTGAGTATAGGTGCATCGAAAGGTAAAACTGTGGCTCTACAGAAATATTGGATGAACTACATCACAAATTTCTGCAGTCTGATACCCAGATGCAAATTGGACCTGGTCTCGCATCGCTTTAAGCGTCATTTACAAGTAAAAGGCCAGGATGCATGCTAGAGGGGTAATAATATGTTCATAGTTTTATACAGACCTTGTAAGCTTTATCCTGTGCCTTATTCTGGAAGTAGTTCCAGAGTTTCAAGAAGCTGCTCTTGTCCAGATTCCACCGGTTTTGAATCATGAAGTTCTGGATTTCCTCTGAGGAGTTCCAACATCTCTCGCTAACTTCGTCGCCACCCATGTGGAATATATCTGGACTGAATACCTCTGGAAGGTGAAAAGTGATTGAAGATTATGATAAGCCAAATGTTTAGTTCCTGAATCATGTTAAAAATGTAAGAGGATTATATTCCTACACAATAGATTATGTGTTAATGAATAAGTCTTTTCTAGAACTACTAATGAATTAATTTTACCAGCCATATCGGTGTAGATATCCTCCAAGTATTCATAAAGCTCATCTTTGATAGGGTTCAATTGTCCACAAGGTGGCTCAACGCAGTAGTGTCGCCATGGTTCCGCCTGCAAACATTTCAAAGAAACCTCTTCGTTAAATATGATTAGTTCCTGCTACATTCTACTTCTGCATTTGTTCTAATAGTTTTGTTACTAGACCCTCCAAAAATACAGAAGAAGTTGTAAGTGAAAGCTAGTAAGATTTTTCATTTGCTTACCTTAAAGCAAACGGTGAGATCAGAATCCTGCCAGCCCTCTCCAACGTGCGCTGGAGCATCAAACTCCGGCAGTACTCTCACGCCTCGCACACGACCGTATTCTACTACTTCCTGGATCATTTCTTTAGTGTACACCTAAATAAAAGTTCCAAAGTTTAATCGTAGTTTTACTACGCATTGCCACCCAGATATAAAGAACTGTAATTATCCTATACCTTAGCTGGTGAATATGCACCAAGTTTAGTCAACTGCGGTCTTCTGGTAGACTCGAAGGGGAAGCTCTGACTATCCGTGATGTGCCAGTGGAAGGTGTTCAGCTTCACAGCAGCCATCCCATCTGTAGAACATTCTCAAATTTATAGATCTGTCACAGGCAATCAAGTGTTATAGGTTTCTTATTCTAAATTAGGCTTGCGCTTGACTACAACTTGCCTGATGTTAAGCAATGAGGTAGTCTACAATGGAACGCGCCTGACCAATATACTAATTCACCCATGATTACAAATAATTTTCGATGAGATGGTAGCAAAATGAGGCTTCATATGGTCTACCACCAGCTTATGGTCACCTGATTTCACCACCCGGGGACCAAGTGTCGGTATTCAGATTAAAGGTGCTCTACCACGGATGGAGTTGTCTTAACACCAAAATCCTCAGGATCCTCAAATATTTAGCTCTAAGAGAAGCCGATTTACTAACGGAATACTTTCTCCGTTATAGAGTACTCTACAATACGTTTCATTTAGAACCATGACTATTTATGGCTCCACCAGGCAACTCGTCATATCACGATTATTCGGCAACGTGTATTTGCCTGGTGAGTGATGACTGGGTGGATGACCAGTGACTACCTGCTGCTGAAGCCTAGCTGGTGCTAAATGAGAGAATCACGGTGGCAAAACCCTCGGATTCAAATTATTTTAAAAATGGCTGTGACTCAAATCTACATCTAACAATAGGTACTTACTAATATAAACTCCTAGGTGCTCATAGCCCATTCAGATTCCCCCCTCACAGAAGAACAACAAATGCGTGTACATGAAGAAGGAAAGTACTTACCAATAGTAGCTTTGATAGCATCGACAGTGTAGAAGTTCCTCGCGGTGTCCAGGAGAATACCACGGTACGGGTACACCGGCTTATCGCTGATGTTCACATCTCTCACTATCTGCAGACAAATATTTTTAGTAATTAGTAATAGATAACCTCGGCCATCGATAAATTGCGTCACACTTCGTCATGATGTGGCTACTGCACAGTCAAGGCTACTAACTAAGATATTTGCCAGGCACAAAATAGTCCCTGTCCGTGTCTCCAAATGGTGAACCACACAAGTGTTTTGAGAGTCCACGTTACTACCACTTAGCATATAGAAAGCAAAGTTGGGCTTGTGAAATTTTCACATCATTGTGTTTTGGGACTGTAGACACGCACACATGCCTATTGTAAATACAAGCACTATACAAGAAAACTTTTTAACCAGTCCGCAAACTTTAAGAACATAAACTTAAACAACATTAAGAAAAAGAAATGAAGTAACGTCTAACAGAATGTTCTAACAATTGATACTAAAGGCACGGTCGCCCTCTCGCCGCCGTATCAACTGTGGCCGCACAGTAACTGGTCAATATTTTTTCCTGTTATTGAAACCCATGTGTGTGTCGTACCGTTCAGACCGCTCCCGGACCAGAGTTCGGAACAACTAGTCCGGTTGTGAACGTAGTTAGCGACACTAGTGTAGAGCATGTAACTCTACTTTTTGGATTAACAATAAACGGGATTTATACACTACATAAACTTTTGGTAGGCTTCGGCCGTGTTTAGTGACCACCCATCAGACAAAGCCGCTCCGCCGAGCGGTCTTGCCGTGTTCCGGTGCGATGTCTGGCGACACCATGCAGAGGGTGGGTCGGTATTATTGCTCCTTTATGATATCGATCCTTAAGGAAGCTCATTCCACTGCCACCTTCTCACCGAAAATCATTCGTAGTCACGAGTAAATCGGTACACTAGGCTGGCGCGTTCGATCGTACACTACATCATTACTTAACATCAGACAAGTTGTTGTCAAGCGCCAGCCTATCTCAGAATAAAAAAATAAAAAAACTACCATTTGTATCATCCAACCCCGCTCGTACCTAAAGAGATGACCGCGTTAAGATCGTAGAAGGTAGAGCTATCTAACTCAATGGGAAATAGGTCTTAGGTGACGTAAGTTATGCTAATAAGTAAGTAAATGACGTGTACTTAGGGGCGTAACTGAACAGTTCCATCGTGCACTGCACCGCGGGAAGTTTCTACAACTAGAACATGGGAAAGGTGAACACTGAACAAAAACCGCGTTCGAACCGTAACATTATAGAGATTGTACTTTGATACTATTCTGTCTGTTGATTGGATTTTCTAGCTTAAACTGCTAAAACGATTTATACAAATTTGGTATTGTAGTAGTTTCAACTAGTACTAACTAGTTGGATGAAAAGTGTATGTGTAGATGTAAATTTTAACATAAATAAATCAATAAACCTAATAACGCGGAAATGTTGCTAGCCTTCTGGGTATGTTCCCTGAATATAACGATGCGGAGGAATTTTTTGACGCATTAAAGTTAGGCATTACATATAGTTAGTTTGTTCTTTTAGGTTATTATTGAGAATGTTATTCTGTTAGTCAATTTTCTTGTCAATTGTATTATCCTAATGTTGTCATTAAATGATTTCCCCTATAGTTTCGTTCACTGTCAATTCGATTAAAATGTCGACTGCATAGGAGAACTATAGACGCATATTGTGCAAAAAATCACTCTTGATAACAACGACTGAATCAAATCAATTTTTACACTCAGTCATATTAATAGGTCAACGTTTACGTAGGCCGACCGTTTAACTCGCGTATCGCCTATCGCCCAGATTCTGACTCCTCAAGCTGCATAGACAGTGATGATGATTCAAGCGATATGGATTTTAGTGACGAATAGTCTTACATTACTTTTATCTGTGGTTAAAGAGTTCTTTAAGAAATTTAATTAATGTTTTATGACTTTGTACCTCAGATGGCGATACGCGAGTTAAACGATCTATCTATAAGGCTTTGCTGATTAATAATGCAACCACTCTGTTATGAATGAACGACCAGCCAGTTCTTATAGAAGTACTTAGGTAGATTTCGAAAAAATTTGGCGTAGGGAGTGGCATACATTTTTTAATTTAAAGTTATAATATGGATCTTCGACAACCTTAGAGTTGACTAAAAAGGAAGGCAAGGTGACTGACCGCCTAAGTATAGCCTGCTACTTGGTATTAATGCGATGATCCTGAATATTTTATGCTAATGTGACAAAGTCAATGAACGAAACCGGTCTGGTTTATTTGTATCGAAGTTCTCTCACCTCGGCGATATCAAAATACAATCTTTAGATGATATTTAGCTAAAAGCCCATAATTAAATCGAATTTTAAAATACTTCATTTTATAGACGTAATGTCCCACCGCTGGGTAAACGAATTCCCCGTCACTTCAACCCTTTTTAGTGACATGGGTCTTCTCTCAACTATCTTATGAGTTGAAAGAGTTTAGACCTTAATCCACACACGCTGGCCAAGTGCCTCGAACGATTAAGTTCTTATACATGCCGGTTTCCTGTGATGTTTTCCTTTACCGATATTCAGCAGCGGAGATGAAGCTATTCACACAAAGTTGTGTGGGCACGACCAGGAACGAACGCGCGACCTTATTTTTCTAAGGCGAGGCCCGTACCGCTGCGCCACCGATGCTCAAATTCCCCGTAACCTCCAAAAAATGGAACGCTTTTTCCATCTTTGCGACAAACTAACTTAGATCCTTGCCCTATCATCACCGCATCGATATTGAGCAGCGGCGATGAAATAATTCCTACACAGACGTGTGGGCACGACTGGGGATCGAACCCCCGACCTTATATTTCAAAGGCGAATAATAATAAAATATACCGCTGCTAATAATAATAAAAATAAATAATAAAGTTTCCAGATCTTACCAGCATATGGTTCCTGATGTCATCATAGACGAAGAGTTGTGACAGTGTCTCCAGCCCATGACGTAAGCCGAAAAAGGAACTAGCTCTGATAGTGGCGTTGATGACGTCACTTGATGCTGGAGAGATGCGGAGCTCGTAACCCTCGTCCATGTCCAGGGAAAATTCTGCATAAACCAAGATATTATTAAAACTCCTGGCGTGAACCGCTGAACTGATTTAGATAAAGCTTTAAATAAAGATGGTTTGAGACCTAATGAGCCGCCAAAGTCACTAGACAAATTATGTACATAACAAAGCGATACAAAAGATCGAAAACTTAGAGCATTTAACAAAGGATATGTTGCACGCAACTTCTAGTACTAAATTGTTTCTGCCAGTTTTTGGGGGAGGGGATTTAACCACGTACAGCACACATGGAAAAGTTGAAGCGTTTTTACAAATACACACGTAAATAAAAGCTATACACAAACACAAAACATGAACAGTTTATGCATACAAACTGTTCATGTACCTCGACTGAGGGGACCGCACACAATACCAGCTCCGGGATAAATTTTCTAGAATAAAAAAAACAAAATAATGGTCTTGACATTCACCTTCGAAATGTCACGTGACAATCTTATGTCACTCCTATACATTTTGTTCTTTTCAGTCATTCGTTGTCGCTTCACTTTGACACCTTGTCTAGGGGCTCAGGATAGATTTGAATGCGTAAAAGGAAGGTTATGCTTTTGAGCGACAACCGAAATACCAACAGAAGACAGCAGAATGATAGTAACTTAAGTTTTTAACACAGAATGGACTTAGTATGTAAAAGAATAATGGAAATTATGGTCATTAGTATATCGGTCCCGGTTCGTGAAATACGATTAGGTAAACTATTTTATACTTAAATAACCATATGTAGGCACAATCTCAGACTAAAAGTTTAGTTGAAAATGTTAAAACAAAATTAAATTAAAATACTTTTTTGAAACGGGAGTCTACACAAAAACAGTCCAATTTCTCTTCGTACAGTTTGATAACAATGCCAATAAAAACGTGTGTTTATATTCCTCTACTAAAACTGTCTATGCCTTATGCCTTATTGGTACCTATAAAAACGAACTTCGTAATAATGGCTCCTGATTTCTATTGTGTAATAATTTGGCAGTGTCCCAGTAAATACCACAACTCAGAAATTAGAAGACACATAGAGCAGTCAACCGTCTGATGATTGTTATGATCTGTGAGTAGAAAGTACTTTTTTACCTTTGATATCTGGCTTCTCGTTAACCAAGAACACGGTAACACCCTTCCCAGTCGCTTTGGGAGTAATGCCCTTGGGGACTGACCCAGATATTAGGCTCTTGAATCTCTGTGAACAAAACAAGATTATTTATCAAGATTATGAATCAGTAGCAACGCGACGTAGACCTAGACTTTTGCGCCGATAAAATGGGAGTTATTCTAACAGTGACAGTTTAAGCCTTAATCCACTCACGCTGGCTAAGTAAGGGTTAGTAGATTTTGGATTAATATTCAGTTTTTACCCCTAGTTTCCACTGGGGAAACATGCACCAAAAGCATGTTGAAAGCACTATCTATCTCTATCGTTTAGAGATGAATAGAAAGAGAAAAGACTTTGCTTGTATCGTGTTTTGTTGTGCAGTGTAAACACCGTGTTAGACATGTCTCTTTCCTCATAATTGAATTTTTTTTTTACTATTCGAATTGAATTGAAATTTAGAAGTAAATTGTACTCGCAACCTTACTCATGAATCTCTATCTATTGGTGCCAAAGGTTATAAAATTCGTTCAGAAGCTTTTGAGATTAACTCGAACATACATACTGACGTGGCGTAGTATCGCGCAATATTAGGCCTCTGAGTAAAACATGAAAGCATGATAGCAGGAGTGGCTCAGCGGTATTGAACTCGCCTTTGAAATTTACGGTCGCGGGTTCAATCCCAGGTGGTGCCCACAAATCTTTGTGTGAATTGTTTCACTGCCGCTGCTCCGAATCTTTAAAGGAAAACATCGTGAGGAAACCAGCATATCTAAGAATGAATCATTCTAAGACATGTAAGATCCGTACTTGGCCACTGTGTGGATTAAGGCAAATAGATAAGAGAAGACATTACATTAAAAAGGGTTGAAGTGAGTAAAATATATTCCGTCGCGATTTCCCAGAGTGGCGGTAGCCCTGGTCAGTACAGGACAACACGATAAATGTTGTTGATCAACAGCCTGATCCAATAACTTAAATTGTCTGGCAACGTCCTAAGTCAAGCTGCGTCCCCAAATGGATAGTCCTTAAAGCAGTTATCGAGCCCTTGATCAGTTTGATCCGTTGAACTCATTGGGGTCCCTAGCCTCGAAGGAAACCAGTTTCGTTGAGCTGGCATAAATCGACGTCTTAATGTAGGTAGTAAATGCAAATCTGATATACACAAGAAATGCTCGCCAAAAAAGTCCGGTCAATAAAACACTCTGGCTAATTAGATAACTTTGTCCAAAACGGTAGGATTTTCTGTTTGTTTCAAATATTAGGTACTTACGTTGCCAGCCTCCGTCATAAGGTCAGCGGACCTTCCGTCATTTACCAGCTTGACGTCGATCTTACCCAAGTTGATTTTGGATAAGAAATTACCCAGATCGGTTTCTCCGGTTGGTCGCGGCCATAATAAACCTACGGCAAAATATTAAACAGTTGAGTAAATAAAGATACAATTCCGAATGGAGCTGCTAACGGTGATTATATTATTAGGAGTATACTCAATGGCCAGCGGCAGCACATGCAGCTGGCCAAACAAATTGTTGACTGACATGCAGCCGTCAGTCTATTTCCAAAAAAAATGTTTGGCGGAGTCTATAAGCAACTTCAAGTTCTAAATTGTTTCTACCAGTTTTTGGAAGAGGCGAGGTAACTACGCACACAGAGAGTGTTTTGTAAACACGTCTACTCGTAGTCGTAGTCTTAGTGCAAAAAGGTAATCTTCTAATTGTTTAGCTATCATATCTAGCAGTGGAAACAGTCCATACAAGCTGAATCCCAACAACTTCCCTTTACGAATTGGTCAATATTACGTACTTATATATGTACTAGCTTTCCGACAGCGGCTTCGCCCGCGTGTATGTCGGTTATCGCGCCAAAACATTACCTTCTTTTTAAGCAGTCGGATAAAAACTATCCTATGTCCTTTCTCGGGTCTCAAACTACCTCCATACCCAATTTCATCCAAATCGGTTCAGTAGTTTAAGTAAAACAAAAATAAATATGACAAAAACGATCGGTGACGGTAGTGAAGAGATATTATTTTCCTAAGTAAGAACTTTTTTGCTCTGTCTTCCCTTTTTCAGTCTTCCACCCTTCACCACTGATATCTAGTCTAAAGGGCTCGCGTGACGAACTGGATGCGAGCGTATCGGACAGCGGTTGTTAAAATTACGGAAATACGAAAAGGTCTGTTTTGATAGAAACTTAACTGCAACGTGAATTAGCCTACTGTTCCGTGTCAAATCTAAGGATGCACGTGCAGACAGTTACAGTTGGCACCTTGATTCGTAATAGTACCTTTACTAGTTAAATTCTTGGCACCAAATTGCGGATGTACATAATATGTAAAGTTTATGTCAACAGATGCATACCTATAGACCTATCTATAGAATAAACTCAATAACTTATCAGTTTTATCACGTTTATCTGCCTCGTATTATATTATCTGTGCTCGTATAAAGCCGAAAATTGTCACGTTTACAACATTAGTAGGAAGGATGGGATTTAATTAGTGGAATAGACGACATTGGGATGGTTAGGGTACCTCATGAAGAATGCCTTATACTTACCTATAGTTGTCATTCACTTTGTTAGGTCAAAGAGAGTTCAGAAAAAAGATATAGTGTTGCGCGCCGCGAAAATGCATAAATTTAGCACGTGCTCCCAGTCTAACCTGATGCAGCTAGCTACCAGAATTATAAGAGCGACTGCCATCAGACCTCGAAACCCGTAGGAAACCAGTAGCCGAGATGGTTAGACCAAGTGTCAGATTATAATCTTCTGACTACATGTCACGATTGTCATAGATGTGTTAAATGACAACCGGGACCGACGGCTTAACGTGCTCTCCGAGGCACGGAGGATAGTCCCTCAATAAACCAAACACCGAAACAAATTTTTGTAGTTACACAAATATTGTCCGGGGCGGGAATCGAACCCGCGACCTCCCGGGCACAGTATAGCCCAATCGGACGGCTTACATCGCTCGACTACCGATATCGTCTTAGGACATATTATACATTCATTAGTAATGAGTAATGACTCGAAGAATGTCTAGTTACAAATACATATACTATTAACCTTACCGGTTCAGGTAGTACCTATACTGTTCGTTTACCTATTCAACCGTGACATTTAAGAACCTGTTTAGGATGTTAGATAGAATTAGGTATTTACACCATCATCGAAACATTGTTAAAGATTTTGTGATTATATTCGGATATTATGTTAGCTTGAAGCTACAATTATTTTCAACTAACTTTCTACCCGCGCGTATGTCGGTTAACGCACTAAACTATTAACCTCTTTTTGCGCAGTCGGATAAAAACTATCCCGTCCTTCTCCTAGTCTAAAATATATCGATACCAAAATTCATCCAAATCGGTTCAGTAGTTTTGGCGTTGAAGTGCGAGAGACAGACAAAGTTTCTTTCGCATTTATCTTCTATAAATATAAAAATCAATGCCACTTTTCGTTGTAATTTTATAACTCAAAAAAGGGGTTACCTATTCAAACCAAATGTTTAGGCATTGTTCGGACTATTTTGTAGATGTTTTATGTGAAGTTTGCATAAAATCGGTTGAGCGGTTCTTTATTTATCACATTTTTTATAAATTGTTGAGTGGGCTATAGCTACCCGGGCGAAGCGAATACATTTATTTACAACAATAAACGATATTCGCGATGACAGTATAAAGTGACAGCTGATGTATCGAGACGCGGATGTGCCAACAAATATAAATTCTTTATTATTTGTTTGTTTTTTGTACATTGCTCAATTGTTTGTTTGGATTTTTTACTGATAAGCACTTCACCGGCGACGCGTGCTACACTTCTTGAAATCCACAACGGTGGGCATGATTTACTGTATTCTGTGCTTGTAGTAAACACTTCACAAGTTTCACAACGCTTTTTTAGTGTCCCACGGCTGGGCACGTGTCTTCTATGAACTATTTTACGACTTGAGAGAGTTTAGTGTGGATTATGGCCTAAAATCTCTCAAGCGTGTGTAAGCTGACCGAGTGTGGGTTGGTGGATGTAACATGTCCCGGAATGATTAATTTTAATTCTCATCCTTAGTTTCCACTGCACAAGAAAACATGTTGCAAGCACTATGTGCATGTGTTTTTGAAATACATATATACATTAATTAATTCTACTAACATAGTTATGTAAGGCATTGGTTACTAACAAATATGAACTTATACTGTCTGAAATAAACATTTTTTTATTTATTTACTACTAGCGATTCGCCCCAGCTTCGCACAGGTGCAATGTGTTATAAACCTTCCTCTGGAATCACTTTATCTATTAAAAAAACCGCTTCAAAATCCGTTGCGTAGTTTTAAAAATCTAAGCATACATAGGGACATAGAGACAGAAAAAGCGACTTTGTTTTATACTATGTAGTGATCTATCTCTATCGTTTAGGGATGAGTAGAAAGAGATAAGACTATGCTTGTATCATGTTTCGTTGTGCAGTGCAAACGCCCAGTTTTTATAAAAAAAATAGTCCTAATAGTGCAAGTTTTTTATAATCGGACCAAACAAACCAACTCTTCAGTTTATATACCTATAAGAAAACACATCAGATTCAAAGTAACGTCCTGAACCGAGGTTCGTCCCCACGTGGGGAGCCTACAAGGCAGTTGCTTACCATAGTCTCCGCAGAACATCTTGCAGGCCTCCATACTCAGCACGGGTTCTTTGTTCTGAGGGTCGTTCCTCGTCTTCACACATCTCTGATCATCGCACGACCATCTCCACGGCAAGGACTCCTCAGCTGTCGTCACGCTATAATAAAAAATAGGGTGTTTCAATTTTTTTAAAACTCAATAAATGAAAATTAAGGTCATAAAAAAAATTATATGACTTTTTTTATGTTTAATTTTTGAGTTTTATTTTTCCCTATTCTAAGGGATTTTTTTTTTATTCCACCGAAGCGTACCACCAGTTGTCACGTGATTTGCACCACCCGGGGCCCACGGACGAAGGTGACTCAGCCCCCAAAAGTTCCAAGTACTTTCACACTTTAAAGGCGTTATCTTATTAAAAGGTTTTCGCCAACCTTGAACATAAATAGAGGGCGAGTCTATTGCCATTTGCTATTTTAAGAGATAAAACATTTCATAATGTATGTATTTCATAACGGACTAGATAGATAGGAGTGCTAGTATGATAGCCCGGTTTACATACAATTACATAATTCTATTGTTAAACTATTGCGTGTCTGTAGCATTTTATAAACTGCTCTATATTGAAAAACAAAACTTATTTCAAGCCTCAATTGTACAATAATATAATACTATACTAGATTTTACTTTGTATTCGGTACAAATTTTATTTCCTAGTTTATCTTATTCGTAACTGCCGTATCATTCATTAAAATAAAACTACTTTTTATAGTAATAATAATAATAATGATAATTTATTGCATAAGAAAGGATAACATTGCACTGCATACATTTGGTTCACGTAGATATACATAAACATACGAGTATAATACTTATAAACTCTATCCCTTAAACTAGGTCTGGCCTGTATCTTAAGAGATAGATTCAGCCATTTTGTAGGTGTTGGCCGACCGTTTAACTCGCGTATCGCCATCTGAGGTACAAAGTCATAAAACCTTAATTAAATCTCTTATAGAACTATTTAACCACAGATAAAAGTAATATAAGACTACTAGCTGCCCCAGCGAACTTCGTACCGCGCAAAATTGTGAATCTAAACCATTCCCAGATCCCCTTGAACACACACAAAAAATTTCATCAAAATCGGTCCAGTCGTTTATCATCATCACTGTCTGTGCAGCTTGAGGAATCAGAATCTTGGCAATAGCACAGATTACTAATTAGTTACTAGGCGATACGAGAGTTAAACGGTCGGCCTATAACGGATTTTATCGCGGTTTATTTTAGATTTTAGATCCCGACGTTTCAAAGTCTTTTCAGACTTCATGTTCACGGGTTGTTCATATACATACGCATTCTTTTTTTTTCGTCTATATGTGTTTATTATATCGAACAAACATTTTTGCTCACTGCACTAAAAAATGTAAAGTTGTTGCGCATTCCAGTCCAAGATGGCGGATTTCCAATCCTATTCATATTTGAAGTGAGCAATACAGAAGGCACCGTAACTAGGTAAACCACAAGAAATAACACCGACAACCGAGGGAAATACGCAATAGACCACAACGAGATAATGTAGCGAGTTAAAAAGCAATATATTTTAATGTTGGTACGAAGCCCTCTTCTATCCTTTAGTTGCACTAGTATTTATTATTATCAGTTGCATTATCTACAACCACGCTGTTCTAAATTCCAATACCCCACGATGTCAATATCCTAGAATATTAAATAAATAAGTTATTTAATAATAATAATAATAATAATAATAATAAATCATTTATTTCGATCAACTAATTGGATCATAAAATGCAATAAAATACAATGTCACCAAATTAATAAAACACAACAAGATCAATAAATTCAAATTAGAAATAATCATATATTATTTAAAGAATAATTCAATTATTATTATAGTTAATAAATGTAAAAATTTAATTATTATTATTAATTTAATAAATTAATTAATTAATTATTATTAATAATAATTAATTAATTATTAATTTATTTTTTAAAGGCAAACAGCCTTACGCGTTATACAGAAAGTCCATGTTTCAAAAAAATTGACATGCAAATATCTGGTAATGTCATACCGTCATAGTAATAAAATACTTAATCATCATCATTTCATTTCCCTTGCCTTTATTTCCATTTCTATTGGGGTCGGCTCCCAGTCTAGCCTCCCAGTATATTAGGCTGCTGAATACCTGTAATGACTGGCATAGATGTTGGACCAGCGGCTTAACGTCCTCTCCGAGGCTTGGTTGAAGGACTACCTGTCCCTTTGCAATTTTTTACTATTTTTAACTAATTTCCGTATAAGTCTTATTACATTTCGCTAGGGTTCAAAAATTGGGCCTTCAATCTATACTTAACCGACATACACGCAGGAGAACTCGTGTTATAATATAATAAGTTTTTATTTTTTTGTCCTATAATAGGCTTGCGCTTGACCACAACTTGCCTGATGTGAAGCAATGATACAGTCTACGATGGAAAGCGCTTACCCAGTAAATACCAATTCACTCGTGACTCGAAGACATGCAGATTATAGCTATCGGGAAACATTTAAGCCGGCAGCGAATTCCACTACTTGGCAGTTCGCACAATAGAAGTGGGAGCAAAGCGCTTTGTGCGTACTTATTTTTAACTAATTCTATGTACCTACTCAATTGAAAAAAAAACAAAACGCAACGTAAGTTTTAAAAAAATATACGGACTAAAGTAGGCTCAATTATTATTAAATCATGTCAGTTTACTTGCAATTTCATCGCAAGCGTTTTTAAGCTCTTTGTTCATCGCTTCGCGCATGTCGCTGTGTGAGTGTGAGCCGTGCATCTATAGTAGTAAGATAATACCTAAAATTGAAATACGCCCTTAACCTTATATTATCTGTGGATTTAACCATAGATTGACTTACCATAATGTTAGTAACGCTATATAAACGCCAAATGTGTAAAACCGATCCAGCCGCATCGTTATCTGCAAAGAAAAAAATATATTAAACAGGTTCCAGCAAAAACAGTAAATTCTTATGCTTATGTCAGATGTCCATTAGTTTGGAATAGCACGTAGGCTCCTTTTATACTAACACTACGCGAGTCAAGCCGCGGGCTAAAGCTAGTCCTTACTCATATTATAAATGCGAAAGCAACTCTGTCTGTCTATCTATCACGGTTTCACGCAAAAACTACTGAACCGATTTGGATGAAATGGTATAGAGATAGTTTGAGACCCAGGGAACTTACATAGGATAAATACTATCCTATCCTATGTTGCCGGGGTCTGCGCAAAAGAGTTTAACCCCCGTATTCATAAACGTATTTTAAAATAGGTTTTTAATACGTTTGTCTTTGTCTGTCACCTTGACAATTATATTAGTAAGAAGGAGACAAAGTCCATTTTAACTAAAGAGTCTTATAACTTTTTTTATGAATAAGGCTGGTATAGTTTAGCGCGATAATCAACATACGCGCAGGCGGAGCCGCGCTCTTAAAGCTATAGGCCGACCGTTTAACTCGCGTATCGCCTATCGCCAAAATTCTGACTCTTCAAGCTGCACAGACAGTGATGATGATTCAAGCGATATAGATATTAGTGACGAATAGTCTTACATTACTTTAATCTGTGGTTAAATAGTTCTTTAGGAGATTTAATTAATGTTTAATGACTTTGAACCTCAGATCAAAGAGTATATAAACGCTTACGCCTCAGATGGCGATACGCGAGTTAAACGGTACGGCCTATAGTACCTGATAAAGGTTCCATTAGAACTCCGAAACCCTAAAAAGAAAGTAAGTTGGTAACTACACATAATGAATAAATAATTGTCTTTAATTACCTGTGTAATTAATTAATTGTTACATAATTATACTGTTTTTAATCACCTATAAAAATAAGTTTATTTTTAAATCTATTATAGGAATATTGTAATAAAAAGGTAGCGGACCCTGCAGATGTCGTCCTACCCGGTAAATCAGTGCCATCTAACGGGGTCGAAAATGGATTATAATTCGTTTGTCTTTGTCTGTCATTTAGACATTTATACTAGTAAAAAAGAGACAAAGTCCTTTTAAACTAAAGAGGCATAAAAGATTTCTATGAATAAAACCGTATGTACCTATAACCCAGTTTCAGTTAAAGTTATTTAGTTATAACTTTCAGTAAAGTTACGTATAACTTGGTAGTTAAAATAGAAAGTTTTACGCAATTGTTTTATTACTCGAATTATTTCGATTACTCACAATATGTAACTGAATTTATACTGCCTATTAACCCCAGATAATAATAGTTTCATAAAATACGGACTAACTTCAATGTTTTAACTATAACTCAAAACCCGCTGAACCAATTTTGCCAACCCGCACTTGGACAGCGTGTGTGGATTAAGGCCTAAAAAACTCTCTCAACTCGTAAGATCGTTGAGAGAAGAACAATGCCCAACAGTAGGACACTATAATGGGATGTAGTGAGTGAAGTGAGTATGTAGGTTATAGCGCTAAACCATTAACCTCTTTTTGCGCAGTTGGATAAAAACTATCCTATATCCTTCCCTGGGTCTCAAACTATCTCCAAACATAGGCATAGGTCCTATTCTGTTCTGAATTAAAAACTTGTTCATAAAAAACTCATAGAAAAAAGAATGGCCTTCTAAAAAGTGAGAAATACGTCTGTGAATTGAAGCTGGTGCTAATATCGACCAAATCTTTGTTTTCGTCCTAAATACTGTCTAATCTAACGATTTAGCACCAACTCCAATTAACGCATGTGTGAATTTATTTAGCGATAAACTTTAAAATTACTAAACGGATTTTCATGCGGTTTTCACGGATAGATAATAGAGTGATCTTTATGTAAGGTATAAGTGTATATTTTGTATCCGTGTCAAGCCGGGACGGGTTGCTTGTCTATACTAAAGGAAAAATTTGTATTTTTGTATGTAACGAATAAACTTATAAAACCACAGAAACGATTTGAATGAATTTTGGTATGGAGATAGTTTGAGACCCGGTGAAGGACATAGGATAGTTTTTATCTGACTGCGCGAAAAGAGACTAACAGTTTAGCATGATAACTGACATACGCACTGATGGACCGCGGTCGGTAGGCTAGTATGAATATAAGTTAATTAAATCCATACATACCTCTTTGTAACACTACCGTATTTTGTTACACTTATAGTAAATGATTTGAATATAAATACAACGTTCGAAAAAGTTTATTATTAATTGTGTTGTGGCCACGACCGTTCTGCCACAAGGCTAAACTACACTGCACATATGCTATGCTCAACAAAGTGGCAATAGTAAACCAAGTCTTGGTTATATGTAGGTGTGTGTATGCCTTGCTTTAAACGCCGCGCCGCGAGTCGTGGGGTCGATTCCCACAGACAGACATTTATGTACTTAATATACATACAATCACGCATTTTGCCCTTTGGGGTAGGTAGAGTTTATAAAGTGCCACCTATTAAGGTCTAAACACACTTTCTTAACCTCATATACTTAGTATTATTATCTGTAGTCATACTGAGATGATCAATAGGGTGAGCACGAACTTTTTCTACTTTCGTCTTTCGATATCGTCGTAATGTAATATGCGTATTTTTGTATGTAAATTATGTTTTATGTTAGCTGTCTTTCATTCAAATCGTTCACACGACTATAGGCCGACCGTATAACTCGCGTATCACCTATCGTCAAGATTCTGACTCCTCAAGCTGCACAGGCAGTGATTATGATTCAAGCGATATGGATATTAGTGACGAATAGTCTTACATTACTTTTATCTGTGGTTAAATAGTTCTTTATGAGATTTAATTAATGTTTTATGACTTTGTGCCTCAGATGGCGATACGCGAGTTAAACGGTCGGCCTATAGACATCAAGTTATACATTTCTGGTATAAGCTGACCTCTCGTTGTACAAAAACCCTATACAATGCGAGATCAACATATTGGTTTTTTATATCTAGATGTGTAGCCGTGTGTACAAAGTAATACACTTATAAGTACAATCGTAATTGTAAATTGTAATAACACGTTTACTTTAAAAAGAAATAAGATCCAAGAAGGGAGCCCCGGATGAATGTTCCTTTTAAGTTTGTGGAGGGCTGTCCCTTTCACCCTATAATTAATAATTTAATTTTTGAGTCATCTTTGTCCGTGATGTTGCCTACATACACAGGGCATCGGTTCTTTTCACCTTTACGGTACAGGGGAAGATCCGCGTATTTCTGCTTTCCTAAGTTTCTTTTTTCATTTATTTAGAAAAGCAGAAACACGCGTACAATTTATTTATTATTTTTATATTTATGTTTTAAGTAGGTATTAGGTAGTTATATACTAATTTTTAAGGATGCTAAGGGCCTTTATTAGTTCACCGGAGTTTACCGGACTTTTTCGGTGAGCCGTCCGAGGACGGTCCAACCGATGAAGTAAGTACTATGACAACTGCCATGAGTGAGAGCTCTCAATGGTGGGGACGAACCTCGGCTAAGGAAGTTGCCAGCCACTTATTTGGGGGATCGGGCTGTACAGATACATAGGTAAGTATTTAGAAACTAATTTATACAACTGACTAACCCACAGACTAGTAAGTGAACATATAGGTATATGACTGACCCACATTTTTATAGAAACTTAAGTAGGTATACTTATATAAAACGACAAGACAAAGAGCATATAAACGCTAAGCGACTAGACACGTAAGTTCTCGTCGTAGTGATTATATGCTCAGAGG
The DNA here is from genome assembly GCA_936450015.1 of Meganola albula. Classification (NCBI taxonomy): domain Eukaryota; kingdom Metazoa; phylum Arthropoda; class Insecta; order Lepidoptera; family Nolidae; genus Meganola; species Meganola albula. The sequence goes on along the minus strand of OW388146.1, from coordinate 12,518,478 downwards.
TTCACGTTTCACTAAGTAAATTACCAAATTTTAATTTAGCAAGTTACAAAAACTATTAAATATATCGAACTTTAAAAACTAAAATAATCAATAATTATTATTTTTGTTTTTAAAAGCACAGTACATAATTATTTAGATAGCTTGAAATTCAAAACTATTTTTTTATAAACACTAAGGAATTATTTTTTAACTCAGAATTTGACTTGAGTTTACATCATTTACATTTCGAAACTAAAGTACCTTCTTCTTCTTCTTTTAATTATGGCCTCTGCAGAAATTATTCCGCAATTTTGCCAGTGTCAAGTTTAAATAAGTATATAAGTTTATAAAGATTAGTAGTAAAACACTAAAAAACTGCGACGTTCTAAGACGCTATTTTTTTTTAATCTAAAGTACCTATTTTGTCATATGCTACTTGTCACTGTCATTAAGTCACTTCACTGTTCATTCTTGTCAACAAATGACAATTTCATTTTATTTAGTTTATATTCACTTGTCCAAAACATTTGTTCACGAAATAAATATATTTGCAGGGACTTTGTTGGTAAAGGTGAAGGTTATAAGTTGTGTTTATTTTTGTGTATGAATCTTTTCGATACTAGTGACTCTATTATTGAGTATTCTGTGTCGAGATTATTCCATGTGTCTGTGTTGTGTGTTGTCGTAATTGTTTAAGTACTAGGTAAGTATTTACTAAATTAAATCTGGGAAACTAAGATTTGGTTTTTAGGTTAGGTCCGACCTCATAGTTAGTGCCCACTATGGAGCGCAAAAAACCCCCTGATCCAGATCCCCCCGACCCTTTATCGAAACCCTTTTGTTACTCTCCCGTCCTAACAATTAGTGACGAACGCTACGAAGAATATGTTTCGAATTCCATGGACACTGAAAGTAACAGTAGGAAAAGACCTGCAGAGCCGACTCCCAGCCCCCCTACCAAAATTTCCAAAAATCTCCTTGGGAGACAAAAGTATACCTCCAAAGACAACCCACCGTACATTGTTCATGTGTCTCTTAAGGATAACCTCACTAAGGCCACCACTCTTCACCCAATTAAGTTTGGTATGTTCTTAGCCAAACATAATATCAACAACATCAAAAGAGACGGAGTGAAAAGATTAGGTCGTAATAAAATATCCGTGCAATTCAAGTCGCACCAAGATGCCAACAGTTTTTTATTATGCGGTGTTCTCCCTCTTAACAACTATGAAGCTGTTATACCCCAATTTAATGTGACTCGCATGGGAATAGTTCGGGACGTCCCTATTGAATGGTCTGAGGAAGAAATTATTGACAACATAAAGGTCCCCGCTGGATGTGGCTCAGTAATCAAGGCTCGCCGAATGAACCGTAAAGTGGCAGAACAAGGTGTGTCTGAATGGAAACCCACTCAGACGGTTGTTCTGACATTTGACGGTCAAATCCTACCTACTAAAGTCTACTGTTTCTACTCTGCCCTACCAGTTGAGTCGTACATGTACCCAACTGTGCAATGCTTTCACTGCTGCAGATTTGGCCATACTCGCACTAAGTGTCGTTCTAAGCCGCGATGCTACAGGTGTGGAGATGACCACCCCGGTGATGGATGTGACGTTCCAAAAAGTCAGGCAACCTGCTGTATCTGTTTGGGCAAGCATTATGCCACCGACAAGGCTTGCCCTGAACTAGGGCGACAAAAGAGTATCAAAGCTGTTATGGCTGAAAAGAATATCTCTTATGTGGAGGCCAGTGAGCTACTCCCCCCGATCAATAGAATTTCCAGATCCTATGCTGAGGTTTCCTCGTCCCAAAACCCCAGCCCTTACACTCCCCATTTCCAAGTACCCAGTCCCACTAACATATCAACTCCTAATACTAAAAAGTCCTACCGCAAAACAGTTTTCCTTAAACCTAAGTCACACGCTCCTTTATCTCCTGGGTACAATAAACAGGCTCATGACGCCTTAACTAAGGACTTTTCTTTTTCCCCTTCTAAAAATGGTTGTGCCTACTCTACAGAGCCTGCTAGTCCAAGCCGTCTCAGTGCGAGAGATATTCTTTTCAATATTTCCTGTATGCTCAATGAAGTTCTTGCTAACCCAACTACAACTATACCAGACCACGTTGCCTACAAACTATCCAATATTCTTTATCATCTTAACAATGTTCCACCCCCTGACATTGCTTCAATGGAACGCGAGGAGTTTAGCTCCTAAAAAACACGACTTAATCTACCTAATTAATAAACATAATCTATCTATATGTAGCATAGCTGAAACTTGGTTTGTTCCCGGATTCAACTTTAGGATACCAGGTTTCAGCTGTTTACGACATGACAGACCAGATGGATATGGAGGATGTGCTCTATTTATCAATGATAGGGTCCCATTCTCCAACATTACTCTACCCTCCTTAGGCGATAACATCAATGTTGTCGCTATCAAGGCTGAGGGTATAACTTTTCTGTCTTTTTATATTTCCCACCCTCAATTAAATAATTTAACTGCAATTAGTAACCTTATTAAAAATATCAGCGGCCCAGTCTTCATAATGGGAGATTTTAACTGCCATCACTTTCGATGGGGCTCAGACTCATGTGATAGCTTTGGCATAGGATTAGTAGAGATAGTTGATGAACTCGACCTATGCATCATCAATGATGGCAGGTTTACGCGTAGGCCTGGTTTGGGTCAGAATGCCAGCTGTGTTGATTTAACCATCTGTTCATCCAGTACAGCTAGCCTCTTCTGTTGGGATCGCTTGAACATGACCTATGGTAGTGACCACTTTCCCATTATTGTGCAGGTACCTTCTAAATGTCCTCCTAATGAAGTCCTCCCTCCACTACTAAAGTACCAACTAAATTCAGTCGACTGGGATCTATACTCCAAAATAACTGATTTAAGAATCTCCTCTCTTCCCACTATTACTCCAGAGACTGCAGCAATCTGCTTCCAGTCTTTCTGCTCTTCCATATCCTCATCAGCTGATGACTGTTTCCCACTTAAACATTGTCCTTCTGGTAAGATCCCTTCTCCTCCATGGTGGGACAAAGAGTGCACCGAAATTATTAAAGCCAGGAATGCAGCAGAAATGTCATACAATTTGAATATGAACCCTGAAAATTTGATTTCGTTCAGAAAGGTGTTAGCCAGATCTAGAAAAACCTTTCGCAAGAAAAAAAGAATGGGCTGGACATCATTCTGCAATAGCTTAAACCCGTCTACCCCTGTGGGCAGGGTGTGGGATAAAATAAAGCACTTTAAAAGTGGCATAGCACCTCCTAGTAGGTGCACTCTCTCTTGTGATATAACACACGAATTTCTAGCCAAAATTGCCCCACCATATGTTCCCAGTATAGATTGCTTCCCTCTACCTGATATAGATTCTACTTGCCTACAACAATCACCTGACTCACTAGAAATGGCCTTTACTTTTGAAGAACTGAGAACAGTCCTCTCACATGTTAAAGACTCTGCTCCTGGTGTAGATGGATTTCCATACTCATTTATTTCGAAAGCGGGACAAAAAACTCAAAAATACTACCTGGATCTGGTCAATTTTTGCTTCACCACTGGTCATATTCCTCCAGAATGGAAGGTTCAAATCATCATCCCTCTCTTAAAACCCGGTAAGGACTCCAGTGACCCTTCCTCGTACAGACCAATTGCGTTGTCATCAATTTTAATCAAACTTCTAGAACATTTAATTAAAAATCGATTGGAGTGGTTCGTTGAGAATAAACTCCTGCTACCAGAGTCTCAGTTTGGCTTCAGAAAGGGTTTGGGTACATCGGACAGTGTGGGTATCCTTACGTCCGAGGTGCGATTGGCCCTCAGCCAGGATGACTCTGTAGTGGCTGTTTTTCTTGACGTTTCCGCAGCATATGACTCAGTTCTCCTTCCACTTCTCAGGCAGAAAATGCACCAGCTGAGAATCCCGACTAGGATTTCTAGAATCATTTTCAATATTTTTAATAATCGTGTCATCCAATTAAGAACCTCAGGTCAAGATCGAGAGCAACGAACACTGTGGAGAGGCTTACCCCAAGGCTCAGTATTAAGTCCTCTTCTTTACAACCTCTATACAGCTGATCTCCCATCTTGCTTAAATTTTGACTGTAAAATTCTTCAGTATGCTGATGACATTGCACTACTGGTCTCAGCCAAATCAATCCAGGATGCTGTCCAATCTGTAAATGTCTCTTTATCTTCTCTAAACCAATGGCTTACTGATCATGGCCTCTCACTAAGCGCCCCTAAAAGTTCCGCCATTATATTCTCCCGCAGACGAGTAATTCCCCCTCTCAATATTAACATCAATGGACAAACCATTCCAATTAAAAATAGTACGAAATTCCTCGGTGTCACTTTGGACTCCAAACTATCAGGTGTAGATCATATAAAAAATGTAGTTAAAAAGTGTGAACGCTCTATATCCATCCTTAAAGCTCTCTCTGGTGTCTGGTGGGGGGCCCACCCATGCACCCTAAAATTGGTGTACAACGCATTGGTCAGGAGTAGGTTGGATTACTGTGGCTTCCTACTGGAACCCTGCAACAAAGAAGCACTCCATAAATTAGATTCTGTCCAAGCAAAATGTCTAAGAATAGTTATAGGGGCTATGAAATCATCGCCCATAAACGCCCTCCAAATTGAATGTTCAGAACCTCCTTTAAAGCTGAGACGACAATATTTAGCAGATCGGTTTATGTCTAAAGTGTTTTCTAGATCCTCTCACCCTCTTCTCCCTATCTTAAACAAAATTAATCTCTCGACTCACTCTTCCTATTGGAAATATAAAAGCACTCCCCTATTAATAAAAAGGTACATAGAGCTCATAACTCTTCCAGTGCCCGTAAGTCAATATTCTAGTCTCCCAGTTTTTTCGCAGCCATATGAGGCTATCCAGTATAAACCAAAAGTGGTCTTAGACATCGGTATCGCTAAATGCTCTCCATCAGTGAAACAAGATTTTCAAGATGCTCTAAAGAAATATTGGGAAGGCTGGCACCAATTCTATTCTGATGCTTCAAAAACCTCAAAAACTGGTCTCACAGGCGTGTCCGTTTATTACCGAAACAGCAAAATTGTCCTAATGTTCCAATGTCCGGTACAGTCTTCAGTCTTTACGGGAGAATGTATCGGTATTCTAGAGGCAATTAGGTTTATTCAATCTCATAGAATTAAAAAATCAGTCATATTCTCAGACTCCCGCAGCAGCGTCCAAGCCATTATGCAAAACCAATTTTACTCCAAATTACACAGTCGTATAATTGTTGAGATTCAAAATTTACTCTATATTTGTCACAAAAACAATCTTGACATTGAAATAGCATGGGTCCCGGGTCACGCAGGGATAATTGGCAATGAATGTGCAGATTCTTTTGCCAAATTTGCTGTTACTAACAAGGTGGATAGAAAACACTTTTCTCTTCAAAACTACGACCTTCGGAATGATTGCAAACCTAAATTGCTCAAAGCTTGGGCTATAGATTGGAACAATAGCTCAAAGCTCAAAGGGATGCACTATGCCAACATTCAACCTTGCATCCAGCGGAAACCTTGGTTTTTTAATTTCCCCAAACTCCCAAAAAAGATCGTATCATCTTTGTGCAGACTCCGACTCGGCCACTGCTGTTGCCCGGTTTTCCTTCAGAAAATACACGTACGCGACAACTCCTTGTGTGAGTGTGGTCTTGATGAGGGCACCCTGGACCACATTTTTTTCTCGTGTCCTTTTAATACCAAATTTGACTTATATCGTTACCTTCCAAATATTAACATTCCTCTTCCTATTAACTTTCGTTCCCTTTTAACGCAATTTGGTCCCAAAACAATTCAGGCTCTGACAAGATTTCTATTGGCACACGATTTAAAATTTTAATTTCTCTATATATTTATCTATCATACTAAACAGGTATTATTTTGCCTAATTCTTTAGTTATTATTCATATTTTTCATAATATTTGTTATTATTCTAATATGTGTTATCATATTGTTTTTGTCTACTAACCTTGTTTCGTCCTTACAGTGTACTAACATTTACCACAAAGTGTAAAAAGTACTCGGCCGGGCATTAACTATTCGCCGGCCTGCCGCTGCCTCAAACTTGACACGGGCAGAATAGTCGAAAAGACTCAGTTGCCGAAGAAGAAAAAAAAAAAAAAAAAAAACATTTGTTCACTACTAGAACGAAAGTGGTTTAACATTTTCAATAACAGTAAACTGTTTAATTTAATCAAAAATGAATTGAACCCACCGTTTAATATAAATTGAAGTATAAAACTGTGTAGATAACCATGGATCCAGCACTTTTGCGGGAGCGTGAAGCGTTCAAGAAAAAGGCACTTGCGACACCAAGGTATGTCTTTGACTGCTGGGATCGGACTGGTTCGTTTAGCGCGCTAGCTTTCTCTCACTCCCACAGAGCGATCCTTTGGCAACAAACCTGAGTTAGTTACTCTAGATATCTAGCTGATTATTAAGATTATGATTGTTGTACGTAAATACTCATTGCAAAATGACGGCCTATTGTATAGAAGTAAATAATGAGTACTGTTATGTACTTACTGGAAATTGTTTATAAACAAATACTTAAGTTTATAATGCACTGTGATGCTACCAAAAGTTATTTACTTAGTATCTATACTTCTACCAAAGTCATTTGTACATCTGTTACAACTCAATAAACTAAAACCTATTGAACTGATTTTGGAATGTTTTTACTAATAAACTGCTTAATTATTATTGAGTAACTTATACATAGAGAATACAAGAGGGATAGTTAGTTTACAAATAATTATGAAATTCAAGATTTCATACATTTTATTACACCATTATCCAAAGAGGGTAAGGACCAAAAAAAACAAAAAATTAAAAAGTTCATAATTAAAACCGATCAGGAAAACATACATAGACACTTCAGCACTTACCTCACCCTACCTGCACTTACCACACATTCTACATTACTCACCTCTCAATTGAACGCATCCACTAGTACCCAATCAATTTCATCAAATTTAATACCCCAACTGCCTGATGTACATTTGGCTTAGGCCCGTATACACCAGCAAACCAAATAAAAATAATAATAACAGTAGAATACTTTATAAACACACTTCCTTAGCTCCATTTATGTTCATACCTGGTCTTATTATACAGGTTCTGGGTTTGATTCCCGCCTAAAACTGACATTTGTGTGCATAAAAACATGCCTGTTTGTCTTGAGTCTGGGTGTAATTATCTATTATAAGTGTAAGTATGTATTTACAAAAGAAAAGTAGTATATGTAGTATATTACCAGATACCTGGTTTCCATAACTCGGGCTCTGCCTAACTTGTGATCAGATGACAGTGTGTGTTAAGTCCCAGAATATTGATTTTATTTATAATTTATTTATTTATAATGAGTCAGTGGCGAAGGGAATAAATTTGAAACAGGGAAGGTGGAGCAAACAAAGACAAGTATTTCTTTGGTTACATACGCTGACTTTCAAACCTACTAAGCTAGCATTTTTTGATGCTATTTAAAAATTTTAGGCATTACAAAGTATAAAATGAAGCATTTATATTGGCCAAATCCTAAAGGAAGCTGGTGGGATGCATTTTATATAAACTCTTTGCCACTGTTATACATGTATTTCAAATAAATTCATGGACAATCAGATGGAGGTGGCGGGAGATAGAGGAGGCCTTTTCCCAGCAGTGAGATGATCTAGAATAGTAATAATAATACATTATGCCGATATAAATTGAACTCTATTTGATAACAAAGCCCTTAAATTGTTTCAGTATAGAAAAGAAGAAGAGAGATGACTCTCAGTTCAAAGATGACAGCAAAAAGAAGCCTAAGTCGTCAAGCTCGGTCAGCTCAGGGCCGAAGCTTGATGCATCTAAGTAAGTACATATACTACTCATACTACTATAGGCTGACCGTTTAACTCGCGTATCACCATCTGAGGTACAGAGTCATAAAACATTAAATAAATCTCATAAAGAACTATTTAACCACAGATAAAAGTAATGTAAGACTATTCCTTACTAATATCCATATCGCTTGAATCATCATCACTGTCTGTGCAGCTTGAGTCAGAATCTTGGCGATACGCGATACGCGATACGCGAGTTAAATGTTCGGTCTATAATCAACTATATATATAACACTTACTCTTGTTTTACCCATAGGTGTAGGCAGAAGTGAACATCACCCATATTTTGCTTGGCATGGTCAGTTCCGATATGTAATAGGTTCAAGCCTATTGCTATTCATTATCATTCAATTTTATATAAGGCTGCGGGTTCAATTCCCGGTCGCGCCCACACGTCTTTGTTTCATCGCCGCTGCTCAATAGCGGTGAAGGAAAACATCGTGAAGAAACCGGCATGTCTAAGAACTAATCATTCGAGTACATGTGACATCCACCAACCCGCACTAGGCCAGCGTGTGTGGGTTAAACCCTTAACTCTCTCAACTCGTAAGATACTTGAGATGTTGAAGCAATTCAATTTTATAAACAAACCAATAACACATTTATGTTAAAATATTGTAACTTTTGTACCACGAAATTTTGTACTCAAAGTGAAAAATTCATTTGGGGGAGAGGGGCAATGTTGCTTCATAATACAGGTTATTTTGTAGCCTAGCTTTAGAAGCACAGAACCTCAATCCTATACTATTGTAGTCATAAGTTCTACTACTGTACTGCTCTACATGAGCAGCGGTGGCGCAGCGGTACTGACCTCTCCTTAGAAATAATATAAGGTCGCGGGTTTGATTCCCAGCGTGCCCACACATGTTGTGTTAATTGTTACATCGCCGCTGCTCAACATCGGTGAAGGAAAACATCGTGATGAAACCGGCATGTCTAAGAACTAATCATTCGAATACATGTGAAATCCACCAACCTGCACTAGGCCAGCGTATGTGGATTGAACCCTAAACTCTCTCAACTCGTAAGATACTTGAGAGAAGACCTGTGCCCAGCAGTGGGACATTAAAAAAGGGGGTTGAAGACTCCTCTCTATACATTATTGGATTACAAACTTTTTGTGAATATTTTGTTTTTTTTTATTTCAGTTACAAAACTATGACTGGTAGCTCCTCGTACCGGTTCAGTGTGTTAGCACGTATTGTGAGGCACATGAGGGCGCGTCACCAAGAAGGTGATGATCATCCTCTAACACTTGATGAAGTTTTAGATGAAACCAACCAATTAGATGTTGGCAATAAAGTTAAACAGGTTGAAACATTTTTTATTACCCATTACATAAAATCTAAAGGCTAGATTATTAGGGAAAAATAATTTAATTGTAGATGTGGTCAAATGTCTCAGTGATGTTCCAACGAATTCCTGGTGAAATTATAAATGGGAGACACTTACTAGACGTCACTGTGAGGTATTGTATGAAATTATAATTGCCAAAATTTGATGGGCTATCGGGGAAGATGGCTAATTTTGATTGGTTGTCCTAGAACGATTCAATCAAAATTAGATTGTGGTTGCACAATATGTTGTTGTAAGACATAAGTTAGGTGAGCAGGTAGCTATACAAATCTGGTATGTGGTGGGTTTGTTAGGTATCTATTGACTGCTGTTTCGCCTTACTGAATCCACATTAACCAACCATTGTCAATGCAGTATTTTCTTAGATTTACGAGAATATCACACATTGAAATAAAACTATTTTATAACGGATTTTATCGCGGTTTATTTTAGATTTTAGATCCCGCCGATTTAAAGTCTGAAAAGACTTTGAAACGTCGCATCGGGATCTAACACCTAAAATAGTTATAAAGTAGTTTTATTTCAATATTGTCAATGTATGAAACTAAATAGGTTTGTGGCACGACACAATACACGAGGCGGGGTAAATGTACCTACACGTGGGTTAACTTGTGACTAAATACATTTTTTTTTAATTTTAGTGGCTACAAACAGAAGCATTACAAAATAACCCAAAAATAGAGTGTACACCAGATGGAAAATATAATTTTAAGCCTGTATATAAAATTAAGGATAAGAAGTCTTTATTAAGGTATGTTTGAAATTGGATTTCTCCTGTTATATTTTTTGATGGTATGGCACAATAGCAAATAATTCAGGATGTTCTGACTTGTGACACCCTGCCATTAAACCTTTGACCGCCACGCCTTATCGGCATCTCCGTGCTCTGTACGCCAAACCCGAATAAAGTCTGTTCTAAGATGTACCAATAAAACACTTCTAAGTAATTATATTATTTGTTTATTTTGTATTTTTCTATGACCTGCTTCTTGTCGTGTATAGATATCATTGGCGCACAGGGCACGCGTGCGCTTATTAAGTATAGCCGTCATTGGCGTTCAAAAGGTTAAAAACAGGAACCCTAGACAAATTGCACAGTGAAGTAATAAGATCGAATACAACAAATGTATGGGATTGATATATTCACTTAAATATCTCAAAAATTACTCATGGAACTGGTATTGCCGCGCATACCCCCTCTGCCGAAAATATGTGGGTATGCATAAACATTTCATGTTATTTGTTTGTGTAGCTTTTATTTACGTGTGCATTTGTAAAGACGCTACAACTATTACATGTGTGCTGGGCCCTGATTCTCGCACTTTAGACATTTAACTCTAATAGACATTTGTCAAACAATAATAGCGATTTCTTTTGTGTTTCAATGATATTTTTATTTCGATTTTGCGCCTTTTAAAAAACCATCTCTAGTAGACAAATGTCGAAAAAATGGCAGATATCATTAAAAAAAGAAATCGCCATTTTTGCTAGATAAAAGCTATTAAGCGTTTAACACGTCCTGTGTTAGACGCTTTAGGGACATTCACCTTCGAAATGTCGCGTGAAAATCTTTTGTCAATCTCATACATTTTGTTCTATACGAACTTTCGTTATCGCATCGCTATGTCTCTCTAGGTCAGAGGTTGCGGATTTAACATAGAGTAGGTAACTCAGGGTTAATATTTTGTGGATTGACAAGAGTGTTGAGGGTTTCTAATTTCTCTGCACGTGTCTGGAGTCAAGAAGTTGGTCGAAGAACTTGTAAAACCGTCGGTCCTGCGCCCGATCGTGTCGGTCAGTCTATACTATACCATAGGACTCTCTGATAGAAAAAATTGAGAGTTCAGCGGTAGTGTCAGCAGCGGTGGCATAGCGGTATCCACAGACTACTAAGAGAAGCGGTATCGTCCTCGCCTTTGAAATATAAGGTCGCGGGTTCGATCCCCGGTCGTGCCCACGCTTCTTTGTGTGAATGGTTTCATCGCCGCTGCTCTATATCCGTGAAGGAAAACTTAAACTAATCATTCTAGAACATATGATATCCACGACAAGCACTTGTCCAGCGACTCTCTCAACTCGTAAGATCCCTAGTTGAGGGAAGAACCGTGCCCAGCAGTGGGGCACTAAAAAGTATTAAAGTAAGACTACATTTATGTTTGCGCACACATTTATAAAAAAAATAGTAGCACAATATGGTATATTATTATTATATTAATTATCTGATTTCACACTTACTCTTTGTTTTTAATTTTTCTTCTATATATCTGTTTTCATTTATGTTCCTTTCTTTCTTTTTCTATAATACAAGCTCTGCTTGGTTTGGGATCAGTTGGCTGTGGGTGTTAAATGTCCCAGAATAAAACTACTTTTTAACGGAATTTATCGCGGTTTATTTTAGATTTTAGATCCCGACGTTTTCAATGTGTGATATTCGCGTAAATCTAAGACAATACTATGTGTCCCAGAATATTATTATTATTTGGGTGTCAACTTCAACTGGCGGCTGCAGCTGGATAACAGCTAGGGGCATTATTTAATACTCAATACTCAATACTCAATATTTATTGCAAACCATAACGTTAAAAAGGTGTTAATAATTAAATAAGAGACAATTATGGACCCTGTCGGGCACAAGCAAAAGTAGGAGAGAGGAGGAATAGCGCTAACTTATTTAATACTAGCTTCCGCCCACGGCTTCGCCCGCGTGGTACTTATTGGGATAAAAAGTAGCCTAAGGCTACTTTTACTAAGGTCTGGATAGGATAGGCTTAGCCTATGCGTTAATCCAGACCATAATCTATCTCTGTGCTAAATTTCATCCAATTCCGTCCAGTAGTGTTTGCGTGAAAGAATACCAAACGTAAATCCTTTAATTCTTACAAACTTTCGCGTTTATAATTTAGGAAGGATGTAGGATAGGCTAGGTTAGTAGCCTTACCGTGTTCCGGTGTGATGTCTGATAATACCATTTAAGAGGGTGGGTCGGAATTTTTGCTCATTTATGGTTTCTAACCATATGGAGCCTCATTCCACTGCCACCTTCTCACCGAAAAAGTATCAAATCTTAACAATCTTTTCAGGTTACTAAAACAGCATGATCTGAAAGGTCTCGGAGGTATTCTATTAGAAGATGTGCAAGAATCATTACCTCACTGTGAAAGAGCACTGAAGAGTTTAGCGCAAGAGATTTTGTACATCACGAGACCAACGGACAAGAAGAAAATACTATTTTACAATGATAAAACTGCGACGTTAGATGTAAGTAAACAGCTAATGTTTTTTTAACTTTCCCCCGTATTCTTAAACGTCCTATAAGCCTATTATAGCTAAAGTAGGTTTATAATTCGTTTGTCTTTGTCTGTCATCTTGTCATTTATACTAGTAAGAAAGAGACAAAGTCCATTTTAACTAGACTCTTAAGATTTTTATGAATAAGACTGCTTGAAATTTTTACACGGTACTGGTATTTGGGCGCGTACATGAACAGTTTGTATGCTTATACTGTTTATCTTTATAAATACGATTGAGGTAAATGACTTAAACAAGGGAAATCTTCGGCCCGCGATAATGTAGTATAGGGTGTAGCAAACTTTTGAACGTACGCGGAAAAAAAATATATTGCTTTTTTTGACTTTCGTCATTTCCGGGATAAAGTAAATATTGGGTGGTTTTTATGAATTTTTGCTTACGCACGTCGGGGGCACCTTTGGCCCGGTGGACCCGTACAATTGCTACGGCGGTAGCCCCTGCTAGTCTCGTCAAGAATTTGTCAATTGCCAGCAACTACCTACACTGTGCAAAGATAGTTGATGAAACCGAACCAGAAGGTGTAGGAACGGTGAACATCAATGTTTAGATCCTTCAGATTGCTATCCATCGGGCCCAATTCCAAACTGTGCTGCTACTAAAATTTTCTAAGTAGGTATGTTACAAGAGTTTTTGCTCGACCTGGGATTCAAACCCGGAACCTTACAGCTATACAGCGAACTTACTACTGAACCAATCCATTAATCGACGAAAACTTCTGTTTGCTGTTGACTAGCCCTCCATGTCCTTCTCCTTGGTCTCAAACTATCTCCTTATCAAATTTCATCCAAATCGATGCAGTAGTTTTGGCGTGAAAGTGCGACAGACAGAATTACTTTCGCATTTTAAATATTAGTAAGGATACTATTAAGGTACTATTAGAATTATTTTGTAATTATTTGTACAGGTTGACGACGAATTCGTGAAACTATGGCGCGCCACAGCAGTAGATGCGATGGACGACGCAAAGATCGAGGAATACCTTGAGAAACAAGGTATCAAGTCTATGCAAGACCATGGGCCTAAGAAACCAGTTGTTCCTAAACGAAAGAAGGCCGCACAAAAGAGGAAACAGTTTAAGAAGCCCAGAGATAATGAGCATCTCGCTGATGTCTTGGAAACTTATGAAGATAACACTTTGACACAGAAAGGAGTTTCTATTAAATAATGTCTTTTAAGTTTGGCATTTTATTTCACTCAACCCTTTTTTAGTGTCCCACTGCTGGACACAGGTCTTCTCAAATATCTTCGGAGTTAAGTTTCTTAATCTACACATGCTGGCAGTGAGAGTTGATGGATGTCACATGTCCTCAAATGATTAGTTCTTAGACATGCCGGTTTCCTCACGACGTTTCTCTCACCGATATTGAGCTATTTTACATAATATTAAGCATTATTACTTCAAAATATGAAAAGTCTCGGTAACACTTCTTCACTAAAAAGTTGTATGATCTTATTGTAATGACTGGCTCGACAGTTGGCTGACAATCAGGCACGGTTAAGGTAAGGTAGACCTTTTAAGGTTAAATGCTATCTAATATTCTAGACTTTTTATGACTAGTCATTGCCTCTTTAAAAGTCAAAATGAAGCAAATTGTGGTCAAGCGCACGCCTAATATAGGACAAAAAACTATATGGGTAATTAGTTCATAGATATAACATTCAAAATACAGGGATACCATAGATGCATGGTTAAATAAAAACATATCTAAGCTTAAATCATTTATTCCTAGTCTAACTCATTCGCAGTCCCAATACCAAACAATCTGATATCTCACAAATCCAAATTTGCATTCCTGCACTAGTGACTACAGTAGCAGGCACTCCTGGCAAGGGGCAGTTGCGTATCTCACCATTAGAGGCAACCTTTTATTAACATTTCAACCGCCCGTCTTGCATTTATGCAACAAATGTTGCTGTTCCTCCAGCCCATCAATGATGCAAAAAAATCGCATGTCTTTTTTTAATTCCATTATTATCCGTCTACCATCATAAAATACCGCAGTCGGACACCACCAACATTTGATATTTAGCCTAGCTGTTAAAAGGTTAATCAGAATCATCATCAATTCTACTATTTGGTTCTACTGGTACTCTGCGTTCACCTTTCATCACATCTGCTTCTTTCTGTGCACGATGTAGAACACCGAAAATTTTACCTTGTTGGTATTTCTTTATTATCTTTTTGTCGTCAAATGGATGATTATGTTTTGCAGTCCTGGAAAAAAAAATCATTAAATACTCAATATCAAATATATGTATGTCAGAGAAGTCATTAGTACGGGAGCAGACTTGACAACGAGGCGGCAGCGCGTCGTCGTGTCGATACGCTTCGATGGTCTAGCCTGATGTCCGCACGGGCATAGAGTGGGGACTGTCGCTACACGAACTGTCCCCACTCAATAAGTTTTCTGGCGAGGATTATCCCTCTTATCGCCCTCCTGTACCGATATGTATATGAAATGAAATGAAATTATGATTTTTTTTTCGAGTTGAGTACATAAAATTAGTCCAATTTCTTTTCCTACCGTGCTAAATGAAGTACTTATATCTACATATTACATTTTCATTAGTGTTTTGTATTAGAGCGATTCCAAGGGTTTCTATTCCTTAGATAGTCTGAAAAATTACCAATAGCGTCATGGTCCTAAAAGATCTCATTTACTTATTTAATCACAAAGGAACAGCTACCGGCAGGGGCTTTTTAAGACAAAAAATTACAAAACATTTTGAATCTTATCTAAGTGACTTAAAAGTTCACTGTCATTTGAATGCAAAACGGGTGCAGGCCGCTAGATGGGTCGAGAAGCCTCGCGGTGCCGCGCTACCTCTCCTTTCTTAGCTATTAAGTATATTTACCTATGTATAACTTTATTAGAGGCATCGGTGGTGATAATTGCCGGACACTTGTCACTACAGCCGTACCCCACGCACCGCCATTGTTTATGTTTATTAAGCTTCTGGACATATCTCAAGTTGTAAATATATCTATTATGGATTAATTGCAAGCCTCCTTGATTTGACACTGAAAACTGTGGATCTGTAGACTCTGTGGAAATAATAATATATTAATTTGGCAAAGGTTAAAACATTTCTCAATGTTACTGGAAAAAGAAAGGATCATGCAAAAACACGAGTCGCTCTAGCGATATTGCAAAACAATCATTGTTTATTTTATTGTTAAATATGAACGCTGATTATCTGGTTTATGTGCCTAAAACAAGACATTCTTTAATTCATTCGAATTTTAAATTCAATCAGTTTTTACCATCAGGCAGGATGTGGTCACACACAAAGCTATTGACGTGACAACGTCTTATAAATTGGTTTGCCGGGTGACACTTCAAGAAACTGCGTTACGCTCCGCTCGCGTTATGCGCTCACAATGAGAGCGAGTGAGAGGCACGCGTCCCTACCACTCGGGCATGGTTAGCCCGCCTAAGAGCGAGAGAGACAGACATAAAAAGTGAAAGGCACGCGTCCCTTCCACTCGAGCACAGTTAGCCCGCCTAAGAGCGAGATTCTTTGTATAAATTAATGTTTTAAATATAATTCTTTGTATAAATAAATGTTTTAAATTGTTACTATTATTTCATCCTTCTTCCTACTATACGAATGAATATTCACATTAAAATTATTTTACCACTCAAAGTCGTTGTCACGTAAAACTTTCGCCCGTATACCGACTTTACAGGCAACCAATTGTTTTAGAATAAATACACAGCTGTAACTATAGAAAGTTTCGGATATGTCTTATACATTTTCTTGGTCTCAATCCCATCCACTCAGAGCATGTGACACATGACAAGGAACTATGTTCCAATGAAATATTGTTAGAGATTTTCGGTTTTAAAGAGTAGGAATGACCGAATGGCTGCAAAGGTGCAGTCATGGGCCGTAAGAATTTAATTCAAAAGTCAGTCGTGGTTTTGTTTAGATGTGCTAACGTAGGTAATATATTTTATAGGTTTTATCTTTTAGTATATTTCCCTTCTTATTACTGAAAATATATTATTTTTATTATCTTATCTTATATCTTTAAATGAGCAATTCTTGTATATATATATAATTGGAATCTCGGAATCGGCTTCAACGATTTTCATAAAATTTAGTATATAGGGGGTTTCGGGGGCGATAAATCGATCTAGCTAGGAATCATTTTAAGAAAATGTCATTTAAAAAATAAAAAATAGTCATCCAGATATTAATAATTAAATAGTAGTTACTTACTTACAGCATTTAAAGCATCCTTTGGCTGAGTGTAATTCTTGGGATTTTTCGATACTGTAGCAGAGGAATGGGTGGAGTTCAATGTTGTATCTTCATCTATTATTATCATTTCATCGTGTGTCGAGTCCATGTGAATGTCATCAGATCCAGCGTTATTTACAAATACACTTAAAGAAAATAAATAAATATTAAGTTAGATAAGTATAACTTAAGTTTGGCATTATGTTTAAAAATATATATTAACACTAGCTGCCCCAGCGAACTTCGTACCGCGCAAAATTGTGAATCTAAATCACAAACAAAAAATTTCATTAAAATCGGTCGTTTAGGAGGAGTTCAGTCACATACACACGCACACAAGAAATATATATATTAAGATATCGTGACCATCGACATTTTTACTTTTGGATGTCATTTGATAGAGAATCGAAAAACGCATACAATTATAATTACCTGCATGTAGGTTTTGGTGCTTCTATGGTACTGTTCCTTTTCTTGTCTTTGCACTCTTTTAGTTTATCAACTATACTTAAACTTTTTTGTAATGGTTTAACAAATTTTATAACTGAAGGGTGAGGTAATGACTTCTCCACAGGTTTTTTTATTGTTTCCGTATCATTCTGGAATGTATAATAATATACTAAGTCACATAGCTTACATTTTTCTAGGCACTCTACCAACATACACAAATATTTATTTATCTACTAAACAAATATGTTGGTAGAGTGCCAGTAATGTGTCGAGAAACAGCTGCACATAAACTTTTCTGTTTTGTTTTCTTTTTTTTTCGCGTTATTATTATTGTTTCAATGGCTACCGTCACCGATCACAACTGGTGTAACGTGTCGAAACGTAAAGCCAAATTAAAGGGGAGCGAGTTCGCTCCCCTTTAATTTGGCTTTACGTTAACCGTTGCTGTTGCCCGTTGCCCGTTTTGATAAATACAAATATTAGCTGCACATAATAGTCATCATTCAGTTGTCTAGGGCTACAGAAAATTGGAGCACCTCAAAATGCCAAGTCGCTTACGGAACCACCAGCAACTTAATTGGTCCACTAAGATTTCTTATGGAGCTGGGATGGTAATAAAGGCTAATTTATAGCAAATAAACTGACCTACCATTTTATCAAGTCCTTGAATATGCAGCGACCTTCCAGCGGCGAGCACATCTTTGAGCTGGTCTTGAGAAACTTGCACCTCCCCAGAGTAGATATATTCCAGGATTGAGCAAAGTGTTGTATATGATACATTCTGTAATATAATATATTACAGGTGTACTAGCAAACTATGTACCTACATAACATTTATTATTTTCTATACAAATAAAAGTGAATCTCCGAAACGTAAGTACACTCATAACTTCAAAGTTCTGCATCAAATTAATAAATATATTTTTGTTCTGTTCTTTATTGTCAAGACAGTATTTGTTTGTTGCTAGAAATTTAAAAATAAAGTTAATAGATATAAAGTTTATAGATAAAACTACACCTCTCATCTAATGCTGTTAGTTTCTAATAAACAAGGAGAAAAAAATAAAGAAAAGAAAAAAGAAAATATAGATAGCTTACATTGAGGAATATAACAGGATGAGAGCCTTGTGCAGTCTTTATCAGATCCTTAATATAAGGGCTGACCAGGGATAACACCATCTGATGCACTTTGACATGATACCCATCAGCTGCTAGTGTCATATCCACGAACTCTCCGCTCTGCACAAACAACAAAAAATATAGCATACATGTAGGCTAACTAAAGACTATGTTATAAAGATTGTATTAATAATAATAATAATAATAAATATTCTTGGACATTAACACACATGGTCATCTGGTTTCAAGCTAAGCAGACCTTGTGTTATGGAAACCAGATACCCAGTATGTACTATACATATAATAATTTTCTTTTGTAAATATATACTTATAATAGATATTTACACCCAGACTCGACACAAACAGAAATGTTGCTCACTAATGTTTATCTCGGGTGGGAATCGAACCCACAACCTGAATCGTGAAAAGCAAGTATCTTACTGACCAAATTAAAATTATTATTTAGATTAAAGACATACAGCCCAACATGCAGGTTTGAGGTAAACACTGACACAGCTCACAAGGCCACATCTATGCCTAATCATGTCATTATATGGTCATGCCTTACTAAATAAGCATCTCTTCACTATAGGTGTCACAGACAGCCCTCTGTGCAGGGCTCTGTGTATGGAGGAAGAAACAGCTAGCCACATGGTCATCTGCTGCCCAAGGGTGGCAAAATACAGAGCGGAGACGACAGATCACTGAGGCCACTCCAGGAAGCCATCAGCAACATGAGGGCCTGCTAAGATTCCTCCTAGAGCTATATCATACTAATACCTAGGGGATACAATTTCCTGGAATATTATCTGCTTTTTAGCATAGAGGATAGCATGTTTGTGAATACAAATCTGGCATTGGGCCAATAAGGGTGTTATAACTTATTTAATTTCTCAACACTAATATTGTCTTAGATTTATGCGAATATCACACATTGAAATAAAACTACTTTTTAACAGATTTTATCGCTTATTTTATTTAAGCAAACTGAGCTCACAGTGTCTTGAATTCTGAGTACCAAAATCCAAACAAAATCAACTCAGAATTCAAGACACTGTGAGCTCAGTTTGCTTAAATCGGAACGCAACTTCAATATTAATGTTTGAAGGGAGTCAGTAATAATTGTGATTAATATTTTTGGACGTCAAATACCTCAGTCCACCCGTGAACATGAAGTCTGAAAAGACTTTGAAACGTTGGGATCTAAAATCTAAAATAAACCGTGATAAAATCCGTTAAAAAGTAGTTTCTCAACACTATTTCACTTTCTCGCAACACGTTCAGGTTTATAAACAGTTGTTAGAGTGATAATAGCTTATGGTAAATACAAAGTATTAATAAAATAAATTCTAATTGCAAAACGTAATTAGCATGCATTAATAAACTAATGATAATTGTGTTCCAATTTCCTTACTTACTACTAATCTAGAGTAGGTTATGGAAATAAGTAGCGTCGGTGGTGGTGAGCTTTTAGAGCACGTAAAAGTCGGTCCTGCGCTCGCTCTCTGAGAGTGAAGGGAATAGAATGCACTTGGTTAGCCAGCTTACTAGCCAGCGTAGCCTAAACATGGCTACGAAGCGAGATATGGCTTATTATAAACACCTGTATTTGAGGTGAGGTCTTCAAATAGTTACTGGATGTCTTAAACTAACCTGTTGAAGATCTCTGAGACCTTTACAAATGTTAGTTTGGTAAGAATCCCAAGCTACCGCTAGCTGAACTTGCTCCATGACTTCGAAAATTGTAATCACAGACTACATCTAAAATCGTACGTGATGAAGATCACAACACATAAACTGGCAAAGCGGTCACAGAAAGATGCTAATGCCGAATTCGTCACTCTGATTTTTCAGCAGATATGGGAAGGTATACACACGTGTATGTAAGTAGAATTATTTTATATTTAAATTAAAAGCAATTTAATTAAAGCAGTCTGCATCCAATGCACAGACTACTAAGAGAACCTAGCGGTTCAGACGGTCATGTTTCATTTGCCGTTCATGTACCGTTGCAAAGTTAGAAATTGACAAGTAATTTTTTAATCAATGATTTTGGCTCTGGCTACTTTTGTCTAATGAGCCTGAATTAAGTCGGTACAATGTTGCCGGTAAAAAATAAAATATTAGCTGCGCCCAAAATAGTGTTACCAGCATTGAAATTAAAATATTTAGTTTTTTTACTATAGCCTTATTTACTGGAAGGAATAAAAAAAACAACAAAGGATTATTTACCGAGTTTCTTTTAATTTCTTTTTACATTCGCATTATACCCTATTATCAATTGATGCAGTCTTATTAATTTCACTAATCAAGGTTCTTCACAGTAAAAAAATTCTGAAAGGAACGCTAATGTCGTACACTTTGATAACGATTTTCTTTTCTCACATGAAATTATTAATGTGTATAATTTTAACAGGACTGTAAGAGACTAACAAAATAATATCACTATCAAAATTACTTTAGTTTTATTTGCACAATTTATAATTTAAGACAATTTTTATTTTAATGACAGCAATAGAGAGAATCGAATAACAGCACCATGGTAACCAACTTAGTTTTTCAGTAGAAGAAAACTTTTGACAACTAAAGAGGCTGAATACTATTCAACACTCAATAGAATTCAATGTTATGTAGCGTCCTGTTGCTAGAATACACATTTGAGAACACACAGTTATTTCTTGTTGTTGTATCACAATATTATTAAATGGGTTGATAATAATGTACAGAAATTAATCAACGCAAATACTTCAACACAACACAAACCATAACAATAGGTATCCCAAATCTATGACACAAACAGTAATGGCAGTCATGCATAGATTAGTAATTAAATGAGGGTAGTCGGATTTTTACACATTGGGAATCGGGAACGGCTTTACCTACCACAAACTATTTAAATGTACCCTACAATAGTGAGAAAGTACATAAATAGTACTCTATGGTTTCAGGCGCGCCACCCCCTGACAGCTATCAAGTAGTGACATGAGAGTGACAATCCTCTAGAGGGGGTGAAGAAGGGGGAGAGAGGGGCGTAACTGTCACTTTTTAGCTTTGCATTGACATATCGTACGGTCGTTTTTTTTTTCTAAAGCTTTACCAGGCGTGATCCAATGCCATCCCACAACTCGCCACAGACTACTAAGAGAACCTAGCGGTTCAGTCAGACGGTCATGTTTCATTTGCCGTTCATGTACCGTTGCAAAGTTAGAAATTGACAAGTATTTTTTTTAATCAAGGATTTCGGCTCTGGCTACTTTTGTATAATGAGCCTGAATTAAGTCGGTACAATGTTGCCGGTAAAAAATAAAATAGCTGCGCCCACAATAGTGTTACCAGCATTGAAATTTAAATATTTAGTTTTTTTTTCCATAGCCTTATTTACTGGAAGGAAATAAAAAAAAACAACAAAGGATTATTTACTGAACTTCTTTTAATTTCTTTTTACATTCGCATTATACCCTATTATCAATTGATGCAGTCTTATTAATTTCGTACACTTTGATAACGATTTCTTTTCTCACATGAAATTATTAACGTGTATAATTTTAGCAGAACTGTAAGAGACTAACAAAATAATATCACTATCAAAATTACTTTAGTTTTATTTGCACAATTTATAATTTAAGACAATTTTTATTTTAATGACAGCAATAGAGAGAATCGAATAACAGCACCATGGTAACCAACTTAGTTTTTCAGTAGAAGAAAACTTTTGACAACTAAAGAGGCTGAACACTATTCAACACTCAATAGAAATCAATGTTATGTTGCTAGAATACACATTTGAGAACACACAGTTATTTCTTGTTGTTGTATTACAATATTATTAAATGGGTTGATAATAATGTACAGAAATTAATCAACGCAAATACTTTAACACAACACAAACCATAACAATAGGTTTCCCAAATCTATGACAGTAATGGCAGTCATGCATAGATTAGTAATTAAATGAGGGGTAGTCGGATTTTCACACTTTGGGAATCGGGAACGGCTTTACCTACCACAAACTATTTAAATGTACCCTACAATAGTGAGAAAGTACGTAAATAGTACTCTATGGTTTCAGGCGCGCCACCCCCTGACAGCTATTAAGTAGTGACATGAGAGTGACAATCCTCTAGCGGGGGTGAAGAAGGAAGAGGGAGGGGCGTAACTGTCACTTTTTAGCTTTGCATTGACATATCGTACGGTCTTTTTTTTTTCTAAAGCTTTTTTTTTTTTTTTTTTTTTTTTTGATGGCTCGGTTGTAGACCATTTGCCAATATCAAAGTTAGGGAAACTTATAAAACATTAAAACAATTTAATTTAGAGCGGATGGAAAAACCAGGATAGGATTTGGGAAGGATTAAATTTTTAAGTTGGTGTTTAAGTTTATAAAATCAACTAGAATAGAATATATACGAGGGTTATTATGGTATAGAAGTAACTGGATAGAAGTAGGTAAAGGGACAGGAATAGATATCAAACTATTATAAAATGAATGGGAATCATAGAGGGGGCAGGAAAAAAATATGTGATTTATATCAGCTACACCGATGCCACATTCGCATTCGTCAGATTGTAAGATTTTGAGACGGGCAAGATGCGCCGGTGTGCTGTTGTGGCCCAAACGCATGCGTATAAGTGAGGAAGTTGAACGTTTATTATAAATTAGTTTGAAAAACCACGGTTTGCTCGGGATAGAAGGCTGGACTGTTTTGTAATATTTGCCCTTTACCGTAGAACTCTCCGCCCAGAGGCTATTCCAAGAATCTTGAAGATAGTCTGTGGGTAAAGAGCCAAGATCATGGCAAAAGTTTTTATAAGGAAACATATCACCATCGACGACAGCCTCATTGGCCAGTTTATCTGCTCTACAGTTACCAGAGATGTTACAGTGACCAGGTATCCACGCAAAACAAACAGAGTAACCCGAGATGTTGCACATGTTTAAAAGCTGACGTAACTTAATGATAATAGGGAAAACGGTTTTTAACTTAAAAGGAAACTTCGATAACGATTGTAGCGCACTCATAGAATCGGAAAAAATTATGGTTTTCTTTAACTGTAATAAAAGGACTAATTCTACGGCCTTGAGGAGGCCATAACATTCACCGGTAAAAACAGAGGTCTGTGGAGGGAATTTCACCTTTTGAACTATTTTAGATTGATGGTGGATTATCCCAACACCTACGTTACCTGAAGAAGAGTTTTTAGAGGCATCCGTATAAATGTATTGGTAGTCTTTCCAATCATTATTTAAGATGATGTTAAATCTTTCATTAGCCATGGAGGTGTCTTTATCTATGCCGAAGTTATATGTTATGTCAATAGATCTTACTAGAGATTCTAGGTCGCTGGAAAAGAGAGGGTGTGTAGGAGATCGATGCGTGGGGGCTTGTAAGGACATAAACTTACGAAAACTGACAACAGTGCATGGAAGTGGTTTATGAGACCAGGAATTACATGTTTCAATAAGAGTAGACAGAGCCTTAAGTTTATCATATAAGGGATGGTTAGAAAATTGAAAAGCTCTAAACAAGAATTTATCACATAGATACTGACGGCGAAGGAACATAGGAGGATCGACACATTCTATTTGTAGAGCATTGATAGGACTTGACTTCATAGCCCCAGATACTATTCTGAGAGCTTTAGCCTGAATGCGGTCAATTTTAGCAAATGCAGCCAAATTGCCAGGGGCCAATAAAAATGTACCGTAGTCTAGGACACTACGTATGAGCGCGTTAAAAATAAGTTTTAAAGTATAAGGGTGAGCACCCCACCATACCCCTGCTAGGCATCTAATAATGTTTAGAAGGCGTTCGCATTTCGAATTTATATAGTCACAGTGTGGAACACCTAAAAGTTTGGAATCTAACATTACTCCTAAGAATTTAACATGGCTCTTTAATGGGATTGGTTGGCTATTATAATATACGAGAACAGGAGGGCGAAGACGTTTTCTGGAAAACAGCATAACGGAGCTCTTGGATGAAGAAAGTTCAAGACCGTTATAATCTAACCAAGTTTTCAAACTATTGAGTGCCGAGGACAGAGAAGTACAAGCGGACTCGATTGATTGGTGAGAACAGTATATAAGTAAATCATCAGCGTATTGCAAAACACTAACAGGGCCATTTAAAGAGGATTCTAGATCATAAGCGTAAATGTTGTATAATATTGGACTTAGCACTGAGCCTTGTGGTAAGCCTTTCCACACAATGCGTGTTAAATTACGCCTTGTGTGGAAAGAGTCTTCTGAAGAGTCGGCGTTCGGAGTTTGCAGATGTATGTATCTACTGGACAAAATATTAATAATAAAGTTAGACAGGATTACAGGGATATTAAGAGCATTTAATTTTTGATATAGAATACTTAATACTACATTATCATACGCAGAAGTTATATCTAAGAAAGCAGCCACGACTGATTTTTTAGATAAGAATGCTAACCTAATATCAGTTGTTAATATGCTGACACTGTCCAAAGTGCTTTTACCACGGCGAAAGCCATATTGAGAAGGACTTAACAGCTGGTTACTCTCAATATACCACTCCAACCGGTTTTTAATTAGGTGTTCAACGATTTTGGTGACAACGGGAGATAAAACAATTGGCCTATAGGAAGAAACATCTGATGAGTCTTTACCAGGTTTTAAAATCGGTATGACTTCTTGTACTCTCCAAGAAGAAGGTACATTACCAGTAATCATGATGTTATTGATGACATCTAGTAGGTAAGAAAGGAAACTGTCACTAAGATGAGAAAAAAAAGAATAGGGAATTCCGTCTTCTCCAGGAGTGGATTCTTTACTAAAGTTATTAACTATGGCTTTGAGTTCTGAAAGGGTAAATAAACTACTAATGAAACCTAGTGTACCTTCAGTATTTACCGGTGGTCCTACTAATAAAGGGATTTGCTCAGCCACTGAGGGAGGAGAAAGTTTATCCAAAAATGAATCAGTTAGAGGTAATGGAAGCGTTGCAGAGCATGTTTCTTTAAACGCAGATCTAAATCTCCTGATGTTTTGCCAAACAGCAGATGGCCTAGTTTGAGGGGATAAGGATAAACAGAAAGCTCTCCAACTTTCTTGTTTCTTTTTCCTAAATAGCTTTCTAGTTTCTCGGATGAAGTTACAAAGAATCTCAAAGTTTTCGTTTGAAGCAAATTCCCTATACCTTAGTTCGGCCAGCTTGCGGTCCCTGATAGCTTGAGTGCAATCATTATCCCACCAGGGAGGGGATGGAATATAATTATGATGGCTAGACTTTTTCGGGAATGTTGCATCCGCGACCTCTATAATGACATTTGCCATGGCAATGGCAGATTCATGTTCGGAGCCCTGAGTGACATTGGGAAGTTGTGACAGCTTGTCATCTAAACGTTGTTTGAACAAATGCCAATTAGCGTTATCTAGTTTGTATTTAAAACGGGATTTACGTTTGGGTTGAGTTTCAACCGCAAAAGCAAAATCTAAAATTAAAGGATAGTGGTCGCTTCCATATGTATAAGGGAGGGATCTCCAAGTAATCAAAGATGCAAGATCCGAAGTGCAGATTGATAGGTCTGGTGCACTGAGCCCCTCCGTTGGGGCTGAACGCCTTGTTGGGGAGCCCGAGTTTAAAATACATAAATTATGGGAGTCAACTATGTCTAAAATTAAATTGCCATGACTATTTGAAACAGAGCTTCCCCAAGTTTGATGATGACAGTTGAAGTCTCCTATTAATATAAATGGTCTTGGAAGAGCCGTAATGATTGTGTCTATTTCAGATAATATGTCATTAGTTGGACGGGGAATATAAATAGAAACAAAGCATATGTTCTTAACAGTAACTGCAATAATAGAGTAATCATTGTTGTGAGGTGGGATACTAAAGTGAGAAAATAATACTGGGTGGCGGATTAGCAATGCTACCCCACCATAACCATCAGAGCGGTCTTCTCTGACACATGCATAACCTGGAATCCTGAATATGGACTCAGGTTTTAACCATGTTTCTTGGACTGCTATGATAAATGGTTTGTATTTATTGATTATATGGATTAAATCAGATTTTTTTGATATAAGACTACGACAATTCCACTGAATTATTGCGGACTGATCCATTATTGTTTTTAATAAAAGAAGAAAATGCTTCAAGTAGTGGGGCAGCGTTTGACGGTAAAACTTGAAATTGGGAAAGCAAAGTAATTAAGGAGGAAAGGAAATCATTGATGTTAATTTCTGTATCATTTTCTTTACTTTTATTTGTAATGGCACACCCATTAGATGGCTCAGGCATCGAATATTCGCTGATTATTTTT
Organism: Meganola albula; assembly: GCA_936450015.1. Lineage (NCBI taxonomy): Eukaryota > Metazoa > Arthropoda > Insecta > Lepidoptera > Nolidae > Meganola > Meganola albula. The sequence continues at coordinate 12,491,795 of OW388146.1, read as the reverse complement.
CTATGAGCGTCCTTGTCATATCCCTTTCTAGGGCTAGGAGGAGGACGAGGTTTACTAAAAGTGGTTTTTTTATAGCTAAATGAAGTGTTTTTTACAGGTGATATCAAATTAACAGATGGGGCTGTGGGTTGCGAATATGCAGGGGAAGATGAAAATGAAGTAGCAAGAACAGCATCTGCATATGAGACCCTAGAAATGGGAGGGTGTAATTTTGAAGCCTCTAGATAAGAAATACATGATTTTGCCATAACTTCTTTTATATTTCTTTGCCGAACATACTCAGGGCATTTCTTGTCAATAGCAAGATGTGCACCGTTGCAGAGGCAACATTGCACATCATCCTCATCAGCTGAACAGCCATGGCCAGAATGGCCTTGTCCACATCGAAAACATCTTGGAACTGAACGACATTGAGCCTTAACGTGTCCGTAACGACAACAGTTATAACACTGAACTGTTGGATAAATGTATAATTCTACAGGCAATGAGTTATAACATACAAAAATTCTTTTTGGCAAAACCTGACCATCAAAGGATAAAACTACAGTTTCTGTTGCTTTAAAAGATGTAACACCATCAAGTACTACCTTTTTATTTAATCGTCTCACTTTGATAATGGGGCCGCAGCCTGTAGGAATATTAGTGTTTTCTTTTATTTCTTCTTCAGACCAATCCGAAGGGATACCTCTAACTATACCTATTCTCGTAATGATAAAAGAAGGGATAAATGCTTTTAGGTTGCTGGTTATTAAATCAGTGTTACTGAGGAAAGTGTTGGCGTCATTTAACTGATTGAAGGAAATAGATAGGCGATTTCTGCCAATGCGTTTTAAACTACCATTGATAACATTTTTTATGTTGTGTTTTTTTAAAAATCGACCAAATGTAACCGGGTGTAATGTGGTACCATCATTTTGAGACTGTGTTTCTTTTACAATATGTACAACATATGGGGCAGAGTCACTGTTGGTAAACAAAGACCTTACTGGTGGCTGTTGAGGAGGAACTACTGGGGGCTGAACAGGCTTTTCTACATCGGAACCACAACCACAATATCCGTCGATCTTTTTACCATCTTTAGTGCGTTTTGTATGTTTTTTGTTGCACGTCCTGCAAATACGTTTTGCCGCAATTCGTTTTCTTTTGTCGCCTCTTAATGACACGGATGAAGCATCTGTGTCCATGCTAGTTTCAGCATTATAATCTATAGTAACATTGTGGGCAATGTCGGGTATTGTACCCCCGGGATCCCCGGGGGGATCCATGGTAATGAAAAACTATGTACTAAAACTTACCAAGCTCTTCTGGCACTAATTTATAAATATACTTATATTTACATAAAAATGTACAAAATTATATTACATACATACAATTACATAAAAAGAGTTTAATTTTAAACCTTATCCTGGGTAAAAAGTTACGTAAAATATTTTTTTATCTGAAACACTAAAAAACCGCGTCAGCCAATTTTTAGGTTTCCCGCGCTTTTTTCTTCTAAAGCTTTACCAGGCGTGCAACTCGCATCATTCATAGAGCTGAGCAATAGAGCTTTGCTCCGGAGACTGAAAAACCGGTGAACCTCCGGAGATTGCCGATTTAGCGAGTAATCGGTTTTTTTACTAATCTCCAAAAATTACCAAGTTAAAATATACATCCCTTTACTTCTAAATCTAAAATATATTTAAAACATTGCTGTTTCACATTTAAAGATTTTAGGTGACAAGCGTAGTGCGCTGTTACGTGGCTGTTACGATGCCGTTGAAATGTTGTGCTTTTTAACCAAAACCAATGGTTTTTAGATTAAATCAACCACAATTTATGTTGGTTTTACTTTTAGTTCATAACGTTGATTTATTGTAAAATATTAATTTATTTACATTATTACTATTATAATAGAGATACGATTGCACAAGAAAAATGACCTAATTGAATACAATAATATGACGTACTAACTTAGCGTTTTAAATATATTATTATTGTAAAATAATATTATTTTTAGTTATTATATTATTAATTGAGGCAGATTATTCTGTATCTTTGATTTTTTAGATAAAGTATTTAATATTTTTTATCATATTAACGTTTCATTACAAATCTACGGCATATCCGGAGAATCTCCGGAGATTATGTGTAACCGGAGAACAATATCTGGAGACTGAAATCGTATCCGGTGAAAAGCCCTAATGAGAAAACTAACTAGCGTTTGCGATACGGGTAGTCTATTGATAGTATAGTGATATTATCGATAGTTACTATATCAATATGTCAATAGATACTATATCAAATCCATCGATACTGTTGAATCGCGTCGAGAGGTCATCACTCAACGATAGTATCGATAGTTTATTAGTATCGACTATTCGGATGCATTACTATCGATAGTATCGACAGATTTCAATAATATTGCCTAATTCTTACTATAGATACTATCGATAGGTTTGCTACATTTATATATTTTCGATAGGACTATTCGCGATATCTATTTTTCAAGGTCAACTATCCGTAGCTAAACTATCGATAGTGCAACCGTAAGCGTTTATAATAATATGCTCTTTGAGTGCAACACCGCTAGAACAAACTTGCGCAAAGTAAATTGGATGGAGCAAATGTGATTGTGAATGATTCATTCGATTGAACAATCGAACAACTCACTTCAGTGTTGTTGGATTTTGATGTTATTTTTAAAGAATTCGAATGCAAAAATCTTTGAATGAAAATCTACTTATGTTTTTGTAACCATTCGAATAATAAATTCCTTTTCCTCAAAAATATGGCGGGTAAACTACAAAACCAACAAATATAATTACCCATTATTGCAAAAAAATAAATAATTTGAATTTAAATAGTTGCCATTATAATGGCTGGGAAGGGCCAGTGGGATAGAATAGACTAATATAAAATCAAAATTCAATAAGAATAGAAATGATTATACCGACCAACTATCTTCAAGTTCGATAGTAAATTGCATAGTATCTCTACGATAATAAGTCTATGATAGTAAACATTCCTTCATCGAAGTTCTAAGCGTTTTGGTATTTATTGGTTAACGTCGACGTATGTATATGTCGACATATGAAATCTATTCATTCACTTTTTTAACAAATCATTCAATATATTCAATCATGATGGCCCAACCCTATAAAAATTGTCTCTGGTTACGAGGCGGCCATATTTGTTGACATGATATGCATCATAAATAAACAAACACAGACTTTACTATGCAACACGCCTGCCTAATATACCGATTCACTCGTGATTGATTACGAATGATTTTCGGTAAGAAGTTGGCAGTGGAATGAGGCTCCATATTATGGCAACTCCGTGGTGCAGTTGCCTGGTAGGTGGTCACTAACCACGGCCGGAGCCTACCACCAGTTATTAACAGTTGTTACAGATTAGTACCAGGTGATGCATTCAATTTGATGCAATTGATCGAAAGTTATGCCCGTATTTCAAAGATTAATCCTACTAATATTATAAACGCGAAAGTTTGTAAGAATGTATGGTTGTTTGTTACTCGTTCACGCAAAAACCACTGGACGGAGTTGGATGAAATTTAGCTCAGAGATAGATTATGATCTGGTTTAACACATAGGCTACTTTTTATCCTAATAAGTAGGTACTACGCGAGAAAAGTGGTGGGCGGAAGCTGGTTTTTACAGTATCTATGATTATTAGATATGAAGGCCGCGCTAGGAACAAAGACAGCGTAGAATACTCAAAGTATACGTATATACTTTCTCAGTCTGGCCACTGGCCAGAATATAGTTTTAACTTTAAGCTGGTGCTCGATGTGAGATCTCATTGGTGATTTCTAAATCTTTTACACGCAAGAATTACCAAAACCTAAACTGATTAAAAATAGCCACAATCGCACTACACACGCGCCATCGCGTCGCATCGTTGTTAGTAGGATTTAGGGAACCAAAGTCTCGCTCTCCTGCCACCTTATGGCAGGACCAGGGTAAGGTTAAATTCAGAGATTGCCCTGCAGCAGGCGCTCCGCTGTGAGCAGGAGGAGTTGGAGCTTTAACATATAGATACACACACACCCACGCACACGCGCACGCACGCACCCACGCACGCACGCACGCACGCACACACGCACACAGGGTAAATAAAACATAGGTACTTATGGCTTAATATAAAATATTAACGTTATTTAATTCACTTTGACTAGTGGTTACAAATGGTCATTTAAAAGAGCGCAGCTGTTCAATAACTGTGAACGAAAACGTCAAGAGGAAACCGGCTTGTCTAAGAACCAATCATTCGTGGACATGCGAAATCCAACTTGGCCAGCGTGTGTGAGACAAAACCCCTGCCGAGCGGGACACTATTGCACGATCGTCGCGGTATACTAACTGGGCGTTTGCACTGCACAACACAACATGATACAAGCGTAGTCTTTTCTCTTTCTACTCATCACTAGGTGATAGAGATAGATAGTACTTGCAACATGTTTTCTTGTGCATGTTTCGCCAGTGGAATCTAGGGGTAATACAGAGTCGGTGTGACCACGAGTCAGTCTCGAAGTTAGCCAAAAGATGCACGATAATTCACGAATACCTACTAGTTTCGGTGCAGCCGAAAGGCGTCACTTTTGCTGCCGAAACCGAAACTAGCACCGAAACTTCATTTTTCTGCCGAAACTTACCGCAGCCGAAACCGAACTTTCAGTCGATCAATAATTAACTTACGCAGTACTTAATTAGGTTAAACGTAATATTGGTAAGTACTTAGATTTAGTAAAATATTACACGATTAATAGTTTAGTAATCACGTATTGTAGGCACTTATTTATTCACCTACCTAATGTGTTTTACACATCAACTACAATAAACATCTTTATCATAAACTAACTTATAAATAATACCAATGGTATAAAATCATTATAATCAGTACCTAGACTAATTCACTTAATTAAATATGTTCAGTTTCAGTGCAGTTGCAGTTGAGTTTCGATCAAAACAGCCTTTTTCGTATTCTCGTAAATTTGACAAACGCTATCTGGCACGCTCGCGTCAAGTTCGTCACGCCATGACGCCAACAATTTTAAGAATACCATTTTGTACTAAGAAGAAAACTTAATTGCAACTGCACCGCAACTTGATCACAATTTGCACCGCACCTTGATCGGCGCGTCAAGAAATTACGTGAATTAGGGCACAGGACACAAGAACAAAACTTACAACGTCTTATCACTGTCATTTATAAATAAAATTAGTCCTGTTCAATTTATTAATGTTTTTATTAAAACATTGCTCAATACCATTTACTAACATTTTTTTTCTATTAACATAAATTTAATTTGACTCTATTTTTTATTTTCTATTATACTATAAATTAACCACTAAATAACACTGTATTTATCACATTTCAAAACACAATAATTATTCACCCTGTTCATCAGATACATATTAAATTCTACCTACATGTAATTAATAAAAAAAATATTGACTTTACGTTACTATCTATAAACATACTCGTACAACTGTAGGTACCCATTGTCTAATAAAAGAGACGGAAAAATAAAAAGAGAGGTCACCGTGTAGTGTGTTTTGACGTAAACATGACTCGTCTACCGCGTAAGGGGGAGGAAGAGGTGAGGTGAGGTGAGGTGAGGTGAGGTGTTTAATTGGGGGAAGGGGTCGAGTCAAATCTCATCAAATCTTACGTTGAAGAGAGGAGGGGTCTCGGAAAATATCACGCAATTTTTTTTCTGATTGACACAAAAAAGAAATACTATTTTGGCATTAAAAGCACGAAGCAAATTTGTTTAAGTATTTCTTTTTACAATAACAATCCAACGCGTTTACGTAAGAAACTCACATTTTGAAAAATCTCACGTGATATTGGGGGATGGCGGAGGGGGTTGAATAAAATCTCACGACATCTCACCTCCAGAAAATTTTAAAAAACACCTCACGTAATTTATGGACTCCCCCTAAACGTATCCTTAGATAGTTTTTTTCTTTTTTGCCAAGACGCGGCTGACGTAGGTATGTGCCACAAACTAAAAACTAAACTATTATTTTCCCAGTTTTAAGAAATGGAAGTTGGAATAGATACAATATATTGGTTAGTGTTAAATAGTGCAATATACAATTTATAATACACAGTTGCAGTATACAGTTTGGACCGTCAGCAAAAGAAGGTGACATTATATTCTTTAATGGCGCGGCGGGTTATACATCAAATTCGTACTCAGTATTCTGCATGATTTTAAGTAAGTTAACAGTTTTAATTAATTTGTCCTACCGTGACCCACATAAAACTTCGATCCAAGAACACACGTATAATTGAACTAAAATATTTTTCTAAACCTAAATAATATAAGTAAGTACTATAATCTCGTAGAAAATATCCGCGGAACTCTGTTTTTCTTAATGTTTCTGGTTCCCCATTTATCTGAGGCGAGACGCACGCAGTAGTCTGGCGCAAGGCACGTGACCACTACGAGGAAGTTGAGGCACCAAAATGAGGCAGAAGCCAGCAGTCTTGTGTAAGTACCGAGGACATCGCCGTCGACTTGCCTGTAAGAAAATGAGTTCATAAATATCTTGTAATCTTTTAAAAGAGATTTATTATTTTTAAGTATCATAAGACTGCCGCATGCCGATATCCACTGCTAGGCATAGGTCGTTAGCATCCGTATAATTTGACAGTATCATAGGTCCACCTCGTGGCCAGCTGACAATGCAATCCTTAATGCGTGGAATCCACTCGAAGACTGTTCCTGGTTATCAGTCTAAAGTAAAATAATAGAACTTACACTAGTCCCATACTGGGCGCCAATAATTCTAATGGCGCCCAGAGTCTCGGTTCCCTAAAGTTGAATAATAACGAGCTATACTTCATCTACAAAAATCCCTGTTAAATTACTTACAGATAAAGCATAGAGTACACAGTGTTGAACAGTACGTATGATAATACTGAGAGCCAAAGTGACGCGACGTACACGAGCGTGTGGTATCGAGTCTGTAGCCACAGTTTGAGGCTCACGATGAACATTGTTAAATGAAATAATGTCGCTCCGAAACACCTGACAACAAAAAAATACATGTAATTTTTTTTCGGACACACGATTGGCACGAAATTATAATAATAACCAATTATAGTCAACTGTCAACAAATATTGGAATGCAACAAAAAAACTAAAGTTTCTTACCATAGATCCACAGTGTTGCCATCTTCACTCATAACAGATATCTCGAACATGTAGAAAGTGAACACATAGATAATAATAGAGTGGTATATAGCAGAGAAACTCCATGCCCCGAAGTGAGACCATGACATTAGACTATTCTTCCTTATCTCACGGTACAGGGTCGGGTTCCTGGAAGTACCCGATATATTAATAAGAAATAACTCGAAATCCATCGACGATTGCCATCGACTGTCATATTATTTTATTACGTAAAAGTAACAACCCTTTTACAGACCCTAGGCAGTGACCAAGACGGTGCGATTCAAAGAGTCAATTAAAAGAGTTTAGGCTTTAATCCAAACACGCTAGCCAACTGCGGGTTGGTGGATGTCACAAGTCCTGGAATGATTAGTTATTCGATGTGTCGGTTCGACTGGGGATCGAACCCACGACTTTATAATTACCGCTACCGCTGCTCTGCTGGATCTGCTAATGCGACTTAGGTGTTTTTTTTGAAGAAGCGAAATTACCTGACCTATATTTTTGTTATATCGGAGGTAATAGAGCTTTGACTTTTCTATCTAAGCATCATGCCCAGTAATTTAATGCATTTGTCTATACTAGTAAAGATGAACGTATAGTTTTATGTACTAAGTTACCTGAGCAACAAGTCCGCAGGCCACCGTTGCTCTGTGAAGGACAGGATGAGACACGGCAGCGAAGTGAACACCATGTTGTACAGAGTCAAGTACATCGAGTCGTACACTGACTGCGTCGAAAATGCGGTGTGGACTTGGAACATAAACTGCAACAAAATGAATCGTATTAATCTGAACGTATCTTCTGCCAGCTCACTGCTATTAAATGGAACCCTTTTAGCATGTGATTCATTTGCACTTGGCCGGTTTATTGCATTTTTATATAGGTATTTTAACACGTTCAACGTCCATATATGGGTCACTATGAACTAGCTCCACACGTCCGTGCCCCATTTAAGTGTCACTACGCAACGACCCAGGTACCTACGCACTAAGAGAAATTTAGCAAAGGTAAGTAGTGAGTTTGTAGTGAGAGTTTGTCTCAGTGAAAGAGTCTCTGTTTAAGCACCTACTGAAATGAAATATCTAAGTATTTCCCGTGAAGAACTGGTTTTATTTGTTTTTGGCAAAAATAATCATTTAATATCATTTCTTAAAAAAATCGTCTTCTTGACGTTGGATTCCAAGCCCATATAATATTATTTACGTTTTTAACAGCACATATAAAGATTGAAGTTATTTATATGTGGGACGCACCACATTTTGTATGGGGACGTTTAACGTGTTGATTACCTAATAAAATTTAATATATTTGATTTACCTACCTACTCACTCACTCACTCACTCACTCAATAACTTTATTGCTTTACCGTAAAATCCATAGGTAAAATGCTTAGCTGCCGTATTATGATTCTTTAAAGCGGTTGTGGCCTATCTTTTAACGGAATCACAACCAATTTATTCGACCGCAGATGGTAGGTGTTTCATTTGTTGCATTATGGACCCTATCGGGTACAGCCAAAGTGGTAGATTTAAATAAACTCACCATAATATTCCCAAGAACAAGATTCTTATAAAAGAAATATTGTATGAGCGTAGCCAATCGTTGGTAATACCAATGTCCCATAACTAACAAAACTTTTTTCACCATAGAAAACTTTGTGAAAGCGAAATCCGCAGACCTGGACAAAAAAAAGTTACACAGCATTTAAATCAATCCTAGTACAGTAAATATATAATTTCATTTCATTCGTTCATCTTCATTCATTCGTTCAACCATTCATCCATTCATTTATTTTCATTTAATAAAACAGCACCACTTTCTACTGTTATCTTTTCGAGGGGTACTTCACTTAACCTTTTTAGTGTCCTACTGTTGCGCACGGGTCTTTAGTCAACTTCGTTCAACTTCAGACAACAGTACAAGTAATACGACTTGAGAGAGTTTAGGCCTTAATTCTCACACGCTGGCCAAGTGCGGGTTGGTGGATGTCACATATCCTCCAATAACTAGTTACCTAGATGTTTTCCTTCAGTGATATTGAGAAGCGGTGATAAAACAACAGTTACACAAAGATGTGGAAGCTCGACCTGGGATTGAACCGGCTACCTTATATTTCTGCTCAAAGAGAGCAGGGTGCTTAGGATGTCTGCAAAGCGCGCTTCGTCGTTTACGGTATCTGTGATTTTGTGTACGACAAACCTAACAGCATTACTTAAAACACTAGCTTTCGCCCACGGCTTCGCCCGCGTGGTAATTATTGGGATGAAAAGTAGCCAATGTGTTAATCCAGATCATAATCTACCTCTGTGATAAATTTAATACAAACTTACTTTATAATATTAGTAGGAGTAAGAAGTTGGACCTACTACACAGTCAGTTGAAAGTCGGCGACATTTGCTTCTGCCAATTTGAGTTTAACAATTTTTTTATGCTTTTCACGTACCTAGCGGCCTGATGGCCTTCCTTGCCGAAGATACCGAAGCCGACATGGGCTTCTTGTATCATAGAGATATCGTTAGCGCCATCACCAATTGCCGCGGTTACCGGACGCTCTGGACTATTTTTAATCAGTCTTACTATCTGAAATAATGACAATATTAATTTCCCTATTTAAAGATTCATTTCAGCCTATTTTAGTGCATTATTAAACACTCCTAAAGCACTCTACTTATATCTATATCCTTATATACTTCTGTGATCTTTATCAATAAGGTGTATGTATGAACAAAAAAAAAGTATATATGTAGTATATCGGTACCTACTACCCATAACACAAGCAAATATAATTGCTTAATTTGGTACTAGATGGTGCTGTGTGTGTGAAAATATTATTATTATTTTTGTATGGAGTTGGTGGATGGAGATATCCGGCTCGAAGGACCAACTTGTGTATTTGATGGGCAGGGAAATAAAATATACACCCCCATATTCATAAACGTCGTATACGCACATTATAGCTAAAATAGATTTATAATTCGTTTGTCTTTGTCTGTCATCTTGACATTTATACTGGTAAGAAAGAGACACAGTCCATTTTAACTAATGAGTCGTATAAGATTTTTGTGAATAAGACCGAGTAAACGTGTTACTGACGTACTTAGCGCTCAGATATTTTATTGCGAGCGCCACGCGGTCAACTGAACCAAAGCTGTGGAGCGCAATCGACGGCCATAGGTTCATCCCCTATAAAGTATGAGACCAAGGGTGAAATGGCGTAAACTGCGAAGGCCTAGGTCTCCCTGTAGGCCGACCGTTTAACTCGCGTATGGCCTATCACCAAGATTCTGACTCCTCAAGCTGCACAGACAGTGATGATGATTCAAGCGATATGGATATTAGTATCGAATAGTCTTACATTACTTTTATCTGTGGTTAAATAGTTATTTAAGAGATTTAATTAATGTTTTATGACTTTGTACCCTCAGATGGCGATAACGCGAGTTAAACGGTCGGCCTATAATAGTGTAGCCTAGCTGTGTTCAGGGTATACTATTGTAGGCCTAACTTCATCTGCGATGGGTCTCAGTTTACCTAAATATCGCATTTTTTAAGTAAGGTTTTTCTACCAACCTTGGCTTTTTGAATTGGCGACAACCGACAACACAACACCGCATTACACGTAATCGAGATCTCTACAAACGTTGGCGCAAACGGTGTGTCCAATATTTGCGTCATACTCGTCCCATCCACAATCAACGTAAGGTCTCTATAACTCGGCTCGTTGATGATACGTCTACATTCATCTAAATGTGCTTGTAGCGCCACATTATCCTCGATTCCTATTAAAAACATTCGTTTGTCATTTTCTGATATATGTGCGCAGGATTGGGCGACATTGATCGCAGTTTCTACCTGAAAATTTCACATGATATTATAAGAATGTTATTGCATCGTTGGCACTAAGCGTTTCAAATAAGAATAGGACTGGAAATCTAATAGGTCAGTTTACGAGGCGTAACTTTGAATCGGTATGTGTGAGTGCACATAGATAGTGTAGGTAGGTGAGACGTAGGCCTAGAGCGCGACGCGTCTTTTGCTTGATTTAAACAGGTTTATACTGCTTTTGACAACCAGCAAGAGTCGTGGTGCTTCCCTTGAGCGACGCTACACATACAATTAATCACAGATCAGTCACTCAAATGCAAACCTCAGCTTATACTTCGCGAGCTGTAAGCAATTTTGCTTTATAACCACAAAAACCTGTCTGTAGAATAGATGGAAAAAGTGTACCTTGTCTCCTGTAAGCACCCAAGTCCTGATGCCCGCTCGGCGTAACGACGCAAGAGTGTCTGCCACATCGTCCTGTAAACAGTCCTCTACTCCAGTAGCTCCTATAAGCGTCAACTGTCTCTCTAACACACGGTACTGCTGTGTCACCTGCTGAAGGGCGTCTGCGCTCTTGCCGTCTAACTTCTGTATTGCTAGAACAATGATAGGACGAAAAGTTAAGTACCTACACTGTATTATTTTCCACATACATAGGCTCTCTTATGGCACACATAGTTCTTGCCGGCTGCCCTGCTGAGATCGTCACTCCACCTAGTTTGAGGACGTCCTACGCTACGTTTGCCAATTCGTGGTCTGCACTTAAAAACTCGTTTACCCCAGCGGTTGTCGGTTCTGCGGTATATATGACCAGCCCACTGCTACTTCAGCTTACTAATCCTAACAAAATTATATTGACTAGTAAAAAGAAAATTTTCGCACATGTTAGGCAAGCACCTACCACCATGAATTCTTTGAATAATGGCAATGAAATGTTACCAACACACTTATTTTGTTGTGATATTGTGTATGAAGAAGTCTGTACACTTCTTAAAACTAACCAAGATTTTATTTATACAGGGTGTGCTCTTATAATTACCCGATGATGGTAACTAAATTTTTATAATATAATAATATTTTTTTTTATAATATTGTGGGACATTAACACACACGGTCATCTGGTCCCAAGGTAAGCAAAGCTTGTGTTATGGAAACCAGATAACTGGTATACATATACTATACATATGATACTTTTCTTTTGTAAATAAATACTTATAATAGATATTTACACCCAGATTCGACACAAACACAAATGTTCATCACTAATGTTTGTCTCGGGTGGGAATCGAACCCACGACCTGCGGCGTGAAAAGCAAGTATCTTACCGACCACGCCACCGGCCCGTCGGTACTTAGGTATTGTAATCAGAAATTCATCTTTGAGTAATGGGTCGTATTGTACCACCATAAAATAAACATATTTCCCTTCAAAATACCCCTAAAAGTAAAATAAAAATGTAATAGTGTTTAGTTATTTTGACCAAGACTTGTCTGGATTTATTTTAGTACTAGTTTTCCGCCCGCGGATGTCGGTTATCGCACTAAACCATTAATCTCTCTTTTCGCAGTCGGATAAAACTATCCTTTCCCGGGTCTCGAACTATCTCCATACAAAATTAGTTCAGTAGTGTAGGCGTGTAAGCAACATTTTGAAATCGGCAAGCACCCATAGGTGTATCCATAAATCTATATGGGTTTCTCAAAAAATACTACGGCTCTTAGACCATGATTATTGTAAGTTTTTCATTCAATGTTTGAGAAGAAATAAAATTTAAATTTCGAATTCTAATAATCGGACTAAGTTATCAAACGTCATTGTGTCAAAATAAAAAGTAATTTAGCTAAAAAGCACGAAGGAGTATTGATATCAACTTCAAAGAAAATCTCCCTCAGAATAATTTCTCAGGCTTCACCCGCGTAGTATTAGGAGAAAGATAAAAAAATTTGGAAAAATAAAAAATACGTGTTTCATTATTTGTTTTGAGCTATATTTATACCGAATTTGAAGTGAATCGGACCAAGGACTAAAAAGTTCTGGAATATTTAATTTTTCCAAAAAAGTTTATTTTACACTCCCCCTGGGGGAAGTTTTGGAAAAATAAAAAACACGTGTTTTACGATTTCTTCTAAGGTATATGTGTGCCGAATTTGGAGTGAATCGGACTTGAGACTAAAGAGATCCAGAGAAACTTTAGTTTTTACCAATAAAACTCATTTTCCACACCCCATGGGGGTAATTATGGAAAAATAAAAAACCCGTATCTCATTATTTGTGTTAATGTTTATGTGTACCGAATTTTAAATGAATAGAACCAAGGAATAAAAAGTTGCATACAAACTTCACCCCTCTATTTAACCCTCTTAGGGGATGATTTTTGAAAATATTATTAGCCTATGTCCTATTCTAGGGTATACACTACCTACGTTTCAAATTTCATTAACATTGGTTGAGCGGTTATGGAGATACGCGGTAACAAACCTTCACACACACACACACACTTACTTTCGCATTTATAATATTAGTAGGATTGATTAAATTCTGTTTTTTTTCTAAAAATCGAATGCTAATAATAGAATGTAGATACTAGGTACTAGGTACACACGGCTACACATCTAGCTATAAATTTCCAATATAAGCTGATCTCGCATTATAAAGGCTTTCCGTAAAACGGGAGGTCAGCTTATATCGTACAATTTTGTGTCACTTAAAAGCCACGTACCTTCTGAAACTTTATTATATTCCTCCTCTGGCACCTCACGATACGCGATCGCTAGTGTCCTTAGCCCTTTGTTAGCGAATGCCGTGATATCTCGATTCACATCCTCAACTAATGCATTGTTTCTGCATAATGGAAACACTGAACTCTCTGCGCCTTTGCAAAACAGCCATATCTGTAAACGATATTACTTAGTGTATCACTGCTGAGCACGGGTCTTCTCTCAACTATCTTACGGATTAAATAGTTTAGGCCTTAATCCACACACGCTTGGCGAGTGCGGGTTGGTGGACATCATATGTCCTCGAATGATTAGTTCTACATGACGGTTTCCTCGCGATGTTTTCCTTCACCGATATTGGGCACGACCGGGAATCGAACCCGTGACCTTATATTTCAAAGACGAGCTGCTCATATGCTCCATTGTAATCCAGATCTGGTCAATAGTTTCTATCTAAGAGATCCAAATGGAGTCAAAAGGGGCTAAATACCTACCTTCCCATCCTTATCTCGTACAATAATTGACATCCTCTTTCTCTCCGACGTGAATTCGATCACCTGCAACCGCTCATACATTTCTGTATCCTCCCCAACTTTGAGCAACAAATTATTCCCTTCTTCTCCAAGAAACGTCACACCAACTCTATCAGCGGACTCAACTAACGCCTTCTCATCAGGACTGCTCCCCTGGTAGTCAAGTTTAGGCCTCACTTCGTCCACATTCCAAGTAACACCAACGCCATTGTGGGTATTCCTAGCGTTGGCTTTTCTTTTTCTTCGAAAGATGTTCATGAGTTGAAGGTTCCCGGGCTCTGAGAGACGGGCACTGAGCTTCTTCATATCTTCGCTCGACGTTTGTACGGAATGACAAAGTGCGAGAATTGTGAAGAAGAATTTGATATCTGTCTGGAATATAAAGGCCTAAGTGTATCATCTTGAATGTTTAGATGAAATTAGGTACCTACACCAACATACATTTCATATGCCAAAGGTTTAACTATCTTTCTTAGGGTTTTGGGCACATTATTAAGACTCAATGACACGAATATGCTTCAACGCATCAAATCTCAAACTGAAATTACTCATGAGCGTGCCAGATTAATCGTTCTGTTTATTTTCCTACTGATATCTCCCACATCAAGTACTCACGTATTTATCTGGCAGTAAACATATTGGATACGCAGAATTATAAATTTTTAATATCCGCTAAGATAAAGTAGATAAGTCATATTTTATCTACGATTAAAGAACGAAAGCCACAGTTTTTGAGTGCTAAAAACAAAACAGAGCTTCTGTGTAGAAAAGGAGATAAATAACGTGATGTAATTGCGACTGGAAAAGGTGTCCTATTCTTATTTGAAACGCATAGTACCTAGTGGTCCTCATACGACATGACACCTTTAAAAAAACATATTAGAGGCGAAGATAGAAGCAAAGCGTGGAAGATGAAGGCCAAAAATAAGTTTCATAAACCAAAAAAAGGTAAAGGTTGGTGTCATATCATGAAAGTGAAAGAAACTGCTCTAGATAGAGCCAAATGGAGAGAGATTCATCAGTTGCACCGACAAGGGTCTCAACTATAAATGAACATCATGTTTTATAGTAGTAGGAACACCTGAAACTCTCTCTCGATTTGAGTTTGTGTAGGTAGAGTAGATGTCAGCGCTCTGATTTACAACTGTCTGAAACCTTTAATTTAGAAAGGCCTGTGATGTGACCCATATACAAACATGTTTTTATAAAATATACGGCAACCGACCTGAAAGACATCCACGTCATCAGAAGACCGCTCAACATCGTAGAGCCTTGACCCTCTCTCTTCATACAAATGCCCCCTTATCGAGCAAGTCTTAAACACCATCAAGTTCTTGGTCAGTGTTCCCGTTTTATCTGAGAACAGAACTTCTACTTGACCCAACTCTTCGTTCAAATCTGAAGTGTTGGCGACGGCTGGACGGCCCGTTTCATCGCAGCGGAGGTCTTCATCCCATCCGATAAATAATGCACCTAAGGAAGACATGTGGTTAATTATGACTTGACTAAAAAAGTATGACTATTGGATTTTGGCGGGCTGGATTTTGATGACATTTCAAAATTGTGCGGCATTTAATTAATTCGACGAAAAGACTGCTTTCAAATAACTCAATTATATTAATATTAATTATTACAAAGTTATTACGTCTAGAGGGCTATGACAACAATCTTTGCTTGTGCGATTCAGGATTACAGGATTCAGTATGTGACGCCAAATCACTCCCCCTCCGAGACCAGAAGTCGATCCCAAGTCAGTTATTAATAAGCGAACTGTTACTACTGGACTAATGAAGCTAGATTTTGATATAACTCACCAATAAATTTATACAGCTCAATAGTGACATACAGTGACATCGGTATAATATAATAATACAGCAACAGGAACGAGAAGAAATCTTGCATTATATCACCAAAAGGCACCGGTCTAGGTGACCCAGGGCCTAAGTAAGCTTCCCTTTCTGGGTTATAGCGCTCTATCAGAAGCTTTGAGATCAGAGAAAATATCATTTCTAGTAATAATAACAAGATAAAGAATAGAAGAAACCCATTAATTGCTAATTCACAGGAAGAGAATTTGTTGCCGGAATACTTTGAGTTTAGGGCCAATTTTGTTTCTTCACCTGGAAAAGGATTTATGTTAATGTATAAAACATTTTAAAAGTCCATCAATATAAAAATTTGTCTGTAAGGTTTAAGGTTACATTATTCAATTTTTCTACAAGTTCGAGGGATCGTATCTAAATAATCTATATTATAAAAATGAAACCCGTTTTCCGTTGTCACGACATCACGCGTGAACGGCTGGACCGATTTCGCTAATTCTTTTTTTTTTAAATATTCCTTTAAGTACGAGGATGGTTCTTACGCAGAGAAAAATTAAAAAAAAGAAAATTTAGAAACCGAAGAAGTGCCGAAAACCGGATTGGATACCTATTATTTATTATTGGTTACTAGTTTTCCGCCCGCGGCTTCGCCCGCGGATGTTGGTTATCGCGCTAGACCATTAATCCCTTTTTTCGCAGTCGGATAAAACTATCCTTTCCCGGGTCTCGAACAATCTCCATACAAAATTAGTTCAGTAGTGTAGGAGTGTAAGCAACATTTTGAAATCGTCAAGCGTCCATAGGTATATCCATAAATCAATAGGTGTTTCTTAAAAATACTACGGCTCTTAGACCATACTTATAAGAAATGAAATTTAAATTTCGAATTCTATTCGTAGCATTGAGTTATCAAACATGTCATTGTGTCAAAATAAAAAGTAATTTAGATCAAAATTACGAAGGAGTTATGATATCAACTTTGAAGAAAATCACCCTCAGAATAATTTCTCAGGCTTTGCCCGCTTAGTATTAGGATGAAAATAAAAAAAATTGAAAAAATAAAAAACACGTGTTTCATGATTTCTTTTAAGGTATATGTGTGCCAAATTTGGAGTGAATCGGACTTGAGACTATACAGATCCAGAGAAACTTTAATTTTTACCAATAAAACTCATTATCCACACCTCATAGGGGTAATTATGGAAAAATAAAAAACCCGTATCTCATTATTTGTCTTAAAGTTTATGTGTACCGAATTTTAAATGAATAGGACCAAGGAATAAAAAGTTGCATACAAACTTCACCCCTCTATTTAACCCTCTTAGGGGATGATTTTTAAAAATATTGTTAGCCTATGTCCGATTCTAGGGTATACACTACCTACATTACAAATTTCAATAAAATCGGTTGAGCGGTTATGGAGGTACGCGGTAACAAACCTTCACACACACACACACACTTACTTTCGCATTTATAATATTACTAGTTTTCCGCCCGCGGCTTCGCCCGCGGATGTCGGTTATCGCACTAAACCATTAATCTCTCTTTTCGCAGTCGGATAAAACTATCCTTTCCCGGGTCTCGAACTATCTCCATACAAAATTAGTTCAGTAGTGTAGGCGTGTAAGCAACATTTTGAAATCGGCAAGCACCCATAGGTGTATCCATAAATCTATATGGGTTTCTCAAAAAATACTACGGCTCTTAGACCATGATTATTGTAAGTTTTTCATTCAATGTTTGAGAAGAAATAAAATTTAAATTTCGAATTCTAATAATCGGACTAAGTTATCAAACGTCATTGTGTCAAAATAAAAAGTAATTTAGCTAAAAAGCACGAAGGAGTATTGATATCAACTTCAAAGAAAATCTCCCTCAGAATAATTTCTCAGGCTTCACCCGCGTAGTATTAGGAGAAAGATAAAAAAATTTGGAAAAATAAAAAATACGTGTTTCATTATTTGTTTTGAGCTATATTTATACCGAATTTGAAGTGAATCGGAACAAGGACTAAAAAGTTCTGGAATATTTAATTTTTCCAAAAAAGTTCATTTTACACTCCCCCTGGGGGTAGTTTTGGAAAAATAAAAAACACGTGTTTTACGATTTCTTCTAAGGTATATGTGTGCCGAATTTGGAGTGAATCGGACTTGAGACTAAAGAGATCCAGAGAAACTTTAGTTTTTACCAATAAAACTCATTTTCCACACCCCATGGGGGTAATTATGGAAAAATAAAAAACCCGTATCTTATTATTTGTGTTAAGGTTTACGTGTACCGAATTTTAAATGAATAGAACCAAGGAATAAAAAGTTGCATACAAACTTCACCCCTCTATTTAACCCTCTTAGGGGATGATTTTTAAAAATATTGTTAGCCTATGTCCGATTCTAGGGTATACACTACCTACGTTTCAAATTTCATTAACATTGGTTGAGCGGTTATGGAGATACGCGGTAACAAACCTTCACACACACACACACACTTACTTTCGCATTTATAATATTAGTAGGACTAGTTTTCCGGCCGCGGCTTCGCCCGCGGATATCAGTTATCGCGCTAAACCTTTAACCTCTTTTTTCGCAGTCGGATAAGCTATCCTTTCCCGGGTCTCGAACTATCTCCATACAAAATTAGTTCAGTAGTGTAAGCGTGTAAGCAATATTTTGAAATCGGCAAGTCCCCAATAGGCATGTCCATATATCTATAGGAGTTTCATAAAAAATATGTCTCACTTTATTGTCACACCGGTGAAGGTCGTTTTTCTACGGCTCTTAGACCATAATGTAAGTTTTTCATTTAATATCCAAGAACAAATAAAATTTAAATTTCGAATTCTATTAATCGGATTGAGTTATCAAACATGTCATTGTGTCAAAATAAAAAGTAATTTAAATCAAAAGCACGAAAGAGTATTGATATCAACTTCGAAGAAAATCGCACTCAGAATAATTTCGCTGGCTTCGCCCGCTAAGTATTATGATAAAAATAAAAAAAATTGAAAAAATAAAAAACACGTGTTTCATTATTTGTTTTAAGCTTTATTTATACCGAATTTGAGTTAAATCGGACCAAGGAATAATCAGTTATGGAATATTTAGTATTTCCAAAAAAACGTATTTTACACCCCACCTGGGGGTAGTTTTGGGGAAATAAAAAACACGTGTTTCATAATTTCTTTTAAGGTTTATGTGGGCCAAATTTGGAGTGAATCGGACTTGAGACTATACAGATCCAGAGAAACTTTAATTTTTACCAATAAAACTCATTTTCACACCCCATGGGGGTAATTATGGAAAAATAAAAAACCCGTATCTCATTATTTGTCTTAATGTTTATGTGTACCGAATTTTAAATGAATAGGACTAAGGAATAAAAAGTTGCATACAAACTTCACCCCTCTATTTAACCCTTTTAGGGGATGATTTTTGAAAATATTATTAGCCTATGTCCTATTCTAGGGTATACACTACCTACGTTTCAAATTTCATTAACATTGGTTGAGTGGTTGTGGAGATACGTGGTAACAAACCTTCACACACACACACACACTTACTTTCGCATTTATAATATTAGTAGGATATTCTGTAGGTCTGAGACCCGGTAGATGGCACTACTTTACCGGGCAGAAC
This sequence comes from Meganola albula, assembly GCA_936450015.1. NCBI lineage: Eukaryota > Metazoa > Arthropoda > Insecta > Lepidoptera > Nolidae > Meganola > Meganola albula. The sequence goes on along the minus strand of OW388146.1, from coordinate 12,472,073 downwards.
GACGTCTGCCGGGTCCGCTAGTCTATATATATAAAAATGAAACCCGTTTTCCGTTGTCACGACATCACGCGTGAACGGCTGGACCGATTTCGCTAATTCTTTTTTTAAAATATTCCTTTAAGTACGAGGATGGTTCTTACGCAAAAAAAATAAAAAAAAAAGAAAATTTAGAAACCGAAGAAGTGCCGAAAACCGGATTGGATACCTATTATTTATTATTGGTTATATTCGGTAGGTCTGAGACCCGGTAGATGGCACTACTTTACCGGGCAGAACGACGTCTGCCGGGTTCGCTAGTAAGCAATAAAATTGTAAAACGAGGATGATAGCTTTGAGTGCTGAGTCACGTTCGTCCATGGGAGTGCACCTTTTATTTGTATCCCCACACGTGGCCCCCGAGTAGTGAAAATCAGGTGACAATTAACTGGTAATTAATTAATTATTAGGTTACTGATAATTAACTGGTGGTAGGCTTCGGCCGTGGTTAGCGACCACCCACCAAACAAAGCCGCACCGCCTAGCGGCCTCGCAGTGTTCCGGTGCGATGTCTAGTGACGACTTTAAGAGGTTGGGTCGGAATTATCGCTCCTATAAAGTTTCTAACCATATAGAACCTCATTCTACTACCACCTCCTTACTAAAAATTATTCGTAATCACGAGTGAATCGGTATATTGGGCGGACGCGTCCCATTGTAGACTACATCATTGTTTATCATCAGACAAGTTGTAGTCAGATGCAAGCCTACTTCAGAATAAAAAAATATCTAATTATGCATTCGAAACGATGATAGTGATTGTTAATTTCAATCTGCAATTTTCGCGTAATTATTAGAAAATATTAAGCAATACCATAGTATTATATTATCTGTGGCAATACTTTGTAATAAGTATGTAACTATATTGTAGGAAACCCCATTTATCAAACTTTATCGGTATTTACTATGTATTAGTCATTCTCCAAATATAAATAAGGAATAAGGTAATTGTGTGAAATAGATTTATGCAATATCTTCTTTTGTGTGCGGCTGGCGTCCGTGTTAGGAATAGAATATTACCTACAGATCGCCAAATCGCCTTAGGACGATTTTGCGAGATTGTTACATTATTTTTCTTGGGTTCAATTTAGATAAAATAGCGTTGGTAGAATGAAACGGTCTTATACATAAAAATATTACAAGACTCTTTAGTTAAAATGGACTGTCTCTTTCTTACTAGTATAAATGTTAAGATGATAGACAAAGACAAACGAGTTATAAACCTATTTTAGCTGTAATGAGCTTTATAAGACGTTTATGAATACGGGGGTAAGAATTTAAGCAAAATTGTGACGTGCGTGTGTGTGTGTGTGTTTTGTATATCTAAGTGTGTGAACCCATTTACAATTATTAAACATTGAGATAATTTTTAAATCCAAAGACTAAATATCTCTGTACCTGCAAAAAGTTTGTTAAGCTGACTGGAACCACTTACCAGTATAAACAGCACATCCAATCGCCCACTCAGTGTTTTTGACCCTGGAGCCCCGCAGCATCAAGTTTTCAGGTGACAGCACAAGGCTATCATGACCGGGTATTTCAAGTCTCCCATAGAACGTATACAGATCTGCTACAGGATGGGGCATCTCTATCCTCATACCATGGGGTAGGATATCTATAGGAATTAAAAAAAAAAAGAGTCACTCCTTATTTTATCAATCCTGACTTATCTATACCCATTTCATATGCCACTAGTCCAGTTACCACCTCATCATTTCCGGCCTTTTTAGTGTCCCACTCCTGGGCACGAGTCTTCCTCTCAACTATCTTACGAGTTGAATTGAACTTAGGCCTTAATCCACAAACGATGGACAAGTGCGGGTTGGTGGATGTCACATATCCTTGAATGAGTAGTTCTAGTAGTTCTTAGACATGTGGGTTTCCTCACGATCTTTTCCTCCACCGTTATTGAGTAGTGGTGATGAAAAAATTCACGCAGATGTTTGGGTTCAATCCCCGGTCGAACCCACACATCTCTGAATTGTGCGGCCTTTTCAAAGGCGAGTCTGATACCGCTGCGTCACCTGTTAACTGATTTTTAGTAAGTACATATTTTTTCAATGCTATTTAAAACTTTTAGGTACTTTATATTGACCAATTCCTAAAGCAAAGCTGGTGGAAATCGTGTTATATACGCTCTTCGCCACTGGTATCTACACAGCTAGACCTAGACCTATATGGATCCTATAAGAACTGACATCTTTAGCTTCTTTCCATGTTTGGTACTGTTTGCTTTATGTACATAAAGCAGCATTTAACAATGATGGTAAACAATCAAAGACAAACATTAAATGAATTCACAAATGAAAAGCACATATATTACATTTCAAACACCTTTATTACATTTAACATACATTATAATAACATAGTACTTAACATTTACACAGCACTTTGGACAATACAAATTCCCGAAAAGCAAACATTATTCAAAATACCTGGAGTAAACCCAACCAAAGGTGGTGGAACTCTTAGAGTCTTAAGATTCGTTTCTCCATCCAAGTTGGCCGTGGTGACGTAACACTTGCCCTTCTCGCTTGCAGAACAGAGCAGTACTAAGTCTGCGGGCACCTCTCTCCCACGTTTGACTCTTACTAAGGTGCCAGGTGCTATAGTAGAGTTGCGGACCTCTTTTATTACGCCTTTGTGGACTATCTCAACTGTTGAGAAAAAAAATAAGGTGACTACTTAGTGTAACATTCTTTACTACGTGCTACTGCTTTATGATTACAAACAACTTTCTCAAAGTGATTTTTTTTGCGGATGACCTAGCCCAATTAGCCGGAAGGGCCTTTATTGGTTCACCGAACTATTTCGGTGAGCCGTCCGAGGACGATCGAAGCGATCAAGTACTGTGGCAACTGTCATGAGAACTCCACATTTGGGGACGAAGCTCAGCTCAGGGCATTGTCGGACACTGGATCGGGGTAGTGATTGTTTTATTAAATTCGCTGATAGAGACAACGATAGTAAAATTTAGAGTAGGGAGAGACGAGGTGATGGACGATCGCACAGCAATGGTAACGAACGACGCCACGTCTTTACTGCGTAGCATGTAGGTAATTTAAACAAAAAAGTTGCTCCATAAATGTTTCTATGGGAAAGTAAAAGCAATTAGTGTAAAGGATTTTACAGTAATGAAAGCATATTCGTTCACGTCTTCATGAAAATTTATCAAAAAAGCATTGTTTTTGTTTGATATTGAGAAAACGAATTTTAATAAAACTTATCTCGAACTATGATATCATATATCTTGAGCAATACCTCTGATCAAGGTCTGTGTCTCATCGCATTGATATGTATCTATAAACTGATAGTAACCAGATAAATGGAGATAATTCTAAATGCGGTATTTTATTCCTGTTACTAGATGTGAATCATAAGACAGATAGCCACAATTGATACAGCTTTTGGACGCTTGCAACACAGAGGTGGTATTTGTGAGTTGCTAACTCTTTAGATGTCGACTGACATGGCTACGTTACTCACACCCAGGAACACAATCAAATGTTATTACAATGTTTATTATAAAAGAACACAGCAGCCAATCGCCATCCCCATTCGCGTTCCACCGCCGCGGAGCCTGCACTCCAACGCTGGAGCATAGCATGGCGCATACCATCGATAATATAGTACTATATTGCGCATACGATTATAATAAATGAATACAAATCGAGTCAACAATAATCGAATGATCGAGGTTATCAAACCAGGTTGTCGAACGTAGTCACCTATCAGTGTTTGCGAATCTATTGAGATCGGCTTATGGATGATTTTTAGGTCGTTTCAATCTACTTAGTATAGATAATTGTAGACGATAATGAGCCTTATTATTGATGAATTGAGATTCAAAATCATGATAAATTGTTAAATTCATTTCAACCCTTTAAGTGTCCCACTGCTGGGCACGGGTCTTCTCTCAACTATCTTACAAGTTGAGGGAGTTAAGGCCTTAATCCACACACTTATTTTTAGTTATGATTAGTTCTTAGACATGTCCGTTACCTCACGATGTTTTCCTTCACCGATATTAAGCTGCGGCGATGAAACAATTCACACAAAGATGTATGGACACGACTGGAATCGAACCCGCGACCTTATATTTCTAAGGCGAGGCCTTTACTGCTGCACCACCGATGCTCCATGTTAAATGAATGCTTTACAATTACGTATACCAAAAGCAGATCAATTACCGGGATAAGCATTTTATTCGCGTTCGTTCTCCTTTTGCTGGTGAAGGAAAAATAAACCTCGCGCCTTCTACTCCCTCATTGCGCACGGGTAGCATAGATCCCAGCCAGATGCTTTTAATATGAGTTTAATGAATTAAAGTTCAAAAACATTTCTATTATTGGGACAATCGCGATCGCCTCGCTCGCGATTATATTTATTGTTTTTATCAATTTTCCAAACAAAAAGTTTTGTCACTAATTGTTAAAACAAAATCTAATATGATAAACAATCAGATATGAATCTTTATTCATTCCGAATCTCGCCATTTCGTTACACGTGTAAATTATGAATGAATGAATTTTCCGCACTTACAAATTTGTATGTATATACTACCTATGGTCGTATTTCTAACGAAAAATTTCGCTATTTCATTTTTGTCATGCTTTCTTTAACTACTTTGTCTGATTTCGACCCACTCTCATAAATAGAAAAAATTTAGCGCCTCTAGCTGCAATTTATATGTAAAAACAAAATAAATCGTTCATAAAAAATCGACAGTTTTTTAAACTCAATAGCAACCACAAAGGCTCGCAATAGGTAGGCACTATTAGTATCTATGATGCAATCAATACTCGATTGCATCATAGATATCTACTAATAGTGCTTGAAATCTAAGATAACTATTTGCAAATAGTGATTCAGTACAGTAAAAGACAAAACTTGCCTTTATTTACATATTTAGCCCTTTTTGGAATCTGTTACGACGACATTCCTATCCATTATCTATGATGTGTAAGTCATTGAAAGATAGTACAACTAGTGACTGTCAAGGTCACCTAAGTATAGTAAGCAGAATTTTGAAGATTTATTCTTCGTGAATTCGTATCGGGCTACGCCTAACGAGACGAGTTCTTGAGTGGAGACCATGTATTGGCAAACGTAGCGTAGGACGACCTCAGACTAGGTGGACTGACGATCTCAGCAAGGCGGCCGGCAAGAACTAGATGAGAAAAGCCGCGGCTCGTGTCAGTGGCGTACTTTAGGAGAGGCCTATGTCCAGATGTGGACTACAATCGGCTTATCTTGATGATGACCGCCTAACACTTAACACAGGAATTTGCTTGCAGGCACTGCACATCTCCCTCTGCTGCGGTATTACATGTATTACTTTACTCTATGGGTTTATACATGTACAGTCTGTTCATGTTTAGTGTTTGTGTGTAGCTTTTATTTACGTGTGCATTTGTAAAAATGTTTCAACACTCGACCAAATAGGTCAACATACTTGGGACAGCTATTATGATTTTCGAAATTAAAAAAGTATCCGAGGTTATATCAGGGTGAAGAACAGCTTTACTTTCAGGGTCGAACACTTAGAATTACACGAGTTTCAAATCATTCGTAGTACGAGTTCTGAGTCAACATCTGAAGACCTTCCTCAAAGAAGAGTTTTGGCCGAAGGGTGTTGGAGATTTCGCGGTAATATACACAGCATCACGTAGCGCAACACGACGCCGTCTCTTCGTGTTAAATAGTAATAATAATTATTATACATAATATATGTATGTTATTTAAGTTTTTTATACATTTTCTATTTTTTTTTACCTGAATCAAATAAATAAATTAACACGCTTTAATTAACACTGGGCAACGAATTCTAACAAAAAGTATGTTCTCACCGATCTGGTTGTTCACTTTGTTATCAGCTTTGTGTCGGAGCCAGTCCTCGTAGCCTTGCTTCACAGAAGTCACCAACACCATGAACGATAACGGAGCTATGCTGGTGAACGCCGACACTGGACTATCTGTTCAACAAATACAAATAACATGCATGCAGTCTATATCTAGCAATACCTACTTTATTATTAGAAAATAGGAAACTACAATATGTAGGTATGCACGACGACGACGACGCCCGTGTTAGTTCTATTGTAAACTTGACGCCTTCGATCCCGAACATGTAGGTAAAATTTGTGAAAAACTGAGGGGCGTTGTATGTACATTTTTTCAAATGTCATGCTTGCTTGTCATGCTTTTACAAATATCATGCTTACTGGGCGTTTGCACACTTTGCACTGCACAACAAAACATGATACAAGCACAGCTGCACAGTCTTATCTCTTTCTACTAATCCCTGAGTGACAGAGATAGACAGAGCTTGCAACATGTTTTTGTGAATGTTTCGCCAGTGGAAACTAGGGCTTACGCAGTAGAACGCAACATGTTTATGATAATATGACAATACTCAGAATTAGTATAATTGAATTTCACTATGTTGGATCTCCTTACAATACTGTATTTAAAAAGGCCTATTTTCCTGTTTTCACTTCTTCCGGGTAATGTATAATTTATCTGACATTATGTAGATAAATATCTACATAACTTCAGAGATATATTCCTTGATAAGATTAAGGCTAATACCACAAATTTACCTACCTACCACAGACAGATTTTGTTGCTTCATTAGCAATACATAAGTAAAATATGTGATAAAGACATAACGCAAAATGATTGGTGCGAATGATAAAAATTGTGTTTTTTAGTATCCTGCTAATAAAATAAAAAACAAAACCCATAAAGAACTACTTTGTAAAATATATGGCTCGGCTCGTTAAGAGAACCAAGCGTTTATATGCTCTTTGGAGAGAACTCTAAAGTTATGTACCTACATACTTTTGTTTTTAATATCTATACTAAGTAGATAGTGTTCACATGATTGAAATAATTTAAGAAAATAGACGATTGAACATTTCTAATGCGTAATATCACAGATAATAATTATGATACTATATTATAGAACTATAATATGTGCCTACCAAACTTAATATTCGCATAGATAACGCACGTGTTTGCGTTTGTTGATCTAGATTATATTTATTGAATAAAGTTGTAACAAAATGATGATTTGAAAGATAATAAGACACATAGTATGTAATCCAGATACATATGAAAATTATTAAGGGACCACTTATTCTATTGCGTTATGTAGGTACTCTTTTTCTCCGGAGGGTTATTAACAGGGGGCTCAAAGTCATTTCAATATTTAACCCTACGAGTTCTTCAAAACAATTTTTTTTCGAATACTACCTACTAAACCTGACAAAATGCTTTTTCATTTTATTTTTCTTCGTAAACGTCAATCAAAACTAAAACAAATGCTAGAATTTAAAAAAAGAAATTGTGTGGTTTAATAAAACCACGGTAAAAGTGAAACTTTTTTTCACATTATAGACATTTAACTAAAAATATTTGGAATAATATTCCATTAGGGGTATAAAATTCGCTTTATCATCAGCTGCTGCGAACTATAGGCGCCGCCATATTGGCCTTGGCTGCTCTGACGTGCGCCTTTCATCGCCTTTATCCCTACTCCGCGGCCGACCATCACGCGACATGCAACACAGACGAAAAAGTTCGAGACGATAATAAAAATTTAACTTTAAAAAATAAATTGGAACAAAAATAGGTAAAATAAATCATCTGTAGGTACAATTTTTTTTTATTCCAACTTTCTAACTCATGATCTTGACAAGTTAATGACAGTACTGTAAGTATTTAAAGACATTTACGTATTGACAACTCATAATAACAGAGATCTGGATCTTTGGTAGGTACAGATAGATAGACCAGTAGATTCCGATCTCGGATTATCAGTAGGTACTCACCAATAAACACAGCTACAAAAGTGACCATCAAGAAATAAAAGTTGACAACCCTTCTGAACTGCTCGGCCAAGTTTTTGGGCAGGAAAAAGAGCAGCGTATATTTGGAGGTCTTGATCTTGTTGTGTTTCTTTCGGCCCGCCTGGTCGGGGCTTCCGACCTCCACCTGGCGGGTTTCTGAAGTAGCTGATACTTTGTTGCCCTAGAAACAAAATTCTTGGGTATTCTAGATATTATGGTTACACAGAGTTGTAAGTATGAGTTGTCTATAATTATCTTCAGTATATTTTAGTCTACTGCTGAATTAACTGCCTATTGTATGTAAAATTGTAGGCAGAAATAGCTGACGAGACTCTGCAGTGCACTTAATTGAAAGAGCATAAAAAGGACGAAGGATTCTGTTACGATTTCTGTCGCCCGACAGACACGCAACAAACACGCGACAAACGCCATGTTAGTAGACGCAAGTCGTAGCACAGATAATATAATACTAGTCGTAAAGAAGCATCCGAGAATCGACAGGAGTGGCCAGCGCAGAACTGTTCCGCTGTTCACAGGAGAAGAAGAGCTTCAAGAGCTGATATCTCTTTCTCAAATCAAGCAACTGACACTTTTAATGAGTGAAACAAATAGCTAATTTAGCTTGATGCTATTGTAGAGGATAGGTTTATATACCTATATGAAATGAGAATTTTTATTTGGGAAATATAATAAAAAATAAAAATTGATAAAGATAATGTTAAACATTCATAAATAAAACAGTCAACGTGGGATAGACTGCGACTTTCAGTGTGAATTCAAGGTCTTAAGGCTTTCTATGTGGTTTAATCGATTAATAAGTAGTTTTATACAAGTTGACAAGCAATTAGTGTAAAACAAGTAATTGTATTCACAACAACTTTCATCGAGAATATGAATCATTTCATTTTTTCGCAACATTTCATAACACATTTTTCGTATTTGACTTTTTTTTGAAAAATGGTTCGCAAGTCGCATACTTTGTCCAATTATTTCTCACTAATTACCGATCGCCGTACTTTACTGGGAGTATATACCTACACAGCGTCACGCATATATTACGCGCCTGTACATAGGCAGAGGATAATATCACCTTTTTTTCGCCGGCTATGTTTAGGTCTCAATTCACACCAAAACAGATTTTGAAGTAGACTTGTCGATCTCCGCGAAGTGCAAAGCAGCTGATTAAAAATAGCAACGAATCCTGCTTAGTGAAGTGCTGTAGGAGAGGTCAAGCAGCAGACAAAAACAGGTTGACGAAAAATACATTAATTTTCTTACACCTATAACACTGACCACCGCGGCATGCGGCAACGTGTAAAAATCATGAAAATTACATGATTGATGGAGAATATTATAGGTAATTAGCAGTGGCGTAGCGTGCCTTGTCGGGGCCCCATATAAAAAAAATTTTGGAGGCCCTTATATGGAGGTAAAGAATTTTCACAAACGAAAAAAAATATTGTGAGAAGAAATATTTATTTATCACATAATTTACCCATTTTACAAATAAAAATCGAATTTTAAATATTCACTCTCCTTGCCTTTTTTTCGGCAAACTGATTTATTAAATCATTTATGGCTGATGATGATTTTAGTTTTTGTTTTTATTCTTTTTCTTTACACACTTTGGGGGCCCCCGTGGCCCGGGGCCCCGTATAATTGATACGGCAAATACGGCGGTAGCTACGCCCCTGGTAATTAGTTCACAGGCCTCCTACTGCAGTCTCCTGTCTCTACTAAATTTTCTTTATGGACCATTAGGTTCCAACCGAGACTTTGCTCGCGTGGTCCCTCTTTTACACTCTTAGTGGGTGAGTTTTAAAAAATCCTCTCTAGTTGCACCTTTACATCTCACACGCAACCTATATGCCAGATTTGGAGTCTCTAGACCCAGCGGTTTCAGCTGTGCGTTCCTACTTATGTCAATCGGTCAGTTTTCTTTTTATAGGATTAATAATTGAGCCGGCTTACTTAGTGCCTTTGCATATTGGGTGGTGATTAGCTGGTAAAGCTACTACCAGTAAGTACAGCTCATTTAGAACTAACCAGAAATCATGTGAATAGTCTCAAAGGATTGTGGTGTTACATAATACCTAACGCCACACAAGAGTCATCACGTCACACCAATCCTGAATCGCACAAGCAAAGTTTTACCGTCGATTAAAATATTATATGTTTCCAACTTCCCGACAAGAACAGTGGGAGGGCTTCCTCCCACTGTTCTTCTTCTGATCTTTCCTTTAAATTGGAGGGGCACTACGACCTATCATCCAGTCTCCACACTGGTAACCCCGACGTGATGTGGACACTCTTATATGCTCTTTGCACTCAACCACTCAACCTTCAGTCTCCACAGGGTAAATATCACGGACGCTAGTGTTTTCCCTCACTGACAATCCTCCCTCAACCCTAAGTAATTCTTAATCTAGCTCCAGTTTGGGGGAAAGGTGTTATAAATTGTAAAATTCAGTACCTTCATCTGTCGCTGAAGATCAGTTATGTTATAAAGCTATGTGTCCGCATCATGATTCCCCGTGACACTGCACCGGTGGCTTGCCCATGGCCAAGTAATTGTGTGAGTGCGAGCATATGCCGGTAACGTGTGCGAATGTTATCCTTGGCATTACTAAAGATTAATAGGGTCGATACTTAAATTGTTGAATAAAAAATGCGCTACTGTTATTATTTCCACCCTCTACCCGTATACCAACTTATAGCTTCACTGGTTTTTATTATTCATTAAGAATAAACGCAGCCCTACAATTTTTTTTATACCGGCGTAGTAACTTTATATTAACACCCTCTATACACCGTTTCTTTCTTGCTTTGTGGGGATAGTTTTTTATTTTCAAGCACAGATAATATAATACTATACTAGTTTCCAAGTATATGATTTTAGTGCCTCGTCTAACAGGCCGTAGCGGATCAGAATGAGCCTTAGGATTTGATAAAATCTAATCAGCTTCGAAATTTAATTAAATAATTATTAAAAAAGACGTGCGCTGTATTGAAATAAAACTACTTTTTAACGGATTTTATCGCGGTTTATTTTAGATTTTAGATCCCGACGTTTCAAAGTCTTTTCAGACTTCATGTTCACGGGTGGACTGAAAAATCTAAAATAAACCGCGATAAAATCCGTTAAAAAGTAGTTTTATTTCAATGTGTGATATTCGCGTAAATCTAAGACAATACTACGTGCGCTGTATGTTAGACGTTTTGTGGAGCCAGTGTTTATTATTCTAGCTGAGCTGAAAATCTTTGAACCACGAAGATTAGGTACTTATTACTAATCTTCATTGGACTTGTAAGAATATTTCAAAACTAAATTCAATCAAATCTTTTCAGCCGTTCTCCAGGTTTAGAGAGAAAGAAGAACAAGATAAGATAAATAAGATTATGAATATTTGCGGTCCCTAAAATTTGGTAACCTACCAGTTTCCAGGAGGGTATACAGGTTTGTCCTCTCTACTCTCCCTAGATTCGGACTTAGAACATTTAACACGGGAGATGTTATACGCAACTTCTAGTTCCAAATTGTTTTTGCTAGTTTTTGGGAGAGGCGAGGTTACCACGTAGGTACAGCACACAAGCAAAGTTAAAGCGTCTTTACAAATGCACACGTAAATAAATTACACACAAACACAACACAACGGTTTATGCATTAAAACTGTTCATGTATCTCGACAGAGGGGAAAGCGCGCAATACCAGGTACCTACCATGTTAAATTTTCTAAGGATTCAGAGATGGATTAAGCGACTATCAGTTCGGTCAACTTTATAAGGGCGTGACGGCTTTGTAATAGTTACTTAGTAACTTTAGTAAGTAACTAATCCTTCTGTTTAATGTTCTAGAAGACGCGTGGTTTCTTTCATCCGGAAAATCAGACTGTGAGTCAATATGAAAGAAAATATTTTTAGTCATATATACAAAACATTACAGTCATTTCTATTAATATTTGGATAGGCTTTTATGACTTATCTCTAAATCATAAACTTCCTTTATCGACACGAGTATATTTATCTACCTGCCTAAGTACTTATGTGAAATACTGATAATAATATGACAATGTACGTATTTTCTCGGGGAAATGACCGGTTGTAGGTACCTAATCTACTCATAGATGACCATAATCCATTGGTTATTAAAGCTAATAATATATTGACGATTGTGAGCTGACAGCTGACAAGCAATTTGTGCTTCATTATTTTAAACTGACTTGGTTTTTTCTTTGACACAACTGTAAGTACCTATTATCGAAGATTTCTACCAAGTTTCATATAGGGGAGGTGTACAGAAAGCGGCTACCATAATTGTTATTCCGGAACTACGTAAATATGTATTATGTTTACCAATCGGGTAAACATAATATCGCTAATACAATAGCTGGTTATCAAACGAACGTAACTGAACATAACAATGTAATTAAATAATTTAGATTAACACACAACTATAAATAGTGTTGTAGATTATATTATAGCTAAGCACTTCAGTAGCTGGATTAAACTATTGTTCTATTTAACTGTACCTAAGTAAGGGAACTATATACAAAATGACATACTGGGGTAAAATGACACATTGGCCAAATTTGATATATGGGCCGCTTATTTCAAGGCAGCAACTAGAGATTCTAAATTTATGAAAATCCAATCAGATAGTATTCCAATCAGATATCTATTTTGTACATACTTAGATACCTATACTAGGAATAGGTATTTAAGGTTTAATGCGTTTTATCTTACCAGTTACCACAACGACAGGTGACGACAACACCACAGTATGTGGGGATGTATTATTCACAGTTTGTTAATACCAGTAGGTACCTAGGTATGTATATTCCGCGGAAGAAAGAAACAACTTGTTACACATAGGTATACTGACAAAAATACAGCTGAACTAAAGCTCATTCCGGGTAAAAATACTAGACTATACCTATGCGCGATATATATCAATTTAAAGCCTATGAGTGGCTGAAAACCTGAAAAAAACTGGTTTTTGCATGATAAAAGACTAAAACAAATCCATCCATCCTTCACCAATCGTTTCTTAGATTAATAGATATGTTTTATTTTATTTGCAGTGGCGCAGCGGCATCAGCCTTGCCTTTGAAGTATAAGGTCGGGTTCGGTTCCTAGACGTACCCACGCATCTTTGTGTGAATGTATCATCACCTCTGCTCAATATCGGTGAGGGAAAACATAGTGAGGAATTCGTCATATCTAAAAACTACTCATTCGAAGACATGTGATATCCACCAACCCGCACTTGGCCAGCGATTAAAGCCTAAACTCTCGCAACTCGTAAGATAGTTGTATCACAGATACCTAATGGTTGTATCTAGCTAGACTCATCAACCTCATTTAGTAATTTTAAAATTAGCCATACCATAGCTATCTACTTATCTAAAACATTTTGCTGGCATGCATCCCTTTACTTCTCAAATATATTAAAAACATTGCTGTTTTCCATTTAAGTTTTTAGGTGACACGCGTAGGCGTATTCTGTTACCAGATGCAGTTGAAATGTTGTGCTTTATGCAAAACCAATGGCTGATGTTGGTTTAAATTTTAGTTCATAACGTTGATTTTTTGATAAATAGATATTATTTTTAGTTATTAGATTATTTATTGAGGTTAGTAGAATATTTTGTATTTTTGTTTTTTTTTAGATAAATTAGGTATAATAACAATGAGGTAGGTATGTATTATACCTATTTTTATTTACTTTTATTATATTAATGTTTATTATAAATAGCCGGTTTAACCGGAGAATCTCCGGAGACTGAAATCGACTCTGTCCGGTGCAAAGCCCTAGTCGTGGGTTCGATTCCCACCCAGGACAAGTCTTTGTGTGATGATGGGCATAATTGTTTGTTCTATGTCTGTTACACAGATTACAAATTTATCTATTACACAGTTTATACAAATAACACATAACACAGGCCAATATAATTGCTTAATTTGGGACTAGATGGCGCTGTGTGCATGTGTGAAAATATTATTATTTACGTCGCAATTCCCAATCTCGACCAGTAAAACAAAAAATGAAAATCCACTACTCACATTACAACAGCAGAATAAATATCTCAACAAAGATTTGACACCTTCACACACTCTCTCTGTACAGTTAAATACCACTTCCCCACACTGTCTCATTGTATCACACAGTTGTACATTTTACACCACAACCATTCGACCGTTTGCCATGGAACAAATACAACAATGGATAATAGAACGGGCTATCTGATAGCGAGAAATATCTTATCATGGTTCAATACGGTATCAATAAAAGTTGTATGACATGACAGTGTGACGTCGGTCCTAGACCTTCACAGTTTTGTTGAATTTAAGATAGAATAAATTGTGAACTTTCAAGCAAGGCTAGGCACAGGCGAGAGCAGCGGTGGCTCGGTACGGGCCTCGCCTTAGATAAAATAAGGTCGCGGGTTCGAATCCTGCTCGTGCCCACACATCTTTGTGTGAATTATTTCATCTTCGCTGCTCAATATCCGTGAAGGAAAACATCGTGAGGAAACCGGCATGTCTTAGCTCTCATCATTTGAGGACATGAGACATCCACCAACCCGCATTTGGCCAGCGTGTGTAGATTAAGGCCTAAACTCTCTCAACTCATACGATAGTTGAGAGAAGACCCGTGCCCAGGAGTGGGACACTAAAAAGGGTTGAAGTAAGGCACAGTAGGCACGGGTCTTACTACAAAGTACAACCTTAAAAGTTGAAAGTTCAGCGGGCCAAATACGGATTGTTAGAAGTCATGACATGTAATCGAATATCTTTAGTTCTTGAGATATACCAGCTTCCTCACAATGTTTTCCTTTACAGATATTGAGCGGCTGACACAAAATAGAACATGACAAAGATAAGTAGGTGAGACGAGGCACAGTGGTCGTCCGTCTGAACAAAATGCGGTCATTTTCAATCATGGCCACGGGTGGACGAGTGAAGTCTGAAAAGACTGAAACGTCGGGATCTAAAATATACCGCGATAAAATCTGTTACAAAGTAATTTTATTTCAATGTGTGATATTCGCGTAAATCTAAGAAAATACTATAAGATTATTATTTAAATTATTCATACATTATCAACAAAGTTTTGATATTTTATCAATTAAGCCTCAATAAAAAGTGACAACACGTTATTCACCGTATCAATAATTTCTTTTTTTTTTGAAGTACCAGAAGTATTGATTACAGTCCATCAAATCTAAGAAGTACCGTTTGACATTTCTAAACATTTAGAATTTTATTTTTTCTATGAAAATTATTTAAGTTATGTTAAAATAGAAATAGCTTCATAATTCAATTATTTTACAGGAAAGCTACTCGTAATAAAAATAGTGTGAATTACGCCTCTATAAAGCTAATTTAATAGAAAACAGTGAAACGTCAAACTGTACTTAGATTTGATGGACTGTAGTGTAATCACTATCAATCGTCCACCTGAGATAATGCTGCTTAACATCTACGTTTTGACAGTTTCAATGTAGTATTTTAAGTATTATCTGTGGTTTCAATAAGCCCAAGTCCTTTTTGGGTCTTCTACAGTTTTCTGAATACACACACTAACCAGCACTTCCTATAATTCTAACTATTTAGACTGTTTCCATTACATTTAACCAATCAATCAATTCAAAATACTTGATTTCGGCCAACAAATGCACATTGTAAGTACATCTCTCGTTCAGACTAAAGTCATTAACCAGTGCCTCTTACCTGTTATGACCTACGGTGCTTAAATGACGCTTATAATGCGGGTGGTCTATCAATGTAAAGTCGCTCAGCGTACTACAGCGTACAGCGCATGCGCATGCGCATGCATCTTTGAAGGCGGCAATGAGGTATTGGGATATTTGAGCAACGGTTCCAAGGGCGGTATACCAGACACCGCAAAATGATACAACACTGTTGTTAGTAAACATGGATATAATCAGGATCACACACCAACACAATGACATATATAAGGTATAAGACCTGGTATGTATAAGCTTAGATTTTTTAACAGGTAAGTGTTTTACGCCACTTCTAGAACTACATTGCTTCTGCCAAGTTATTGGGGGGAGGTGAGGTAAATTGTTGATACCACGGAATAGAGAAAACAAGAAGTGAATCGAAATTAATTAAGATTTTATTAGAAAACAAATAAAATCGTACTTACCGATGGTATGAAACACCTTCATTTTTAAGATTCTTTGTCTTGCTATCATTGTTGCACTCCAAAATGGAACAATACGGCATGGCTACGGAAAAATAAATTTATCGCGAGACTACCTACTCGATACGATGCTAGAACACGACTGGGATCAAAATTGATCAAATAAGCGTAACTGTGCTTATTTGTGGCACGCGTGCCACGCCTACTGTGCACTTCCACTTGTTTTTTCTATTCCGTGGTTGATACGATCAAAATGTAAGAACTCACACTAAGTACCTACCTAGATCAAATCGGATTATTATGAACTTATCTCACAGCAAATAAACCTAAATTACAGATCATAAATATTGAAGTTTAATTTACCAAAGTTAAGACTTTATTGCTGTTACTTTACGGTTCATTTTAGTAGATTGTTTTACTAACAAAAAACGGCCTTCCATGAATTTAATTGCTAAGCATAAGCATAATTCATCTTAACAAGATATCTAACAAATATTATTTTTAAGGTTATCGTTTGCTATAGTTCTACCCCAAATAGGTCGTGAGCGTTCCTCGAGCGCATCAACGACGCGAAGTCCGCGTACACACAGAGGTATCGCAGTGTTTGCGTCGCTCATACGGGAAGTATTAAGACAGCGTTCTGCTCCTAGGATCTAATAGAAAACCTTACAACATTTAATAGGTAAGTGTTCCTGCCGAGAGGCGAGGTGTCCACATACAGCACACTTTTATTAAGATAAAGCGGCTTTACAAATGCACACGTAAGTAAAAGCTACACACTAACACAAAATCTTAAACACTTGAAGATATTTGACAGAAGATAATATCCCCAGCAGTGGGGCATAAAGGGTTATAGAATGAAACAGCCGATATATTTTTTTCTAACTTATCTATGGAGGCGTCCATTAATTACGGGAATTTTTGAGAATTTCTCTCCCCCTACCCTGGCAAAGTTTACACAAGAAAACATGTTCCAAGCTCTTATCTCTATCGCTCAGGGATGAGTAGAAAGAGATAAGACTATGCTTGTATCATGTTTTGTTGTGCAGTGCAAACGTTCAGTACGATTTCCTCAACTTCCTCTCCTCTCCCCTAATCCTTCAAAACTTCTATTTTGGCGGCAAACGTGTTGGTTTTTGAAAACTTGTTCTATTACTTTTATGGAAGACTAGCAAAGACTAGTATTTGTGAATATTACCGTGATTTATAATCACAATCACAAAATTAATAATAATAATATTTTCATACACACAGCGCTATCTAGTCCCAAATTAAGCAATTACATTTGCTTGTGTTATGGGACTATGAACGGTTAAAATACTTAATACAATTTTACAATTTTTATATAATTAATAATTATCAATAAATATAATTTTTGTAAATACATACTTAAAATAGATAAATTACACCCACACGCAGAACAAAAACTCGTGCTCATCACACAAAGATTTGTCCTGGATGGGAATCGAACACACATCCTTCGGCTTAGCAGTCAGGGTCACTAACCATTACGCCACCAGGCCAGTCAAAACATTTGTTTCAATCATGACAATCAAACAAAATTTAAGAAAATATTTATTCTAATCCACGGAGACTCGTGCATGGCCTGGAACCAACATATCCAAGTGTTCGTCAATAAAATCATCTGCTCCTTCAACATCGCTCTGCATTAGCCACTCTGCCTTTGTCGCTCACGCACAGAAGTTCAGTAGCTCGTGTTGTAACAATCCGCGAGGCTCGCAATTTGCACGTTCACACAGCACGTGCATGATGGACCGCACGTCGATGTTATGCGACTTTTGTGATAGATGCAAAATAGATATGCATGTACTGCAGCATCTCTTGACTATATAATCACTTAAACTTGGGCAATAGACGTCGTACGGCATGCATGAAGGCGTGGTCTAGTTGAATCGCTAGGCACTAGCGAATTAAAAATGGTTTTCCGTCATGATCTTAAAGATTATTACGTACTAATGCCTCAGATTTGGCCATATTTTATTCTAGAAATAATTTTTCACACATTTTACACCATTTTCTGCGACAAAAATAATTAGGTGATATTTGCCAAGAAGACAGGTCTTGGTAAATAAGTGAGATTCGGAAAGATTTAGCTTGATCCCCTCCCCCCCTAGAACACCTCACGTAATTAATAGACGCCCCCTATATATGTACTACCATAGTTAATTATGACTAAACAATACTAGATAACTAGTACTCAAAATATGACAGTTCTATGAAAACAAAATTTGTTTTCTTAGCACTGTCATATTTTTGTGAGTGAAAATCATATCGGCTATTTCAAAACTTGAGTATTTCATACACACACACACTCTGCCTACGTCAACTATACTGACCAGATTACTTCCTACATGCCATATTCCATAGACAGTTCCGATCTTAATAAAGGTGATACTATACTAAAAAAGGTGACAATTATGTTTTTAGTGGTATCCTTGAATAGTGCCAGCACTTCTTCTGTATGACACGGATGGACCATGTAGTATGGCCGGTTGAATATAGGATGTTCTTGCTGTGTAATTACTGAGTAGAAATCCTTTTGTTTAAGACTGGAATACAAAAGATAATAATCACTCAACTATATAAAAACATTGTTAAAATTTAAGAAAACATTAAAATCTTTGTTGACTGCAAAATGTTATTATTCAATTAAGGAATTTTTAGGTGACAAATATTTGTAAATTTGTTATCCATAGCATCATTTATTATCAATTTAAATTTTGCATTACTTGGACTCCTTGAAATTGTACCATCTGAATTGTATACCTGCATTCAAAGCAAATAAAGACCTATTCTATTCTATATAAAATAACAACCTAATGAATATTAATGATATTATTTACAAAAATCTGGCTTTATTTTATATATAAAAAATATATATCTTATCTAACGTATTCATAAACATCTTTTAAATTCATTATTTATTTATTTGATAAGGAAAATCAACAGCTATATAACAAACTGAAAAAGTAGCTAAAAAACAACAGTAAGCCAATAATAGGTTTTCACGAATAGTAGTTATGTAACAATATACTTTTTTCAGAACACTAGCAAGCAAATACCAAAACCCTGTTAGAGTCTAAAATAAAGGGGCCGGTTGTCTATACCTACATTGCAAAAAATCTATGTAGTAAATGATCTACATATCATATTCTCTACTTCGCATTATGACTAAACCGCAAAATGACATGGTAGAAAAATGCCTACTTTTTCAAAATAGGTACAGTTAGATACGAAACTATTTACACGAAATACTGGAAAATCTTTCTGGCTGGTTGTTAATGGGTAATATCAAAAATAATGTTTCATTTTGTTATTATATTGGCACATTATAGTTAAAATGGTTAATAATTTAAAGTTTATTACAAATCAAAAGGGAAAACCGGCTCTTCTTTGTGATGGCCATCGCTATAATTTTATAAAAACGGGAGCCTGTGGAGGTGTATCAACAAGCATGACTGTTCGGCGACTGTGACTTTAGATAAAAATAAAGAGAAGATTATCAGAAAAAGTGCTAGTATTGGTGCAAGTACTGGTGCTAGTATTGGTGTGAGTAAAAGTGCGAGTACTGGTGCGAGTATTAATGCGAGCACTGGTGCAAGTACTGGGGCGAATACTGGTGCTAGTATAGGCGCAAACTGTAACTATAACTGTAACTATAACTGTAACTATAACTGTAACTATAACTGTAACTATAACTGTAACTATAACTAGTAAACCGGCTAGTATTGGTGTGAGTAAAAGTGCGAGTACTTGTGCGAGTACTGGTGCAAGTATTGGTGCGAGTATTGGTGCAAGTACTGGGGCGAAATTCTTCACCAATCGTGATTAATTACTATATTTTTAGAGGTCTTATTTGTTTTGTTTGTTACATGGTATGTAGATTTTAAGTACTAGTATATAAAAAATGTCATCTCTCCTAGTGTTTTTTTTCTCGGCTGTATCTTTGAAAAAGTAGGCATTTTGCTACCATGTCATTATGCGGTTTAGTCATAATGCGAAGTAGAGAATATGATATGTAGATTATTTACTACAGCATTTTGCTACCATGTCATTATGCGGTTTAGTCATAATGCGAAGTAGAGAATATGATATGTAGATTATTTACTACATAGGTTTTTTGCAATGTAGGTATAGACAACCAGACCCAAAATAACAAAAAACTAATTATGGACCCTGGTTGGTTGAGTGGTTGATGGTTGACCTGGATGGTTCTGGGGGACCCCTGCAGCAGTATTTTTCCAAATTTCAACCACGAATTAAGTTTAAAAAAAACCTAGAAATTGATTGTGGTGTGAATGAGTGTCAAAGAACTTTTAACACAGCAGCACAAATAAGCAATCAATTCTCACTTATTTTATTTTATTTCCTGGACCCCCACTTGCGGATTGTGAACCCCCATTCTTTTATCACGCCAATGCAGACCTCCATCGAGTCTACTGTGGATGCTTAGGGGTCCACCCGGACCACTTTGAGAATCAATGGTCTACACCAACCACTCTACCTACCAACCCATATACATATTCTCTAAGAGTATTGAATTAAATTGAATTTACCAGGTAAGAGGCATACTTCTGATTTCCTCTAAAGTCACCAGGCTACCTGATGGGTTCCACATATTGAAGCTAAATACAGGCACTCCATAGCTCATATGATAGAATATCACATTTACTGCCTTCATAATACGACCACTTGCAACAATAACATATAAATCTTGTCTCAAATAACTTTTGCTTTCATCCATTTCATTATATTCAAATAACCACCCATCACGTACTAAATGGGATTTCTGTTCAAAATCTATAGCTGCCTTTAAGAAATCGTCTAGTGATATTGCAGAAGTCATAGTACCTAAAAAAAATATTTATGTTAAGCAGATTTCACAAATTATTTTAGTATTATTAATTTATTTAATATAATATGTAAATATAATATATACAATACAGTATAAGCATTTCTCAATGAGGAAACACTACAAATACAGGCCAGTTTGAGAGGCAGCGGTTTAATGTAAAGCAAGCTATAATAATAATAATAATAATGAGTTTATTTTCACCACAATCAACAGAAAACAAGTACATTAGATTCAGCAGTAAACAAGTATTGGTTAAATAGCATTAATGAAGACACGACATAAATGTGGTGACCAGCACCTTTGCTAAGTAGTCGCTGGGCTACTTGTATTAAAGATGCTGGGCCCCCAATTCCCTAGTTCATGAGTATATACTCATGAACTAGGGAATTGGGGAATTATTACATGGTTACTTAGTCTGAAACAAAGGGTTTTTTTTTTGAAACAATAGTTGTGATGAGGCAAAAATAAAATTATACAAAACAAAAAAATTAAAAACAGTAAAACGAAAAACTATTAATTAAGTTGTTAATTTTTATATATAAATATGTGTTGAGTTGAGTATCTGATGTAGGTAAGTGTAAAGTGTGTGAGGTATGTGCTGAGTGTGTGGGGTATGTGATGCAAGAGTGTATGTGTATATGTATGCATGTCTAGTTGTGCGTGGTCAGTTGTGTGTTTGCGTGTGTATGTGAGTGATCATGTTCGAGCGTATGCATTAGGGTGTAAGTGGTTAGGTGAGTATTTAGTGATGTTCTACCAGATAGTATTATATTATGTGAGCTACCAGTAATTGTTCAGTATCATAATAATCCAGCTGTAGTAAATGAGTTAAGACCGAGTCCTTACAGGAGTATGTTGAGAGTGGGTATATACATAATTTTTTGTTGAGTGAAGCTATATATGCCTTAAACCTAAGTATTATTTTATTTTTCTTCTTTACGACAGTAAAGATTTATTATTATTATTAGATTTATAATTTTAGCTAGAGACAGAAAATACAGGTTTCATTCAAAGAACACTATTACTCAAGGTAATAATATATAACTTCCGCCCACGGCTTCGCTCGCATGGCAGGTAGTGCGATATAAAGTGATTATTAATTAATCCAGACCATAATATTTCATACAATTCCATCCAGTAGTTAAGCAAGCAATTATGCCAACGTTAAGTTTAAATAAATGAATAGACAAGCTTTAAAAAGCATAGTAGTGACAAAAACTAATAAAACTGCAACGATCTTGTATCTTCCAATAAAACAACCAATACGAACTTTTAGGGAGCTTCCAATCAAAATCAAATCAATATGTATAATTTTTCTATTCACTTCACTGCTTCTTTTAACTATAGCCTCTGCAGAAAGAAATTATTCCGCAATTTTGCCAATAATTAATTTTTAAATTATTAACAAAGAGTAGCACTTACGTTTTAAGACACAGACTACTAAGAGAACCTAGCGGTTCAGACGGTCATGTTTCACTTGCCGTTCATGTACCGTTGCAAAGTTAGAAATTGACAAGTAATTTTTTTAATCAAGGATTTGGGTTATGGCTACTTTTGTCTAATGAGCCTGAATTAAGTCGGTACAATGTTGCCGGTAAAAAATATTAGCTGCGCCCACAATAGTGTTACCAGCATTGAAATTTAAATATTTAGTTTTTTACCATAGCCCTATTTACTGGAAGGAATAAAAAAAAACAACAAAGGATTATTTACTGAGTTTCTTTTAATTTATTTTTACATTCGCATTATACCCTATTATCAATTGATGCAATCTTATTAATTTCACTAATCAAAGTTCTTCACAGTAAAAAAATTCTGAAAGGAACGCTGATGTCGTACACTTTGATAACGATTTTCTTTTCTCACATGAAATTATTAACGTATATAATTTTAGCAGAACTGTAAGAGACTAACAAAATAATATCACTATCAAAATTACTTTAGTTTTATTTGCACAATTTAAAATTTAAGACAATTTTTATTTTAATGACAGCAATAGAGAGAATCGAATAACAGCACCATGGTAACCAACTTAGTTTTTCAGTAAAAGAAAACTTTTGACAACTAAAGAGGCTGAATACTATTCAACACTCAATAGAAATCAATGTTATGTAGCGTCCTGTTGCTAGAATACACATTTGAGAACACACAGTTATTTCTTGTTGTTGTATCACAATATTATTAAATGGGTTGATAATAATGTACAGAAATTAATCAACGCAAATACTTTAACACAACACAAACCATAACAATAGGTATCCCAAATCTATGACACAAACAGTAATGGCAGTCATGCATAGATTAGTAATTAAATGAGGGGTAGTCGGATTTTTACACTTTGGGAATCGGGAACGGCTTTACCTACCACAAACCATTTTTATTATTATTATTTTTTTTTTTTTAATGGCTCGGTTGTAGACCATTTGCCAATAACAAAGTTAGGGAAACTTATAAAACATTAAAACGATTTAATTTAGAGCGGATGGAAAAACCAGGATAGGATTTGGGAAGGATTAAATTTTTAAGTTGGTATTTAAGTTTATAAAATCAGCTAGAATAGAATATATACGAGGGTTATTATAAGATAGAAGTAACTGGATAGATGTAGGTAAAGGGACAGGAATAGATATCAAATTATTAAAAAATGAATGGGAATCATAGAGGGGGCAGGAAAAAAATATGTGATTTATATCAGCTACACCGATGCCACATTCGCATTCATCAGATTGTAAAATTTTGAGACGGGCAAGATGCGCCGGTGTGCTGTTGTGGCCCAAACGCATGCGTATAAGTGAGGAAGTTGTACGTTTGTTATAAATTTGTTTGAAAAACCACGGTTTGCTCGGGATAGAAGGCTGGACAATTTTGTAATATTTGCCCTTTACCGTAGAACTCTCCGCCCAGAGGCTATTCCAAGAATCTTGAAGATAGTCTGTAGGTAAAGAGCCAAGGTCATGGCAAAAGTTTTTATATGGAAACATATCACCATCGACGACAGCCTCATTGGCCAGTTTATCTGCTCTACAGTTACCAGAGATGTTACAGTGACCAGGTATCCACGCAAAACAAACAGAGTAACCCGAGATGTTGCACATGTTTAAAAGCTGACGTAACTTAATGATAATGGGGAAAACGGTTTTCAACTTAAAAGGAAACTTCGATAACGTTTGTAGCGCACTCATAGAATCGGAAAAAATTATGGTTTTCTTTAACTGTAGTAAAAGGACTAATTCTACGGCCTTGAGGAGGCCATAGCATTCACCGGTAAAAACAGAGGTCTGCGGAGGGAATTTCACCTTTTGAACTATTTTAGATTGATGGTGGAATATCCCAACACCTACGTTACCTGAAGAAGAGTTTTTAGAGGCATCCGTATAAATGTATTGGTAATCTTTCCAATCATTATTTAAGATGATGTTAAATCTTTCATTAGCCATAGAGCTGTCTTTATCTATGCCGAAGTTATATGTTATGTCAATAGATCTTACTAGAGATTCTAGGTCGCTGGAAAAGAGAGGGTGTGTAGGAGATCGATGCGTGGGGGCTTGTAAGGACATAAACTTACGAAAACTGACAACAGTGCATGGAAGTGGTTTATGAGACCAGGAATTACATGTTTCAATAAGAGTAGACAGAGCCTTAAGTTTATCATATAAGGGATGGTTAGAAAATTGAAAAGCTCTAAACAAGAATTTATCACATAGATACTGACGGCGAAGGAACATAGGAGGATCGACACATTCTATTTGTAGAGCATTGATAGGACTTGACTTCATAGCCACAGATACTATTCTGAGAGCCTTAGCCTGAATGCGGTCAATTTTAGAAAAAGCAGCCAAATTGCCAGGGGCCAATAAAAATGTACCGTAGTCTAAGACACTACGTATGAGCGCGTTATAAATAAGTTTTAAAGTATAAGGGTGTGCACCCCACCATACCCCTGCTAGGCATCTAATAATGTTTAGAAGGCGTTCGCATTTCGAATTTAAATAGTCACAGTGTGGAACACCTAAAAGTTTGGAATCTAACATTACTCCTAAGAATTTAACATGGCTCTTTAATGGGATTGGTTGGCTATTATAATATACGAGAACAGGAGGGCGAAGACGTTTTCTGGAAAACAGCATAACGGAGCTCTTAGATGAAGAAAGTTCAAGACCGTTATAATCTAACCAAGTTTTCAAACTATTGAGTGCCGAGGACAGAGAAGTACAAGCGGACTCGATTGATTGGTGAGAACAGTATATAAGTAAATCATCAGCGTATTGTAAAACACTAACAGGGCCATTTAAAGAGGATTCTAGATCATAAGCGTAAATGTTGTATAATATTGGACTTAACACTGAGCCTTGTGGTAAACCTTTCCACACAATGCGTGTTAAATTACGCCTTGTGTGGAAAGAGTCTTCTGAAGAGTCGGCGTTCGGAGTTTGCAGATGTATGTATCTACTGGACAAAATATTAATAATAAAGTTAGACAGGATTACAGGGATATTAAGAGCATTTAATTTTTGATATAGAATACTTAATACTACATTATCATACGCAGAAGTTATATCTAAGAAAGCAGCCACGACTGATTTTTTAGATAAGAATGCTAACCTAATATCAGTTGTTAATATGCTGACACTGTCCAAAGTGCTTTTACCCCGGCGAAAGCCATATTGAGAAGGACTTAACAGCTGGTTACTCTCAATATACCACTCCAACCGGTTTTTAATTAGGTGTTCAGTGATTTTGGTGACAACGGGAGATAAAACAATTGGCCTATAGGAAGAAACATCTGATGGGTCTTTACCAGGTTTTAAAATCGGTATGACTTCTTGTACTCTCCAAGAAGAAGGTAAATTACCAGTAATCATGATGTTATTGATGACATCTAGGAGGTAAGAAAGGAAACTGTCACTAAGATGAGAAAAAAAAGAATAGGGAATTCCGTCTTCTCCAGGAGTGGATTCTTTACTAAAGTTATTAACTATGGCTTTGAGTTCTGAAAGGGTAAATAAACTACTAATGAAACCTAGTGTATCTTCAGTATTTACCGGTGGTCCTATTAATAAAGGGATTTGCTCAGCCACTGAGGCAGGAGAAAGTTTATCCAAAAATGAATCAGCTAGAGGTAATGGAAGCGTTGCAGAGCATGTTTCTTTAAACGCAGATCTAAATCTCCTGATGTTCTGCCAAACAGCAGACGGCCTAGTTTGGGGGGATAAAGATAAACAGAAAGCTCTCCAACTTTCTTGTTTCTTTTTCCTAAATAGCTTTCTAGTTTCTCGGATGGAGTTACAAAGAATCTCAAAGTTTTCGTTTGAAGCAAACTCCCTATACCTTAGTTCGGCCAGCTTGCGGTCCCTGATAGCTTGAGTGCAATCATTATCCCACCAGGGAGGGGATGGAATATAATTATGATGACTAGACTTTTTCGGGAATGTTGCATCCGCGACCTCTATAATGACATTTGCCATGGCAATGGCAGATTCATGTTCGGAGCCCTGAGTGACATTGGGAAGTTGTGACAGCTTGTCATCTAAACGTTGTTTGAACAAATGCCAATTAGCGTTATCTAGTTTGTATTTAAAACGGGATTTACGTTTGGGTTGAGTTTCAACCGCAAAAGCAAAATCTAAAAGTAAAGGATAGTGGTCGCTTCCATATGTATAAGGGAGGGATCTCCAAGTAATCAAAGATGCAAGATCCGAAGTGCAGATTGATAGGTCTGGTGCACTGAGCCCCTCTGTTGGGGCTGAACGCCTTGTTGGGGAGCCCGAGTTTAAAATACATAAATTATGGGAGTCAACTATGTCTAAAATTAAATTGCCATAACTATTTGAAACAGAGCTTCCCCAAGTTTGATGATGACAGTTGAAGTCTCCTATTAATATAAATGGTCTTGGAAGAGCCGTTATGATTGTGTCTATTTCAGATAATATGTCATTAGTTGGACGGGGAATATAAATAGAAACAAAGCATATGTTCTTAAGAGTAACTGCAATAATAGAGTAATCATTGTTGTGAGGTGGGATACTAAAGTGAGAAAATAATACTGGGTGGCGGATTAGCAATGCTACCCCACCATAACCATCAGAGCGGTCTTCTCTGACACATGCATAACCTGGAATCCTGAATATGGACTCAGGTTTTAACCATGTTTCTTGGACTGCTATGATAAATGGTTTGTATTTATTGATTATATGGATTAAATCAGATTTTTTTGATATAAGACTACGACAATTCCACTGAATTATTGCGGACTGATCCATTATTGTTTTTAATAAAAGAAGAAAATGCTTCAAGTAGTGGGGCAGCGTTTGACGGTAAAACTTGAAATTGGGAAAGCAAAGTAATTAAGGAGGAAAGGAAATCATTGATGTTAATTTCTGTATCATTTTCTTTACTTTTATTTGTAATGGCACACCCATTAGATGGCTCAGGCATCGAATATTCGCTGATTATTTTTCTATGAGCGTCCTTGTCATATCCCTTTCTAGGGCTAGGAGAAGGACGAGGTTTACTAAAAGTGGTTTTTTTATAGCTAAATGAAGTGTTTTTTACAGGTGATATCAAATTAACAGGTGGGGCTGTGGGTTGCGAATATGCAGGGGAAGATGAAAATGAAGTAGCAAGAACAGCATCTGCATATGAGACCCTAGAAATGGGAGGGTGTAATTTTGAAGCCTCTAGATAAGAAATACATGATTTTGCCATAACTTCTTTTATATTTCTTTGCCGAACATACTCAGGGCATTTCTTGTCTATAGCAAGATGTGCACCGTTGCAGAGGCAACATTGCACATCATCCTCATCAGCTGAACAGCCATGGCCAGAATGGCCTTGTCCACATCGAAAACATCTTGGAACTGAACGACATTGAGCCTTAACGTGTCCGTAACGGCAACAATTATAACACTGAACTGTTGGATAAATGTATAATTCTACAGGCAATGAGTTATAACATACAAAAATTCTTTTTGGCAAAACCTGACCGTCAAAGGATAAAACTACAGTTTCTGTTGCTTTAAAAGATGTAACACCATCAACTACTACCTTTTTATTTAATCGTCTCACTTTGATAATGGGGCCGCAGCCTGTAGGAATATTAGTGTTTTCTTTTATTTCTTCTTCAGACCAATCCGAAGGGATCCCTCTAACTATACCTATTCTCGTAATGATAAAAGAAGGGATAAATGCTTTTAGGTTGCTGGTTAGTAAATCAGTGTTACTGAGGAAAATGTTGGCGTCATTTAACTGATTGAAGGAAATAGATAGGCGATTTCTGCCAATGCGTTTTAGACTACCATTAATAACATTTTTTATGTTGTGTTTTTTTAAAAATCGACCAAATGTAACAGGGTGTAATGTGGTACCATCATTTTGAGACTGTGTTTCTTTTACAATATGTACAACATATGGGGCAGAATCACTGTTGGTAAACAAAGACCTTACTGGTGGCTGTTGGGGAAGAACTACTGGGGGCTGAACAGGCTTTTCCACGTCGGAACCACAACCGCAATATCCGTCGATCTTTTTACCATCTTTATTGCGTTTTGTATGTTTTTTGTTGCACGTCCTGCAAATACGTTTCGCCGCAATTCGTTTTCTTTTGTCGCCTCTTAATGACACGGATGAAGCATCTGTGTCCATGCTAGTTTCAGCATTATAATCTATAGTAACATTGTGGGCAATGTCGGGTATTGTACCCCCGGGATCCCCGGGGGGATCCATGGTAATAAAAAACTATATACTAAAACTTACCAAGCTCTTCTGGCACTAATTTATAAATATACTTATATTTACATAAAAATGTACAAAATTATATTACATACATACAATTACATATAAAGAGTTTAATTTTAAACCTTATCCTGGGTAAAAAGTGACTTAAAATATTTTTTTAACTGAAACACTAAAAAACCGCGTCAGCCAATTTTTAGGTTTCCCGCGCTTCTCCCCACAAACCATTTAAATGTACCCTACAATAGTGAGAAAGTACGTAAATAGTACTCTATGGTTTCAGGCGCGCCACCCCCTGACAGCTATCAAGTAATGACATGAGAGTGACAATCCTCTAGCGGGGGTGAAGAAGGAAGAGGGAGGGGCGTAACTGTCACTTTTTAGCTTTGCATTGACATATCGTACGGTTGTTTTTTTTTTTTTTCTAAAGCTTTACCAGGCGTGTTTTAAGAATAAGAGTAGTTTATTACAAAAATATTTGGTAGGCGTAGGCGTTACTAGGGATGGCGATCTGAAATCGATTAATCGAAAAATCGATTTTTCGAGCCCAGAAAATCAATCTTTTAAATCGATGTGTAGTAAACATCGATTCATTAGATACATAGCCCTTTAAAATCGACATTCAATTTTTTTCTGTTTTTGTATTAACCATACAATTAGGAGGCAGTGCTACCAGATCGTGGGTAAAATTACCCCCCGCTTTGTAGGACACTCGTCAAAACAAATTGAATATGGTAAAAAGTGGGGGAACATTTTACCCACGATCTGGTAGCACTGGTAGTAGGTGCCCGTATTACAAAAGTACTGCCGGTTAATTACTCAAAAACTCACGAGATGGCTGTGTGTTTAGTCTCTTTCACCTCACTACCTCATTTCTCTACAATAGAAAAATATCTACGTTTATAATTTACGAGCTAAATTATCTATTTGCTTTGTAACCTAAAACTTGTGAATTTTGAAAATAAATGTCTCGTTTCTATTTGATATGGCACAAAATTATCTGTTATTTAAGTCTTATTTAATTTGCTGATTCAAGATCGTTAATTATAATAATCGTCTTGTTTTTAATAAAATTCATTAATACTTATATTGTAATAGAAAATTTGAAAAGAGATTGATTTTTTGGAAATCGATCTTTTAGACCTCAATTTTTTTGTGGATTGATTCATCAGGTCACGATTCGAATCGATTTAAAAATCGATCTTTTTCGGATAGAATCGTCATGCATAGGCGTTACGTTACTGTTGGTGGCTCGTCGCGTCCCTCCCCTTCCTTCCACCTTCACCTTCCTTTCCTTTTGTTTGACAGTTTGACAGTGATTGATTATTGATTACAAAAAGCATATAAATTTACGCATACGCAGCGTACTGTCCTGTAGGACAGTACGCTGCGTATGCGTATTTCTGATGTGTGAGCGAGATAAAGATATTGTCAATTTTTAAATGCGTTAAAAAATACAAATAAGAAGTTTAACTCGTTTCAGTCTTCAATTTGTTAATGATTGATTTAATTGATTTATTTTTTCGTAAGATTTAAAAGGTCGTATAATTTGCATACCATTTCGATTTCTTGATCGTACATCGTACAAGATCCAAAAAAGTCGTATACATCGTATACATACGATTTCAATCTTAAGGTTGGCAACACTGCTGCTGCCTGCCAATATCAATGAAAGAGCATACAATTCAATACTATCAATCAAGGTTCGATGCTATCGACAGTATTGCATCAAAATAGTCGAAACTATCGATGACCTATCGAAGTGTTTAATAAAATCGATAGTTTTGATACAGTATTTACAATGTTAATATAAATCCATTTTTCAAAAAACAAGAAAGATACCAAATAAAATAAATGATCCCTTACCAGTAAAATCAGGGATGTTTTTGGTTCAGGGAATTCGATAATAACAATTATTTAAATTACCATGTCGAAATATCATATCAGGTAACGATATTTTTTTTCTAATTGTATTTGTAACAATAAAATGTTAAGAAAATAGATAATTTAGCTAATAGTTCACAATGATTCTTAACTAAGCTTTTTAAAGACGTCAGTCTATCAAGTCTTCTGGGATCCAAGACTGCTGCGGTTCTACCTATCATTTGAGATGTCGTCAGCATTGAAAAAAGTGAGGTGAAGGAAACTAAGTACGCAGCCATCCCACGAATTTTTACGAAATAGTTTTTATGAAAACAGAACAATATCGGTTGGTACTACAACGATTTAAAAAATCTTTTTTTTTAGTCCTAAGAAATCGTTTCTTCGATAAATCGATTAGATCTCAGATCAACATCCCTAATTTTCACTTTCTCTCTTTGTAGTCTATACAATATAAGTTACTCTATGGTCTGATAGTCTGTGCTTTCTTTCAGCAAGGGTTTAAATTTTTTTCCTCGATTTTAACCATTTTTTAAAATATCTGTTTGTTAAATTGCTATACTATAATAGTTATCAGTACATACTTAGTGATAATACATATTTTGTACAAATGTGTGTTAGATGAACGCTTGAACTCGCCGTATTCGATAACCGGTAAAATCATCCTTAGGTACTGAATGGTCGTAGTAATCGTAGTTTTAATTTAGTTATTAGAAGTTCGCGTCTGGAGTAGGAACTAGCTAGGGCGCAACATTTTGATACAAGAATAAAAGGTACTTACTATATTAATATAAATCTATAAGGTCACTCACTTGTTAAATTTGTAACCTATTTTATTTCATACAATTTAAACATCCGTAAGAAATTGCATTTTAAATAACAATTTGCATACTAAACTATTAAGATTTAGCCTTGAAGTCTTATTTTTATTGCTTAAACATTCCAGATTTCTTTCAATATAGTTTAGGCCAGTGGACGTACATTTGAAGCTGGACTTTTTTTGAATTAATTTTGACTTTTTTAATTAGTGTATCCTAGAATATTATAATAACACTGGATTTCGCGTCTAGAAGGACAAAGTGTGAGAGGGATAAAAATACATCTAGAGTAAAAGACAATCTGTTTTTGATTCAAAATCCAGTGTTTTGTACATTGTTAAGATTCTGTAGTTTTTTTAATCAACCTTTTACCTCTATATTCGAGTAGTGTAAGCTGTCATATTGGGCTATACTGTGCCCGTAACACTGCAGGTTTGATTTTGGCTCTGGACAATCTTTGTTTTTCAACAAAGATTATCAGTGTCTGGTTGGTTGAGTAACAGTCATTCTCCGTGCCTCGGAAACCATGATAAGCCTGAGTTCTGGTTTCAATTTAAAACATCTATGACAATCCTTACAGGTAGTCAGAAACCTTATATTATAATCTGACAATTGGTCTAACCATCAAGGTACTGGTTCCCTTCTAGCTACTGGTTTCGAGGTATAATGGCAGCTACTTGTTTAATTCTGGTAGCATCATCAGGTTAGACTGAGAGCCAACCCCAGTAGAAATAGGAAAAGGCAAGGGAAATGATAATGAACATATATAGTTTTGCATCACTATTAGGCAAAGGCTCTTCACCAACATCTACCATCTTTTACTGTTGCCCATAATCTTGCTAATTTGATTAACTCTAGATCATTCCACCATCCTATTCCTAGAATATAAAATGTCATTTATTATTTCCAGCTATTTAAAACAATGGACCAATTGAAAAACAACTGGTTCTCAGAATCATGTGAGATGTGGCCGGGTGGTACTTTCTCATTTGAAGTGAAAGAGGTACTACACTCTGAGAAAACTGATTACCAACAAATACATGTGTTTGATACAACCAGCCTTGGGAAAGTATTAGTACTGGATGGAATTATACAGTGTTCACAGAAAGATGAGTTTTCTTATCAGGTGAGAAATTCTAAATTTTAATTCTTTCAGTTAGGTTTGATAAATATATACTAGCTCTCCGACTGCAGCTCCACCTGTGTGTTTCGGATAATGCACTAAACCATTAACCTCTTTTTGTGCAGTCAGATATAAACTATCCTTTGTTCTTTCCCAGGTCTCAAACTATATCCATACCTAATTTCATCCAAATCTGTTCTGTAGTTTTGGTGTAAAAGCACGACGGACAGACAGACAGAGTTACTTTTGGATTTATAATATTAGTTAGAATTACTAGGCATGTATTAAATACATATCTAGTAATTATGTGGATTAGGTATGACATTAATATGTAACTATACTGAGCTTAGGGTAGTTTAATTTTATAGCTTTTAATTTAATTTAAACTTTTGTTAAAACTGTTGTAAAATGAGGACTTAATTTAAATATTTTTTTATTGTTATTGTTAGTAACTAGATACTTTAAAATAACTAATATGTATTAAAGAACGGATTCAATAAGAAATCTTAATGCATTTTTGAACTCACTCAAATATTTTATTACCTAATTCATTAAACCATTAGAAGTTCAAATCTATGCACTATTGATCCCTCCGCAAATGTGAATTGAATACATTTTATGTCTATCTTGAGTCTGGGTGTGATTATTAAACACTAATCTTCAATAGCCTTATAGGATAATTGCATTATCTACTACTAGCTTTTTGCATCTTGTAACACTTTATGCTTTATTTTTCAGGAAATGATATCATTCTTGCCCCTGTGCTGTCACAAAAACCCTGAGAAGGTGCTCATTGTGGGTGGGGGCGATGGAGGAGTTGCCAGAGAAGTGGCAAAGCACCCAAAAGTGAAACAAATTGTCCAGGTACAGTCTTACTTATACTTTTATTTAAAAATCTTTCTCAATGGTTTCCATCCTCTGGTATATTGGTTATTACACACAAGGCTTATTACTATCCCTGTGCACAAGTGGATACAACCACCCTATGTTTTCACCTGATCTTGATTACCTTCATGCCAGTCATCAACATACCTTTGCATTTATAAAACATACATAACAAAATGTGCCTTTTTGAAAGCCTTAGTTCCTAACCAACCCTCTATATTTTCTATGCCTCCATAAAATAACCTCGATGGAGAAGATTTAATGGAGACAAATGCTTCCCAGCCTTAAACAACTGACAAATCTGTTAAGTCTCTGTAAAGTTGAAATCAAATTCATATTATTTGTTATTTCATATACAGTAACTACATATTAAAAACTCAATGAATTATTGATTATGTAAGCTGCTATCAGTCAATAACTGCTTAGTAACTTGTTATCAGTTTGACCTCTATACTTGTAAAGATAACAAAATTTGATAGTATTATCAGACAGGAAGCGTTGTGTTAGTTAAAAGTTATAAAGTTCTGTATTTATGCTAAAATATGAGTATTCGATTTGATTTTTACATGCATTATTTCACTAAGAGATAAGTACCCTTTATTAAGGATTGATGCTAACTTTTTCTGATGGGTGGTCACTAACCATGGCCAAGCCTGTTAATTACAAGTAAACTTAATTACCAGTTGATTGTCACCTGATTTGCACCATCCGGGGGCCACGTATGGGGATTCAGATAAAAGGTTCACTCCCACGGACGTAGGTGACTCAGCCCCCCAAAAAAACAATCAAAAAACAGCCTCTCTTTGTAAAACGCCACAATAATCGGTTGACGACCATTACTAGCCATTGACTTCCCACAAATGTTAAAGTGTTATTGGTTCACGTCATGGAAAGTCAGACTCAAGGATCTTTCATCCCTGCCAGTTTATTCTATGAGTGATACGGTCTGCCCACTACTACTTTAACTTGCTAACTTTAATAACAATATGTCAAAACTAGTGCAGCAAGTCATTTAATCATATTCTTTTATTTGCAGGTAGAAATCGATGCAAAAGTTATAGAGGTATCAAAAAAATACCTACCATTTATGGCAGTAGGTTTTGACAGTCCTAAACTGACTCTACACGTGGGCGACGGCTTTGAGTTCATGAAGAACCACAGTCAGGAATTCGACGTCATCATCACAGACAGCAGTGACCCAGTAGGACCTGCTGTTAATTTGTTCAAAGAAAACTACTTTGCGTTGATGAAAAGCGCGCTAAAACCACACGGTATTGTCTGCTCCCAAGCAGGAACAGTATGGAATGAATTAGATTTTGTTTCTACTACTTTAAATATCTGTAGAAATCAGTTTCCTAGTGCTGTGTATGCGTACACTTCAGTGCCTACTTACCCATCCGGGCAAATAGGATTTGTTATTGGTTCCTTGGATAATGGTGTAAAATTTGACTCTCCACAATATGTTTTGAGTTCTGAAGATGTGGAGGCAATGAATCTGCGGTACTATAATAGCGATGTTCATAAAGCATCGTTTGTTTTGCCCACATTTGCGAAGTTACAGTTAGATTAATTTATATTGGTACTTAATGAGCATTTATCATGGTCATTTTAATGGGTTGCGTAATTTTTTTATGATTAAATCTAATATTTGAATCTAGTTTGTCTTAACTGCTTAACTAAGTGTGTCATGAATATAGACTATGGTTTTTATTTTTAAAATAAACAGCAGCATTATAGTGGTTGACTATTTAAATAAATTGACTATCATAGTCAAAATATATAGTCAGACCCACCCATATTAACTAAGCATAAACTGTTAAGTACATTCAAATAGGTGCCTTAAATTTTAAGATGAATTTTTAGACAAGTTATTTATTATCTAAATGTTACTATGACTTGTTTTTGTATATTTCTAATAAAAATATTGTCAGCTAAGCCAAGTGAGGGTGTTACCACACTAATTGATCAATGCTATCGAATGACGTTAAAAAATTGATTTGATTTGGTAGGGGTTGCTTTCATTGATATTCGGACGGTCGATGGATCGATCGTCGGCCTAGAAACTAATATAGAGATTAATAGACATTAACTAATCCACTCTACCGTCGACCGACGATTGATTGGTTTGGTGACACCATAAGCTACATTTCAGTGGCCTTATAAATATTACTGTTAACATAAATCATGATAATTGAACAAAAATAATTATTATTAATATTACCTTACTACCTTAATATTCAATCAAACACTAGTATACGTGCGTATATCAAATTTCTGTTTGTATAAGATTGCTTTTTTCTCTAAGTCAAGTTTTCTATAAATATATCAATGCTTGTGCAGTTACATTCCGGTTTATTGTTTTATAGACCATATATATATTTTTTTTATTTATAACCTGGCACCACCATGTTTAGAGGTTGTTTATGGGTTGCCGCCATTTTGAACTAAAAATCAAAATGGTTGCAGAGGAGGTAAGATTTTCTTAAATTTACTTTAGTTGTCGAACAGCCTCAGATAGAGCCACTACTCTATCTATTTTATCATAATATGTCTAAATATGTCACAAGCAGCGTTTGTGGCTACTTCAATTTGCCTTCCAATTTATAAAACATTCCAATAAGTAATGCCTGTTACCTAATATCTATCTATATACCTATATAAATTCAAAGATTATTTCTTTCGAAAAGGTACAATTTGGGAATATATCTAAGTTACAGCTTACCTTTTGTAAGAACTTGGAGTCTATACTGGGTGCGGGACCTCTGTGACAGATCTCCAGGTTTTCACCCTGTTACTAGAGCTGCAATTATGAATTACATAATACTCGAGCCTTGCTCAAAGTGATAAACAAATCGTAATATTTTTATAAATTTTGTATATTTTTTTATAAATGTTTAATCAGGGACAATAAATGTATTTTTATAGATATGTGTTTTATTTTAGTTAGGGTCCTTAGAAAACGATTCTTTCTGGTAAATTCTAAAAGAAATAAAATGTTCCATTTTGAAGACCATAATTTATTAACTGTTATCTTAAAAACGACGAGGTTATCACACAACTCTCATTAATAAAAAAAAATATTTGTGAAGTAAACACACCCGTCACAATACAGAACATTTTGTCTAGTCCGACTTTGCATTCAATATGTAATACTTTATTAGAGCCATTACAAACTTGCGAACTGGGGCATAACACTCTGTTTGTATAGATAAAGGGATGCCGCACAGTGGTCTGAAAATCGAGCTCCCCTTTCATAGAAAGTCAATGTGGGATATTCATAAAACTAAAATATGGAACGTCTCAGGTATACATTCCTTTAATGCATATTTTAGTATGAATGATTTTAGTTACTCCGCGCCTGAGAAAAAAAATATTTAGTATTTTTTTGTATGGGAGAAATTACATAAAGTACATTTTCTTGCGACTGAATGAAACTGAAAGGCTGGTACTCATACGAGCTATTGCCGCTCTTAAGGCGATTACGTTGACATACCACTCGTGTACCTTTAGGTGCCGCTTCACACGTAGGATTTTTTTGAAATTTCGAATTTTCGGCATTGAATATTTTAAGTATGTGACGCATTTAAATTAGTTTGGTAAGGAATATGGAATTAAATATTTATAATAAATACGCACCTAATATTATAATAACTGTTATAATAGATTCAATTACTTTAACTCAAAAAATAAGTTAACTTTAGAAATTCGTTTTTTGCGAATACTAATTAGGGCACTGAACTAATATCTGCCTTATTTTAACAAATAACTTTTTACAATAGTAACCTCATTAGCTAAGAGGGTGTTAATGATTTTTACTATACCTAATGATAACAGAGGTTCGTTATCATTATCAATTACGGGAATTACTTATTACTTTACTAATAGTTCAGTTTTATTACGTGTTAATTTGTACCGACCCTTAATGAGGGTCGGTGAGAGAGTTATACAT
The DNA here is from genome assembly GCA_936450015.1 of Meganola albula. Taxonomy (NCBI): domain Eukaryota; kingdom Metazoa; phylum Arthropoda; class Insecta; order Lepidoptera; family Nolidae; genus Meganola; species Meganola albula. The sequence continues at coordinate 12,434,748 of OW388146.1, read as the reverse complement.
AAATAGAATGTTTGGCATGGACTCAGTCAGTAACGTTTAGCACTTGTGCGCGTAAACTTTAATTTTTCTGTTCTTTCAATTTTTCTATTGCAATGGAAGGTTTTGGTACCAATCTTGATATTTTCATGTTTGTGGCCAACAACACTTCTTTCTCAGATCCCAATGTGTTGTTTGATGTGTTTGTGAATAGTATTGATTTGTCAGAAAATGAAAAGAGAGACTTGAAACAATTCTGCCAAACTTATGTGTGTGCATTGAAAAGGAAATGGATCTCATGTAATCGTAAACGACATACTTTCATTAAAAAGTACGAAGCATGGCTCCAAGAAGACATCAAATGGCCTGAAGTCATCAAGGAAAAGATGACTTCCTCCGTAACGATAGATCAGTCACAGTGTTCCAGTTCAGAATTTCCCGTAAACGAAGGTGCATCAACATCCGCACAACCACAGACTTGTAGTGTTGGAACCTCAACATCTCTTGGAAACCAAAGAAAGGAGTTTTCGGTGTTAAGCCCGTTACAGAAGAAAAGGAGAGTAGAAGAGCTTTTAAATCATCCATCGGAAAGTCTTGCTTATGCAACTGGCTTGAAGGCGCAAAATAAAGATGTAGCAGACATAATAAAATTAGTCACAGAGAATCCCGAAGAGGCTACAAACATAAAAGATATACTTAAAACTAAAAAAAATGTGCCCATATATTCTGCTGATAAAGCTTTAGGTATTTTGACTTCGTTGAAGCTGTCGAAGTGGCAGTATACTACTTTGAGAGCTTGTGCAAAGGAAGAAGGAATCCCACTATTTCCTTCATACACAACTGTCCTAGAAGCGAAAAAGGACTGTTACCCACCTAAGGATAGCATAGACATTTCTGAAAATGGGGCACGAGTTAAACTTCAAGCAATTTTGGATAAAACTGTGTCAAGACTTGGAAAATATCTACGTTTGCCCTCTACTTTAGATGGCAAGGAGTTAACACTTCTGTGTAAGTGGGGCTTTGATGGTTCTTCAGGGCAGAGTTTGTATAAGCAAAGCATGGTGGAGGAAGATGATTCCAGCGTCTTCATGTGTTCTTTTGTACCTGTAAGATTAGATTGTGATGAAGAAAATGTATGGGAGAATCCAAAACCGTCTTCGACAATGTTTTGCAGGCCTCTTTTTTTCAAGTTTGCAAGTGAAAACAAATTAGACATCAAGAGAGAACAAGCCACGATTGAAGCTGAAATTGCTACACTGGTGCCTTCTATAATGGGAAATCATGCAGTTAAAGTTAAAATGCTCATGACTATGATAGATGGTAAAATAGTTTCTAAATTATCAGAAACATCAACCCAAACTTGTGACATATGTAAAGCAACCCCATCTGAAATGAATAAATTACATGTGATCTCAGAGTATGTTTTGAATACTTTTATAATTTTCTTGGCTGATAATCATGAATACCTATTTTTAAATATATTATTTATTTGTTTTCCAGAAAACCAGTGTCAACGGAAATATACCAATATGGTTTGTCTACTCTCCATGCTTGGATTAGGTGTATGGAATGTTTGCTTCACATTTCCTACAGACTTGATTTCAAAACATGGCAAGCTAGGGATGCAGACAGCAAAAAATTATTGAAGGCAAGAAAGCAAATCATCCAGCAGAAGTTTCGTGATGAAATGGGCCTCTTAGTAGATATCATCAAACAAGGTGAGTCTTGAAGTGCAACGAGTTGATTTGAATGATTTTGAAAACGTTACTTACCAAATACCTTGTTTCTGCTCAAAATGGTGAAGTTTTTGGTTTTTGTTTCAGGTGCAGGCACTACAAATGATGGCAGTACAGCCCGAAAATTTTTTAGTAATCCTGTAAAAACGGCAGCCATCACTGGATTAGATTCCACTATAATCCAAAGATTTGCCACAATTCTAGGTGTGATAGCATGTGGGGAGCCCGTTAATGTTGAAGCGTTTGCAAATTTTGCGCGCCTTACTGCAGAAAGATATGTGGAACACTATGGTTGGTATTATATGCCGTCAAGTGTTCACAAACTTTTACTGCATGGTGCTGAAATTATCAGGCATTTCAACAAGCCAGGAATAAAGACTTCAAAAAAATCCGAGAACATTATTCGCGGAATTTTGTCGTAGAGCAACAAATGAAGATATTTTTAATGGACTCCTTGTATCGTCAGATCCGTACCTATCCAGCATAAGACCTGTACACAGAAAGTCAATCAGAACAGCTGTCTCTGATGACATGAAAACACTTCTCATTAATGAAGACAATACAAGTGTGGACAAAGAAAATATTGAGTTTGTTGATGTTAGTGTCGCAATGCTGGATTCAGAATTAGAAGATTTTGATGATAATTGTTAATGCGTATTTTATACATATCGACGTTATTATTATTTTTATTTATTTTAATGTTAAGACTAGATAAATAAGAATTTTTGGTATTAAAGAAGCAAAGAGAATATAGACGTATTTTGAAGAATGTAAGTAAATACTAACCAAATGAAGCTTTTTGTATTCTTTAATTCAGTTTTTTTCTAGTTATAGATGTAATTATTATTTTATGTTCTAATACTAGAGAAATAACGTTTTTCAGTACTAAACAAACAAAGGCTAGGGTTTAGACGAAGTATTTTGAGGAATGTACATACTAACCAAATGAAGTTTTCTAAATTATTCGATTAAATTTAAAAATAAATAAATTAGTTTTAGCTGTTTAACTGTTATAATATTTAAACACTTGTTTTACAATTGATTGTACAGTTTTTAATCGTATTAAATTTTCAAATATGAAAAAAATGTTAAATAAGTGTTTTATTCCTTCTTTAAATAGCGTGACTTTATGGTCGTTGCTTTCCTGTTATGAGGTGATTCTACTCATAAAAACAAACAACTTTTTTTATGGAAACCACCTTGAAATGACGGAAAAGAAAACAACTGTTTCATACATTACGGCCAAGCAGGTATTGAACTTTAGTATGAAACAGCAGACATTTTTACGCGATTTAGAGATTGTTTCCATAAAAAAAAATGTTGTTTTCATAAGGAATTCGCAAGAAAACAACAACCCCAAAGGCATAACATAAAATATTCAATACCGAAAATTCGAAATTTCAAAAAAATCCTACGTGTGAAGCGGCACCTAAAGGTACACGAGTGGTATGTCAGCGTAATCGCCTTAAGAGCGGCAATAGCTCGTATGAGTACCAGCCTTTCAGTTTCATTCAGTCGCAAGAAAATGTACTTTATGTAATTTCTCCCATACAAAAAAATACTAAATATTTTTTTTCTCAGGCGCGGAGTAACTAAAATCATTCATACTAAAATATGCATTAAAGGAATGTATACCTGAGACGTTCCATATTTTAGTTTTATGAATATCCCACATTGACTTTCTATGAAAGGGGAGCTCGATTTTCAGACCACTGTGTGCCGCTCGGATACAAGTAGCTAGGACAATACTTTGCATTATTTCCTTATTACCTGTTATTGACTATCGATAAATCCATTTTTTATCGTTACACAACACTAGCAGTGCGAGCGAGAGTTCCGTTATGCCGATAAGTGTGAGCGAGAGTTCCGTTATGCCGATAAGTGTGAGCGAGAGGTCTGATAAAAATGATTTATGACAGTTAGCATGTTTCTAATGGCTCTTTAGAGTTTAGTGACTGCAGTGTTACCATGGAAACATGCGAATAATATCTGAATGTAGTTTTAACCTTTTAACCGCCCGTGTGATGCGGATGCGACAAATGATTTTAATCCTTTAGGTACCTACCCACTGACTAGATACCTAAGAATTTGTAACCGGCATATACTTTATCGATTAGTACATTTACGACGTACAGTACGACGCAGACTGGCGTCACGGTCACGACAATTGACATTTAAATGATTTTAACTAAACGGTTAAAAGGTAGTAGGTCTAAAGGCCAGTTTTACCAAGTCGAATGTTTCAAGTAAGTATCTAAACTGTAACAGAACAGTGGTAGTTTCTTCAATCACTACCGACATCTTGGTTCTTTTTCCTTTTACCATTTTCTTCAGCTTCCTTTATTGCTGTAAAGACGGCTCCGTTTCTTACCTTCGTTAGTATTCTTTTGTCATGGAATGGGTGCACGTGAGCGGATATTCTGAAATTAAACATTTTTCAACGGTATTAGTATGTATTTTATATCACCTTTTACTAGAAAGTCGTCGTCGCCAACACTTTAAATTTCAACGGGCACTGGCTGCCTTACACCCAGTAACAAAAGCAAAAGTTATTACACTGTATGTATTCTATAAGGTGGAGGTCGGGCTGCCTGCTGAGGGAAGTGGAACGTTATAAGTTGTATTCTTCAGCGTGCTATATAAAACAGCTGCCAACAACGACGAAAGCTGAATATGATGTAGGACAGTGCACCAGTTTTAACGACAGTGTGCACTTACTTTCAGTGTAGAATTTTGTCCGTTTTACCCGTCGTACCACCGTAGTCGATGCCTAACCGTAAGTGAAAGGTTTTATCGCTTTGGGCAACTACCTACTTAATATTTAGGTATCACATTTCAGAGTTTCCTAATGTTAGGCACAACTCACAACATCGCTTACCTTTGTATAACCGTATCGTTTCTAGTAAAAACAAGCGCTGGACATTTTGTATTGTTAAGGTAGTCGACACATCGCCATTGCTGCGTGTTATTTCTGTTTGTATGTTTCAAGTAATACACGTATCTGTTCAATATCATTTGTAGCGAGCCTCGATTTGATACGGTGTATTGCATAGAAGATTCTAGAACAAAGCCATAGTAATATTATGAATGCGAAATATATTAGGTACTAGTAGCCCGCCTTGGCTTGGCACGGGTAGATAAAAATACAAAATAGTATTAGACAAAAATACTACCTACTAATTATAAATTTTATCACACTCCTGGCATGTCCGTTTCAACCGCGCGACCTACAAATTTTGCCAGGAGTTAGTTGGTATTTGTTACAATACATATCTCATTTCCTGAATTTGTTGCAAAAAAAAACTAAGACGCTATGACCAAAAATTGTTGGCTGCTATAGATAGACCGTTTAACTCGCGTATCGCCATCTGAGGTAGGTACAAAGTCATACAACATTAATTAAATCTCATAAAGTTCTTTATGACTCTCACAAATGTCTAAATCGAACCCATAACCAATGGTGTGAAAAGCAAGTATCTTACCGACCACAGCACTGGTCAAATAGGATAGTATTTGAATATAAAAATTTAACCATGCCATACTCACTTATATCTTGATTGTTCCCACTATTGATACTCTCATTTATATCTATATCCCTATTAAAAGGAGCCTCACTCATATCATCATCTGCATGAATGTCATTCAATGTTTCCTCTAGATTAGTGCTCAATATCTTTATTCTGGTTGTATCCCTACAAATAGATCAATAAACAGGTTTTTAGCACAGTACTTAGAGCTAAAGCAGTACAGAAACTAGGAAGAAATCGTTTCAAACGGCACACAGACGCGCACATCTACACGAATGGTAGGGGTCCCGCACTACTGTACTGTGCTCTCAGTAGTGTAGGGTACGCGAACTAGTGTTGTAACTATGCGTTCAAACGGTGCATATAAATCACACCACCCTTTTTTTGAAACAGTGCACGGTGCGACGAGGACGACGGACCTCAGAAATGGAGTAAGCCACACCTCCTCGCTAGGCCACCTCCACGTCTATTGTTAACATAGCGAAGCACAACTATAGAGGCTACCTATGTTTATTGTATTGGCCTATTACCATATTTGTAGGCGGAGCCAAAAAATGTCAAGCGCGAGTTGTTTTGTTATAATTATTATTATTACTTTTTTGTATAAAAACCAGTGGTCTGTGAAATAAATTCCTCCAATTCACGCCGGAGTCCCTCAGGGCTCTGTGCTCTGACCTCTCCTGTTTTTCCACGATTTTCACCAGCGATAGTGGTGTATGTGTGCTGTTTTTAACGATTTTTCCTATTGAAATAAAACTATTTTAAATATTTTTTTACTTAGTTTCCGTACCTACCGCTTGAGCTATATTTACCTACTGTGGCTTTAGTGCATGGGTTCTTTCTCAACTATCTCTATGAGTTGAGAAAGAAAGGAAGACTAGCAGAGGGCGTTAAATAATTACGTGAGGTAATTAAGAGGTGAGGCCCAATCTTAAGACATCTCAATTCAATGTACTGACAATAAGTCTATAACGGCTCAAGCAATTTTGATCAAATTTAAATGGGAATGTGTAACGGGTTACGTGTAACTTACACTTTTCTTAGATCTTCTGGGTGTACTGGTTCAGGTTCAGCTATTTCAAAATAAACATCTTCATTTGATTGTGTATTATAATAGACATTATCTTCTTGTTTGAGTTGACTGTTGACAATTGTATCATGCACCTTCTGTAAGATCATAAAAACTAGCTAATTACAGCTTTTCCTAGTAACTTTGTTCATCACTACATAGTATAAAATAAAGTCGCTGTCGCTGTCTGTCCCTATGTATGCTTAAATCTTTATAACAACGCCACAGATTTTTAATAGATAGAGTGATTAAAGAGGAAGACTTATATGTATAATACATGCATATATTGTTGAGAAACACTGATAAATTTAGACGTTACTAATGTGATGTCGAAAATAAACACTTTTTTGTGCTTACATGGCAAACGCTGGCTTAACCCCACGAGATAAATCAAAATAATTTACTACAGTATTGTACACCTTAAAAAGTTCAAAAAAAAAGTCCGCGATGGTATATGTCTATCTCTTAAGGATAACCCAAAATAACCATTTTTTATTCTTTACAATTCACAGAAAAAACATGGTTAATTTTAAAAATGGTTAATAAGAATCTTATTAATTTTTTTTTTAGCCCCCTGTACATATAAGTCAACACAGTTGAAAGTATTGAATGCTCATTTTGTACGCACACGCTTCAATGAATGAATGAATGAATGAAAATGAATGAATGAAAATGAATGAATGAAAATTAATGAAAAAAAAAATGAAAAGTACTTAGTTGCATTCTCTAATCCAATGTACCATGACATATTTTAATTGTTAAGTCACTCAACATCTTACTAATTTTGGTAAGATTATACATTATTGTGTGGGTTGTCACTTTAAATTCATGTGATTTGTATTACTCTACTTATGTTGATAGGCCACAAAAGGGCTCTCCACAATTAAAATATGTCATGTACACGCATAAACTTAGGTAGGACATTCATTTAGCAGGTAATTACAAAGACCACTACATTGGTGACCCAATGAATTCTGGACAGTCTATACTCCCATGGGTAAAAGTCTGTCCCCATGCTTTTCCACCTTTTTCAGTGTTGTGAAATAAATCAAAATAAATAAATATTATATTAGCTCTACATACCATATCTTCAAGTCCTTTTATATGTAGCTCTTTGCACGCCTCTAAAAATACCTTCAAATCATCCATAAACACTGCCACTTCCCCTGTGTAAATATATTCTAGGATAGCACACAGGGTCTTGTAGGAAACTTTCTGTAAAATATTATTCACATATTAATTTACATAGAAAATTTAACATGGAACTGATATTACGTTAAGAACATGGACTTACGTTAAGAAATATAACCGGATGAGGGCATTGAGCTGTTGATATTAACTCCTTTATATATGGACTCGCCAGAGCTATAATCAATTGGTGGACCTTCACATGATGCCCATCAGCGGCAAGAGTCATATCCACAAACTCACCGTTCTACAAATAAGTGATATTTTAGTCATTTGGATTATTGAAACTGTTAACAAACGAAAGTTGCACCGACTAACCTGTTGTAAAGCAGCTAAACCGTCACATATATTCTTTCTGTAGCCACTCCATAGCAAAGAAAACTGAGAGCTAGCTACACAGTTAGCCATGGTTCTATGAATAGCAAGTTTTATTTATTATTTAAAGGAAGAAAACAATATTTTTGTAGCAACGCTTCTGTGTTGTATTTATTTTGACAATTATTTGACAACCAACAGTGACAATGATATGACAATGAGAGACTAATGACTTTATGATTGATATTTAGTCTGTATCAAGGAGTTAGTGTAAGTATAATGCACGGATATTATACTTACTAACTAGACTGCGCACCATGATGAAAAACGCTGTCCGCGTGAGAGGGCTGCCGGTGATAGTGTTTTCCTTTCTAATGAGGTGACCATGGCCAAACAGAACACAGGACATATTGCTTAAAAAACGATTAAATATTCTAATTGAGGTTACATTACAACGCTACCTACACCTATCTAATTTATTGTATGTAAAAAAATTAAACCTAAACACCGTGCGTATAGTATTTGTTTAAATCTACATCCATCACTTATTTATAATATACTATATTTATATATAACTAGCGGACCTGACAGACGTCGTTCTGCCCGGTAAAGCAGTGCCATCTACCGGGTCTCAGACCTACCGAATATAACCAATAATAAATAATAGGTATCTAACCCGGTTTTCGGCACTTCTTCGCTTTCTAAATTTTCTTTTTTTTTTAATTTTTCTCTGCGTAAGAACCATCCTTGTACTTAGGGGAATATTTTAAAAAAAGAATTAGCGAAATCGGTCCAGCCGTTCACGCGTGATGTCGTGACAACGGAAAACGGGTTTCATTTTTATATATATAGACTAGCTGCCCCAGCGAACTTCGTACCGCGCAAAATTGTGAATCTAAACTATTCCCAGATCCCCTTGAACACATACAAAAAATTTCATCAAAATCGGTCCAGTCGTTTGAGAGAAGTTCAGTGACATACACACTCACAGAAGAATTATTTATATAAAGATTATGCCTATAATCCTATAACTCTATAAAATTATGCCCAAGCCTAATGCCAACGTCATTTAATTCGAAAGTCACGTATGTCAGTCGTCAACGTCAAAAACATGTGTGTGAGGTTAAGTAGGATTTTCAAAAATATATTTTAAATTGAATAGTAAACTTGTACCTTTTGTATAAAATGGTTATTAGTAAATCAAGTGAAATCCCAGAAGATGCTGTTGCATTAGATGAAGTTCAAGCTATTGAATATGTTTGGAATGTTGTTCAGGAATGGGAGTCGGCTTCAGATGTGTAAGTTATTTAATTTTATTACAACCTGCCCGCCTTAGCTTCGGTAATTTTGATTGTACCTGATTCAAATATCTAGTCGATTTTTTTACTCTCTTTAACACAAACCTTGTCCATGATCGTCACAATAAAACAAAAAACAAACATTTTGGTGCACTGTGCAGTCGGTCGAAAGTTCGGACTTCGGCGATTCATTTTTTTTATCTGTAGAAAGATTTTTTAAATAAAACTTAATATTATTTTCCTTACTATTATTATTTTATGTAAAAAGTTGTAGAAACAATAGCTATGAACTTTATAAAAAATCCTGTGACATGAAAATTTCACTTTGATGGTTCTAAGTGGTTACAACTTGTTTATGAGTATTTGCAGCCCTGGATCTTCAATTTATTTTTAGGCGGAACAAAAACTGAAAAATAGTGTCCTGCACACACAAATAACTAATTTCACTTCTATTTAAAATATTTACGCAAAAACATTATACTGCTATTGCACCATCAGAAAAAAAATTTGTTAAACATATTCGAAATATGAAGTATAGATGTTATTCATTAGTTCCTGTTTACTAGTGTCAAAAATCAAAATAATATAAAAAATAACCGAAAGATATTAAAAATCAAAAGTTTTCAAAATTCCCCCTAGACCACATTGTAATCTATGTGCCAAATTTGGAGTTTCTATACCCAGTGATTTGGACTGTGTGTTGATATTTCAGTCACTCAGTTTCTTCTTTTATGTACTGAGTTAATTAACTAATAGATTTTCATTCAATAATTTTTCAGGTGGGCACTCAAATATAGTCCAGTAGCACTAGGTGGTATAAATGCATTAGCTGGCATCTTAATAAATAATTATTACCGGAGGAAATTAAACTTGGGCTCATTTGGTTACTTTGCATCTGTTGTACCAATGTCTATTATGCCTGCTGTATTAACAGCACTATTTCATAGACATGTGAGTATTTCAATATTAAATATCATCATAATCATAGGTGATAAAGGTGTTAATTAATTAACCTGTCAAACTTTGCCAGGGTATTTGGTATGAAAAATAATTAATACAAGAAAATTAATTTTTGTGTTTTTCATTTTCGACAAAGAAATAGTATTCAATAATAAAAAAAACCATGAACAGTTCCTAATGTGCGATGCAATGGCGCGAGCCGTCTGGATTATGGAAAAGAATATAGCTTTAAAAGCATAGCATATTTAATAATTTCCACTTAATGTTAAAATGTATGTATATCTCTAAGCTGTCTCGTTAGCTTATATAAAAAAAAAACTTGGCGATTTATGGAATATTATACTAAACAATAAATTTAAATTTTAAACACTTACCCACTGTATGCATTAACGTCTATTAAGGTCATTTTAGCTTATACTGCTAAGAAACAGACAAAGTCCATTTAACTTAAAGAGTGTTAAAGGATTTTTATGAATAACACCGTAAATTTATTAGCACCTTGTATTATTTTAATTTTTATTTACTTTCTTTAATTTGCTATTTCTTACTGACAGTATAGGGGTAAAACTCCACATCTGCCTACACTTTTCTATTCTTTTTCCCTTCACTTCGATGGTGCCATGCCCCACCTCCCTCCCGTTTCACTCTTCCATCTCTGCATTCTCCCTTCACCCCACTCATTTCTCTCCTTTCTCCTTACTTATGAATGTATTCCTTTCTCCTAACTCTTCTCTCCCACTTTCCCCATGGCCCTCTTTTCCCCTTTTACCCATTCCCCTCTCTCAGATAGGGATACAAATCCGATACAAATCTCCGAAGATTCATATCACCCTCACTTAATATTATAAATACATGCGAATGTCTGTCGCGCTTTTACGTTAAAACTACAGAACCGATTTTGATGAAATTATCTCCATACGAAATACTTTGAGACCGGGGGAGGCATAGGATAGTTTTTATCCGACTGCGCAAAAAGAGGTTAATGGTTTAGAGAATAAACGACGTACGCGCGGGCGGAGTGCTAGAAAGCTATTCTATTAAACTATAAGAATTTCCAGTAAAGTATAATTATATTTCAACTTACAGTTAATATCTACCAATCTGTTATTGATGAAAAATGAAGGATGTCCAGTGTGTTATGAAGTCAGAGCTGCAGCAGTGCAACTTGGGTTGGGTGTGGTGTATCCCATGATTTTGGGTCCAACATGTGCTCTAATGGTAGGTCTTTAATGTTTTAAGCGCGTGGCTAAATATTAATTGCCGTGCAAAAACTACGAATCGAGAGAATATATCTAGGAATTATAATTAATAGGAAGTTGAAATAGATAAAAATAGAACAAAAAGAATGCATGTTTTTTGTCGCAGACATACGACACGTACGATAGTGGCACAGAACTAATGGTCGCATAAATGCGACACAAGGATTCAAACGATTGTTACGTTATTATATCTTATTATTATTAACTACGAATACGGCGTGCCAAAGATTTGTATACCATTTTGTTTCCCAACGTTCAAAAGTACTTTTTGTTATTATAAACATATTCAACGCCTCTGACACGCCTAGCGTGTCTATACTAATCCTTTACGCGATGCCGTGGACACGCCAGGCGTGCCGGCGTGCGTGCCAGTTTTTCACAGATTGGGGGTTGATAACTGTTTTGCACCACTCGCGATTCAGTGAGTGGTGAGTGGTAATTACCAGGTAGTAGTGCTCATGAAAATAACTTTCCCGAAGAAACTTTGTGGTGCAACTATGCGCGCGGTGTTTCGCCCCGTCGCCTTGGTAACTTCATTGCTGCGCGACTCAATATTAAATTGTCAATTTAATTTAAGAAAAAACTTGCTCATAAAAATGTTTCTTTGGGAAAAATGTTTGTAATCATGAGCCACGAGCAACTACCACATGGCAAAGTATTTTACATTAATTAAAGTCACCCTGTATTCCTATACTCTTTTATACCCTTCGATGGGAACTGTTGGAAAATAGTGGTAGTGGTAAATACCTATAATTATCGCGGACCCCCAAATGCATAATAGTAAAAGTTTTCAGTTTTCAATTTACTAAGGTTGAATTTGTTAAAGAATGAGTAATATTACTTTTTTCAGCTAGCCAACAGATATTCCACATTCAGGATTCCAGACTTGAGTGAAGGGCCAAAAGTGATGTTCAAATTCATGAGAAAAACCTCAAGAGCCTTCTCTGGTACATTAACATTTTTAGCAGTTGGTCAAGTGGTGGCATCATCAATACTAACATATTATGAAATGAAAAATAACTTTGTATTGAGACAAAAAATATCAGCTATAGAGGCTAAACTCACGAAAAATGTCACTTAACATGTTTTGTTATTCTTGTTTGTAGATAGTGTGTACATAGATACCTATATTATTTAATGTTACAATAAATAGTTATGGCCATTTGATTTTTTCATTACTAAGTATTATGGTTTTACTCTGAAGGACAACAAATCGGTTTTAAGATGTAAATAAACTTAATGATAACCTACTCCTTTTTACTAAATATACAATTGGAAACCTTTAAGTTTTTAAAGGTTAAAGTGAATTATTATTAATAATAATAATATAGCCCTTTTATTCCGAACTGCATACAATTCTACACTTAGTTTTATGGATTTTATCTCTCACAATATATCTCGCAATTCTCTCTCTCCATTGAGCTCGATCTTCAGCAACTCTGGTCCAATGTGGTCCTAGAGTTAGCCCGATATCGTCACTCCATCTTGTTTTTGGACGCCCCTATCTTTGGGTGTTTCCTCTTGGGTACCATACTGTTACTTAATTGCTCCATTTATTTATTTTGCAACATAGCATATCTCCAGTCCAACTCGATTTTAGATGGTTTATGCGAGTCATAATATCAGTTACTTTAGACTTTTTTCTGATTTCCTGATTTTGGATTCTTTCACCTATCCTGATTCTCAACATGCTTCTTTCCATTGCTCTTTCTGCTTTTACAAGTTTTTATCTGTGCTTGTCTGTTAGTGTCCATGTCTCACAGCCGTGTCATGCAGGGAAGAATACAAGTGTTGAAAGATTTTCTCTTGATATGTATACCTAGATCTTTGTTTTTCATTAATTCTTTCAAGGACCAGTAATACTACCAACTTCCCTGGGTAAACATATTCTTTCACATATTCAATCTTGGTTCCGTTGACCTCTATATTTCTTTTTCTGTTAAGTCATTTATCATGTGTTCTAGTTTCTCAGGATCTTTTTTTAGCAGGACTATATCATCCGCAAATCTCAAATGGTTGAGGCGGCTTCCATTTATTATAATACCGTAATTTTCTAAACGTGTTACAGCTTAGGAGATAGTGGGTCCTTGTCTCACATCTCTGTTTATTGGAAAGGGGTTTCCTTTTGATTCCAATTTAATACTGCTTTTGCTTTTTTTGTAGATGGACTTGATTATTTCTATAAAGACATAATTCACATCTTGTTCCTTTAGTCTCAGCCAGATAAATTTGTGTTTTATACTGTCAAATGCTTTGGAGTAGTCTACAAAGCAGATAAATTTCCAAATTATTATAACTATATATAGGTAGTAATAATTATTAATATTAAAATTTAGAAAATCAACAATAAAACAAATCGCGGTCGTAAGTATGAATATATTTTAAACAAATAAAATGTTTCCTTAATGTTACACATAGTAAAGTCAATGAATATTGAATAATGATATTTTTGCTCAAATGTTCCATACACATGATCTTAGTGCCGTTATTTAACAATTTCAGTTGTAATGATATTATTAGATGTTACAATGCAACATCGTAATAAATTATGGGCGATCCAGTGTGTAAATTTATTAAATTGGTACCTATTGGACTACACTCCCTAAAACAAAAGTATCCTGTGATACGTTCCAGCGAGAATTAAGTTTAGAAGGCTGCTATTATGTCCGAAAATAAGCCTTAATGTTTAATACTGTCATTTTTAAGCGATATCTAAGGACACTACTACTAAACTCAATATTACGCGTAAAGCTGTGGTAGTCAGTCACAATATTGGCAGACACTTTATTTATTAAGTTTCTTAAAGATCTATTTTAACTAGAGGCATATAAGATTTTTACAACTTACTTTTTTACCGTTAGAAATTTACGGCATAAGGCTGTAAGTTTTTTTCTGACATAGTAGAAGCCTAAACGTAATTCATGCTGATTCATTTTACAGAATGATTTTGTTCTACGGCGCAAAGTCTGTATTACATAATATTATTCTGTTAATGTAAAGGTAAATTCACACATTCAAAGGTAAAGTGATAGTCACTTCCAACAATGCACGCACATATTGCTAATGTTATTCATTTTTAACAAGACACATTTACACAACACATCAAAATATCCAACAATAGAAATAATACATATTTGATATTTTGGTATTCCTCTTACACACCCTGTACAAAACTAAGTATTGATATTTGCCCCGATACAATTAACGATATTCTCCACGTTAAAGTACCTATATTTTGCTCCTTTCGCAGGATTACCAACATAACAAAAATATAATTCCTCTCTCAAAGTCCCGCAATATAAAGCTTCCGGAATCCCTGGATCGGAAAACAAAAAAAAAGTTGCGTCGGGTAAAATTCGGGATCGGGAGGTTAAAATGATTGGTCGAGTCTAAATGAATACGGGGACATCCGAGACGTAAATTTTTCGGGTCCGGGCGTTTTCGGAGGCCTGGACTATACGCTTCCACAATCCTCTGACCCGAAAAATCACGGCCACACAGATTTTTTCCGCATTGTCTACAAACAATCGGAACATAATAATATCAATATATCAGCTAACCGCACGACTCTGGAAAACGGTCGATCCGGGAACTTCAAGCTACTGACTAATATAGGTACCTATTTTTAAACCATGTACTTAGGTAGACAACAATGTAGGGCACCTAGCAGTGCCAGATTAAGCAAGCGCGGTGCCCGTAGCAAATTATATTGAGGAGCCCTTAAGCTGCTATGGACATTTAGGTAATAGCAGTTAATTTTAGTACTACCAAGATTGTTTAACATCTATACAATTTTGATCTCAGAAATATTTTTTACGTTTTAACAATGTATCCGTCAATAAATAAAAAAAATCTTTTGATATTTATCTACCTATTGAGCGATCAGCTCTCTGTAATATGCCACATAATGTTAATGTAGAGGTGTCACTTTAAAATTGTACTCTCAACAGAATATTAACTAAAACCTTAGGAAGTTTTAATGATTGGAGGTTTGTATACGTGGGGCCCTCTTTTGCGCGGAGCCCCTTAGAAATGCTACTCTTGTTACATGGTTAATCCGGCACTGGTACTGGTACCTAGTGTCTGTGCATATTTTATTTTAGGTGTTTAGGCTTAATATTATTACTACTATCATTGTTGGCGGGCGACTGATTAAATTTCCGGGTCGCATGATAATTGATAGCAAGCCAAACTCGGAATTTTTTGGAAGTCCGGGGATTTCGGAAGCTTATGGTCTCAGCCTAAGCAAACAAGCAGTTACATCGAACGACAATTCTTCAGATAAAAAACGCTTTCAAATCAGACGAAGAAATGGCGGTAAGACGACGACGTCAAACTTAAAGAATCGCTATATTTTACGAAAGGAAATAAACATAGTATTTTAAGTCCACGTTTTTAACGTGTCGTCATAACCCCTAGAGTTTCCACTGGCGAAACATGCCCATGAAATCATGTTGCAAGCTCTATCTATCCCTATCGTTTAGAGATGAGTAGAAAGAGAAAAAGACTTATGCTTGTATAGTTTTGTTGTACAATCCAAACGCCCAGTAACAAGATAAAGGACAAGGCTTCAACTAGTTTAACAGTTCCAACTTTACATTTCCGTAATTTTCTCGCGTTACTTGTTAGTAAAATATGGCGATTCTCGAATATTGGTTTGTTTTTCAACAATAGAATCAGCGCCATTTTTATTCTCTCTCCTAAAAGTTGATAACAAGCTTCTTTTCAACACCAACTGATCTGCTTTTTAGTAAGACACACTTACATTCTACAACATATCATTATCTTAAAGTAGATAATTATTATCTATTCACTTTTTTTGTTCACTTTATAACTTATTTGACTTTTTTTATTTTCATTTTACATGTTTTTAAGAACAAAATGTGGCTCACTGACATTGTAAGGTTAATTTCGGAACAAATTGTCCTTTTTAGCCTTCAAAAATATTTATAAGCCACAATACTGTTCATATACTATATGTAAATCCCTAAGTTATTGGGTTTTAGCAAAGCATAGCATTTTGATATAAGTATTTTGAGAATTGGGATCACCGACAAGATACGTAATAGACACCACACCTGCTATCGAGAACAGAATAAGTCCTGCCATTTATGAGTTTGTTTTCTATGCTGTAACCAAGATGCAAACTCTCATGCAGTCCAAACCGCACATTAGAAAAGCCCTTGTTAGACAAACTGTCTACAGAGTTCAATGGTGTAAAGATGGCTGTGATCAACCAAGTCAAGATGGTGTGGGAGGGAGCTGGTTACAAAGCCATATTATTTATGGAATCGTTTATAGCAACAGGAAGTATAGTTCTAGAGGTGGAGCACATGCTAGATCAAGCTATAGCACTAAAAACAGAATTGGCCCGAACAAGAATGGATGCAGACTTCCTCTATTCTAGGGTCATAAATCAAAATGCAGACCATAAGCTAATTTTGATTGGTTCATTCAAGGACAAGAACCTGAATGAACTAATAAATTAAAACCAATAATAATAATCTTCCTCGAACCCCCCCCAACTTTTGACGATTACAATTTCATATAATATTTGATGTGGTGTCTAGTGAGTATCTTGTCGGTGATTGGGATATATAAAATCATCTTCTAGCTTACCTACAGATGGTGAATTGAGATCTAGATAACACTTCATAATATTGTCAGTAATGGCTTACGTATTTTTAACCGACTTCTAAAAGGAGGAGGTTATCATTTCGACTGTATGTTTTTTTATGTTTGTTACCTCAGAACTTTCGAATGGGTGAACCGATTTTGATATATATTTTTTTTAATTGAAAGCTGATGGTTCCCGTGTGGTCCCATTTCAGTTTGGTTTAGTTCTGAGAATGGCATCCATGAAGTCGGTTTTTTTGTTAATATTTTAACTTAATATTATGTTATAGACATTGGTTATTTTTGTCAAGTAGGTAGGCACTGTACTTAATCGATAGTGGCATTGGGAACGCTTTCTAACAGCCTATCAGCTCCACATATAAGTTAGTCTATCTCAGTAAACCCTGCTGCTACGTCCCTGTCACGCAAACTGCGGATTACCTTACATATCCATATAAGTATGTACTGTAAAAATAAAGTTTTTAAGATTAGATTTTATTACCAAACATTGCTTTCATTCTGCTTTACATTTTCCTGCAATATTTACATAGACAAAGGAGCAAAAAGTGACTATATTATGAAATGTAAAGATTCAATATATTAGAACAATAACATTGGAAGTATGGGCAACCCTTATTCTAATCGTCATATTACAATTCACTAACCAATGATACTTATAAATTTATGATGACCCACACTAATGCACTAATATATGTACTGTATACGCTATGACAATGCTAACAATAGAAAAACATAAGGCCATTAGCCAAAATTTTGATCAAAGTGCTTCGCTGACATAATATAAAAACATTTAATCATTTCATCCAAACTTATTATTAGATAATATTATCTATTAATGATGACAATTTTTACTTACTGCAGATCTTCTTTATGATGGCACCAGTGTTCTTGAGGAATGTTATTGGCAGTGTCATAGCTAAATTATTTGAATAAGAGACCACCGGTCAGCTGGATAGTATTTTTTTGTGAATTCACTTTGAGCATAATTCTGACCAGTTATTGTACTTCCGTAGGCGACGTTTGGACGTGAGCCTTCACTCCGCCGCCTGGTATGATATTGGACACTAGTACACTTAGAAGCTATATTACTAACACAATACTTGCAGACACAGTGAGCACTTGTGCCTGGTGGTACAAGTACACTGCGGTACACAAGTGTGGCGCCGGGCGGCGGCCGGGGCGTCTGCTAGCAGCGCTGAGTCACGTAGTCGTTGTAAGTAGCAGATACCTCTTCCGATTGATAGCGGGTCAGCTTGATGCTTCGCCGTAGTTCCGCAGTGATCGTAGCTTTGTAACCGCCCTTTCTTAGTAAAGAGTCGATTGTTTGAATTTGGTCCCAGCCTGGAATTATTTGGTCTTCTTAAACAACCAGCAATAACAAATACACATCGACCGCGACCCGATAGTCGGTAAGACACTCCATAGATGCGCCCTCGCGCTGGCCTAAATTATGTATGAATTATCACTACGTCATGTTGTTTTATTATAATTTCACACAATATTTGAAATAATGGTGTCTAGGCATCGAGTCAGTGCAAATACACTTGTGTGGTAAGTTTTATTGTTGTAGTGCTAGAAACTTTTTTTAGAGGGCTGAGTAAACATCGTCCCTGGGTGTAAACCTATAAATGAATCCCCACACATGGTTGATGGGCGGCCTTGCCTTGTTCGATGACCAGACATTGCACCGGTACATGGCAAGGCATCTAATTGCAGAGAGGTCGGGTCGGAATTTTGTTCATTCAAGGTTTCTCACCGAAAATCATTCGTAATCACAAGTGAATCGGTATACTAGGCTGACGCATTTCATCATAGACAACATCATTGTTACCTTAACAATGGGGCTGGTAACCCAGAGCACTTCGACCAAGTGGGATCTTTTGTGTTTTACATTATTGTTTAACATCAGGCAAGTTTTAGTTAAGCACAAGATTTTTTCTGAATAAAAAATATTACAAATTTTGCCCACCATAACAAAGTTTTTGTAACATAGCATTTTCGTTTTCGTAGCATTTGCATTGTCATAGACGTCAACATCAGTTACAAAAACTTTGTTTTGTGTAGTTAAAAGCTTGTTTGATAGGACTATTATTAGCTTGACACTGCAATGCAATAATAGGGTTAGGGACAGTAATACGTGTGTTATTCTAGTAAATATGGGACTAGATGGTGCTGTGAGCATGTGTGAAAAATATTACATTATTATTACTTCCAAAAGAAAAAGGTCTAATTTAGGAAAGGATTTCTTTTACCCCAGAGTGTAAACACAGGTATAAAAAAGGATACGCTAGACTATAAAGTTTACAATCTTATTCCTAAAAATCTTATATGCCTCTACAGTTAAACTGGATTTTCTTTCTTTCTTACTAGTATAAATATCAAGATGACAGACAAAGACAAGCAAATTATAAACTTATTTTAGCTATTTTATGCGTTTAAGACATTCATATAGAGGGTTAGTGTTTAGTAGAAACAATTAGTACACAAACCTTGCTCAGTAGCAACTTGTGGTAAATAAGTAGCAGTTCTCTTAGTGCCTCGTTCACTGATGAACTCAATTCGGATACCATGCTTGCCGAGCTTCCAGTCCAGGTAGTGCTCAGCATCCTCAAAATGCTGCAGGATTGACACAGACACCGTCAGCCGAGGTACTTCTTCACGCGTGATTGGCGTGAAGCGGGAGTCTTTTAATGCACTTGTTATTGCATATTCACGAAGTCCTACCAACATAAAAAAATGGTTTAATTGAAAAGTGTGCTTTCAAGAAAAGTTGATGACAACAAGATTTTGTACCAGCATAACAATAATTATAGGGCACACTGTACTGCCATCCTGAAGCTTTTACATATTGAAGGTGAAACTGGAGTACCTCAAGAGTCAAAAGTTCGTTAACTGAGAAAATTAGTGAGTAAATTATTTTTGACACAGTGAATTAATCACTGTGTCAAAAACCTATATTTACCCATTTACCAATTCACAACTTACCGATTGCCGTTATTATTTATATTGAATAAATAACAGAGTAGTACACTCCCATATGGATGAGTGGACAAAAACTATAACAATTTTTTTGGATAACAACCATTGTTACGTATAGAACTAGTGCCGTAATCATTGTGAAATTTAATGTCTTATCAGTGTTTTCTACTAATTCTGTTACCAAAGCGAAGACCTTGTATTTATTGAGTTGTGTTAATGTTATCTTCATAATATTTTACAAATTAGTGCTAAAAAACAATGAAAATTTGTAAATCACAAATCATCATTTTGTGAAACTACCTTCAATATCATAATAAAATGGATGGTATTCAGTTCTACTGAACAGACTTTTAAACAGTTTTCAACCATTGTTATGGTAATTTTTCAAGGAAGGTAGGTAAATCTTATTGCACCCATGTAAAGCCAGGTTGGGTTTCTAGTACTCTATATAAAGTAGTATGTACCTGAATGTAAATGCATTGCATTGAATGTTCCAATACAACCTCTAAGGCGATGCTCCTTGCCAATTTTCCATGTCACAAACAAGGGACTGTAAAAGAAAATACTAAAAGATTACAACCATAAATACATGAACAAATCAAAAAATACAAAATCCACTGTTCTATTGAGCTCCCACACAAAAGAGTAAAATTACGAATATATTGGATTTAGACTTAATTGCCATACACATACAGTATAAATTAGCTTACAGATACTGAAAACCCAAGTTAAGTCATCCAGAACAAAATTTAACCACAACCTTTGTGTGGGTATGAGTATCTTTTACACATTTTGTGTATAAAATGACTACTAAAAGCAAGTGACATGCAAATAACCTAACATATCTAAATAGACTGAAATAATTTAAATTGTACTGAAGTAAAAGCATACAAGTCATTAAGCTGACCTCATTAGGAACAAAAGATTTGAAGGTAGCTCACAACAAAGTAGGTATAGCCAAAGTTACAGTTAGTAATATGCAATCGTACTCACAATACAGAACCAACTTACTAGGCATCATTAGTAAAATTTGGCGTTTGTGGAGGGTCCATACTGTGCAGCTGACAGTATAAAACATCGAAACAAAAGTAACACATATCAGGAATAGCAACAGTCTCTTGGTAACCATTCAAAGGTCGCTCGATATTGTTACTAAATGAGTTGTTCAGTTTTTGTTTCTTAGTACCACAACATACTGAAGACATATTGGCTGTTTATTTAAGTTTATTATCTCAATTATTCAAAACAATCCAGGTAAAAGTAAACGAAACTAACACTAAACGCTTCAGCGAGATTTTTTGTGAAACCACCACAGACAATATTTTTACTTTTTAAATAATTTAAATGTCTGTGTGACAGGCAGAGGTTGACGGAACCGCAGAGTATCCATGCGAATCTAGTGACGTGTCGTTATATGTCGATAGAATAAATATAAACAATAAATATATAAATATATATTTTTCTAGTTATTATTTTGTTTCCACCTGAAAATAATCTACTATATAAAAATAAGTCGGGTTTTCCTTCCTGACGCTATAACTCCAGAACGCACGAACCGATTTCCACGGTTTTGTATTTGTTGGAAAGGTTTCGGGCTCCGTGGGGTTTATAGCAAAGAAAATTCAGGAAAAACTTCAACAGAAAAGCGGGAAAGTTTTACATAAAACGAAGCCATGTGGTGGCGAAACGGAGTTCGCCGGGTTTGCTAGTAAATATTAATTATTAGAATTTATGTGGCCTATTATTCTAAATTCTTTACCTACCGATTAACATTATAATCTCATTCAATTATTTTTACGTGCTAGGTGCTCGCCATTGATGGTGATGCCCGTAGTTCAACGAAGACTATCATTTCAATGAATTTGTGCAAGTCTGCGGAAAATTACTACTTGCTAGGGCCTAGACATTCATTTCAGTTTCACTTACAACAACGAATTTCAGTTTAAACCATTTTGGTTATCGACAATTTAAGTGATTGATTAAACATTGTGATTGATATAATATGGGTAGAAAGAACGTAGTGATTATACGTATACTTGATTGTCTATGTTCAATTATATTTAATCTGAACACAAACTTAAAAAAATAAATTGTGTACGGAGCGATGGCTGTCATCGAGTTTTATTTTATTTTAGAGAATATGAAGATGTTGTTTGAGTGCACATAAACTATGCTATTTTCGTGAATCATGTACATGTTTTATAATATCCTTTTAGCTTTAAGTGAAATAATCGTAAATGTGTATTTAGAACCCGTAGTGATGTTTAGTGAAAGAGCTTGTTAGATCCGACGATGGCGTCCGACGGTGAAACTTCGTGTGCGAATGATCCTAATTTCGCAGTTATTTACTCATTTTTGAAAACATTCGGAAAGTTGTCTGGGTTAGTGGTGCCTACGATAGCTAAATTACAGGAATTTATAGAGAACACGCAGGAAGGTAAGTAGTAAATGGTGAATTCGTAAGTGAAATCATAAACAAACATCTTATAAGTTTTTTGTTGTTAGTGTCGGAGCCTTTGAAGGAGTTGCACTTGAGACTGCTGCGCCGTGCGCTAAAATCTGTGCTAAGCAACAGATGGGAGCGGTATTTGGTCAAGTTCTGCCATCAACAAGGCCACCATCAGGAAGCTTGGGAGATTGAAAGGTTCTCCTATAAAAAATCTAGTACTCAAGTAAAATTAAAAGCATTAAAGGTAAATACACTCTGATTGTTTTATAGTATTTTAGTAGATTATAAGTATTGTTTTATTTAGTTTGGTACTAATTTGCACTTAGCTATCCACCTTAACACATTGATATTTGTGTTGTGTGGCTACAGGATACCCCAGTAGAGTATAGATTCCTTGAAATGGGATGAAATACAGTCCATGTCCTACTATATTGGTCCCATAAACAAATTTCTGAGTTTCATAAATCACTTAGTGAGTAGAATTACTATAACACTTAGTTATTTCATTGTTTTAATTCAGAAATAACTAAGTCTCAGATGCAGTGTTATGGATCTAAGTAGTTTCAAATAACCAGTACTTACCCCTGTAAGGACTGTAACATTTTACCAACTTTGTGTAACAAGTAGTATTGTCATTTGTGATGATGAAAATACTTAAAATAATAACTACTTTGAAAGTAGATCTTTCCATATATCAAGTGCTATTATTTATTGCCATGACTAATAATGGCTGTCAGCCAAATTGTTAAAATTCTTTATGTAAAATTTATGTCAATTGATGGTCTATAAATGTAAATTTCTACAATAACATGAAAAACTTTCTATTTATTTTCTTTTGAAATTCTAGAGCACTCTGGTAAACAATATTACAATATAACAATATTCCTATTTATTATTTCTATTTTTTTTTGTTATAAAACATAACTGTATGATCTTTTGTGCATATTTAAGTTAGTAACTACTCCAATAGTTATTTATTCATCAGTAAACTTATGAAACTCAACATTAACCTTTTAACCACCCATGTCTCATTTTTGTGAAAAAATCCCTTGGAGGATCCTATCATTGTAGGTATATTTTATCGATTTTGAGATCAAGCGCCACAAGCATGGTGACTTTTAACAAAGCCATTAGATGGCTAATTAAAATGAACCCTTAAACATACATACACAAAAAAATGTTAATTATTATCCTATACCTATAAAGTGCCAACCCTTGACATGTTAGTTGGTTTTTGATCTGCAACTTTTACCTTTTGGCTGCTGGGCAGTGGGTGCAGTGTTGGGCGCAATTCAATTAATTTTTTAATTGTAGAAGCAAACAATTACAAAATTAAAAAAACTAAATTAATTGCAATTAAATTAATTAATTCTAAAACTAAATCAATTGCAATTAAATTAATTAATTCTAAAACTAAATCAATTGCAATTAAATTAATTCAATTGTGACATGCAATTGACATCTATTGCAGTTAAATCTCTTAATTGTGATTTACAATTCATTTAATTGCAATTAAATCTTAAATCGTGAATAACTTAATTGAATTATATTTATTATAACAATTAAAATAACTTTTTGATGGATGTAATAAAGTAGGTACGCGACTAGTGTGATTAAGCAGCTAACTATAAGGCAATAAATCTGAATACTAATTTATAAGGTTGGTTTACGACAGATTATCTTTGCAAATAAATCTACGGTTATCCTTGTTTTCATTTTCCTACCCTGAACTATTCTAGTTAGGTGCCTGTTACTGTATTTACTAGCTTAAATCCAACTCTACTAAAAGATACTTACAAAGAAGAACCATTTTTTGGCGGATGCTCTCCTCTCACTCCACCGCTTCTTTCTCGGCTATCACCTCATCACAGAATGAGGGAGTTATTTGGGAGTAATCATATGCTCCGTTTAGTTTATCAGTCCCTTGTCACTTCACTTTAACCCTTTTCAGTGTCCCACTGCTTGGCCTGCGCCTTCTCTCAACTATCTTATAAGTTAATAGAGTTTAGGCCCTAATCCACACAAGCTGGTGCTGGTCCCATGTACTCGAATGATTATTTTGTAGTCATACCAGTCTAAGAAATATAAGGTTGTGGGTTCGATTCCTGGTCGTACCCACACATCTTTGTGTGAATTATTACTTCGCCACTGCTCAATATCGGTTAAGGAAAACAGCGTGAAGAAGCCGGCTTGTCTAAGAACTAATCATTTAAGGACATGTGACATCCTCGCACTTGGCCAGGGTGTGTGGATAAGGCCCTATCTCGCTCTTCTCGTAAAATGGTTGAGATAAGACCCGTGCCCACTGCTGGCTGGGGACACTAAAAAGGGTTGGAGTGATTAACTAAGGTAGGTACGTATTACTTACTTACCAAGTTTAAAAATGTGTGTAATAATGAACAAATTGTTTTAGGTGTAAACTGTACTTAATAAATACGTATGTACGTAGTAGGTAGTATTTTTTTTACCTACAAAAGAAAAAAGTAGTCGTTTACCAATTACTTACCTATCGATAAATGCATTATGAGACAAATGTTTTCCTACCGTATTTTCGTTATTTTTACTCGGAAAGGATAGGTCTTACCGCCACGACCGTAGCGTGCCCTACAAATAATAGCCTTAAATAGCCTTCTCTGTAATTTACTGGCAATTTAATTGTTAGTTGTTAATTGTTTAACAATTTATTTTTGCCCCACACTACTGTGGGGCCTTGCGGCTGACATATACATCAGTCTAGACTGTAAAGTAATATACTTATATTCTTTGCAGATACTTCTTGAATATCAATTTACTTGCCACCCCAAATTCAAAAATTCCGTCAATGCAATATCAAACAAAGATTTAAGGTTAGAACCCATTGGGCAAGATAAAAATGGTTATGTGTACTGGCTACAAATCGACCATGAGGCTAACCTGTGCTTGTATAAAGAGGATCAGGAGGAGGAGACGTGGCAACTTGTGGCAAGGTAAAGATTTCTTGTGAAGATTTTGGGCTGTGATCATTCTATGGTATGGCTTATGATTTCCATTCAGCTCTATGACTTGCAAAAATGCTCTATGTAGAAATGGTAAAGAATGCAACAAATTGTTTGGCATCCCAAGGCCAATTGATATATGTATACCATAAATCACTTTTTACTCTCGGTTTTTATCTCATTTATGAAGGAAAGGATGAAAGGAGTTTAATAGGGAAGGAATAAACTTTACTAACTTAACTTTTCAGGAATAGAGAAGAACTAGTTAAAGTAATTGGTCAGCTGAAGAATGGTGAAGAGATATGCCCATTAATTTCCAATGCTAATGAAGATTCTAGTAGTGTAGATATTCCAATACATTTGGAGGTAACTTAATTTAACACTAGATAGGTTAAATATGACTTAATAATTTACACATTTTAAAATGGTACTTATGTATAAAATACACTAACTAGTTCATTTGTTTTCTAGCCCTCAAAATCGGAAGCGGAAGAAAATGAAGAAGAATTTCTAAGCCCAGAGTCTGAATCAGAAAATGAAGAGGAACGGAAACATAAAACTAATCCCCAACCTGTAGAATGTGAAACTTCAGAACAAACTGTAAATAATAAAGAAGAAAGCGACAAAGAAGTTAGTAAAACTGAGGGAGATATTACAGAAATTAAGAAATCAGAAGAAAATAGTACAGAAGTAAATAGTCCTAAAAAAAGTAATGTAGAAGTAAAAGATAAAGAAGATGAAAGTGACGAAGTTCCTGAAACAACTGAAACTGCCTTAGAGACAATAGAGAAACCTGAAACTATAGATAAACTAGAAAGCCCTAAAACAGAAGCAATAAGCAATAATGATTGTAATGAACAAGTAGAAAATAAAGAAGAAGTAAAAGAAGAAAACGGAAATGAGGAATCTAATAAAACTGAAATTGAAGAAGTTGGAGAAGCAATAGAAGAACCCGTAATGATTGTAACAGGGGAAGGCAATGGTGCCGACTGTGAGAGTTACTTCATAGGCGAAGAAGTTTCAGAACCCATTATGTATTTCTATGGAGAAGGGTCTGGTTATGACAATGATACTGGGAATCCTGAGGCTATTGAACAAACAGACAATGTTAAAGAAAGCTCTGCTGAAGAGAATGGAACTGAAGAAGCCATCAATGGCGAACATGAAGTACCAAATACAAATAACAAATCAAAAGCAACAAAAAGTTTTAGAGTCAAAAGTGTGTCATCAGTTACTAAAAGGTCTTTAAGGAAACAATCTAATGATACCACAGAAGTATTAAACACTGATTCTAAAAAACATTGTGTGCGAGATTTAGAACCTAACGGCTCTAATTCCAATATAGACAATGATCTTAAAAGGGAATCTAGTGTCAATGATAAAAATACTACAGACAGTGAAAGTCCTAAAAAGAATAATGGTAAAAAGAGAAGAGGTAAGGTTAAAAAGAAATCAACTGTAACTAGGAAACCTAAACTCAAAAAGGATACAGTAAATTCAGAGACAGATAATTGTCATGATAGCAAAACAAATATTATAGAGAAAAG
The DNA here is from genome assembly GCA_936450015.1 of Meganola albula. NCBI lineage: Eukaryota > Metazoa > Arthropoda > Insecta > Lepidoptera > Nolidae > Meganola > Meganola albula. The sequence goes on along the minus strand of OW388146.1, from coordinate 12,407,833 downwards.
AAAAAGCAGTGTGTCTTCAATAGACCATGAAGATACAGTTGCTTCTGAAAATGAAAAAGAAAAAAGTCCAGAAAAAGAATTGAAAGTAGAAGATGCTTTACCTCCCAAGAAATTACGCTTAGAAACTACTCCAGAGAGTAATGCAAACTCACATTCCAATGAAACCGAAGCAGATAGAGATGAAACTAAAGATAATGGTGTAAATAATACAGAAAAAACTCCTATAACACAACGTAAAAAGATAAAAGCAAGTAAAGGGAAGTTTAAAAGGAAAAAAGTTGTGAAAAAAGAAGATAATTTAGATGAAAGTAGTGACAAAGTTAATGATAGTTGTAAAAAAGAAAGCAAATCATTAAAAAGATCTATCATTGATCCTGTAGTGAGTGATAAATGTAAATCTGAATCTCAAAGTGAAAGCGATGATGACGAACCTATATCGAGTGGGAAAAGACTTAAAATTAAACCTAAAAAAATTATTACATCTACAAGGTAAATATACATGGTGGATGTGCACAGATATTGTGCAAAATTTTAATTTATTAAAACATTTGATTGTTTTAACTTCTTTTATTTCAGGAAAAAGGTAGAAGCAAAACTTCTACAAAAACATTCTACTGATGAATCTGAGGAAGAAACTCTGTATAGTATAGGTAAATATAGAATACATCTTGAAACCAATATAAGACAAAACATTAGTAGCTTTTTGTATTGGAAAACTAGATCTATTTCAAAACATATTTCACTGACTGGGCGTTTTCACTGCACAACAAAACATGATACAAGCATCTTATCTCTTTCTACTCATCTCTAAACGATAGAGATAGGTAGTGCTTGCAACATGTTTTCTTGTGCAGTGAAAACTAGGGATAATAAAATGATTCATTATCACTCATTAACAAAAGCTATAAAGCTTGACAATGACGATGCAACAAGTTACATTTGATTACAAATAGTAATCTGAAGCCTAAAGAAAAAGAGCCTGTCGTGGATGTTGTGGTACAATATTTTTATGGTTTCACAACCTGCATACTAATGAAATACTTGAAATAGTTTATAGTATAAATTAAGCATATTATGTTTGGTATTTTAACTATTTCACAATATGCAGGGTTGGGCTGGACCGTAGGAGTGCCGTTGGATTCCAACCACCAACTACGTGGGCCCTTTCTTATTTATTGTAATGGAACGTGTCGAACTTGCCGCGTTCGCAAGCTAAACCCTTGGAAGACTGGCTATTCAGGGCAGCGTTAACCTGTCGGAAACGCCACCCTGACTAGCCTATTCGATGCTGACAATATCACATCAACAATCATAATATGAAAAATGAGAATGATTAGGCTATTGACGCAACGTTTTTTTCAGCTGGTAAAAAATCTATAAAGAAGCCTATAAAAAAGAAGAACAAAGTAAAAGAAAAACCTAAAGAAAAGGACAAACTGAAAGGAAGCCAAGCTTCAGAAGACTCGGACTTGGCCCCGGTGAGACAGTCCAGAAGGATAGCACAGATGAAGATTAAAGAAGAAGCAGAAAGGAGGCACCTTGAAGAAGTCACGCTTAGAGAACTTAAGAAGATACACAAAAAGAAGGTAGATTTCTTTAATCTATTGCATATTTGTTTTAGATTCCACCAATTGGTAAGTGACAATGAAGATGATACAAATGCAGTCAGCAAAGCGCTTTGCATACCTATGTACCAACTATTGCAGCAACTGGCAACTATCTGTTAACATATTATATCTTAATCGAACTGCGCATACATAGCAACTTGAGTTGCGAGTTCTCGTAATACACAACAGTTTTTTTGCTGTAATCGATCATAATTTGTCGTTGTTGAATGTCGACGCTGGCAACGAGCAAAATTTTGAAGAAGTATTACTTCTTTGATATCATCACACAGTACGTAACATTACTATTGCTGCGCACAGATTGTCATAAAATTATGGCATCTGCAAACCGTATTTGGTTGTAGCAACTGGCTACTTTTAAAGGAAACTTTGTTGATAGTTGCCTCAATTAAAATTCTACATCTTACCCTATTTATGTGGGAAGTGGCATGGTGAAAGTTGGTCCAGGCACAGCACAGCCCTTCACCACACATCTTGTCAAAACATGACTGAGTCGTTTGACATCCTTGTCTGGCGGATGGTAACTAGCTTTACATACTTTATTACCGATCTTAATGACTATAGCGAAACGGACGAGCGATTTGTTATTCACTAGAAAAAAACCTTTGCAGACAAATAATTGCTAAATTAACAGCCAGTACCTAAATGCAGCTTTTGTCCAAAGAAACCCCTTTGTATGAAAATTGAGAATTCTTAATGCCTTATCAATATTATTGAGACTTGTAATAATAATGGTAAAAGTATACCTTACAGATACCTGTCCTGTGTTTTACTTAGCGTGGCTTACAGTATGCGACACTAAGTAAAACAATGCAGTTCTGTAGTCCAAGAAATATTGCGTCTTAAAGGGCGCTAAATACGCTTCCAGTTTGACGAAGCTTTGAAGTTAGTTGTGAGACATTTAATGTACTGAAATTGTAGAACAAAGAAGAGGAAGAAGATGAGAAGGAATGGCGAGGTTCGGACGTATCAGTCGAATCGAGTAACGACCGTCGCAAGAAGCGCAAGGAATGGCGCGCTAGTGACTCCACTGGGCCGGAGCCTGATTCCGATTCGGACGAGCCACTGTTCGAGCTGCCGGACCGTGAACCTGAACGTAAGATATTCTGCAATATACATCTATTATGATTGACTAGTGGCCCGCCCCGGCTTCGCACGGGTAAATATTGGTATTAGACAAAATTTCTAATCATCATTATCACGTTTGTATGGTAAAAAGAATAGGGTTGTTTTTAGGGTTTTCCCGGCAATTATTCGAATTTTTCTCACGTTTTAAACCCTCCCTAGACCTCCACGAACATTTCAAGACCAAGATAAGATAAATCCGTTTAGCCGTTCCCGAGTTTTAGCGAGACTAACGAACAGCAATTAATTTTTATATATATAGATAGATAGTTAACTTTTGAATTTTGTCTATGTGATGTACAAAAGGTTTATCCAAATCTGATTAACTGCTTTGCCATGAAAGAGTACGTACTAGGTGGGACAACGATTCAAAACCAATTTTATTATTATTACTTTCAGGTGAAATATAAGTTTTTTGTTTATGTTTTAGCTGATTACAACAAATCAGATCACGAATTCTCGCCCGAATCGGATTTGGAAAGTGGCGAGCCTGTTGAACCTATGAAGAGGGCACGGACTTTGCAGGAAGGTGAGTAGAACATGATTTAACTTCATATCTCAATCAGCTGTCTAATTTAGACCTCAATATGTATCCATACAGCGAACAAAATGTAGATGATAGTCGTATTTCCTATAAGTTGTGTATATTTTTTAGAATAAAACGAAATTAGCAACATGATTTCTATTTAATACCCTTCATAGTAAAAAGTATACATTGTATTTTTCTTTTACCTTCTTTTATAGTGAGATTTAGTTTATCGTATGCATAAGCATAGGAGAGTGGTACGACCCTCGCCTTAGAAAAATAGGTCGCGGGTTCGAATCCTGGTCGTGCCTACACATCTTTTTGTGAATTGTTTCATCTTCGCTGCTCAATATCGGTGAAGTAAAACATCGTGAGGAAATCATTCGAGGACATGTGACATCCACCAACCCGCACTTGGCCAGCGTGTGTGGATTTAGGCCTAAACTCTCTCAACTCATAAGATACCATAAGATAGTTGATAGTGGTCCCAGCAGTGGGACACTAAAAAGGGTTGAATTGAGTGAGTGGGTGTGTGATGCATAGGCACTGACTCTAGGACACGGATCCTACGCGTGGCCAAATGAGGGTCGCCCAGGGCCCTGCTAGGTGCTTACGACGCGGAGACACGCTCTTCTGTCTGTTTCCCGCAGCGTTCTTAGCAGATTACTATTATTATAGGCGCGGAATCAGGCTCATGCAAGCGTTGCGGTAGTGGCGAACAACCTGAGTGGATACTGTTGTGTGACCGGTGCGACGCGGGCTACCACGCCTCCTGCCTCAAGCCGCTGCTGCTGCTCGTGCCGGAGGGCGACTGGTTCTGTCCGCCATGTAGCCATGTGAGTACTGCCGGAGTGGACAGTTTACTGTGTACTGTTCTCCTGCTTCCGTTCATCTTACATAGCAGTATCATACTGCACACCACAGTCTTCTAGAACTTGGAACGCCATCCCATAAAATTAGTGAAGGCGTTTTTCTGACCAAACGGACTGTTGGCCGCTGACTGTAGGCGCAGTTTTCTACATATAACTCGTTCTCACCGAAACTGACTACGCTATAACGTAGTGCTTCGGTGACAGTGAGCATATGCTCACAGTCGGAACGCGATACTATTGGTGTGTATGATGCGTAAGATATACCAGATATGATAAGATGACAAAGTCTTATATAATTCAAATATCAATAAGATAATAATAAGTCAAATATCATTGAAACCATTTGAAATTTGCAGGACATGTTAATAGCAGCATTAGAGGCAGAGCTGGAAAAATATGACGAATTAGTAATTGCTGTGGAAGCTGAAAAGGAAAAAAGAAAACTAGAAGAACCTGAAAAAGATCTTGAAGAAAATAAAGAAGCAGAGAAAGAGGAAAAATCTAGTGGTAAGTTTATAATGACTTTTCATAGCATTAAAATTTTTGAATTTGGAACTGCAATTGTTAACAAATAGGTTACTTCAGAAACATAAAGGCCTAATAATATATGGCAGGTTGTTTTGCGAGATTTAATAAAAAAAAACAAATTTCCCGCGTGTCCGCCATTTTGCAAACATTTATTTTGAGTATTTTGTGTAGTTTCGTACTATTTAAAAAAGATAAGATGAAAATTTTCACAAAAAAAATTAAGTATATTTTCCTTTTTAATGGGTGAATGAAAAAGTTTTTTGTTTTGTTTATGTGGAGTTAAAAGACGTATTTTTTTTCTTTGTACAGTTTTTAATTAGCCACGAACCTTCGCTCCTGAACTTTGAAATTTATCTCAGGATTTTATATTAATGGAATAAGTGAGAAATATCGTATTTTTTTATTTTACTTATTTACCGTATTTCAAATACGTGTCCATTGTTTTTTTACTAAGTCCCTCTGCATCCTGTGTTGTTGTGTGGCAGAAGCTTCAGGCAGCAGTGAGTGGTCCTCGTCGGAGTCGGAAGGCGCGGTGTACCGGCTGCGAGCTCGCAAGGCGCTGCCCGTCAGCTACCGCTCGCAGGAGTACGACAGGCTCATCAGCTCCGCCATCAAGGTACACTCGTCTATCTACATACATAGCGTCACGCCTGAGGTGAATGTCACACAATTTTTCGCCACCTATGTTTAGGTCCTTACGTAATATTATTCTGACTCTCACTGGTATTTATATATTAGAGCTTTGTTTATTTGTAAGAAATAATATGCAGTATTTTGACCTCAAATCCAACACCAAGAAAAATATTCGTATTAAATATAAATACAATATTATTTTACCCATTGTAAAGTGTTCAATATTTTACAAAAGCACTTATATAACAGCCATTCGTGTTTATAATCATCTACCTGTAGATATAAAGAAGTTAGATGGCAGATTATTTAAAACCTACTTGAAGAAGTGGCTAATTGTTAATGTGTTTTACAACTTCAATGAGTTCTTTGCACAAAAGTTTTGTTAGGCAGTTTTGTGTAATAATTATAATTATGTTAAATTGTTCTATTTTCTCTAATGTATTTATTTCTTAAAATGTTACATAGTTATTGTTTAACTTATTAATTATTGCATATCCGACTCGGGTAGACTGTTGAAACGTGACTACAATACTTACACCATTTATGTACACTGTTATGCAATAAACGTATCTTTATCTTTAATAGAAAGTGAGCCGGTGAATGGCAATACCATTCACCGGGCGCAATTTCAATAATATTCTTGTGTCACAATGTTTTAAACAAAACTTCTCTCATACGATTCTTATGAAATTTTGTGTGTATATTGTATAGGTCGTAAAGTATAATTTATTGAATACCGTAGGTGAGGCTAGGGCGGGCAATTAGCTTATATATTTATATAAACTAGCTTTCCGACAGCGGCTTCGCCCGAGTGTATGTCGGTTATCGCGCCAAAACATTACCTTCTTTTTGCGCAGTCGGATAAAAACTATCCTATGTCCTTTCTCGGGTCTCAAACTACCTCCATACCCAATTTCATCCAAATCGGTTCAGTAGTTTAAGCGGGAAAGCGTAACAGATAGACAGACAGAGTTACTTTCGCATCTATAATATTAGTAGGGATTGATGCCTATTTCCCATGGTCACTACATCAAGCATGAACGAGGAATGATCAGACCGATTTCGCAAATCCTTTTCTTTGTTTTCCATTGTGACTTCGACATTCGCATTTAAGAGGACACTCCATGAAACTGCAGAGAATAGAAAATAAAAATAATCTTAGTAGACACTTCTTAAATAACAGAGTACCGGACGCCTAGAAATGTTTAACTGAGCAAGTCGTGGCAGCAGAAAATACCAACCAGTTTAGGAACAGACTTGACTCTTACAATAAAAGAAAAGAGAGAAGCAATTTAACAATCTAACATAGTATACAGAACAAAGAGAGAAACCAGATACAGGCGAATATCAGTTTTCTACAAGAGCTTCTATGTTTAATAATTATTATAATAAGAGTTCTGTAATAAATACAGTATTTATCTATCTATGTTCAGGTCCTTTATGTAATCGAGCAAGTCCACTGCAGTAAATCAGTTCATCAAACATCAAGAAGTCTCAATTTCGAAATGCTTCAAAGCTTTTCCTACAAATATTAGATACCTCATTTTGCTTGACCCAATACAGCAGTTTCTGTGTATTTAATTATCATATGTATACAGGAGGAGTACGTAGAGGCGACCACTAGCGCGGGTAACCAAGGTCGTGGTAAAGATATATCTACCATTATAGAGGCTGCAGAGGAAGAGAAGATGAAAGCCGAGCGAGAGGCGATAGAACAGGTGAGATAATAAAAAATATGGCGGCATAAATCATTCCCTCTAAATAATAATAATAGCCTGTTTTCCGAACTGGTTATAGTCAGTTTGAACTATAGATAGATCGTTTAAGATACACATATTCTTAAACATATTCAAGTTTATTTCCATCTCGTTCTACATTAACCACTGCCGAGTTGGTCATTAGTGTAGTTTTTGTAATGTTCATTTGGAGACCTACTTCTTTGCTTTTATACCCTCTTACTTGCACTTAATTTCACACACGTCTTGTGACTTTCGTCACACACGTCAGTACAGCACAAAAAATATTCTATTTTAACTCTGTATTCAGTATTAGGCCTAGGTATGCTAGGCCTAGTATTTTGTACGTTTTATGAAAATAAGGAAGCAGCTGTTTTCGAGTCCATTTAGCTAAATGCTGGCTTTTAAAATAGGTACATATCTTGCTTATTTATTTGAAAACAACAAAGGTCTATATTAAAAAATATCAATTATCTGACTGCCTTGTTTTGCTGACGGTCCAAACTGTCATTGCCAGTACGAGTCGCGATTTTAGAATATTTTTGTAATAACCGCGGATTATACACAGAAACTTAAAATACACGCACAGATAATTATACACATTATACTTATAAACCCTCTTTTGCTGCGGGGGTTAATTCCTGCTATCAAACTATACTTTGTATAGTTTTATTACTTCTATTAACGATTGTTAGGACAAGCACGGACAGCTTTGTTTCCAGAGCTTTTATCATGGCTAGATGTAAATTTTGCTGTTAGTATCTCTGTTAATCGATAACTTTAATCTGTCGGTATTCAAAACCAAGTGAATCGGTCAAGCTTATACCATCATAGACCACCTCGCTGAAAGTCTCTGTTTCTCTTTAGCAATTTGCCTGTGGCCACGACTCCGTTATTTACGAGGTATGCGCGGTCCATCGTAGATAATCGCTTAACAACAGACAAGTGGTGGTCAAACGCACCCCTTTTTTTATTAGGATCCGTTCTATGTTAATATGTTTGACATTAATTTGACAATAAAAAAGTTTCTGATCTTAGTTATTGATATTTTGTTCAAATGAAATTAAGTGTAATTTTTAGTTATTGGCATGACATTGGTTCAGGGTAAGCCGGTGGAAAAGAAGTCAAGGAAAAAGCAACGACGGAAGCCGAGGAAATTGAACTCGCTGGACGTGCCTTCGGAAGACGACGACGAGACTGATGAGGATTTCAAAGATACTGGGTAATTTTAACCACAACTTTAAAAATACTTAAATCTCAGTTGCATTTGATATTTCCCTCGTCCTATCCCTATAGAATCACAAAATGTGGGGAAGACTTTCACCCTGATGTTATTCATAGTCTGTCTATCAACACGAAGTCGAGCTAAAACGTGGAATAATTTACTGACGGCTGTTTTTCCTAACAAATGTAATCTAAGTTCCATAAAGGCTTTCGTGAATATGTCAAAATGACTGCACATGTACCACCATTGTCTTCATTGTCACCATTCAGTGAAATCTTCGACAAACGCACAGTCGTAACACATAAGAACGAAGTTTAGAAAAAGGGAGGTGTGGTTGCTATCCAAACTTTGTGGCCCAAATTGCGGTGTCAAAATTTGGGGACAGGTATATTTTAAAGACCTATTAATACTGTCATTCTTGGTTTCAGAGTGCTATCATCTTCAGAAGAAATATCGTCATCTGCCGAACGGGGCAGTACTAGTGATTCAAGATCCTCAGATTCGTTACCTATACGTCGGACTGGCAGAAATGATAAAAAAGGTGCCAACCAATATATTTATGATTATAACACCTAATCTCAAATATTCACAAAATGTTCGGATGAAAATGGATCCCTCTTTGTAAGATCAAATTTGGTACACAACCTGAGTGACATTGACGTCTTGACAGTTCGGCAACTGATACTGAAGCTACGTTTATAGGTTACGCGCTGCATAATACATGACTACCTAGTTTCAGTGACATCAAAGTCAGCTTTCTGTATTCTTAGTGACCAGACTGTAGAACGCACTCAGTGCGACGATTCCTTTATTAATTAAATCACAATGAAATCATTGTATTATTTTGTTATATTTTAGAACGTTCAAAAATGATAGAATCGTCTCCTGAGATGAAAAAGAAAAAAGGCGTACTAGAAGACAGTTCCAATGAGTCGGCCGACACGAAAGAGTGGTCGAAATCCAAGTAAGACTTATTAACTAGCAATCACTTACACTTAATTGTAATAATTTATCTGTCTCTGGGCAGCAACTTGTGGCCTTCCTCATTCTAGATATCACATTTATAAAATGAGCTACTGAAATATAAAAAGATTATTCCAATCAGACTAGTACTCTTAAAGTTAGCGCGTAGAGTAAGGGGCAAATAACCTGGTCAAAGTTATTTGCCTATCATTGTACAAAAAACCAATTAAACTTTTCCGCTTTATTAAACTAACATCGAAACATTTTAGATCATCTTCAAAATCGAAATCACACAAATCAAAACGTCGCGAGAAGCACTCAAAGAGTCGGAAACACCGCGGCCTCACACAATACGACGCGCAAGGGAATGTGATCCGTGCGCGGGTCACTTACGGTGGCCTGAGCGATGAGCCTAACGACTGGTCACCTAAACATAGGACACGACAGAAGAAAATTAATTATACGGAGATGCCTAACACTGAATCTGAAGATGTAAGTATTCAATATTCTCACTATTGAACTAAATTTTACTACATTGCAGAAGTTATTCAAGTATGTATTTTAAGCGACCGCACTACGCTCTACCAAAACATATCGATAGTCCAATTTGTCGCTCAACAATTCGTGCTTAACCATATAGAATCCCACTGCTGGCCATGGGTCTCCTCTTGATTATCTTAAGAGTTGAGAGAAGAGTTTAGCCTATACTCTCCACACGCTGGGCATGTGAGGGTTGGTGGATGTCACATGACCTGAAAAGGTTGGTTCTAGGCATGCTGGTTTCTTTAAGGAGGTTCCTAGGCGACCAATACTGCTGTGTCACCACTGCTGCATATAGTTGTGTATTCTTTAATTATTAATGTATTTAACAGGAGATGCACAAATCCAGTGGTAAACACATGCCCGACAGTTCGGACGAATTCAAAGTAGACGATTCGGATGTTACATCGGACTCAGATTCGGATCGTGCTAAGCGTAAACGAGCGGAGGACGAGAGCAGTAATGAAGAGAAGCGGAAGGCACTCTCCGATCTGATTAAGAAGACTGCAGTGGTACCATTGGAGAAACTACCTGAAGATGTTACTAAGGCTAAGACTGAGGAGCTACAAGCGCATCTGAGTAAGTACTATCATAGTTTCTTAATCCACAAAGATTAAGATATGTTTTTGCGTATCTACAATGCTAGAAAAAACTATATATTTACGTAATATAAAAAATTTAAAAACTATATATTGCATTTCGTGTTGAGACGACGACGAATAGATTTTACGGTTTTCAATGCGGTATTGAGCGTCAATTAGGTTTTCTAGAAAAGTTTATACAATAGTTTTACATTTTAATGTACCTGTGCATATTTGGCGTGGGCTTCTGGTGAGTAATAAAACACACACAATAAAACATAGCACACTATGTTGTGAGTGTGTCTTTACACAGTAATGTTGTGAGCTGTCAGGTTGTCTGGATTTTAAGACGTACGTCATAATGTTACTGTCTGTATGTACCCCAGGGGCTCAAACACGTAACATAGTGCTAAGCGACGCGACCAGCAATTTTGCAGTTTATTGGTCACTCACCTTAGCAGTTTACAAAACAGACGCACAGGGGTTAGCGATGGGCAGATTGTAATAATCTATAATATAAAAATGAATCGCAAAATGTGTTGGTAAGCGCATAACTCGAGAACGGCTGATCCGAATCCTCTAATTTTTAGAATATTTTAGAGTTTTAATAGTTTTTTAGAATATTCCTTAAAGTACGGGGATGGTTTTTACACAGAGAAAAATTAAAAAAACTCCTCCAAAACAGTTTGACCGATTTTTATGAAATCTTATAGGTCGCATTCTGGTTTCGGACCCGGCAGGTGGCATTGATTTACCGGGCAGAACGACGTCTGCGGGATCCGCTAGTTCCTAATAAATGCCCAAAAATCTCTGATAAATTCCACTCCTCTGACGGGAATTTATGGGCCTTAATAGGTATTTTTGGACATTATGCCCATTTCTGGATGGGAGCTTGCCACGAACTGTGAAATCGTTTATGACGCTGTTTGTCCCTTTTCGTGGGTAGATTGTAAGTAAATTATGTTTTCATACAGATCAGCTGAACGAAGAGAGCGAGCGCGTGGCACAACGTCCGACAAGAGGTCGTGGCTCTCGCGGTGGACGGGGCAGTAGGTATGTACTATTCATCAACTTAACATCATAAGTTAAACATTTCCATACGAACTTTGAATGTCATTTCACGATTTCTGCTAGATTTCAAACACATCTCAATTTAACGCTCTAATCACACCTCGTAATAAAACTTCGCATATTGTGAGTAATAATGGTCACTGGTTTTATTGTCAGAGGGTCTCGTGGTGGTCGTGCGCGAGTGGACTCTGCTCCGCCCAGTGACGACGCGCTAGCTAAGCTGATCGGCGTCAAGATCAAAGGTAAACATCTTACCTAATATAATTCGGTAGATACACGGAGCGGTATACACTTTGTAGGATCTTTTATGCTGACCTTCGGTACTTAGAAACCTCCAGATTTCTTCCTCCGTATTATATTTAAATGATTGCTACAATTTGACACATAAGGCCGTATTCAGCACATTACATATTGCTAATAGTAGCAAGCTCTGTAGTTTCAGCGCAACTTTTAGTACATGAAATAAATAAAATATAGTTTAAAATTTGATTAGGTAGCTAATGTTCTGAATTGTGTCGTCCTATAACGGAAAAGTTTTCTACACATACCCTGAATACGGCTAAAACTCCCTATTTATGTTTACACAGATATCGGAACGGACGGCACACCAGTGAAACCTAATCAAGTAAGTTTCGAAACACAAGTCCGTTCATACAACACAAACTCTGCTTAGATAGTATTGTTTAATAACTGTCTCTTCTAGGTGGAGAGAGAACGGAAACGTCAAGAGCGAGAAGCTAAACTAGCGGAAAAAGAAGCTAAAAGAATGGAACGATTGCAGAAGAAAGAAGAAAAAGAGAAAATGAAAGAACTAAAGGCTAAAGAGCGGGAGGAAAAGAAGTTGGCTCGGCTAGCGTTACAAGAAAGCAAGAGAGTTAAGAAGGAGAAGATAGAGTTCCAGCCACAGCACTTTGGTCCAAGAGTGCCGCACTATGGACCTTCACATCCACCTGAGTTCGCAGACCAACGGTTTCCTAACACGCCGCGTTTGCAGGTAATAATATATGTTGCTCATTATCGGAATTACATGGTTTGGTCTCTCAACTTGAACTCCTGATTAATGTTACGCAATACGTTGGGGGTTGTTAATTTTTTCTTAAACTGTTCTGCAGGCTACCTTTATCCTATGACCACACAACCTTACCTTCTTCTACCTTTAATAAACGCGTAAATTACTGTGGTTACACTAGCTGGATCTGCCACACGTTCTGATGGTGGAGAGTTTCACCTTAAGTTGTAGACATGTTCAGTACATCACAGGAGAACCCTTTACCGCCTTGACGCACGCTAAATAATCCTGTATGACGAAACCTGTAGTATTTTCTCAAAACATAAATTAATATTCCAGGTGCGTGCAGAACTGCGAGGCGTGCTAACGGCTGAAGAGCGAACACAGCACGGTGCGATGCGGCCAGACCTTCCTCCTGGACTATTGCGGGACGGTATGTAACACTTTTCTTGGCATTTGTGCTCTACCTAGTGACATGTGGTGATGTTTTAGACCCAGAGATAAATAACAGCTTGAGGTGTTTGTTCTTGAGGAGTCTATTCATAGGGAAGTCAGGATCCTTCGTTCAATCTAAATTGGAAAGTCTCGATAAACGCCGCAGTGGCGCTAGTCTTTTGGTCTATAATCGGATACATTTCAGAGTGTGCATTAAAATTACATAATTTTATTCCCCCATCCCTGTTCTTTAACACATTTGATGCCACCTTTATTTCCGATTCTTAGTAATGGCGCTATAATATACAATGCAATCGTGTTATGAGCGTTACGAGAAAAAAAAATGCCCAATCTTCGACTTAACAAAGTAAAACCGAAAACACGCCTGGTGTGTTCGTGAATGACTTGTTCATGTATGATGAGAATTTGGGAGGACACGCTAGGCGTGTCAGTGGCACTGAATGTGTTAAGATGTGTGTCACCGATTAATTGCACGAACCGTTAGTTTATAATGACCTGGTGAACATACGTTTATTTTTATTTATGAAGAGTTTTATTTAAAAACACCCCCGTATTCATGAACGCTTTATAAGATCATTATAGCTAAAATATATTTATAATTCTTTTGTTATTGTCTGTCATTTTGACATTTGTACTATTAAGAATGAGACAAAGTCCAATTTAACTAGTCTTAGAAGATTATGAATAAGACCGATACAATTTATTTAATGATTTCAAGGGTTACGTGATATTTTGATTGGCAGGTACTTTATCAGTGGCAGGTTCTCCACAACCCTTCAAACCTATATCAGAAGAGCCAAGCATCATTACAAGAATGCCGCACATGATTAACCAACAATACAGGTATTTAATATTTGATTATATTTTTGTTATTTTAAATGAACTTTATCATTTTATCATTTATTTTGTGATTAGACTAGAATCGTGTCATATACCATAATAAAAAAAGTATTGGAAGCCATAGAACAAAGAAGCCATAGTTATTTTTCATGTATTCCTTGAAATTATCTCTAGGGGCGTGGAGCGTTTTAGGAACTTAAATATTCATACAAACGACAGTGTTATGCTCTCGCGGTTAACGCGTTTCGTTTATGATAGAACTCATACTCGGAACTAAATAATATTGTCGTCATTAGGGGTCCGATGATGTACCGCAGGTCGGGCGGGCCGGCGTACGGGCCGGGGCCGGGGGGCCCGGGGCCCGCGCCGGGCGGCGGCGTGATGTACGGGCGGTACCCGGCGCAGTACTACGTGCGGCCCCCCGCCTACCGCGCGCCCTACCCGCCGCACCGGGGCCCCCTCGCGCCCGGCGCCGGGCCCCCGCCCGCCGCTGTCGGCCCGGGACTAGGCGGTCCCGGCCCTGGGCTAGGAGGTCCCGGCCCTGGGCTAGGAGGTCCCGGCCCTGGGCTAGGAGGTCCCGGCCCTGGGCTAGGAGGTCCCGGCCCTGGGCTAGGAGGTCCCGGCCCGGGGCTAGGCGGTCCCGGCCTAGGAATTAACCCCGCGTTGCTGCGGATGTCGGCCCCACTTCGAGTTCCACCACCCGGCTCGCCCGGTCCACCGGCGCCTCCGACACTAGAGGTATTGTTCTAATAAATGTATACCTAATAATATGCTGGGACGTTATTCCATATGATCGTAACTAAACTAACCTAACCGAAACTTGTAAACTGATAAAGTACACTGAAATGAAATGAAATGAAATGAAAATATGCTTTATTTTTTTGAGACGCGAGTCTACTTAAAAATAGTCCAATTTCTTTTCCTACCGTGCAGTGAATGACTGGCAACTACTGAGAAACACTGCCAAAAAACTCAGTAGGCTATTTTTCTTTTTTAAATGATGTACTTATATCTATTACATTTTGTTTGTTTATTGTGTTGAATTAGAGCGACTTAATTCCAAGCGTTTTTATCCGTTACATAGTCTGAAATTTTATAATACGCTTTCTTACATAGTGTAGATTTTATAGTTATTTTAAATTTGTTAATAGTCTTTTCCCTAATATTATTTGGAAGTTTATTGTAGAAACGTATACACTGCTCCATAAAAGAGTTACTGATTTTGTGGAGTCGAGTATGATGTATACACTATAGTACCAGACTTGTTTATACACACCGATGCCTGTGTGTGCGGAAACCCACGGCACCATGTACCAGGTTACCACGCCGACCAATTCCGACACAAAACGCGATACGCAATAAACTTGTTCCTGTAAGAAAACTGCTAAACCGTGATTTTTTATATCAGTTTACATTTTCTGATGCAGTTTTATTGTGTCCGATAGGTGGAAGGTGTGCGCATCAAGGCGGAAGTCAAGACGGAGCAGCCAGAATACTCGTCGCCACCCGCCTCCCCCCCGGCCGGCCCTCCCGGCCCGCCTGGCCCGGCGGGGCTCCCGCCACCGCGACACCGGAACATCAAGCTCACCGACAACAAGGAGCGGCGGCCGCTGGGGCCCTACGCGCCTACCTACCGCCCCTACGGGCCCTACGCCCCGCCCGACCCGCGAGGGCCCTCGCCCGCGCACGACCCCCGGGGCCCTTCCCCCGGCTCTCACCACGAGCAGCTGCCTCCCGGCATGCACCGGGACCCGCACCCCGGTGCGCTGGGAGCACCGTTGAGTTCGTTACATCGACTCTCGGCTAGTATGATGCACGGTCCGCCGAGTTCTATGCACGGCCCTCCGGGCCCGGGTCACGGCCCCTCGGCGGCGCCGCACCGTCCGCCTTCCGGTTCCCCCCACGGCCGTCCGCCGAGCTCTCCGCACGGCCCCGCCTCGAGCTCCCCACACCGCCCCCCCTCGGGGCCCCCGCACCCCCCCTCCCCGGCCTCCGCACACGAACATCTCGCCGCCCGGCTGCACGAACAATCGGCAGATCGACCTCAGAATTTTTCAGAGTTGCAGCACGGTCCTCGACACGGGTTTCCGCCGGGAGCTCAACAGGGATTTCCCTCCGAACACGGAATTCCTCCGGGTATGCAGCACGGGCTACCGATGGGACAGTACCCGGCGAATATGATGGTCCGACACCGACCTCCGGTGGGACCGCCGCACAGGTTCCCGATGAGGCCGCAGCACGGGGGCTGGCCTCCGCCGGGGGGGCCGCACGGCGCTCCGCCGGGGGGCCTGCACCGAGCACACCCGGACCTGCACGGCGCGACCGACCCGCCCGACGGGATGCCTTCCCGATCACCGTTCGGTCATCCGCCGCGAGCGGAGGGGCCCGAGCAGGCTCCCTCGAGGTCCCCGTACGGCCCCCCGCCTCCCTTGCACCGCCCGCCGCCCGACACCGACGACAGTCCCCCCTCCAGGCCGCCTTCGGAGTCACAAGACCGACCGTCTTCCCGGTCTCACTACGGACCAGAGTCGCAGCAGCGACCTCCTTCTTCGGGCCCCCAGCCGGGAGCGCCGTTAGGACCGAGGTCAGCCCCCCCCGTCAGACCTCACCCGGGCCCTCTATACGGTCCCCGTGGGCCGCCGATGGGTTCCCCTGGACCTCAGCCGGGTAATCTTTCGGAATCGCAATATCGTCTTTCTACGCATATGCAACATGGGCCGCCTCCTGGGTCCCAGCCCGGACTTCCGGTGAGGCCGCAGTCTGGACCTTCCCCGGGCCCGCAGTACAATTCTAACTCGGAACGAAGATCCTCGACATCACAACCCGAATCTTCCCCAGAATCCCAGTCACAATCGCCGTCTCCGGGACCACAAAATAGACCTCCGTCGGAGCCTCTTCACGAGCCCTCATCGATGCCGAATCCCGGGCTTCAGAGTCCAGAGCACAGACCTCCAGGACTAAATAATAGGACTTCAGGACCAGAGCACAGACTCCAAGGGCCAGAAAACATACCTTCAGGTTCAGAGCACATATCTTCAGGACTAGAACGTGGACCTCCAGGATTAGAGCATAGACCTCCAGGACAAGAGCACAGATCTCCCGGACCCGAGCACAGACCTCCAGGAGTTGATCATGGACCTTCAGGACTAGAGCATAGACCTGCAGGACTAGAGCATAGACCACCAGGACTAGAGCACGGACCTCCAGTACCAGAGCTCAGACCTCCAGGACCCGAACACAGACCTCCAGGACCTGAGCACATACCTCCAGGACCAGAGCACAGACCTCCAGGACTAGAGCATGGACCTCGAGGGCCAGAGAACAGGCTTCCAGGACCGCAGCACGGCTCTACGGACCCTATGCGCGGAATTCCAAGACCCCAACACGTACCTCCAGGTCTTCACCACAGCCCCTCAGGACACCCTCACGGACCTCCGGGGCTGCAGCATGGAACACGGGGGCCTTTCGCCGGGCACCCACAAAGACTTTCACAGGGTCCTTCCGAGGGTTACGGCCCGGCTGGCCCATTCCCTGGCCCCCCACCCGGGGCGGCGGGGCCTGCGTTCTTGCCTGCACACTTGCGGGCGATGATGCGCCCTCCGTTACAGGCGGCGGGTGCAGCGGGGCCCTACTACCCCGTCCGGCCCCCGGCCGATCGCGGCGCGTCTCCAGTACGCTTAGATGTGCTGCAGCCGTCGCCTAGGCCCACAAAGGAGCCAGGGCCGGAGTTGGAGCCGGAGCCGGACGTCAGGCGGCCAGTACCGGTACCGGGGCCGGCGCGGCGAGAGGAAGGCGGCATGTTCGGAGGTCTGGTCAGCTACTTCTCGAGCCAGCACGAGGACGAGATGGACGCGTAGTGCGTAGCGACGCTCTGTACATAGACTATAGATTATTATATTCGCGCGTCGCTCCCTGTACGATATCGATGTATTACAGTAGAACTTAGTTACGAGTAGAGTAAATATTATTATATTATTGTGAGTCTTTTTGGTCTCGAATAGGCGAATGTATTATTTTGGTTATGTTAAGTGAGATTTATTTATATACGACCGATTAGTAAGTACTTACAGTATACTCTGGATATGAATTTATTAACGAGATCGAAGTCATTTTTTTGAAAAAAAATAAATGTTTTCTCCTACTACTTAGTTGTTTTAATTATAAAAAGCTTATAATAAAGCAAGAATAGTCACTTTCATTTTGTCAATAAAAATTTATTTACGAGGTCTGCCTGCTACTTTCTTGCTTCCTGCTGCTTGTTTGTTTTTGCCTCCGAAAGATATTGGTTGTTCTGTAAAATAAATACATCAATAGTATCAGTGTACGTACACCATACGTAGTTGCAATTCCTAATATAAACGCGAAAGTAACTTTCGCTTTCACATCTAATCTACTGAACTGGTTTGGATGAAATTTGGTATAAGGATAGTTTGAGACCCGGGGAATGACAGGATAGTTTTTATCCGATTGCATAAAAAAAGGCGCGATAACTATTACGCAGGGGAAAGCTAGTTTTATTTATACAATTTCAATTCAAAACTTGGGCGGTAAACAGCATACTTGTATAGTGCACCTAGAGAATACGTGTATGTACAGGTACTGACCAGGTGGCGCGATTTTGAGTGAAATATCGTATGTTTTACTCTTCGGTCTTTTAGCGGCAGGCTCTAACTTCTCAGGAGTTTCTGTTGGTGTTACAGTTTCCTGTGTAGCTGCCCATCCATCCTGAAAATTAAAACGGTGCTAATATTAGCACAGAGCAGCCAACCGAGCATTTTGATAATCTGTGAATATTAATCAATTTTCTTGAAATTTATTATACTTTATACCAAAATTCGCAGAAATGATCCTTTCTTCCAGAATGTGCGATATGCAAGTTTTTGAGGCTAAATGGATGGATGTCTTATTCTTTGACGGCAAAACAGATTAGAATGAAATTTTTCACATTATATTTACAGGCTTCGATATAATAGGGTACTTTTCATCTCCGTAATATGTTCCATATGGATAACTCAAGGGTGGATGCTAGTATTAATTAAGTACCTCTGGGTCTTCGATTTCTGGTGCGATGGGTAAGAAGGAGAGCAACGTTTCATCCTCCCCTTCTTCGTCGGAACTGCAGAATGCCGCGACAGGCTCGCATGTAGTCACATCCACCTGATAACATTACAAAATTCCACACCTGACATATTTTTAATAGACAATACTAAGTAATTAAATATTTACTCTAACTAATAAACAATGAATAAGGTGTCAATAGTTAACCTATGTTTTGTCTCTGTCCATTGATTTGAAAGTGTCAGGAGAAAAAGACGAAATATGGAATAGCTTTTCACACCTTATTCTTCGTTTTATTAGTAAAGGGGTTAGAATAGATGTCCTGTACCATATAAAACGATTAAGGAAACGATTTCGTCACGTCTCAAAAAGGATTTGAAGATTTCAGTAAACCTGCAGCCATTTTGATTGTTTATTCTTGAAAATGGCGTAGACTCACGTTTAACCCCTTTTTTTTATCCCCAGTCGAAATATTGAAGGTTTATAGTGCCTACCTCGACCTCCTCATCATCATGACTCTCCCCTGCCTGGTCCACCGAACGATCTTCGTCTTCAACATCAAACTCACTCTCTCTTTCCTCATACTCCACGTTTTCATCCAGCTCCTTGAAGTCAGGGGCGAAAGCAGACCAGTTTTCCACTTGGTTCTGGGCCCATATTGATACTACCCCTAAAAATAGAAAATGCAACAATATTAATTGTATGTAAAATGTAAATAAATTAATTGATACTAATGAAGTTTCAAGCAAAGCGGAGCTGAGACGTATTGAAATTAATCAATAGAAATCCTTTTGTATAAAACATGAAAAAAAAAACAGAGCTACGTAATACACACTGTTTGTAAAAAGCTTAGTTTCCACAACTCAATGTTCTTTATAAGTGCCTATTTTACGTGCAGGTCTCAATGCAGTCATGAATTTTTAAGTCACCCTTAAGTAGCAAAGGAAGGTAAATTAAAGCCAGCACATTTTACACA
Source organism: Meganola albula (assembly GCA_936450015.1). Lineage (NCBI taxonomy): Eukaryota > Metazoa > Arthropoda > Insecta > Lepidoptera > Nolidae > Meganola > Meganola albula. The sequence goes on along the minus strand of OW388146.1, from coordinate 12,388,069 downwards.
ATAATTGTTCACTTACCCGCGCTTATACTAGCAATGATAGGTCTTACAGGGTGCCAAACGACGTCCAGCAGTAACTCCCCCTTCGTGCCGTGCAGAATCTTCACCAGGTTACCGATGGACTTCTCCCAGATGTAGAGCGCGTGTTGTCGCGCTGAACCCGCGCAAATGTATTCACCATCACCAGAGAAACAACATTTCTTCCATGTAGTCCTGTGGGGAATAGTTATAAGACCCTTATTAGATCCTTAACAAAGCGAGTGGGTCATCAGAGAATAAGAAGTATCTTATGTAATAGCATTGTTTCGCTATTATTATTACAGCTTTATTTTCTTTTCAAAACTTATTAGAAAGTATTGTATTCTTTTCTAGTTTTCACCATTTTAAGATTGCTGTAATTTATCTAAAATACCATTCGCCTTGGCTTTGCTTGTATGGATTAAGGTCTAAACTCTCTCAACTCGTAAGAAGGTAGTTGGGAAAATACCCTTCTCTGCAGTGGGTCACCAAAAATGGTTGAAGTGAAGCATGTTCACCACAAACGTCAGCTTCTGATTCTGATTTGCCGTGATTGGAATTCAGTAAGTAATCAGAATTTTCATAGATCTGTTTCAAGATAAACTATCAACCAACCACTCAAGGCAGTTCTTCAGCAATATTCAGCATGGAAGTGCGGACATTCTTGAGCTGTTTTGTATGGGACTCTGGAAGGTTATGTTGCTGCCATACTGGTCTTAACAAATGTTTACAAACATTACCAAACATTGTTTATAAAACATTTGATGACAATGGTAAAAAATATTTTCTAAAGATAGAAAATGTTTTCATGGGATGTTTTCATAGGTAATGCCAAGCCATTTTATTTAAATCTTTTCTATCAGTGTAGGAGCTTTAAAAACATCTAATAATTCCTAACAGAATGTAACATTTTATAACATTTATTAGAAAATGGATCATGTTTAAAACTGTTTCTAAAAAATGTTTGCAGTTAAACAGACAGCTGTTTAACTTTTAAATTCTTGTTAAAATTTTTAACAGCAGTGTGACGGCATCTTTCGGCTACAATTAATGCTTCTAGCAAGATATTACCATACATCATACTCACTTATTAACCAGGTCCTGAAGTTTCTGTATTGGTTCAGGTTCACCATTTAAACCACTCTTTAGTACTGTGTTTGTGTCATAAACTCTAATTACTCTGTCTGACGTATTTACTAAGAAGCAGCTGAAAAAGCAATATATAATGGTGCTATTACAAAATCTTTTTTTTTTGCTAGCTGCATGTGTGTTGGCAAGGCACATTATACTAGTTCTAGCTTTAACAAATGGCTCTTCACAGAAGTAAGACATCAAATAGTCAGATTTATACTAAACAACAATGACAATTTTGGAAAGTTGTATACGTCATTTTGGCACAGCATAGCATGCAGAACTGTAAATATATCATAAATTATTATACTTAAAGTAACATGAACTTGGGCTCAAACGGTAGTAACATTTATTACTTTTATTTACTTACTCTCCTCTTCTAGCAAACTCTATACTTTTAATACTAGTAGTGCTTGATGTACCAACTGTGATTTTAAAGCTTGCTTTAATAGCTAAGGTCTGTGAGTCTAAGATTAATATTTTTCCTTTAGCATTGCCTGTGTACACATGATCTCCTCTTCGATCAAATGATGCTATTACATTTATATCACCCTGAAAAAATATTAGAATTAAAATTGATATTATGACAGATAAAGTCTTATTCACGTAAATTATATGATTTAATCAATTAATGATTTTTGGAATATTAAAAACAATTAAAACAGCAGCATTTATGCATTGGAAATGTTGCTTTTGGCTGGTCTTATCAGTTTTAATTAGTTTGACAGAAGATGCCAGCAATCTTTAACTAGTGATAATGTGGGTAGTAGGTGTAAGTATTAAAATACACCCGATTATGACATATTAAATTGTTATATCATTATATTATCACATAATTCCAATAAAACCAGTGCCATTTCACAATAAGGACACTAGTTCTAAGATCTATGACAAAGGAAATTAGCTTAAGAGTATAATTAAACATTTCTTAAATTAAGAAACAATCTAAACCTGAACTAAGTATTTAAATGCAGCAAAACTTACATCATCATCAATAGGCAATATCTTGTGATCACCTTCAGTATCCACCAACAATGCTGCATGTCTCATAGGACACACCAGAAACCTCCGATCATTCCGAGGATCAAATTGTACTCTCAATATTGGTGTTGGAAACCTGTACCGTTGTTCACACTCGCCTGATAGTACATCCCAGATGCAAACATTGTGGTCCGTTGATGCTGATAAGAGCTTGAAAGTAGAGAGCAAAATGTTACATAGACTGGGGTTGACAATGTTCCTGCTTCTGCATGTTACTCACTAATGTTAGCAAACCTGTTTAGTAAGATCTTGTCTCTTTTGATCTGTTAGTAGACCTACTCTATTATACTAACTTTGCCTAAGATAATTTACATCTGAATATTATTCTCAGAAACATGAAATTTCTCATGGTTCCTGAGAATTACAGAGGGTTATGAAGAGAAACAGCAGAGGCACTCCAATAAATTACCAAATCAGTTGACAATGAGAAGCTACCCAAAAAGACATACTGGCTATATAAACAGATTTTGCCTACATTATGAGGAGATGTCCTCACTGGAGGGGACACTCGAACGACCAAGCCACACAATGAATCTGCTTACAGCTCATGGTGATTGCAGATGAACTTGAGAAAAAACAAGATATTCTAACTACTGAAATTTGTTGAGTTACTTTGAACAACTTACTTTTTTACAATTCCTCGACCAGCTGAGACTACAAACAGGATACACATGTGCAGACAATGATTTAGCTATGCCCCGTGTTAAAAAGTCCCATATAAATATCCTGCCATCATTGCAGCCTACAGCCAAGAGTGTGCCGCGTCTATTGAAGGCACACGTCGCTGCCAGAGATATAGAATCTAAAGTACCATCAAACTCCTGAAAAGAACACAGTAGTTATCACTACTTTGATAATTATAGAAAAAATTACTAATATCTCTCACCGGCAGATTAAGGTTTAAATTAAATATATGTGTTTAATTAATAAAACTAAATATCTTATTTAAACTTCAAGATGAAGGTACCTCTGGATAATTTTGCCCAAACGACTCTGAAAAACAAACATTGTTTCGTAAGTATAAAGTAAAATAAAAATACCTAGCACCAACTGAAATTAAACAGAGATGATTATGCTTACCAAGTAGTTCTAGATTCATTATGTTGATGATATTGTTTATTAACTTATTTAATGACTTACAGTTGAAAAATCTAAAACTTGTACAAACACAACACAATAATCGTTTAGTTTGTTTGTTTGTTGATGTGCTTGACTAAGAAACAAATGTCAGTATTGACACTAAGACACTTGACACTGGCATTGACACTGACAACAATATTTTATGCTATGTAGCTGTCCGCCCGCGGCTCCACCCGCGCGTAATTCGGTTATCGCCAATTATCGCGCTAAACCATTAACCTTCTAGCACAGTCAGATAAAAACTATCTTATTTTCTTTCGCGAGTCTCAAACTATATCCACACCAAAACTCATCCAAATCAGTTCAGTAGTTTTGGCGTGTAACGCGACTGACAGACAGAGTTACTTTCGCATTTGTTATACTATGGCATATGGCATATAATAAAGCTCATATTTCGTATTGACACCGCGCCGCGCCGCGACACATGGTGTGAATTGGTCAGTGGTAGAGATGTATTCATTCGATTATCTAGATACTGGATCTTGTACTCTTACGGATTCTTATTTTCTAAGTACGTCATTAAACATAGTGTTCTCTTAGTAGTCTGTGAACATAGTCAATTAACTAACGAATATTATCGTTTATTTTACCGATATCGACTCAGCTTAAAGTGATTTAGAGCATTTAAGACGGGAGGTGATATACGCAACGTCTAGTACTAAATTAGAACAATTTTTGGGGGAGGCGAGGTAACCACGTACAGCACTTATGTAAAAGGTGAAGGGTCTTGTCTTCACAAATGCACACGAAAATAAAAGTTACACACAAACACGAAACTAACAGTTTATGCTTACAAACTGTACCTCGGCAAAGGGGAACGCGCGTAATACCAGTTCTGTGTTAAATTTTCTTAGCTGGTTAATAACACTGCAATGAGCATGAAGCCATAAGATCCACTGGTAGGTCCGAATCCTAAAAGGTGCATAATGATTGCAACTAGGTTCTTAAATGATAAGTAGTACGAAGAATTAAAATAGCCTGTAGGTATACACTATTTATTTTCTGACAACCTATGAGTTCTTTCAATCACAATTTGGTCGAAATAAAGCCTTGAATTCTTAAAAAACAGTTTTCCTTTTTGAGTTTTATTTAACTTTTCTAAATAAGTAAATTATGTCTTTTATTTGTTACAACTTATAGTCTAAAGTCGTAAAACTTAGAAAGTGTCCGCTGAATGCTTCTTCTTCTTCATTTCATCTACTGGTACTTCCCAGATTATGTCTAAAATTAACTTGTAATTTAAAGTAATCGATTAAGCGCATCCCTAGTCAGCAGAGGCGAATCGAAATGTCAATTTTGTCAATTGGTTGAATTAGGGGTGTCCACTTAAAAAATATATCGATATTTATATTCGATGTAAAACATCGGATTCCAGCATCGATGTTTATCGATATATCGCTAGAAAACATCGATATTTTTCTACTATCGAATACTTTCCACAAAAGTTTAATATTACCTTTTTCCAGTGAAATGCGCAAAATTTGTGGTCTTTGATTTTGCAGGTGTGAATGTAGAATCAGATACCAGAGTAACATAGCTAAACTAATAGTGTAATGATAGTGATTTTCTATGAGAATCACTATCATTACATAGTTACTTAAATAGAATTGTAATACTAAGATAATGGTGAGATGACTGAGATGAGTTATACCTACATTTGCAAGTGAAATATAAACGACAAATTAATAGAAATATTTTATTACATATCACATAACTTCAAAACAGTAAAAGAAAACAAAAGACATATTTAGTACTAGCCTTAATCTAGGTATGTACCTGCAAAAACTTACTTTCACTTTACCTATTTAATTAAAAGTATTAAAACCAATGCTCTTTAGACAAACTTTGCAAAAATCGACGTAAAAACAATGAATGAGTCCAATGAGTGAATGAGAGTGAAAATAAATAGAATGAACCTATAGAATCCACAGATTATATAAATTAATAGTGAATAATCAATCGATCTGTCAGGATGGAATGGATTAGGTAATTAAGCTGGTCACTCACAGATGTCACTACCTTATTGAACCATATTTAAAATCGAAAATCCAAGTCATCAAGTAGTGTTAAAATTATTTAGTTTTTTAGTAGATTATACAAAAAGAAAATAAAAAAACAAATATTCGATGTTTCTATAAATATATCGATATATCGAATACAATAAATATTTGACAAAACATCGAATCAATCCGATATATCGTAAAGAAAACATCGAATAAATTAGATATATCGATGTTAAGTGAATATCCCTAGGTTGAATGATGTTATGATTTTTACTTAATTTACTTGTGATTTACATTTAGTTCTCAAAACGCGAAATTGAAAAAAACCTTAATTTTGTTTTGTTTTTGTATTTTTACATTATTCCTAACTTGTTCTGAATAGAATTTAAAAGGTAAATAGTGCTGAGTATTTCTATGGTTTAAATTAAATGAAGATTCTTTCAATTCCCAAAAAACTCAAAAACAAAGTGTTTATTTGCCAGAATTTCACTGTGTTAGGGAAAAATTTTACCGCGCATATCAGTATGTGTACTGAAAGTGGAAATACTTGGAGAGGTGTGCCTATCAGTGAGCTATATGGGTCTCATTCGCCTTGGGGCGCCCCTGAGTTTCGTCTAGTGTCTCCGTCGTACAACCACGCTGTGTTGTATCATGTGCCTAGCAGTGGATGCGTGGCAGCAGACAAGCCGCCGAAACCACAAATTGGACAAGATAAATGGGATCAGGACCACGTGAGAATGCCATGTTCTGATCAAAGCTTGTATCCTGTTGAAGATGTAAGTATGTTTCAGGAATAATTCTTTACTGACCCACTGACTAAATACTTACTAGAGACAACTAGAGGTCACTTACTTCTTAATTGAATATTGTATGAAATTAATCGTCAAAAGATAGCAGAGTATCTGGAAAGATAGTGTTGATTGGTTGGTACGAGTTCTTGTGTTTGAAAAAACCAATCTTGTGGTTAGACAATAGGTAGCAGTAAGACATAAGTTAGGCGATCACAAGTGCCCTGCTATCCAGTTTCTATAGGTATCTGGTGACCTGACTTGATGAATATCTTTTATTAAAACTGTCATAAAATTCAATAAAAGAAGGATGTATGAGAGTGGTTATAATAACTATAAAATTAAAAAGCTGAAGAGTGTGTTTGGTTGAACAAGCTAATCTCAGAAACGGTTGGTCCAATTTAAAAATTCTTCACTGTTAGATAGCCTATTTACTGAGGATGGCTTTAGGTGTCTTTTTATCCCACTGTTAGGCTTGATATAAATTGGAGCTCACACCACCAGAGCAGAGGAAATGGGTGGAAAGCTAGTAACTACTATTTATTGTAACAGTTTGATCGTTTGTTAGTCTTTGTTAGAGATTATTAGGGTAGACGGATAAGTACAGTGCCTGGCAGATCTTCGCCATCTCTCTTGGCTGCATAGTCATTGATTTTCATACAAATGATGTGTGCGATCCCTACTATTCTGCTTACTGTATTAAAAAAACATTATGTATTTGCTTACTTTCATTTTAAACCGGAAAGTAAAAGTGCTGTTTATTACTAGTTATTGCATAATAACATAACAATAAATTAATCAGATATGTAATAATTGCAGTGCAGTGACTCCTATGTTCTGTCTGTTCTGATGAATTAAAAAAAAATCTGTATTTTAACAGAATTTTTTGTGTAGTTGTCAAATAAATAAATAAAAAAAAACAAAAAAAAAATCTAATAAATAAAAATATATGTCCATACAATTTATGTATATTATTTAAATGTATAATGTTATGTATGTAACAGAACTTTGTGTTCCTAACCAAGTTAATGACTTTTTTTCATGATCTAATGCTCTTTTGCAGGGTAATCATCTGAAGAAAAGATGGGAAATGATAGAGAGTGCTTTATCAAAGCCAATTCGGAACAGCCAACAGCTTGCCGATGCAATAATTAGTTATAATACTAAGTTTCGGAACATATGGAAGTTTAAGGCATTGCATAAACTTTTCAATGAGGTTTGTATGCAGATAATATTTAATGTATTATTTATTAACCCTCCACAAAAAATAGGGCTGTTATACATTTGATGCATGTACATATCTGTGTATCTGTGCATAAGGTTGCTACCCCGATTTTGATCTTTTTTATTATTTGAATGAAAGCTGAAGTGATGGGATGGTCCATTGCAAAAAATAGTGCATGTGAGGTTGAATTTCTAATTTACTAACTTGGAGCAACTAAAGCAGCAGTGGCACAGTGGCATGGGCCTCACCTTAGAATTATAAGGTCCCAGGTTCAATTCCCAATCGTGCCCACACATCTTTATGTGAAATGCTGCGGAAGACATCGTGAGGGAACCGGCATGTTCAAGATTTAATCATTCGAGGACATCCACTAACCCGCACTTTGGGCCTGAACTCTCTCAACCCTTAACACAGTTGAGTGAAGACCCGTGCCCAGCTCTGGGACACTAAAAAGGGTTGAAGTGAACTAGCAGCATGACATATAATGATAAATCCATAATGCAATGGATCTGACTGTATTGTTAGATCTTCTTAAAAAATCTTTCTTAAGGTTACCGTAACTTTGTGACCATAACTTGTCAGTCTGCTCGAAATTGGACACTCAGTTCTTCACAATTATCAGTTCTGAGTTAAATTTTTTAAGATGTAAAGGATTATAAAAATAAATACCAAGGACTTTTTAGTCAGAAATTGTAGTAAATCTTGATAATATTGTGTTTCAGTACATAGAAGAAGAAGAGTCACAATATTTTTTTGATGTTACACTGCCTGAGATAGCTAAGTTAGCTTTAGCCTTACCAAAGCTAGTGCAAGCACCTATACCATTGTTACGGTAAGTTTGTTTACTCATCTTTGCATGACTTACCCAGCAGTTTTTTTTATTATTTTTTTTATAATGGCTCGGTTTTAGACCATTTGCCAAAACTCAGCAGTCAGTCATTTATAAAAAGTTTTTATATGACACATTCGTACAATCACTATGGGCAATGCATATTCGTTTATGTTACTTGTTCATACATGTCACCTTTAGGAAATATTTTTTTTTGTTTTCAGGCAACACAAGAATCGTTCTATCTCTCTCTCTCAACAACAGATAGCTAGTCTACTCGCAAATGCATTTTTTTGCACATTTCCAAGGCGAAACTCAAATAAAAAGAACTCTGAATATGCATCATACCCATTTATTAATTTTAATACGTGAGTAACCTTAATAACATAAACTATGAACTACGCAAGACTTTGTTTTTATACCTGTTTATCGTATAAGAGAATTAAAATGGTATTAAAATATTGGGCAAAAATATCTTTTACCTATTCAAATTAATCTGGAATAATCCATAACATTATAACTATGTAAGTAAAAACTGCATAGACGTGACGTCACGTGATATTTTGTTTCAATATAATTTTGAAAGGATTAAAAAATGATATAGTAACAAAATGTGACATATATGTTGAAGAAAAAATATGTCTCCCGTATATTTTATTAGTCAACGAGATGGACTAAATATTTCTATGAAATCATCTTGTTTGTTGTGTATGTTTATAAATGACTAGTATAATTAGAAAAGTTAATACATGCTATGAAATGATTTTATTTTTTCTTTTAAATGTTTTCAGGTATAAATTATACGAAGCTACAGATTCAGATTCTAATATGGAGAAGCTCAAAAGTATTTGCCATTACTTCAGAAGAGTTGTCACTAAAGGTGAAATTCCATTTTTTATTTGTGGCTGTATAAATTCTTAAATAAATCCTAAACATTGTAGTAGCCTATATGTTCTTCAGTCATTCAGCTCCGTGATGTTGTTGGGATCTTATAGTCAGTTATGTTGAATATTACATGCATCGTCTCGTTGCAGTACAGTCCCAGTCGGCACGCTGACGTTCACCCGCCGCTCGGTCCCACCGCGCGACTGTCCCTCCTGGACTCTCTCACAGCATGCTCTAGCCACGTTACCGGTACATGTAGACTCTGAACGGACTATAGAAGACTCGGACGGGTTGATACAAGTCGATTTTGCTAATAAGTAAGTTTTATACAATTTAATTGAGCAGCAGGTGCCGTAGCGATATTAGTCTTGCCATTGAATTATAAAGTCGCAGGTACGATTCCTTGTCGTGCCCACACATCTTTGTGTGGATTGTTTCATTTCCGCTACTCAACATTGGTGAAGGAAAACATGTGAAGAAACCGGCATGTATAAGAACTAATCATTCGAGGTCATATGACATCCATCAACCACCAACCCGCACTTGACCAGCGTGTGTGGATTAAAGCCAAAACTCGTTAGATAGTTGAAAGAAGACCGGTGCCCAGCTGCGGAACACTAAAAAAGGGAAGAAGTGAATGAAAATTGACTGACATGTTGGGTTAGTGGTTAATGACTCTGACTGCTGAGCTGGAGGTCGTGGGTGGTGAAATTTACTTTTTGTTTGTCAGGTTCCTAGGTGGTGGTGTGTTGGGCCATGGATGTGTTCAGGAAGAGATCAGGTTTGTGATATGTCCCGAGCTGATGGTCTCGATGCTGTTCACTGAAGTGTTGAGGCCTAATGAAGCCCTTATTATTATCGGTAAGTGCTGTGAATTCTGTAATAATGAACAAGTTCACAAATTTTATCCAGAATTAGATTTTCCTGCTGTTTAACTCGTGTGCTGGCTTGTTGCCTAAAAACATTACATTTGGGAATAGAGGACAGAGAGGCAGTGTTAATTTTACATGTAATTGGTGGTGAATTTTGACTAGTGAACTAATCATAATCTATAATTTATTCTGTAAAACTAAAATCTTATTCTGCCGTAAATCTTTACTCTACCTAGTTTTTCTCATACGTTTACTGCACATAAAAACTCTTTTATTCCTCTAACCTAACAGATATTGTCGAAAATATAGCGAATGTTGATTAAAAATTAATTTTCATATTCTCAGAATGTCACGTTAGAGATAACATTGCTTGATAACATGACATGCAACTAGTAGTCTATAGCAATCGACATCATAATGTCAATTTTATTAGTTTTCAGTTGGCATTCGTTATTTTTTTTTACGATATATGTCTATTAGACATAAATGTCTTAAGCGCGAGAATCCGGACTGAGGGATTGTGGCGATAGAAAGAAAGATGCGTTTAAAGGTTTACGGATTTAATGTTCAGGTTATCCTTGTTACGATTACACACAAGAACATGTAGCACAGAACAGATCGACAGAGACTAGAGTGACAGCTGACAATAATGTTTCGTATAATTCTAACAGGGGCCCTGCGTCAAGTATGTGTAATCCTTCCTTCAAAGTTTATAATTCTCTTGATAGTTAATAATGCCATCAGTCAAATTGTTTGATTTATGAAAGTCTAAAAGTAGGTGTCATGTCAGGTTGCGAGCGGTACAGCAAGTACACAGGGTACGGGCACACGTACCAGTGGGCGGGGGACTGCCGCGACGACACTCCGCGGGACTGCTCCGGCAGGAGGCGCTGCGCTGTGCTCGCTATCGACGCGCTGCCCTACGCCGGGGGGAGGCAGGAGTGCACTAAGGATGCGCTCACTAGGGAACTTAATAAGGTAAGCTTTATGAATGAACGAATGAATGAATGAAAATACTTATTATTGAGACTCGAGTCTATATAAAAATATTCTAATTTCTTTACACAAACACTGCTAAAAACCTCAGCAGGCTGAATGATGTTAATCTAACTAATTTCGGTTAAGGCGACCGGTTTAATTCCTATTCTGACGAAAGTGTGATCTCGTGTGAATTATGTATCCATTGTTCTAAAAATTGCTGATCGAATGAAAGATTGTAAAAGAAAAAAACAAACTATCAGTCCTAGTTAGATATGTTAATAAGGCCCTATTAAGCCCCATAAATTCCCGTCCGCGGGTCATTTATCAGGGATTTTGGGCATGTATTAGGAATTTTGCCATCTCTAGTTCCTTGTTTAAAGCTAGTGGATGTCACAAGTGCTCATTAAAAATATTCTCTCGAAGTTATCTCCCATGGGTTCTGAACCTAGCACTTTACTATTTAAATTGTGTTCGTGTTACAGGCGTGGGTGGGTGTATCCTTCGACACAGATCCCCAGAGCCCGGGGTTACAATTCCCCGGTATTGCTACGGGGAACTGGGGCTGCGGGGCTTTCGGTGGAACCCCACATCTCAAGTGTTTGTTACAACTAATGGCTTGCGCTCAGGCTAGGAGGCCGATGGCGTATTACACTTTCGGAGATTCGCAGCTGAGAGATGATATTGTGAATATCTATAATTTGTTGGCGAGGTATAATGTGACTGTAGGTAAGTACTTAGATTCCAAGTTATTAATTATATATGATAAATTTATATATAATTCCAAATTATATATATGCTATTAAATATCTCAATATGTAATAGAAGAAACTGACTGACAGACATATCAACGCACAGGCCAAACCACTGGGTCTACCCCAAATTTGGCACATAAGTTCCGTATGAGTTCTAGGGGTGTACTAAGAAAGGATTGTTCAAAACTCACCCCAAAAGACGTTGAAATGTAGAACTCGTGGGCGAAGCCGCGGGCGGAACCAAGTCTCGTATAAAATTATTAGCCTTAATGCTTTTGATATAGCTTAATAATTGTTATATAAAATCTACAACTAGGACTAAACAGCTTAACGTTTCATTCGAGATATCTAAACCCTCAGAAAGAAATCCTAATAAGCCGTCACTCATAGAAAATCTGTATTGGATGTGGGACCGAGGGAAACTCGCCAAGACTTCTTAATTTGACAATCGATTCAAAATCTCTGTCTGCCCACAAGGTCTGAGCGTAAAAAGGAATTTAAATAAAAATGTTTTATGTTTTCAGGACAACTATACAAACTTTTGATCAAATTCTCTGAGACAAAAAGTGTATCACTATCACGATTGCACCAATACATAGAGAAGTCTCTTCGTGGCGGAGAAACTCCGTTAGCACCAACTATGTTCAAAATTAACTCGACTAAAGAGGAGGAAATGGATACTGTAAGTTGATATTTGGTTAATTTCCAAAATAATTAATAGATGAAGCCGATGTTGACGTCTACGTCTACACACAACCTCCACAGAGACTGACGCCAACCATATTTAAATCTATAATCAGGGCGGCAGGTAATTGCAATTTTTGTAAGTCGAAAAAACCCATACTCAAAATAACACTGACTGATTTAAACAATGAACAATACTGTGATTATTTATTTGCTTTTCGCGTTTAAACCACTGAATTTAGGTTAAATTTTAAATGAATACATGCATATGTAGAGTTAATGGTTTATCCAGGACATCAAAACTAAAGGGTATAAAAGTTTGTATTACACTAAATCACTGTAAGATCATTCGATTGTCTCCGGAATAGTTTGACTTACTCGACTGTGCTAAATTAGGGCTAGCGTTTTTGCGCGATAAAAGATATATGTGCGAGCTGAAAATAAATAAAGCCTTTTTATTGCAGAGTTTATCAGAAGCGGCGCCAGTAACGGCTTTAGAGAAAGCATTAAACAACTCGCCTGACCTGTTCTCACAAGATGAAGTTCAACAAACCATCAAACACTTAAACGGACAAACAGACACAAAAGGAAACAACTACGCCAGTGAACCAATTTCTATACATAGTTCTAGTTCTTTGTCATTATTTGATACAATAATACAAATGGAAGAAAATGAGGCTAAAATCAATGCGTTGATGGATAGTCAATCTACATTGTTTCCTAAACAAAATTCATTACCGGCTAATCAAAGTACAGTATTGGCTAAAGAGAGTGCAATGCAGGCTAATCAAAGTCCATTGGCTTCTAGTAATAGTTCAGTCCCGTCTAATCAAAGTCCATTGGCGTCTAATCACAGTTCATTCCCGTCTAATCAAAGTCAACTGGCTAATCAAAGTTCGTTGCCGTCTAATCTAAGTTCATTGCTGTCTAATCACAGTTCATTACCGGCTGATCAAAGTTCATTGCAGTCTAATCACAGTTCATTGCCGTCTAATCACAGTTCATTGCCGTCTAATCACAGTTCATTGCCGTCTAATCACAGAACATTGCCGGCTAGTCATAGTCCATTAAAGACAAATCATAGTTCATTGCCGGCTTATCAAAATAATTTACTGGCTAATCAGAGTAAGAGAATGTCACTAACCGACTCAAATCAGTCAATCAATGAAGAAAAGTTAGACGCAGCCACAGAATTGAAAAAGAAAATTAGTAAAAAAATAACAGATTATTTTAGTAAAAAGTCCGTTTGATTGGGTATGTATTTGTTTTAATTTATTATTTATTTTTATGACTGTTAAGAAATCTTTTACTTCAATGTTGTTGAAGTATTATTTTAGATGAAATAACGAATTGTGAATTATCTTGATACCTGACAGCTGAGAGAGATTATGTTCTTCGCGGAATATCTTGTATCTGAGATAAATTGCTTCATTTCTCGTATATAAAAAGCAGATTTTAACAGGAGTTTACGTCAGTTATGGGCTGGAACATGACTTAAAGACAGAACAGCAAGCGACTAAAAAGGCACTGTCTAAATGGGGACAACTATCTTCAGGACAATCTAATGTAGTGTATTTTCTTGTGGCTTACTGTCCTGTCTCACTGTCCCGTCTCACTGTCCTGTCCCGATAATAGTCCGTGTGTAAATGGCCCATTACGGTGTTGTTAGATTCTTTTCATGAATCCGTGTTTTAAGAGGATTTAATTAATAGAACAAAATCGCTGAATTACGGCCCTAATTTTTATATGAATGATAATGATATTTTAATGTGAATGATATCACTAGTGAATTGGTTAAAACACTGTTTTGAAAAACCCTTTTTTTAGCCTATTCTCTTTTTCGTATTGTATTTTGCTATGTAACATGTATGGAATGTGATAAATCAAATATTACGGGATTGTAACATACGATTTTTAAGTTGGATTCAAAACTGAGATTTTAAAATGCAGCTGTATTTTATTGTTGTAGGTTAATTGTAATGTATTTATATATCCATGTTTGGCGTAGCCTCTTATTTTAGAGAAAATAAAATGTTATTTTCTGAAATAGTCTTGCTTAAGTTTATTTGCAAATTGCGGACCCCGCAGACGTCGTCCTACCCGGTAGAGCAGTGTCACCTACCGGGTCTGAAAATAGATCAATACCGATTCTCAGACCTACCGAATATACATAGATATAAGATTTCATAAAAATCAGTCATTCGGAGAAGTTTATTTTTTATTTTTTTTATCTGCGTAAGAACCATCCTCGTACTTCAAGGAATATTCTAAAACAAGAATTAGTGAAGTCGGTTCATCCGTTCTCGAGTTTTGCAGTTAGCAACACATTTAGTGATTTATTTTTATTTTATAGGTAGGTAATTGATAAAAAAATTCACTATCCATCTAACCTAACCTAACCTTACTGAATAACAATCAAAATAAACGTCAGGTCACATGATTAAAATTAAGTAGAAGTAAAGAACCTTACCTAATGCGTCGATATTTTTTCTGTATTACCTTCCGGGAAAGTACCCAGAAGGATAGCAGCAATTCGTTGGATGGCAATTGTTGCCCTAAACACGAGCCAGCGTTGAACACGTGTGTTGTCAATTGGGTGTTTTGAAAACTTCTAGAAAAGGGAACAGTCTTGGGGCCAAAGACGTAATTATCGGTGAGGTTTGAGTATAAAACAGTGGAATGTCTGGAATTTAATATCCACTGACAAATTTTTTAATGTTAGGCACAAAAAGTTCATTCTACCTAAGTACCTATAGGTCGATTGCCTTCAATTGTCAATTGTTTTGACTTAGTTTCTTTTCACTCGTTGCACGTGTCCGCGCTATAATAATATAAAATAGTGTTATGAACGCACCATATAGGTGCGTTAGAGGTTCGAGAGGTTAAGGCCGCTTAGCGCTCTTAAAAGATGCGAAGAATAATAAAACTTTTCAAATAAAACACACACAGTAATATATTTAAAATTATTTATTATCGTTTCATATTTCTAGCATACTAAACGTAATAAGTGTATAATAATAAATAATTGAATAGTAATTTAGTTTTGAAATATTCAGTAATATACATATCATAATTTGATAATAGGTGTTCCAGAATTTCAACTAAATTAGACATGCAAAGTAGGCGAAGTATTATTGTAATAGTTTCATAATAACGTGAATCTATCAACTTATTCCACATTGGCTAACTATTCATCTGCTTATAACTATACACTAATAATAAGTTAATAATTAATAAATGTAAATAAAAAAAATGAACGATTTACTAGCGACGTTCCGAAAGTGATTAAAACACTCTTTAATTATTTATTTTTTTACAAATCTTTGGCGAACTATAACAATATAATATGAGAATAAACATTTCATGGCTAGCTATCAACTGGAGCGTTCACTCTCAGCGTGTCGGAACAAAATGTTACAGCTATCATACTTTATGACAACCACACATTCAGACGGAAACATTGACACATTTTATACATCTGAACCGACAAATTAAAACCGATAAATTAAAATTTAAGTACATATTTTGACTATTAATTGTGGAGTTTTAGACATGGGGTATGTGTGTTCGAAGTAACGGACACTGATTCGTAAGTTGGAAGGCAGGTATATAATTACTTAAAAACATACGGTCGTATTCATAAAAATCTTATAAGACTCTTTAGTTAAAATGGACTTTGTGTCTTTCTTACTGATATAAATGTCAAAATGACAGACAAAGATAAACTAATTATAAACCTATTTTAGCTATAATGCGCTTATAAGACGTTTATGAATACGGGGGATAGATGTTTAATACATTATGTTCATAGTATACTAAAATGCGGAAATCAAATGTTGTTTTAGTTATTGTTAATTTAGTAAAATTTGAGTTTAATTCTTAGACAGAAGTCTTCAAATATCCATGTCTAAAATTCCGTTTTGTACAAAAAAATACAAACTCGACTAGGGATATTTTAAAAGCCTTTAAACTCTATAATAATTTGAAAACTGTTATTTTGAGAAATTACAAACAAGAAAACACATACTACTTTATATATTACAAAACAATTTTAGTTTGAAAATTGAATAAAAAGAACTGCTTTGCACCTATTATGTGTATAAATTTTTAGTAAAATTTTTTGTATTGCACTTTTTAATAAAATTAAACCGTTATTCATTATTATTAATTTTAAATGTTATACTTATAAAGCGTTGTCAATGTTTCTGTATGAACAAGTTTATACTTCACAGATCGTGGTAACACAATCTTAAAACAATAATTTATCTACCGCATTAAGTTAACTAAATTGTTATCTATAGATACAACAATTTGGGGCCAGTTGTAGCGTAGAACAAATAATTAGCTCTGTACAAATTTATTTATACATCGCCGACGCATCGACGTATGAGGTCTATCGGTCGACAGCCTGGATGTTGATGTCGATAGATAGATACCCAATATTACTTTAATGTTTAAAAATGATACAAAATGTATTGAGAATAACAGATTTGTTTAAAGTAATAGTAAATTTGTATTTATATCCAATTCCTTTTATTATATTTTGTACAATTTTCAATAAATAATATACATATACCTATATCTATCGACATCAACATAATTTGACCTAACATCTAATAATACAATATTAACAAAATAAAATTACTTAATAATTATAAAATAAAATTAGTTAATGGCATTATATTGTACAATGATGGTAACGATATCGACTTAGGTCAGCAACGTAAGGAATCGAGTGTCATAAAGATATTAGGTTGTATGGACGATTATTAAAAGCGTATATCACAGGCACCGATTGAGGTGTCCCTTTGCTAAGCTATACATTTGTAAACAGGCGAGGTACTGTACAGGAACATTCGAGAACACTTAACAATTTAATATAGGGTATTATTATATATTATTATATTATTAATAGAAATTAAAATGTGAATCCAAAGTTAATTCGACTAAGTCGCTTCCATGTCCTTCCTGTATATTACATGTGTGAATGAAAAACTTAGAATTTAAATGTAGGTTTTTTAAAGGTTCTTAGTTTCTAGTTTATATAACTATTTGTGAATGACACAAAAATTACTAGTTGGTAGTAGTAAGTCCTCGAACAATCCTGAACGCACCCTCCCGTAGCTTACTCTTAAACTATTCCATTATAAGTTATCCAGAACAGTGCGCGGGACATAGTTCATGAGTATCTCATTGGTTCAGTTTCATTCGGCGACTGAAACACAAGACTTCGAATATTTGTACCTTTATCAGAAATTCTTAATAGATTTCAATAGTTTTGTGGTCAGAATTTTAGTATTATCTACCCTATTCGGTTCAGTCGCCTACAAAAGTCGACCTTTAACTTCTATTTTACAAAATGGCCAATGTTACCATTCTACAAACGGTAAATGATTATGATTTCGACTTAGCATTAACACAGCGACACCCTGTCACCCGCCCGGGCGGACCCGGGGCAAAAGGCTAGTAAGCTCCTAAAGATATGACGTCTTATTTATGTACAAATCGAATTATTGTGGAACTAATACACGCAAACACCGCGTCGAGCCGACGGGCTCTATCTAAAAGTTAGTTTAAAAAGCGTATATCTACATTTAATAATGTTTAAATGGCAGTTAAGTTTAAATCATCGTCTACTCTACGTATAATCCGATTACACCTCGCGTTAAGTGCTCGGTGTAACGGTTCTAATGATTAAATATAAATTTGAACGTTGTCGACGTTTATCGAAGGCATCGACATGTGCCGCCAGCTCGAGGCGGTCGCTTGAACGTTTAATAATCTTGTGACGTCTGTGCTGAGTGGACAGTCCTTTACAATACGCCCTACATACCGTTCGGGTTAGTCGAAGCGAAAAATTGCATCGGTTATATAGTTGAGATGCTTACGGACGGCGCGAAACTAGACATTTAGACTGCTACTGCAATAGTGCTTAAATGGTGTAGAATAGTGTTCTATTAGTCTGGCACTGATATTTTTTGTCATCTGTGACAAAAAAGGTTCTTTAAATTGTCAAACAACATAAAGTACCTATATTAGTGCCAGACCATTGAAATGGTATTCTGCTACAATTCTAGCACAAGTGCAACAGCAGACTGAGAGTCCTTCGCTCGCCCCACACAGTTGCGGGGCGATCACACCTCTAACATTATCAGAACTAAAGTTACAGAGTCTACTTAACCGTACTCCAACAACTGCCCTAACTTTACTTCCTAACTTAACCGACGGTTTACATCATTCGACACGTCCTCTACCGACCTATACCGATCATTAAATTATGACGATTTATTAAATCTTAACTAATCTAAAGGTAAATACGTGATGCAGTAACAATATTCTGGATAACTTATTAAACAAATTAAATTATATTAATTTATTTGATCATACATTATAATATAACATAGTAGTTTTACGTCAAAATATGTCAATCTAATAAGTTACGAGTAGGAATTATAGACAGGGCGCACGTTCCGATGCTCGCCTGGTCTAGGGCGGCTAAACGAACGGTAACCGACAGGTCTGAGTACACAGATTAGACACAGTACGTGTAAATAGAATAAATTATAATAAAGAACGAGTGCTTGAAGCTAAACTATGCTAAGCGATAGAAAAAATAAATAACGGAAAAGAGATATGACTAGATCATTTTGTTCAATACTAGATCCTACAATTCATAAAAGCACTATGCGCCTCTCTCCATATCTTTATTATATAAATAGATATAATAATATGATTAATTATTTCAAATTCTAATGTTTGTTTTTTATTCTGATTAAAATATTGGCATTCATCTTATGTACTAACTAGCATCGAACGGTGTTTAGTCATAGTTGTATATTGTGGGCGGACGACGGGCGCCACCCTCGCACCATCCGACGATCTAAACTAACTACATCCCCTACAACGATCCTTCTCGCGTCGCATACTTATCGAACGATCCGAACGACCCGAGTGCCGCGACCGCTACACCGATCGAGTATGCGAACGATATAAATATTCTATAAAATTTCAGGAATCAAATAGTTTATTAAGAAATTCGATTTCGTAATACTAAGATGTTAGTAGGCGCTACGCCCACGCACGTAGTGACGTGGCACGTGCGCGGGCGCCGCGACAAGTGAGTGAGGATACTTGAGTGCCGAGCGAGGCACAACACAACGAGGAAGCGAAGCGCTGCAGCGCTGCCTCGGAGTCGATGCAGATGGCAGCCGCGGGATGAGGTGAGCGTTACCTACGTAGTAGTACAAAAGTGGCGACAGACTATCGGTGGACCCGAGTGTTGCGGGACAGTGCCACGTTGGAGAGTATGGCGACGTCTGCCTACGTGAAAAACGTTTAGATACATTTAAATAATTGCAAAGCATACCCTGTATCCTAGAATCACTTTATGGGCGATCGATTTATACATTTGGAGAGGACTCGATGATCTATTACGAACGTTCGTCTCACCGCAATATCTATATCTTTAGGGAATTTAATTTTAATCAGTATAAAGATATAAGTACACAATATTATTAATCGGTCCCGAGGCGGGGCCCGGGCGCGATACGCCTACATTACCCACGAGGTGATATAATCGTTAGTCGATATATATACTAATTATGTATACGTGATCCGGTTTGGCATCGAGTTATACGAGTACGTGTAACGTAACCTAACGGTGGCGCGGGCAGCGAGCCGCGAGCTTCGACAGCCGCGACATCTAACAAGCCAACTAACTATGTATTGCACAAACTGACAGACAAAACAACTAAATACGCTTAAACTATATACTGTTTTTGTTCGCTTATCATTTCGAAACACGGCTTACTCGTAAATCATAAACGCCTAAAACTAGAATATTATATCAATATAATATAATTATTTGTGTAAATATAAAATTCTATGTGTTGTGTTTAGTTTAATATTTGACTAGAGGCGGGCGGCGCTCTGGACGCCCGCGCGCACACGATATATCTAAGGTATCTCAGTATTATTTATATTATATTGGTACCTTTTGATTATGAATCTATTTTTGTCTGTATAGAAATTACACTAGTTTTGTATTTGTTACATCGCGCTCCACTCACTGTTGACTCCCCGGACGTGTCAGTTATTGTATCAACACCTTATCACGAATAGTTTATATGTTATAATATGTATAGACACACACACACCAATGCTCAAATAAAATTGGGAAAGCGCGCTCCATAACAATTGACATCGCTAGTTAGCGAGACCGCCGCTAGGGGGCCCAGGCTACCCATTTTGAATACAACTGCAAAATTTAGTACTAGCTCAAAATCCATGAAGTG
Organism: Meganola albula; assembly: GCA_936450015.1. Taxonomy (NCBI): domain Eukaryota; kingdom Metazoa; phylum Arthropoda; class Insecta; order Lepidoptera; family Nolidae; genus Meganola; species Meganola albula. Next base: position 12,367,429 of record OW388146.1, on the reverse strand, counting down.
TTATATGATAGTATTTCAAAGAATTAGGAGGTATTTTCTGAAATTTCCTTGTGTATGTACAAAAATAAATTATTTTTTTTCTTTAGAGAAAATTTCCGAAAGTGCCCCAGGTATTTCTGTTTGATAGACTTGAATGATACCACTTCATGGTTGGGTAATTCGAAACAGTGTTTGTTTAAAATAATAAGGCAAGATTTTGACTTAGTATATGTTAGGTGCGGATATGGCCCCTTGCGGTCGGCAGGAGCTTAACTTAAATGCAATAGAGACAAACGGCCTGTACAGTCCATTATGTTGATATTATACATTTTTATATCACAGCCCATTTTGGAATTTACAACACATAAACACGATCTTTTGAAACGAAGGCCTAAGTATTCGATCTTATGTTGAAGTGCACTTACATTTGTACACAGCGTTCATTACAACATTTAAATTTTGTTAACAACTCGTTTCACTAACGTAGGTTTGTGAGCGCTGGCCGTACCGGCCGTAGACACGCGGACTGTGTAGCTAACTATATGGCGACTGTGTGGACGCGGGTTTATTTTCAACGTGGAGTTTGGTATTGGGTTACAGTTTATTGAGACATTAATTACACGAGACCCAGGCATTACAATTCATTGAACTAAGACAGTAACTGTAGTAATATCTACAACAGGCGATCAAAAGCATTACCAGACTGACTCCATAATATGAGAAAGTGAGAACATTGAAGTAATTTTGGTCTCCAGTTACGGATAGTTTGTACACTTATAGAAAATGTAATATAATAGGTAGGTAGTTATTTATAATAGGTGCCTTTATGGATTCGTATAAATAATCAGTAACAAGTCAAGTCAGTCTGGTGTTCTATATATATCTAGATGTCAATACTGCAATATGTGTTGCATTTGCCCTCGTGTAAACATTTCCCGAAGTGGCGTGTCCGCCGGTAGGCCAATAAGCCCGCAGAGACAACAGTGCGCGGCGCGTGACGTCACGCAACAAACAACAACTGCGCGTGCGCATCACGCGCCGCTGCCGCTACACTTGTTGCAATATACACAATAGTTAAAATACATTATTTTTTTCTTACATTTTCAACTTACTTAATAAATTCAGTTTGGCTTAGTTCAAGCAAATAACTAGTATAATAAATTTATGTTAAAAGTTTCAGTTAAACATTAAGTACTTAGAAGTAGAAGTATGATTACGAATGACAAAATTTTATAACGTGTCATTTTTATAATAATAATAATAATTTAATCAAAGTTAATAAATTGTATATGTAATAATATAATAGAGTAATTTAATGATTAATCGATAATGATAAGAATGAAGCATTCCTACTTGCTGATTTAATAAATTACTTTTAACTAATTTAGTATACTTGCCGAGTGGGCTTCGCATAATTGTTTAAGTAAGTAGGTAGGTAATGATATTTGCTATACAATAAAAGTTTATTAATTCCCTTGGAATTGTCGATAATACGCGACTAGGCGCACCCCGGGCGTGCCGTACATCATGGCAGCTTGCTGAAACATAAACAACACTCGTTAATCATAATAATCATACAACTGTTATAGTACTCATCTTTTTTTTTTTAATTTATTTCTTAACAAGAAGATACAACTTTTGTCTTAAGATTAAGGCCTGCCAAACTGCGCAGCAGTTTATAGCCCCCTTTAAATTATATTGTGGCTAAAGGGGTATATAAGGTGTTAGTTAATTGATGTGTCAAACTTTTCTAGAGCACATGATATCTAAAAAAAAACATAATACAAGAAAAAAATATTTTTGTTTTTAATGTTTTACGAAGAAAACATATTTTCTATGAAAATTCTTCCGCGTACAGTACCTAACGTACAATGCGATGATATAGAAAGGTACCGTACAGATAGCATAGGTACCTAATTAATAATTTACGCTGAATACAAATTATTGCATATCTTCAAAGTTTAGCTTATTTAAAAAAAAATGTGCGTGTACTTTGTACGCGCATGAGAAGTTATAGGTACTTCTTTGGCATCATTAAATAAGCAGACAGCTTCATACTGTTAATTTTGTGTCACAGATGCGCGCGCATCTTAAAATTTCACTCTTATCATTTTTTCATAACGCGCCTAAAGAAGTATAACTTCAAAAATCTGGCGTTTATTCTTGGAATATTTAATTAAGCAACCCCTTACATTTGTAACACTTAATTTATTAACACCTTGTAGGTATAAGGGAGTATATAAGAGGGTAACTCACCAATAAGAGATGTTGTGCGCGCGGGGACGGGTGTGAGGGTTAGTAAGGACGGTTGGCGTCCTTTGGCCTCTTCAGCTGAACCTTCAGTCGCTTCATGCCGATCTGAAATCCGTTCATTGCCTGGATCGCCGCATGCGCAGACGCCGGGTTGTCGAACGATACGAAACCTGGAATATTTTACATACAATTTGTTATTTAAGGTGCCATCTTTGCCCAATTATGTTTAAACCTCTGGTACACAATAACTCTCATTTACTCTTAAGATTGTTGAGAGAAGACAACATCCTAACCTACTTAAAACACAAAAAACCATTAGTAAATCTAGAGATTCAACCAAAGTAGTAATATCATATTGTAGAACTAGTCTCTGTAAAAATAATGTTTATCACATGTGTATTACAATTTATAACAAAGTACCAAAAAATATAAGAGAGTTTCCATTGCATAGGTCCAAAACAGAGTTAAACAAATGGCTGATACACAGCTGTGTTTATAATTTAAATGAATATCTAAAGTAAAATAGTATGTTTGTTTGTTTTATATTTGCATGCGTATGAATGGCGGAATATGGTTGTACTATATACATTTGTCACCTTTATTTGACCTGTATTCCATGCGAATAAATTATTTTGATTTTGATTTTGACATGTGCCCAGTTGTGGGACGCTAAAAATAAGGGTTAAAGTGAAGTGTGAAGTGATATAATAATAGAGAGCAAATCGATCGCCATCTAAGTACCTATGGATTATTTGATTGTTGAACCGGTCAGTGTACTACCAATCTTGGTAACGTTATACGTATCTTATTAATGTAAACCACGAGTTAATGTGACTAGATCTTAACAATGGGGCTGGTAACCCAGAGCACTTCGACCCAATGGGATCTTTTGTGCTTCGTGTGACAAATTGACTAGATACTATTGATAGGTACACCTACTCGATATTTTATTAATTCCAATAACATATAAAATAATGAAATAAGGTCGCGGGTTCGAATCCTGGTCGTGCCCACACATCTTTGTGTGCTCAATATCGGCGAAGGAAAACATCGTGAGGAAACCGGCATGTCTAAGAACTTATCCTTCGAGGACAAGTGACATCCACCAACCCGCACTTGGCCAGCGTGTGTGGATTAAGGCATAAGCTCTCTCAACTCATAAGATAGTTGGAGAAGACCAGAGTCCAGCAGTGGAACACTAAAAAGGGTTGAAAATACTGACCGAAACATTTGCTCTGATTAGTAGCTCGATCAATAAACACTTTGCTGCTGATCACGTTCCCGAACGGCAGAAACATCTGCATCAGTTCCGCGTCTCCGAACTCCTGGGGTAGGTGGTAGATGAACAGGTTACAGCCCTCGGGGCCTGAGATCGAGCAGCCTGGGAACATAAGATAATCTTTAAAGAACTCACAAATCTGCCCTTGAACTAGATGACGAGGGGGTTTTGTTAAAAAAGGGGGAGTTTTTAATTATTTCAGAAAGGCTATTAAAAAGCTATTAAGTGTTCCAAGCTTAATATGAGAATCAGAAGGCTAATTCACGTCATTAAATAAGTTCAGTAGCAGTGCAGTTGCAGTTAAGTTTCGATCAAAACAGCCCTTTTCGTATTCTAGTAATTTTGACAACCGCTGTTTGATACGCTCGCGTTGAGTTCGCGTCACGCGAGCGCTTAAGACTAGATATTACAAAATTTAGATTTTATTAATTTTTGAGTTTCATAATGACTTATAAATTTTGTGGTATTAAACCAATTAACACCCAATAACTTATAATATAACCCTACTCAATTTGATATGCCATCGAGTGGCTCAATGATTAACTAATCAGATTGTACCTCATTAAAAAAAAAACCTTTTTTTATTGTGGGTAAACTTTAAACTTTGCTTTGTGTTAATTTATCATGTAGGCTTTGTAAAGTTAAAAATAATGAGGTTAAGATGATTAAATAGGTAAGGACCTAATTGTTATATCTAAAAAGTAAGAAGCGTTCATATACAGTTACAGGTTATGAAATAAGTATATATTTTTTAAACATCTAAAAGCAATTATAGTTTAACATTTATTTTGACATTTAACATACATTACATAGGTTCATTCTACAAAGTGCGACAGACTAAGCGAATGCGAGTGAAGAATCGAGCAGTAAAACAAGCAGATAGAACTTTTGTATGTCACTGTATAGTAAAGAACATAGCAACCAAGTTCTCCAACTAAAACATTAATAAGCTTAATTAAAATTTTTCATACATAATTGTTAGAAATTCAAAAAACCTTTAATTTTAATGAATTTTACAGGCGTAGAAATCAGTAGCGTATTGTAAGATATGGCACGCCTGGATTCGTTACCACACCAATACTATTGGCTTTAAATGGCTTTAAAGCGATTATCAGTATACTTTTGACCACCGATTATAAAACTTGTTTGAAACGTCAAGCCAAACAAACGGTGAGCAAAAGTTTAGTTAATAAAACGACCGAAATTGCCCTGGCTTCTTTAGTTTTGGGTTAAATACGCCACTGAAATAAATATTAGACACAGAAAAATGAGCTTCTTAGTCTTCAAGGTCGGGGTTAGTGATGACGTCACCTCGGAGCTCCACTTACCTTCTCTCTGCGCGGGCGCAATAGTCGAAATTGGTGGAGCGATCGGCTGCGGATACTGCCCATATACCGCTGGGTAAGCTGTCGAACATTAAGTTGCACATTTACACATTTAACACCTAATATTTGCGGTACAAACATGCAAACATTTGTATTCAAAGCCATATTTAACTACATCACACATGTTTATTAATTGATACATTTTTTTAAAGTCGTATTTGATCGTTTAAAATAATATAATTTTGATGATTTTGGGTAACATCGAACATAAACTACTATTGGGTATGTGACTGATGTTAAGGCGCAGGCACCAGTTGCCGGTCAAATAGTTTACTCAAAGTTTTGTCTCTTTCTTACTTTATATTATGTGACAAAGACAAAACTTGTGAATAAGCTACCCGACACTTATCATTAGCTGGTGAAATTGGCGCTAAATATTGTTATAATAACATGCAGATAAAAGTATTACGACAATTCGAAAAAAATCTTTCCAAGATCTTTCTTGCTAACTGGAGATTTGCGTGTAATTTATAAAGTGGTACAGTTCTGTGACGTCACAGAACTCTTTCTGTCTCTAATTTTAAACCAGGTTACATGTGAGACAAAATGCTTCGTTTTAACATTTAAAAATATCGTCAAATACCCAATGTACAAATAACCACAATTATTATTATATCAAGTAGCATGATTTGAACAGCGCACTGTATCTTAAACATAATACAATAATATTCCAGTGACGAGAACATCCATACTGTAACAATATTTTATATTCATTCAACATAGATTACTTATTAGATATACCAACACTCATTCATACATTGTATATATCAGCAGCCAACTGTTGCTAAATGAATTTAGAAATTAAAAAAAAAAACAGCATTGAGTTTGAATTTTGTCGTCTCATTTTGTATGAAGAAATTGTACAGCGCCTCTAGAGGCCTTTTTTTAAACACTTCTTTATACAAACTACAGCGCTTGCGATAAAACTCACACTCAGAACTCTGTATCCAAAACGTATTTATTTGGAACATTTATTAAGTAAACGTGTTTAATATTTATTTAGCAACAAATGATGACATGTATAATTAAACCTGACCAATACTGCAGTAGTTTCTAATAAAATCAGACTTCACTACTAAAAAAAACATTTTTAGGGGCGTACAATTCGAATACCTAAAATCTCCTCCACAGCGCTGACTTATTTTTGTGTGTTCCTTTTAAACAGACATTAGAATTTCGTCTAAGGCTAAATGTGGGTATTCTGACACATAAAATTGTTTCCTAGAGCATTTCACTAGGTGGCGCTGTCAAGATTCCATACAAATACTCGGTTATGCTCTATCCTTTGACTGGTTTAAAAATAACTGACAAGTAGACAGTATTGGTCAGGTGTGAAGCGTGAAGCGTTGGGAGTACAGGGGCTCGACACTCACCTACTCCGGGAAAGGGTTGCATACCGGCGTACGGCTGCAGCGCTGTTTCGGTGTTAGCTAGCCCTTGCGCTGTTACTGGCACTGCTGTCGATGGTAACAAATGTTTCATTCTTGACCCTTTATGGATTTTCGATTTTATATGAGGAAAATGGAAGAAAATTAGTAAAAGATACAGTGCGACATATAAGAATAGAACTCGGTAACATTAGGAACTGACATTTTTATGGTGTGTGGCGCCTTATTTGATTTTCTACTTTTTTATGTTGCACTGTATCTACGGTAGTAAAATATAGGATAGGACAATCTGATTAAAGTATTAGTAGGGGATTTTCTTTAGACGACAGGCTAATATCGAATTATATAAGGTGAATCGGAAAGGGTATTCTACGTATTAGAGCCATATGCATAAGTACTGTGAAGATTCAATTTTAGTAAATCAATTAGAAAGATAAAGAATATCCCCTACAAAATAATCCTAATTTTTGAAAAGACCGCCAATTGTCATTCAGTTGTCATATATTTTAGTAGGTCAAGGAGAGTTAAAAATAACAAACAGCTGTTTCAAAAATCGTATCAAAATATAATGCAAATTTATTTCTGACTTCACATAGTCATTAGTAATGACAAGAAGAATGGTTACTTTTTTGTTTTTTTTTATCGTTTAGTGTAGTGTGTATGTAGTATAGCCTTACAACCTCAGTTCAGGTTGTATCGGTCTCGCGAAAATGTTACATTAGTTATTTCTTCTGTATTAAGTCTATCAAATGATTATAGGTTAGTAAGCAGTCGTGTGGTCTCGTAGTCACTTGTAAAACAGCTCCGCGAATCTTTTGGATAACTTCCAAGTACCATCAGTGATCCGCGATCCGACAACTAACAACCTGTGATCTGAGCTTTAAGTGAAACGTTCAAGATAAGGATAGACTATGAACCATGACCAGACCAGACCAATCAATCTGGAACTAAATTATATCTGGCCAAGTCAAGATGACCTGCTGGCCTTGCAGTGGACAAGCGGCTATAGTATTTAACTGTTTGTGACGTAATAAATACTCACGTCCAGAGAAAGTTTGGTGGATGCCATTGGTGTAGACAGCGTCCTGCGGTGTATGCTGACCGTTGGGCGTCTGCGCAGCCATATTGAACCCAGGCATGGTCGGCGATGGCAATGATGGAAGAGAGCCGTTCAATGGCTGCCCGCCCCCCGTGCCTATCGCCAAACCAGAGAAGTTATCTGCAATAAAAACAGACGACATTCCGGATAATTGAAATACGAGAGCTACAGGTAATCCTGGATAGCAAAACTGGCAGTATTCCAGACTATCGATCAAAATTGGCTTATTCAAAATAGTGGTATCAAGAGAGGGCCGAGATGTAACGTCCAAGTTTCGATGATTCTGAGACATGCCACGTTCCTAACGATATTCTTTCGTATTAATTTTTTTAAGCACGTGTTTAATACGGTTTAGAGTTAAATAGCGCTGACTATGCCAACTGGGCTCAGAAGTGTCTCAAGTGTCTTTTCCATTCCTACATTTATCTGCCTCATCTATCTTGCTCCTGCAGACAGTAGATCTAGTTTACCTAATTATATATATTTATTACTATGAAATTGACAAACCACCAAACGGCCCACCTGATGGTAAATGATCACCGTAGAATACTTGAAACACTAGAGGCATCAATACCGCCTTACCAACTTTTTAGATGTCGACGGACCTGACTGCCTTACACTCAGAAACACAAGCAAAAGTTGTTACACTTATTCTGTTAGGTGGAGGTACTTCCTTAGTTGGTCTGCCCATAGAGCTATGAAAATCCCTGTGTTCTACCTATGTCATATAAGTAAAAAAATAATAAAAGATAAGTAGTACTCACCCGAGGTAGGAGGGACAACGGAGTTGGCCATACCGTTGAGTGCATGTGAGGCGAGCGCAGTCATCGGACTGATGTAGCCTTGCGCAGTCGCTGCTACCATCAATGCAGCTTGCTGTTGTACGGGATCAAACTACTTAAAATTAGTATCACGTCGAAATTAAACACTATACCCTAAATACATACATACCCCGATTCTCGCGATTTAGAGAATTAACTTTAATATACAAATGTCGAAAAAATTAAGGAAACCAATGAAATGCTTATTTATTTTCGACTTTTATATCTGTTATAGATAAATGCCTTTAACCTAAGTCTAGGAGCCCTGGTCATGGAGCGCCTATTTATTAGAGGCGGCTATGTGAATTAAACTACATGCTACGGTAAAAGTGCATTCACTACCCCGATTACATGATCAGCGTGTATAAAGTCTAAATATTTTCACTATTTTATTACACTATGCTATTTTCATAGTCACTATACTCATATAGTTGAGAGTAGATAGGCCCAGCTGTGGGTTGTTGCTTTGTGATGTAAAGCGTAGACTAAAAGCCGTATATGTAATGAATGATTGAATTAAGTTCAGAAGGCTGTAATATGCCAGAAAATAAGTCTCGGCCCTATACCGATACAAGTAGAAGTATTACATGAGAACATTTAGGTAAGTCGACGCGTTAAGAGTTTACAATTTATGACCACGGAAATAAGATTAGCCTCACAAGGCTATGTTACGTAATAATACAAAGCACACAATTTAGCACCAAGGCTTACTGTAATCCGAGTATTTGCTCAGTCGACTCAACAGATGTTATATGACTATTAGCTAATCCGTTGGAATAACATATCAGTTTACACTCGTGTGTGAATCACATCAATCAACAGCTCAACCCACTTATTTTAAGGGTGCTACGTCAAAATACGTAAAATTATTAGCTGGTAGCAATATATTTGTTGTTATTAGATGTTCTAAAGAAATAATTTCATGTTATCAAGTACCTAGTATATTAGTAGCACGTGATCAAGTAGTATTTTATTAGCATGGGCAAATCGCGTAGCTTTTTTGTAGGATATATGCAGAGTTCTCGTAGCGCTCTTTCAGCGTAGCATATTCGTTCAAAGTTAGAACGAATGATACGATGTGATGTACTACGATGAGATAGTATTTTCGTAGTAGTGTAGGTAGATTGTAGTGGAGTGCCGTAGTATTTTCGTAGCAGACTTTTGTAGCGTTCTCGTAGCAGTCTTTTGGCGTAGCATATTCGTAGTAAATTGACGTAGTAGCGTAGCTGTGTAGCATGCTCGTCGAGTAGCGCACCATTCTCATAGCATATCCCGATGTTTTATAGTGAGTAGCGTGTTCGTAATAGATCAATATAGCATTTTTATTGCACATCCTTGTCCTAATACGTCGAAGTTATACTTAAAGTTCCAGGGTTAGCAAGATAGCATGACGCGGCGTTTTTCATTCACAAAATGAGCCGCCACACCATACTATTGAAGTACCTTATTTCAAAATACTCATTAGCTACTTACTTGTTCAGTGATAACTTGCGCGTAGGTACTGTAGGCTCCGAACTGATTGAAGACGAAGGGATTAAGCAGACTCATGTTTCCAGCCATCTGCTGCATGCGCCGCAACTGCCGCTCCTTCTCTGTGTCCGCAAACTTCACCACTAGGCTCGATGAAGCGCCCTGGGAACAACATCAGAAAATACATCAAACATAATGTAGTTAGGTGAGTATTTGCTAAAAAAACGGGTTTGTTTTGAAAGGACTATAGTATTGTGCTGTATAACTTAGCTATTAACCTTTCAATATGATGAGTATCAGTCTTTTATAAACGTGACTGTGGGTCAAAATTTATAGTTGGTAACATCACACCCTGGGGAGTAAAGTAACCAGTCTATTCAACTCTATACAACGGTATCAAATAGCGAAATTAATCCAACCAGCTAAAGATACCGAGACCTCTTTAAAAATGCAACAGCCACGAGCCAGCCTGTGAATATTAAAATTGCAACGCAAAGTGCTCCCTAGACTAACAACGGCAATCCACAAACTAGGGTAGGCACAAAACGGTTCGCACAATACGAGCGTTCAGCGTTCGCATTCATTATGTATTTGCAGTGGCAGTGAGCAAAAATGAGTGTGCGGTAGGCCCGGGAAGTGCAACAGGTCGTGGCCCGCTTGCAACAAGTTATTTGGGCTCGCATCCAAAAATGCATCGGCCGAGACAGTGAGCTGCATGTCTGCGAAAGCCTTCCTGGCTTCTTTCCGAGTTCGGCTAAGTGCTAATTGACTTTAAATACGTGGCAATTGCACACACATTCGTTACGGTTTTACGGTTAGTTTGCGAATTTAGAACCGTTTATCCTCTTGAGAAATTAAGAAGACTATTGTTGATTATTAAAGAGAGGAAGAGTGGTTAGTTTTTTAGTCAGTCTTGTAGATTGTTCGAAAATATTGAACACGTATTTATGTAATTTTTTTTACGTAGTCTAAGTCTAAAAATAAGATCCATAGAGCCCAATGTCGCGTGATGTCACGTTCATAGAATAGTTTTCAATGATTGTGACGTAAAGAACTCCCACTCCTCAACTATAACGCAGAGTATTATTTTTATGAATTCGTAAAAGAAAAAAATACATGCTCGATTCTTTTTTAATAATCTACCTTAAAATAGAATTTCGATTTTGTACCCTGAGATCATGCCCTATAAAAGAAGTATTGAGAAGTATCTAGCAGTTTCTTGGGCAGACTGACAGCTTGACGTTCTCCCGCTGACATTTAGATGATGATGTTACTATTTGAAGTTACTCAAGAGTTGACTAGCAAAATTGATTACGGTGGCTTGGCGTGTCCGCTTCTAGCCTATGGAGTCGCAGGTTCATATCCCGCGCCGGACCAAAAAAAGTATTTTCTATTTTCTCAACATTATTCCGGAATCAGGAAGATGTGGTGTGATAAACCAATGCCTCAGAGAGCACGTGAAGTCGTTGGTCCTGCGCCCGCAATTTCTCTGGTCGTGTCGGTCAATTCATCCCACGGACTCTGAGAATGAAGGGGATAGAGAGTACCTACCTTGTGTTTGCTAACACTTTTGTGCACTATAATATTTCTTGCGTAGGTACCTGGATAGTCAGTTTAGACTGGCTGCCGTAACAAAATAGGTATCTATGACGATTTTTTTTTGTTTTGTCCGTCAGATAGGTAATTTAAAAAATATTGGTCACACAAAAACACAAATCTTTTTTTTGTGTGTTAGATAAGACAATTCAATTCAATACTTTATTGCGTTCCACAATGTTAATTAAATAAGGTGTTCAGTATAACAATTTTAGTATCAATTGTGAACCCTGTCGGGCACAGCAATATGTAGGAGAGAGGAGGAAGGTCGCACCTCTGTATGACGTAGCACACTCTCACTCCGAAACTTTAAAATAAATACACCTCTAACATCTATACTTTATAATATTATAAATGCGAATGTAAGTTTGTTTGTTACGCTTTCACGCAAAAACTACTGAACCGATTTGGATTAAATTGGGTATGGAGGTAGTTTGAGACCCGAGAAAGGACATAGGATAGTTTTTATCCGACTGCGCAAAAAGAAGGTAATGTTTTGGCGCGATAACCGACATTAACGCGGGCCAAGCCGCGGGCGGAAAGCTAGTTTTTTAAAAATCTTACATACGGTTCTAATTAAAATACGATTTTGCATGCCTTGTTATCATCCCTATTATTTTTGTTAAAAGAGTGATCAGATAACTGTACCAACGCACTTCAGCAATTAGTTAACCAAACAGCGTGCGACGTTTACGAGTAAGCAAGTTTGTAATTTAATGGAGTTGGTTAAGTCATTAAATTATTATTAACGTAAAAGATTAATGATAGAATTAAGGTTTCCCTAAATTTGCTTTCCCGGTTGATTAATGTTTGTAGGTTTCTGCAATGAACAAATACTTGTTTAAAAAGTTAGCCGAGAAATATTCGGTACAGTTGCTTCATAAGTAGCATTATCACAAAGTTATTAATATTAGTATCGAAAATAACACGTAAGGATGACATTTTATTGTCACCTGAAATAATGCTGTTATATTAAGTTACAAGAGAAGATTTGTATCGTCTAGTGATGTGGTATCAGGTAGCGAGCGTGTGTGTGGGTCCAAGACTGGCTTAAGTTACGCTTGACAAATGCAAGACATTAATAAACAAGCTTTGGTGGAAGGAAGATTTGATATTTGACGGGCCGGTGGCGTGGTCGGTAAGATACTTGCTTTTCACACCGCAGGTCGTGGGTTCGATTCCCATCCGATACAAACATTTGTGTTTTTGCCGAATCTGGGTGTAAATATCTATTATATGTCCATATATGTTTACAAAAGAAAAGTATTATATGTATAGTACTAGCGATCCGTCCCAGCTTCGCACGGGTGCAATGTGTTATACTTACTAACCTTCCTCTAAAAAAAAACCGCATCAAAATCCGTTGCGTAGTTTTAATGATCTAAGCATATATAGGGACAGAAAATAAATAAATAAATAATGGTGGTTATGTACTTCGCCCCCACAAAAACTAGCAGAAACAATTATGAAGCAAAACACATGAAATAAAGCTGCGTAAATGCTTTAAGTTCGGTACCAACGGGGCTTTCTCAACTGTAGTTTTATTTTAGCCTTTAATTTGTTACTAAATATATTTCTGTTTTGAGTGACTGAAAAAATTTCAATATCAGGACTATCAGGTTTCTGAGTTCTACTTCAGCACATTAATACCGGTCTCACAAAGCTGTTTGGCTCACGGTTTGATCCCTTCAGACCTTTTAAGTCACTTTAGGGACACTAGCAATAAGTGCTCGGGTAATCAAACTTTCCAGACAGTTAATTTCTCGCGCAAATATCTAATTAATCGATTTAAAATAAAGACTATATAATAAGGCTTAGAAATATTTAGTAAATAAGTTTAGCACTTTAAAGTCATACCTATGTTTATATTTGATCATTTTAGATAGCATTGTTAAATAAAAAATGTTCTTAAAGAAAAATACCATAAAATAACTGAAAAGGCTACCGAATCTGTATTTGAATAACAGGTCGTCAGAAGTCTGCACGCTCTAAAGGTATTTTTTTGCAGATGTAACTTCCATCACAAGAAACACACAAAAACGAAAACCAATAGATTGATAGTGAGTTCTCCTGGAAGTACAGAGAAGGTTTCTCAAGAGATGACCTAGTTATAGTCAACTAAATGATCTAGGTTAAGTGTGCTTCTTACAGCATTTTATTAACAATCCTATTAAACTGAAGAAGCCGGCTTATTATGCCAATTATTTTCAATTCAATTGATGTTAAAATATTTGTATTTATCTCAATGTATCTGTTTTTAATGTTGTTGGTTCTCGAGGGTTTTATTGATGTTAAGTAGCATGAGAGCTATTTTATTTTCGTTGAGTGGGCTGTTATGTTTTTGTGAAGATTATTTATAATGAAAATGTTCTTGCCTACTTACTAAAACCTACTTATGCTGAAAATCAAATATACAACAATTAGAAAATATTCTTTGGCCCGTGGTAAGCGTGTTCGCTTAATAACCGCGAGATCCCGGGTTCGATTCCCAGGTCGAGCAAAAAGGACTTAGAGAAGCTTAGTTGCAGCTCAAATTTTGGATTGTGACCGATGAAAAGCAATAGGCTCGCCCTCTATTATATAATAATAATAATATAGTGGGAAGTTAAAACACGGTCATCTGATCCCAAACTAAGCAGAGCGGCTATGTGAACTTGGCACCCGACCTTGAAAAACCTAATCGTTTATGGTTTTAATCGAAAGATATGGGTAAGTAGTGGATTGTAGTGACGCGATTTTTTTTTGTAGTAACGTCAAAAAAATTTTTTTTTCGTCGAAAAAGTTGTCATCCCCCGACTTCAAAAAAAATTACTTTTAACGATTGAATCTCATAGATAGGCGTTAGTAGTTGATTGTAGTAACTTTATTTTCATTTTTTTTATAACCAAAAAAATTAAAAAAAAAAAATTTTTTTTTGGTTTGTCAATCAGCTCAGTTTTGGATTGTAGAAACTTGATTTGGTTTGTAGTTGTTTGTAGTGACGTTAATTTCGTTTGTAGTAACTTGATTTCGTTTGTAGTAACTTGATTTCGTTTGTAGTTGTCTGTAGTGACGTTAATATCGTTTGTAGTAACTTGATTTCGTTTGTAGTTGTTTGTAGTGACGTTAATTTCGTTTGTAGTAACTTGATTTCGTTTGTAGTTGTTTGTACTCATGTTAATTTCGTTTGTAGTAACTTGATTTCGTTTGTAGTAACTTGATTTCGTTTGTAGTTGTTTGTAGTGACGTTAATTTCGTTTGTAGTAACTTGATTTCGTTTGTAGTTGTTTGTAGTGACGTTAATTTCGTTTGTAGTAACTTGATTTCGTTTGTAGTTGTTTGTAGTGACGTTAATTTCGTTTGTAGTAACTTGATTTCGTTTGTAGTTGTTTGTAGTGACGTTAATTTCGTTTGTAGTAACTTGATTTCCTTTGTAGTTGTTTGTACTCATGTTAATTTCGTTTGTAGTAACTTGATTTCGTTTGTAGTTGTTTGTAGTGACGTTAATTTCGTTTGTAGTAACTTGATTTCGTTTGTAGTTGTTTGTAGTGACGTTAATTTCGTTTGTAGTAACTTGATTTCGTTTGTAGTTGTTTGAAGTGACGTTAATTTCGTTTGTAGTAACTTGATTTCGTTTGTAGTTGTTTGTAGTGACGTTAATTTCGTTTGTAGTAACTTGATTTCGTTTGTAGTAACTTGATTTCGTTTGTAGTAACTTGATTTCGTTTGTAGTAACTTGATTTCGTTTGTAGTAACTTGATTTCGTTTGTAGTAACTTGATTTCGTTTGTAGTTGTTTGTAGTGACGTTAATTTCGTTTGTAGTAACTTGATTTCGTTTGTAGTTGTTTGTAGTGACGTTAATTTCGTTTGTAGTAACTTGATTTCGTTTGTAGTTGTTTGTACTCATGTTAATTTCGTTTGTAGTAACTTGAATTCGTTTGTAGTAACTTGATTTAGTTTGTAGTAACTTGATTTCGTTTGTAGTTGTTTCTAGTGACGTTAATTTCGTTTGTAGTAACTTGATTTCGTTTGTAGTTGTATGTACTCATGTTAATTTCGTTTGTAGTAACTTGAATTCGTTTGTAGTAACTTGATTTCGTTTGTAGTAACTTGATTTTGTTTGTAGTTGTTTGTACTCATGTTAATTTCGTTTGTAGTAACTTGATTTCGTTTGTAGTAACTTGATTTCGTTTGTAGTTGTTTGTAGTGACGTTAATTTCGTTTGTAGTAACTTGATTTCGTTTGTAGTTGTTTGTAGTGACGTTAATTTCGTTTGTAGTAACTTGATTTCGTTTGTAGTAACTTGATTTCGTTTGTAGTAACTTGATTTCGTTTGTAGTAATTTGATTTCGTTTGTAGTTGTTTGTAGTGACGTTAATTTCGTTTGTAGTAACTTGATTTCGTTTGTAGTTGTTTGTACTCATGTTAATTTCGTTTGTAGTAACTTGAATTCGTTTGTAGTAACTTGATTTCGTTTGTAGTAACTTGATTTTGTTTGTAGTTGTTTGTACTCATGTTAATTTCGTTTGTAGTAACTTGATTTCGTTTGTAGTAACTTGATTTCGTTTGTAGTTGTTTGTAGTGACGTTAATTTCGTTTGTAGTAACTTGATTTCGTTTGTAGTAACTTGATTTCGTTTGTAGTTGTTTGTAGTGACGTTAATTTCGTTTGTAGTAACTTGATTTCATTTGTAGTTGTTTGTAGTGACGTTAATTTCGTTTGTAGTAACTTGATTTCGTTTGTAGTTGTTTGTACTCATGTTAATTTCGTTTGTAGTAACTTGATTTCGTTTGTAGTAACTTGATTTCGTTTGTAGTTGTTTGTAGTGACGTTAATTTCGTTTGTAGTAACTTGATTTCGTTTGTAGTTGTTTTTAGTGACGTTAATTTCGTTTTAGTAACTTGATTTCGTTTGTAGTTGTTTGTACTCATGTTAATTTCGTTTGTAGTAACTTGATTTCGTTTGTAGTTGTTTGAAGTGACGTTAATTTCGTTTGTAGTAACTTGATTTCGTTTGTAGTTGTTTGTAGTGACGTTAATTTCGTTTGTAGTAACGTGATTTCGTTTGTAGTAACTTGATTTCGTTTGTAGTAACTTGATTTCATTTGTAGTTGTTTGTAGTGACGTTAATTTCGTTTGTAGTAACTTGATTTCGTTTGTAGTTGTTTGTACTCATGTTAATTTCGTTTGTAGTAACTTGATTTCGTTTGTAGTTGTTTGTAGTGACGTTAATTTCGTTTGTAGTAACTTGATTTCGTTTGTAGTTGTTTGTAGTGACGTTAATTTCGTTTGTAGTAACTTGATTTCGTTTGTAGTTGTTTGAAGTGACGTTAATTTCGTTTGTAGTAACTTGATTTCGTTTGTAGTGACGTTAATTTCGTTTGTAGTAACTTGATTTCGTTTGTAGTTGTTTGTACTCATGTTAATTTCGTTTGTAGTAACTTGAATTCGTTTGTAGTAACTTGATTTCGTTTGTAGTAACTTGATTTCGTTTGTAGTTGTTTGAAGTGACGTTAAATTTGTTTGTTGTTACTTGATTTCGTTTGTAGTAACTTGATTTCGTTTGTAGTAACTTGATTTCGTTTGTAGTTGTTTGTAGTGACGTTAATTTCGTTTGTAGTAACTTGATTTCGTTTGTAATTGTTTGTACTCATGTTAATTTCGTTTGTAGTAACTTGATTTCGTTTGTAGTAACTTGATTTCGTTTGAAGTAACTTGATTAAGTTTTTATTTGTTTGTACTAATGTTAATTTCGTTTGTAGTAACTTAATTTTGTTGGTAGTTGTTTGTACTAATGTTCATTAACGAAATAAAGTTACAACAAACAAAATTCACAATGGTACAAATAAGTACAGACAAAATCAATTTACAACAAACGAAATCAAGTTACTACAAACGAAATTGACATTAGTACAAACAACGAAAAACGAAATCAAGTTACTACAAACGAAACTAACATGAGTAAAAACAACTACAAACGAAATCAAGTTACTACAATCGAAATCAAGTTACTACAAACAAAATCAAGTTACTACAAACGAAATCAAGTTACTACAAACGAATTCAAGTTACTACAAACGAAATTAACATGAGAACAAACAACTACAAACGAAATCAAGTTACTACAAACGAAATTAACGTCACTACAAACAACTACAAACGAAATCAAATTACTACAAACGAAATCAAGTTACTACAAACGAAATCAAGTTACTACAAACGAAATTAACGTCACTACAAACAACTACAAACGAAATCAAGTTACTACAAACGAAATCAAGTTACTACAAACGAAATCAAGTTACTACAAACGAAATTAACGTCACTACAAACAACTACAAACGAAATCAAGTTACTACAAATGAAATTAACGTCACTACAAACAACTACAAACGAAATCAAGTTACTACAAACGAAATCAAGTTACTACAAACGAAATTAACGTCACTACAAACAACTACAAACGAAATCAAGTTACTACAAACGAAATCAAGTTACTACAAACGAAATCAAGTTACTACAAACGAAATTAACGTCACTACAAACAACTACAAACGAAATCAAGTTACTACAAACGAAATTAACGTCACTACAAACAACTACAAACGAAATCAAGTTACTACAAACGAAATCAAGTTACTACAAACGAAATTAACATGAGTACAAACAACTACAAACAAAATCAAGTTACTACAAACGAAATCAAGTTACTACAAACGAATTCAAGTTACTACAAACGAAATTAACATGAGTACAAACAACTACAAACGAAATCAAGTTACTACAAATGAAATTAACGTCACTACAAACAACTACAAACGAAATCAAGTTACTACAAACGAAATCAAGTTACTACAAACGAAATCAAGTTACTACAAACGAAATCAACATGAGTACAAACAACTACAAACGAAATCAAGTTACTACAAACGAAATTAACGTCACTACAAACAACTACAAACGAAATCAAGTTACTACAAACAAAATGAACGTCACTACAAACAACTACAAACGAAATCAAGTTACTACAAACGAAATCAAGTTACTACAAACGAAATTAACGTCACTACAAACAACTACAAACGAAATCAAGTTACTACAAACGAAATCAAGTTACTACAAACGAAATCAAGTTACTACAAATGAAATCAAGTTACTACAAACGAAATTAACGTCACTACAAACAACTACAAACGAAATCAAGTTACTACAAACGAAATCAAGTTACTACAAACGAAATTAACGTCACTACAAACAACTACAAACCAAATCAAGTTTCTACAATCCAAAACTGAGCTGATTGACAAACCAAAAAAAATTTATTTTTATTTTTATTTTTTTGGTTATTAAATAAATGAAAATAAAGTTACTACAATCAACTACTAAGGCCTATCTATGAGATTCAATCGTTAAAAGTAATTTTTTTTGAAGTCGGGGGATGACAACTTTTTCGACGAAAAAAAAATTTTTTTGACTTTACTACAAAAAAAAATCGCGTCACTACAAACCACTACTTACCCATATCTTTCGATTAAAACCATAAACGATTAGGTTTTTCAAGGTCGGGTGCCAAGTTCACATAGCCAAGCAGAGCTTGTATTAAGGAAACCAGATAACTGGTAATATACTACATATAATACTTTTCTTTTGTAAATATATACTTAAATATATATATTTACAAAAGAAAATAGATAATTACACCCAGACACAAGACAAACAGATATATTTAAACAAATGTTTGTCTCGGGTGGGAATAGAACCCAAGACCTGCGGCGTGAAAAGCAAGTATCTTACCAACAATGCCACCGGCCCGTCAACGAAATATATGGTCATATAAGGGACCTTAACGTAGCCGACGAAAAGTAGGTGATTCCCCTTTGCCTATATCTTGGGTAAATCCTAGAGGCGTGACACTATGTATTTTAAATAAACATATGTTCTTTTGTGTTTACTAATGCGCTTAAATATATCATTAGAATCTCAGAAATGAATACAACAGCTGATGGCTTTGCGGCAACAGATTAATATAGCTAAATTTTATGTTAAACAAATCCAGTTGTTACCTTATTTCAGCTGATTGCTTCATTCTGAAAATTCTCATTTAGAAAATGACGGTCTTTTATAAATGGTATTCAAAGCATCGTTTCGATTTTTTTTTATCTATAACAGTTGCCCAAGTGCTTATTCATTTGTATAGATTTCACCAATTTTATTCTAAGTATTTTATTATTACTTAAAATTCATTATGTTTTTAAATAACCAAACAACAACAACCACCTGTCTACATATATCTACCTATATCCACAGCGAATAAACCGTGGTGAACGCATTAAAGTGACTTGGCTTGCCTTTTAATATTAAACAACAAATTTCACAGCACATACACGCGAATTTATCGTTGAAATATAATCTGAGCGTGAGGCTTAAGTTTATAGCGCATTTTATTAGGCATCGTGTCTCCTCGGAGCAAGGAGCTCGGCCACAGTAAATTAGCAAAAGCAGAATGTTTTTCTACTTCAGAAAGAAAATTACAAACTTTAAGACTTAGTATAATTATGTACTGAAATATTCAACATTAACATTCAAAACCTGATCGAAGAGTGTGAAATACTCAGGCCTGTTTTTTTACTTTCCTTCGAAACTGAATTCGATCATGAAAACCCAATGCTAAGCAAACTCGTGGATGTAAAATAAAACATTAAGTTATCAACCTTTTACAGAAAAGTATAAGGTTCTAATATCTATAGTAAATGCTTCATATTATATACTAGTGGCCCGCCCCGGCTTCGCACGGATATATATCGGTATTAGACAAAAATTGTAAAAACTATAAATTTTAACACACAAGTAAGTATTCAATAGTGTTTAGTATAATAGACAAATAATTTGAAATAAAATAATATTGCGACTATAAGTTAAGATTTAAGCCATCCTATCTTTCGTGTTGGATCAAATTGCACACAGTATGCAAATCAAATTTGAAATCGCTTCAGTAGTAGCCCATCGCGGACAAACAGCGTGACACACAATTTTTATAAATAATGAAGTCAAATGACTTGTCAATATGAAGCACTAAATTTAAATATTAAAAAATTGTGCTTTTTCGTTATGCGTACGGCTCAAGTTTTTTTTAAATTAGGGTACATACCTATATATAATACGAGACTCGGTCAGTACGCAGCGTGTTTATACAGAGTGGTCGTAAGTAGGTACAGTAGGAATTTCAAAGACACTGCGAAAACTTTATACTGTTTACAATATACTGTAACAGCAGAGCAAGGAACATGAGAGAATCTGATCCTGTCCCGTACAATTAACGGGCTATTATTAGTTACTTAATTGCTCTTAGTTAAGTATCGTCTGAATAATTTACGTGTTTGCTAGATAGTCAAGTTTAGTCATATTTTATGTAAGTTCGAATACTATAAACCAAATCTAACCTATAACCTAATTATTGAGATAACTATGCGCTTGACCGATGCATTTGAATATAGCATACCATAATATCAAATCGTCTAAAACATTTTTCTTAGACTATTTCCTTGGAACGACATACCATTTGAGAGGGTCGACTGGAATGGTTGCTCAGAGAGAGAGAGAGAAAGCTTCTCTCCACTTTCATCTTCTCACAGAAAATTACTCGTAATCACCAGTGAATCAGTGCTCTGTGTGCGTTCCACTGCTTGACATCAAGTGGTCAAGCATAACGCTATTTTTGAAGAAAAAAAAAGGACCTTTATTATAACTATAGATAGTTATAAACAACGGTTAACACTTCGTCTATGTATGGTCAAGCAATAACTCCAACTTCACGGCGAGTAATAAAATCAATAGGTGGCCACAGCGGGGAGTAGGTACCTAATACAGTAAGAGTCCGCTGGCCGCTGTATAAACATTGTGTCTATAAACATGTCGACACCACACTTTGTAAACAACTTGCTTCACTCCCACGCCACACGATTTAGGGCAACACTTGAAATGTCATGTCCAGCTGTATCAAATGTGATTGTATAAATATAGAACTTTCATTAATTTACGTTTTTACTATTTACATACGTAGACAGGGCTCTAGGATTTGTCAAAAGTTTATTTGTGTAGTAGGTACATGACATTTGTATTTATTTATTAAAACCAACATCATATCCAGAATTCAGTTTACAGATTAATATATAAATAGAATACATACAGTCCAATATAGTACTTTTGTTTCAGTAGTATCACAAAATGAACAAAACGCCTACATACTAATTAATGTAAAAGATAAAGCTTATACTGATTCGTACCCAACATCCTACTGTCCTAATCTACGCTGTAACGGAATCAGACGTACTTAGTACCTATCTAACAGTATACCTACTACCTACGTATTGTAGCACAGATCGAGATCACAGTAAATAACTGCGCTCGAGACAGAGGGCTTCCTGCCAAACTGACACTTAATGTGCAGAACAGGGACGGCGCAGGATATATTATCCTCTGTATAACTGACTTGAGTGAAGTATTGACGGAAGTTTCTACTTGGAAGTAATGTTCAGTGTTAATTTAAGTAACAATACAACAACTGTTAGGCATGGGTCCATTATCGACTGTTATAAAAGTTAAGAGAGTAAGCCTTAATATTAGTCAAGCGCGGGTTGGTGTATATCACATGTCCTCGAATGTTGAATTGAGAAGCAACTTATATTTCAAAGGCAAGGTTAGACCGTTGCGCTATCGCTGCTCATTTCATAGAAGAGTATGAAAATAAATACTTAAAACTTATGGTCTATGTAGTATTTTTTAAGTTTGATCAGTTGATGATAAGTTTAGTAAGTAAGATCTGTTGCTAAGCAGTCCCAATTAAAATTGGCGAGCTACATACTTGCCAATCTATCCGAGGGATCTATTCAAATTCGTGAGTGTCAAGTGCGCGCCTGTGCGAGTGTGTGGGTTGATGGTAGGGCGGATGCGAGAGCGGGCGGGCGATTGCGGAAGCGTGCCGTGTCCACAATAGCTCTGCTCCACGCACGTCTGTGCTCCAGATTAGTATGATAAACTGACCTCTAATCGCCAAGTACCTCATATTCATAGTATAGTCTCTATGTTGTAACCAGATCACCAGATTTCATAATGTGGCCAACCAAAACTGACCATACCGTTAAAACGGCAACCTTTGAAGGTAATGGTCACGTTTGGCGACATCATTATTGTAATTCCATGATGTTGCGCTCGTTCATCGAGTTTAACTATCTATACTTTTTACTTGGTTTGGTACCTTGGTATACTGTGTATTAATATATTAAGAAGGAAAGGAAACGAAAGTAGCAGGAGTGCTGAGGCTAACTTAAGGTGGGTAGAGTGACGAATTTGTAAAAGATACGACAAGTCTACAAACTATTAAGCCTAATGGCGCTTAGCATGTTTTAAAAATGTGACAAACTTAGTAATAGCTCAAAATTTAAACGGGCTGCCAACATTGTGGGGTTTAGGTACTGGTGTAAAAGGTAAGTATAGGTGATTAACCGACTGCATCTAATCTGGGTATATTTACCCAGATTATATTTTGTAGTTGGTAGTTGATATTTCAACTCATCTACGTCATAAGTTTGCTATTAAAATAGGTATGTTAAAGTTTTAATGTTTTAAGAAAATTATTATTCAAGATCAATTTATTTTTTATTTAGTTTCCCTTTCCATTTTAGCTCTCATAACCGAAACCAATCAACTCGTAGAGTTTAGGTATCATAAAAGAGCAAAAAATTCGATCACTTATTAACTTTACGTACCTCGTCCGGCGTTCGCTGAACTCAATTTTGAATCTTTTCTGACTTAATTAAAAGTTAGATCAACTTAAAAGAAGTAACACAAATGTAAAGTTTCAAGGTAATGCAAATATTTACTGTAGATACCTAGTAACTAGTCTGATCCTAATCAACTATTTTCTACTCAGTAATCTGCGAATAAAACACTGCTAAAACCTCAAGTGAAGCGTGTATTTTACTATACCTGCCTAATAACTGTTTTTTACTTTCTGGGACTAGTATGATGATACAGTTCAACAAGTAAACCAAGACTGAAAATCTTAGTCCTGGGGTTGCGAGTCGTGACGATTTTATTTTACATATAATCTTGTATTCCTTATTAACTGATCAATGATTAATAAATTCTTAGTCCTAATATATCTCCTGGTTTGAAGTTATTTTTAACAACTGCCTGTCCTACTTTAACAAAGGTAGTATAGATACCCGATTTTAAAAACTTTACTGTACGTTTTTTTTTAATTTCCCTTTAAAAACATTATCCAGATACTGACAAAAAAATAATTATCCTTTTCGGCGCATGCATCCTCAAGTTACGGCGTCGTGTCGGTACTTTGTGGCTTGACCAAGGAAAACGGACTTATTTATCTATATATTTATTTTTTCTTTTCTCTCTTTATTTTTTCCATAAACTTATCTATTCATAATTTAAGTATTAACTAAAATACAGTCAGTGTATCTATCTACTTGTTATTTTCAAGTTTAGAGCTGCTTAGCTACTATACAACGTGTAAGTTGTAACGGGAGATGTCTGTCATCGACATTCGAATTTAGTTACAAAACAGTATAACAAACTTGCCTATAGTATCAAATAATGTTGGGCCCTTTCAAAAGCCTTTACTTTGTAACCCCAAGCAACTGCTTAATCAATAACAGTGTTATATTATGTATAAATCATCTAAACCACAGTCTTTGGTTTCCCTTAATTGAAACACAAATAACTAGGTGTGATTGGATGAATTCGAGATTAAACTAGTTTCATCCAGTTTAAATCTTAGACAAAGGGCGGGAACAGTAAAAGGTCGGCACAACCTTGAGGCGTTTTTACATAAAGCCTGTAAATTCAGGCAAATAGGTACAATTAATTTGCTTTGAATTGTCTTAGGTTGTTGATAGCAAGTTTAGTGGGAGTAAATATTAAATTATTACGAATATCAAGTAGTATTTAGTTGAGCCTGCTACTATGATAAAAGCGTTGGTAACTTAAAAAAAAACTATAGTTGAGATTTTGATTTAATTAGTCACAATAACGTAAGTACGAGTAAATAGGTAATTGAGCTGGGTGACAGTAGCCGCAGATTGTGCTTGGTTGTGTGTTTTAGGGGATGTCTGGCTAATGTCTAGCATTAAACTAAAATGGGCTACAAGAATTAGAACCTTAAGTTTCAGCCTTTAAAAATTCATTTTTTTTGTATCAAAAGCAAAGCAGTGTGTGTGTAATAGTTGAAGGTCTAATAGGATTTATATAAGCACATATAATTCTCAAACCGTCTAACAAATAGCATCAGGTCCAGGTTTGAGTGGCATTTAGTATCTATGTAACTAGTTAACTATATATATTATTTCTAAGTTGTAATTTACATAAGGTGTGTGGTGTATTGATATATGAATATATTACTGTTATGTACCGTCGGCACGCTCCGCTAGCCAGTAACCGCCATTATCTTATAAGACTTCGAGGCGAGCGGACGTGCGCGTGAATAGCAAACCCCTGGAAAGTTTATGTCATCACAAGGTGTATAGGGAAATTTTATTGCGAAGCTTATTATGTATACCAGGAAAGTGAAAACGATGACTAGTTAAGTAAAGAAAGCAACATAAAGTGTAAATTTTAATATCAAGCTCTTTGCTGAAGATTATAGAAAGAAACTAAACAGGGCACGGGTCTTCCCTCAACTATCTTAAAAGTTGGGAGAGTTACGATCTTAATCACCACACGTTTCCCAATAGGTGGCAAATGTCCTCAAATGGTTAGTTCTTAGGCATGCTGGTTTCATCACGAGATATGATTTTTCTTCTAAGAATTTAGCGTAGGTATATTTAGCAAAAGCCATATCAACACAGTAGTTTTAACAAAAGAGAATAGTTGTGGTTCCAGCAAAAATGATCTGAACCACTCAAAATTAACGAGTAATCTCTCCACAAACTGCGCCACTAAAACCTTCCTTGCTATAAAACCGGCTCGGTATCAACGCAGCTTTACCCTTGTTTTATTAGACTCGCCATATACAGAGGTATAATTCTCTCATACAATACCTACGGCTAATACGGAACTACTAAATGATAGTAAAGAAGGTCTGATTCGTACATCGGTAAACTATTTACTATAGATTTACTAAAAAAATTACATAAATATGTATGGAAGATATAAGAAGAATTAGTAAGAACATTATGAATTATTCTAGAACGATTGTTATAAAAATTGATTACAATTATTAAAAACAGAATTCAGAATTAGTCATAAAAATTTAATGTTATTGGTTTGTAAATAACACTTAGTCGGTAAAATAATTAAATTATAGGCTATGACAAACTATTTACAATACTGATAATTTTAAGTTCGTAACCTCATAACTCTGAGTTTATTTTATACTTTCTATTAATTTCATGTTGTACCTCTACCTTTTAAACTAAATAAAGAATTTATTCTTTTACTGAAAAACGTGTTTAGATATGTATAAAATTATACACACTTTTAACGTTTAGTTTAACTGGACGAAATTGCGGACGAAAACTAGTATTGCCATATACAGAGAATAGGGATCTTAATACATTCTGTACCAACATTTAGTGGCCGAACGTACTTGGCATTGTTCTCTATGAGAGCCTAAGAGCCGCTATACGCCTCCAACTTAATTGGAATCTTTTAAAGTTTACCCGAGCAATAAAGGAGGTTGAATTGCTTAAGTGCGTCCAACTCCGTGGATTTACCTTCAATGGATTTCTAACTCAGTTTTCTGTTTTACAAGTAAACCCTTAAGGGTTATTTGTTCTTATCAAAGATATGTATAAATATATTTAGTAACTAGCAGGGGCGAAGGGTGGAAATTTGAAAAAGAGAACACGGAGCAAAGAAATGACAAGTATTTGTTGGTTACCTACGCCGATTATCAAACTTACATACTACATTTTTTTATGCTATTTAAAACTTTTAGGCGTTACATGATATTTAGTTTACTACGTTGTACGGTTAAATTGACCAATTACTAAAGGGAAGCCGGTGGGACTCGTGTTATATAGACTCTTTGCCACTGGTAACTAGCGACCCAGCCTGGCGAGTGCCACGCGGGGGTAATAATTATGTTGTACTAGCGGCCCGCCCCAGCTTCGCCCGGGTAGCTTCAGCCCACTCAACAATTTACAAAAAATGTGATAAAACAAAACCGCTCAACCGATTTTGTGTAAATTTTACATAAACTATCTACTAAATAGTTCGAACAATGCCTTAACATTTTGTTTGAATAGGTATGCCCGTTTTTGAGTTATAAAAATATAACGAAAAGTGGCATTGATTTTTATAAACATAGATCTATGTATAGCTCGTACAACTTTGCCGAAAAGTCACCTAATTCTACTTTTACTTCTGTATTGTAACATATTCTCTAGATGAATGATTATTTTAATATATAAGGTAGTAATATCGAACTAATGCTGCGCGTTGTCTCGATCAATCAGAAGCACATATTATGTCGACAGTTCTAACATAATATTATTATTAACCTAGTGAAAAATAATACATAGATACGAATAATATTAATTAATGGGGAAGTAGCTCAGTGTACATTATTATTTGTCACGATCAGAGATGGGTAAAGACTCAGTAAATACTGTCACGTGAGTAAATACTGAGTAAATACTCTTTTATACTGAGTATTTACTAAAAATCGACAGTAAATACTTTTTTTCATTTTTTATCACATTAATTGGTTCTTTCCAGGAGCTTGACATAGAAAATACGACTCATTGGGGATAGGACCCGCTAAGGATTTAATTTCTTTAGCTAATTCATACAAATGCCGAACCAATGTAACTTTTCCTTGTAATTTTTCTTAATACCTAGTTGGAAATGTGCTTGAAAATAGATAAGTTAGCTAGGTATTGCTTAAATTTGATAATTTCGTACCCAAAAATATGAAATAATTATAACACACTAAAGTCCATATCACCAACCACACTAAGGGCCTACTTAGGTAAGGTTTCTTTGTTTTACATTGAAGGGATATAATGTTTTGCATAAAACAAAAGAAGGTATGCGACTTGCTATTAGTTTCTCTGTCACTTTTTTGAATGAAGTTAGAAAATAATAGAATGAGAGGCAAAATCAAACAAACATCAAGGACATGCTTATTCGTGTTCCTCAGTCGTTCGCAAGGTCCATCCTCTCCAAGTGACTCTCGACTTATGAACGACGCAGGCACTTACAGGCTATGCATGGGAGTTTTTGCAATTAGATACCTAAATCGCCTCGGACGGGAGAAGTCACCCGAGTGCCACCAGTTCGGGGCTGAAGAGCATGGCGCTGAATACGCTGACCAAGTGCTCGATGTGGCCGTCATAGACTGGTCGCGATGGCTGGGAAAGAAGAGAGGGTGGTAAACATCGTCCCGCTCCGCAGCTTCAGATGCTGGCCGGCGGGTTAGCCCACCGCCAAAGATTTTAGGTGGTGAACCGAGCTTAGCTGCTTAGAGCTGGAAACCCTGCGGGGTCTTGCTTACCCTTGCTACAAACAGGAGTACCACTCCCCCCGTGTCTGTCCAGGGCGAGGAGATGCTAGAGACATTTCCCTTTAATAAAAGAAGTGGCTGAAGCTGGCTAGGAAATGGAATGAACTACGTTTTAACATAGCACAGTTGTAGAGAGCTATATGTCTAGGCCACTTGCCAGTACGGCTGAGATCTAGTCCCTTAGAGAGGCCATGGTTGAGCGCTTAAACTTGTCTCTTAATGCTGTTTCCGACTGGGGTGACGCCAATCTAGTCAAGTTTAATGCTGCTTAAACCCAGGCGTGTCTATTCTCTGCTAAAAAAAAGGCCATTCAATTGGCTCCTACTTTTCAACGTGTACACGTGCCTATTACAGACCACCTTGAGCTTCTTGGCGTCAATATGACTTCGACCCTCATTTGGCCCGTACATTGAGTCCATGGCCTAACTAGCTGCCAAAAAGTTAGGTGTCCTCGCGAAGCTGCGTCAGTACTTCAGGCCGAAACAGATGCTCGGGCTATACGAAGCACAAGTTCGTTCATGCATGTACTGCTCGCCTCTTTTGGGTTGTGTCAGCTAAATACCAACACGAGGCGTTAGAGTCTATAGTAAGGCGAGCCAAGAAGCTTATTGGCAACGAATCCCTCGTCAAGGCTAAATTGAAAAGTCTCGAGCATCGCCGCATAGTTCCTAGTCTTTCGGTCTTTTACCGGATACACTTCGGAGAGTGTGCGTTGGAATTACACAATCTTATTCCCCCATCCCCGTTCTTCCATCGGTCAAGTAGAGGCTATGCGCCATCGTTATATGGTGGAAATTCCATGGGTACGCACATTGTGCGAACTGCCAAATTGTGGAATCCACTGCCGGAATCTATGTGTTCCAATAGCTATGATCTTCCGGTTTTCAAGTCACGAGTGAACCGGTATTTACTGGGTAAGCGCGTTCCATCGTAGACTGCATCATTGTTTCACATCAGGAAAGTTGTGGTTAAGGGCAACCCTATTTTAGGATAAAAAGAAAGTCAAAGTAACTGAAGGTCACACATAGTATAAGTTGTTTTAGTGGTTCATCATCATCATCATCGGCCTGTTGCAGTCCACGGTTGGACATAGATCTCTACCAATACAATTCATTTCACCCTGTTATCGGCTTGCCGATTATCTTTCGCAGATCGTCACTCCACTTAACTGGAGGGTATGCTATACTACGCTCTTCAAAACGCAGTCTACTCAGAAAATTGCTTACTTTTTCGTTCGGTTTCGTCACTTTTTCTGCCGAAAACGGAACTGGCATAGCAGCTGCATATTTCTGACGAAACTTGCCGCAACCGAAACCGAACTTTTGGTCGGTCACTAATCTAACTATTTATATAAAAATGAATCCCTTGGTCCCACCATATTATTATTCTAATAATATTATTATCACGCGTGAACGGCTGCTTTCGCTAATTCTGTTTTTAGAATATTTCTTGAAGTACGAGATTGTTTTTTAAGAAAAAAAGATAAAAATAAGAAATTGGGAAAGGAAAATTAGAAAAACAGAAGTTATCCGAAAGAAAAAGTCACGGCCGAAAACTGGGCGAGATATTATAAAAGGAAAGCCGAAGGAAAAGCAATTAGTATTTATGACTTAAATAACTTATATTTGGGTGGTTATATTAGGTAGGTCTGAGACCCGGTAGATGGCACTGCTTTACCGGGCAGGACGACGTCAACCGGGTCCGTTATTTATAGATAAATTTTAACCCAGACCTAAAAAAACCATCATGCTCAGCACACAAAGATTTGTTCGGGGCGGGAATCGCACCCCCGACCTCCGGCATAGCAGTCAGTTCGCAAAAAAGACACTCCACTATTGTCAAAAGTATTTACTCATGCGTTAGAGTAAATACTCAGTAGAAATGAGTAAATACTCAGTATTTACTATTTACTCAGTAAATACTAAAATAGTATTTACTCACCGCCCATCTCTAGTCACGATTGAAGCGAAGTTCATTTAAAGTAGATACCTAAGTATTTTATTGGAAGAACCCATAAACCTTTATTTAAATACGTTTCTAATAAATATAATTACACAGTTCCCTATGAACTAAATTGCTATTGATGTAGCGTTGTCTGGCCACTCAAGTTCTTTTCTTTGGCAAATTATAAGCTAGAACAAAACGATGTACAAGGTAAGAGAAAACGTATGGATGAAGGGACTTGTTTTCACGATTCGGGCGTACAATAACAGCCTTTTGTATTATTCATCATCCAATTATTGAGTAAGGAGTTTTCTGTTTCTTGTGATGGCGGACCAAAGCAGGTACGGTCGGTTGTTTGGCTCGACAATTGGTTCCGGCCCTCGATGCCGTATTTCATTATTCAATATTAGATCAAAAATGTCGTCGAAGAAAATCTCGTTTCACAAACCGACCCGTTCAACGGGAATAAAGATCTTGTATTTATTATTTACGTACCAAATTGAGTCCGTTCGGTATTATTTCGCTTTTATTAATACCGGCATGGGGGACATTTATTGGTACTGCTAACGTTTTATTTTATTTTTAATGATTGTTCAACCGCTTTGTTGTGATCTCTAGATTGTGTTCGTATCTGCGTTCGAAATATAAAATTAGAATAATTGAATCACGTTGTATTTCAACATAACAAACTTTGGCATAAAAATTGGTTTACTTGTTTAAACGCCATGCTGGCTGAAACTTGTAGACAAACATAGATACACACCTCTTTTTGGTCGAAGGTTAGAAATGCTTAATTTGGTAAGATCTTCATTTGTCATATTCCGTGTACCTATGTAAAACACGGTGTGAAATTATTGCCACAAACAATCGAAAGTTGCATTCTTAATTTTAATTGCCGTATGAACTCAATCTCATAAATTACTTTTTACCTTGAACTAGCTAATAGGTATATGCCCGCAAGCAAGTGGTTCAGGTTCGGATAAAAAATTAAATGTTTCAGGGCTCATATCATTTTAGGAGAACATGTTGCATAGGTGAACGAGTTGAAAAACCTCATTTCACTGAATACGAGGTGACAAAAGATTACAAGCTGATATAGGAAATAAGAATTCACGTTTCGCTTCATATTCACGCACGCAGAATAAACGGTTGTATAGAAAGTTTCAAATTTTGTACGCATCCAGATTTCCGTGCAAAGGGATGCAAGAGTACTTTTGGCGACCGAATGTGTTCCCCTGGGCACTGAACGGTATGGGTTTGTTAATGCCTGTTTAAGTACCTACCTACTTTTATATGAATGTGTACATGTTGGTTTCAAGGGTTTTGTATAATTATATTTTTACATACTTAGTCCTTCTAAATGACACAAGTATGAAATAATAATATTATAACCGGTATCGTACAGATTAAAGAAGTAGTTGTCTGAATTACATAATAAAAATTAAACAAGTTCATATTACACTTTCTTATCTATGTACCTACTTATAAGTGAAGAAGAAGAGAAGTTAGTCTGCGGACGCCGAGGGTAAGCCAGGCCGCCTCAAGGTGGACTAATAACATTGTAAAAATTGTAGCCGAAGGATGCTAACTGTTAGTAACCGATCGCTGTGGCGTTCTAAAGGGGAGGATGTCTAGCAGTAGACATTCCCAGGTTGATGATGATGCCGACTGTTTCCAAGTACATAAAAGAGCAACAGTATCCATACATCCTCACAAATATACAGATTATATTAAATACAAAGATAGGATTACATAATCCACATGATCTTATAGTAGGCGTCTCACATTATGTTTAGTATTTACGCTACACCTCAAGGATTATCTAACAGTCTTAGGATTATTTATTAATAGTGTCGGCATTACGCGGTTGTAGTTACTACGTTCCTATTACTTCAACGTTAAAGATATTACTCTCCAGCCCTTTTTAGTGTCCCACTGTCTGACGTGGGTCTTCTCTCAACTATCTTACGAGTTGAGAGATTTAGGTGTGTAAGATATTAGGTTGAACAATATAAGGTATGTAAGAAATAAACAAATGTAAACAAATTAGGTTTTAAGAGAGGGGGGAGAGAGAGAGAAAGGGAGAAAAGAGAGAGGGAACAAATATTTGACAAGTGATCCGTTAAAGAACTAATGTAATCGACATAGCCCCCCGGATTAGTTAACAGACAACCGCTGGGGTTAACGAGTTCTTGAGTGAAGACCACGAATTGGCAAACGTAGCGTAGGATGTCCTCGGTCTCGGTGGAGTGACTATCTCAGCAGGGCAGCCGGCAAGAACTGGATGAGAAAAGCCGCGGATCGCGCTCAGTTCATGCTTTCAGAGAGGCCTATGTCTAGCTGTGGACTAGTATAGGCTGATATGATGATGATGAACAGCAATTTTATTTGCTAACAGCCCGATTAGAAATGTACCTCCACCTTACATACGTATTAACTTACCAATATCACCGCTTTTTTGTCGAAAGTTAATAAAAGATGTTCGTACCTAATATTTGACTCCAAATGTCCAATCTTACTTGAATGGAAATAAGTTATACGCATTTTTTTTATCTAAATGTGATTATATCAAACAAACATTTTTGCCCACCATACTAAAAATGTGAAGTTGTTGCTGTAGAAATAATACGATTTACAGAGATAATAATTAAAACAATTTATTGAAAAAGTGCAAGCTACCATTAACAAAAGCAATACCGCGAAGAAGGAAGTGGCGCCACGAGCGGGCGATAAAGAAACTACTACATTTTTTTTTTAATGACGCAGGCGTTGTTTACGTTCTTCCAACAGTTGCGCATCCCGGTCCAAGATGGCGGATTTCCAGTCCTATTCTTATTTGAAACGTATACCTACGCTACACATGCAAAGTGCACTCACCTGAAAAGTAGCAGCATAGAATTCTGAGTCATCATCACAAAACCAATACCAAGAACTTAACAAAAATCAGATTATTCCATTAATTAGAAAAAGTACCAAACAATAGTTTATATTGACACCTACAAAAATTACAATTAAATACAGAATGGTACAAGCAAAAATGTCGCCACAAAACAAATTAATTTGCGAGAGTGTTTTGTTTTTTCACAATGCGGGAGTTGCCGTCGCGGGAAAAAATGTATTCTATTTGGTTCATGTGTGTGTGTTGCGTTCCAAATTTAAACGATGTTCACACAGCTACATAATAAACCTTTTTTTTATCCGTAAGTATTTCAGCCTTTTTGACCTGTCAGAGTTGTGATGTGTATTGATATGTCTTGAAATATGGCAGTGAAAATAATTTAAAAAATACATATTTGAAATATAAATTACTATTGTGTGACATCCACCAAGCTAAAAGGTCTAAACTATTATGATTTAGAGTATAAGTATTCTTTGATTATGATAGTTCAAAAAAACTTATACAGCGGTTGACTTCACCTTTTTACATTACTGTCAGAATCTCTCTATGGTGAAATGGACCGAAAAGGTTATAGACCGAATTCCATTTCTATTTTTGCCTTTGTCAAAGCAACTCTTTACAGGTACTTGTTGCCATTCAACTGTCAAACTAAAGAACCCGCCAACAAATAATTTTAAAATTGATTGCTCCTCTGCGCATCATTAGAACTCAATGTTAAATTAAAGTCATTAATCAAAGACTGTCACTTACTTCACTGTCACTTTCTTACAAACTTTAGAACTAAACAAAATAATTTAAGAAATATTTAAGTGACTATTAGACCTAATGTAGTAATTACGCGTATTGGTAATAAAAAAGCAAATTAGAATGGGACCATTTTTGAATTAAACTCTTTTAAACAAAAAAGTTTTTTTAAACTGTTCTTTATTGCACCTACGGAAAAGGTTATACCTTAAATTCTACGTCATTTGATTCACATGCAATAGTATTGTAGACGTTTAAATTTTATTAAATAAATTAAAAAAAGAAGTATAATAGAAATAAAAATATTATTTTTTAATTTATTTTCATAGACAAACCTAACTTTTGAAGAGACCGCCAATTGTCATTCATTTGTCACATCTTTTATTAGGTCAAAGAGAGTTCAGAAACATTCAGCTATTTGGGTTGCGCGACGCAATCTAATTAGTTATAACCTGAATAATTTCAAGTATAGTATAGCCTCTCCGGTTCAGGGTGTATGATTGAGTAATGCCCTAAAAACCATTAGATTACCCTCCATTTTAAAGTCGCTTAAAAATAAATGGCCTGCCTAACTGACGTTTGCATTCACGCTAATACAGATGACGTGTTCCTTAACGTTCATACTTACTTATTCCAGATTCGACGGAGGTAAAATCTAATACAATATTTAACCACAGATTGATGATGGGTCTCTGTTTAAAGCGCAGTTTACATTAATTATTCGAGGGACACCAACCCACACTTGGCAAGCGTATGTCGATTAAGGCCTAAACTCTCTCAACTCGTAAGATAGTTGAGACAAGACCCGTGCCCAGCGGTGTGACACTAAGAATGGTTGCAGTGACTTGATTGATTTTGAAGGAGAAAATATTCTATTTTACTTTGTATTCCAATTTTATTATAATTTCCTATTCGACACTGCACTATTACATTTGAGTTACTATAGCTTACCGAAAGCGGCTCCTCCCGCGCGTATGTCGGTTCGCGCTAAACCATTAACCTCTTTTTGCGCAGTCCTATAAAAACTATTCTATGTCCGTCCCTAAGTTTCAAACTATCTCCATACCAAATTTCATTCAAATGGGTTAAGTTTTTTGCCGTGAGTGAAACCGCGAGAAAAACACACAGTTATGTATTTACACATTTATAATATTAGTAAGAATTATAATTATATATAATCATTAATATAATCACCGTAGAAAATCCTTCATTTTGCTACCACATTCAATGTATTTTAAAAACTTTTTAATTTTTTGGTGCCAAAATCATTTTTAATGTAGGTACCCAGTGTCACTCTCACGACTAAGACGAATCTAATAATACCTCTCAAGGTCAGATGCAACAAGATGTCTAGGCTCTAGAGCGTGCCACAAAAATATACATACATACACGAATACACTTGATAAACTCTCCTGGCGCAGTCGGGTAAAAACCTCAGCAACCCTTCAAATGCCTTGCAAAAGCTTAGCTGCTATATTTAATTTGCGTCGGCTGTCGATATTGCATCCTTCCCTATTCGAGGAGGATTAGTTTCCCTTATTTTATCTTTTTTCCACGAGACCATGTAATAAGCCGAATTAATCCTCAACAGGATGCCATGTAACAGCACTAGTACAATAGGCTCCCGGTAATACCCTGTGATCCAGAGCTCTATTAAGCTAAACTTTGTAATTTATACTGTTAATTAAAACTGCGACTGTGTTAAGTTTTTGTGTTAAGAGATAAGATATACGTTTAAGGAGTTATAAATTTACGACAAAAAAGAATAGAAAAAAAAGAAAAAAAAGGAAAAAAAAAGAAAAAAAAAATGAAAATGGGGCATGAGTAGATCACCAACAAGATGGACACACACTACGCAGGAAGTCACAAGAGCCACATTGTAAAGGTCCATCCGAATGGCGCAAGATAGGGTATGCTGGAGAACGGTGGTTGAACAGTGGGCTAATTCACGTAATTAAATAAGTTCAGTTGCAGTGCAGTTTCAGTTGTTTCGATCAAAACAGCCCTTTTGGTATTCTCATAATTCTGACGACCGCTGTCAGATACGCTCGCGTCACGTACGCGTCACGCGAGCGCTTTAGCGTGTATGTTATTTGTATGACAATCACAAGAATACCACATTGCACTAAGACGTAAACTTAATTGCAACGTGATTGCCACTGCACCGCAACTTGATCGGCACGTCAAGAAATTACGTGAATTAGCCTACTGGATTACGCGCCACAATCACGCCGCCAGATATGAGGATACGACCAAGAAGTAGAAGACGTAGTGCTAATATTTGTTTTACATGAAAGAGGTCTATTTACTGGAAGAGTAAGTATCAAACGAAAGTCTGTTCCAGAGTAAAAAAAAACGGGATAGGTTTAACAAACCCAGGTGTTATATTACGCCCAGGTGTCCACTGTTGTGAACTCCTTACTAATCCATTATAAACCTACTAGCCTAATAAATTACACGAACATTAAACTAACTCTAAACGTTTAGGTTTATTTATCATTAAGGTATTCTAATTTGTTACCTAATTCTGCTCGGTGCTCAAATATAGTACTTTTTTATTTTATTGAATAATTTCGGCGATTAAGAACTGTATAACTAATATTTGCGTTTAAAATGTGATGTTGGAGGAGAGTGGAGCTGATCAGCAGATCACATCTAACTGAATATTTTTATAATATAGGTACCGATATAATCTTAGTTGCACCTCATAATTTGGAATTGTGCTCGATGAATGTATGGGACCTAAACATACCGGCGAAAGGTGAAAAATACACATAAACACATACTTACAATGTTTGGATGGAAATGGATTTCTTTTTCTGAGATCAAGTTTGAACACACTGCGTAGTAAAAATATAAATACCATCCCATAGACATTGTCCCCTGCCTACACATTCGTGTGATACAGGCGTCATGTTTTGGTATGTT
Source organism: Meganola albula (assembly GCA_936450015.1). Classification (NCBI taxonomy): domain Eukaryota; kingdom Metazoa; phylum Arthropoda; class Insecta; order Lepidoptera; family Nolidae; genus Meganola; species Meganola albula. The sequence goes on along the minus strand of OW388146.1, from coordinate 12,331,143 downwards.
ATCGAGCAGCAGCTGTGAAACAATTAACGATACGACCCGGAATCAAACCTGCTATGTTTATTTTCAGCAAAGTACGATACATACTACTTCGCCACTACTACTATAAGCAATAATAAGCATCCCTTAAAATAATATATTGTTGGTCCTCCCCATACATCAATTGATTGGGTAACAGCAAGCCAAGCGACCAGGCGCGCAGACGAGCGCATAAATCATTCGTGTATCAATATTGTGGCAACCGTCCTTATAACTTATACGACTGTGTTTTGTTTGTATGGCCACAGAGCAAACGAACACCTAATAGAGATGGTGATTTAAAATTTAATGCTGCCTGAGCCAGGTTATCAAGTAGTTTTCCTAACGCCTTAACATTAGTCAGACAATAAACACGGCTACAAATTTAGCTAAGGCCCCTCAACCACGGCGACTATTAAAATTTGTAGCGATGTAGTCGGCGATTACACAATGCGCGACGTCATTGCTACAAACGCGCGCGTTTGCAACGCTACACAAGCGATGCTAAGCTACTGCTACCGCTAGTTACGCGGTACAGAATCGCGATTGTATTGATGTAAACGCGCGACCGTGTCTGATGACATCAGGAGCGCGTGACTGAAGAACCGAGCATGATACGAAACAGACATCACAACAGTTATTACGAATGAATTGGCATAGTGACCAGGCGCTTCCCATCGTAGACTACATCATTGCTTTATTATCAGGCATGTTGTAGTCAAGCGCAGGTCTATAAAAAAAGTTAAAAAAAATATCGTATTTGGTGGGCGTGTGGTGAGTGAGGGCAAACAGTTAGCGATGGCATCGCGACCATATCGAATGCATGACATCATCGTTTGCTGCAACGCTGCAAAAAGTTGCCGTGGCCGGGGGGCCTTACATAAAAAAATTGTGCCACAATGTTTTTCATGCTAGGATCAAAAATCTTCCTGAACTTCATTTCTAGAAAGAGGGATTCGCCGTTATATTCTGGAAAAGTTGCTGTTCTATTTTGTGAAGCGGTTGGAAGACCGAGAGACCGGTGAAATTGGGGTCACACCCGCACACGCACATAAATAACCGTAGGTAGGCATATCGCAGAAAGAGACGGAGAGAAAAGGTAAGAGACAATAGAGATTTTTCAATGATTTCCTCCATCGATATTAAGCAGCGACAAGCATGAAATAATTAAAAAAATAATTAATTATTATTTTTTAACAAAGTAGCCCTATCTGTGATTAATATAGAAAGTAAGAAACTGTTAAGAAAATTTGTGTGTGTGTGTTAACTATTAATTATTTGTGTGCAATGTGCTTTATGTAATTGTTAGTGGTTAAATTTGTTAGTACTAGCTACACTATCGCATTAGGATTATCCTGTAAAGATGGCTGTAAGTGTGATAACTAAATAAATAATAAATAATTCTTACAAAGACGTGTAGGCATGACCAGAATCAAACCCGCGACCTTATAACTCAAAGGCGAGGTCGATACCACTATACCACAGCAGCTGCTCGATGTACCTACTTATACAAAGTCAAACCTACATAAAGATACTCATGTCACAAAATGTAATATTGTCAAAAACCTTTTACTAACCTACTAACTTGCAAAACGAGGGACCCGGGTACCCAGGGGACAGCTCAGCGACAGCCTGGCAGGGCCCACCAATCATAAATGTGCTACATTCATCACGTACAACTAGATCACATCTTTGTCTGATTGACGCTGGATATAATGTGTTCCTTATTTTCTTTCAGCTCGCGTGATGTTGTTATATCGATAGATTTTTATCGATATATTGTAGATAGAACAGGATTTCATTCACCCATTTACTTTTATAATATTATAAAGAGGTGAAATTTGATTGTTCGTTTGTATTGAATAGGCTACGAACTACTGAACAAACTTGAATTTTTTTCTATGATGAACAATTTTATATATAAAAAAAAATGTATGAAAACCTTATAATGCAACCTAAGGTGTGTGCTATTTTTAACATTTAAGGTAAGGAAAGGTGTTTTATTTTAACGAAGAAATGAAAAAATATGTGTAACAATAAAATGCGTCAGTAATACATGCCTACTCATAAATTATAATATTTTCTAAAAGAAGTGACACTTCCTTTTTTTGTAGTTTATTCATTTCACTTCATTGATATTAGATATGTACGAAATGTGTTTCGTCGGGGTACAAACCTATTCATCACACATCTTAACTAGGCGTCAGACACATCTGCGATACCGAAAATGTGTCTAACGTTCAAGAAGATTGCATGTTGTAAAAGTAAAGTGAATGAAGATAAATTGTATTTTTAAGTAAGCAATATTTTTTAAGAAATATATCTTTGAAGAGGGTAAGTCAGAACAGAATTAGTACGAATATATTTTTAACATAGTGAAAATAGCAACACTATGTTATACATTAAAAACATTCTTAAATAATGCAATATTGTATGATGGTACCAGGTTGTCCACTAACCTAAAATCAGTGAGTATAGGCTCACGCGTCTTACTGGTTAAAAAGGGGGCGTAGGCGGAGTAATTTAAGCAGGAAGTTATGGTATATTAAGTATTTACATATTTAAACTAATATTATAAAGCTGAATAGTTGGTTTGGTTGGTTGAGTGCAGTAATTTGCCCTGTTAGATAGTTCATTTATTGAGGAAGGCTATAGGCTACTAATTATCCCACGGCTGGGTATGATGTAAAATGTAGGTCATGGGGGCGAAGCCGCCGGCGGAAAACTAGTCTATACTAATATTATAAAGCTGAAGAATATTTGTTTAGTTGAACGTGCTAATCTCAGGAACTACACGTCCAATTTAAAAATTCTTGTACTGTTAGATACCACATTTATTGAGGTAGGCTATAGGCTATATATTATTATTATGCTTATACTGCTAGGCGTGATCTTAAATGTAAGTCACGCGGGTGAAGTCGCGGGCAGAAAGCTAGTTACAAATAAATTCGCTTTCCACGTTTGTTGCTTAGATCTTTTTGCTTAGCTTACGTTACTTTTATATTTATAGAACAAAACAAATTGCACTCGTGTGAAGCCGGGTGGATATTTAAATGAAAATGTTTAACAAGATGTGATTATGAAATATCGATAAAAGATACCAGCACTAGCTAACTTTTGTCACAAAGGCATACAATATTACAGCCTTTTTCTATACGAATACGCATCAAGGGTATTATTCGTAATGTAATTTGTAGTGCTGCGACACACCTTCCCGTCTCGTGACCGAAAACGAATGATTTCTGAACCTATTTTTGATGGGTGAATGATTTACGAGTGTGTGCGGTGAATGAAGCTTTTATGTGTATTGATTTTCAGTGCAGCCGTAATAATACGATATCTTAGTGAAGGTAGCAGTGCAGTGATTTGAACTGTTTTAACATAATTACTACGTTACGTAGGTTTAGATTTTGACATTATTATAAACAACTAGCGGACCCGGCAGACGTCGTTCTGCCCGGTAAAGCAGTGCCATCTACCGGGTCTCAGACCTACCGAATATAACCAATAATAAATAATAGGTATCTAACCCGGTTTTCGGCACTTAATTTTAATTTTTCTCTGCGTAAGAACCATCCTCGTACTTAAAGGAATATTTAAAAAAAAGAATTAGCGAAATCGGTCCACCCGTTAACGCGTGATGTCGTGACAACGGAAAACGGGTTTCATTTTTATATATATAGAAGATTCCTGAATGTAATGAACACTTCAATATTTATTGCATTTAATTCCTAAAGGTAAACTGTACTTTAAATCATCTTTAAATGTACTAAAACTATCCATGATTCTTACGAAAAAAACACTACAGATTTTTATTTTATTTTATGTGTATCTCATGTACTGGCGGGGCGGGCTCTTCGCTAAAGGTATGGTATAAACTCTGCACTTCCCTCTACAGCCGCGCCGTTCGCTGAAGGAAGTCGCGAATTTCACTACCCGATACTATGGCTTCAAGATGGAAGATCTGGGGATTTTCAGTAAGTACCCATCGGGAGTTCTACATACCTTCTCCCTTGCATCTACTCGGGACGGGATGGATTCATAAAAGGATTCTCCCCCTTTGCAATAATAAAAACTACATCCATAAAGACTTAAGAATATTATAAAAACGCAATAGTTTTCAAATAAAAATGTAATAAAGCAGTACACAAAATTTGTTTACACTCTGCAAATAAACCATGACTTAGACGGAACCGCTCGTAAATTGAGTTCTTTCTTCATTAGCCTTACAACTTGGTAGACGGGATTTAAAAAACTTCGCTTTAAGACGTTTAGGCGCAAGTCGAGTTTTCCATCAACAAAATTAGGGTACGCTCTTAATATCAAAACTTTTAGATAATGGATTTAGAATTTTATATTTATTACTCTCGGCGTACATAAAATTTATCAATTAGGTAGGTACTTTATTTTGGAAGAAATTATTTTTACTCAATGCCACAAAATTATACATTTACTACACTGTCAAACAAAATGAAAAACATCGATTTAGGTAGAGTCGTTCTCGTAAAGAAAATTGATTCGTGAATTAATAAACACCAACTTTACCATGATAATCATCATATTGATCATCTTTTGATATCACATCACTATTAAAACATACCTACCTAATATACCTAAGATATTAATTAAAGATGTATGCAGCAAGCAGCTTATGTTTATGTAAATATGTAGGTACTGAAAGATATGTAAGTACCTATTTAATTTTAAATGGAATGTTCCGTACGTGTGTGTGGGTGAGATTGTCAAATTGAATGTTCAGCAGCGTACCAAATACAGGTGCCCGCCACTGATCACTATTGACTTTCAGTGAGAGCACTCGACACTTGCCAACGGACCGATTCAATTTAACACTGAATCGCACACGCGCCGCAACCCATTGGAAACAATGTCTCACTTTAAATACCACTCATTTAACAGTGAAATTATCTGGAGAACGACAAACGACCCAGCGCCATTAATTCACTAGAACAGCTCGCTGCACTTCAGCTAAAAAACTCAAAAGAAATCAAACAGCATTAACCGCTTAAGTTTCGCCCGGTGCCGCATCGCAGAGCTCACTTTTAGCTCATTAATTTTCATCTTTTCGCGTACAACCTAACATAATTCACCCTCGAACGCCCCCATACTACGTGATAAGGGTACTTTTATACTGGGCAACAGAGGAGCGCTCGGGTTTTATTAAATCTCGCGTCAAGTCGCTGGAGTGTCGACTACTGATAGCGCACACTGTTTATTTATAAAACAACGGTTTTTCCGCTCAAAGTGTTACAGTTTTTTCATCCGTTTCGGTGGAGTCAGTAATACGTATTGTTTTCTGCCTTTCAAATGTAGGGACGCGTTAAAAATGTCTCTGTGGTAACAATGGGTAGGGCACGGTAATGTCGCCGGGTCCGCGGCTAGCGCAGGAAGTGGCGTCGAGTCGCATTAGTACCGACATAAATGACTGGACGTCATAAATCCTGGATTCTTTCGCTCCCGAGTGATTTATGCTCGACCCTTAATTGTACATATTAAAATTCTTTTTGTTTTAAACATTTAATCCTGCTGTTAGTTAACGAAAATTATGTGGCGTCGTATTAATTTAAACTGAAATGTTTACACGCCCCATTAAACTTGTGTATGACAACGTCTTTCCACTGAATAATTTGTTCCAATAATTCAATGAAATAATATTAACATATGTGGGGAAAATTTACCGGCATGGAGACGCCTTGAATCACCCATTTGTTTTTACCGACAGACAATAATAAGTTTTCGATCATTAATCAGCGCTACTTCATACCTACTTTGCGAGTTTAGCGTACTCTTCTATTTTTTTTTGTTCAGGCAATTTCCGGTTCTTGTGTTTGAAACTTTAACTGGAAAGAAACGTTAATTAATAATGTTTAGAGTAACTATAATTAGTGTAGGTATAATAATCTAAATTAAATACGAAATCATTAAAAAAATAGTTTTATTATCAAAATAACTTTTATTTATACGTTAAAAAGTATTTGTAAATCGTTCAAACGAACGGAACTCGGAGGATAGTAAGGTTGGTTACCTTCGGTCAGTGAGTTTGCTACAAGTTTTTTAATCATACTTTTGGTGCGGTATTGCGAACTTGTACGTGAAGTTGGTGTTTGCTCTGAACATGAAGGTAAGGATGATGTTTTCATTTACGTTCCGAACTTATAAATTGTTAGTAAATTCTTATATATATATATAGTTCAATCAAGCGTTTTGCTAAATTTATCGGTTTTAGTAAGATTACTTAAATATTTTCGAGGCAAGTATGTTTCGGTTCTGGGTCCAGGTATTATTCTAGCTTCAACCAAGGCAACATATTAAAAACCTTTTGAGTAGTAAAAACTTTTTCGGTTTAAACTTCTTTGACTGTACTTTTAATTAAAACCAAAACGCCAAAAGGAAGAAATAAAGTCAACATGATACTCAAAAATCGAACGCATTTTAATCAAAACAAATTTTACTTTTGAAAATCGAACTAGTATAAACCTCAATGGATACAATATATTTTATTTTCACTATTTATTTGAAATCGAACAACTTAAATTTATTAGAACGTTCTCGTTCTTACGTTTTTGATTATTCTTGTTACAAAAATAAAAAACAAAAGAGAACAAATGAAATCACCACAAGATTAAAAATTCGAATGCAATGCATACATATTCAAATCTCATCTTATTTTAAAATTCAGACACGCAAAAAACCGTATTTAAATATCAGTGCAGAGGTCGATTATAAGGCCACTCTTCCCCAATGATTGGGTCCAAATCTGGGCTGAGATTTTGCACCAAAGTGCTCTTTATTCGGAGCACCGCCAGCTTTCTGCTGTTATTCTATGCAAATTACAGGCCACCGAATAGACTAAACGGGCATTTCGGAGATTCGAGTTTTTATGCAAACAGACCTAAGTTATTCAAGTGCGCGCCTTTGCATGAAACTTGCATACGAAACCGGCTGAATACGAACATTTACGCCCTTAGTTGTTCCTGTATATTCTAGAAATTTTCTCCTCTCAGCTGTATTTCTAACTAAGTGTAGGTCTTACTAAATGTACTTTGATTTACGTATCAATTAACTTAATGGTAATCTGGTTTGCTAAGCTTTTTACAAAGTAAATTGTTTCAGAGATCAACAGTGCTGGTGTTGTTTTAAAAAGAGCTAAAAAAAGGATTGAGGTCTTGAATGAACTAAAAATTAAAAGTAAATATTATTTTTAATTCTTTTCAGCTTTGATAGAGAAAGAGAGTGAAGGTTTTTGTTGTTGAATAGAGCTTGAAAATTGTATAAGTACAAAGTGTTAAAATCAAGTTATGAATTACTAGCTTTCCGAACGCGGCTCCGCCCGCGCTAAAACATTAACCTCTTTATGCGCAATCAAACTATCTCCATACCGAATTTCATCCAGACCGTTTCAGTATTTTTGGCGTGAAAGCGCGACAGATAGACATAGTTCTGATAGGTACTGATTTCAGAATACAGTAGATATAGCATTTCTTTTGGGACTGAACCTACCATCGCAATCCCGCTATTGCAACTCCTGTAAGCCAGGATCGGCAACGGTGCCGTGAAGAGACTCGGGATATAGAGATATAGCATAGTATACATTATACCTACTACACTCACGCTTTTATTGTCTGTAGGCGTAGGCAGGTACAATATCGCCAACGTTTTGGTGCACGTCCCTTAGGTTGCTGTTTATCGGAAATAATTCCCGACTTCGAGCTGCCCCAAATATATTTCTATATCACAAAAATCGTATAACCTTTTTATTTATATCTTAATATATATATTTCTTGTGTGCGTGTGTATGTCACTGAACTCCTCCTAAACGACTGGACCGATTTTGATGAAATTTTTTGTGTGTGTTCAAGGGGATCTGGGAATGGTTTAGATTCACAATTTTGCGCGGTACGAAATTCGCTGGGGCAGCTAGTTTAAGTATATATTTACAAAAGAAAAGTATTATATGTGGTATATTACCAGTTATCTGGTTTCCATAGTACAACCTCTGCTTAGTTTGGGATCAGATGACCGTGTGTGTTAGTGTCCCACTATATTATTATTATTATTATTTTATTACCTGGCCTTGGATTAGGTTCCAGATCTCAGTTAAATAGCGCTCATTCTTAACACTGGTTTTACAAGGCCAAATATTTATTTTCTGAAATAGGCTTGCGCTTGACTACAACTTGCCTGATGTTAAGCAATGATGTGGTCTACGATGGAACGCGTCAGTCTGATATATCGATTCACTCGAGATTACAAATGATTTTCGGTAAAAAGGTAGCACTGTAATGAGTCCCCATATGGTTAGAAACCTTAAAGAAGCAACAATTCCGCCCCACTCTCTCTGCATGGTGTCACCAGACATCGCATCGGAACACGGTAAAACGTGGATGGTCACTAATTACGGCCGAAGTCTACCACCAGTTTATTGTCGCCTGATTTGTACTACCCGGGGACCACGTGTGGGGATTTAATTAAAGGTTGCGAACCTACGGCCGAAGGTGACTCAGCCCCCAAATAAAAGTAATAATATGAGTAGTAATTCATATAAGTTTGTACAAACTCAATAAACTCAGAAATTAGCGCGCAATAGAGGCCCCTTTCATAAACAACCCTCACACAGAATGAGATACGTTATATTTTGTAGTAATCTGAACGTGTTCCTTGGCGCGTTGCCAGCGGGGCTCGTATCTTACCTAGTGCCTTGATTAAATCAGATAGCTTCAAGAACAAACAAAGGCAAGGTTATAAAACTGCTTGATGATTCGCAAACACACCGTGTTTTATTGGGTCGCGAATATTTCAGTTGACGGATTACGACATTTGAATGTCGTGCGTTTAATTAGAAAGGCCTGTGATAGTTTTATGAGATAAGGTAGTAGAGTTTAGTTATGTTCTGGTTTTACTTTATATTTTTCCTTTCGGATTTTGAGACAATTCTGTAAATACATAGTTAAGTCATGGTGAACCGTTGCACGTTCCCTGTCCAATGATTTATTTTAAGTTTCATATTCTATGTCAATAAATTAAACTATGAAGTTTGAGTTGGAATTTAGTGCACCTACAAATTAAGACATAATATTTATCATCGTTCGCCTTGCCTTGTTCCCATTTCTATTGGGGTCGGCTCCCAGTCTAACCTGATGCGGCTAGCTACCAGAATTATACGAGCAACTGCCATCCGACCTCAAAATCCGTAGGGAACCAGTAGCCGAAATGGTTAGACCAGATGTCAGATTATATTGGCTTCTGACTACATGTAACGATTGTCATAGATGTGTTAGATAACAACCGGGATCGACAGCTTAACGTGCTCTCCAAGGCACGGAGGCTAGTCCCTCACCAACTAGACACCGACACAAATTTTTACTGTTACACAAATATTGTCACGGGCACAGTATAGCCTAATCGGACGGCTTACTCTCGACTACAGAGGTCGTCTAAATTAAGACATAATATAAATAGTTAAGTTAATATTAATCTTGTGTATTTTAAGAGTTCTAGTGATCACTTCCAAACTCCATCATCAGCCCGGATCTATGAAGTTTTACCCCGAAATAGTTACATAATTTAAGGAGAATCAAACAAACTATTTTTTTCAATAAGTCGTTTAGGCAGCTATGACAGCAGCGAGGTGGCGCGGCGTTCAGATTTAGATTTATAATATAAAGAGGCAGGTTCCTTCCCTAGCCGGGCCCACACACCTGTGTGTAAATGCTTACGATGGGTAAAGGTAAAAAACCGCGAGGGAAAACTAGTCATTTGAGGACATCTAACACCACCAACCCGTACTTGGCCATCGTGTGTGGATTAGACTCCTGCCTAGCTGTGAGAAACTATAAAGTAACTCCTCCTTTGAAAATAGTAAAATACTTTAGTTAAAATAATGGTCACTTAAAATAACAGTGCAGACATCTTTTCTATAGCATAGATTGGTGCGCACTTAACGAGTGAATAATTACACAGTGATCCCTATTACAAATGCAAAAATGAGGATCCCCGTGCATACGTAATGGTCTCTTGTGGCGTGGTCCAGGACGCGAGAGAGAGCTGTTCTACTAAAGTAAACAAAAAAAGAATTTAGGACGCAGATTGATGCACAGGCTCCTGTGGGACTTTGCTTCCTGAATCTAATGTTCCAATAATATTTTATAAAGTAAAGAGCGGAACGCGTAATAGCTGAATTGATCAGCATCAAGAAACCGGATACCAATAATTTGTGTTGCACATAATAATCTATTATAAGTGCATATTTACAAAAAAATGTATATGTATAGTATATAACCTGTTATCTGGTTTCCAAAACACAAGATTAGCTTAGTTTGGGACCAGATGACCGTGTGTGTTAATGTCCTAGAATATTATGATATTCGTACTTGGTCAACGTTTTATGACAAACGAAGTTTATCGATAGTGATAACATGAGCATGAACGCACTAGCGGTTGACTGGTTGCTTCATTCAACTTGGCTGCATATACAAATCCTTTATTGCCAAAAAATTACAAACGGACCTCAAACTAGGAACATGTAAAAAAAAAATCGAATTACAACCAGCCGCATGCAGTAAGTACACCTCATTTCAGTCCATCGTCGTCAGTGCGTTCAGCCTCTAATGTTGAGACATCTGAACCTAATCCAAGTAGAATTTGTACTATAGAACTGATAACTTGTACTTGTACTGTAATTAAACTACTTTTCTTAGTAAACAGTAGTTCCTTATAAACTAATATTTTTTTATACAAAACGCACACACCACAGGACTTTCGTAAGTGCCGTTTCTTAAACTTATATCTTTTAATATTATTTTTTTAATTATAACTAGGTATGTTAGTGGGCTCCTTGATGTTATTCAGTCATTTAGCCCTCTGATGTTGTTGGAAGCATAAAGTCAGTTTTTATGTTTGTGTCATTTTTCATTTTGCTGTATTCTCTGGTGTTGTTGAGAGCTCATTGGCCTTTGATTTTATAAACTTATGCTTAGATATTTGAGATTACGCTCCTTAACCTCAGACAAATTCCTGATTGCGAATAGAACCGACATACTTTCATTAAAATTTTGTATTATTACAAATGTGAAAAATTGTGAGACCGTCTCTTACACTGGAAACCGGCGATTTTAGGATGAAATTTTCCACAAAGGTTCCCATAAGTTACTTCTACCCTAGAGACACGTTTCCGCAGGATGCTTTTAGTACATCACGTGGACGAAGACACGGGCAGAAGCTAGTACTAACTAATTATGTAGCAAGACTTCAGTTGTAGTTCAAGAACAAAGAAGCATTCGCGACATCTTGAAAACTTTCAAACGTTTCAGGAAAGATGTCATTGTTCCATTCATTGAAGTTCATTAATTTTGAAACGTTTGCATAAATATTGTATAGTCTGTACAAGTTCGTCAATACGAAAAATGTTTAGCTTATAGGTTCCCACCAAGCCATAACCCACAAAAAAAAAATGAAAAATGTTTTCGAATACTTTGCCTGTCAAAATGCTATTCTAAATTCAATTTTTTCATTGAAGATATCCATTAAACAGGAATTAAAATTCTAGAAATAGAATAAATTGGATTGGAATTAATCTAGGTAAAATAATTTGTAGATAATTTTGTGTTTCTACTCATCAACTTGACATGTTATTGGTAGTATTTAAAAACGTTTTTCGTATTGACAGCTCGTACAAAGAGTACTGTACTGTTTGTAGTGACTCGGGTATGTTCGATAAAGCGTGTGACTATGCGCAAAAGGTGCGCATTTTTAGTACGCAGAGTGAGTGCCATTCTAAAAATCATTGGTGACAGTTTGGATGGTCCTTTTCTTAGACATTGTTGAGACCGATATTCCGCCATAGCGATGCCAAAAATAACTGGTATTAAAATGATTTTATAGAATTTTATTTGTTGATTTTAGTTATGATAAAAATATTATTAATATTGATTTTATTTTTTATTTATACACCACTTTTTATACTTTTTGTAACATAAGCTCTGCTTAACGTGGGATCAGTGACCGCGTGTAATAATGTGCTAGAATTTTAGTATTATTACTTTTGTGTGAAAAACTAAGTATTCAGTATTTAGCCAAGGACATTAAATTACTTATTTTAATAATTACTTATATAGTTAATCCTTCAGTCGCGGCTCGGGGAGGAATATTATGTGTGCAAACATTATTGTACAGATTAGAAGTATAAAAAGTATTCATTTTGTGCTAAAACTGTACCTTTTTCGAACAATAAATATATTATTATATAAAATATATTATAATTCATGTGTTACGGAAAATTCTTTGTATAATTAAAATCGTCAAAACGACGTCACTAATTAGGTTTGTAACAATTCTTCGTTAACGAGACTACAAGAAATTCCCGTTAACGAAGAATCGTAATTAACTCGAATACCCTTAATAATATTTTAAATACGAAAGTAACTCGGTTTGTCTGTTTATCGCGCTTTTACGCCATAACTACTGAACGGATTTGGGTAACACTTGGTATGGAGATAGTTTGAGACCTGGGGAAGGATACAGGATAATTTTTATCTGACTGCGCGGGCGGAGCTGCGGTCGCAAAGCTGTTATTATATAATCAGGCTCATCAGGAGAAATGAGCTACAGTAGCCTTTCCCTAAAGTAGATCCAAGAACCGTGACTAAAACTAAAACTATAATCCATTAAAACTTGATAAAGTATGAGTATTTACTTGCTCCTATAACTTTAACATCACTTGCGCCAAGCCCTGGGCCTGCACAGCGCTTCAGCAAACATCCCAGCGGTAATGACTGGACAAACAGACATCTGCATACTGCCTCCGCCTGAGAAAAGCCTCTACCGTGCACTTTCAGCATTTAATACCTACAGAATTTATGTATTTTACTTGGTAAAATTCAACAAATTTGCCTCATTCCACTGCCACTTTCCCTCCGAAAATCATTCGTAATCACGAGTGAATCGGTATATTGGACATGCGCGTCTCATCGTAGACTACATTATTGCTTAACAGCAGGCATGTTGTAGTTAAGCAAAAGCCTATTGACGAATAAAAAAAAGCATTGGGCGCTGTTTTCTAATTTGAGGTTGGGTTTAATATGAGATGTGCATTTTGATGTTGAGATTTCCAAATTAAATCCGGTCAGGATTATTCAGAAACCACATTTGAGTATTATAGATTAAACTGTGGCCTGTGACCTTATAGACATTTATTAAGAGATAATCTGTGTTATCAGAGCATCGGTGGCGCAGCGGTATCGGCCTCGCCTTTAAATATAAGGTCGCGTGGTTGATCTCCGGTCGTGCCACACATATCTTTATGTGACACATATCATACATATCGTTGTTTCATCGCCGTTGTTCAAAATCAGTGTCCTTCAAACATCGTAAGGAAACCGGCATGTTGAAGAACTAATCGTTCGAGGAAATGTGACATCCACCAACACGCACTTGGCCAGCGTGTGTGGATAAGGGCCTAAACTTTCTCATCTCGTTGGAATATGTATATTTTTTTTTCAGATGTTTTCTAACTTTTTTCCACTTTTTTAAATCTTTTCTTTTTTATTTGTAACTAAAATTGTAATTGGTAGATATTTATTTTCAATTAATTTAAAATTGTTATAATAATATAAAATTGAATTTAATATATAATATAAATATTCTTGTAATCAGGATTATAAAATTTCATAACTTATTTAAATGTTAAATACATAATTTCTAGTTATTAATTCAGTTTATTTAATAAATAAATGAAAGTATATGAAATGATATGAAATTCTATATAAATTCATCCCAATAGGTATTGCTCAAACTAGACAAGTGTAACCCATCTAACTAGTCATGTGAATCCAACCATTAGAGGTATGTCTCAAGGATTTTCAACTATCTCCAACCATGCGCCTAATTCGCTATGTACCGCAGACGCGCAGTAAGATAGGTTTCAATTGTACAGTCAGATAGAAAAGTAGGTTAACAGATTTAATATTAAAAATCATTTTAACAATAAAAGATTCTATAAATAAGTGTTGCGACGACAAGAGAAAATAAGCTTGTCATTAGTAGTTTACAGAACAATTTTTCTTATTCTATAGAATCTATTTATGTTTATATATAAAATCTTTCTATGTTTTGTAATATTGGATCTGGTAATCAACTTTTGTAGCTGATAATATCTTGTTTAATAAATAATGCTTAAAGCCGCGGTGGCATAGAGATATCGGCCTCAGCCTGGACGTATAGCTCCCCGATTGCGCCTACACATCTTTGCGTAAATTATTTTATCATCGCTTCACAATACAAGTGAAGGAAAGCACTGTGAGGTAACCGCTATGTCTTAAAACTTTCACTAAACTGTACTTGGCCTGCACGCGTAGAACATGATTTTTTTTATATACCTAGTAAGTATTTCTAGCTGCCACAGCGAATTTCGTACCGCGTATTTCTTACTTTCACAAATATTGTTAAATTACTAAAACAACTATTAACAAATAGGGGTTGGTGATAGAAAAGTGAAAATTTAGGGTTGTAAGTAGGTATTTTTTTAAAACGAAATTATAAAAAAAAATCAAAAAAAATTTGGGGTGGATAACCCTTGTTACTTAGGGGTATGAAAAATAGATAGTAGCTGATTCTTAGACCTACTGAATATGTAAAAAAAATTTCATAAAAATCGGACCAGCCGTTTCGGAGGAGTATAGTAGCTAACACTGTGTCTTTATATTAAAACAGTCAAGAGAAGATCCGTGTCTAGCTTTGGGACACTAAAAGGTGAATAAATTTCTTTCTGATGTATATTTTTGTTTTGTTTTTGAGTAAGTAAACACGTTAGATATTACAGAGGATATATAAAAAATAAGGTCCTTAAAATACATCAAAAACCAACTATAACACGACCAAAAATAGCCAATGACTTTACGCTACACAGGCTGTGTATTTCGGCCACAATATTACCATACAGAATCAAAGTTTTCTTTTTGTGGCTGATGATATTTTGCTTTGCATGTGAACTAGCCGGAACTCTAATCAGAACGTCATGGCCGTGTCGGGCCGGATTGCGTTGAATGTCGAGTGTATTAATTCTGTGGTTTGATTTAAAAATGAAATTTTTGAATACTGTATTGGCACGTCAGTGAAATGAAAATATGTACATGAAATATCTGATTCTGGCCAAGTTAATTTGAATTGCGTACATTTTGTGGAAATAAAAGCAAGAATCAAACAAATCAAATCACATAGGAGAAATTACTGTGCAAAAGTGTGTCTGAAAACACACTTTTTTTTCTGAAATAGTCTTGACTACAACTGATGTAGTCTACGATGGTACGCGCCTGCCCAATATAGGTACTGAGTTACTCGTGATCACTTCCTCACTTTAAACCTTTTTAGTGTCCCACTGCTGAGCACAAGTCTTCTCTCAACTATCTTACGAGTTGAGAGAGTATAGGCCTTCATCCAGCAGCGGTGGTGTAGCGGGCACTTAAATAAAACTAATTAAAATAAAACTTGAGAGGTACAATAGCTTACTATAGCAAAAAGTGTCGTGACAACTTTTCGTAAGAATTTTTTCCGTCTAGCCCCCTTTAGCAACGCGCGATAAGGAACTTCGTTCCAAAAATGGGTATAGGTAGGTACTTAAAAATAACAATTACAGAATTTTCAAATAAAATAATAATATAATTGCTATTCCGTTCATTATAAATAAATACTACTAAGCTACTTAAGTTAAAACTATGAACAACACTCTGCAAGGGTCATCCAACAACCATAAACTATGAGCAACTTAGTATTTTTTCCTCAAATACTTTATCATCATCCACGGCTTCTTAAGTTCAGGTATAATACATTTTACTATCGGCATATTACATAACTGTGCGCGTTTGTAAACTGACAACGCCTGTATGTTAACGGCAGAATCATTCAAAATACCTGCGACATAATATATACCATGTAACCTAATATGAATTTTGAACCCATCCAAACTTATTAAAATACTACAGAAACATCCAACCATACTTCTCGACAAACACGAACTTGGCTTTCATTCAATAAACTATGCATTTACTCGCTTAATTATCGCGCCGCGGGTAGGCAGAGTTGCTAATGGTATGCACGCTAATTAAGTATTATTGCTCTATAGTAACATCGCTTTGTTAGTGTATGGTAATCACGAGAATATCGGGAAGGAAGAAACACATTACGGATAAACTTTAACTGAGAATTTCGTCAGAATTATAGTAGGTTTATACAACGCATTTGGAGAAAAACATGTTTTTCCAAGGTTTTAACTATTCTAGATTATTATTACATAGTATTAGAATACAAAGTAGCTTATGTGACTATAATTTATCTCTATGCTAAATTTGGTTCATTCCGTTGGTTAAAAGTACCAAATTTGGTTTATATCTTTCCCGCCTCTTAGATTTAGATATATTTGAGGACAAGATGTCCTAATTCAAGAAAAAAAAAAACGCTGATCACATTAGGTCTAAACAGTAGTAAAATAATAATGAATATTTCTAAGTAGGTACTTAGTTCTGTGTATTAATGTTCATATATTTATTGTCAATTGAAGCAAGTTATTACTAATTTTAGCTGTGGTTACTTATACCTAAAAGAACACAGCTGTCTAATCTTTGTACAAACTACTTATTTAATGTAATTGTGTATCATTTTTTGGAGATCTAAATAAAAAAATATATATCAGTTTCAGCGTTTAAGCTTACAAACAGACAATAGGAGAGGATTACATACTAATACATGAAAACATTAAGCATGGATAAGTTGGTGATCACAATACAGACACCCATCAAACTAGATGGGCGTTTACTTCATAACCTGTTAAAAGCAATATTTACAAAACGTTCGCTATTCAAAAACTCCATCTTGGTTCAAATAGGTCCAATAAGCGATAAATAACTCTATTTTAGACGTAAATGAAATCCAATCTTCGACAAATCTTAAGATTCTGGAGTCAATGGAAAGTGAAACCTATGTCAGCAAAAACTCAGCTCCATCAAAGCTCGAAGCTCCAACAACTTAAAACAAAGCCGTTTCAAACAGCTTACACGACAAACTCAAAGCATTGGGAGCTATTACGATGATGTTATCTCGATAGGTTCAACTCGATCGAAAGTATTCGATCATTACCTTAGTAAAAGGTTTACTATGATAAATCGAACTTTAGTGCCAATTACGAACGTTTAACTTAGTGTCTGGTTAATATCGAAATTATTTTTAAGAATCTCAGTAAATGTTTAAAATATTTGCATCTTTTTAAAAACAGATATAATATAGTGGGACATTAACACACACGGTCATCTGATCCCAAACTAAGCAGAGCTTGTACTATGGAAACCAGATAACTGGTAATATACTACATATAATACTTTTCTTTTGTAAATATATACTTAAATATAGATAATTACATCCAGACACAAGACAAACAGACATATTTAAACAAATACTTGTCTCGGGTGGGAATCGAACCCACGACCTGCGGCGTGAAAAGCATGTATCTTACCGACCACGCCACCGGCCCGTCTAACATAGAGAGAAAAAGAAAAACGATTCGACTAATAGTCTTTATTAGAGATTTGACTTAAAAATTGAATAGGATTTTCGAAATAAACCTCTTTCAAATAAAAAACAGAATTTTGTTTGAGTTATGTTCAAACAGGCATAAAAATTGCCTCTGCATCTGCTTAAAATCGATTTAAAACTAGAATTGCGTAAAAATGCATTCGAAAGTTATCCGAATCTTTGTTCAAAGTAGGTGAGCCTTCGTATCGATAAAGCCTAAACTCGATCGAAAATTCCATCATTACCTTAAGCTGGAAGTAAATCGTCGATTTCGTCTCGACTAGGATAATATTCGAATTTCCAATGTTCCTTAACAATATGTCAGTGGGGGCACGTAGGGCGTTGATACTACATACATATGTAAATGTTTTCAATAAGGGCTCTACGTGGGCTGCGGCAGATACACATGACAATGAACGCTGAGATGTGTCCAATAGTTATTGTAGTCTCAGATCGTTATATCTTAAAGTGAAATTCTAGGTTTTAGATAGATCTGATAGTCAACACATTTTAGAATTATGAATCCTTTACAGGTTCAATTAGATATCACGGTAAAGCTTTGACATAAACTATGCTTATGTTATTTAGTTGATTGCCAAACTAATATACAGTATGTTAATTAACAAAAGGCGATTCCGTTAACCCGTAAAAATAATAATAATAATCATTTCTTTCAGACCATAAAAGATCCATATAGGGTTAGTAAAAAATATGAAAAATACACCTTAAAAATAATGTTAGTAATGCATAAACATATAAACCTAAATCCTAAATAAAACATTAACTTATGTGCTCCATATGTGGTCATTTAATAATAATCATCAAATCATTTTCAGAATACTGTTCGAGTTGGTCCTGAGTCTGCTTACCATGGATGTGCATTTTTTGCGAACTGTGGCATAAAAACAATTTGTAAGTGTCATAAAAAACAAAATAATATAGCACCAATAGATTCTAAAAATAATAATCTAACAAAAAAAAATACAAAACGAAAATTCTATTAATACAAAATAATATACAGATACGAAAAAATGCATCCTTTATAATGCGCACTTTTCTATGAATAAGGAAGAGCGACAACGTAAGATAATATCCGCGCCACTATTTTGATTTCTAACAGCATGTTTGCAAAAATTTCAATTTAAAAAATTTAATAAAAAAATATTTGTTTCTTGTCGCTCTTGATATTAATATATTAATGATGTAGACTGACGGGTTTAAGGGAACGCTCCTTGGTAATAAACATACTGTATGCTCGGTTATATAATTAAAACACTGTTATTTTGCTCACTCGTGCATTGCTTGTTACGTATAAACCAGCCGTTAGAAAGAATAGTCAATAGTAAACAATGGAAATAGTTTTTACAACTACGACCAATACGCTGCACGTGGCCTATGACAATAAACTGTATGATGTTATCGCGCCAGTAATCTACACCGGCTGCTATCTGTACCACTGTAACTGTTGTACACTGCAGAACACAATAAATGGCACTGTTTAAAAAAATAGTTTTGTTAGCAGCTTTTTAACATCAATAACAAAAAGAGGTGTTATAAGTATCACGTGTGTTTAAGTTTTTGGTATGGTTTGGTTTTGGTTAAGCAAACGAATTAACTTTAATGAGATTTTCTTAAGTTTTCCTGAATAGACATTCTTCTTTCTATATCAAATAACCCACAAAAAGTGTATTTAAAGATTTTCTAGCTTCGAGTTAATGTGGACATAGAATCTTATGGCCCTATTAATATGTCCCGCTGTGTACAGCGCAGGTGTAACTTCAACGTGTGTCTGTCGTTACATTCGTCATATTTACTGCTGGCTTATGCTACCTTTGTTCTCTGATCAGATTTTTTATTTTATTTGTCAGACTATTTACTATTCTGCGGTTCCTATTTGGATAGATATTTTGTAAAGAAATCGGAAAATAAAGTAAGGGAAAGATAGATAAAAGCTATCACTATACATAGCAACATTACACAATAGTAATTAGTATAGTGATATCATGGTAATATTTCGTAGTAATCTTGTAGTATTTCATAGTAAAGTGAGGTCTGAACATTTCTCAGTAACATTGTTGCAGTCCTAGAACACTAGTAGCACTTCGTTGTGATTTTATAGTATTTGACAGTAAGGTTGAAACACTGGTGATCTGTAAAACAGGTTGCACCTATATTAGACATTAGCTCATTATATACACCAGGCTGTTAAAATATGTATATCAAGTTTATCTTTAGTTCTCATATAGATTTTTGTGTCTTGTTTTGGTGAAGAAAAAGAGAGTAACATTTCGTAGCATTCTCGTAGCACTTCGTAGTAATGTCGTAGCATTTCGTAGTAATCTTGTTAGAATAAAAATAAGAATCATAGTATTTGATGTTAGGGTCAGAACACTTCGTAGTTATATCGTAGCACTTCTTATTGATGTTCATTTCGTAGTAATCTTTTAAAACTTTCTTGTAAGGTCGTAGACTTCGTAGTAATGTCGTAACATTTCATAGTAATCTTATGGTATTTGATTCTATGGTAGTAGCACTTCGCATAAATGTTCTACGATTTTCTACTAACAGCAAAGCACCTTATAAAGCGTAATCATCACAAAATTTATTTGCAATATTAGTAGTGTAAAATTACTTATTACTTTTAATATTCAGTGAAAATTAAATAAATGATATCTGTTAAATGTATAATAAAGTACCAACAATCTAATATCGTTGTAAACCTCAAGCAATTAAAGACTTCATAACAGTACTGTGACAAAACAATTTCGCTCTTAAGCCTGTAGTCTAAGAGCCAGTGATACATTGCCAGTCATCACTAAAGAAAACTAAACTTGAAAGTTTTAAATGCTCTAAATAAGGTTTTTTTAACCAACGGATACGATATTATTTTGCCTGCTTGCAACACTATAAGGCTTGACATCATTTTCTTATGTTACAGGTTAAAAGAGATAGATAAATAATAAAGATTTCAGACAGCTTATAAACAATAAATCTTTTCATAAATTTTATAAACAAATATTTTTGCATAGTAATTAAAAGGTAATTACGACGAATTTATCTACAGTTCTGTGTTTATGTATAATTTTGTTTTGCCACTTACCGTCTAAAGGGATAGATTATAATTTTTTTATTCGAAAGCTGAATTAATATAATATATATTTCTTATCTAAAAACATGCGTCGGGGGTTATTAAATTCTTAATTTGAATTTTTTATTTTTTATTTTATGATAAATCTAAAAGAAGAAACTAACTAGCTGGCTGATTACTGCGTCCAGACTGCAAATTAGGCGCTTAGGTTCCTTGTGAGATCTAGGATGCACTAAGAAGGAAATTTTTCAAAGGGGGTGAAACGGAGACCACGCAGGCCAAGCCCTAACGGAAGCTCGTTTATGATCAACATTGAATTTACACTGGCTGCGTTTGCGTGCTCTTAGCCTATAAGTTCAATTACGTGTCGCAAGTGTTGATATTCGCCACAGTTACCTACAGCGCCCCCTGTGGTCGCCCGGCGCGGCGCGGTAAATATGCGTTGTTATTGTTTCATGTACACATTGCACTACACTATAAATTCACGCTTTAAATGAATTAAATTGTTACATAATTTGATTTAAAAGACAAATTGTGTAAAATGTACATGTATCACTTTTATTATTTGTGTGATAAACTTGTTTGTTTGTCTTGAGTATATTAAGATATATTTACAAAAATAAATTATTAATGTACTTTTTATCAGGGTTACCATAGTACCCATAAGCTTAGTTTGGGATCAGATGGCCGCGTGTGTTAATGTCCTACGATATCATTATTATTATTATTGACTAAGGTATGGGTTCTCAAGTTTTGATACAGTTGAGAGAAGAGCTTTCATCAACAAAGGAAAATTAATGTTACTTTACTTTTTACTCATTGACTGTTACTTAAAAAAAGTAAGTAATTATTTTGACATACTTGTGTATCTAGTTCCTAAACAATTCTTTTTAGTAACCTGAATATCATTAATCAGGCAACGAATTAACACTGAGCTTATTCTAAACTACGAGACTTAGGGTCTTATTCATAAAAATCTAATAAGTGTCTGTTAAAATGACTTTTATCTCTTTCTTACTAGTATAAATATTAAGATGACAGACAAAGACAAACGAATTATAAACCTATTTTAGCTATTATAAGCTAATAGTAATATTTTTACACATACACGCAGTGCTAGCAAGTCCCAAATTAAGCAAAATAAAGAACTGTATACTAATTATTTTTTGCAAATACATACATATTATGGATAAATTATACCCAAATACAGAACCAATAACCATGCTCATTACACAAACATTAGTTCTAAGTGGAAATAATACCCACAGTCTCCAATCCCCTATCATAAAGATCCGTAGTCTACAGTTAAAACTGCTTCTAACCAAAATCCCGTCACAAAAACGAAATTAAAATCTGTACATTTTCCCGTTAATTATGCGCACACTCATTTTAATATCGTAACGTCAAGCCTAAACAAACAGCTCGTCATTGCCACGTCTTCATTTTAAAACGTTACAGGGACCGCCTTTAATAAGGGTCGTTTTACACTGTTTGTCCTGGGGCGGGTAAATCTCTTAATTTTGCGCTCGGCTCCCCCATAAGCTGGGCAAATAGTGCGCAGTGGCACTTACAGGGTTTTATAAGCGAGATGCGGGAGGCTAATGCGACCGTTCTTTGTGGGTTTTCGTTAAAAATTATTACAACTTTAAAATGGGTATGACGATAGTTTTTTTGTTCTATCCGTCAGATAGACAAATTAAAAATATTGGAGACGTTCGTTATAAAGAAAATAAAGATGATTTTTATTATTATTACTTTCCAGTAATATTGTAGCATTACGTGGCATACTCGTAGCACACTCGTAGCACTTAGTAGTAATGTAGTAGCATTTCGTAGCACTCTCGTAGCACTTAGTAGTAATGTAGTAGCATTTCGTAGCACTCTCGTAGCACTTCGTAGTAATGTCGTAGCATTTTGTAGTAATCTTGTAGTATTTAATGTTAGGGTCGGAACACTAATTCGTAGTAATATCGTAGCACTTCTTATTGTTGTGGTAGCATATTGTAGCATACTATGTCATATAATATGTCTATATTTTATTTCTCTCATATACACATTTACACTAGTAAGAAAGAGATACAGTTCGTTTTAACAGAGGCTGATATGTTCAAGCAAAATCTTGAAGGACGTCACACCTAAGTCAGTTATATCTTATATCTTTAAATGAGCAATTCTTGTAACTAGCTGCCCCAGAGAACTTCGTACCGCGTATTCATTAAAAAAAAATGTTCACTTAGGGGGATGAAAAATAGATGTTGGCCGATTCTCAGACCTACTGAATATGCATAAAAAATTTCATAAGAATCGGTCAAGCCGTTTCGGAGGAGTATGGCAACGAAAACTGTGACACGAGAATTTTATATATTAGACTAGCTGCGCCAGCGAACTTCGTACCGCGCAAAATTGTGAATCTAAACCATTCCTAGATCCCCTTGAACACACACAAAAAATTTCATCAAAATCGGTCCAGTCGTTTAGGAGGAGTTCAGTCACATACACACGCACACAAGAAATATATATATTAAGATTGGAATCTCGGAATCGGCTCCAACGATTTTCATAAAATTTAGTGTATAGGGGGTTTCGGGGGCGATAAATCGATCTAGCTAGAAATCATTTTTAGAAAACGTCATTTAAAAAAAAAATACCGAGCGAAGCTCGGTCATCCAGATATTTACTTTAATACGTTATATATTAATACTAGCTTCCCGCCACAGCTACGCCCGCGTGAACTACATATTATTATGCATACATATATACATACATATATTATGGGACAACAAATAGCCTTCCTCAACAAATGGGCTATCTAACAGTGCAAATATTAGTAAAAAAATGTGAGAAAACCGTTATATCCAAGAACTAATCATTCACGCATGTTACATCCACTAAACCACAATTGGAGAGCGTGTGTGCATTAAGCCCTAAACCCTCTCGACTCGTAAGATTGCATTCTTAAGTACATTACATTTTATTTTCTTGCCAACTTTAATGAATAAATGTGTATTGCATCTATTGGAATTTAATAACTACAACCCTAACACATAAAATGTAAATAAATGATTTAAACTATTTTTAACCGACTTTAAAAAGAAAGAAGTTCTCAATTCTACTGCACGTTATTATCTATATATTGTGTTATGCAATAATTCCGCCAATTATGAATCGATTTCCTTTATTTTTTTGTTTGAAAAAGGGTAGGTATACTTTCTAGTTCCATTTAAATTTTATCAAAATTGGTTGAGCGGGTTTTGAGTGATTGTCAAAACATAGAAAACAATTCGTATTTTTTTAAAACTTATAGAGATACACCTTATTTGTGTTATTTATGCAATAGTAAGAACCACCCAACAACATTCAACGTCAGTCTCAAAAGAGGTGGCCATTCCCTACCAGTATAAACATTTCAGCCTCAACGTATAAACTTGGATTAAATAAACAAAATCTAAAGTAAACTTCGGACCGCAACATACTTTGTTTTTATTAATTGGGCAAACGAAGCCTTTCCGCACCTTATCAACGAGATTTCAAGGGTCAGGCATATGAAATCTCGTTGATAGGGCGAAGTAAATATGCAATGTAGGTACATATGTACACACGGCTACTCATCAAGCTATACATTTCCAGTATAAGCTGATCTCGCATTGTATAGGATTTCCGTAAAACTAGATGTCAGTTTATACTAGAAATATATAGCTTGTTATGTAGACGTGTGTACTGTGTACTTACTCGAGCAATTAGTCGGTAGCTTACGTTAATCCAGTGCGTTATTATCAATTCGAAATATCTACGGTTTTATTTTGTTTTAAATCTCGATATTTTTATTAATCTGTGCCTACACAATGTATTTTCAATATGTTAATAATTAGTATTGTCTTAAACATCTCATTATACGGACGTTTAGGTAAAAAGACCGTGTTTTATTAGCAATACTCACACTACCACACACAACAACCAATAGCGTACAAATCATGCATAATTAAAAGGGCTCTTTTTATTCAAAATTCATTACAAAATTAGTAATTCATTGTTTGCTGGTCTCAATAGCTGTAAATAAAAGTATAACATACATTTTTAAGTTAAAAAAATTATATCTAGTAAATTTAATAAATGATCCAGTAAATACTATTATTAGTGACGGACCGGTCGCGCGCGGTGGCGTTTTCACTAAGATACTTGCTTTCACGCCGCAAGTCGTACGTTCGATTCCCACCCAAGACTGATATTATGTGTGATGAACATGTCTGTTTGTCTGAAGTCTGGGTGTATTTATATCTTATATGTTTTTCTTAGCACAAGCTCTGCTTAGTTTGGGATGAGATGACCGTGTGTGTTGACGTCCCAGGATACTATTATTATATTTACTTATTCATAAAAGTCTTATAGACCTCGTTAGTTTAAATGGACTTTGTCTCTTTCTTACTAGTATAAATGCCAAGAGTCCAGCCAAAGACAGCCGAATTTGATATGATATGATATATTTATTGTTAAAAAAATGTACAGTTTTGACACGAAATGAATAGTTTAAATATTTCTAATTTGTACAATAAAGTAAGTGACCCTGTCTCTCAAACTAGGGTGACCTGTATCTTGAGAGACAGTGTTCAGAATTAAAATGTAATACAATAGATGAAAAAAGAGAAACAGTAGAAAATTATAAGCCTATTTTAGCTATAATGAGCTTATATGACGTTTATGAATAGATCGGTTATTCTTTATTCTCATAAACTGATCCAAGTTAGGTATTGATTGTAATGTGGTAACATTTCTATATTCATCACCAATAGGAACCTATCTCTATAAAAATTCTATTATTATTATCTACCTATGTACATTTATTTCTACAGATTTTGATAAAATCAAACACAATAATACCTAGATTAAACACAGCCTGAAAAGCATTTGTTTTTCGAATAGACTTGTCGTAATTCCGAAAACTCAATAGGTACCTTTAAAACGGGTATTCAAG
Source organism: Meganola albula (assembly GCA_936450015.1). Taxonomy (NCBI): domain Eukaryota; kingdom Metazoa; phylum Arthropoda; class Insecta; order Lepidoptera; family Nolidae; genus Meganola; species Meganola albula. The sequence goes on along the minus strand of OW388146.1, from coordinate 12,305,497 downwards.
TCAATCAATGTTTGTACCTACAGCGTACTATAGTATAGGGCAGACAAAAACGTCATTAGGAGTTGAGAGAAAATCCGGCGGGGGGAAAGGGGAGTGCTTTGTGTACCACGCCGGCGGAATTACCGGCGGAGAGGAGTGCCGAATTTCTATTCTGTACCAACGAGGACTGCGCTCACTGTTCGAGTCAATGGTAGTTTATACAATTACCCGTCGATTTTTAGATGGGTACCTAATAGGAATTTCTTAATGATTTAAAATATAACAAACTTAACAACAAAATATTATGCAATAATAGGTGTGTGCAACCTATCCTATAAAGTACTCATAAATAAATATTTTGAGACATTAACACACACGGTCATCTGGTCCCAAGCTAAGCAGAGCTTGTGTGATGGGAACCAGATAACTGGTATATATTATACATATAATACTTTTCATTTGTAAATATATACTTAAAATAGATATTTACAACCAGACTCGACACAAACACAAATGTTCATCAAACGTGGATCGAACCTACGACCTGCGGCGTGAAAAGCAAGTGTCATACCAACCACGCCACCGGCCTGTCAAGAAAATAAATAAAAGCTATAATCTGCCTGTCTTCAAGTCACGAGTGAATCGTGAATGATTGCTGGGTTAGTGCGTTTCATAATAGACTGCATCATTGCTTAACAACAGGCAAGTTGTGGTCAAAAAAATACTCATAAATTAATTGTAGGTCAATCAAAACCACCTCGGTGGCCATTCGAGGACATGTGACATCCACCAACTCGCACTTGGCCAGCGTTACGTGTGTGGTTTAAGGCCTAAACATTCTCTTCTCGTAAAATAGTTAAGAGAAGGCTCAGAAGACTCATGCTAGCAGTGGGTCACTAAAAAAGGGTAGAAGTATATATTAGCCTAATAACCACTCAGGATGTATTAAAATTCATTAAATCGTGATATCAAATAAAGCATCATGCCGCTATTATGCAAAGTGCTGGCTGCGGTTGTCTGGTGCAGCCAAACACAAACAAAGCGAATGTTAATATTAATTGATTGGAAATTGATGGGTCTGTTATTATAGTTTGACATTATATTTTGTGGTTAGGAATAACTATATAATGCAAATAATGCAAATTAATTTCTGTTTTCACATAGTCATTAAATAAATAAATATTCTGGAACAATAACACACACGGTCATCTTTTCCTAAGCTAAGCAGAGCTTGTGTTATGGAAACCAGATATCAGGTATTTACTATACATATAATACTCTTCTTTTGTAAATATAAACTTATAATAGATATTAACACCCAGACTCGACACAAACACAAATGTTCATCACTAATGTTTGTCTCGGGTGGGAATCGAACCCACGACCTGCGGCGTGAAAAGCAAGTAACTTACCGACCATGCCACCGGCCATACCATAGCTGGGTATGTAAAAATATTAATTTTAACACATAATATTATTATAATACTTTACTATTACCGCAGCTCCACCCGCGCGCATATCGTTTATCACGCTACACCATTAACCTCTTTTTGCGAAGTTTGATAAAAATAATTCAACTCCTTCCTTGGGTCTCAAACTATCTCCATACCAAATTTCATCCAAGTCGGCTCAATTGTTTTGGCGTGAAAGCGCGACACACATAGAAACAGGCAGAGTTACTTTCGCATCTATAATATTAGTAAGGAAGTAAGGATTAGTAATGATTTTAGTATCTACCTCTGTGCGTAGGTAAAATATACTCAGGGATCTCTGTTGCAGCTCAACGTTTGAAATCTTTAAAGATTTTCCTTCACCTAGATTGGTTAGTAATAAAGTAAGTAATATACAGTACTAATATTGTACAGAATAAATTGTTTCACATTCACGAGTAGCTGGGTAATTGCAATATCAACCCTAAATGGTACATAAACAATTCTACATTCTATGGAAGTAAATAAACGCTAGCCGAAATTAAATAAGATGTAATAAAGTTTATGAAAAACGTTACCGCTTTTCATACATAGGTATTATTAAATCTATAAACTATTAACGATGTATAAAATTTTGGGCGAATCTATTAATCTCAAGTCTGGCCCCTTTTTACTAACGGACTATTTACGCGCTCACCTATTGTTTTACTTGACGTTTTCAACGCGTTTTACCGTCCATGACCCAAGCAGACATGAGTCGATAAATGAGCGCAATAATCAGCGGTTAGTCAAAATTTTAATTTAAAAGTTCACAATCTTAAGAATGCCTAAAATTTATTTAAAGTAATATGATTTTCACATTTGCCAGCATTTTTAGTAAATACAGGTGAATAATGTTAACACAAGCGATCGATTCGTTTTAATGAGAGGCAATGTTTTCCTACATTGTAGGGGCAGTCTCTAATTAAAAAGTTAACGCGTGGCTCCGACAGCTGATTCTACTTTTTGGTAAAGCGTGCATGGCCAACCTTTACAGTAATCCAGTTTGTTAGTTTTTAGTCTGTTTTTAATATTCCGCTCTTATTTTGAATACAGAAGTGCTGTAGTAAAAAGAAAATAAAAAACCGGTCAAATACAAGTTAAATTCACGCAACGGTTCTGTATTAAAATGCAATTGGTGAAAGTCCCACTCACAAATGAATCCACTTGTATTATATTAATAAAAACCATTTATTTCAGGCTACAAGGCCCATATAAAATACTAGCTTTCCGACAGCGGCTTCGCCCGCGTGTAAGTCGGTTATCGCGCCAAAACATTACCTTATTTTTGCGCAGTCGGATAAAAAAACTATCCTATGTCCTTTCTCGGGTCTCAAACTACCTCCATACCTAATTTCATCCAAATAGGTTCAGTAGTTTAGGCATGAAAGCGTAACAGACAGACAGACAGAGTTACTTTCGCATTTATAACATTAGTAGGGATAACACTAAAAACAAATACAATATTTAAAAAATCTGAATATTTAGAAAAAACAATGTAACATATCTTATTTTTTCCACGCTGCATCGTGAGTGTGTAGGGCGGCGTCAGGTATCCGACCTCGGAAGCGCCGGAACAGGACACCTTTCGGCCAAAATTCTTCTTTTGCGAAGGTCAGCAGATGTTCAGTGGGTAAAGGAATTAAAATTTACATTGTGGCGAGACTCCAAAATATGCCACCGGTAACGACCCCGCTTTTGAAATATAAGGTATACGGCTTCGATCCCCAGTCATGCCAGCAGCAGCAGTTGCGGCGCAGCGGTACGGGCAACTAATCATTTGAGGATATGTGACATCCACCAACCCGCACTTGGCCAGCGTGTGTGCATTAAGGCCTAAACTCTCTCAACTCATAAGATAGTTGAGAGAAGCCCCGTGCCCAGCAGCGAAACCCAAAAATGAAAATTAGTATAGTAATTATTAAGAGAGGTATTATTCTTAATTTAGTAAATGCAATAACGGGTTACGATTATAAAGAACCAATCTCGTTCAAACATTGATTTGAATACTCCGACTCGGTTAAACAATGTAATTTACACTTCACACTTATTTTTCAAAAATACTACTGTAATGTAAGTCACTATTTAAATAATGTACCTACACGTTATCTCCTCATCAGATCAGAGTTGTGTGAAGCGACATCCGTTGAGTTTGCTATAGTTTACTAACTATTCTAACGACGTAGACAAATAGCTTAATGTTGGGAAATGTGTGCCTTAAAATGTGTTAAATTCTAATCCGAAATTTATCGCTATTAGTATAATTTGATGAATTTAAAAGGATAAGTTGACTTAACAGGTTAACGAGTAATAGTCGGCTAAGATATTAAATGTAAAAATGCCTCTCATAGATGATACGGACTCCTTTGTTTGCGGGTCCGACTTGCATTTGACCAGTTTTTTTCTTTAGAACAACCACTTCTTAACAATGACACGGAGCATGAACCGCGGTTAATCTCAATCTATTGCCGTGCCTTGAAGACCTCTCCTTGTCGGTTCTGCGGTTCTCGAAATGGCCTCTTTCCAAAACAAATTACTACTAAGGTCATATTTTAATGTAAGGAAGAATGGTTATAATTGCTTTGCCGCTTTCTCTTGTGATCTGTAATTAGTCTAGTGTCGCGTGCTTACCGGCATAGTTTGACTCCCGTGCAGGCCTGTGATGGCTGCCTGCGCCTCCTGGTGTGAGCTGTATTTCACGAACGCACAACCTGTAACAAAAAAAAAAGGAATTTGAGTACCTACACTCACCGTGTCAGTTTTAACGGGATGCGTTCTCAAACGCGTAAGTATTTCATTGGTTTTTAAAACATTTCCTCCATAACAATCTTACGGTTGCAACTTCTTAACAATGATCATTTCAACACTTTTAAAGGTTATGAAGATAGACAAAGCTACTTGTCACCCAGGTAATAAAGTAACTGATTTATTCGCCAAAGTAACTCTATCCTCATAGGTCCATCAGTCGTCATTAAGAGGACATGAGGTTGATGGGCGCGGACGTGAGCCGACCCGCTCATCGATACACGTCGACCCTTATTTCGTATGTATTTAATATACCTTGTGACGTACCACTTGAATAGAAAAAGAATCTTTTGACCAATAATACTAATAGACTACTTCGTTGGAGCTGGGAATACCGTGTTCAGTTTTAAACTCTACAGTACTTTGATACCGAGGTAGTTACGATAATCAATTTTAACTAGCTTGTAGTGCTTGCTTGTAGCTGAAATGTAACTAGCTTGAATGTAAACTCGTCTTGTTCGCTTTCACATTGATTATGCAGATAGACCTTATTATCATCCGAGATGTTTTAAAAGCGAGCTCCCAAAAGCGCCGTAGAAATTGGTCCACTGGTTTCGAGATAATCGAATAAAAACAATCAACAAACTCGCCCCCTTTGTTACATCAAACTGAATATTATACATACATTGCTGTAAGTCGTAGAAACCTTTAAACTGTGCACACGAGTGTACCTGCCCGCTAAGTACTTATGCTCGTAACTTCTTATTGAATCAGCTTTGAATTCCACAAAAAAACCATACCACTGAAAGGTAAAAAATCTACCGAGAAATTGTGGTGACTATTTTATCTGTCGCGAGCTCTCCACGAGGAAAGTACGATTATGCTCGACTGGGTTTTATTCGTATTATCCTATGTTCAACTGGATAAAAGTCCATAGCTGAAACGTTTTCCGAAAAGGCGGCTCAAATAAATTAGGACGCACTTTTAAGCCCCTTGCCGTGTTTACATCTCCGCCTCCTGCGAAAATAGAAACAACGCAAATACGAATAAGCATCCGATATGGAGATGAGAGAAAAAACAATTTGTATATTGCGGTGGACGGAGAAGAAATAGGGGAATAATAATGTGAATCATGCGAGGAAGGAACGCAATTGAAATGGTGACAATCGACGGAGCAAATTGAGGTGTGATGGCGTTGGACTGCGAGGCGCCGCGGGCAGTCGCTAACCGTGCCGCTACAATGAAATCGCTCGCTACCTCCGGAAAAGCCATTATGAGAACGTCAGTTGGCGAGTGAGAAAGAAGTCAAAACTTCGCCGGCAAACATGGAACTATTTACTGCTTCCACATTCGGCGACGTGTGCTTGGAAGTTGGATGCAATTTGTTAACCCTTTATCGAGAGTGCAGACTCGGCTAGCGTGCAGATAGCACGCAGGGGCCGTGCGTGGCGCCACCTCCGCCCCGGCAGGTAACTTGGCCGCCCGCCAAAGATCTGTTTTCCTGTTGTTGGCGGACAAACTCACACATCAGTTTTTATCGCGCGAAAGGCCTTTATAGCCGACCGATAGGGAGCGTCTCGTTGGAAATGTTTTCGTGTTGCGTCGAACACAAATATTATTGGATGGGTTTATGTATCGGAAGCATTATACGCTAAAAACTTTGGCACTCGTTGGACGGCGACACTTAAAACTGTCGAAAGCGTAAACTGTAGTTCGTTCGTTGACTCCGAAATACTCGGGTTTTAATATCGATTGACAATTCAAAGGGTAACATTTCAATGAGATGTAGCGTTTCTTGTTCGCGGAACGTACTCGTCAACATAACAGGATAATTTGTCAAAGGTTCTTTGACGAGAGCATTTTTTGTGTGCGTCGAGAGGCACCTTTTATATATTTGACAGACGACATGTAAGTAAACACGTGCGTGCGTCGTCGTCAGCGACCGAGTATGTGGGCTCTTCAAACGAACATCTGAGCGAGCTCTTGTTCTTGTCAAGTTATCTTCTATTGAGAGCGGACATAAAATGACAAGAAACACAAGTATACGCAGAATTTGAACCTGATTAAAATACTTATGTTTGCATTTCATAACAGACACTGGTTTTCTACTTTTTGGTGTTTTTGGATTATATAAAAGATAAAAATGAATGTCATCTCGGATCAGGAATTCAAAAGGGAATTCTAGATGAACCTGGTAGGAGAGTAACTCTCAAGTTTATGATGATAATCTCACATAGTAAGTACGTACTTATACAAAGATTATCATGTTATAGAGTCAAACTCTAAACTCCAATACCCTATTATCAAATAAGTTACTTCCTCAAACTTATAACACGCTGACATTCCAATTTTATTTACCTCAGCTACCTTCACAGTTAACGCAGAACGTTAGGGGGTAAGCAGTAGGGTGTAAACATAGCTATAAATAAAGGTTACCGCTGTTTGGCCACTGTGGTGCCCCATTTCACACAATTCACTGCACTGAGTTTCTGACTTTAGTTCAAGATCAGCATAAAACTGACAAAACAATGGGTTCTGTAGCAAGAAATACTTGTTTTAACTTTCTAACTTCAATAAGTTTGTTTGATATGAGCCTTTTAAATTAAGGTGTTTTAGAACATTATAGCGGGAGAGTAGTAATAAAGGTTAGTGAGAACTGAATAGTTCCACTAAACTGAACTCTCGCTTGGTTTTGGTTGTTGGGTGCCATAAAGCTTCTTAGTGTTTGTAACTTTATCTTACTTTTCTTTCTAATAATATGAATGCGTAAGTTTCTATCAATGTGTGGAGGTATGTATGTTTGTTGTCTCTTTCACGCAAGATCTATTGGACGGTTTGAGATGAAATTTGGTATAGAGCTAGTTTATAGTCTGGAATAGCACATAGGCTATTTTTGGCGGAGGCTAGTTAACTAATATTTGACTAAGGAACTAGCTACCGTTATTTACTTACAACCGGCCAAGTGAATGTCTGGTATTCCAAGGTTTCGTAGTAATTTGAGTATAAATATTTTTGAGTGGATACATTTATTCGAGTTAGGACTCCGAAATTTCTATACCAGTCAAACAATTTGTATTTGGAATAAAACTACTTTTAAACGGATTTTATCGCGGTTTATTTTAGATTTTAGATCGCGACGTTTTAGTTTGTATTTATTATTTTACAAGCGATTGACTGAGCGCTTCCATCGGTAGGGCATTGTACTTCGACGGACTTATTAATAAAATACAGTTATTTATTATGAATGCATTCAAACTTGTGCTTGATATAGCTGCAGCAGTATTCATCGAGACGTGTGTGTAATGCATGTAATTAAAACAGTTTTATGAAAACAGTTTTGTGGTGCAATGAAATATAGCAATATTGTGAAATTCTATAATAAAGATACATTACACAGATATGCATTTACCTCGCCTCTTGTCAATAATGTCAGAAAACAATGTTAACGAATTTTTTTCTTCTGCATATAGATTGAATACTGTAAGATAAAAGGTAAGAATATATTTACTCGAAATACGCGGTTCAAAGTTCAATATCATTACACGGTGCGCTCCAAATCTTTCATTTTAAAGTTGCTCCTATGAAGTTTTCGTTCGTTCGCCAAATGAATTCGTGTGTAAACAACGTTCGATCTATTACATTACTTCAGAGTGAGCGAATAAGTATTTTGTGAACTGAATGAGTGAATGAAATGAACATAATACTTAATAGGTTTCTATCACAAAGACAGTTGTTTGAGTTACGAGTATTATAATTTTTTTTTGCTGTAAATGAAATAGGCATAAATTATTATAATTTTAGATTAATTATTTTATTAAATCTCCCGGTCTAGCCATGCGACACAAATATCACTAAGTATAGGAAACTGCATCATTTTTTAATGTAGTTTTTTTTTACAGAATATTGTTATGTGTTGATGCTACAGACTTGTATGTACACAGACATTGTTTTTCTGTAAGCAAGTAAAGAGCTGGTTCTTTAGAGACTTTTGTCAGAAAATATATATGTTAAATAAATTGTCACTGTACTTTTAGTTTGAACTCCATAAAACCGAACGAACCTACAGAAAAGCGACTTTCCACAAAGCAAAATACCTCTGCGTCTAAAATATTATGCGGATATTGGTATAGGCAGTACCTGAAAGGGGTTCCCGTATTTTACGTGTTTCCCAAGGGGTTGATGTTTCAACGAGAAATACTCGTGCCTTTCATATACCTAGTACATATTGGTCGCTACAAGTTTTTCCTAAAACCTACCCGTTTGTATTCAATCGAATAATATATGGATAAAAAAAAATAAACAAAAAATATTCCAACTTCAAAAAGGTCGAAGTACAGTAAAGGGTGAAATAATAATTTATTCATTTAATAATTTAATTCAAAGCATAACTTTAGAGTATATTCTCCTAAATAGGGTAATACACCAAGCAGTTTTTTGAGGTCGGTTCCAGCCATTGAGCAAATAGAGTTTCGTTTTCATTTTCGTTTCTAATTGGTGATCTTATTAAACTAAAAGTAATCTATGTATTTTGTATAATCTAATAATTATAAAAATATCTTGTTCTACAAGTTCCCCATGAGCTACAAAATGAGCTATGGCCGAGTTATCCGTTTTTCAGCTAAGTCAATCGACCGAACTGCATATTTTTATTTTGCCATAAGGTGCTTCAGGCCCCACTTATCCGTAAATTGTTTAAATGAATTAATAAAAGCTTTTTAAAAAAATACGAACCAACTTCAATATTTTAACAATAACTCAAAACGCGCGCAACCAATTTTGATAAAATTTTAATGGCACTGCCAGGAAAGATACATAATTGGCGGAATTATAGCATAACATATATTTAAAAAAAACCTTATAGTTGAATTAAGAATCGACTTTTCGAAGTCGGTTGAAAAATTAAAAGAGTAGGGCTTGGTATTCGTTTATGCCAGTTTAGAAGGTATTGGTTCATCGTATTTTTCATTCGGTTTAGTGGATCGAGAGCCGTTGACCCAGGCTCGAGTGCCTCTAACTGATAACAACTTCACTTAAACACCGAAACTTTGGGGACATTCTTATCGGGACAATTTCTTACTTACCTTTGAAATATTGTTGAAATTTTTGATGATACCACTGAAATGTTTTGTGTTGTGAATATGGGACTCTAGTTTACCTACATTTTTATTGAGATTCGAAATAAAGACCACAGATAAAACCAAAACCAGGTAAGGTTTAGGCCTTAGACTAAAAATTTCGTAATGCATTTTTGCTTAAATTTATTTTATTGTATTTTTAGGAAGAAACAAGGACGATCGTAATGTATTGATCAGTTTTGGCAATAAAAACGGGTTAAATATCAATTAAATAATAAAAAATAAAACATAACTAACACTACATTTACAATATTTTTTCCACCTGAAAATTACCTTCTTTTACACTTACGAGGTCTTCACTTTAAGGCGTCAATATACATAATACAGTAGGCTAATTCACGTAGTTAAATAAGTTCACTTGCAGTTTAGTTTCGATCAAAACAACCCTTTTCTTACTCTTGTAATTTTGACAACCGCTGTCAGATACGCTCGCGTCCAAGTGTGCATCACGAGAGCACTTCGAATAGATATTGTAGCTAACCAATTATAAGAATACCATTTTGCACTACGACGAAATCTTAATTAGAAACTGCACCGAAACTTGATCGGCGCGTCAAGAAATTACGTGAATTAGGGCACTGTACTAGCTTCCGCCCGCGACTTCACCCGCTAAATTGATCTCACTAATCTTGTTTCTCCATACAAACTTTGGAAACCCATTTCACCCCATTAAAGGGTGAGTTTTGAAAATTCCTTTCTTAGTGCACCCTTAGATCCCATAAGGAACCTATGTGCCAAATTTGGAGTCTCCAGACCCAGCGGTTTGGGCTCTGCGTTGATATGTCAGTCAGTCAGTCAGTCAGTTTCTTCTTTTATATATTTAGATTGAGATACCCTAGAGTGAAAAAGTTCTTGAGTGGAGACCACAGATTAACAATCATAGTGTAGGTCGCTCCCGGAACTATCGATGAAGTAAGATGGTTACTAAGAGCTGGATGAGATCGTAGCCCCAGCTCAGTGGCGAGCTTTAGGAGAAACAAGCAGTGGATCAAATAGGTCGATGATGATGAAGATTATTCATTAGGTACATAATTTGCGCTTTCCAGACCAATATAAAAATGTTTAATATTAGTTAGTATTCTAACAGCTATTGAAAATTAATTATTAATCATTTTTAGACTTTTACATTTTGTACTGTTGAAATGTAGGAAATGGGTACAATAATTGGTAATCTATATATATAAAAATGAAACCCGTTTTCCGTTGTCACGACATTACGCGTGAACGGCTGGACCGATTTCGCTAATTCTTTTTTCAAAATATTCCTTTAAGTACGAAGATGGTTCTTACGCAGAGAAAAATAAAAAAAAAGAAAATTTACAAATCGAAGAAGTGCCGAAAACCGGTTTAGATACCTATTATTTATTATTGGTTATATTCGGTAGGTCTGAGACCCGGTAGATGGCACTGCTTTACCGGGCAGAACGGCGTTTGCCGGGTCCGCTAGTTGTTTTTAATTTTGGGAATATTCTGACAGCCATTGAATAGAAATTAATTTAGTTATTGTGTATTTTGTTAAAATCACTACAGAGCTTCACGAGACAGGCTTAAAAATAATGTGAAATTTGCTAGCAAAAAAAAAAATGTAATTTTGTGTTACCTAATTTAGTTATCTTGTAAGAAAATGTTAAATTGTTTCTTTTATATATTTAACTTTTGCGAATTTTAATATTAAAATATTTAATTAGTAAATAATTACCAAAATCGTTCTTAGTGCAAATTTAAAACCCGCCCCCGACCGTTACCGGCCCAAAAGTGCCCATCAAACTCGCCACATTTCCACGCTGGATTGAAAGCCAGCCTTTGAATCAGGAACGATCCGAAGCAAGAGCTTCTTTTATTAGTTAAATAAATGATAATTTAGTACCTACATAGTTATGAAAAACCTTACTATGCTATTAAAAAAAATATTTTACAACTTTGTTCACGTTGTTCATAATGTACCATGCCAAATACAACTCTGAAGTACCAAGCCTCTATAAGCTATCCCGCGGACAGAAAAACAGATGGACATTTTTTTTTAAATACGCTTGCGCTTGACCACAACTTGCCTGATGTGAAGCAATGATGCAGTCTACGATGGAACGCGCTTACCCAGTAAATACCGATTCACTCGTGACTTGAAGACCGGCAGATTGTAGCTATCGGGACATGGCGAAACTATAACCTAAAAACCTTAAAAAAATAAGAAACTACAATGATTGAACATACCTACGATGACAGTAAAACCATGTATTTGCCAAAAAAAATGTTTTATGCAATCGAATTGAATACTGATTTGGGCTTCGTAAGCTTCTGTCATAATATCGTAACATTTTATTCGCAAACGACGTATTTGCATAGAAATGTGATTTGTTATATTATGCCTGCCTGAGAATACGTTTCAGACAGCAGGATTCTTAATTAAAATATTTAATGAAACGTTTAGAATTTTATATTCAAAGAATGACATTTTAAAATGTACGTTGTATAAAATAGTGTATACCTACAGTTTAAATTCTCTGGCGTCTGTATAGAAGAATACAGTGGAGACTGAAAGTACTAAGAATAAATAAAAAAAGAAATAACGCGCACTCTTTATGAAGCGTGTTGTTAGGATTGTTATATAGACCACTATAAACATAGACTTCTCAATTCAGTCACTAGATTTTTTTAAGTAGTAAAGTAGGGGCTTGAGTCACCTTCGTCTGTTGGCGTATGGACGTGGTCTCCGGATGGTGCAAATCAGGTGCCATTTAATTGGTAATTATATTTATTGGTAATTAATTGGTTGTCGTTTAAAAGTTGTTTGCGCACACACACACGTGGTAAAGTAGTTGCAAATAGGGTGCGCACTTCCAAGTTTCGCGGATTGGTCCGTATACCGAAAGGCGAGTAGGACCAGAAAGAGATGGGAGATAGGTGAAATGTAGTCCAGCTTTACCCGGGTGGTGGCTGAATCTTTCTTAGACTGGTATGAGTACTTTAAGACAACCTTTATGAAAAGTCAGCTAAATCGGTTCAGCCTTTTTCGAGTTTTAGCTCGACATCGTATTATATTATGGCCCGACAAACAAATGGTAATTCATTTTTATTATCTTTAGCTTTGTCCGGGTGGTTTAAGTAGGGTTAAAACTCTTTCTGTTTGTTTTTTAAATAAAATATTCATTTCAGCGCAGACGTTCGGTAGTTATGAGCGTGTAAAACACATTTCGGCGGTTCATATTTATTAAAAAAAAAAATATAGAAGAAGAAGATAAATAGATAGATATGCGCGACGATTAAATAGTCTAGGTTTTTGCCAGTCTGTGGTAAAAAATAATGACGTTTACCTACCTACGTTAAAGTGTCAAACAAATAGACTCAAATGTGGTTGTTAGAATGAATATACAAGAGAACATTCGCTTTGGAATATTGTACAAACAAATGTGTGTATAATTCAGATTTTTATTAAAACCTTTAGATATACAGATTTGCGGAAGGATATTATGCGCTCTTTATTTCAGTTACATGTTACATTATGGAAATTTTCAGATACAACCTATTTACTAACGGCCTTATTCATAAAAATCTTATGACTCTTTAGTTAACATGTTAATTAAGAAGTAAGTAAAAAAGAAGGAAGTAAGAAAGAGACAAAGACCATTTTAACCAAAGAGTCTGTTAAAACTTTTATAAATAAGACCGTAAGTGTTTAATTTCCTGCTATAACATATTTTTTTACTTAATAATAAAATCTCTCATGCATAGATATGGATAGAGATTTCATGTTTTCATAATATTTACAGCAGCACCGATAATTAAGACCATTTTCATGATCATACACATCATTCCATTAAAATCCTATGAATATCTCAAACAACTTCCTCCCAACAGCACATTTACAAATTTCAAACATTTTATTCCCTAAACACATCACAAACTGAACAAGATACCTACTACATTCACGTTTAATATTTAACAAGGCCCCCTCAACGTATCACTTAAAATAATCAGGATTTCTTGTTGCAGATAATACTTACCCTCAGGAGGATAATTAATGTTATGCCGTAGATATTAGCTTTTCAATTAGCCGCCTTTTAGTGGCTCAATGTTGTATTACAACCGTTTTTTACCTCTACACCTGTATATAGAAGATACCTAGTTAATTAAAATCTTTTCCCAGGAGAATAAGGGTTACGGAGATAAATGAAAGCAAGGAGACTGTAACTTAGTATGCAGTAGAAAGTTGAAATTGGTACAACACAAAAAAGACAATTGAAGATCACCTTGCGCTAAACCTAAGGAGGCGCTCGATTGGATTTATTTAAACATCAGAACAACTAAAAATCTAAAATAAACCCCGATAAAATCCGTTAAAAAGTAGTTTTATTTCAATATGTGTGATATTCGCGTAAATCTAAGACAATACTATCAGAACAACTAATCAAATTATTTAAAAATCAAAAAACCCAACTACGATAACAACTCTCAATTTCATTGCATTGATTTTGCGCGAAATATTATTTTTTTTCCTAATTTTGATATAGTTACTCAGTGTCACACTCACGATTAAGACGAATTAGCCTCTGCTGATACCTCTCAAGCTCAGATGCGACAATCCCTTTAGGTTCTAGGGCGTGCAAAAGAACTATACATATATACTTACACTAAAAATACATAAATCTCCTTCTGGCGTAGTCGAGTAAAGTAACCTTTGCCTCTTGTTTTAGAGGTTATGCTAATTTCAACTTTAGTATGAGGCAGCTAAAGTTGACTTTCAACGCATTAGTTACTACTTCTGTACTCCGTCACGACATACGACATTAATAGGTAATAAACAAAGTAATGGTTTGTCTTGGTTCAATGTGAAAAATAGGCAAAAAAATTATGTTTAAAAAAAATGTTTCTAATTGCGCAGCGATGGCTCTGCGCCTCACCTTTGAAATATAAGGTTTGTAGATTTGTTTCATCGCCGCTGCTCAATATCGGCGAAGGAAAACATCGTGAAGAAACTAGCATGTCTAAAAACTAATCATTCGAAGACATGTGACGTCCCCCAACCTGCACTTGGCCAACGCGTGTAAAAGACTAAACTTTCTAAACTCGTACGATAGTTGAGAGAAGACCTGTGCCTAACAGTAGGACACTAAAACGGTTGAAATGTATGTAGTTAGTAAGAAAAGTGGAGGCCCTAAAGCACGCAGCTAAGCACATTCTTCTTACTATTTTTACCAGACACCTTAAAGACATCGTTACTTCACCTAGTCTGAGAGCCTCTTGCGCCACCTTTGCCTCGATGACTTAGGAATATATTATTTGCAACTAAATACAAATGGACTCGAAGATGGTTTGATAGACTTTTAAAACACTATCATAGTTAGAATGAAGGTAGCATCATTCTAAATTACCTCTTTTTGAATATCTTTAACAATAACAAACAAAACTAACTCTAAACAAAACAGCTTCTAACCGTTTTATAGTGAATAAGAATCGACTTTCTTTAGGACAAAAGACTGTCGACTACCAAAGTTTGTTAGGACTTTAGCGCGGCGTCTTTTGTTTTACAATCCAGTTACATTAGAACAACGGGCCGTTCCAAAGTCGGCACAATAGTTGAAGTCGTTTGGAACATTCTATTTGCGTGTTACAATTTTACGCACGATTTGGGGACGAGCGATAGAGCTTATGCAATATTTATAGAAGTGCTGTTTTATTAAAATATCTATTCGAGGGAAAAAAATAACACATAAATATGGTTTATCTTATTCACTGTCAATACTGCGCTAGTAGGTATTTTTAATTTTATTTCTAACCTCCTTCGAAAGTAAAAAAGAGCGTCGTTATATGTTTAGTAGGTATGTGTGTATAACTTGTGGCATGGTAGCAATTAATCGAATGAACTGATTTTGATGCGGATTTCTTTGTTGAATAGCTGAAGTGATCAAGACGGCTCTTAGCTAGATGATGTGTTTAAATAAAATTTTAATTTATTATTATGTAAGTAAATTTATGAATTTTCCATGCCTCAATGGTCTGATGCAATGAAATGTGAGTTTTTACATGTAAATACATCAGACTGTCAAGTCAAACATTTTAAAAATCAATAAAGACAATTTCAAACCAAAGATTTGCAATATAAAATAATCTAAACAATATACAACAAAACCGGTTTTTGACTGGTGCACAATTTTTCTTTGAAGGTTTTGTATCAGTTATAGAACACATTTCCATAAATTCTTTAGCTGTTTATTTGACATAAAATGAACAAATTATGGACGATCTATTCGCTATAATATCGATGAAAGCGCGCGGCGTAAAATTAGCGGTCAGTGACCCTAGCAAGCGCACAGCTGATACGGCAGCGCTCGGTGATAGTAAAACCAGTATATATGTATAAATAATTAACATATTTTGTTAGCGATTAGGTTCTTCATTTTTTATACTAAGTCATTTAATAATAAAATATAAGTTGAAATAAAACTATTTTGGAACGGATTTTATGGCGGTTTATTTTAGATTTTAAATCCTAAAGTTCCAAAGTCTTTTCCGACGTATTTGACGACCAAATTCATTAATAACAGTTATTAGTTGCGTTCCGATTTAGGCTAACTGAGCTAAAATACTATAAAAAAGAAGCATTTATTTTTCGTGAATATTATATATAGGTTAATACTACATCTTAAGAAATTTATTTATTACAATAAAACAAATTAATTAAGTTAAGTTGGAACAATTAATTAAAGAAGTGCAAAGAACAGTCAAACTGAATTATGATTATGTTCCAAGCACCAATGCGCTGCCCACAAAGCCCACGGACCGTCACATTTCTGTTAATACCAATTAAATTACTTTCAAATATAATTTCCCGGAACGACCGCGTTCAAATTGTTTGATAACAAACTAAATTACTTTATGTACTTAAATTGTTCCAAGTTTGTATTCAAAATTGATATTTTAAATTCAATTCTACTCGAAACATGGTGCTTAGCATGTGGCATGCATAAATACTTTATTGTACCGTGTTTTAAGTCCCTAACTAATGTAGCTGGTTATCTATTTCAGAAGGATTATGAACTTACGGATCGAATAAAAATCAGCTAATACCTAAACTTAGGGCCAAGGTTTACATTTTCCACTGCTATTACGAGAATGTTTATCAAAAGAATGTGAAAAGGCTAAGACAGTGATAGATTTTGACGATCATTGAAGCCGCAAAATATGGCGCAGTACAATGCAATCGAATATGATCCTTATCGAGCTATAAGCGCTGTATACATCAAAACAAAACGCAGGCGGAAATCTAGAAGAAAAAACCTTCAAGGAACTTAAACTTTATTATCTAAAACGCGATGAAAATAAAAAGCAGAACAAATTGCCTACCACTGCAATTTTAAATTCATTAAGGCTGATATCCACCATATCGTAGATTTTTACCCAATATAGATAAAGGTGTCAGTCCATAGCAGCGAGCGAGTCACGCGATCACGGCAATTCCCGTAATGTCTTGATCGCCGCGATCTCTTTATTTATAAGTTTTTACCCATAGTGCACTGTGATGTTAAAGTTATTTGTATGCAAATACTAAGGAATAAAAAACGCATTAGTCGAGATTAGGTAAGGTTATGTCGTTTTTCGAAGTAGTGTGCTTGCATGAGGTAACTTTATAAATACCTAACTGCCTTTCCCATTGCACCGCTGGTGTAGGTATCAGATTTCATAAATATTTCTGTATTTTTTATTTTGAACCGTCTTTTTAGAGAGGAACTTTCCAATTCGTTTTTTTTTATTGTTTTATATTATAAATAAATAATAATAATAATAAATATTCTGGGATATTAACACATACGGTCATCTGATCCCAAGTAAAGCAGAGCTTGAGATAATTGAAACCAGATAACTGGTATATACTATAAATACTTTCCTTTTGTAAATATGTATATACTTATATATTTACACCCAGACTCGAGACAAACACAAATGTTCATCACTAATGTTTGTCTCGGGTGGGAATCGAACCCACAACCTGCGGCATGAAAAGCAAGTAAAGATAAGAACCGACCACGCCACCGGCCCGTCGTTATGTTAGTTCGGGCATATTTCTACCACAATTATTATTATAAACGGTATTGTGTACTATTAGAATAATAGTCCTATTAGAAGTTTATGATTTTTTAATCATTGGTCTAAATAAATAAAAAATCAATTCGGTGTAGTGTACGAAGAGTATGAATTATCTTATCTTATATCTTTAAATGAGCAATTCTTGTATATAATTGGAATCTCGGAATCAGCTCCAACGATTTTCATAAAATTTAGTAATTAAGGGGTTTCGGGGGCAATAAATCGATCTAGCTAGGAATCATTTTTAGAAAATGTCATTTAAAAAAAAATACCGAGCAAAGCTCGGTCATCCGGATATTAACTTCTTTAAACTAAATGTAATATAGAAAATTAAATTCCTTTGTTTGTTAAGTCACCGTGTTTTTATTCCGAAAAGGCAACTCCAAAATATTTGGCAAACTTTTTATGAATATTTTGTACAAAACCTTGTTATATGATAAACCAACCCTTTATTCTAATTAAAAAAGCAAATGGTTTTTAATTAAACTTAAAGGGTTTCTTTGTAATATAAAAGATATGTTACACGATACGTTATTAACTCTTTGGTATGTTTAAAACATATTAAGGTTCATATTTTATTAACGAGAAAGCTTTTAGTCACGAATTTCGACTCGTTTGAGGTAATATCTGTTCATAAGGGTTCTTAATTTTGAAATATTTAAAAATAAGGTTTAAAATTTAAATAATTTACTAACAATTCTGTCCTTACATTTTTTAACTTCTGATGAAAAGTGGGGTGTTGTAAGTTTAGTGGTTGTATCTGTAAATTTGCAGCGGTATAGCGCTAAATGAGTGAACCGATTTAGATGCATTTTCTTGTTTGATTGTTAAAGTAATGAGATAGTTCTTTGCTAGGTTTTATTTAAATTTGCTTAGTTATATTAGCAGCAGTGGCGCAGCGGTACGGGCCTCGCCTTAGTAATATAAGGTCGCGGGTTCGATTGCCAGTCAATCACAATTCACACATCTTTGTGTGAATTTTGTTTTTACCTCCGCTGCTTAATATCGGTGAAGGATAACCGGCATATCTAAAACTGTTAACAAGTTTGGTTGATTCATATTTTTATTACTCACTCACTTGACTATTAGAATTTTAACATGGACGTATTATTATTATATTTGTAGGTATTTGACATTTTGACACTTCTAACCAATTTTTTTTTGATGATGAGACCTATATATTTTTTTTATTTAATTTGTAATAATTGATAATTTTGTATTGCTACACAAGTGGCAGAATGTAGAGCCACTTACTTTAATTTGTACCATCTTTCTTGTGTCTATTATTCACAAAATAATAAATTTTGAATTTGGAAAAATTTTACGGCGTTATTTGTAAAAAAGTATAAAACTCTTTATTTAAAATGGAATTTGTCTCTTTCTTACTAGTAGAAATGTCAAGATGACAGACAAAGACAAATAAATTATAAACATATTTCAGCTATAATGAGCTTAAAATGCGGTTATGAATACGGGGTGGTTAAATTATTTTAATTCGTAAGTTAACTGTAATGGTAATGAAGTGGCATGAGTTAAATTTTTTATAAATAGGTATTATGCCTTGTACGATTACATTTTAATTCATAATAATATATTAATAATAATGTTTATTTTCTCTCAAAAAGGTACAGTTTGGTAATATAACAGAGTTACATGCAGATTCATGAATACCTTTCAGAGAGCTGGAGTCTATACTGGGTGCGGGACCTGTGTGATAGGTCTCTAGGCTCTCACGCTAACGTCACAATGTAGGCTGCACTTACGTAATAACAGTAATTACAGACTAATAACTAATAATTAGTAGTTGTTAAACATTTTGCTTTATATAATAATAAAAAAGTACTATTTAGCGTGACAGCAGTTTGCTGTTAACAGCACATTTAGAAACGCAGCAAAGCGTAAAGAACGCATTCCCTTAGAAATCGTAAAAGACATAAAAGCACTTAATACGAAATAAACAAACAAGAAACGCCCCAAAAATCGATCCAATAACCTTAATCGCACTGAGCCGCAATATTAAACGAGGCATAAAAAGATAAAGGTTCCACCACACGTATCCTTTAAGTGTCTTCGAGTTGAAGGCCCGTGCTGCTTTTAGTACCAGTTTATAACTACTAGCACAGAGGCGTACTCAGTCCAACCGTAGCCGTCAAAAGATATGGCACAAAGTTCCAGCGTTTGCTGAATACGAATGTCGTGCGTATCGAACCGCGCGTCCTGCGTACGAACCGACAGATTATATGAAACCGTTTGCTTTTTAATATTGAGTGTTTTTATGATAATACGAGTAGGGTTTTATCGATATAGAATGTGACTTTGTGTGGTAATGTGGAACACCTCTACGTGAGCAGCTGGGATACTTTGGTGAATGCTTTCCTTTTTATTATCGTTCGTATAATTCCGCGCATATGACATAGCTTTTGTATTCTTTTTACGCCATTTTTGTGGCTGTTTCGTGAATGGAGTCTTTAGCATATTTTTACAATTTTGGAATTAAAAATATATATTCTTGTTTCGGAAACACTCTGTATATTAAATTAAGTAAGAGTACAGAATAAGCTTCTGTAAAAGTATTTTATGGTGTATCTAAAATGAGATAATATGGCGTCACACTGTGGGAATGTGGGGAATGTGGACATTGCTGAAAATCAGTGCTTTGGGTCGCTTTCCTGAAAGTGCTCACAGCGTTTACGGAGCAATGTCCACGAGTGACACTGATGGGTCTCTTTTGTTTTTTATTTCTTTTTTATCTGTTTTATTTGTTTTTATTTTATTTTACACTAGTTTTCCGCCCGCGGCTTCGCCCGCGGATGTCGGTTATCGCGCTAGACCATTAATCCCTTTTTTCACAGTCGGATAAAACTATACTTTAGCGGGTCTCTAACTATCTCCATACAAAATTAGTTCAGTAGTGTAGGAGTGTAAGCAACATTTTGAAATCGGCAAGTCCCCATAGGTATATCCATAAATCAATAGGTGTTTCTGAAAAAATACTACGGCTCTTAGACCATACCAATAAGAAGAAATAAAATTTAAATTTCGAATTCTAATCATCGCATTCAAACATGTCATTGTGTCAAAATAAAGAGTAATTTTAATCAAAAAGCACGAAAGAGTATTGATATCAACTTCGAAGAAAATTGCACTCAGAATAATTTCGCAGGCTTCTCCCGCGTAGTATTACGGTAAAAATAAAAAAAAATGGAAAAATAAAAAACACGTGTCTCATTATTTGTTTTAAGCTTTATGTATACCCAATTTGAAGTGAATCGGACCAAGGACTAAACAGTTCTACAATATTTAGTATTTCCAAAAAAACTCATTTTACACTCCTCGTGGGGGTAGTTTTGGAAAAATAAAAAACACGTGTTTCATGATTTCTTTTAGGGTTTATGTGTGCCGAATTTGGAGTGAATCGGACTTGAGACAATGCAGATACAGAGAAACTTTAATTTTTACCATTAAAACTCATTTTCTACACCCCATGGGGGTAATTATGGAAAAATAAAAAACCCGTATCTCATTATTTGTCTTAAGGTTTATGTGTACCGAATTTTAAATTAATAGGACCAAGGAGTAAAAAGTTGCATACAAACTTCACCCCTCTATTTAACCCTCTTAGGGGATGATTTTTGGAAATATTATTAGCCTATGTCCTATTCTAGGGTATATACTACCTATGTTTCAAAGTTCATTAACATTGGTTGAGCGGTTATGGAGATACGTGGTAACAAACCTTCACACACACACACACACTTACTTTCGCATTTATAATATTAGTAGGATAGGATGTGTTTTTTTATTTGATTGTGTGTCTTGTTTGTGTCAAATAAATGTTTTTTTTTTATCTTTCTAATATGTTTCAAAAGATAGAATATTGTTATCACATCTCAATGTATTTGCAACACATATATTAAATTACCGACTCTCAGGTTTAGCTAAAAATAAATTAATTCTAATTTAGAAAAATGTGATTAAACTCAAAGTTGTGTCTAATGAAGGGCCTAAAACACTGCCACTACTTCAGGTAATACAAACGTGGAGGTTTAAATATAAATATAATAAGCTATAATCTACCAGTCTTCAAGTCACGAGTGAATCGGTATTTATTGGCTAAGCGCGTTCCATCGTCGACTGCAACATTGCTTCACATCAGGCAAGTTGTGATCAAACGCAATAATTAATATTTATTTTGTCCTATAATAGGACAGGATAAAAAAAAAATTCAACTACTAAGTCTATAGAAAATAAGTGAAAATTTAAATATTTTTTTCTTCATTAGCAAAATTTCCAGCAGTTAAGTAGTACTTACAACAACCCTATTAAATGACTCAATCTGGGGACAGTAGTATCTGGTATCTATTTGGGGCAATTAACGGAGGTTTGGCGTCTTATCTGCCCCGACAGGCCTTCTTAGTGCGGTCTAAGACGGTCGAAATAGGTCAACTGTGGGCCCGTATTAACGCCTATTGTGTGAAGCGGGTTGTTATTGGTTATTGATGAGAAAAAGTGCTGGAGATTATTGAAGCGACAGAGTATTGTGATGGAGTGTGTAATAAATTGTTTAAGTATTCTTTATTACTTAAGTGTTTTTTTTAATTAAGTATTTATTAAAAGTTGTTTGAAAGAAAACCAAGATTATTTCATGTTTTAAACAAAAAAGAAGTAGATAAGTATAAATTTATTTGCGACAAAAGCATATTACCTACATCTATATTAATCTATACTACTATTAAAAAGCTGAAGAGTTCGTTTGTTTTGTTGGGTCAAACGAGTTATTTATTTTATTTAATAAAAGAAATATACTATAATAATAAATAAATATAAATAATAATAATAATTTATTGTCTCAAAAATATACAGACAGTGGATGACACTTTTGTAAGAGTAGTCTTATATTAACAAGTACCTAGTTCGGTTGATCACTGATACCTAAACTAAGATTTAACTTGTGGCATGGGTATCAGGGCTCTCGTACATAGTTACACAACATAGTATTTTAATAATGGAGTAGTGTCAATGACATCGGATGACGAATGTAAACTAGGAAATATTAAAAATAAAACAGAACAGTATTATAAATATAATAAGAAACATTTACATTAGCAGTGGCGCATAAACCATCACTGGTTTTTCTGTACACTCATTCGTCTCCGTAAACTCAACACTAATTAACATTAACATTAAAGTTAACAAGATTACATTTGTAAGTAGGTGTCAATAAACAGTTAATACATTAAAATTTGTAGGTAGGATAGGTAGTTATTCTCTGGGATTTCCGATTTAAAAAATTCTTACATTGTTATCCCCTTTATCGAACGAGGTTTATTGCTTACTTATCCCACTGCTCTAGATCACGAGGGCAAAATTGCGAGCGGAAAGCTAGTACATTATATAATTACCAGAGGTCGGAGTAGGTAGATTGATTTCTTGTCGTTGACATCTAACGTAGAGAATAATATGGATATGACTCCAAAATACCACAATTTAGACACAATTCAAAAGACGTCAAAAGGAATACTTTAAAATTAGAAAATATTGAAAAAATTATGATTATTTATTTTATATATATATATATTTTTTTTATTAACTTTGAAAGCCAAAATATGGAAATTGTATCCGATGAGGATTAAAAATAATTTATTTATCTTTTTGTTTAATTAAAAATAATTGTTCATTGAATTCAATCAATCTTTTATATAGTAAACGATTTTGCTAGCCGATTTTGTTGTATGCTTTTTATTTTATTTTATTCCATAATTCCAATGCCGGAACTTTTTCCGGTACTTTCCGCACATAATGGATAAAATGACATGTCCATATTATAATATTTAACGCAAGTGTATAAAATCAATCTACCTACTCCGACCTCTGATAATTACAGTTTTGCTTCACCTACCAACTGTGAGATGTAAAGTTCAAAACAAATTGACTAAGTTATATATAAAGAAGTGACTTCAACTGTTAATTTACAACTATACAAGTTGGGAAATTAGGTTACATTTTGTTCCAATTTGCTCAGAATTAAGTTAAAACAACTGTGAAACTTTGCTCAACTTCTCTACTGGCCCAAATGAATACATTTTATTTTCAACTAACCTTACAGTTACATTGTATTAGGTTTTTTTATTTTAAAATAGGCTTGCACTTGACTACAACTTGTAAGATGTTAAGCAATGATGTAAGTCCACGTTGTAACGCGCCCGCCTAATATACCGATTCACTCGTGATTACGAATGATTTTAGGTGAGAAGGTGGTAGTAAAATGACGCTTCTGTATGGTGGTGCTGATAATGAAAGATATGATTTAAGTTAATAAGTGAATTAAAAACTAATAATATTATTCGCGAACGATGTCAATCATGGTCACGTGAAACAGAGATATAGTACGTGCTTGCGTGCGACAGAGGAGAGCGCACACTGCTAGTCGTGGCCGGTGTAATGTAATGTTTAGTGCATGCTAAAGATGTTAGAGTATAGAGTATAGAGTATAACTTATTTCCACACGAATGAAACCTTATGTTTTCAGTAGTTCTACATGATATATATAAAAATCAGCCTGTGAATTTAAGTAAAATAACTCTTATTTTTAGTTACCTTTCTCACCTGATACCTGCCCAGGTGTCACTCGGCAAGTTTTCACAAGCGCATAGGTATTCAAGGCACACGAGACGCTACTGAAAACATAAGGTTTCATTCGTGTTTAAATAAGTAATGTCTGATCGCTCTGGGATCTTGGACCATGTAGCTATAAAGCGAGTGATGCTGTCCGCTTCATTTTTCACAGAAATTCGCAAATACATTTAATTGGAGAAATGCTAATGAAGCATTCACGTGCTAACAATTAATGTGAATGCTTAGTCCATTACTACTAAATACGAGTACTAAAAAAGAGAATTTATATCATTGTGCGTTCACTGACAATATCTAAATGCTTATCCATCCGAATTATTCAGGCGTGGAGCACGCAACGCCACTATTTTTAACACTCTAAGATATATACCTTCACCCTAAAATTAAGATAACGGAATAAAGACAATACCTAATTATTCGGGGTTGAAACGCAACCTTCTGTACTGTGTATAGGTGAAAACTGTTCTGTTTATCACTTTTCTAGGTCAGAACTAAACATTGGTTGTAGATGTCACGTTGAAACATACTCGTGCACAAACACGCGCTTGGCTAGAGTGTGGTACTTAAGGTTTAAACTCTCTCAACCCGTAAGATAATAAAGAGGAAGCCTAGCAATAGGACACTAAAAGGGTTGAGGTGAAATAAAACAAAATTAATAATCGGGCAATAGTACTCCTCTATTGTTGTAATAGTATTGTTATTTTGATTTATTTAATTTTAATGCATGACGGTATTAATTGTTATCTATATTTTAATTACAGTATTCATACGCCATAAGGTATAACATGGCGTACCCATCCATTATGTCATCATCTTTTTGAATCCCATGTTTATGAACAATAAATGAATTCTGAATTAGTTTATACAAGGTGTCCTTATAAATCCCAATAAATACTCAAACGGTATTATTATACAGGTTGATAACTTTAATTTCCTGTTCCATTTCAGTTCCAAGCCAGTGGCGATCCTCCATTATTAATCGCTCCAATAATATGCAAATACGGCGTCATTATGTCGTAACGTCCATTAATGCGGCGTTTTTCTTAATTTTTGTACTACACGTAACGATCGTTTTGGGAGATGCTGGGGATTATTGCCGTTTTGTACGTGACTTGTTTTATTATGTAGTTAAATTGGTGGTCTGCGATTGTATACTGGATTTTGGAGTTTTCTTACTTCGGATGTAGGAGTGGCATATATTTTAAAAATAATAAAAAAAAGAGGACTAGCCACTATTAACAGGAAAAAAGAGTTAAAACCGGTATGTCATAGAACTAAACCTTCGAGGAATTGTGACGTCCGCCTATCCGCAGTTACCCAGTGTATGTGGATTAAGGCATAAACTATATGTAGAGCCTTAAGGAACCTCATTCCATTGCCACCTTCTCACCAAAAATCATTCGTAATCACGGGTGAATCAGTATATTGGGCAGGCGCGTCTTTACTTAAGGCAAGTTATAGTCAAGCGTAAGTCTATTTTAGCATAAAAAAATAAAAACACAACTCGTAAGATGGTTGAGAGAAGACCCGTGACCGGCAGTGGGACACTAAAAAGGGTGAAGTGTTATCTAGTTAGATTTCAAACTACAATCCCACTTTTTTGCATTTTTTGTTCGATCTAGCAAAATCCATTTCAGTTATTTTCATAAACTTAAAGTTTGAATACAAAAACGTTGTTATTTTCAATATACAATCTTATAACTGAAACAGGAAAATCTTGTGCTGTTTTCCTTTTTCCTAGTTCCAGTATTTTCCAAGTTTAATCTACTAAAATCGTTGGTATATAAACATAGTAAGCTCTGCAGCCATGATTGCGATGAGTGGTGGTCGCCAACCGTAAAAATAATGGCCTCAACCTGATCGCTTACTCGTATTAGTGCTGCTTTGTAAAGATATTATGTATACACACCATGTAAATATACTATGTACACATACTATGTATACATCCTATGTATATGTTGGCACATCTACTTCTCAATGCATCACATGTCATTTTATACTGTCATCGCGTCCGTCTTTGAAGTCAGCTGTCACTCGAAAATGTCAATATGAACGAACGAATGAATACCGAGCACCGGTGACCATCTTAGAAAGGCTGACACTTTGCGATGGACGGTTGCATCGTCGAGAAGTGCGCACGCAAACACGTGCTCGGTGGACGTTACGCTTTAATCCAATGTAATCTTAGCGATCTGTAATTATGTAGTAGAATAAATGATTGTGCTTTCGAGAGATCGGGGTGAGGTGATATTTGCCGTAGTTAGTTTATTGGAATACCGTCTTCTTAAAGTTGTCTTGAGATTTTTAGTCGAAAGCCTTCAAAAGCCTTCTAAAACATACTATATATACATACTGTGTATGTGTAGAATTGCAATCGGCAAGAACTGTATGAGAAAAGCCGCGGACCGTGTTCAGTGGCGCACTTTAGGAGAGGCATATGTCCAGCAGTGGACTAGAATAGGCCCACGATGATGTGTAGAATTTGTAAAAGTCTTCATAAATAAGACAAAGCGTTTACAATAGTTTACTCGGAGGTGTAGATAGTGGTTTTATTCTGATTACACTAGATAGCGAAGTGGGTGATATTTATAAACCCATATTTCGCTGGTGATATTTTGATCCCATTCGTATTACGAGAACTGTTTTTGAGAATAAAGTACGAACTGGTATTAAGATGTTTCTATGTCCTATACTAGAAAAGTATTTTGCTTGACCCGGGATTCGAACTTAAAACCTTGCAGTTATTGAGTGTATGTATGTAGTTCAAGTTCACTGCAACCATTTTTGTGTCCCTCTGCTTGGGCACGAGTAAAAAGAGTTTAGGCCTTACTAGACACACACGCTAGCCATGTGCGAGTTGGTGGATGCCACATGTCCTCGAAGGGTTAGTTCTTAGATATGCCGGTTTCCTCGAGATGTTATCCTTTACCGATATTGAGCAGCGGCGATACCGCTGCGCCACCGGTGCTCAATTCATTTTGATATTTATCAATTTGTCTAATTGCCTCGTAATAAAATTTAGACCTTGGTACCTCATAATCACGAATGACCTTTTTTTCCTTTCCTAAATGTAATAACTTGACTTGCTTTCGTTTCTTTGATGGAATTATTTATTACCTTACATTATGATTCGAATAAACATTCTCTTGATTTAAGTATATGGGAAAATATAGGTTATGTGTGTTTCACTAAGTACAAACTAGGGTTACGGTATAATAAATCTGCGGAGCCACTTTCTTCTATTATATTTGTATAGTGAGACAATATTTATGAAAACAGTAATATTTTGTGGCACAGGTCAAGCAAAATTATGTTTCTGATATAGGTAGGTACATACTAAAAAATCCCACGTACTAAATAAGCATAAGAACAACAGCAGTATAAAGATGATAACTTTTTTTTATTTCGTCTTTCAGATAGATATGTTGGTCCTAACCCAATCAGCCAGAAGGGCCTCTATTGGTTCACCGGACTTTTTCGGTAAGTCGTCACAGGACGGTCGAACCGATCAAGTACTGTGGCAACTGCCATGAGGGCTCCCCATGTGGGGACGAAACTCGGCTCAGGACGTTGCCGGACACTCTAATTTTAGGGGATCGGGGGGCATTTCGCGTTCGCGCCGTCCTGTCCTGACCGGAACCGTAATCGACTGACCTACTTCTCAATGCATCAGATCTCATTTTTTACTGTCATCGCGTCCGTCTTTGAAGTTAGCTGTCACTCGAAAATGTAGGTAAACGTAGCTATTATATTAGAATACAGTCTACATACCCGATAATTCATGCCTACCTAAAGTTGTCTTCTAATCCTGATTTTTAGTCGAAAGCCTTTAGATTAATTAAAAATATTGGACACGTATTTTTCTGCGGCGATATGTCCAAGTGAAATCTCGAATGACGTCACACCTAGGTAAGTTTTATACATAGGTAGTGCACACTCACCCCATAACGTGTATAGCGTAGTATCTAAAAATTGTTCACTTTTAAGATAAAGCATTTTTCATACCTTTCTTTTTCAACCCTTTTTAGTGTCTCACAACTGGGCACGGGTCTTCTCTCAACTATTTTACGAGTTGAGAGAGTTTAGGTCTTAATCCACACACACTGGCCAAGTGCGAGTTGGTTGATGTCACATATCCTGCAATGATAAGTTCTTAGACATGCCGGTTTCCTCACGATGTTTTCCTTCACCGATATTGAGCAGTGGCGATGTTACAATTCACACAAAGAAGTGTGGGCACGACTGGAAACCCACGACATTATAAATCTAAGGCGAGATCCAAACCACTGCACCACAGCTGCTCTTGCGCTACCGCTGCTTTATTCGTCATCCATATGTTTGTAAACCGACTTTTATATTTACAATACGAGTATTAGGTACCTTCACACTGCAATTATGTCGTAAAACTCCCTTTGGTTGTGTTATAAATGGCGAAATTACAGCGATGCTTGATTAGTTTCCGGGCAAAAGTATGATTAGAACAGCCTAGTTGATTTGAAAATATAGCCTTTGGTCATGTCGCTAAGTGCTAACAGGCTTGTGTGAGTCAAGGTATAATGGAATAATTATATTCAACTAAAAAACAACGATTGACACCTAAGTTAACCTAAGTTAACACAGCTACACAACTTTTAAGTTTCCAGTATAGGCTGATCTCGCTTTGTATACGATTTCCTTAAAACGAGAGGTCAGCTTATACTGGCGACTTATAGCTTAATGTTTAGTCGTGTGTACTTTAAAATATTAGTACCATGCGAGCCTCGGATTTGCTTAGCTCGCATCGTAGCTCTAATCACATTTAGTTGGTATTTCCTCGCCTTTGTAAATATAAGGTCGCGGGTCGTCCCCACACTTCTTTGTGTGAATTGTTTCATCGCCGCTGCTAAAGATCTGTGAAGGAAAACATCGTCACAAAACCGGCTTTAGAACTCATCATTCGAGGACATGTAATATCCACCAACCTGCACGTGGCCAGAGTGTGTGGTTTATAGCCTCAACTCTGTGCAGCAGCAGTGGGACATTAAATAGGGTAGAAGTGTTGATATTTATAGAGAAGTGCTCTTTCATACAAACAAACGACTTTATCCTCTTTATTATAAAAATAAATATGATGTAGCATTACTTAATAATAATTGAATCATGCCGTTATTAATTAAACCAACCATTAATGCAAGTAGGTAGGAGAAACATCAAATGTATGCAATTTCCATTTATGTCTGAGAATATTAGGTTTTCTTACTTCGTTTCCTCATAAACCTTTGAAGATTTATAAACGAACGTATGTACAAGTAAAAATTTACTTCAGAATTATGTAACTCATAACGCTGCACATGATTCGACACGCATTTGGCTAGTTTTTTATATGTACAGCTTTTCTCTAAGACGAAGATGGTGCAATGAGTAAGAGGAAAGACAGTTGGTTGAGGCGCAGCACAGTTTAAAAGAACATTGCTAATTTCTTTATTAATGAGCATACATACATCAAAATTCAACAGGTATTGTATATACTTTTAAAGTTTCACGTTGCATTATTAATATTTATATTTATCATAACGGGCATTTAACGCGCTCACCTTGCATTTGGCTTTACGTTTCGACACGGGTTGCACCGGTTGTGGTCGTGGTGCCACGCAGTGTACCCGTCATGATAAATACTAGATAGATAAATACAATCTTTCAATGACATTAGTCATTGATAATTGATATTTTTTAATCCTATACCACGTAAAAAATACGTTTAAAGACGTTTTCGTATACGTAAAAATAAACACGTGTATGTATATTTTTTGTAATATATCGAAGGAAAAACATTTGAAGCGATGTAATAAAGCTATGGAACCCCTCTGTGTAAATAAGCTCACATCAAAGGTGGCACAAATATTGGTCCTTATTGAGGCTTCAAATACAATTTTATGCCCTATCAACATACTAGAAGTATGTTTAGAAGAAAATATGTGTGTAATTTTTACATATCTGCTTATATTGACATGCTTATATCAGAATACATATACAAAGTGAACCGGAAAGGCATCATGCCTTAAATTCTACGATATTGGAGACACATGAATCTTATTAAACTAATTCGAAAATAAAGAACCACTCTAATACTACTTGTCGCGACTAGAACAGTCGAACTGTCTTTCTGTGAGGAGTTCTATTCTATATCTCCGAAGTCCGTCATTTGATCTAAAATATTTTTTAATGGGAACAACTTGGAAGTATATATTTTCTCAAGAATAAGAAATGTAAGTTGGTCCATAATCGGCGGAGTAATTGGCAAACATCATAATACAACAACTACTAAACGAATTTTTATGCAGTTTTCACTAATGGACAAGGTAATCCATGAGGATGTTAGATGAATAATTGTGCGAAGCTCAATTGTGCGAAGGTCGCTCACAACATAAACTTGTAAACTCAAAATTCGGCAATTCTAAAAATGTTAGCAATTTAAACTGAATTTTGTCAAAACTCAATTCTGTTAGTTTAATTAGAATTGTAAGCGACAGTTGCGAACATACTCTCTTACTAAGAAACTCAAATTATAATAAATTCAAACATGACTCACTGATTAGTATTAATACGATTCCAAAACTTCGAAACTACGGCGCGACGAACAAAACAACACGTAATAATATTCAGAACACGATTATGCTATCAAACCGAGTGCTATAAGCAAATCGATTCGAAGTAATCGAGTAAACAGAATCGATACGACTCATAGGATTCGAATCACAAAGTGGATTCAAGTTTTTAAACGTCGCCGTTTTCGGGCGTCGCCATTTTCGGGTGTCGCCAGGTGAACGGGCGCAAAGTGATAGGTGCTCCATCTAATCTTCCCAGAGGCAGCTCAATCTTGTCTCAATCGAATCTTCTTGATTGCGTCAAGCGTCGATATATAGGGAAATTTCATCTACGCGCCTAATAACATTGACAGAGTTGATACCGTAAGAAAAGCCTTCCTTTTTAAACAATGAAAGCAAACATGAGACTTCACTTTATTACTCCGTTTGCAGCAGTTTAATTAATTAAAGTAAGTGCCGGTGAGTCTCGGGAGATTGGTCATTAATTAAATGGGTCTTTGGCTATCGATCTACAGCAAACAATACACTTTATTACTTTTATTACCTATTTCATTCGCTGTCTGCCGGTTCGTGCTGCGGTTGCTTTTTACTATTAATGAGCGCCGCTCAATGCCCAACAAGTACCTACGAGAACCTAATGGAAAATTATTCTTCTTGGGTGTTCGTCCTCCGCAAAACCGTAAGAAATTAATAGAACTAAGATTAGATTTAATCGTATGATATAATAAATCAGAGATTGAATTAGATTTGATATCATAACGTAAAAAAATAATAGAGATAAGTATGTTTTAATTATATAAGTAAGTAGCAATCGTGCTAGCCTCTTCTCGGATGGACGTCGATTTTGATTCAATATGGAACAACAATTTGTTCGAATGTCAAAATGAAAGTAATCATATTTACTATTCCAATAAAAGTCTTTTTGATATTGTCCCACTCTAAATCTTCGTTATTGTAGTGTCACGATTTATTTATATAAATGAGTCGGCAAAATATTATGTCAAGAAGTACCCATTCAGACATAATATTATTTTAAGAAAGAATTTTTCAAAACAAAATTAATAAACTGATTTTGTCGCCTAAAATAAAAAAATATAGGTTCAATGTTCAAGTGTTTTTTGTAATACTGTATAACCTATAAAATGTAAGTATAAAATGTAAGGAACGGAGGCACGCTGCCAACGACGGATAAATGGTTCCGTCGACAGCCGGAACTTGCGTCCTAATGGAAAAATATTGTACCTAATTGAGATTCTAAAACTGTGCTAAGATTGGATTCCATTGGTTGTAGCGAGTGGGTAATTAAAGAGGAAAAATAACATGAATGGTTTGTTAAAAACACTGCTTCAATATTGAATTGCGTAGTACCTAATAGTTAATTTAAACTTTTAATAGTTACCATCACATCATGACTACAAGCACGCTGTGATTTAACACAAGCCCAAGTTTTAGAATTAAGAACACAAAGGTTCTTAGAAGGAACTAGCTTCTGCCCACGGCACGCCCGCGTGGTATTTAATGGTATTAAAAGTATATAAACCTATGTGTTAATGCAGACCTTAATCTCTGTGCTAAATTTCATCCAATTCCGTCCAGTAGTTTTTGCGTGAAAGAGTAACAAACATCCATACATTCTTACACACTTTCGCATTTATAACATTAGTCGGATAAGTAGGTATGTAAGTGTTACTCAGAATTATTTGAAACTAGTTTTCCCCCAATTTTCTTTGGGTCGTGGTATATCCGATATTTCACAAAAATACTATAATTTATTTCGAATGTTCATAGACTTCTATCTAAACTGTAATGTTTTACTCTATTGAAATATCTGTCTATTCACGATTGGTTTTAATGAACACTCTCAATGATTTATTTAATTAAGAAAGCTATTAAATTTAAAAATTCACCACTCGATCCACTTACTACCTATAGTTTATTTTAATATTTTCCGGTTCATTATAATCAGTATATCATGTGTTTTACTCGACCCGGGACTTTAACTCCAGACTTCGTGGTTATTAAGTGAACAAGTGCTCCACTGGAATAACGTAGCGGTTTAACCCCTCAAACATCAATAAACCGCTCTAAATTTCATCCAAATCGGTTCAGTAGTTTTGGCGTGAAAGCGCGACAGACAGAGTTACTTTCGCATTTATGATATTAGTAAGACTTTAAGCCAGGATAGAAGTATTGCTAGTTATATTTAACATTCTATTATCTAATCGCGTAAAGTTCGGTTCAATTTAAAATCAGTTAAAGAGATGGTGGTTTAAAGGTCCAGTTTTAGTATTGCACAGATTCTTGCCTCTATTCCCACCGTTTCAGTACATAATTAGGTGCGTGTGTGAAGTTGGAGTACTTAAAAGCACCATACAATGTAACTGACGGGGATTCTTTATTAAATAGTAGGAAAAACGTTAAAAAAGTAAATAAAAAAAACAGTAATTTTTACCAGTCAGACGCCCTGTGACGCTCTAGAGTGACGGAATTTCCAAAGTGATTGGTGACAGCTGGATGAGAATAGCCGCTGATCATGCTCAGAAGTTTGTTTTAGGAGAGGTCTATGTTTAACTATAGACTTAGAACTTAGCATACACTATCTTACACTCGCTCAACGTACACACTTTGGCGTATTAAGGCCTTAACTCTCTCAACTTTGAAAATAATTGACAGAATGTCCATTCCACTGTTGAGAACGAATCTTTTTTGGAAATAAAGTGTTGTTAATTTAATCATCATTATCATAATCGTTATATTCACTGTTGGGCGTAGGTCTCCTTCAATAAGCACTATTTATTTCTGTTCTTTACATTAATAAAGTTAAAAGTAACAATATTTGTGTAACAACAAAGAAATATTTCGGTGTCTGGTTGGTTGAGGGACTACCCTCCGTGCCTCGGAGAGCACGTTATGCCGTCGGTCCCGGTTGTCATTTAACACATCTATGACAATCGTTACATGTAGTCAGAAGCCAATATAATCTGACACCTGGTCTAACCATCTCGGCTACTGGTTCCCTATGGGTTTCGAGGTCTGATGGCAGTCGCTCGTATAATTCTGGTAGCTAGCCGCATCAGGTTAGACTGGGAGCCGACCCCAATAGAATTGGGAAAAAGGCAAGGCGAATGATGATGACATTAATAAAGTTAAAAGTAACCTCACTAAGACAGTCTTTTGTTCTGTATAGGTACATATCCACTACTAACATATAGGAGCAATCAATGTGTACGAGAGGCTTATGTTGAATAGTGGAGGTCTCCCTAATCTTAGAGGATAATCCGTTATCAATGAGACGTGAGCGCCTATATTCGTTTCCTGCCCACGCTACATCGACTGAAAGTGTGTAATTAATATTTCGTCTTATACCTTTTGGGTATGGATTATTTTTGTGTGAAAACAATATTGCATGTTTTGACTACAGTCTGTGTGAATGTTCTAGCCACCTTTTGGGTCATATAAACAGGACGACGAGATAAAAAAAACTCTTGTTGACTCGATCTTTCTTAAACCACTTCTATAATATTATATTCTGAGATATGTCCGGGTGCCGTATTATGAGTGTTCAAATCGATTGTAATTCCGTTGAAAAGAAGGAATGTTAATATACGTACTGTATAACTGCATCCCTTTCTTAAACCGGAATCACTCTTACGGCACCTGAATATTCTCATTTGGGTCTTCTCAAACGCGCTTTCCCTATCAAAATACTTACATGAAGCGACTGAAACTTACGCGCAGACTAAAGTACATTTTACTAAAATTATTAAATTATTTTTAAGTTTTTATTCTGCGCGTAAGTTTTGCGTAGGTTCTGGTAAACCGGTTTCAAATATTGTTTTTGTGTGTTCCTACATCGATAGCATAACTACACTCAATTAAGATGTTTGTAGTTCATATTTGGCAATTACAAAACTAACTTAGTATACCGGTACAGATGTACGTCCTAATTTATTAAATAAATAAATATGATAAATTATGCGAAAATTACATTAAAACGACCTAATTAATTTTCTAAGCACAAATTAACACGTAGACTGAATAAACGTAACTGTATTTTTAACGTGACATCGAGGTCCTATTTTTAGAACATGACAAATATGAGGCAATTTCGCCCACAAAATTAATCTACAGAAGTCCGGAAACACGGGAACCTGCCGCAATATCGAGGCGATTAATTGCCGCTTTAAAAATACTCATTTCACTAAAAAAATCGCATAAATTCCTCATAACACCCCCTCCGCTGAAAACGTTCGAGACGAGATTTTAATTACACGAATATTATTAAGTCAGTCGTCGAATAAAAGCAATTTAGGGGTAAAAATACGAGCGGTCACCGCGCGGGACAAAGGCCGAGATTTCCATATATAAAAAGCATAAATAATTTAGATTGTGGCCACCAAACACATAAATAAAGTAGTACGTTTTGGCATCCGCACACACGTGTGCAAACAGCCGGGGGCCGGCAAATAATGTGAGTGTCACACTGAAGGCGAGTGGGGACGAAAGGGGGGTACGACGAAAAATAAATAGGTACACAATCTCTGGCGCACAAATACACACATTTCGACGGTGTAATGTGTTTGCGGTGTGATCGAAAGTTGTCGTGACAAAAAATGTTTGTGACGTATGTATCTACTCGAGTTGTGGCCGTTGTTATGACAAGCAATCGGACGGATAACGTCAATATAATTTATAGGTTCAATCTGTTTGTACTTAGGTACTATAATATATAAGTTTTACTATAAACCTAGCGTTTTTTTTTGAAGATTGTAGAAACAATGTTTTTCAAATGCTTATATTTTTAAGTAGCCCTAGATATCCCTTATCTGTCCTATCTGGAGTTACCGATCTTACGTTGTACTTGTAGCGTACTCAAGGTGCAGAGCGCGGCCGACATTTACATAGGTAGGGGCGGGCGAATCTGTCTGTTTATTCTGGTCGTCACGGCACGTCAGAATTGTAATTAACTTTGCACTTTGAGCCAAGTGTGCTTTCATCTTAATCGTGTTATGTTTGAATTTGGGAATGTCAGAGTCTAAAATTCAGGGGATTTATTTTATTTAAAATTTACGTTCGGTAGTAGAAAGTTGTGATTGGATTTTGTTGAGGTAGGTATTATAATACTGAATTTGTTACTTGCAAATTCAAGTTTTAATTAAAATGCATTGTTAACTTCTACAAAATTTACTATGTTCATTTTATAAACAAATATTTGCAAGTGCCAAACCAGAATATCAAGTCATGACTTGACTTGATTTTCTGGTTTTGTAATTGATATGGTTTTGTAGTCCGGATGTACTTAAACAGTTAAATATCTATTAGCAAGTCTAGAACTGCCTCAAAGGTTCATGTCCAGGCTGTATTACCCACGTGGTCCTGAGTTAGATTCCCGGGTCTAGAAAAACTAAACTTTTATAGATAAAATACATAGAAAAACTAAGAAGCTGCACGAATTTGTGTCCGATAATAGGCTGTCTAAATTAGGTACCTTCACGTTGAAATATAAAAAAGACGTGTGGCACTCGAAGACTGTCGCGGTAAAGCTACTACATAGCATTTTTTATTAACGTAATTATAATTATTTATTTATTTTATTTTACAGTATGTTTTTGTTATTTTTTTTTGGTATTAATTCAAGTTACATTTTTTGAGCGTGGTGACCGATACGAAAACAAATTACAACCAACAATACAACCACCTAAAGGCGAGTTGCTGAACTAAAGAGACGCGTGATACTTCAAAAAGTCATTAAAGGTTCTGCTATTCATCGATAGATGGCAAAACTACTAAAAAGTATCACCGCTGTGCCGGTGGGAGTGGAGGGTGTTAGGTTATTTTCGTTACGGAATTTCTGGATTCAATCTCAAGCAAGGCCCACGATAAAAGCTATGCAATAGCTTCAAATCCTTTAAAGATTAATATCTCTTTGTTAACAGCGACAGTCAGTGGTAATGTACTACATACAACAGTTTTCTTTCGTAAATACATATTTAAAAATAGATAATGGCACCCAAACCAAAGAAAAACAGATATATTACTCACACAAATATCTGACTAGGGTAGAAATCGAGCCCACGACCTGCGGCCCGTGGTATGGTTGGTATCTTATTGATTATGCCACCGGCCCGTAAAGAATGAAATTACATTAAAGGTAAAGATGCAATGAAAACAAATTCGTTAGTCGCGTCGCCTATTGCTGTAGTTCCTGGCAAGGCAGTAAGGTGGGCATAAGCGAGCAGACAACCAACTTTATGACGGACATAAAGCGTCGCAGAAAGACGCGTATAACCCTATAATATGGAGGTATAAGGCGGGCCGTTACTTAACACCGTAACTCCTGTTTAGCCCCACCTCTGCCTACATTGTTGGCAAATTCATGGTTGTCAGTTTAACGCACGTTTCATTTCACTACAGGCATGTATTAAGCTATTGTGGTCGCGTCACATTTGAACTCTGTAATTCTATACTCAAATAATAATTTACCCACGTATTCATAAACGTATTTTAAGCTCATTATAGCTAAAATAGGTATATAATTCGTTTGTCTTTGTCTGTCATCTTGATATTTATACTAGTAAGAAAGAGACAAAGTCCATTTTAACTAAAGAGTCTTATAGCTTTTTTGTGAATAAGGACGGAAATGTATAATGTGAATTGGCGTTGTTAAATCGTGCTTCCTACTTAAAAAAGCGAAAATTTGCCAGAATGTATGGATGTCTGTACGTATGGATGTATGTTTGTTACTCTTACACGCAAAAACCACTGGAATTGGATAAGATTTGGAACAAAGATGGATAATGGTCTGGATTAAATCATAAGGCACTTCTTATTCCAATAAGTTTAAGTACCACGTAGGTAGGCGAATCCTTCGGTGGAAGCTGGTCTCTAAATACAACGGTTGTTTATTTAACTGTGAATCTTGCTTAGTACCTACATTATTGCATAAAAAAACAGTGAACAAAACAAAATAACATCGCAATATCTCAGTTTGTCTGTAACTAAGATATCCGCAAATTTTCGTGACATCTCTTGGCACAGTCCCAAAATTTTGCCATAAAATTTTTAATGTTTACACGAGATTCTACTTTCGATTTCTTTAAGCAAGGAAACTTGGCTCCTGCCTTGTACAAACAAAATCGGTAGGCCAATGTCTTCTAAACTTTCACTGTTTGGCGGCCCGCCAACACCACAGCCTCACAAAATGCGGGGACTTTCATATAAACCGAGATAATTTATTCCTATGATTTTTACCAAACGCAATCGCTTTTGGATTATTCATTTTTGCAGGTTCTGTGCGCCACATTGAATTTTAGAGGGTTGTATATATGAATGCGGTTTTCTTTTGTAATAAGATTACGTGAGATCTTATGACAGGTCGTACTTATGGGATTATGCTCTATTTGCAACTCTGCTTAACAGTGTTGTTTGGAACATAAGAAATCGCAGACAATGTTTACTTATCTGAGTCACAATGCTTATTCTTTAAAGGTTCTATATGTGAAAATAAAATATGATCACGATACCTATAATCTGCCTGTTTTCACAAGTAAATCGGTGTTTACTGGGTAAGCGCGTTCCATCGTAGACTATATTATTTCATGGGACCAAATGGAAACTTTTCCCCATCAAACTAAAGAAAAATCTCAGAAAAAATCTGATTATAAAGCTCAGCATAATCGGTGTTCTTACATAAAAAAAAAAACCAACTGAACTTCCTCCTAAAGTCGATTAAATAAAAATTTAGGCAGTCTTGCCAACATGCACAGATACAATTAAATAATAATAATATGGTGGGACATTAACATACGGCCATCTGATCCCAAACTAAGCAGAGTTCGTACTATGGAAACCAAATAACTGATAATAATTATACTACATAAAATACTTTCCTTTTGTAAATACATACTTAAATATAGTTAATTACATCCAGACTCGAGCAGACTCAAGACAAACAGACGTGTTCATCACACAAATATCTGACTTGGGTGGGAATCGAACCCACGACCTGCGGCGTGAAAAGCATACTTGCTTACCGACCGAAATATACTTTCTCTTCGCATTAAACAGAAGAACCGCAATTTAGGGAACAACCCTTGAACTAGGCTCAAATATCAATGATCTTAAATTTAGAACGCTCCAACTAAGCTCATCCAAGTTACCCAAACTAATTTAAGGGCAAACTTAGTTCACCCAGTTCATCATACCACGTGGGTCCCTTAGACCCCACGTATACCTAAGTACCTACTCACTATGTGTCTTTATCTCTCACTTAAAACTGTTTTATGGTTACCAAAGTTACCCAGTTTCAAAGTTGAACACGGCGTGAAAGGTGACGCAACTTGCGGCGGCTTAAAGAGGCTTTGAAATGTGCAGAAGTTATGTTTGGTATGTGGATTTGTTTCTTTAACCGAATTAAAGCAACATGTCTAAGGTTTGAAGGTGTGAATCTTGATTGTTATCTCATCTTTGTTGTCTACTGTTTTTAACAAGGAACAACTTTGTGTCACCGAACAATCACTGTCTACAACGGAGGTAATACCGCCGCAGAGCCATACTTTTATATTTTATTTTAAGATTTCTTTTATATTATTAAGCATAATGTTTTTAGTGTTAATTTATTTAAACAT
This sequence comes from Meganola albula, assembly GCA_936450015.1. Classification (NCBI taxonomy): domain Eukaryota; kingdom Metazoa; phylum Arthropoda; class Insecta; order Lepidoptera; family Nolidae; genus Meganola; species Meganola albula. The sequence continues at coordinate 12,266,243 of OW388146.1, read as the reverse complement.
ATCAAACCTAATTCAGGTTAATTTACAACTTTACGGTCGTCTTCATAAATATCTTATAAGACTCTTTAGTTAAACTGGACTTTGTCTCTTTCTTACTAGGTTAAATGTCAAGATAACAGACAAAGACAAACGAATTATAATGAGGTTATAAGACGTTTATGAATACGGCGGTTAGTCTTTTGATTTGTAAGATATTTATTGTAGATCTTAAAGAAATATGAATTTGTGATCTATTATTAAATAAACAATACTATTTCTTATTTCATTATTACCTTCTCACCGAAATTTTTTCGTAGACACTTGTGAATCCGAATATTGTGCAGTTCCATCGTAGATAACATTAATGCTTAACATTAGGCAAGTTGTAGTCACGCGCGAGTCTATCTATAGACACTTATACTTACTACATTATAAAGCTGAAGAGTTTGTTTGAATTCTGTAATCTCAGGACCTACTATCCCGATTGAAAAATATTTTAGCAATAAAAATAATTACTACATTTTCACTTTTTGTCTACGATATTGAGTTGCATGCTTCGTAATATACTGGTATGACTGATTTCGGTCATGGCGCCCCCTTCAACTCACTAGACCGTTTAACTCGCGTATCGCCTATCGCCAAGATTCTGTCTCCTCAAGCTGCACAGACAGTGATGACGATTCAAGCGATATGGATATTAGTGACGAGTAGTCTTACATTACTTTTATCTGTGGTTAAATAGTTCTTTAAGAGATTTAATTAATGTTTTATGACTTTGTATTTCAGATGACGATACGCGAGTTAAACGGTCGGCCTATCATCGGTGCGGCGTTAATGCAGATAGATAGCCATAGATGACCGAAATAGCCTTCTTAATAATCTGTCATACTCACTGAGCGCACATGAGTTTACAATCAACATTTATTTGTACTGTGACAAAAGTTTATTCAGGCTTGTCAAGCAAATACACATTTTTGAGAATCAGTGTAAAGTTGAGCTACCAGGTCATTGCGTTACTACCGTTATACACATATAGTACTGATTGGGGGAGGCTTGTGGCGATCAGTCTTAATAGTAATGATGGTAGTTAATGCGATTTCGTATAAAATCATAAGTACGCATATTTTGAGTTTTAGCACGCGAATTGATATTGCTAACTTAATTGTTAATAATGAAGTTTATGATTTTTGGTAATATGGGAATAAAGAACAAATAATTTTTCACTACGGAACGATGTCAACGTCCCGAGAACCAGAGATATAGTACGTGGTTGCGTGATGCGACAGAGAGCGCACGTTGCCGGTCGCGGTCGGTGTAATGTGTATGATAAAGAAGTAGGTAGGTACGAAACGAGTGATGCTGTTCGCTTCATATTTCACAGAATTTCGCAACTGCATTTTATTTGTGAAATGCTAATGAAACATTTACGTGCTAACAATTAATGTGAAGTGCTAATTATTTCATTATAAGTGACCAATGAATCGACACGATCGTGACAAGACACATTTAAAATGGTGACAGGATTTTACAGGATAGTAAACAACACCTACTAGATTGTATAGACGCCACTTTCTTCAAATATTGTATGAATATGTAAACGTCAAAAGTTCATTCAAGTTTTTGTCCTTAAACAAACCAATGAAAATTAACTTGGTAGGTCAATTAGTGGTATTGTATGGTGGTGTGTATTAGGTGTTGCTCTTTCAGTTCAGTTTGTACTCTACTAACTCAAGATACCAATAAATAGAAGTGGGCACCTGAATCACCTCAAAATAGTATAAACATAAACTCATATAAGTTTAGCCTAGCTGTTTGTTTGAACAATTGTAAAGAACATTTGTATTGGCGTTCCTTCCACCCCGTATGTCACCACAACGTTATTAGCTACGTGATGCTGCTCAGGCTCCAAGTCTTATCGCAAGCTATTTACCTCCAGCGTGTTATTAAGGACATTATAATCTGATACGCTCGCTTAGTATGTTGTCTTAGGTACTGTTTTGGTATGTCTTCATTACAGGATCATAGGGATCACACAGTTATTAGTGTTGATACGCTAAAGGTGTTTGAACATGCGAGTAATACGCGGTGCAGACGCAGTGGTATAAGCTACTTTACTAGCTAACAAGGAGAACGTTATTTAACAATGCATGTTAGTTTGTGTTGAAAGGTGTATGCTTGTTTAAATGGCAGATTTCTTTAGGTATATGCAGCGTAGCGCTCTCTGCGTATAGTGTAAAAGTATATACTTTTAAACTTTCGCGTTGCATTATTAATATTTATCAATAAATATTTATATTTATTTAAGTTGTTCTACGGCCGTCATTAACGGAGCTCTTTCGCTGGATCAGTCTGCTTGCGACCACGAACGGTGCAACGCGTGTCGAAACGTAAAGTGTTAATTGCCCGTTATGATAAATATATGTATAAAAGTAAAGCAAAAACTTTCTAGGAACCCCCACTGCAGATTATGGGTTTTTTGTCAACTATCTTATGAGTGGAGATAGTTTAGACTTAATTCACGTTGGTTAAGTGCAAGCTTGTAGATCACGTCATCGAAATTTTAGTTCTACCTAAGACTTAGGGGGTTTTGTCATGACAATTTACTACACCTACATTGAGCAGTGGTGATGACATAATTCATTCAAAGGTGATGGCGTGACCCATGATCGAACTCGGGAATTATACTTCAATGCCGACTCTGACACCGCTATACTACTATGTGTTCTAACACTGAATTATTTTTGCTTTATTCATTGGTATATAAAACAGTTACACATTAGAAAAAGTTTATTAAACTTAAATGTGTTAAACGTATAAATCACACTAATGATCGCGAAATATACCAATAAGCGACAAGATGGCAATGTTGCATGCAACAATAAATTTATCAATTAATTCTGTATTGACTCTGGATATTCAAACCAATCTGTAAGTTCTTGTAAGACATAAATCATAAAGTAACGCCCTCATTTGCAGAGTTACCATCTCAAGGTTACTCATATGCTGAAGTGTACTTCATATAACATAAAAATATTAAAGAAAACACGTAAAGTCATAACGGAGTGTTAATAAAACGCTGTTGAAATGCGTCTGCGATCGTAATTTTTTACTACACTGGTGCTATTGTGCGATTACAAGAGATTGGGAGGCGACGTCGTCGGTCCTTTGTGTGTGTTCACTGCTTTAGTTATTATTGAATAGGTTAATTTTGTCTGACACCAAGTATATAAATGTATAACTAGTGCCTGTATTTATCAGTAGTATTCGGTAGAGGTAAACATTTGTCAATTATATAGGGTTTAATGTCATAAGAGCAAACGTTCATCCAGTAAATTTTTACATGGCATTCCTACTAAATTTATTCAGTTAGCTAATTTTGGTTACGTAAGTTTAGTTAAACTATTTTAAAGATAAAAACTGGACGTAGAATTAATCTTCAGACCAAAAGGTTGTTGCCTAACGAACTTTTATCACAAAACTTTAGTCTAATAAAATTAAGGCAGCAATTAATCTTTCTTCCAAACTCTAGACTTTATCTAAAACCTACAATTTTATTACCCTACTATAAACCGACTAAGCTACACCGGACGTAAGCTGAAGTTTATGTACAAGATGCATTCAACATAAATACAATAAGACAAGGTAAATTTATTATAAACTTAGCAATAAAACGCACGATGTTATATACTGATATTTATCACCCGCGTATCTCTATGCGTGGGTCTATTCTACGGCGCGGGCGTATGTCTAAGCCGCGTAGTCCTAAACAATACGCATGATAATAAAGGAAGCGCGTCTGTATGTGACACCAATCTAGTATTAGCAAGCTAGAAATTTGTAGTAAGATTTATTATTAGTTTTGAATTGATCTTAACGATGAAGCAATGTGAAGCTTTTGTATATTTTAATAAAAATGTAAAAATGTTTTGCTTCTTAAAATGATGGCGTATGCGCGATGGCAAATTCGATAGTGACTGTGCCTAGAATTCGTATTCGTAAATTACTCTACTACATCAGAAACTTTTCTCGTAGCATTTGATCTGTAGAAATAAGTGGTAATCTTTGTTGATATGTACAAATATATTTTTGTAAAAGTAAATGAACAGTTATGTATGGAGAAGTTTGTGTTTTTTTTACAACCTTGACCAAGCTGGTGAATTTTTGCTTTGTTATTGGCAGCTCTTAGTAATATTTTTGAAATATGTAGTGTATGCAAAAACAAATCACGAGAAAATGACAACAGCCTGTTTTAACCGACAGTAAAGTTAAAATATAAACGCCTGTGTTTACTTACAAGTGAACGCGGGTCGAGCACTTTACGACATTGTCCTCATTCTGTGTACGCGTGAAATTGTGGGGCACCATTGTTTGGAGGCGTATAAAGACATAAAACGCAAAATAACTCAACACCAATAGAAATATTGATGGTACAGTCACCCACATTAGTCAAAACGCAGTTTATACCTATAAAATCTGAAGGTCAAAGTCATACTCCAAGGACAGCAAAATCCAAGGCCAATAATATCATTTTATTAGAACAACAAAATCGGTTTATTAGACAAGCATAATATACAAAGAAATATACTAAAAAATGTACACTAAATTATTCCTTTCTGTTTATAAAAAAAAATATTTTAAAATAATATAATAATAACTTGTTAAAACTTTTTAATAAGTATGACTTTTGATTTTGTATCATTTGTAAAAATGAATGGCATTGTAAAAAAATCCTTCAGAAGCGTACCGATTAGTTAGGTACAACCTGTCATTAAAAAAACATAATTGTCATCAAATTTGCTATCCCTCCTGTTTAATTGCTTTTATATAAGAGAAGTTCTTCTCATTCTCCAGCTACGTCTTTATAGAATAATAATATTATACCTAAGTCTATGGGTCTACGGTTTAAATACATTTATTGGTGACTGTACCTAATGTTATTTGTCTACATAATGTTCTTGCAATAATTTTACCTTATAAATGTACTGTGTTGATGGGTCATTAAACGTTGTAAAAAGCGAGGTCATAAAAAGGTAAGGTAAGGTTTGTGCTCAATAGATATTATTATGGTAATGTTTAATGTGTACTGCGGACGTAAAAAGATTTTGCTTCGTGGTACTTTTTATTTCGTTCTGGCCATTTCTGTGTAAGCACGTAATAAAACAAATAATTTATAGATAGGGCAGTGTTAAGATAGAGTAAGCTATCAATTGATTGTTACAAACCAATCGGGGAATCTTTAAATAACCTGTAATAGATTTATCTATCTGTTTCAATTTGCGGATCTATCTGTTAGAACTAGCGGTTCTTACATAGCTTTGCTTGTAGATTTATTTAATCATACACAAGGAATTGAACCTGCAGTCTTTCGGATGCATGTAAGATGTAAATACCCAAAAATTTTCCGAAAAAATAAGTCCGATGCCAGCAAAAATTACCGTTCTGTGTCCGTCCCCAAAATTTTCCACAGCGGTTTCCGACATCCAGAATAAATATTTATATAAGGTGTTAATAAACTATGTCTTCAAAAATTAAAGAGTTGTTTAATGTTATAATCCATATATAATCGCCATGTTTGTTAATATGTCAACGTTAAAATTATTGCATATTTTATTATGTGTAAATTATTAAATATGCTATCCGTAGAGTACCTTTCTATGAAATAAAGAGCAGGTAAGTACTGTATGCGATAGAATTATTAAGATTTAAAGAGTTTACTTTTTCTTAGTCGATAATTAAAATTAAAAAAATCTGTTTTGCATTTTCTTTATTTTTCTGTATCCTAGCAAAGTTTGTCAGGTTAATTAATTAACTGTACTACTAATAACACCTTACACCCAAAACAAGAATGATCATTTAAAGTATTTTAATATTTCATGGAATGTCGTAACATTCAGAACCAATCAAGTTCTAAATTATTTTTGAAATTTTGTTTACACAAACTCGATGGTTTTATTACAAAGAGTATATAGATTTTAGTCTAACATTTCCTAAAATGAGGTAATCAGGAGTGGCTAAGGTCAAGACGAGGTTTTATTTGTATAAGGAATTATTTTTAAACTCCCAAATCTCAAGAAGAGCGAATGGTACGAAATTGCCAACAGAATCTTAACAGAGTTAAATCTCCAAATAAAAGGTTGCTTACTCAGCAAGTGCTGACTCCAGTTATGGTAATGAAGTTCTGACGATTTCCTCACCCTTTTCAAATTCCAAGCTCCAGGGAGTTACTTCAGATATTTTGGAAAGATGCGATGGTGGTTTAGAAAACGGAACTTTTATTTAAGTCAAGTTACTTGCAGGTTTGTTTACATTTTTTAAATTCACGTCAAAATATACAGCTTAGGCGTGTGTTACCCAAAGCTGTAATAGGTAGAGGCGAGTACCTCACACATTGTTCTGGTTACATTTAAATCTTATCTTTTATACATATAGAGTACCTACTAGCCTAGTCTATTACCGTTCATTGGGTACAATTCACTACTTCGGTGAAAATCAGTGTTGTGGGTTGCCTCTAGTAGCGTTTACTGAGCAATGTCCATGTTTGACAATGATAGGTCACACTATTTTTTTTTTCTTCTTCTTTTACATTTTTTTTCTCTTTCTGTATGTTTATTTTATATAATTTAATTTTGTGTGTCCTGTCTGTGTCAAATAAATGTTTTTCTTTCCTCGATTTGCTACTCTGAATTTTCATAGTATATTCGAAACGTTGTAATATTCAATCTTTGCAATTCTTTTAATCGGTAATCATTTTTACAAAAACTACGTCACCTTTTCCATTCTGTTATTCCAATGTTGTTTGAAAAATGTGATTTATAAATACGTTAGGTTAGCTTCCTTCGAGTAATCCAGGACAGAGCACTATGATCTAAGTACACACGGCTACACATCAAGCTAAACATTTTCAGTATTAGCTGATCTCGCGTTGTATAGGATTTCCGTACAACAAGAGGCCAGCTTATACTGGATTAATACAGCTTGATATGGTGCCGTGTGTACATATTTTATTACAAGTTTTGATTACTTTGTCAAGTCAAATTACAAAGATGAATAAAGATGCTATTAGTGTGTTGTGTCATCAAATTAGGCTTACAATAATCACTACAAATGGATGTGTTTGTAAACAAACATCGGTATCAAACGTGATCTTAATGTTAGGGTTCGTTCTTCCGGCCGTCCGAAGATGCGTGATCCTACGATATGATAACGGGTGGATTGTAAACTGCCTTATTCGTGGAGACTGATGTTTAGATGCAACGCCTGCTGTTAAAACCTTTAACTTAAATTATCAACCGACTTCAAAAAGTATTCATAAACGTATTTTAAGCTCATTATAGCTATAATAGGTTTATAATTCGTTTGTCTTTGTCTGTCATCTTGACGTTTATAATAGTTAGAAAGAGAAGTCCACTTTAACTAAAGAGTGTGAACTTTTTTATGAATAAGGCCGTAAAATAAATAAATACTATAAAAAAAAACATTTTTCTAATATTATTTCAACTACTAACAATAACGAATTACGAACTCCAACATTTCACCAAAGTCCTAAAACAACGTTATCTAAAACATTTATATGCTTTCCAACCATTAACTTTTAGTAGGCTTCTAATGAAAAGTGTTCATATTTTCTCAAGTTTGCAACTTAATAAATACTCTTTAGCGGGCCCACGAAGTTCTTAGATATCATCTTTATTGGAGCTACGATGTTTATATAATGTTGGTACACCTTTATAGCTAATAAAATGGGCAGTGATTTTTGTTGTTGTTTTGGTAACAAAAACTGAAATTTATGTCCTACATAGCGCTCACGCCTCTATTACCTGTAAGTGTAGGCAGAGGTGAATATATTTAGATCCCATATTGCCGTTCATCACAAATCCATTATTCGAGCTGCTACTAAGATTTTCTAAGGTGTATGTTAGAAAAGTCTTTTTGCTCAACTCAGGAATCGAACCCGGAACACAAGGACCTGGGTTCGATTTCCGAATCAAGTTATCATATAGCCAATTGCAGGTTTTTAATCCTACTGCTAGGTGCAGTATAAAATGAAGTCCACACAGGCGGAGTTTTAAAAAAATAAAACAACAAATCTAAAAAGTAGTAACATATTGTAATCTATACTTTAATCTAAGGAGTTACGGTTTGAAGTAAATTGGCCGCGGTGACCATCGCTGACTTGTTTGTGTGAAAAACTTCCGTTTACTGATAAGCCATAATTTACATAGATAACGTACGGTTAGCCATTGAAAGGGGCTGAATATTTGTAGCGTAGTTTCTAGAAATGGTTTCCAAGTCAAAATATGAGTACACGAATAGTTTTAAAAGATTTAGTCAAAGTCAAAGTAAAAAAAGTCAGTACCTATGTTTGTCGGAGAACCCATAGGGTTGCGATCTGATACACAAAACAACACCACAGAAAGCTAATCGACATCTTTTTTAATGATATTCCTAAACACAAATATTTACAAAAGGTTTGGATGGAAATGGATGCCATGGTTACAAGGCACGTTTATAGACATTGTCTCCTGACGTAACAATGACAATCACAGAGAAGCAATTTAAGTGACATTGACGTCTTATGTGATTGACCACTGACAGGCTATCACAAATCACTTAACTGATGTTTAACCGTTTGTTTAAGCAACAGCATGCTTTTTTATAAGATCATCTAAACTAATATTATAAACGCGAAAGTAAGCAAGAAAGTATAGATATGTATTTGTTACTCTTTCACGCAAAAACTACTGAACGAAGCCGTGGAATCTAGTTTCAAATACGACTTACAAGATTCCATACATCTTTATTAAGTCAAGCCAGCATAACCTATCCAAAATAATTAGGGCCCACAGCAGGCGTCCAAATTAGAACTTTAATAACACGAGAATAGCACCTAAAATAGAAGTTAATGTGCGATAAAAAGTTTCATATAACGGGTATGGCTATAAGAATGTAATCTGGACGTTACGGAGCCGTGGTGGCCACATTGAAGATTATGGCGGCCATTTGCTCGCGATAGCCTGAGCTAACGTTTCACTCTTTTGTTTTTGGTTTTTGCAATTTTGGGATGCATAAAAATCATTCTTAACACTGTTTTATAGGTATGTTATTTAACTACAGACAAAAATGAACTTTAATACTGTTTTATAAGTTGGTATATTATTTTAATTTATGAAGTGATCCGACTGAGAACCAGATTAATCGACATAGTTCACCGGATTAGTGAGCTGAAGTGGCAGTTAGCCGGTCATTTCTTCTGCAGAATTAACAACCGTTGGGGTAAACGAGTTTTTGAGTAGGACTACGCCCTCATGGAGTGATGATGTCTGCAAGGTGGCTGGTAAGAGCTGGATGAGACTAGCTGCGGATCGTGCTCAGTGGCGTGCTTTGGGAGAGGCTATATTAAGTAGACTAAAAGAAGCTAATGATGATGATAATAATATTATTTAACCACAGACAAAAATGAACCTTAACACTTTTTACGGGTATATTAGTACAAACGTACAAAAAGGGTGCTTCAATCTTTTTCATTTGTGTTTTACGTGAATTTTTACAAGAAAAATATATTTTCAAGATTTTATGTTTTAATTTAAGCCAAACGTTTCTGAGTTAACCCGCGGACGGACAGACAGACGGACGCGGTGACAATATAAGGTTCCTTGTTTACATTGGAACCCTAAAATATGGAGTAGGTAGTTAAGAACAATCGGAAGCGAAATCAATAGATAGGTAATTGAAGCCTGACGTAAATAGACACATCACTTATTTTCTTCGACAGTAATGGTCTATGATTCTGCGACCAATAGCCAATAACAATGGCCTGCTATTCTACTACGGATAACAAATAAAACACAATAGTCCTATCCAATGTCCTTAATGTCCCAAATACGTCTAATCTGGGACAAGAAGAATGTCATCAAAACTTTAGAACCAAAAATATAAATCAAAATTCGAAATTTAAATCAAATTGCGAGCAATGGCGGCGTAGTAATATAGCTGTCTAAATGAAATGAAAATTTTAACCATTTTTTGATATTGTCTTAGATTTACGCGAATATCACACATTGAAATAAAAATATAAACACTTTTTTATATTCTAAAAAATTGGCGACTTCTCTAAACTCGTCAGATAGTTGAGTGAAGGAGCTAGATAGTTGATTGGAGCTGGGCTGGCAATAGCGTTGCTGGCCCAATCACGCAAAATAGGCGCATTCACGAGTCGTCGAGTTGCGGAAAAATTAGCCCGCTTGAGTGAGTGAAGACCTGTGCCTAGCAGTAGAACACTAAAAAGGGTTGAATTGATATGATGACACATATTTTTTCACAGATACATATCATTACACATCGGAATGTGTTAAAAAGAACAGTGTTAAAAGTTTTAAAACTAATAACACCGTATTATTCCATCAGGGGTTAATAAAATCATACAAAAGGTTATTACAAATGAAGCATTTAACCTGAAATATATCACTTTAAAACGATGAATATTTCAGTTTTACCTGAATAAATCAGGTTCCGTTTGCAAATTATGAATTTTAATATAAATTAACATCAATTTTGCGTTTCATTGACTCCAATTGATTAATTTATTTGAGATTCTTAATTGTTTATTTTATAAGGTTACTTTATTTTTGGATAGTTAACTACTAATAATTGCTTTCACATAAACTCTTTTTAGTGTTCCACTGCTGGGCACGCGTCTTCTCTCAACTATCTTACGAGTTGAGGATAACAGCCTTCTTGATCACAACTTGCCTGTTATTTAGCGACGATGTAATCTAATATGAAACATGTTTAAGTTACTTAGAAAAAACCTCTCTTTTTCGTCGGGATTAATTAAAGTGACGAATAATTCAATAATTAATTCATTATTTTAGGTAAGTGTTGAGATTGTTATTGAGTTAGATAATTTTTCTTGTTTAATTGTGCCTTTATGTTCCAAATAATTTGTATTACTACCCACTAAGTATTCATGTTCGTATCTTGCAGTACAAGTTTGGTACTGCATGTAAGTCCGTACGTGGATGCGCTTTGAGGACACAATCACCATTAAGTTAAAGGCTAATTAAACCCCTGAGAAACTTGTCTCCCGCTCCTACAGCTAACTTTGTAGTGTTTGGCGTAATTATTAAGAGGTAGCGATACGAGTAGTATTCGTAAACCAAAGGCAACACTTAATTACTCGTTTATAGGAAAACTGTTAAAGTACTACAGAGACATCTCGTCTTCTGATAGCTGTAATGTGTTTGTCTTCAAATGACGAGTGAATTGGTATTTTTTGTAAGCGTGTTCCATCGCAGACTATATTATTGCTAAACAACAGGCAAGTTGTGGTCAAGCGCAAGTATTTATAGGAAAAATCTGGCCGAATGCGTATGTAATTGATCCAACCACTGGAGGTACGCAAACCACTACCTAGTTTAGAAACACTGGAATAAAGAAGGTATAGCTCAAAACCACAAGTTCAGCAAATGACCAAGTAGATTACAGCCGTATTATGAGTGTTTAATACGATTGTGTTTCCATTGAAAGAAAGAGATGGAGTTAAACGCATTGTATAATAGCATCCTTTTCTTTCAACGAAATCACAATCGATTTTAATATAATAACGAAGCTGGTAGTTTTATATAAGCGTTAAACTCATAGAAGATAAAAATCGCTGGATATTTTAAATTAAACCATACATACTTCAATGTTCCTGCAGGCAAATTGTTTCCGCTCGTGTCAATTTACAGAATGTCTGACATCGGAATAATTCTGAGCAGACTTGTTGCTCATTAATTTTTAATTACTACTTTATAGTTGCTAAGATTGAAGTTCTTTCAATATTAAGAACAGAAGCACATGTATGTTATCAATTTTGAGACTTAATACTTCATATAGTAGAGACCACAGACCAGAAAAACCGCGACATTCTCTTCCTAGAAGCCCTATTGTTGTGGTTATATTCGATTCAGTACAAACTTACTGTGACAAACTTGTGTTTTAGTATTATATAATTTGGAATTCATAATGACATATGTCCTCCATACAAAAATGGCGTCTTAGAATGTCGCAATTTTTTAGATTTTTTACTACTTCTTTTTCTAATCTTCTTCTTTTTTACTAATCTTTTTAAATGACTGTACAAGACCGCTGAAGTTTTATTAGTTTTTTACTACTATTCTTTTTAAAACTTATACACTTATTTAGAATTGACATTGGCAAAATTGCGGAATAATTCCTGCAGAGGACATAATTAAAAGAAGAAGAAGATTTTAGGTGACCGGCTTTAAACCAAGTCAGCTCGAAATTCAAAAACACTATATGTATGTATGACTTACCCAATTCCAAATTTTCACGATGGATTTTTGATGTATTATTTAAACGTACCTGTAAAAGAAAAAGCAATTATTTAGTTAAGAAAAAGAAGCACAACGATTACAGTACCTTTAAACTTTCTGTGGTTTTCAATTATCTGATATAAAAGAATAGAATCACTTTCTAAGTAGAGTCAGCGTTAAAGAAAAGAGTTTTACGTACAAAATCTTGCTAAATGTGAGACTATCAACGTCCTTATTATGATGAACTATGCTACATCTTCCTTACTTCAATTTGTCCGCTCCATTGATTGCAGATGCCTCGAGTTGTCTTCGTTTGCAGTTACCAAGAGAAAACGAGATAGAAACAGTACTACAAACTCAAAAAAAAGAGATGAGACATATTTTTCTACGGGGAGACGAAAATATCGAAAAAAGTTATCGCATCAAAGTCTCGGCCGAAAAGGTCTCATTAAAACTGTTCTGAAGGTATTCCGTCCAATTTATATGACAGTTAGGTAGATCGGTTGGAAAGTAAACAAAGGCAATTTGTTTCTGTTTAACTTGTTTATACCGAAGTTTTGTTTTAATAGATTTTTAATTATTAAGATGATAATAATTAACTAAGATGTAGAATGTATTACGAAGAGTAACTTTAAAAAGGTTATTATCAAGATCAAGTTACAATAAAAGTGCTTTTCTGTTTTTTTATCGGTAATTTAACTATTGCCAAATCAATACCCAGCACAAACATATATTAAACAACGTTTGATTTTCGAACATCAATATCTTGTCATGAATTCACAAGAAGGAAAACGCTTTAACGCAACATATCAAGATACAAACATTTCGAAAAGCGTTTACAGCGAAAAATGTTTGCTGAACAAATCTCGAACTCGCGAAAATATTGACAAAAAATCATTTCTCAAGAACGTTGGGTATACAGAACTTGGTCGAAACTTTTCTCCATCAACTGTCAATACCGCACATCCAGGATTTACTTTTAAATACGTCATTATTTTTTTTATGTTACGTCGTACAAAAATGTACTTATTTCGCGCTCCGTTGGACTGAAAATGTGACATCAGCAAGTGTGAAGGCTGCGTCTGGTAGAACAAAATTTACGAGGTGAGTGTGCACTCTATATTCGGTCTTTGATTTTCGGTCACTGGTTTTTATTCGGGTATAAAACAACGGTGATAGAATGCGTGGCGTTTGCATTCGACCGACACGATGGTCAAAGCGCGCCGCCTCTTTTGTAAGCGCCCCAATGAGTTGCACGCTGCAGGTTTTGAATTTAGAAGGGATATTGCCATGTGTAGTTCGTACACTGGACAGCCCAGTTTTAGCTGTGAAACGGTAGAAGAATTAGCGATACGAGTTTTTAATCTCGTTTTACCAAAAACGTACCTACTACATTTTTTGATTTCGTTAAATGAACAATTTTATTCAGAGCTTTAAGTATGTGAAAATTGTGATAGAAATATACGAATACACATACGTGAACGTTGAAAGTGATCCAAATCCTTTTGTGTGCAGTCATGCAAATACGTAGTATCACAAATAAATTAGAATTCACCGCACGTCTCTGAATATTGTCGCGTGTCGATCGTTCGCTGTCTGTTCGTCTGTTTTAAACGACACTTTGATGTTTGCAAATTGAACATGATTCTTTATACCGATAGTTCGTTGATGCTCGACATTTTCAAATTTTGAACTGAATGAACTGAATTTTCTGCGGGAGAATGCTTGTTAAAATGTTCTTAAGGAATATTGGCAATAATTTAGTTTAATATTGTAAAGAATGTTCACGAATGGAATACAGGTGAGATATTTTTAAAGATTGAGATACCTATAATTAACAAGAAATTATTTGTGGATTCCCGAAGGAGTTGATGCCTGGATAGCATTTTTAGATTTAGATTAACAAAATTTTAGATTTGATATTGAAAATACTTCAAGATTGAAGTAATTTTTACGTAATAAACAATGCAAATTTTAGCATCCTACAATAATTACAACAATTTGACGGGCCGGTGGCGTGGTCGGTAAGATACTAGCTTTTCACGCCGCAGGTCGTGGGTTCGATTCCCACCCGAGACAAACATTATTGATGAACATTTCTGTTTGTGTCGAGTCTGGGTGTAAATATCTATTATATGTATATATTTACAAAATAAAAGTATTATATGAATAGTATATACCAGTTATCTGGTTTCCATAGCACAAGCTCTGCTTACCTTGGGACCAGATGACCGTGTGTGTTAATGTCCCAGAATATTTATTTATTTATTTATTTTTAATTATCCTTAATTAACAATAATTACAAATAAACGAAATGACAATCGAATTAAAACAAATATGGCGGGAATGTAATTTTACAACACGCTCCGATGTCAAAGCAGCGTAATGTATGTAATGATGTACCCTTGCTTCGCAGTAACATAAGACAACACCTCGTTGACCTAGTATTACCAACTACTATTTAGAAGACCAAACATCGTGTAGGTGAGATAATAGAAGACATTTATGTTTTGATATTTGTGCCTGAGATCTTGGATACAATATTTACTACAATATTTCAAATCCTCCTTAGTAATATATGCGAAAGTAACTCTGTGTGTATGTTTGTCACGCTTTCACGCCAAAACTACTGAACTTAAATGAAATTTGGTATGGAGGTAGTTTGAAACCTGAGAAAAGACATTATAGGATAGTTTTTATGCGAATACATTCATACGGATACGGATACCTTCGGGCGGAAAGCTAGTTAAAATAATAATTAAATTAATCAAATTTTAGATGCTAGAAGCCATATTTATAACATGAATAATATTTTACAAACATTTGAAGCCCAAAATCAGCCAAATCAGTTAATGTATTCTCGAGTTTAGGTGTTACAAAAAGACGATTCGACGACAATTTATTTTTATACTAAAGATATGCCTAATGAAAATGTTTTATAAGTCTGTAATGAAGTATAATTGCATTGATAGACTAAATATTACATTACTCTAAATAAAAAATGTCATTTTTTTTTTTTAAATTAAGACTAAGGACTATAACTTTAACTTTTGAATAAAAAAACCCTATCAAAACAGGTTTATCCGTTTAAGCGCGACCAGGTAGCAAAAGTTGTACACAGATACACGCGTAAAACTTATAAAACCATTTTCATTGTAACTCAATCCAGTCTTGTTCTAAGAATTACCACAGTAAAACAAAAAAAAAACTAATTTTGGAAATTAAATGAAAATTTTCCACCTAAATAAACCCTATTTTACGATAAAGCACCGTCAGAGGTCACGGTCGCATATCCCCTCTGTAATAAACTCACCTAACCCACGAATGACATAAAAACAGCGTCGATCATGTCGAAATTATGTCGAAAATAATTATGCGCAGCTCCAGTGTCAAAGGACCTTAATGATGTTGGTAACGCTAGACGGTTGATGACAATGTTCATATTAATTATGAATACTTACACCCACCAACATTAACGAAATGTTTGTTATCTAAACAAAGGATTATGACAGAAAACCGGGTGTTCAGAAGTGGAATTCTCGATTAGGTGTTTGCGAAGTTAGGATTAAGGTGTAGGGTTGCGGAAAGGTGATGGAATGTGTTTTGAAATTGAGATAATAACTGTGAAATATGTTGGAGGAAGGTTGAAATACCTACAAGATAATAACACTACTGACTTTGAGAATGTAAAGCTTTCACACAGTATCTAAGTGAACTTATTGTAAACTAGCTTCTGCCCGCTGCTTCTCCCGGAGCTGGTCCACGTTTCTTTTTTTTACCTATAATAGGCTTGTGCTTGACCACAACTTGCCTGATGTGAGGCAATGATGCGGTCTACGATGGAACGCGCTTACCCATTAAACACCGATTCACTCGTGACTTGAAGACAGGCAGATTTTAGCTATCGGGAAACAGAGATGCCGGCAACGAATTCCACAACTTAGCAGTCCACACTATAAAAGTGAAAGCAATGAGCCCGTGGAATTTCCACCATATTACGGAGGTGCATAGCCGTACCTCTATTTTGTCTGATGGAAGAACAGGGATGGGGGAACAAGATTGTGTTATTCATTGTGTACTCATACTAATTATATGTAAGTCGATTTATATGAGACAGGACAGTCTTATAGGCAAAGTACTTAATATAATATAAACAGGAAAAGATAATAATATCCTCATAACTAATCTGAAATCACAAAGAGCTAATAAAAATCATTTGCATGGTTGCAAATTACGCAACAACGTTCATGTTATTGTTCGAAATTAGCTCTTATTACAACTAAATAGAGTGATCTTGAGACAAAGCAAGAATTATGTACTAAACTCAAACCAAGTTTATCGAAGTAACTCCATCAATCTTACTTTCGCTTTTCAACGGATAGATTTTATTTCTTGTTCACAAATATATTTCGCCTTTACTGTTATTAGGTACCGCGTTACTTTGATTTATTGTTTATGTGTTTTAACCGACTAGCCAAATGAAAAAGGAAGGTAATGCAGAATTGATGGTGTTAGTTTTATCATGAGTCATCTTTTTTATGAAGAAAGATAAATTTATGAGGCATGGATTAGTAAACTTAAGTGACAGTGGGCCGGTCACATCTGCCGCAGAACCGACAACCGTTAGGGTAAAGCAGTTCTTGAGTGGAGACCACGAATTGGCAAACGTAACTTAAGATGCCCTAAGACCATATATCCGATCTCTGTAAGGTGGCTAGTAAGAGTTGGATGAGAGTAGCGTTCGATAGTGCCCAGTCGCGTGATCATGTAGAGGCATATATCAAGCAGTGGAATTAAAAAAGCTGATGATGATGATATGATGAAGAAAGATGATAAAAAACGCGCCGTTAGCAGCGCTGTAATTTTTAGTTTAGTTTTAAATGTCTACGCGCTCGCGAACTCGCGATGCATGTTATGCTTACGACATAACAAAGATTCAGCATTCATGTTTTGATTCTGTATAGGTACTATATTGGCTAGTATACCTACTACTAACTAGTATAACTACTAAAATAATTAATGGAAATGTATGTATGTAAGAATAGTTGAAATATTTTTTTAAATAATTCTGGTTAGGGTAGCCTCATCTTGTGCCTTTATCCGCATGATAAAAATTAGGTACCCTTGATATTGAATTGTGAGCAAAATACGTATACGTATTTATAATAGTATTAAGTATCTACCTGGATACAATAAAAATAAAATAACAAGATAGTTTTCCTACTAAAAAACGTTTCCTTAAAACGTTTTAGTGGATACCTCACGTGAACAATATTGCAGCAACTAGCCCCAAATTTTTTACAAATATTTTCTAGGAACCAACATATAGAGCTAGATACGTTTAGAGCATCCGTAAGTTTCAATCAATTTTCCTTCTCACCTCTCCAAGTAACCCACTCGAGGCGCTTCACATTTTGTCGCCCCCATTCGCTTGCAGCCACGTAAAATATTGAGCTCCAAGTCCCAAAGGCCGCGATGCAAATTGGCTCAGGGGAACTATACGAACCTCTATAGTTTATTGTGTTTATACGGCTTTTTATTTACAAACTAAAGTTTGAAATAAAGTTACTAGTTTTTTGATGATAGTTTAAAAAATACGAACCGATTCCAATAATAATAATAATAAAGTGGGACATTAACACACACGGTCATCTGATCCAGAAACTAAGCAGAGCTTGTACTATGGAAACAAATAACTGGTAATCTAAATATATAAAAGAAGAAACTGACTGGCTGACTGACATATCAACGCAGAGCCCAAACCGCTGGGTCTGGAGACTCTAAATTTGGCATATAGGTTCCTTATGGGGTGTAGGGGTGTACTAAGAAAGGATTTTTCAAAACTCACCCTTTAAGGGTGTGAAACGGGGTTCTAAAGTTTGTATGGAGAAACAAGATTAGTGAGATCAATTTCGCGGGCGTAGCTACGGGCAGAAGCTAGTATACTACGTATAATACCCGTTCAAACGATTTTGATAACATTATAATGGGACCATCTGGAAAGTACACCCTACGAAACAAAAAAAAATCAAAATAGATCCATAATTGGTGGAATTACAGGACAGAACCTCCTAATTTTCTAGTTTCTTGTCGGTTGAAAATAACATATTTAGTTATATATTTGCAGTTATTGTTACATTTGGGCTTCATACCAAATAGACCAACAAAAATCTTATTTTTAAGTAAAAAAAAAACAATATCCAGTTCTAAACATTTGTACGAATTACGCCTAAGTATCTCAACAGCCGCCGTTCCACAAAGGAAATAACACAATAAACCATTCCTTCCTTTCGCAATAAATCAAGCAAGACTACCAAGTAACTAAAGCCTCTCATCTAGATCGGACCACTCAATCGGATGCCTTCAACTTGTCAAATATAAATCTATTTATAATGTCGTATAGAATCGTTTGGTGATCATATTCGTTGTATATCGGTATATTGGAACCTTTTTACGCACGGCCTGAGAGGCAACAAGCTTGGATAAAAGGGGTACCAAATATATATCGATTTGGGGTATAGGTACGGGGATATTTAATGTAGTTGACAAGGTGATAGTTGACCGAACTGTGATTTTGTACAATAGATTTTTTGATAATGGTTTTAGAGATAGTCGGACTTATAAAAATCAGTGTATAAGATTAAAAATTAGATTTAAATTACATACATCTCAATCCTAAATCTTAACTACATGTACTAAAATCTTTAAGTCAAAATATTAACACATCAAATTATATTATGTGTAAGTGAAAAATGCATTAATTGATTTTCATTTTCTGCCCAAGCGCGGGTCGGTGGATGTCACATTTGGCTAGCGTGTGTAGATTACGGAGTAAACTCTCTCAATTTGTAAGATAGTTAAGAAAATAAGCTGTGCCCAGCTGTAGGACACTAAAAGTGAAGACGATGACGATAATTTTCTGGGTACCTTTATTTTCGCCTGGAAAATATTAATAAAATTTTCAAAGTTTATCATGTATAAGTCAAGTATTACATAAAATTAATTGAAATGTGTAAAATCAGTAAAAAAAAAATAACAAATACAGAAAACAATGAAGAAAAATAAAGTCAGGTACTTTGAGTGAAATACCCATTTGTTTTTGATGATTTTGAGATGGTACCAAGTTTACAAGAATCAATTAATTCTTTAAAGTTATAAACAAGCGCTTTTCATTCGGTTGTATAACTATAGCCTCCAATCATACTTATCAAAGTCCTCCGTTTAATATGAGAAAATACCAAATTCAAATTTCACGGTAGCCAACGTTATAAGTTTTTCGTCGTTCAGCATTCAGTGGCGCGGACGGGATGTATCCCAATCAGTGACGAGGCCTCGAGATTGATATTTGATCCTCAAACTTGGGCTGCTCGCCGCGGGCTCCGCGCTCAACTGACAATCAATATCAAACGTATAGTTTTACTCAAGTTGTTAGTTTCAGTGCTACTGTTGTTGAGAATGCTGAAACTTGGTTAGTTCATATTTGTTAACAGTAATTTGATCTAGGTTTTGTTAGATATTTTGATCAGCTAACAAAAGGTTGGAGCAGCGGTGGTACACATCTTTGTGTGAATTGTTTTATCCCCGTTGCTCAATATCGGTGAAGAACGATCAATTCGAGGATATGTGACATCCACTAACTTTCACTTGGCCAGCGTGTGTGGATTAAGGCCTAAGCTCTCTCAACTCGTAAGATAGTTGAGAGAAGACCCGTGCCCAGCAGTAGGATGCTAAGATAAAGGGTTGAACTGTACAAAAGATTCATAGTGTAGGTAGGTATGGTAAGCTCGAGGTTTTGTCTAAATATACTTGTATGTGGATAGAACTTTACAACTATTGCATAATACTTATGGTTATACCTTTGTTTCTAATAAATGTAACTATTTTATTTATACATAACAAGATAAAAAATATTGATTGAATTATTTAATGATTACCTATTGTTTTTATTATTTATTATGTATTTTAATTATCATTACATTACAAATACGTTATTTTAATTCATTTCGTTGCTATTTGTATTCCATAGAAGGCCCTAACGTCCTAATATGTCACGTTTTTCGTAACCTTTAATAAAGGCTTTGAATTTCATCTAGATACAATTAATTCACTGAACAATGATTAATTAACTAATAATTATTATTACATAATTCTTGTTGGAGATTGAAATAAAACTACTTTTTAACGGATTTTATAGCGGTTTTTTCTTGTTATATATCAGTCCACCCGTGTACTGAAGTCTGAAAAGACTTTGAAACGTCGGGATCTAATATATCGTCTAATATAAACCGCGATAAAATCCGTTAAAAAGAAGTTTTATTTCAATGTGTGATATTCGCGTAAATCTAAGACAATTCTGGTTTAATTTGATTTAAATTAATGTTTTTGTAGCGTATTATTATTTTTGACAGACCGATAACGTGGTCGGTAAAATACTTGCTTTTCACGACGCAAGTCACAGTTTCAATAACCACTCGAGAGAGACATGACTGTCTGTTTTGATTCTGGGTGTAATTATTTATTACAAGTATGTATTTACAAAAGAAAAGTAGTATATGTATAGTATACACCAGTTATCTGGTTTCCATGACACAAGCTCTGCTTAGTATGGGATCAGATGACCGTGTGTTTTAATTTGCCAGAATATTAAAGAACGTTCAAATAGTAATAGAAACCTATCTTAGTATTATTGCGAAAGTGTTTATGTTAAAAGAGCTATCCTATCTTTGTATATCCTGAAATTCTATTTTTGCTTCAGTAAAGGAAACGGGGGTGTTTTCTTTAACGATCAACCGTTCGATGCGGGTCAAAGGTAGGAGAGCCTAATCAAAATCCGACCCCTAAAATATATGACCTTGATTTAAGAGAACATTGGAATCCTGAAATAGGGAAATAATGTAAGTTATTTCGCTTAAATATACACAGATAATTAAAAAGTTATTTCGACAGCTAATTCCATTTAAGTAAACGTATCAGAAGACAATACTTTTGAGATGTTGTAAGCTACTCTTGACAAAAAAAATTCTTGAGAATAGTATTAATATTGAATTGTACCTATTCATATTATTTGTGTTAATGACACACATTGACCATTAATGAAGTTGGCTGTTATGCCGATTAAGGTATAAATTTGTGTTAAGATTTTAAGTAAATGCTCTAAAGATATTTCTAAGTATCTATCTGATTCAAAAGCAACTTAATTAGTCTATACCTACCTCGTGGGAAAATGATGTAGGTATGTATGTAAGACATTGTTGAACGAAAATATACTCGTTAAATGAATGGGGTCGGGCAACGCGAGGTGTCAGCAAATATTGTCCGTAGCCAACACGTGCCTGCGCTATTCATTAACTCACTCGCTGAACAAAAACATAGGCTTATTCTGACACTAAAGTACACATACCCATTCAACTGAGTAGAGATGCTATTAAAAATGTCACTCTTTTGTATTTAAAGACTAGCGGCCCGCCCCGACTTCGCACGGGTAGATTATTACGATTATTAGACGGGTATTAAACAAAAATTTAAAACACCCTTGGCGGATTTTCCAAGCTTAGAACACTGAATCAATGTTGCTTTTGCAAAACCAAATTTAAAATCATTCGTTTTAAGCTATGATGCCGCAATAAACCTCAGATAAATGTTAAGTAACGGTTGCGGTTGTGTCACATGTGGTTCCCGTGACCCCCTGCCACAAAAAAGTGTACAGATAGCCTTTGACTATTGTAGTGGTATATTCTTCACGGCTCAAATTTTGGTAACACACATTTTATAACTTACGTCGTAAAAGAATTTTCTGTTTACGAACCGTATAGGTAGTTTAAAGTACTAAAGTAGGTTCCCATATTATTAAATATCTCAAAAATCTCCAAGTTTAATTGAAATCAGCATGTTTTAAGCTAGTTTTTTGATGGTTGAAAGCTGCTAAAATCCAGTTTTGTCATCGCTACTTCATATTTTAGCGAATCGAAACTAATCTTTTTTTAGTATTGTCTTAGATTTACGCGAATATCACACATTGAAAATAAACCGCGATAAAATCCGTTAAAAAGTAGTTTTATTTTAATCTTTTTTTTTTCAGAGCAAAAATTTGAATTGTCATATAATTGTTATATTGTCATTTTGTTAATTTATCTTTTAATAACACATCATTTGGGAATACGAGTTGGCGAGCAAACACAACAAATAAAAGGGCTAAAACATTATTGAAAACAAGTGCAAACAAGTCCCAAAAAGTCATATCCGTGTTGACGCGTGCCATAAAGTACTGCAAACGCAACATCCGGCCGCGTACAAACACTTGCCAATGAGCCGGAACGTGGCCGGAACCAGCCGGAACCGATCCAATGTTTACGCGTTGTTTTAAAAGAGTTTCATCAAAAGCGTCAAGCGTAAATGTAAATATCGCTTAATTGGACTGTTTTAATGAGTCTTTCAGAAGCGCGATTTATTTTCGTTTTCGAATATTGTTTTGGATGGATGGGTGATCGCTGTCTCGAGAGTGGATTAATCGGTAATAATGGATGGTAGCAAGTTCTATTTTTAATTGGAAAACGGTTCCAGTACCAAGCAGATACAAAAGGGTATCATTGTATATTAATAGCCAGGTTTATGAGAATTATTGGGAACCTACATAGGCTTTTAAACTTTGTTCTGCGACTACTCGATGAGTTTATATTGGCTTCAAAGCAGAACGTTGTTTACCCATTAAGTTTAAATATTGTTTATAATTAAGTGTAGGAAACGTCGATTAAAATTTAGACATGTATATTTGGACGTGTGAGGTGTTTCTAAGAAAATTATGCAAGTAAAGTAACGCAAGTTTGACTAAAATAGTATATCGCCAATTATACAAACATGTTTATTACTAGATCTACCATAAGCGATCATTTTGTAGATTCACAGCATTTTGGTTTTGGTATCACATTATTTTGACGGGCCGGTGGCGTGGTCGGTGAGATACTTGCTTTTCACGCCGCAGGTCGTGGGTTCGAATCCCACCCGAGACAAACATTTGTTTAAATATGTCTGCTTGTCTTGTGTCTGGGTGTAATTATCTATATTTAAGTATATATTTACAAAAGAAAATTATTATTGGTAGTATATTACCAGTTATCTGGTTTCCATAGTACAAGCTCTACTTAGTTTGGTATCAGATGACCGTGTGTGTTAATGTCCCACTATATTATTATATTATTATTATTATTCTGTCTAGCTCTCACTTTCCGTACATCTAAACTGTGACGTTTAAAAACAAACTAATGATATTACTAGTAAGTCTGATCATAATAAGGTAAAGAATTCTCCCTTGCCGTCCACTTGTACCAAATAAAAATTAATATCTGCGCAAATATTTGAGTCTCAGACTGAAACGATAGCGTTGGGGGTGACCAAGTTTTAATTACTTTTTAACGCTAATGCACAATTAACTAGACGAGGTTAGGTAATGGATTTTATCGATTTTAGTTGATGAACTATGAATATTAAATCCTAGTTTTAACAGTTCACAAAAATATCATATCCATTTTTTTCTAACGGAGCGGAAGCTTCGAGGACATTACCTGACTACTAACGAAAACCAACCTAACTAAAAAACCTAACAACCTACTAACCTTAAGGAGGCTCATTCCACTGCCACCTTCTCGCCGATAATCATTCGTAATCACAAGTGAATCGGTATACTGGGCTGGCGCGTTCCATCGTAGACTACATCTTTGCTTAACAAGCGCCAGCCTATCGAAGAATAAAAAACAAAAAAAAACAATATGACCATCTGTTTAGATCTTTATCAGCTTTTATATTTTATAATATGTAGTCACTATAAAACAGTTAGTGCAATATCAAGCTACTTGATATTGTGTCATAATGTAATACAATTTTCACAGCGTTTATAATACCAGAAATTTTAGGTGTCAAAAATTCAAATGCACATCAAAATCGATTGGGATCATGCACAAGGGTATGTGTTCCAATATTCTACACTTCAATTCTTTACTGTCTCACTGTTGGGCAAGGGTCTTTTCTCAAATAACTGAAGAGTTAAGAGAGTTTAGACCATAAATTCACAAACACTGAGCATGAAGAATTTTTGCGGGTTGGTGGATATCAAATTTCTTTGAATGTTTACTTCCTAGACATGGCAGTTTTTAAGCAACGGCGTTGAAACTATTCACACAAAGAAGAGTTGGCACGATTGGGTTTTAATCCGCAATCTTATGTTTAAAAACTATCGGCCTCGGCTTTTCTTTTTTGCTGCACCACTGCTGCCCCTCCATATGGTTAGAAACCTTAAAGGATCAACAATTCCGACCCGCCCTCTCTGCATGGTGTACCTGACATCGCATCACACGGCAAGGCCGCTTGGCGGTGTGGCTTTGTCTGGTGGGTGGTCTCTAACTACGGCCGAAGCCTACCGCCAGTTGATTGTCACCTGTTTTAATCACCCGGAGACCACGTGTGGGGATTCAATTAAAGGTGTACATCCACGGACGAAGGTGACTCAGCCCCCGAAACTGCTGCTTATATTACCAATATTTTAAGATGTACTTAATCCGTGAACAGATGTAGTGTACGATAGTCAATTTTTGCTATTTGAGTACACATCTAGAGTAAAAACAACACCTCTGCTAAAATAGGATTGAATGTACGTTTCTGGGTAAGTAAACTTGGCACAAAAACAATGTCAGGGCGATCGGTTTCGAACAATCATTAAACCTTGTTTGTTTTGTCCACCCTTCCCCGCATTTACCCTAGAGCCGACCTTGTGCAAATTGTCTAGTTTTAATTAAACTCGCCCTTATAATTGTACAGATGACTGTTTGGTTTTAAGATAGGTCTTGAGAGCACGTTTAAGGAAATGGAAATAGAGATTACCTCGTTCCTAATTTTATAATTAATTCTAATGAAAGTGCTTAATTAAATTGAATTAATGTTATTATTATGCCTTTTAAGAGTAACTGTGGTGTAGCCGTATGCCAATCAGCTTTGAATTGTAGGTCGTGGTTCAATCATGAGTTGTGTCACATCGTATATAGTATCTGTGTAGAAGTTTTTTTTTATCTTAAAATAGGCTTGCGGTTGACCACAACTTACCTTCACTTCACACACTTCACTTCAGCCCTTTTTTAGTGTCCTTCAGCTGGGCACGGGTCTTCTCTCAACTATCATAAGAGTTGAAAGAGTTAGGCCTTAATCCACACACGCTAGCCAAGTGCGGGTTGGTGGATGTCACAACTTGCCTGATGTGAAGCAATGATGCAGAGTATGCTTGTTTGTTGCAGCGTAACGTCTGAATGAATGGACCGATTTAAATGCTGATTTTATTTCTTAATTGGAGTGATAGAGATGGTAGTTCTTAGATAGACTTTAGTAAAGATAAGGTAAAAAATTAATTTGCAAATATGGGTATTTCAGTAAGGTGTTACATAGTTTTTTATTATTCCGCAATATTTAAAGGTACAGGCGAGCTTAAACTATAAAATGTATATTTAAACTATATCCAAAGTAAAACATTATACTCTTTATATTAAATTATACTAAATTATAATTTAACGTTAAATTATATTTTAAATGCTTAAATTCAATAAGAATAAGAAGAATAAGAATATTTATTTGCATGAAACATGGTTACAGGTTGTTATGGCAGAGTTGTATATAAAGTACAGCATGTTTCACCTTTTACGGTGTGCAAAATCACATTAATAGTTTTGGAAGAAAATAAATTATCTGTTAATCTGTACAACTATCACATGCCAAATTATTAATCGCAGAATATTCAATTATTAATGTCAACATGTTATAAAATAAGAAGTCAATATAAAACAGTATCAAATGAAATAATAATAATTATACCTATATTAATTATATTTTACATTAATGAAATTATTATGAAACTATTAATTATTCAATACAATATTTATACAATGTTAATTAATTTTAGTTATTTATGTTTTCTCTATATTAAACGCATTGTTTTCTTCAGCTAGGAAGTCAGTGACAGTGTAGTACATTTTACTAGCTAAAAAAATATTTTGAGTTCTTAATTATTGTGCTATAAAACAGATAAAATACAAATTAAAACAACAATAGTGGAATGGCATGCAAGAATTAGCCAATATACACGATGTAAACAATTATAGTAATTGGTATAATACCTACTCGTACTAATGGACGAGCCAAGTGAAATGGTAACTTAGTACAAAATTACATTAGAAACTACATGTATTTGTTTAATTAATTTTCTGTGGCGTGTTTGTGGATCGTAATAATATATTTGTTATCTACTAGGTCTCATTACTTTATTGTCGTTTATGTAAATAAGATACTAGCGTAAAAAAGTGTTTCTGCAAATTCGTCTATAAAAATATTGATATCCGAAATGATAATTATCTTTGAAGTGGTTTAAAAATAATAAGGGCTCTTATACATAAACACATTGTACTCGGTTCCCGCCATTGAGAGTTGCCTAGGTCTTGATATGTCGCCCTCTTTTTTGTAAGGGGTTAAAAAAACTAAGTGACACTAAAGTAGTGTATGCGGCAAAAGTACAGTACGGAACGGTACAGTACAGTACGATGCGATGATACAATAGTATTTCTAAAATAAGTATCTTACGTATGTAGAACTTGCAACAATATTGAAATAATTTTTTTATTTTCTGCCAGCCAGAGCTTGCTGTATGCGTTGGAGGTAGATAATTACAAAAACGGTTCAGTACATTTGTTTCAACTAATTTCACACTCGGGCCCCGATTCTCGCGCTCTAGACATTTTTCTGTTATAGACATTTGTCGAACAAAAATGGCGATTTCTTTTGTTTTTCAATGATATCCGCAATTTTTTTGACATTTGCGTGCTTTAGACATTTATCTTTAATAGAAAAATGTCGAAAAAATGGCAGATGTCGTAGGAACATCAAGCTATATATATGTATTTATTTATTTATTTTTTATATATTTATTTATAAACTGTCCTCTCATTGTACAGAAATCCTATATAATGCGAGATCAGCTCATACTGAAAATAAATACCTTTATGTGTATCCGTGTGTACCAAAGGCGTTTATATCCAACTAATGTTTAACTAACTACCTAGAATTTTAACTAGTATCTAGAACTCATTTTAAATTTTATTTAGGTACCTACTAATTGTTCCTAGTACTATTACTAGTTACTCAATAAAATGGTTGCACATAAAAATAGGTGTCAGTTAATTTTCTTTCTGACGTCACATAACGACCACGACACGATGTATGTTAAATTTTAATTACCCATAAAAGGTTGTATATTTTAGTACTTATTTGTAACAAACATAACTTTTGTACCTAATTTGCAACGTGTGACAATGGGCACAGGTCAACTATCTTAATAAATCAGTGCTTGAGTGCCTTAAATGGAAGAAAGAAACAACTTGTGCATATATTTTATTCATTTAGGCTTGAGACAAAGTGTCAACAAAGAAAATGACGTTTCTCATACAAGTTGATTGATATTAAAGATGGCGGATATAACCCGACCGATGACAAAACGTCACTTTATAATGTAAAATCTTCGCAGTGTCCGTGGATTACAATTTAGTTGTATTTTAATGGTTTGTTTATACTTATTTAAGTTTTGCTCGCTTTATACAGGGTGACTGGTAATTAGTGTAAAATACTTTACCGCGTGCTCATATGATATAAAAAAACCCTATTAAGGAGCATTTGTTGTAATTAATTTTGCTATTTAATATAGAGCTGCGCAGTAAAAACTTTGATCTTCACTGGTAATATCATCCAAATGTTGTCAGCTAAACCTAGTTTTACATTTCATACGTAATAAGGGCGGGTCACGGGTCGCGATATAAGGTCGCGGGTTCGAATCCCAGTCGTGCCCACACATCTTTGTGTAAATCGTTTCATTGCCGCTGCTCAATATCGGTGAAGGAAAACATCTTGAGAAAAACCGGCACGTCTAAGAACTAATCATTCGAGGCCATGTGACATCCACCAACCCGCACTTGACCAGCGTGTGTGGATTAAGGCCTAAACTCTCTCAACTAGTAAGATAGGTGATAGAAGACCCGTGCCCAGCGTGGGACATTAAAAAGGGTTGAAGTGAAGGGGCGAGTCTATTGCTGTTATTTGGGTACAATTTCAAACTTCAAGTCCAAATGAATAAGGTAACATACTTTTATCTACTTTTAATTATCTAGGTGTGTATTACTAATTAGCTAATTACCACTAAACTGGTTGAAATAAAAGTAAACTTAACACGTACTTCCCTTGGGAATGTTTGGACGTTAGCTTTTGTAAATACAGCCCATCAATGGCGGTGTTTGGGTGTGGTTGTGGTCAACAAAAACATTATACTACTTAATATTCAAATGGGTACTATAAAGTTAACTTTCGGAAAAAACGATATGACCACCATGAATATAACTATGGAACAAGTAATTAATACTATAAATGTAAATGTCACACTATATATTAGGTAGAAACACCTGCTGCAGAAACACCTGTTAAAAATATGGCTTGAAGAAAGTCCCGTTTGCCTAGCTTGTGGAGACACTGAAGACACCATGGAGCATATACTGTGCGAGTGGCGCGAAAACGCATGAATGCATTAGAAATAGACCGCCCTAATCCTGATGGATACGGCCTCATGTGTCCCCGACAATTGTTAAATTTGCCGATTTACGACTTCAATTGCCAGATTTAAACCTTTAATAAGGTGGTTCTTTTTTTCATTGAACATTTTTTTCCCATTTTTTATAGTTCACTCCATACATTCCCCGATCTATTGTAAGTCCTTATAAAATTCAAGTAAAAACGATACCCCACAAGGTAAATTTAATCATGGAAAGTGGGAGGAAAACAGAAGTCCAAAACAACCCTTTGTTCCTAAGGCAGCGCAAGAAATAAAAACAAAAAAATAATAATAAAGCAACACTGCTTGTCGCGATTGTTGTACTGCGTTTCCATGAGGAGTTCTGTCCTATATATCTGAAAATTCTAATCACATAAAAAAAATGGGACTGACACGAAAATATACTTTTGAAGTAAAAAAAATAATTTTCAAATTAGGTCGACGATTAAAAAAAGAATCGGTGAACATACTTAACAAAACATATAACGGAACCTTCCTCCTTTTTGTTTAGAAGTCGGGTAAATATACCAATAGGCAAAATAACTCCTTGTCGTTGTAATTTGTGCATCACGCGATGTGAGGCTACAATAATTGACAGGTTCATGATAACCATTATGTACTAAAAGATCCATAAATCGTTGCGTAAAAATGTTATTAGTAAAAGTTTTTAAATGTGAGGGTGCACCGGGTATGATGGAGTAGGTAATAGGTATTTTGTTGGTTTTTAAAAGACTTTAGTATTTGTTATCGCTTTTATGTCCATAAAATGATAGTAGTAATGAATTTTTACTAGTTTGAAACGAATATAATTAAGTATTACTAAATCAGACACAACATTTGCTTCTTTGTGGTTTCCAATTATATACATAGAGCCTCATTTCACTGGTAGTTGCCCCTTTCTCACCAATAATCACTAGTAATCACGAGTGACTCGATATTTTAGGCAAGCGCGTACCATCATTGCTTAAAAGCATCAGGAAATTTGTCATCACTTGACCACATCTAGCCTATTTTAGAATAGAAAAACATGAACTAATATTGACTTTGTCTCTTTATTACTAGTAGAAATGTCAAGATGACAGACAAAGACGACGAATTATAAACCTTTTTTTAGCTATAATGAGCTTAAAATACGTTTATGAATACGGTGGTAAGTATTTTGAACCCAAACACCCATTAAAAACGAGTTTAAAGGGCAGGTTCTTAATGTTTACTTGGTAATAGTAAGAAGTGTGACCTTTGCCTAAAAAAAACAACTTGCGTAAATAAGGCTGTAGAAGTGTAAGTAATAATTCAAAGAATAATGTGTACAAAAAGATGTATTCTATTGAAGCCACATAAAATTCAGTGACCTAAATAAAAGGCAGACGTT
Source organism: Meganola albula (assembly GCA_936450015.1). NCBI lineage: Eukaryota > Metazoa > Arthropoda > Insecta > Lepidoptera > Nolidae > Meganola > Meganola albula. The sequence goes on along the minus strand of OW388146.1, from coordinate 12,235,954 downwards.
ACGATGTAGGTTTCTCCCCAGCCTCCCCAAATATCGTATATCGTATGCTATTCGGTGGCGAAAACAAAAAAATCATATCGCACCTCATTCGTCAATATTCACTGAAGTTATTACATTACGCCCCGAAGGTGAACATGATTCCATGCATATGTTAGCATAAAGAGTTGGTATACTGAAAGGGTAAGATGGGGCGAAATAGTAATGAAAATTTGAAAATACCAACTTATTTTTTTATTTGTGAAAAACTAGAATAGATAATTACAATATATTTGTTGACTTAAACGATGTATGCTAGTACTAGCTTTCCGCCCGCGGCTTCGCCCGCGTGTATGTCGGTTATCGCGCCAAAACATTACCTTCTTTTTGCGCAGTCGGATAAAAACTATCCGATGTCCTTTCTCGGGTCTCAAACTACCTCCATACCCAATTTCATCCAAATCCGTTCAGTAGTTTTTGCGTGAAAGCGTAACAAACAAACTTACATTCGCATTTATAATATTATATATAGGAATATAAGTATAAGTATAGATTATTTAGATCTTAACTCGTATGATGATTTGTTTATAAATGTTGACGTAATTCATTTGAGCCAATCACATTTGAAGCAAAGAACCTAGACAATAATTTACATAATGACAATGGTTTAAATTTATCATAACGAGCAGTTAACGCATTCACAAAAAAAAGGTGAGCAATTTAATTTCCCGATAGGATAACTATAAATATTAATAATAGGTATTATATTACAAATTATGATCCGCCTTCATCATATACTTATAATGAGATTGATTAATTGAGTCATTTAGTGTTTTCTTTTGTAGGGTTAAACGAATCTCGTGGATCTAAACCACAAATCTGTGCAATAATGAAACCTAGATTGAAATAGACCATTATGTGAACCTGTCAGTCAAAGACCTAATGATATAAATATAACAACCAATGACAAGATTCAACGGTCATATTAAACACTAGCTGCCTTACCCAGCTACGTATGGGTAGTGTAGTGTAGGTGGTATTTTAAAAACATTTTTGTATTTTTTTTGCAAAATTGCATCCTGTTTTACTAAAGCATTTTCCAAACAGTAACGGAAAATAAGATATAATTTTGTTAGGGATAAGTCCAGCTATTCACCTACGTTAATTTTTACTACTTTTATTATACTTACAATTTGATTAGCTTTCGATTGCGCAAAATGATTAACCTCTTTTAGCGCAGTCAGATAAAAGCAATCCTATGTCATTTCGCGGGTCTCTAACTATCTCCATACTTGTTTCATCCGAATCACTTCAGTAGTTTTGGTGTGAAAGCGTGACAGATAGTTATTTTTACCTTTATAATAATAGTAAGAATTAAAATTTGTTAATCTAATTTGTGATTTCTCACCGACAGATATTATAAGTACCAAAGTCACTGTAAAATTATTTTACATCACCTTTGTTAACATATGTATCTTGGATGTCATTGTATAAAATTTGTTTTGTGTTTTCAATATTCTAATTCCACAATAAATTGTGACCCACTAACCTCGAAATTCCAAAAACCTACAAAAATAACTATATTTCCTGAAGTACCCTCGTATATTCTTAGGCTGAAACCACACACTCACTCTTTCGTTACACCTCGTAAACTGTAAAGGGATGCTGAATTTATCTTCCTCGTCGTTAGAGCGAATAATGTTCCCGACTATTTTATTTAGTGAGTGAAGACGTGACTAAATCAGACGCTTTGAAGGCTTTAATAGGCTTCTCATGGTTTTGTGGTTAAAAAGATAGCTGGAAAGGAAACTAATTACATTTGGGAACTCTGAAAAAGGTAAATAAAGTACTAAAGCACATTTTTGAACGTGTTGAATGACTGGATTCTGCACGCCACTCCATCCATGTGACATAACAAATTTATCTTAAGGTTACTAGCAAAGCCAGAAGCTTCTTTATTTAAAATGTATGGATATTTATAAAAATATGAATAAAAGCAAATACATATCAAGAAATTATTGTATATAATAAACAATAAGTTTAAAAGAGGATAGTTTAGTTTTTTGTCTATCATAGTAATAATATTTTTAAATAATTATGAGAAAATAAAATTAAAGAAATTTTAACAAACACGTATTTTTTTTATACGTCTTAGTACAAAAAATATCTCTAACGAAAGATGTTTACTATTGATACAGACATTTCTGTCACCCGCACGTCATGTATCAGCTGTGTGCTTGCTAGGGTCATTGACCGCTATTATACACCGCGTGCTTTTATCAATATTATTACATAGATCGTCTATAATTTTTATATAAAAAATATTGATCAATTAATACAAATGTGTTTTATTACAGATCTAGAAAAACCAAAATATTTGCGCACTGGATTAAAATTTTCCTGCAGAAGTAGGTACTTAAGATCTTCAGTTACATCACTGAAAACTATTCCTAGACAAATTTTATCGAGTTAAAAAGTATTTTAAACAAAGTGAACCGCAAAGGGTGCTATGCCTTAAATTCAACGTTGTTTAAGCCATATGCAATAGTGTTGTGACGTTTACCTAAACATTAATAAATCAATTAGAACTTTCTAACTCCTCCTATTATCTTTTTGATTAAATTCATGCGGGTTCCAGGACAGTTTAGGTGTCCCGGGACTTGGCCGGGTTCAAATTCCGATTCTCTTCATGACGCCGATGTCGAACCTGGCTTAAGTGGTGGGTTAAGTAAATCAATTAGAAAAAAATAATAATCCTTAGAAAATAAAAATATTATGTTTGCAAAAATTTATCACATCAAAAATCGTATCAAAATATAATACAAATTAATTTCTGACTTCACATAGACATTAGTAATGATGTGAAGAAAAGTATTGTCTTAGATTTACGCGAATATCACACATTAAAATAAAACTACTTTTTAACGGATTTTATCGCGGTTTATTTTAGATTTTAGATCCCGAGGTTACAAGATGTGAAGAATGTCTGGATTTAAGTATAGTATAGTCTTTCTGGTTCAGGTTGTATGTTAGGCCAACTTTAAAGTACATGAGCGAATTTTTTTTATTTAATCGGTTTATTCGTACACAAATACACACACACGTCAAACATATGAAAGAAAAAAGAAAGAAAAACATTTATTTGACAAAGACAGGACACACAAAATCAAATGATAAAAAAGAAACACATAGAAAGAGAAAAAAAAACATAAATAGAAACTGTAAAAGAAGAAAACAATTAAAAACAAGAGTAAGTGTGACCTATCAGTGTCAAACATGGACATTGCTCAGTAAACGCTGTGAGTGCCTACTAGAGACGACCCACAACACTGATTTTCAGCAATGTCCATATTCACAGTGTGACCCCATATAGGCAACATCAACCTTTTTCGTCGGGGGTTTAAAACAGCTCTAAAAATAGGTATGTATTTAAAGTAACCAAGCCAAAATGGGATTCCGTTTTATAACTTACACCTAATTTTGATGACGCATCACCGAGCACAGTTTCCGATCGTCGTGGAGCCGAGTTCAATCTTCCTACCTGATTAATACATCTGTTAGGTAGTAATCAGATTTGTTCCAGTTACAAATTTAATCTAGAAGATTGGTGATTTCATTATCTAATCTCTATTTATAAAAGTTTGGGTTCGGGGGCTAAGTCACCTTTGTCCGTAGGAGTGCAATTTCAATAAATTGTTCGTGGTTAGTGCAAATAAGGTCATAATAAACTGATGGAAGGCTTCTGCAGTGGTTAATGACCACTTGCCATACAAAATCGCAGCGTCAAGCGACCTTACCATTTTTCAGTGTGATGGCTGGTGACACCATTTGAGAGAGTGGTCCGGAATGGTTGCTCCTTTATGGTTTCCAACCATAAGAAACCTCATTTCACCGACAATCATTCGTAATCACGAGTGTGGTGGTATATTAGGAAAGCGTGTTCCATCGTAGACCACATCATTGTTCAACATTAAGCAAGTATTTTATGGTCAAGCGCAAGTCTGTTTTGAATTAAAAAAGTATTTTTAGTATTAGATTGATGATACTTCAAAATGGACAGGTGCGTAGCACTCACAACCGCCGTGCATGTACCTATAACCTGATAAGGAAGTATGTTTAGATCGAAGCAAGAGGCGCTCTAAAGTCTCTGCCTACCCCATAGGATTATATGTGATTATATGTATGTATTTATGATGTTTTATTTCTCTAAAGGAACAAGTAGGTACCGTTATGTTTCTTTGAATAACTACCGATGCTTTGATTGCCACGTGATTGTTACGTCCACGTCACGTCATTGCAGTGGTAATCACGAGGTCCCTAGTTAGTATTCTGATTCTAGAAAAAGTAATATTCATATTATAATGTGGTATAATTTATAAGTATGAATATAAATGTTATTGAAACGCATAAATGAGTATAAATGAGAAATTCCTTGAATTTTAAGTAAGAACTATCGAATCAGTTCAGATTTTTAAATTATTAAAAATCACACTTTTAATAATCCTATCCATAGTCTTTTATCTAATAACAATCTTTATCATTTCCGCTTTAGAAAAAATATATTAAAAACACAGTTAAAAAAACCCTCTCTTTTTCGCCGTGGTTAATTATTAGTAATTACCACAGTATACACTTGTGTATACAGCACCTCCTACTAGTTATAATTTCAAACACATACTATTATAATCTTGTATTACTGTAACGAGTCTGTTTAAAGGCTTCGAAGCGCTTTGCGGAAAGCCTCCACGGTGCTAAATTAGTTCTTAGAAACCCGATTATAAAGGTAAGTACACACTACTTAACCGAGCTATTTCTTTGAAAGAAAACTACACTCTAACGGATCTTATCGTGGTTTATTTCGGATTTTTATATCCCGACGTTTCAAAAAAATAAAACGGCATTTTAATAAAATCTAAAATGAAGCGCTATAAAAACCGTTATAGAGTAGTTTTATTTCAATGTATATAAGAAAATATTAAGCTATTTCTTGTTAAGAAGTGTTTGGGCTAGCGCTTGGCGACTTGCCTTTGCTTTTGACTTAAATGGATCACGTCAACCCTTTTTGTGTCCCACTGCTGGGCACGGGTCTCCTCTTAACTTTCTTACGAGTTGAGAGAGTTTAGGCCTTAATCTTAGACATGCCGGTTTCCTCACGATGTTTTCCTTCACCGATATTGAGCAACGGTGAGCACAAAGATGTGTGGGCACGATCAGGATTCGAACCCGCGACCTTATAGTTCTAAGGCGACGCCCGTACCGTTGCGCCACCGCTGCTCTTAAATGGATGGAGTATCATAATTATTTGATAAAATTTTTAGTTTTACTTTGCCGAAATTGATAACTTTATTGATAACTATCTATTATAGTATTGAAGCACTTCCCGACCACGCTCGTGCGTTTATTAATTAAAATGTTACACAAAAATGCTCACTGTTTTGTTATAAAGCCCTTAATTTCTATTTATTTAATTAGATTTAAAGAAAAGTGTAATAATCATAACAAAATATAATGCTAACTGTCACAATATTTGTCTGTCATTACTGTCAGTTTTTAAAACGTTGTTGTTTTAAATGTTTTATTGTATATCTTTCAATCACATTGTATTCTTAAACATTATTTGAATTACGAATTTACCTTTATAACTAGCTATCCGACGGCGGCTCCGCTCGCGCATATGTCGGTTATCGCATTAAACCATTAACCTCTTTTTACACAGTCGCATAAAAACTATCCTATGTCCTTCCCCAGGTCTCAACCTATCTCTATACCAAATTTCGACAGCTTTCGTCTATATAATATTAGTGTAGTTATAAAAGTGTTACAAATGCTCAAGTGTGTATACATCTTTAGAAGCGATTATAAAGTAGCGCGTTATAATGAGGTCTGTTTGCTTAGAGGGTGAACAGCGTTTGAAGATGTAGTTTTTGTAATTAGTTTGAGCATTCATTTGTCTACAACCTCTTTGAATCTCACTACAATTAACGAAGTGTTTGCAAAGATGCATGAGTGTTTATTACTAGCTTGTGCAAACTGCTTGCCAGATATTGATGGTAATTTACAGATAGGTTCTTATACACCGGGAAGGTGGTTCTTATTTTTTTTTTTCACTTTTTATAGTTCACCTCCATACGTTCTCCGATTTTGTAAATACTTTTTTTATTTTGTAATAGGCTTGCGCTTGACTACAACTTGCCTGATGTTAAGCAATGATGTAGTCTACGATGGGACGCGCCCGCCTAATAGCCAATTCACTCGTAATTACAAACGATTTTTAGTGGGAATGTGGAATGGGAATGAGGCTCCATATGGTTAGAAACCATAAAGGAGCAAATATTCCGAACCTCATAAATGGTGGCACCATACATCGCACCGGAACACGGCAATGCCGCTTGGCGGTGCGGCTTTGTCTGGTCAATAACCACGACAAAAAAAAGCCAATACAACCAAACACACAACCTCTTCTTTTTTCAGAATTGATTTAAAAATAGAAGGGAGAAGAAAATTAGATTGTGACTTCCTTCTTACGTCATATCCTATATTTTTAAAACTAACTGCTTCATTGGTCTAGTGGCATGCTCGCTTAATAACCTCGCGGTACCGTTCATCTCTGCCATCGTGTAAAAACCACTATGTTATGTCCTGTATGAAACATTGTATAAATAGGTACTTTTATATGAGTTTCCTATAAACTTCGAAATTAACAAGAAAACTAGCTGCAATCTAAAACACATTTCCCAACCTACACAGCTGAAAATTAAAACTCCTTGGAGTTGCAAACTTGATATTGTATATAAATAAGGGTTATTTTCCCAAGTTTTCTGAGATATACAGGTTGTTTGGTGAAACAAAACGGATCAGGCTGTATATAGATGCAGATTGGCTGGATGCGACACAGGATTTGGTTTTGAATAGATAGATGAGACTAGACTGAGATTCTGTTGGGATACAGACGTGTGACGCTAGTTTACTTTATAAAATGGAAACGCTAAAATTTTGGACTAGTAACTATTTATATTTATTTATTCACGGCTTCGCCCGCGAAACTGATCTCACTAATCTTGTTTCTCCATACAAACTTTGGAACCCCGTTTCACCCCCTTTAAGGGTGAGTTTTGAAAAATCCTTTCTTAGTGCACCCCTAGACCCCATAAGGAACCTATGTGCCAAATTTGGAGTCTCCAGACCCAGCGGTTTGGGCTCTGCGTTGATATGTCAGTCAGTCAGTTTCTTCTTTTATATATTTAAGATTACGTAACTTTAGTTAATTTTAAATATATTAAAGTAGAAACTGGTTGACTGACATTATCAATGCACAGGTAAAACTCAGAGACTCCAAATTTGGCACAGGTTTCGTATCAGATTTAGGGTGTATTAAGTAATGAATTTTCAAAGCTAAGGGGATGAAACGGGGACACGCGGGCGAAACCGCGGGCAAAAGCTAGTACCAGATGCCGGAAACTTTTTTGCTGTAGGTTTTGCTGTAGGCATTTGTGAAGTTGAAATTATTCTGACGAACGACATACCAATCGTCTTTCGATCTGTGTGATGAACTTTGACGCCAGGTTTTAATTCGTTTCTATTAACATTTTAATAATATTCTTGCAAGATACGACATCTTGTCTGCCAAAATAAACAATAATATGTTGGGCCGCATTATGTTATTTACGCTAGCTTTGTAATGGATCTTAAAAAACCTCTCCAAAAAGAACTTCGGCCACTCACTCTTACAGTGGCAGTTTTGCTGGGTTTTGGCACTTTTTAACTTGCTTCCCAAAACCCCACATAATTAGTATAGTACAAAATTACACAGGTGTAAATATATAGCCCAAATGAAAAAAATATTTTCCAAAACAAATATATCTGTAAAGTTTCCAATAAAGAATCAATATATCGTATCTAGCACCTATAAGCCTGCGTCTCCAAGATGTCTGGCGGGGCTTGAGCGATATGAGAACCTTATTTTTCGCACATTACACTTTGAAATGGTTCGAAATACGTTATACATGTCATCGTGCAAACTTTTATAACATTGACGTTTAAGATTGTAATACTTTAAAGGGTTTAGTCCAAAATATATTGTAGAAGTTACTATGGTGTAAATTAATTAAATTACCATTTTTTAAGTAAGTGAAAGGTCCAGAAACTTGTATCTTTAACATCATAAAAGGTTAATTATCTAAGGTGTAAATTAATTAAACTGACAAACTTTGCTAAGCTACTTATTATAGAAATAAAAAAAAACAAATAAAAAATTAAGTAAAATTTTATTTTTGATTAAGAAAAAATAATTTATCAACTTTTTTCTGCGTACGGTAACTACAGAACGATGCGAAGGCACGCGGGCTATCTAGTCCATAGAAAGGTACCGTACGGATAGCATATTAATTTACAGAAAATAAAAATTGTTGCTTCACTTTAAAAAAAAACTTAGTGAATATTCATGGAATATTATACTAAACAACCCCTTATAATTTGGAGACTTAATTTATTAACATCTTTGTATATAATACGCGTTCAAATAAAGATTATTGAGTGGAGATCACACAATGGGTGCAACACCGTATGCCAGCTTGCCACGAGGTGGACTGATATAAACTATAAAAATTAACCGATGTGGACGATTATTGAGGGGCGTTCTAAAGGGAAGGCCTTTGTCTAGCAGTAGATATCCCCAGGCTGACAATAATGATGGTAAATACGCGCTCAGCGACTTGAAATAAATTTAAAAATTCTTATGAGTTCTGCCTATATTTCGGCCATGTATTAATGGGTAAAATGTACCTAGTACTTGAAGAAATTTTTTATAGTGGGACATTAACACACACGGCCATCTGACCCCAAACCAGATAACTGGTAATATACTACTTAAAATACTTTTCTTTTGTAAATACATACTTAAATATAGGTAAGATTTAAATTTACTCTCAGTTTCTACAAAGTTTGCATCGCATATTCATCAATATTGGAAATAACTGTTAGCTACTGAATAAAAATATGGTATACCTATATTCATTTGACTATAATGTCATTCATGTATTCTAGAAACTTAGTCAGAAACTCGTTTGCTATTCATTGTATTCATGAAGTGAATTTTGTTTGCGTTAATTTGAATGCGTTTGGCGTACCAGTGCAGGTGTACGTTGCGCTTTTAACTATTATTTTTATTCTTGAGATGAAATAAACAAATATCCCAATAAAATCTGTTCAGAATTAGATTAACTAAAAAATTGCCAATAACTACGTTTTGTTTGATTTTTGTCTGGTATCTACTAATTACTACCAGACTCCAAAATAATGTATCTAGTTTATTAGGTATACGAGTTTGTACCGAGTAATATGACACAATGTATCAAATTGTTCATTTCTTTAAACAGGCCAGATGATTCACTATCATCTACGGCACTCTGCTACGACGACGTTACGAAAGTGCTACGAAACTACTACGATATTGCTACGAAAGTGCTACGACTCGATGTATCTACGTCGTAGAACGCTACGAGCGGCGAAGTAAAAGGTTACTGTAAGACAAAATATAAAACAAATTCTAAAAAGATATACACTTTCTAAAAGTTTTATCATTTTCTTTTGTAAAAATACGAAGAGAAAGGAATATACAAAACAATAACGAAGCGATCAGCCAATAAACCAATACATAAAAGAGTTAACACGAAATTCCGATGAATTCACAATAAAGTTGGAAAAGAAACAGAATTTTGGAGGTCCCGGGTGTTCGGGTAACAAAGATCTGGGGAGATCATAAGACTGGATTGTACTTGCTATTAGATTTGAGCCCAAGGCAAGAGCAGAAGCGTTTAAAACTTAACGATACTATTCTACAAATCGGACAAATCATGAAAGAGATATGTTTATCAATAAAAGTCACAAGAATATACACCATTTAATTATATTTAACTGGGTGAATAAAAACTCAAAATTAAAAAAATAAAATAAAAAATACTTGTTCTTTTTCTTAGAATTATTATTTTGTATTTTATGGAAAGCCTATAATTAAATTGTTGATGTTTGTAAGCACGAAGAATAGTGTGATTTTAAAATGTATTTATTGTATCTATTTGATTTGATGTCTGAAATAAATGGTCATTATTATTATAATCATTTTATTTTTCCAGCTCAGCGCTAATAACTTGTACCACCACCGTGTCATTTTATTAAGTCTTCGTTCTCGTACATCCAGATCCGATCAAGTCAGCTGACATGTGTCGCGGACGTGTCGGGGGATTCTTTTCACAGCCCCCTAATGGCCCTCCTTTAAAGAACAATGGGGACTATCTTAGACGGTCCTTTTGATTCTTATCTCAGTTTACCGTATTAACTAAGCATTTGTTGTTACATTGGTGGGATTTCTGTGGCTTTTATTTACAAGATGTCGCCGTAGTATTTCGAAACGAGTTATATAATAGTTATGGAATTAATTATCCCAACGAAAATTGTGTGCTCATCAAAATGAAGGCAAGACCTCGCCTTTGAATTATTAGTCGCGGGTTTGATCCCCGTTTTTGTCTCGATCTATGTGTGAATTGTCTCGTTGCGGCTGCTCACAGTGAAAGATAACACCGTGAAGATACCGGCATGTCTTAGAACTAATTGCGAGTGTTTTTGATGTTGTAAGCGTCCATAGGCTGCAGTGGCCACTTACCATCAGGTAAGCCGGAAGCTTATTTGTCAACTTTTTAGTATATTTAACTTAAATATAGGAAAAAAATACGGTTAACTATTGAAAAAAATAGTTAAAACGGACTGAAAAGTCATAGTCATCTGTATTGTTACAGAACCTTGACAAGTGTGCAAAATTTTAAATGAATCTGATGTTCTGAAATAGGGCAAAATTGCGTTCGAAAATTGATTTACAAACAAAATGAAGCAGATAAAAAGTTTTTTTTTCGGTTTTCGAGATAACTTTCTTACATATTTCTTTTGGCATTGTTCCTTGAAAATTGTGCTAAATTTGATCAATCTAAAATTTTGAACTTGATAAAATCGCGTTTGATGATTCCGTTACAAACATGAAGCTAATAAAAGTGTTTTAAAAAAGTCATGCGCCTCATTTTAGGACCCGCAGTTTTATCTCAAGAAGTTACATGATTATATTCCTGGTTTAACAAAATTCAAAGTCAAAATACTCTTTGCCATATAATTTTATTTTAAGATAATCAATGTTCATGTGTTCACCTGTCTCTGGTCGTATGCCAGATTGAGGGCTAAGATTCGCTCGTTTGTATTCAGTTCTAGTCGCGAGTTAACCCCCCAAGGCGTTAAAGTTTCACCACCGAGCTCTAAATACAAGAGATTCTATTAACGTATCGGTGTTTTATAGCCGAGGGTTAAACATTCGATGGCGACATAAAATTATTATTTATGGATAAAAAGTTATAGGCTGAGGTGATAAACGTCATGGCGGTAGTGTGTTATGAGATTTATGAGTATGGGTGGTAACATATGAAAACGTTAGCTGAGTCACCTTTGTTCATAGGAATGCACCTTAAAACTGTATGTTGCATAAGGTCCCAGGATGGACCAACCAAGTGGCGATGATCTGCTGGCTACAGTTAATGTTAGTGACCACCCGCCCGACATAGCCGCGCTGCTAAGCGGATTTGTGTGTTCCGACGTCTGATGACACCATTGAAGAGGATGAGTCAAAACAGTTACCTACACATTTTTATTGCTTTTACATAACTCTTATGCTTACGTGTTAGATGCCTCTAGATGGTTTCTGACCATAAGAACCTTTTTTATACTTCCACTATCTCATTAAAAATCACGAATGAGCGTTTTCTACTACTAGTGCACATTACGTAGCGCACATTATTGTTTGACATAAGATAAGTTGTGGGAAAGCGCATATCTATTTTGGCATATTTAACAATAAGCTATATAAGGACATGGTTTTGTATTTTATCTATTCGAAGTATATATTTACAAAAGATAAGTAGTTATGTATAGTATACCAGTTATCTGGTTATCATAACACAAGCTCTGCTTAGCTTGAGACCAGATGACCGTGTGTGTTAATGTCCTAGAATATTATATTATTGGAATTCTTCGGTAAACAAAGAACTTCATTTACAACGTATTTGAGGGATAGCAATTATCGTCGGCACCTATAATTTTTCGTGAACATAGTATGGTAACAATATACATGTACAGTTTAAACTAAAATTTTAAGACGCCCATAATTTTATTAGTTTAACTTTTCATGGGAAAATATATTCATTATACTTTCACACATGCGCGTGCACGGCGGAGTATCAAGCCAAGTTTGTTTTCAACACGGCAAATAAAAATAACTTTTTACATCAAAACTTTATTTTCGCTCCCTCGCGCTGATTCGTACGTGAGTTCGACTATATTTTGCGCTGATTACTGTGTCTTGAAAGCAAACTAACTTTCTTCCAGATTTTTTGCGTCTCACAACGATAAGACTGCACTTTAGTATTTTCAAAAACGTTTTAGGGATTTACTAAGTTGAAACTTGATTATATTTCTTCGTAAAATATGTTTGCGTATTTTTTTGGTTGCGGCTTTGCATTAAATGTTAGTGTACAAGCTTCGCAGCACGAACATCATAATTCGCATTTGTAAAACGGTCATAGAATCAATTCTGTTGTACAAATTTGCTACTTGACCACTTACATAATAAGAATAAACTCCTCGTAATAGAACAGAAGGTCTTATGCTAAATCCTGGGTCCTTTGCAGTGCGAGTATGGAATATGGCGACTGGGGCAAAATGCCAAAATTGAAGATTATGACATTTCCAAACATCATTGAAGAAGCAAAAGCACACAAACTGGCTCGGCCATATTGTGAGAATGGGGGAGAATCGCAGCGTAAAGGGAGCAGAACTTGGTCGACCTGCTGAGATATAGCTGGAATGATGTAGTGAAGGCAGACCTAAGGGAGCTTCACGCCAGCAACTGGCGAGAAGATGTCAAGCATTGCGGAAAGTGACGAATAATCTTATCGAAAGCCAAGAAACATTTTGGATCGTTGAGCCGACGGTGTAAGTTAGTAGTGAGTAATTTATTTAAATTTGTTATAAATGTATGGTAAAATGTTATAATTATAAATGATCGTGATGAGAAGTATAAAATAAGAATGCATCTGCAAATTAAAAAAAGAATACTAAAAATTAGCTAGAAATAAAAACTAAGAAAAAGAAGTTACTTATATAAAAAAAACTAAAACGCGAATAAAGTTAATTACTAAAGTTTAGACATCTGTCATAAATCAAGAAGTAATGAAACATCTGAGAAACAGTGAAATCCAATTAAAATTCTGTTAAGTTGCGCGTCTTGGGAGTTTTGTCTGGTTGATTTGTTTACTTATTAAAGGACTTACTTACGATCTCACTTGTATTATTTATTACCACAAGTGGCAGTATTTATACTACACTAGTGTGTTACCTCCTACTAGATAGTGCTTAAAATTTCACCTCTTATCGGTTTGACAACAGAGTAACCAATAAACAAAAGAATATGTATGTAATGTGCTAAAAGTAAAGTTGTGAAGTATGTATTTAATTTTATAATTTAATGTATTTCGGTGGTGGGTTAGGTCCCAAAAGTACAATATTTCCAAGAAAAGTAGTAATATAAATTATTTGACTTTTAGCTTTAGTACAAGCACTGCTGAGTTTGGGATCAGATGGCCCTGTGATTATTTATCAAATATCATATTCCATCATCTGCATCATTTTTTAGTTTAAATTGTTTGCTTCACGTACTATATAGATTATCCCCCGTATTTATAAACGTCTTATAAGCTTGAAGGCTTTCGAAGGTTTTTAGACTAAAAATATCAAGATTAGCAGACAACTTTAGGTAGGCGTGAATAATCGGGTAAGAAGACGGTATTTCAATAAAATAACTACGGCAAATATCACTTCACCCCAATCTCTCGATAGCACAATCATTAATTCTACCAGTTAATTACAGATCGTTAAGATGACATTGGATTAAAGCGTAACGTTCACCGAGCACATTATTGCATCTGCACTACCGGACGCCACAACGGTTCAACGCGGAGTGTCACCCATTCTAAGATGGCCGCTTCACCCGCGCTCGGTGTTCATTCGTTCGTTCATAATGACATTCTCGAGTGACAGGTGACTTCAAAGACGGACGCGATGACAGTATAAAATGACAGCCGATGCATTGAGAAGTAGATGTGCCAACAAGCTCATTATAGCTAAAATAGGTTTATAATTCGTTTATTTTTGTCTGTCATGTTGACATATATGTATATTTGTAAGAAAGAGACAAAGTTCATTTTAACTAAAGAGTCTTTAAGATTTTCATGGTTAAGACTGTTTATAGGATTTATTTTTAATAATCTGTTATTTTAAGAGCAAGACAAGTAATATAAAAATAAAAGAAAACAAGTAATATAGAGCTGAAAAAAATCAACAATTATTTTGATTGAAAAACAAATTTTAGAATTAATTAAAATCATTTAAAAACACATTCAATATTAATAAAAGCGGTAGATAAAACGTATGTTTCGTGAATTGAAGTATATTTACAAAGATCACATTAAACCCACCATTAATATCACTGAAAGGCCAAACATAAAACATTTTCATTAACATTACCTATCAAAGCTTTCTATTTAAGTGCTCATTAAAAGGTTAAAATAAAACGTTAACCGATATTGGTTTGAGGACAATATACTGAGTACTCGGCTACTCGCACTAATGAGACGTACGTAATGATTGCATGACTGTCATCACAAAGGATTTATTCCGGTTACACTGAATCGAGTTTCGGGATAATTATTTGGCAATTTCAAATAATTTAACCTATTAAATACTTATTGCTTAAATAATTAATTTTACGAAGAATGCGAAGGAGTGTAGGTAAGTTATTGTGACTAATAAGCGTGTTTTAATTGATAATTTGAAATTGTCTCCAGATCCGTTACAAAATACGTATACGAGACTGTATATTGGAATATGTCACTTATAATTTCATGATTTGTCACCCGTACTATCTAAGGTAGGGTAGAGTGTGTATGAAAGAGCCAGGAATGAATGAGCCGATATGATTTTTACTCACAAAAATATGACAGTTCTATGAAAAGAAATTTAGTTTTTGTAGTACTATCACATTTTTGTGAGAGTAGTTATCCAGTGTAGCTTAGTAAATATATAAATTAAACTATAATATACATGTTTAAAGTAAGTTAGAAAAAATCATATCGGCTTTTTCAAAGCCTGATTCTTTCATACACATTCTCTTCTACCTATTAGCTATCACTATATATTGTATGAAATTGAAGTAATCATCAAAGTGTTGTTAGATAAAATGCCAGATTTTGTACATGTAAAGTAATCCATTACTTATAAAGCCAGCCTTAAAAAATCTAGGTGTAAATCTATACTATAGGCCGAGCGTTTGACTCGCGTATCGCCTATCGCCAAGATTCTGACTCCTCAACCTGCACAGACAGTGATGATGATTCAAGCGATATGGAGATTAGTGACGAATAGTCTTACATTACTTTTATCTGTGGTTAGATAGTTCTTTAAGAGATTTAATTAATGTTTAATGACTTTCTACCTCAGATGGCGATACGCGAGTTAAACGATCGGCCTGTACTTATAAAGGTGACAAGTATGTTTGGTTGAACGCGCTAGTCTATTTTTACCGGTATTTCACTAACCTAATTCAGTCCAATAACTAACATTAACAAAACCACCCATTAACCAGACCGACACATAAAAATTCCATCAATCACTCGTGACATATCGGACAATGCAAAACTGGAATCCGACCGCAGAACATCAATTTCGTCCAATTTCCGCGTGTCTCTCTATCCAGTTGCATTGTGCCTAACATGGCTTCCACTAATCCATTAGATGCGACTTTTACACAATACACTCTGATGACCGAAACCCGAAAACCCTCTTTGTTACGGCATCAGTAATATCAAATATAGTTTACGCTTTTGTGGGTATAGGAATCTAATTAAAATAATTTAAGTAGCTATTTATAGTATTTGGGGACTACAATGAAGAGATTTAAGGTAAAATTATGTTTATCGAAATAAAACTACTTTTTAACGGATTTTATCGCGGTTTATTTTAGATTTTAGATCCCGACGTTTCAAAGTCTTTTCAGACTTCATGTTTACGGGTGGACTGAGATATTTGACATCCAAAAATATTAATCACAATTATTACTGACTACCTTCAAACATTAATATTTAAGTTGCGTTCCGATTTAAGCAAACTGAGCTCACAGTGTCTTAAATTCTGAGTTTATTTTGCTTAGGTTTTGGTACAAGTAAATTAAGCACTGGGTCCCAAGCTGGTGGTATATTCCAACCATTTTCTCTGTTAAAATTAGGATGTTTTTAATATAAAAAAAATCCATTAAAAAGTAGTTTTATTTCAATGTGTGATATTCGCGTAAATCTAAGACAATACTAAAATTATGTTTAGTAATATTTTTTATTTTAATAGTATTTGACGTTAATATTGCACAGGGAGAGACTGTGAGATACAGTGAAGCGAATTAAATCTGCCTTTTCCAATAAAAATTTGATTGGTTTGTTTGTTTGTAGCAGCGGTGGCGCAGTGGTACGGGCCTCGCCTTAGAAATATAAGGTCGCGAATCCCAGTCATGCCCACACATCTTTGTGTGAATTGTTTCATCGCCGCTGCTCAAAATAGGTAAAGGAAACCGGCATGTCTAAGAACTAACCATTCGAGGACATGTGACATCCACCAACCCGCACTTGGCCAGCGTGTGTGGATTAAGGCCTAAACTCACTCAACTAGTAAGATAGCTGAGAGAAGACCCGTGCCCAGCAGTGGGACTATAAAAAGGGTTGAAGTGTTTCCAATTATACAGGGCGAACAAAGCAACACTGTCAAAAAAGTAACGACTAATTGTTATGGTAATATTAATATTATAACTACTAGCTGAAGGTAACATGAAATCATTTTGAATATAAAGTTCAAAATTAATAACGAATGTTTCACGGAAGATTTAAAAACAAAACATCACAAAGACAAAATTAATTCCAAACATGGCACAGATATGAGCATTCAGCCAAAATTCTGATATTTACGTAACAATTAGTTGACGAACAAAAGTCTTGGAGAACTTATGACGCTGCTGCCTCTCTTAATTGGCAAAAGTTTCTTGTCGTCGAAAAACTGGGGGAGCTCTGAACGGATGAACGAGTCAACGATCACAGGCTGGAAACGCCGGGAGGTGTAATTAGTCAAAAATTCTCGCGAGGTACCCGTGCGAGTAACACGTAGTCAGAAACTACTTAATGTGTTTTGCGAAGATGTTCATTTGTTTCTGTGTTCTTTTCTTCCAATGTTCATTTGTTTAGATGTTCACTGTCTTGCCGTGTTAATAAAGAGAAAAATACATTTCTTTTGACTTTGCTGTGAAGCCGCGTTGATATGATCAGTCTGCCCAGTCTGCTGGGCACTCTATTTTTCATTCTGCAATATGCTTGCACTTGTGTGCCTGAAGTTAAGCAATGCAGCATTACGATGGAACGCGCCTACCCAATGTACCGATTCCTTCCTCCGTGATTACGAATGATTTTCGGTGAGAAGGTGGCAGTAGACAGAGGCTCCATGTGGTTAGTAACCATATAAAGGAGCAACAATTCCGACCTGCTACCAGTTATAACAGGTTAGTATTTGGTTGATTGCAATCCCCTACTATGGGGAGTCAGATCAAAGGTTCCAGTTTCGGATTTTGTTACCCTATAAGTCCTTACCGAAATACATGTTTCGATATTAAACTTCATTCCAACCCAGTAGACTCTAATCATGTTAATGCAGGCGTATAAATTCAACTAAACTGTAACATCTATGTTAAAAAAGCATAAGGTTGTAAACTGTTGTCACAGTTCGAAAAGGAATTAAAACTAAAACACTAGAATCAAAAGACCCAATTTATGTTCAAATAATAAACCTGTGAAAGAAAAGAATGCCACAAAGGCTTTCAATATGTAAAAAGAATTTCAGGCTAAAGGCCGATTGGTAAATACACAACGAGAAGCGTCGCTACCTATAGCATAAATTCACCTGATCAAATACAATTTCAGAACGTGGATCCTGAAGCTGTTTACTATTTATTGGAAAGTCTTTGAGAGGCAACATTATAATCGAACTTCAAAGTGACTATTACTTCATTCGTTACAAGCCTATAATGGAAATAAAATGGGTCAACACACCAGTAAATTACGAATTGCTCAGTCAAAGAAGTTTGTACATAACATCATGTTATGAGGTACGAAAACAAATATTAGGTATTACATTCCCTCATGGTTACGATCAAAAAGTTAATGAGTTTTTTTATAGCTATACAAATATAAAAACTCGCGAACATTATGACGAGAAGTCATCACGTAATAAAAGCGAAACGGTACAAAATATGCTCAGAAAAATGAGTGTCACAGCGGGACAGAAAGATGTACAGTTGCTCTCATTAGCCTCTAATTACGGGGGTCCGTTCGTAGAGCTCCCACCGCTGCCTGGCGGAAATTCAAATTTAAATTTCGTACGTTCTACTTCGCAAATTGCGAATTTTTCACCAATAAAAAACGGCAATACCAATTCGAAATTTTAAACGGTTATTGTTTCCTTTTTATGTTAATGACTCGTATTGAAATTTTGGAACGGATGTTCGGGAATCGGCGGCGGTCGTTCCACTCCGGAATGGCGGGTAAGATTGAGTTTCTAACGTTTTTATTGTTGTTACTGGCTTTGTTCGTGTAACGGCCCTTAATTGTTCCCCTTTTTCGAGAACACTTTCCTATTAAAGCTCAAGCTTCGCTAAGATAGTACAATATAAATTTTCTCATCAACTCGCTAGCTCTTTTAATAAAAATATAATAATCTCTCTCCGCGGAACACTTCATTATGGCGCTCAAAGAGGCTCGCCGGCGATTATCAAACCCGATAACGTTTAGTATGGCAACACCATATTATATTAAAATATTTTTTCCTCTGAAACTCATCTTTGACCGCAGGCAGTGGGTGAGGGCCCCCATACTTTTCATAATTATCTTCCCCCCCCGTTAACGCACCAGTCGAAATCGCGTATCTTTAATTTCGCTCATCGCGTCGGCACCAAAAATTCTTAGCATTCCTAAGAATTAAAGTTAGCGATAAAAGACGGGCTGTTACTTCTTATTAGCGGTGACACTAATAACCGCTTTAGCTGTCCTCGCGTGACAGTTTTATGCTACACAAATTAGCAAGTAAAAATGTCTGAGCGGTTTTGTGCAAGTCTAAACAAAGGGACGTGGAATGTTTCGGGACGGCTTTGGATAAAGCCGGCTACTCGGGAGCTGTTTGAAAGGAGTTAGGCGTCGCGCATAGATGGCTAGCGGGCCATAAACACGGACGGCCGAGCCAGTAACATTTAAACGTTCCGCGCGCTCTCGCGCCACGCCATGCGTGATAAAACTCACCGGACCATAATTTTTAAACGGAGTTTTGTTTATAAACGTCACCCCGCGACGTCTCTTCCCTCTATACATATTTCGTGTATTTTTTTTGCTTTCATTCAGGCGAATGTGCCGTGTATTATTACACAGGCCGTGTGTGTCGTTTACGTAAATCAGATGCGCCGTTAAAAATAATGGCGCGAAATGTAATGGATGTAAAATTTCAGCGAGTTGTATTTGGGTGTTCATTCTGTATTGTATTTAACTGTCATGTGTTTACAACGACAGTAGTTACTTTAATTTTCAATTATTATCCGTTCGAATGCTAACTGTTGTCAATACTATTTATTTTATTTGTTGAAAATCTTTGTTTTAATTTTCTGACATTCAATATTAATATAGCAAGAGTAAGTTTAATATGAATATTTTTCATTATTAACTAGCTGCTTACACAAAATTTGTACAGGTAGTTTTTTTAGTTGTTGTTGTTAATATTCTTGTAATTATTTTTTATTTTGTTTAACAAATATCTTGCTTTCGGTACAATGAATGTTTCGTCGTATTCGTTTATAGGTTAGGACGGGGCCGGTTACGGTTAGTAATTTATATAATTAATTTTAATTTTAAACTTGTTGGTCATACTTGAGTTAGCTTAATCTTAATCTACTTAATCAATAATAATATTCTTTCAAAGAATATACACAAGATATTCACATAACATTAAAATCGTGAATTCAGAACATGATTTAAGCAGAGCTCCGGGGAGCGAATTAGTGAACCAACGTGACCTAACTGGAGATTTTTGTGACGAAATGTTGTGCTTCGTTCACACTGATTTTTTTTCCTGTGAAAAAGGCTTGCACTTGCCCTCAACTTGCCTGATGATAAGTAATGATGAAAAATGCTTACTAATTATATTGATTCACTCAATTACGAGTTATTTCGGTGAAAATGTGGAAGTGGAATGAGGCTCCACATTAGGGTTGGAAAACATAAAGAAGCAACTATTCTGACCAAGCCTCTCAATATGGTACGAGTATCACTTGACATCACATCAGAACACAGCACAGAATTTGCATTCTTTGCCGTTATAGCAACAAATAATGTATTACCTGAAAGTGTAGACAGAGGTGAATATCAACCACTTCACCGGCTATGTTTAGGTCCCTTAAGTAATAGATGCTCTCGGTAGTCGAGCAGTGTAAGCCGTCCGATTGGGTTCGATTCCCGCCCCGGACCATATTTGTTTCAGTGTCTGGTTGGTTGAGGGACTATCCTCCGTGCCTCGGAAAGCACGTTAAGCCGTCGGTCCTGGTTGTCATTTAACACATCTATGACAATCGTTACATGTAGCTATCTGTGCATGTAGTCAGAAGCCAATATAATCTGACACCGGGTCTAACCATCTCGGCTACTGGTTCCCGATGGGTTTCGACGTCTGATGGCAGTCGCTCATATAATTCTGGTAGCTAGCCGCATCAGGTTAGACTGGGAGCCGACCCCAATGGAAATAGTAAAAAGGCAAGGGGAATGATGATGATGACGTCATAGATGCTCTATTAGAAAAGTCTTGCCCGGGATTCGCGGTAATAAAGCGAACACGCGTATCACTAGACCACCGAGGCTGTTAAAAAAGTACGGAAATTCATGTACAAGTCCGAGTAACCCTTGAGTTGACTTGATTGTTTAATAACATAGTGTAAACGAGGCACGCGCTTCATCCCTGATGTAGCGCCGGCTTTATTTATTTTCTCGAGAGGCTTGTTTTTACAATGGCCAAAGTTGAATGTTATCGACTTCTGTTGACTTTTAATGTGTATTTTATGCAACAATATGGTAATTAAGGAAGCTTTGTTGCTCCTAAATGTTCTGTGACGCGATGGAAGAGGTACACTTTGAAATTATTTATTTCTTTTTGAGTTTATGTGGTAGAGTTTAAATTTGGAACTTCAAAGTTACCTTAATGTTTATTACGCTTCGAAAATGTTTTTTTTAACCTAGCAATCTAGAATCGTACTTGCATGGGTACACACATAAGCGGCATAATTTTCATGCATTCAAACGATTTTGCTATAATTATTAGGTTCTAGAACCATCTAATGGGTCCCCTTAGATTGCATTACTCGTGGTGCTTATTCCATTTTGATGAGGTATTTTAAACCTTTCTTTTTCTTCTACGCTATATCTTGCTTTGCTTGGAGGGAAGTGGAAAATCTAACTTTCCAAAGATAGTAGGAGGCTAGTATCTTTCTGATTAAATTCGTGCGGGATGCAAGACAGTTTAGGTATTCCAGGACTTGAACAGGTTCAAATCCCATTCGTTTTTCTCGAGTTTTCGTCTACATATGCGATTTTACCGCCCGGTTGTGTTGATAATTACGGCCTGTTTATGTCTATAGCTACACTAACGAATTAGTTATAGTCTCTCAACTCTTAAGATTGTTGAGAGAAGACGCGGATATTTTTTTTTAGAACACAAGCAAACAAATACGAAATACCTGTAAGGGTCAAAAATAACAAAGAACAAATCATATACTGGGACATTAACACACGATGGGACATTGAGAAACTATGCTGTGAGCTTTTGCTGTGGAAACCAGATAACTGATAACCCTACTATACGTATAGGTACTACTTTTCTAAACACTTTTCTTTTCATGCACACAAATGCCTGTCATGGGTGGGAATTGAATCCAACACCTGCGTCGTGAATAGTAAGTATCTTAACTACCAAGACAATGTCACTGGTTCGTCTGCGTTTAGATATATTTTATTTTAGCTAGTCGGTTTTAAATTGATGACCCTTGACTAAGAAACACAGCGAAACAAAATGTATGTTATTAATATAAAACTGTCACGTGATTTTCGAAGATAAATGTCAATCTACATATTGTACTTTTCAATGTTTCGTTATTTTTCACTTTGTGTTGGGGCAAAAAAAAATATGTTATTGCTAAAACACAAAATAGGTACAATTACAACTAGTTTTAACTGGTTAATACTAGGTATAGCTGCAAATCTGTGGTTAAACTTAAGTGTGCCTTAATTATCTTTAGTTAAACTTACATAGTTTTAGACTTCGCCTTACGAGCTATAATTAGGCGAAGCGTAACATAACCTACAAGATTACTTACCTAAATTAGCTAATTAAATTAATTGATATTTAATATAATTAGCTAAGGGATGAGTACATTAGATACTAATTGTATTAATTCGAAAATGTATGCGAACATAAATTATAATTAAAATTGATAATCAATCAAGCAAAATAGAGTTTGACCGAAAATGTTGATTGATTTAAGATAATTAAGTTAACATTCAATACTAATTTCTGGCGTACTACTTAAATAGGGATTTTTTTATTTATTATGGATAAATAACCCGGACATTATTTTTTTTTCAGTACACAAGCAAGCAAATACGCAACACCAGAAAGATTCAAAAATAATAAAGAACAAATCATATACTGGGACATTAACACACGATGGGACATTGAGAAACTATGCTTTGACATAGACACTGAACAAATAGTGATGCTCGTGACACAAATATTTGTCCTGGGTGATAATCACACCCATAAAATCGGGCTAAGCAGTCTTGGTCAAAAGCCACTACGCCAGTCATTAAATAGGTCTACAGTAAACTTTTTAGTCTAGGTTTGTCAACAGGGTGTTCAGTTAATAATGGTCTAATTGATTTGACTAGTTTTTCAAAACGCCATAGGGCCACAGAATAAAAAATAAAAGATTTAGTATTTTTAAAGCTGTAACTTCAAGAAAAATAATCTTTAATTTTTTATTTACAAAAATATTTTATGTTATATGAAATAATGTAGTGTACCATCTCCTTCACTTTGAACCGTAAGTTACGGGAGAGTCTGTATATCTAGAATAAAGCTCAATATATTGCCAGCTGCGCAACGAGCGAGCTATTGGAATTTTATCAAAGAAGCACAGGCCAACACAAAAGGACTCGACACAAATAGTTCACGCTATGGAAAACAATAACATACCCGGCTTAATAATGGCCGACCCAATTAATATGTGTACTCATGCATTGGTTCACTTCAGATATTGTTAGTAGTTTTTAGTTGGATGGATTGTCGATTGTTTCATTATATGCTGTTATATACGGAATACATACAGATTGAACGCATTCGCGTATTCGATTCCCAGTCGTACCCACACATCTTTGTGTGAATTTTTTCATCAGGAAAACATCGGCATAGAATTCCTCCGATTGAGGCCGTGGGGCAAACGTTCTATGGCCTAGATTATTTGACATGAGAAAATATATAAAAAACAAAGAAAATGAAACAATCAGAAACAAAATAAATAAACTTTATGAAAAAATAACGTAGGTAACGTAAGTAAATTTAAAATCTAACAATAAATAAATAAGAAAAAACAATCTTAAAACTTTGGAACTATACACAACATAGATATGATTTGAAGGATAATAAATACCCAAAACTTTCTGTCAAGAGGGGATGTAAACTGTCATCAACTCAGTGTTACCCTTCTCATATAATTTCGTGTTTCGGCCGACAACACTGACAACTCACAATTCGGCTAAATACTTACCGTCTTATTCATAAAACTCTTATAAGATTTTAGTTAAAATGGACTTTGTCTCTTTCTTACTAGCATATATGCAAAGATGATAGACAAAGACCAACGAATTATAAACCTATTTTAGCTAGGTTATTGTTTAATTTTTACTTTTATTTACGTGAAGTTTTACATAAAAAAGGTAAAATAAGTTCTCACGTGCTAACGTAAAAAATGTCAACAAACAGCCATCAGAACCAAAACTAATATTAATACCCTTCTTGCCAGTTTTCCGGCTACAGCGGCAAGTCTAAGCTGACTAGCTAAGGACTAGCAGAAAGTCCTTGCCTAGCTTGTGGAAACGCTGAAGAAACCATGGAGCATATACTGTGCGAGTGGCGCGAAAACGCATGAATGCATTAGGAATGGACTGCCCTACTCCTGATGAATACGGCCACATGTGTCCCCTGGCAATTAGCAGCGGTCGTGGACGAGCTGTGCGGAGGAAGAATACCTGAGGCTTCATAGTATCAAGTGGAAGCACAAAAGATCATCAAAGATATAATATAAGATAACTAGCCACGTACGCCGGAGATATTTTAGTGCATAGGTGTGTGCGCAAACATAAGTACACTCTCTATTCACTTTACTCTCACAGTCCGGTGAGACCGATTGACCGATACCACCGGTGAAATTGCAGGCGCAGGACTGACGGCTTTACGTGCTCTCCGAGGCGCTGGGGTATCACACCACTATCTTCCTAACTCCGGATTAGTACTGAGAAATTAAAAATTAATATTACTTTCGGTCCGTGGGATTTGAACCGCGACCCCAGAGGCTGGAAGCGAAGTCTATTTAACCACCGATTCAGTCCTAAAAGTTCCTAAAAGTAAACTTACTCCAGACTCTATATAAATATACTATTTTTTTATAATGGAATTATGATCAAACAAACATACCAAAAATGTATAAAAATCCAAATTGAGAACCTCCTCCTTTAGGGATTCGGTAAAAAACTAGTGCAGCAGTTTATATCCGGCTCTCAAAAGGTGCTGACATTGTAAAGGCCTTACGTGTCCTTATTGTGTCAACACCAATCTCATTTTAACAGTAAAGCTCATAATCATGAAAATGTAGCTGATTCTATTGTTCGATAACTAAATTAAAATTAGAGAATAACATCTACTCGAAAAGTACAGCAATAAATAAAACCTACGTTATATGTCAAACTTGTTTACGCCTTTCGCTTCCACGTGGCTCTTTTGTCGTCAGTGTCGATAACAGCAAGCAAATAACAATGTCAAGATTAACCCAAAAAAGACTTGAGATACTTAAAAGGCCATTTATTTTGGTAACCTAAAAATGTAATTTGATCTAGAACTTAATTTGAATACAAAATAGGCACTTCATTTAATTAACTGTTGCCAAGACTTTGCAACTCAAATCGGCTAAACCACAATTTGGTTGAGCTGTGAAAGTGAGTTGCTCCGTGTTTTGTTATTGCCAATTAAAGTTTGTCGTTATTTAACTTAGACGTTTTAAATAAGAAGCTATTAAATAACTAACATTTCATAACAAGTAAGTAATTCAATGTATTAATAAATAATCTTGTGATTTTAAACAAAATATTTTAAGTGACATTGTAGTAAGTGTATTATAAAATGAACATCTGTCCATAAAGTGCATCAACCAGATGACCATTTCGGTCAGTTCGTTTACTGTAGACTACGTAAAATATTCCGTTCCAAAAACTGAGCGAGCAGTGTTCAAAGATAACAAGGTTTCTTTTTAATATAATTGCAATCGAGTATTTACAATTCAACCTCAATCATTCTACTTTGTCACGCGTGACGCGTTCTGTTTCGTGACGATCGGCCCGGCTATCAATGTTTACGTGAGCCTGCTTTATTAAAATTCCCAATCCCGCTGTCCCAATTTTTCTGCCTTCGACAGAAGGACTTAATTAATTTCCACTACGGCGCCTTGGCTTGGGAATATTTTTAGTCGCACAAGTGTTTTGAATGTGTTTTTATGTATTCTGACTTTTATTTAAGAGAATTACTATTTAAATTTTGTGAACGTGGGTGAAATTTTTTTGTACCTTCTCGACTGACAGAATACACACGAAATTTACAAATCTAGTGCTGCGTGTATGGTGTCTTTGGACAATGTGGAAATTTGGATGAATGCTTCGTACAAAAACATTTCACGCATTTAGGTGCAACTAAAATAAAAAAAATAATGTACTAGTTATGTTGATGTAGAAACTTAATTTACAATTATTATAAACACGGGTTTCTTGTTAAACAAAACGAAATGGCTTCCAATAATTAAGCATGACGGCACGCGGGAACGTCAAACACGTCATAGCGTCTAGTTGTTGCTTAATGAGCAGAACATAGGGCTGTCACTTCGAATAAATTAACGCGTTTACGTCTCGCTGGTTTATTGCGTGGTAACTATTTGCGGTTACAACGTTTTATTCTTTTGGTATAATGTCAGCATAAACTGCCAGAAAATTCATTAAAAGTAATTACAAGTTCAGTTTAATTTACTAATTTTAACATACTAACTCTTTATAAGTTCATTGTAATCTCAATGTCTCAATATCAATCAAGTCTCGAAGCAATCAATAAAAAAATCTCGCAAAGCGTCGATAAAATAACGACCCTTCAAATAAACTTCTGCCGCAATAACATTATTAAAACATCATCAATAAATAATAATAATTCAATAACATCGATATATCGGTATTTGACGTCCATCAATTCAAATCGGAAGTGACTTGGCTTATAAAACGACTGCTGTACGAATCATGATGACGCAGTAATTTTGCTAGAATTCGCGAGTGATCGCGCGCGTTCGGGCGTTTTCGTCCGTTTTACGGAATGACGTGAATTAATAGGCAGACGTTTTTCGCGTGAAACGCGGCTTAAGGGCCGGCATCCACGATGTTTTGTGTTTTAAAGAGGGTGCGATTAATGTGAATCATTTCTTTTGACGCGCTCATTGTTTGCTTTTCTTTTTAAATGAAGTGAATAATTGTCTTTGAGTGTATTTAACATTGGGGAGTGAATTGGACGGTGATTTAAGATGTATATCAAGTGTATTTAAAATGTAAGAAAAGCTTGTTTACTGGAGTAAATAAACGTTGAAAACATAAAGCTGTGTTTTCTTTGTGTTCTGAGCGTTTTACACGCCTCAGTGATTATTATATTAGACAAGTTTTTGAGTACATTTGCTTGAGATATTTTTGTTTTTAAGTACTCTATAAAACCTTCTTTCTTATTATTTCTGCAGTTCACTTTATTCCCCCGTCGGTCATTCCAGTCTATTATCGCCGTGTGTATCTTCAGGTTCCGGGTTAGTCATTACCGGGATATTGCCAGTAATATAGAAGGTAATGACGTATAATAAATCGGCCTCGCGTGTGTTCTTAAGCATAAGGTTGATTTAATCTGTAATTATATTACAGGTTAATTAAAATCTGTTACCTATTGGTAACAGATTTTCAGCACAAAATTTCATCTAGAGTTATACTAAACTCTAGGCAGATACTAAAAATTTTTTTTTGCTAATCCACTTTATATGAAAATACTATTTTTTATGACTAAAAGGTTATTTATAAACACTTGGGACCTATCTACCAATTTGTAATTCTAAATTTGAGAGCAGAATCCAAATAGTTCTAACAACTTAGTTTTAATTAACTAGAGTGAGCCTGTGAGCAACAATGAGCTGAGCTATCATTGTCCGGTCCGCTCGCTCCGGCCTATTGTAGGGTTTTTCTATTAAGTCCCTAATTAAGCCATTTATCATCGACCTGGCTCAGTTATTGATTGTATTGTTCTGACTTTTGATTGTTTATTTATATTTAGTTCGTTGTTTTGGTAAACTTCTTAATGAAAATGTACCAAAAAAAAATATTAAGTTAATTTTATAAAGTTCAAAATCACATAAAGGTGGTAACGATATGAAAAGTGCTACTGACAACCTGTTTGCTCAAAAAACGAAAACAAATATAGGGCTTCATTGTCAAATAGCCAAATCCGCAGATACTTAGACAGAAATGTATAATCCTAAGGGTCATTTAATTAAAAAAAGTGAAATGTAGGCTGAATACTTAAAAAAATAAAAATTCAACGAAAATTTCAGCAAGTTAACCAAAAATGATGAAGCCAACAAAATGTCCCAAAGAATCCCTGTCAGAGCATTTCACTAATTTTATCATTCAATTTCGTTTTCCTACAATATAAGGCTTAATTAAATACGTATTTCATATCAGGGGTTCGGAGCACAAAACACAAAAATCTTTTTTCCACATAGTTGCGCTTTGCCCTCGCTCCGGGCGAATGTTTCTTGTTACGAGGCATAGATACCCTGTCGGGTCAGGGAATGATAGGGCAGGGGAAAATTTAATCATTTCTACGCTTATTTACGTAATTGATGAGTAAGGTATGGATGTGGTTGAAGATACTGCGTCTGAGATTGGACTACTCGGGTGTTCGGGACAGACTTTTATTTTTAGTAGGATCAGCAGTTTTCCTTAATTTTTTAACCTCCGTAGAAAATAGCGGTATTGTGTACATGTTTGTGACATCATCTAGACTGAACAACTGAACTTTTTTAGTTATTTTATTTTTCTTTTTAAGTGGTTTTTATTTTTCATTTGATTGTGTGTATCCTGTTAATAAATATTTTTATTACGTGATTTTTGATTTTCTTCATTTTCTAGTTGAAGTTGTTATAATGGTTTCTAGCTACATCACGGAAAAATGCATTTACCTCAAGAATTACTATTTAACAAGTTAGTTTAATTATCCAGTCGAATATATTTTTCGGTCAGAGACACTACTATAAAGAAACAGGTCACCAAAGTATTGATGAAGCGTATAATATCAGCGTCTTTGTAGCCAATGTAATAGAAGATTTGGACTTATTGAAATAGAACTTGGCGCTTAGTGAGATGAATAGCAGGTAATACCTTACACGTGTACCGATCGCGACTTACTGAATCACATATTAATTATGATATTAAGTAATATTGCTTCACCTTCACTTTTCTGATTTTATTGTAATCCTTAGTTTGATTATTTATATATTTTACTTTTTACGATTAGAAGTTATTTTATTTTAAAGAGAATTATTCCGAATCAGTTCTGTTGAAATAATAATAATATAGTGGGACATTAACACACACCCCCATTTGATCCCAAACTAAGAAGAGCTTGTAACTATGGAAACCAAATAACTGGTAATATACTACATATAATACTTTTCTTTTGTCAATACATACTAAAATATAGGTAATTACACCCAGATTCAAGACAAACAGACTTATTCATTACATAAATATCTGACTTAGGTGAGAATCGAACCCACGAGCTGCGGCGTGAAAAGCAAGTATCTTACCGACCACGCCACCGGCCCGCCAAAAATAGTAAAAGTTTGTCAAGTTTAAGTTAGTTTTGTTTTTCCTTCTTTAATCTACATTTTGATTAATGAGTCACATCCTCAATGTACCTATTTAAAAGACTCATGATTTTTGTAACTTTGTCAAAATTTAAATGTCGCGACAAATCCTTTAAAAACGAAACAAAACATAACGCCCAATACAAACATCGCAGCAATCTAATTAACTTTTAGAGATTCCAACAAAATTTCCATTACAAATTATATTAGCGGGAACCATGACCCATTTCTCATAACGAAGGTCCCGTCTGACCCGCAGAAAGACGTCAAAGCGCTCATTAGTTGGTGGGACGCAATTCCCTCGCTGTCACGTGACGTTGCCGCAACACATGCCCGTCACGCCGCTTGAAGCTTGCGGCCGCCGCACGCCGACCGCATCGAAATAACATGCGGTGTGACGGGCTTTTACCGGAATCAACCAACTTTATTAAAAACTCGAACGCAGTGATTTAAAAATAAAGAGATATATGAAATCATAAAGCATTATTTTTCTGTTTTAGTTCATAGTTTTAGTTGTCCCTTTTCTCGCGTTATATGTCAGTGAAGAATAGCAAATATCTCATTTAGTTAAGTAATTGAACAACAGAATCGGGACTATTCTCTACGGTGCACTCATTTTGTATATCAAGTCAATAATAATTTCGTTAAAATAAAAACATGTAATATAATATTAAGCAGCGCCGATGAAAAAATTAATACATTGATGTGTGGGACACTCATCATGAGGAAACGTTTAACGTTTTCCAAGTGGCGACGTCAGAACCTTCCAGAACCTATACCCAGGTAGCGGTTCTGGCGACCAGGCTGGTTCAATGTTGTCATGGAGCACCTGGTTTTGTACCCTAGTGTACCCTTCAAAGGCCAAGTCACACAACATTAACTATAATAATATAGAAATCGCAGTAAGAAACCTTAGACTTGGCACGACTTTGTCTAGATTTCATTAGTTTTTAAAGATATACAAGCAGCTCCATCGAGACGGCTAGTTTTTTGCAGAATGTTTTTGGTGGGATATACAAATATTTTTAATTTGTTGAATAAAATTGCGCATGTTTTATGAAAGAAGTTTTTGTATTAAATATGCTAACTTTTTATAGATTTTAGATATTGGCTATAAATATTTGTAATAAAATTGATACTAAATATTTACGAGTGAATAAATTGGATTTGTTTTAGTAAGAGCAAAGTCAAATGAACAAAACGTAGGTCATTTCTTATCTATTTAACTGGAAATGCAAAAAAGAGACAAAACATGGCTAATTCGTTAGCCTAAGATGACTCTTTTACTCTAAAGTTTTTTATATAGAGAGTAAAAATTAGAAAAGTATTTTTACTCGACCCGGGAATTGAAACCAGGACCTCGCAGTTATTAAGCGAACACGTTTTCAACTGGATCGCCTAGGCAGTATGAGAAATTTAGTTTCCTGTTCTTTTTAATTTTTTTTTTTACATTCAGAACTATTTAGCACATGCCAATGTCCAACCCACACTAACTCGATAGATTGAGCTTATATTCGGGCTTATATATAGACGGGCCGGTGGCGTGGTCGGTAAGATACTTTCTTTTCACGCCACTTGGGTTCAATTCCCACCCGAGACAAACATTTGTTTAAATATGTCTGTTTGTCTTGTGTCTGGGTGTAATTGTATATATTTAAAGAAAAGTATTATATATTACTAGTTATCTGGTTTCCATAGTACAAGCTCTGCTTAGTTTGGTATCAGATGACCGTGTGTGTTAATGTCCCACTATATTATTATATTATTATACACTCCCTGAACTTTTAAAACACTTAAGAAAATACCGGAGCCCAGCAGTGGGACGCTAATGCGTCGTTACTTTATATTCCAGACGGGGTATTGAAGCTCCCGTATATCATTTTAGTTATGAACTTGATATATGCCAGACTCTACAGAGTTTTGCACTAAAAGGAGGCCTCTTTGGGACGGTAAAAATAGCGTTGTGCTTGCAAACAGCTGATTTACATTAAATTTTTGCATAAAATGGTATTGGTTTGTATATTGTAGCTATTTTTTGTGTGCAAAGTACTGCAAAGTAGTTCTATTGACTTACGCCCGCGGATCTAATTACCTCTCTTAGTGTTGTTGTGTCAAAATGCGTAGGTATATTTCTCTTTATTTTTCTTTTTTTATCCTGAAATAGGTCTGCGCTTGACTACAACTTGCCTGATGTTAATCAACGATGTAGTCTACGATGGGACGCGCCTGTATATTATACCGATTCATTCGTGGTTACGAATGAATTTCGGTGAGAAGATGGCAGTGGAATGATGCTCCTTATGGTTAGAAACTATAAAGGAGCAAAAACTCCGACCCACCCTCTTAAATGGTGTCACCAGACATCGCACCGGAATACGGCAAGGCCGCTTGGCGGTGCGGCTTTGTCTGGTAAAGTACAAACTACTTGGCTTAATTGTCTACCTTAATACGTAAGTAGGCCTACCTTACACTTTTATTGTGCGAACTGCTAAGTTAAAGAACGCGTTGCATCGGCATCGGCATCTCTGTTTCCCGATACATATAATCTGCCTGTCTTCAAGTCACGAGTGAATCGGTAATTATTAGGTAAACCCATTCCATCATAGACTCATTCATTGCTCAACAACAGGCAAGTTATGGTCAAGCACAAGCCTCTCATAGGATAAAAAATGTGATTTTAATAGTTGGTACGTAAATATTAAGTAAGTAAGTAACATAATATTCACGCGTTGAATACAGAAACGAATAAACACACCAGCCTCGCTCAACTGAAACTTAACTACGAGCTTGTCACAATAATGGGAAAGTCGAAAATTTCATTACAATCCGTCGCGAGTTGCGGACTGGTTGGCGCGAGTTACGTGAGTTAGTTGAAATATGTCCGACGTGTAATATGATGGTGTAAACTTATATGTACGAGCGTATATTATGTATTACTTAAAGCTGAATATCATTATTTGTTAGGTACTATTTTTTCAGCAAAATGTAATTTTTATAATGCGGCAATTCAACCGATTTACTCCTTGACGGAGAAGACATAGAGGATTTTTCTGAAATATTTTTAAAGCGTATTTTAAATGAAATGTAGAAACTTATATTTATTGATTTACTAGCTTTCATTATATTTTATATCACATGCACAGCAGTGGGATAAAAAGTAGCCTATAGCCTTACTAAATAAATGGGCTATCTAAGAGTGCAAGAATTTTTCAAATCGAACCAGTACCTAGTACCTGAGATTAGCGCTTTTAACAATATAAACGAACAAACTCTTCAGCTTTTTATTATAAGTAGGTAAAAAAAAAAATTGGCCTTAACAATGAGTAGGTTACATGACAAAAAATACACTACACTATTTTAAGCACTTGTTACATACTAAACACTTAAATTAATTTTAAATATTGATTGAAAAGAAAAGCAATAAATATTGTAAAATTACTGAAATACAATTAAACAAATTAGTTTTTATCATATTGATGTATGAAATAAATAAAATATTTTGAAAATGAAATGAAAATAAATTA
Organism: Meganola albula; assembly: GCA_936450015.1. Taxonomy (NCBI): domain Eukaryota; kingdom Metazoa; phylum Arthropoda; class Insecta; order Lepidoptera; family Nolidae; genus Meganola; species Meganola albula. The sequence continues at coordinate 12,202,987 of OW388146.1, read as the reverse complement.
CAAATGAATTTTCATATGTCTGGTACAGATAATTCTAGACAAGGTACGGACAGTGTATTATTAAATTTGTACAAGTTTTATGCAAAGAAAACAGCCTAATATTAGTGCTATTATTTTATTATTATTTTGTTTTATTCCTAACTGGGTATGAGTTTCTAATATACTCATAAAACTCTTACCCCCGTATTCATAAACGTCTTATATGCTCATTATAGCTAAAACAGGTTTATAATTCGTTTGTCTTTGTCTGTCATTTTATCATTTATACTAGTAAGAAAGAGACAAAGTCCATTTTATCTAAAGAGTCCTATATGATTTTTATGAATAAGACCGTTAGTACCTAGTTGAGAATGGTGACCTATGATTGGCAGCAGGCTAAATTTAACCGGCAAATTTATCTTTGCTCACACCATCGTATACATCAAATACTGCTTAAATGGAATATCCACAATCACAACTATCCCTAAAATATCCTCTTTTCTTGTGTTTAGATTTCTTGGCAGCAGTTCTACGGTTATTTGCCTCACACAAATAGTAATTTGGTCATTTACAATGACGGGAATTGTTCGTTTTTTTCTTGTGAACCCGGTTTTATTATGTTTCTATATTGTAGGCGCCAATTTTCAGCACACTACCGACCTCTATAATCTTGCTGATGTCGCGAAAATTCTATGAATTTACATTTGGATGTGTGTCGAAGAAAATTGGGTTATCGCAAAATTGTATTGAAATCTACTAGCGCCATCTAGTGAAATACTGAAAGAAACTGTTTTGGCCATACAAATTGGCATTTACGTTAACGCGATTGTTTAAATTAGAAAATTCACACTACGCCTTAGGGGTTAATAAGCGTTCATAGTGTGCCTGTTCCGAGATTTAAACCCAGAAAGTCGTGATTATTAAGAGAACATGTTTACTACTATACCAACGGAGTAGACTTTTAAAACATCTTTGGTAGATGTTAACAGCTACCAAAGCACTCCTGAAAGAAACCTAAAAACGTGCCTTGAACTTAAAAGTCCACCAAAATGTTTTATTTTCTGACTGTACTCTAGGTATCTTAAAAGTAAATTCAATAGAATTAGTACAAGCTCTAGTGGGAGGACACTTACCACTTTTTGTTGTGAAAGTACAGGTCCTGGGTCGTATTTTTATTAGGAATGTCGGCAACGGTTATCCAATTGCGAAGTAATAAGCAAGATTACTTTTTATTTGTCAGATAACTTGTTTGAGGCTGGTTAAGTACGAACGAGCTGGGCTCTTGCTGGTTCCGAAGATAATGGTGTAAATGCCAAAGACGGATTGCAAAACTTATGCCACTTCGACTTATCTATCGAATAAACGTAATTAGGTACACTTACATTTTAGGTATTAATTAAGAGCTGTCAAAATTTGTAAGGGTACTTGGTATCGAAAAATAAATATAAATTTTAGACCCATAATTTTAAAAAGTACCTAATCTATCAAAAACTCTTCCGAGTACCCTACATAACGAACGAAACGATGGTGCGCGCGTATTATTATATAACTGATAAATAAAATTCTCGTGTCACAGTGTTAGTTACCATACTCCTCCGACACGGCTTGACCGATTTTTATGAAATTTTATATGCATAGTCAGTAGGTCTGGGAAGCTACTATCTATTTTTTATACCCTTAAGTGACAAGGGTTATCCCCCCTAACGTAAAGGTGAAAAATATGCGGTACGAAGTTCGCTGGGACAGCTTGCTATTATATAATATTTAATAATACAATGAAGTAGGTATACCTACAGAATCTAAAAATGGCCGGCCAAATGTAGGTTCATCTTTACATCTCTTAGAAATACCTACAAGTATGATTTCAGTGTTTTATCAAATCTGATCGCTTAAATAAGCAAAAAAATTACACACTAAACGTCAGAGTATTCTTTCGTATCTCCTCTGGGAACGTAACAATATTATTTGCTTCATAAAACTAACGATATTGTTTTCCATTTAGGCAACGGATCTCCAAAACTCCTAAAGCCGAGCCTCAGGCGGCTTAAATTGCAAATGTTTTCGGAAGTACTAAAGTTTGTATTTACCAACTTAAAAAGATTGATCGTTATATAATATTGTACCTAGTTTGCCTGATGTCGCCGCGGGAGTAATTTCGACGTCGAGGAAATAGACTGTTTAAAAATGTGACGCCGTTTTATTGGAATATTGAATAGTCGTTCGGAGTCCGGAAATTCTGATAATAAACGCAGCGACTAGGGAAATGTTGATGTTATTTAAATTTACTGTGTTTTTTGAACCGGAGTAATATTTAGCTGTTGGATTTATTTTGTAAGGCTTCTGATGGGTCGTAATAATAGAGTTATTGTAGTCAAGATTATAAAAATAAATAATGCAAGGTGTTTTTAGGGTTGGTACGAAGGCAAAGTTATGAGCAGTGATGTTGACGGATATTTCATACTTTTTTTTGCGCAGCGCCTCGCCTTAGAAATTTATATTTAGGTCGCGACTTCGATTCCCAGTCGTGCCCACACATCTTTGTTTAAATTGTTTCATCTCCGCTGCTCAATATCGGTGAAGGAAAACATCGTGACGAAACCGGCATGTCTAAGAACTAATCATTCGAGGACATGTGACATCCATCAACCCGCAATTGGCCGGCGTGTGTGGATTAAGGCATAAAGTCTCACAACTCGTAAGATAGTCGAGAGAAGACTCGTGCCAAGCAGTGGGACACCATAAAAAGGAAGAGGTTTTTATAAGCGTTCGCCTTTAGTCTTATGGGCTCGCGGGTTAAAATCCCACGCAGCCAGACCATAAAATTCAGAATTTTCTAATTTCTTAGCGCTAGTCCGGAGCCTGATGGTTGGTGGTGTGATACCCCAGTGCCTCAGAGAGTACGTAAAGCCATCGGTCCTGCGCCCTATCTTTCACCGATCGTGTCGGTTATTCCATCCGGACTCTGAGAGAAAAGGGAATAGAGAGTGCAAAGCACATTGTGTTTGCGCACACACCTCGTGCACTCTAATATTTCCTGTGTACCTCGATAGTCAGCTTAGACTGGCCGCCGTAGCTGTAATATGGCTAGGATTCGTGTTATTATTATACTAACTGTCCCACCCCACCTACTTCGTACCGCGTATTTCCCACCTTTCAAACCTTCCTTAAAATTGTTTCAATACTAATATCGCTGTTAAAAATAGTGGAACCCACCTATATTTTTAATAAAGAGTAAAGAGGTGAAAATTTTAGGTTGTATGTATTTTTACTTTAATACCGCAATTGAATGATTTTTTAACACCACACCATAAAAAATAAAAATAAAAAAATTATCCGAATAATAAAATAAAAGAAATTGGGTGGACCACCCTTATCACTTAGGCGCTTAGAAAATTTAACCAGAAACTGGTATTGCGCGTGTTATATTAATTTAATGTTTGGTAGGTACGTTGTATTATTGTTAAGGTAATTTTTCGAGAAGGGTTTTTGAGACATCTAAAACTTACCAAAATAACGTTATTAAGGTAAGTTTTAGATGATTCATAAACACTTCTCAAAAAAGTACTTAATGAACAATACAACGTACTAAACATTAAATTAACTTAACACGCGCATTCCCCTCTGTCGAGGTACATGAAAAATTTGTATGCATAAACTGTTCATGTTTTGTATTTGTGTGTAGCTTTTATTTACGTGTGCATTTGTAAAGACGCTTCAACTTTTACATGTGTGCTGTACGTGGTTACCTCCCCTCCCCCAAAAACTGGCAGAAACAATTTAGCATTAGAAGTTACGTATAACACATCTCCCATGTTAAAATGCTCTAAGCTTAGGCGTATGAAAAATAGATTACAACCGATTCTCAGACCTACCGAATATAAGTTTCAGAGGAGTTTGGTTACAAACACGATTTTATTTGATATTAGTTAAACACAAAATCAATGGTTATTCATAAAAGCCAAATAATATAAATTCTCGGTAATGGTCACATGAAAATAGACAAATTTAAGAAACTTTATCGATTATCTCCACTTGAACTCGCCAACTAAAAATCACGGCTGCACTAAAACTAAATTTACGTCCCGTTAACGTCTCACAAATCAAAATCTGCTTTACGTTTCGTGTATCAAAGTGCGATGTTACGTTGAACAAATATATTGACGCAGAAGGATCACTCTATCTATACTCACAGGATCACAGTCTCACAGGATCAAACTGTAGCTGATTATACCCATTTATTTGAAATCCACAAGGAATAGATTAGCTGACAATAGTTTAAAAGTTAAAAATAATTTAAAGGTTAATAAATATGGTATCATATTTAACATCAGTATTGGCCAATAAAATAATATTTATTTCTTAAAAAAAAATCTTGCCAAGTGACGAATGACAAGCGTTCCTTGTTGTTACAATTTTTGTTAAATGTGTAGAGCTAGACTTCTGAAAATATATATTGTCTTATTGGTTATATTTTACGACGCAGACGTTACCCGGCAGAGGAGTGAAGTCGGTTTTACGACGGACATTGTGCCTCGGACCTTATGACACCAACTAAACGATGGCTATGAGATGGTTCAGTTGTGACAAATATTGGATAGTTTCCACGAATAGGTACTTTATAGGTAGTTGAAATAAAAAATAAATTCCACAGTAAAGTATAATTTTTTTACGCGTTCATTAAGCTTACTTCACTCGAAAATAGCTCTATTGGGTTTTATTTTTTTATGTTTATTTTATCTGATTATTTCAATGATCATCACTAGAAAAGTGTTCCAGCATTTATTCACAGCTACACATCTAGTATAAGCTGATCTTACATTGTATAGGATTTCCGTAATACGAGGGATCAGCTTATACTGAAAATTTTTGACTTGATGTGAAGCCGTGTGTACATTTATGTAGGTAATACCTAACTGTAATCAATGTAGTAGCTTAGCATGTAAGCCACAAAGTCATTAATTACAGATGCCGCATTAAAGTCACCCTAAAATTTTGTTGTTTTAGTAAAACTTTTTCATGTAATCTGACTGTACTAAACGTAATAATCTGATAGTGTCAGAATTGTTAATGAAAAAATATACGGAAATTAAATTGTGTGAAATCGGATACTGTCTCCGAGTATATTGTGTCCGAATCGTCAGCAAGCCGATATTGAAAAAGGTTTTGTAATAATAGTAATAATATCTTTTGCTTGCGACATTGTCCCCCGAGACACAAGAAGTTACAAGGAAACATGTTTACGGGATAAAAAGTCCAATATGTTAATCTAGGTGCAATATTGATCCAAATGTCGGTGGCGTGATAGGTAAGAGGTTTGCTTGTTTTTCACGCTGCAGGTTGAGGGTTCGATTCCCACCTGAGACAAACATTTGTTTAAATATGTCTGAGTGTAATTATCTATATTTATGTACCTATATATTTACAAAAGAAAAGTATTATATGTAGTACATTACCAGTTATCTGGTTTTCATAGTACAAGCTCTGCTTAGTTTGGGATCAGATGGCCGTGTTTGTTAATGTTCCACTATATTATTATTATTAAATCTGTTACTCCGTTTTCCGTAAAATACATCAACAAACACAGAATGTTCTAGAAATCTTAACAGTATCTACCCTCTCAATTAATTCCTAATAGTACGAACTACGTAAAAGTATCACTCGTAGTAGACCTACATACAAACATGACAATATCATGTTATCATCAACATTGTAACATGAAGACAGGAAGAAACAATGTACTTCCGCATCCAAAATTAGATTTTTAGTTGTACTCCGTACAATACAGCTTTATGTCACTTAAGGGACAGGAAATTTCATAAACAAGCACAAGTTGACATAGCGACAGTATTTGAAATGTTTCTATCGTCTAAATGAGAAATGAGAGTCAAAAGTTCATCAGTTAATATCAACTTTTGCGTTGCTTTTGATAGAGATGAGCCCATTCGGTGTTCCGAATCGTCTTTTAAACTTGTACTATTTGTTCCAATTCTTACGCAGTCAATTGTTTGTTGTTCAGAAACTAATATAATATCACATTTGTTTCATGTTTTGTTTATATTTTTCTTGTCTATCTATGGTACCTTTTTTTAGATTAAAGTACCTACTTATCTAACATTCCAATGATTGATACACAATGGCGTGTATAGAAAATGTAGTAAATACATTATTTGTACAGTATAGTACAGTTTTAAGTCACTTACGTGCCAAAAAATATCATAAACAAGTTCAAGTAGATACAGCGACTGTATTAGGATTGTTTCTTTCGTCTAAATGAGAAATGAGAGTCAAAAGTTTGCCAGTTAATATCAACTTCTGCGTTACTTTTGATAGAGATGAGCCCATTCGGTGTTCCGAATTGTCTTTTGAACTTGTACTGTTTGTTCCAATTTATGTACAGCCAATAATTGTTTGTCATTGTGAATCTAGGTCACTATTTCCACTATATTTTATATTTTGTGTATACTTTTCTTGTTACCTGTAATTTATATTTCATACCTTAAATATTTCATATATCTTAGTCTGTTGGATATTCATTGTTTTATAAGGTACCTACATAGATATATACAGTGCCACGTTTTAGTTCAGAAAGGATGTAAATACAAATGCTTTGTACAAAAAAAAATAAAAGCTGATTAATAACTTGAAAAATAATATAATAATAAATAAATAAATAAATATTCTGGGACAATAACACACACGGTCATTTGGTCCCAAGCTAAGCAGAGCTTGTGTTATGGAAACCAGATAACTGTTATATACTATACATATAATATAGGTATAGATAGAATACAAAAACTCGTATCTCTGTGATGAGTGTCAGTTCTTTAGGAAACTTGTAAGAATGAGTATAAGACAAGTTTTTCAAGAACACACCACTAGTGTCGCTCTAGTACATTTCTTACAACTATGTACTACTAAATTCCGCCCACGGCTTCGCCTGCGTGGTATTTATTGGGATAAAAAGTAGCCTATGTATTAATCTAGACAGTAATCTATCTTTGTGCTAAATTTCATCCAATTCCGTCCAGTAGTATTTGCGTGAAAGAGTAACAAACATTCATACATTCTTACAAACTTTCTCGTTTCTATTATTAGTAGGATAATATTATAAAGCTGAATAGTTTGTTTGTTTGACTGAACTCGCTTATCTCAGGAACTACTGGTCCGATTATAAAATGTTTATAGTGTTCGACGCTATTTATTATGGAAGGTTATTTATTATGGAACTACTTTTTATCCATAGCTGGGCAATATAAAAAATGGAGATTACACGAGCACGGATGGCGCCGCGGCCGAAAAGCTAGAATCTTTATATAAATGACATGACACGCTCACGGTGGAATTCGTCATTATAACGAAAAATCTCACACTCAGAATATTGGGGTTTAAATTAACTCATCGGTGTTGACGTTAGCATCGTACCTAAATACTTGATGAAAACGATGTCTAAAAGTAAAAGGTTACCGTTTGATTCACAGTAACCTGGCAAATACAGAAGTATTAAACTAAACAAAAAGAAATACAGAGGACGTCCTTAGAGGAGTAGGAATCTATATCTAAAACTGTAATTTAAAACAAAGTCACTTAAATAAATAAAACAATCAAGTCATTTAATTAGATAAAAATATAATTAAAAATCGAGAGCCTCCTTCAATTACGAAATTAACGCTTGGCAAAACATAGATCATTAGTAAAAATTAAACGCTTTTAAAATAAAATTGTAATTACAATTTTGATTTTCCAACCTTATTCTCACGTTCACGGGTTAAATCCAATTAATTTAGAACACTCTTAAAACATTTAAGATACATATATTAAAGGGAAATTTTTCCTTGGCTGCTTCTCTTAATTATTGTTTACGAAAATGAAACACGTAATTAAGTTTTGTAATTAGGACGGTATAAGCGCGCTTCCTTTGCTTGGAGCAGTAAGAACACACTTGAGAATGTAAGTACTGAATATAAGTTGATGAACAGATTCAATATTACAAAATGTTCTTATATATAAATTTCTTATGTCGCGATGTTTGTGACCAAACTCCTCCGGAACGGCTTGACTTATTTTTCATACACCTGTGTTAAGGGTGGTCAACCCCAAAAGTTTATATTAATTTTTGATTTTTTTTTTTATGGTATTTAAACATACAATATATTACCTATAGAACCTTCAATTTTCACTTCTCTACCACCTACACCTATTTTTAATAGCGATATTAGTAAATTAATAATTTTTAACTCTGGTCGATAACTGATTGATAAGTTATCCCCGCCAGGCGTCTACCGGTGTCACCTTTCTTTCACCCAATAAACAACACGGAGTAGGAATGAGACTGAAGCCGGTCTGTCTCTCTCTCTCCTAGAGTGTGTTAATTTTTTTTTGTCTGATACCGATCTCTACCCGGACGAAGCTAGGGCGGGATGCTAGTCATAACAATAACAGATTCCATAAATAAATGTCGCGACGAGAGGAGAGAATAATCTTGTCATAATTGGTTTGCAATGAATAGTCACACGAGACTTATTTGTAAACTCTTTCAGTGTTAACACGTTTTGTTAAATCGACCAAGTTTCATCGAAATCTGTCCTGTAATTTTAGCGTAAAATAGTAACAAACATCCATTCCATCCACACATACAAACTTTCGCATTTATAATATTAGTAAAAAGAACTAAAGGCTCACATTACATTTTAGTTAGCCTTTAGATGTGTTATAAGTTTTTTCAATAGGTCTGATAGCCTTTGACTATTTACTAGTTAGACTATTTACTTTTGAGGAATCCATTTCTACGCAGTAGTAGTTAGAAGTGAGGCTGTACTGAACTCACTCCTGTGTTGAAGTAATATGCCAGGAACAAGCTATTGTGGAATTATGCGCTTAGAGCGGTAATGCGTGGTCCGAGTGCCGTTTCGTGGAACCTTTCAGTTGGAAGTGGTATTGCGGCTATGTCCCTTTAGGCTTTGTGCTAAGGTCCTGAGCGACCAGTGTCGAGAATTTAACCCATTTGGGGAACAAGAGTAAACTGGTAAAAACTATAACGAATTATTATTATTGGACAAAAAGCTATGGACCAAGATTTCTCATAGAGAGAAAATATTATTCCTTTAATGAATCCGGCAATATCATTTTGCGAGATAGGAAACTACATTATTTATTACTCCCCTCTCGTTTTCCTTATAGTTCTTTGAAGTCGTATTATTAAAACAACTTTACCAAGTAGCGACTGCAGTTTTACTTAACATGTCGGCTAAAAGATGGTGTTAACATCGTTAAATAAAATTTCTCATTACGACTTTCACTGTCATTTATCGCAAGAGAATGTCAACCGAAATTATTATAGGTTTAACTATAAGTCACTTAATTTTAATTATATTCCAGACATGACAATTCTAATATACGAATTTCAGGCGTGTAAATGATCAATTTACGGCATACGGCAGCGATTTCCAAGACATTTGTGTTATGTTAACATTCAAAAGTAAAAACTAAGATTCGACGGCCCGTTATTTACCCTTTTAATAAAATATGGCATTTTTCATAATGACATGAGGCAACCCAAATAAAGACTTAGAACATCACTGCGTGATTTTTATCTCCGTTACAGTTTTAGTCGGATCATTTTTAATTTGAAGCTATTAATTTTCAGATATTGAGAGCACACAAAACCGCATAAAAAGAAAAAAACTGATCATACCGTCCCGTTTCACGTTACTCGGTAATCTCCCAAGATTGGGGTCGAAACAGCACTTAATTTATAACGGCGAAACATTAACGATAATGCTCGGACGATGCTCATAAAAAATACTTAATAGCAGCACCGAGGCGTTCGTAATTAACTCAAATTAACAGTTTGCAGTTATCCTGTATAGAAGATCTACTGTAAAACGGTTTTCTTTCGTTCGGGTGACTGTAAGACATGGAAACTTTACAAATCCTAGTTTAATTAGTTGTTGTATAGAATTATGTAATTAATATTTAATTCTAGTCATTCGGCATGTCAAGGAAACAATCATTCAAGGAAATATGACTTTAAGGATTAAAGCCTAAACTTTCTTTACTTGTAAGATAATTGGGGGGAGACCCATGCCCGGCAGTGGGACAGCGAAAAGAATGAAGTGAATTCTAATTGACCGATACCAACAAGAAGAGTTATGAGAATAAATCTTTGAAGTAGGTATTTTAGCTACTATTCTGTTTAAGTAAGTTTCCTTAGACAATACATGACTTAGATAATTTCAATAAAAGATTCTACCGTAATCGCCCGAACGAACAAAATACGTACATAGTAGGGTTTTGCACTGTAGTTAATAACTTTATCGTTCAATAATAACTGAGCACAAGTAAAAAGCTTAATGCGTGTATAAAGAGCGTCTTTAGCGTCTAACAGGCCGCGGTATTCAAATTTGCTGAGGAAACTCAATTAAAATTTAACATTTTGTTGGCTTTAATTGCAGCCACATTTGAATCCCAGTATATCTGTTGAAATTATACGGTTTTTACTGAAAACACGTGCAAAATGTTCTGTCAAAATACGTATACGTAACTTTGATATGCAGTGGGTATATTCGTTAGAAGTTGTCTATAGTAGTGTTAAGTACATAATGTTAACAATAAAATTTTCGAAGTATTTGGGTGTAAATTATTGTACCTGTTTTCTTGATTTCAGAGAAGACTTGTGTCCTGCAGTGGAATACTAAAAGTTGTTTCTTAGGTACTCACTAACTAATAAAAAAAACAAACCGGTCAAGTGCGAGTCGGACTCGCGCACCGAGGGTTCCGTACAAACCTGCAAGGTTTACAAAGTTCGTTCATTACGACAATCGAGTCATAACTATGGTATTTTTATTATATTTTGTATATTATATTATAAATATATATTTTGTAATTTAACTAAAAATTTAAGGTTTTCGGAATTATTCCTTTATGTGTGCTATAAAACGTTGCTTCATGCCAAATTTCAAGATTCTAGGTCGACTGGAAGTACCCTTTAGGTTTTGATTCCCTTGCGAGTACTTGCGAGTTTCAAAATATGCAGGTTAAATTGCTGTTTCTTTTGATTGCGTTGACATAGAAGTTTGATTTTGTTACAGCTTAAAGGTATTATAGACCTGAGTATTTGGTATGAATTTCAATTTAATACCTCTACGCGTTTATGAGGAAATGGGTAGTAAGTTTAAAATTATTAAAAAAATATATATTATGTGATGTAACTAAAAATTTATGGTTTTCGTAATTTTTCCTTTATCTATGCTATAAGACGTTGCTTCGTACCAAATTTCAAGATTCTGAGTTCACGGGAAGCGCCCTGTAGGTTTTGATTCCCTTGCAAGTGTCGAAAATTTGCGGCATAAACGGCTGTATCTTTTGATTGCGTTGGCTTAGAAGTTTGATTTTTTCACAGCTTCAAGGGACAGTAGACTTGAGTAATTGATATAAATTTCAGCTTCATACCTCCACGCGTTCCTGAGAAAAAGGGTCTTGACAGACGGACGGACAGACGGACAACAAAGTGATCCTATAAGGGTTCCGTTTTTTCCTTTTGAGGTACGGAACCCTAATTAAGTAACAATCCTCACGTAACTCAGAGTTGGCCGCGGGTCTTAAGAGAGCAACAGAGAGAGAAAGAGAGAGAAAGAATTTAGACCTTATCCCACACGCGCTGATCAATCCTAGCTAGAAACTAGACTCGTATCTTGGTATCCGGATCCCGATTTTTGCGCTTTAGACATTTATCTCGAAAGAGATATACCTATATTTAAAAAAATGGCGAATGACCATTATCCACCGACTTCTCATTGCATATCATCCGTTGAACAGCAGACTTATAACGACATTAAACGTAACGAAAATTAGTTTTTAATCGTCATTCGCCATTTTACATATATCGAGTTCGTTTAGAACGGTTGCAGATGCGCGGAGTACAGTTAGTTCGAATACCTAGTGGACACCCAGCTTTAGAATCTATTCCTATTTATTTCGTACTATCGAACCTTAAGGGTGGTACGTAAATAATTCATTGAGTACCCGCATTTGTTACCATGATAGTGGACCCTGTGGTGAGCAAAAAGGCATATATACTTATGTGTAGGATTTTAGTAGTTACGAGCTTTTTCTGTGGTGAATCTTGTATTGAGATTAAATTTAACTGATCTAAATACTTATAAGCAGCGGTGGCGCAGCGGTACGGGCCTTACCTTAGAAAAATAAGGTCACGGGTTCGAATCCTGGTCGTGCCCACACATCTTTGTGTGAATTGTTTCGACTCTGCTGCTCATTATCGGCGAAGAAAAACATCGTGAGGAAACCAGAATGTCTAAGAACTAATCATTCGAGGACATGTGACATCCACCAACCCGCACTTGGCCAGCGTGTGTGGATACAGGCCTAAACTCTCTCAAAGATAGTTGAAAGAAGACCCTTGCCCAGCTGTGAGCCACTATAAAGGGTTGAAGTGAAATACTTATAAATAAGAATTATTAATTATTTTGTTGTTTAGAAATTACAAAATAGTCCAGAGTTTCGCGGAATGAATTACTAGATCGTTTTGTATTATTTTTGTTTTATAAGTTTTCACTGAAGTTTTTATATAATTTATTACTACTAACATTTTTGCTGTGTGTAGAGTAATATATTACCACCTTCACACCTTATTTCCACTAATGTAATCTTTCGCTTCTCAACAGATGAATAAAAAAAATTATAAACTTCTGCTTTATATTTTGTATGAACGGACGTGTTATTATAAATTATTACTTCAAATTTAAAACCGCAAACTGTAAATTTTCCTAAATAAATAAAAATATTGGCAATAATAGGGACTTTTTTGAGATGGGACTCAACCCACCCCTGCAATCTTGCCCCTTCATCTCCTACAAGAGATGAAGGGGCGATCCTGGTTTACAAGTCAGAATTGACAGCAACGCCGTGAAAAGACTCGGGATTTGAACCCGGTCAATCCATAAAAAGTTACAGGGACTAGTGGACTACCGGTAGAAGTGAAGACTGTGAACTCACAAGTATTCACCCATCCTAAAAGAATCTAACGCGTAAAGCACACGGCCGCTGCCCATGCGCAATTCATGAGCATATTGGTGACGCGAAACCATAAGATTTTTCCCTAAGAAAAAGTGCCCAACGCAGCTAAAGAAGATTTCTCTTCAATAATTACTGATTATACCTACTTATATTTTTCTTTTTTTAATATGGCTTGTTGTTGTAACAAATTAGTAATTTGAACTATCTTGGATTTAGCTTGTTTAATATAAATAATTTAGTGAAAATTTACGTTTCGTCTAATATTATAATATCTTGATACACCCATTGAAATACATAATTCAAAATTAAATTAAATTTCTATGTAAATTGAAATTAATTGATTTCTGTTTTTTATTAGCTGCCAGTAGCAACGCCCGCAACCGATACACAAAAACTTTTTAGTTAAATCTATCTTCTGTAGGAGTATAATTCTACTTCACTAACCTTTACTTGTACCGTCGGGCCCTCGCAGTATGGAGCACTCTTCTATTGTACCGTACGGTGTGAATAGTTGGCGGACATCCTCCTCGCTCTGTTGTTTGCTGAGCATACCAACGAATAGCTTCCGATCTGTGAAGGGAGATATAATTAGTATGTAATTTTGTTTAAACACTTTATTGATGTTATATTGGACAAGGGCTATAAGATTCTAATTTATCAACAGTGTTAATTTTACTTTTTAATTCGAAAAACAAACAGACCTCAGAACTTGATGCCTCTTTGGTTCATTTAGAAAAACAAATCGATCCAGTTTTTAAATTTTCGGTGGAGTTTTTCTCCTATTTTTGAGTCCTATTTTAAATTGTTGCTACACGGTGCTACGAACGCTACACAGTGTTACAATGCTTAGGTACACTAATCACCACACTAGCAACGTAGCGCAAACACTGAGCCACACCACAATAAGCCTAGCAGTGGTGGAGCGGCGGGCTTGACCTTTAAGTGCCAATAAAAAGTTACAAATGTTTTTTTAATTAACTTCTGGCCTTTGTGTTGGGTGCTAGTACATAATATAAAGATTACCTCATAGTAAAGATTTATTTATATCCAAAGGCTCATTTTACAGGCGCTGATACAGAATAATCCAGCTGTTTAATTTTATCTTAAATATTTCAGTCGTACAAGTGACTTTTAATTTTACTTGGACTGAGAACTACTATGCACTGTTAAGTGGCTTCAGAATCTGAGGCCTTTAGTTTTGTTTGTGATATTATACTACTAGAAGTAGGAAGGCTATACTAATATGTAGTAATATTTATTATTTGTGGCAATTTGCAATTTACGGCGCGCGTACACAACGCCGCTGTTAAGCTGGATATAGTGTTACGTTTGCATCAGCATACATCCACCCATCGCATATGAAAAAAATCATTTGTGTTAAATTCATAGACTTATATTTACGCACAGATGACCAAAGTATGAGAGCACATACTAAATTATAGAAATTTTGGTAAACAGAAATTCAATACCGATGTGACGTGTTTTTGAAGGTCAAGTTCTCAAACCGGCACACGCTAAATGTTTTTTTACAACTATGCCATATAATAAAAAAACAAGCAAAAGTGATAAGTCAAATTTGGTTACGCGTTACGAGTGACGCTAAGAGTCTATGAAAAAACCAAGAGCCGTTGGTTGTCAGTGATATGTTGCTAAATGTGATAAATATATTGTCACCGATCGAAATCAGCGTAACACTATTTCCAGCCAATATGGCACCAAGGTCGTCACCGCTAGCACCAATAGTACCTATTAATTTCGGTAAAATCAACTTATTGTTACTATTATTTATTACTTATTTGTTGTTTTTCTATAATAAGTTGTTTTTCTTAAAAATTAACCAGTAGGGTAAACCAATGTAAATACGCACACCATTTAAATTAAATTAAACTTTGAATAAATAATGCATTATTTTAAATTTAGAATAGAGTTGTGACATAGTAGTTGTTTATGTGCGTATTCGCATTTTTGTAGCGCTGTGCGCGCGCGCTCTAGTTGCTACTGTTGTCAATGTTAAGTCAAGAAGAAACAACCTATACAGTGTTGGAAATATTTGAATTGCATCGACAAATTAATTATTTACTAGACAGATTAAACATATTTGTATCTAAAATGTAAAAGAATTCAGCAAGTTATTGAATACATGGAGATCAATTTTATCTTAGACTTTTAATTATTACATTTAAATATTTGAATATTTGAGACATAAACTATTGTTGAAGTTTATGTCGCAAATATTAAAAAAATTGTAATATAACAACATAGCTACGATTGCCATCAACATTAATTTTACGATGCATGTACACAACAAGGACAAAGTCTCCCAAACAGCGCCTTAAAGGGTGAGAGTGAACCGCCGCCCCTAAAAGCCACAATCACCTCAGCCTGATTACATCACCACAGTCCACAATTGAACAACAACAGCTCGCTATGATAACACATAACACACAGTTTTAGTTAATCAAATACAACGAACAAAATCCAAATTCAGGTCAACACAAAAATTAGCACATTACACTAAAACGTTGCAGTGAAATCAAGAGGGTTCCGTAGAATTAGATAGATATCACAAATTAGGGACTACGGAACCCTCGATCTTTTGTTACTCTTCAAGACTTCTGTGTGAGCTAAGCATAACGCGAACCCAATTGTTTTTTTTTAAAGACGCTTCAATTTTGGGCGTAACAGGCTCTTTACAGAAATCGACGGTCGTAGGTAACTTTTCATTCAAAAAATTAATAACATAAGTACATAAAACCACACTAATTACGCATCGAAATGAACGAAAACAAAAATAAAAATAGTCTTTACAGCACGACGATAACTAAAGGTGCAGAGTGAGTTTTATTGATCAACGTCTAATCTTTGAATAATATCGAGTTCGCCTTGAAAAAGTTCATACATACCTATTTTCAATACAGGAAAACATTTTAAGCAGTGCGAATATTTTAAGAAAATAAACGTAAAGAAATTTTATTAAACACGTATTTTTTATTTTATGTCTTAGTACTAAAAATTAAGTAATTGCAAACAAAAGATGTTTACCATAATAATGATTGAATGGGCGCTCGCTAAGTTCACTGACCGCTAATTTTACGCCTCGCGCTTTCATTGACATTATTATAATAGATCGTTCATAATTTGCTGATTTTGTCGAATAAAATAAATTAAATAAAACGCATTGAACCAATAAAAT
The DNA here is from genome assembly GCA_936450015.1 of Meganola albula. NCBI lineage: Eukaryota > Metazoa > Arthropoda > Insecta > Lepidoptera > Nolidae > Meganola > Meganola albula. Next base: position 12,186,783 of record OW388146.1, on the reverse strand, counting down.
GTGTTCTATTACTGATACATCACCAAAAAAACATTTTTTTTTGCACTGATTAAAAAGCTTTCTTGTTTGTTAACTAGATACTTGCAAAAATCTATAAACATATTTTATTATTATAAAATTTAATTAACGAATACGTGAAAATATTTAAATTCGAAACGTTACTCCTTGTTCGTTAAGTTTGTATTCGAAATAATTTAAAAAGGGAATCAACTAAAGAAAATCATCACTATGCAAGGCGTTCTCGAAGAGATTGGACGTGGATGAGACTCACTGCGCGCGCTATTTGACAGACAGTGACAACAGTACAGCCTAGGGCACGCACAACAAACGCTACCTGAGTCCTCCTACGCGCGCCGCCTCCCTTCGCCCCCTGGAACACAAAAACATGCTACACACGCGTCCACCGCTCCATATAAAACTCACTGTTATGTAATAAATCAAAACCTTAATCAAGACTGTATATAACACATAGTCGCTTATTATACAATATGAAGTTACAATTAGTTACACAATTGCTACTAAAGGGATATTTACTCATAGTGAATGCTTATTCTAAAGATATGTTTCTTTAATATTTTTAAAATCATTAAATTATTCAGTCTTGCAATTCAGAAGCTCGGAAAATCTTACAAATTTTATTGTATTAATTTTTTTTTTGTAATGTTTTCATAATTATTTTATGTTTATATACACAGAACTAGCCAGAAAGTAAATTGTAAACTTAACTCTACATTATGAACAGTTTCTAATATTTGAATTGCATAAACAAAGTATACCAAAAAGTATACAAAGCTATTTAGATAGTTGAGAGGAGACCCACGCCCAGTAATAGGAGACTAAAAGTACCTACTTTACACTTCCACTTTACTTTTACAAGGTTTTATTGAAACAAAAATTAAATTACAGCAATACTCTTACAATGTATTAAATCTCTATACATTTTTGTCATGTGGTAGCAGGTAAACAAACTAATAATTGCAATTTTGTTGGTCTCTAATTGCCAATCGTTTCCAGCTGAAATATTTCCAACTTTACACTTTCAAACAAACGTAAATAACAAATTACAAACTCAGCGAGCAGGTACAAAACTAAAAGTAAATCCAGGGACACACGAGTATAGCAAACGGTAGAGTTAACTAAGTGCTAAGTGTGCCTACAACGAGGGCGTAAGAATATCATGAAATAAATGTATTATAGAAACACGTCACTAGAGACAGTAATTTTTTCTCATACAAAATGAGATTCTCACACGCTCGTGACTAATGCGTTAAGTTTAAATCACAACTCACACTTGGCACTTAGACTAAAGAGGATTTTTATCATACCAACCAACCTCTACCATAATTTTATTATGAAAGTTAAATATTCATTCTTAAATTGATTTATGTTTATAAAAAAGCAAGATTTTGTAATACCACAAATTGTGTTTTCAGGTTGTTAAAACTATTAACGGCGTCATCGGAAAGTAACAAGGTGATCAGTTTAGTAGTAAATTAAAAAAAATGTCTGAGCGTACGTAGCGTTAAATATTGATTTATAAAAACTGATTTAAGTGTCTTAGAAGCAATAAAAAGTACTTGAATTTTTTTAAGTTGGAATAACATTTTTTATTACGTAGATTTTACTTACCTACATAATTAATTAAAAAGACAAAAGAAATGCTTATTTTAATATACTTTTTTACTACTAGCTGCTTCCCAATTGATAGCAATTGCTTGTCACGTCTTAAGAATAGTAGTATCCAACTAGCTAGCCAGTCCACTGTGCCCGTGTGACTCGAGCTTTAGCTACGCGACACACGTAGCCGCCCTATGTTCTCGAATATTAGACCAGCCCGGTTTGGTCCGGTCATTAAATTCAGATTTAGAGAGCCCAGTCGGATATCTCCGGCGTGCGACTCTACTAATGACCACCTAAATTGAGATAATTTAACACAGCACTTGATAATAAGGCTCCATGAGTATGATGTGTAGGGGGATTTAAATAGGTTAGTGTAGATTGGTAGGTAGTAGGTAGGTACTTAGTTTTAAACTAAACTAATGTTGTGAGTGTGTCATCACCGCTGTTCAATATCGGTGAAGAAAAATATCATGAGGAAACCGGCATCTCTAAGAACTAATCATTCGATGACATGTGACATCCACCAAGCCGCAAAAAAACCCACAAAGGCGGCAAAAGCGTGCTTATAAGTGTGACAAGCCTGCTTGGTTTCTATAATCATTGATAAGTCATTAGTTAGAGAAGCCTTGCGTTATCATTTACTACTAACGAGTCGCCTCATAGTGTATCACAAGTTTTTTTTTTATATGAAAAGTTTTGGCTTACGGTTGGTAAAAAATATTACTGTTCGTTATAGGAACTATTACTAAAAATCACGTAATATAATGTCTCGATTTACTTAGTTTTTATTTGCTAACAATTACGAAATTACTAAATTATTCAATTTACTACTACAGTTCATTTTAAACGTAAATCTCTTTAAACATAATTCACAAATTTAATCGTATCAAAATCTTTTGTGTCTTATTTAAAAAGAGATAAATCCTAATTTAAATTTACAAGTTTCATAAATCCTTTTACGAAATTGCCGTGCACCTTGGCCGAAACCCGAAATAAATCTTTCGCCGTAATCCCGAAATTAATTTGAAAATATATTCATATGTCTCTGTGGATTAAGTGAGCATAAGTTTGTGAAGTTAGGTCAAAAGGTGCTTCACACAAGATGGCGGCACTTTGTGTATGCAAAAGACATTAGGATAATTACAGACCGAATAGGTACTAGACAAATTTTTCAGGCATGTATGTTATTCGACGACCTCGGTAGTCGAGCGGTGTAAGCCTTCCGACAGCAAGGATTTGTTTCGTTGTCTAATTGGTTGAGGTACTCTCCTCCGTGCTTCGGAGAGCACGTTAAGCCGTTGGTTTCGGTTGTTATTTAACACATCAATGACAATCGTTAAATGTAGCCAGAAGCCAATATAATCTGACATCTGGTCTAACCATCTCGTCTACTAGTTCTCTACAGGTTTCGAGGTCTGACGGCAGTCGCACGTATAATTTTGGTAGCTCGCCACATTAGGTTAGACTAGGAGCCAACCCCAATAGAAATGGGAAGAATAATAAAATACATAATTAAATAAAATTAGTATTCTTGATAATTTTTATTGCTTCTTCAATAAAATAGCTGACTTGACTGATGGTACCGGTTTCATTTAGGTACTACAGTGGCTAATATTTATACACAACCCACGTAATATTCAATGTAGGATTTATCTAACCTAGCACTGCTTTTACGAACAACTTGCGTAGCCGCCTACTCCTGGTGCCGTCTATCTCCGTAATTTATACACAAAAACGTTGCAAGGCGCACCTTTTTCGCATATTACCGCGTCAACAATCGATCATAACATATTGTTTGTTCGAGGTATAACGTTACCGGTGTAACGGGAATTTATGAGGGTTCTGTATTATTGATAGGTTTCATGCAACATTAGCGGCTTGATTGGTTATTGTGCTTTTCGTTTTCGGGAAACTTGTACAAAGGTGTACCTACTGTTTGACTACTGTTCTACTGCTAAGTGACTGATTGGAACGTGTGACTGTTTTGAATAAGTTTATTAATGGGTTGGTTCATTTACATTTTCAAATAGATAATTTAGTGCCGACTTGATATAACTGTTTCAAAACAAGATTATGTCTATACTAATCGTGTCCAGCCCCAATTCTCGCGCATTAGACATTTATCTTTAATTAGACATTTGTCAAACAAACTGGCGATTTCTTTTGTTTTTCAATGATATCCGCCATTTTTCCAATTTAGAAACAAATTGGGGTTGAAATTTAAATTTATGAACATGACTTCATATATATTTAAAAAAAATCAGGTTGTTTCTAAACCTATAACTAATATCTTTGAGCTGAGAACGTGTACCAAATCTTCACGGAGTGTGCCCGGAACCGGTCTCAGAGGGATCAAATGTTTATTAAGTCTCAGAATGCAGGAAAATGCAATAGTGCTCTGTATGCTAAGGTGGCCTTGGATGACAGATAGCGGATTAGTTTAAATTTGTTTTTTTTTGTATCACCTAACTATAATGTTTTTTTTGTTTCTTAAATAGTTTATTATGTCTACACATTAAGTTTGTTATGTATATATGAAAATGATGTAACCATTATCCTCTATTATATAAAGATAATAATATTTATAAGCCTCATAATTATAGGCTATTACGCCAGTGATATAAGGTCTTACTGCTACTAAATCCTGTAGGAAGGGCGTGCAACAACTAAATCTAAACAACTTAATCTACACTTGGTTCATTATATAAACCACCCAAAAGACGCCATAGTCTTACCTACTTACATTTAGGTCTTGACTTTCAACCCAAATTTGTTTCTTAATTGGCTGTAGGTAGCTTAAAACCGTTGAAGCGAAAATTTCAATGTTCCTTGATTCTATTAATTAGGCATGCTGTGCTCGCCCCATCGCGTCATCTTGAATAGCCAATTACATTGATAATTGGAGGTCGCGCAGGTGTCTTCGGGACAAAGGGGAGGTAGTATGACACAAGAAGTAAGAGTTGAGAGATTATTTTCTAAGTTAAACTTATTGGTGGACAATATAATGATTTGAAAGTGACACAAAGGACTGTCATAAACATGGATTGGGATTTTGTTAATGTCTACAATAAGTCTTCAACTTTCAGTATCTTATATCTTTAAATGAGCAATTCTTGTATATATATTTATAAATATATAATTGGAATCTCAGAATCGGCTCCAATGATTTTCATAAAATTTAGTACATAGGGTTTCGGGGGCGATAAATCGATCTAGCTAGGAATCATTTTTAGAAAATGTCATTTAAAAAAAAAATAACGAGCAAAGCTCGGTCATCCGGATATTGAAACATAAAACATTATAATATCGATTTTCTAAGGAAATTTATAGATGAAAATTAGTTTGTGTTAATAAAGATGTTTATTTACATACAATAACCGATTTTTGAGATTGATTGATTGAGATAATGTTGCCAATTAATATGATACCAATTATGAATATGTTTTTTCAAGTAAGTACGGCTATGCCCGAGTATGTCACGAGTGAATAGGTATTTACTGAGCAAGTGCGTCCCATCGTAGACTACATCACTGCTTCACATCAGACAAGTTGTGGTCAAGCGCAAGCCAAAAAAAAAATGTCGATTTTACATGGAATCACGTAGCAAAAAATAAAAATGTTTAGATTTTATTTTGATAGAAATGCATACTTGTTGATGTTTAGATAGGTACTTTAAATGTTTCAAAACGCTTCTGTTTGTTACTTGTAGACATTTTAGTGTGACGAATTCCGAGAGTTGATTCTATTTAGTTTATGAGAAAGTTAACTATGTATATAACCTGTTTACTGTATACCGTGCTGTTATTACGCGATAAAACAATACCCTTTAGTGTAGTATTCGTGTAGTTTTGATCTTGTTACATAAACCAATAACTTTAGGTAGTAACAATGTACAACGGCGTTGTTATGATAGCGATAGTCTGGATAGTTTAGTTACTTTATCGACCGTCCTATCGAAACGATTGACCCACGACGATACTATCGATAGGATCAATAGTATCGACGGCTTTCAATAGTATTACCTAATTTTTACTATCGATAGTATCGTGATACTATCGTGGCTTTGAAAATCAGTTACTCAATCGACAGTTCTAACGAAACTACCGACCCATGACGATACTATTGATAGGATCAATAGTATCGACAGCTTTCAATAGTATTATCTAATTTTCACTCTTGATAGTATCGTGATACTATAGTGGCCTTGAAAATCAGTTACTATATCGTCAGGCCTAACGGTACTATCGACCCATGACGATACTATTGATAGGATCAATAGTATCGATAGCTTTCAATAGTATTAACTAATTTTCACTATCGATAGTATTGCACAATTTAGATAGGACTATTCGCGCTATCGACTAATTTTTAAGGTCAAATATCGATAGCTTAACTATTACTATTGCAACAACGCTAATGTACCAAGTGGTCCATCTAAATGAATAACATGGATGACTGTATTGGTTTGAATCCCGCACCCGGATCAAAAATAGTGGCGTGGCAGTAAGATACATGCTTTTCACGTCGCAGGTCGTGGGTTCGATATCCACCTAAGACAAACGGTCAGATATTTTGTGATGAACATGTATGTTTGTCTTGATATAGAGATATATTGATGATGACCAGCAATATATGGAGAGTCGTGGAAAATAATGGTAGAGGTATTTGTCAAAGTTGGATAAACAGACAAGGAATCTATCAGTGTAACTCAACAGAGTCAAATTCATAATTGAATGTAAATATTTTTAACTTATACTAAGTCTGAAAAAGGCTTATATCATTAAGGTTAGTTACTATTATACGAATCTATTTCAGCTTTAACAGAAAATCCCACTGTACCTTTAAACAAAGTATCGTAGTGCATTAAGCCGGCCAGTTTTAACAGTGCATAGTTTAATTACGTCGAGGTTCCGGCTGTCAGGCTACCGTCACAGGCAGCTCTCGTTAGACGTGGTTTGCTTGTCATCCGCAATGATAGGGTTGACGCGGACCTTTTTGTTACTATATCACTGTTTATGTATGAATATAGTAAATTACTGTTAACTTCCCAACCGACTTCAAAAAAGAGACTTAATTAAATTTATGTGAATATCACACATTGAAATAAAACTATTTTGAAACGGATTTTATCCCGGATTTTATTTTATTTTTAAGTCTGAAAAGACTTTGAAATGTCGGGATTTAAAATATAAAACAAACCGCGATAAAATCCGTTATAAAATAGTTTTATTTCAAGAAAGAGTCTCTCAATTCAGCTGTATGTTTTTTTGTATGTGTGTTACCTGACAATTCCGCCAATTTTTATATGGATTTTGATAATTCTTGGTTTTTAAGCTCAATTGAAGTGAATATTTTTTTAAGCTAAATTGAAGTGAAGTGAATATTTTTTAGCCAAACCTATCGACTTGGGTATCAAATTAAATGGTTTCAAAAGGAGATTACAGAGATATATTTAAATTATATATTTAAATGTCATACAGAGTAATATTAAGTTTTTAATAATAAGTAGTTTTTAAATACTTTTTTAATATTTTAATTTTTAAATTATAGTTGCTTGTTACAAATTATTTTAACAAAATAAGCAAATCTACGTTGTAATTAATATTTATTATTATTTATTTATTAGTTATATACTATTAATAAACAAACACACAGACGATAACATAAATCATAAGATAATTTGGATAAACAATATGAGATGAGAGATGTACAGATGTACTTTTAATGTTACGTAAGAGTTTCTACCAATTTACTGTAGTGTAAGCCGCGTAAAAGAATTTCCAAAAATATACCCTAAACTGCCAACATTAAGTAAATGGAAGAGAAAACGCTTCTGTATACAATGCGTCAAGTTTCAAGGGCGGAAACGGGCGTAGCAACATCTCAGATAAAAAAGATTAAACCTCACTCATTAGTTCAAGATGTTCCCAACTACTGGGGCTGTGCTAAGTTGACAAGAATGTCGGTCGAAGCCAGGGGGGCGGGGCAAATAGACAAAGTTCAGTTTTGTCATTAAACTAGTGGAAATCCCTTGGCATGTAAGTTAGAAGTTGAACAATTCGATACAGAGTAGGCATGCGATTTTTATTAAATTGATATCTAGATATCTTTTGACCGTCTTCAAAAGGGAAAAGGTTATCAATTCGGCTTATTTACGGTGTAATATTCACGTTGATTATATTCGGAGCAGTCTGAATTGCGTTTAACTTTGTTATATATTCGGGTTTGCACATAGAAGCATCACAGAAACCGGATTTTTTTTGTACGAAAGAAGTTGATCCCGAAATAGTAATAAATAAATTTTAGTTGTTTTAAATTTCCTCACTTCCTTTTTAAAACTGTTTATACATTTTACAAATGTAAAAACTACTTCAGAGTAAAAAAAATCCAACTTTGTAAGACTATTAAAAAAAATAGATAGATTATTAAAAAAAAGAAAAATAAAAATAACATATTGAATAACAAATGGCAATCTGTTCTTAAACTGATACTGAACCACCAAAAACAATTTGTGCACGAGTTAAAAAGTTTTTTCTGTATAATTAACCATAGTCTATTTTGTAACCAACTAAATGTTATATTTTATAATTGGGGGAACCCAGAGTATTAAACCAAAGCCTCTAATGAGCCTTTTTGTAGTTATTATAAAGCGATTATTGTCACCGCTTATATCGGCTTAACTGCGCCGCGTTTCTAAGGGATTTTCCAAATTGTGTGGTTATTGCGTCACGTGATATGCTGGAGTTTTGATTAACATTAATGAAAGCCTTGATTGCAGTAGGTAGTGGACGCTCCACTAGCGGTTAACGTACTGTTACGTTAAAATAACTCGTTTTTAACGTAACTAATAACGATTTATTGAAAATCAATTTATTCCTCTCTACTTATCTTGATATAAAACTACTTTTTAACGGATTTTATCGCAGTTTATTTTAGATTTTAGATCCCGACCTTTCAAAGTCTTTTCAGACTTCATGTTGAAACGTCGGGATCTAAAATCTAAAATAAACCGCGATAAAATCCGTTAAAAAGTAGTTTTATTTCAATGTGTGATATTCGCGTAAATCTAAGACAATACTACTTGTTATCTTGTTATCGGGTGAATAGCTGTAGGTACTAATACCTACCTAATTTATGAGATTTCATTTCATTTCATTTCATTGTTTTTGAGGTCAAAGTAAATCATCCCATACAACGAATTTAAAATCTCCAACAGTTGCTAAACGTTAATTAGTATAACGTCTGTTTCGATTGTTCATAAAGTTTTTAGAAATATATATTTTTAAAATTGTCTGTGCAATGATAAAGTATTTGTTTCCTTAATATATTTTCAAACATTTTCATACTCATCCATCTTAACAATCATCCTGTATATTAAGTTATCTGCAAATCAAAATCAAGCATACAAAGTTCCGGAAAAGAATTTAACGAATGCTGACTCAAGGGTCAAGAAAGGGGAGCGAAATTTGGTCGGATCAGACACTCCCTTATAATCTGCTTGTTTCCTTTGCAAACTATGCTTATCTCCTAATCTTTCACCCTAACAACAAACTGATGTGTTTCTTTCTCAGAATATCTGCGTGAAGCATCTGTTGGTCATAAAACCAACATTGCACATCATGATAGACGCTTTAGTTTGTTTAAAAATCATTTGTTTAAAAGATCAATTGTGTTTGTAAATTTGTAAGTGTTGACAGTTAAAATTTTAATCTTATCCTTACTAATATTATCGATATAAATAGGTATTATATGATAAAAGAACCTTCACCGACATTGAGCAGCGGCGATGTAACTATTCACACAAAGATGTGTGGGCGCGACTGGGAATTGAACCCTCGATCTTATATTTCTAAGGCGAGACCCGTACCGCTGCGCCACCGCTGCTCAATTAATCCACTAGTGCCTACTAAAAGAACTGAACTACGTCTAAAATTCTGGAATACTGCAGATTTGTCTGTTGCATTGATAATAAACATTTCTGAAACACGAAAACGATCACGAAATTATTAACATTTGCGTCAAATGCCCGAAACATCATTGGTATACTTTAATAGTTATAATTGGCATGTCTGCTTTCCGTTCGCTGATATGATACAATTCAGTTATACAACGTTGCATCCTAAATAATAATAACAACGGCGGCCAACCTAAGGTATATAGCAAAGTTTTTTTTTTTACATTAACACACACGACCATCTGATCCCAAACTAAGCAGAGCTTGTACTATGGAAAACAGATAACGGGTAATATACTATTTATAACACTGTTCTTTTATAAATATGTACATAAATATAGATAACTACACCCAGACTCAAGAGAAACAGATACGTTCATCACACAAATGTCTGACTTGTGTGGGAATCGAACCCACGACCTGCGGCGTGGAAAGCAAGTATTTTACCGACCACGCCACCGACCCGTCAAAATGGTTGATTAGTTTACAGGGAAATATTTTACATTCGTATCATTCATTCTATTTCATCGCACTCTCAAAGTCATATGGAATGACCGAACTGGTAGAGATACCACCGGTAAGAGATTAGGATGATCAAGGGCGTATGACAATTTCCTAGAAATAATAAAAAAAATGGCGTCTTAGAACGTCGTAGTTTTTTCAGTTTTTTACTACTAATCTTTAAAAACTTATATACTTATTTAAACTTGACACTGGCAAAATTGCGGAATAATTTCTGCAGAGGCCATAATTAAAAGAAGAAGAAGAAGACAATTTCCTAGGCAAGGAGTTGTTACATCACCCGTTTACTAACTGCGAACTAGTGTTGGGAATTTCTCAAGGCCTTAAACTCTTTAAACATCAAGCCAGGTGGGCCCGTACCACGACGCTGTGGATTTCTGGAGACGGTCGTTGTCAAGGAAGACCATGGAAACGATCGCGCGATCATAAATTCGTTTGTTGCTACTTTGGCTATTAAAAAAACTCTTTTGGTGTTTTGATCTAAATTTTTATTCACTAAATATGCCCTGTTTAGGTTGTGTTAGCGATGTATGGTGATAGGAAATTAATTGCTCTACATCGGCAAATTGAGCCAATGCAATACCATTAATTCGGCAAAGTTGTGCGTATTACCTGTATGTAGGTAATGAGAATTGCGGTTGTAGTTATTATCGGTTGAAATATAAAATAGGTTATAATCCCAAAGGTGATTTTTTGAATGTTTGATTGAATCGATCGATATAGCATGTACAAATCTAACGTATTTCTTATTACCTTATAAAACCTTATAAAAACCTTATAAAAACTTATAATGTTATTAGCAGTTTTATCATCATCATCAGCCTATTTTTAGTCCACTGGGAGTTATTTCAATTACTCTGGTTCTCTGTCGGATCACTTCATTGCGTATTCGATCCTTCAGAGAAACTCCGAGCGTAGCCTATTCCTCGCTGAGCGACTTCAAATTTATGGACTAAACCTGTAATTTTTACATATTAATGAAGGCAAAAAAATTGTACGAATATAATAATATAAAACGATGCTTTAAAGGAATATTCTAATACTATACCTTCCGTTTTTTTAATAAAAATAGCATATAATTTTTATTTAATTAGCTAGGTATAGTCTTTCGCAAACATATCATAACATATTTTAAATTTCAAATATAAAATTAAAATAATTAATTCTAGATTTTTTAATTTCATAACAATATTTTTTACAAAACTGGAAATTAAAGTACAAACTTTTCATTTTCCCTCAAAAATACCAAGCCCATAAAAATTGTAACTAAACCAATATCGAATCAGTATCAATTTAATCGGATACTTTCTTGAAAGTGATTAACTGTCATTTCCATTTTGTTCGAGCGATTTTCATTAAGCTATCATTAAGCTTGGTAAAGTTTGGGGATAACTCTTCTACCCCTGTCCCTTTTGATTAATTTACGGAGGTATTGTAGATGTAGGTCTACAGAATGAATTATGAAATACAACATATTTTATTACGATTGTAACGATGAGTACTATGTAAAGATTAAAAGGTGTGTAAAATTGTGTGTCTTATGATGTCTTTCACCTACTGATAGATTGTATCAAATATGTGAAGGGAGAAGATCTTTGATGTTCAAATACCGACTCAATTTATATAATGTTGGGGTATTTATATGATTTATTAATATCTAAGCTACGTCACATATGGCTTTAGACTTATTTATTATATTTGTTCATCAAAAATCTCATACTTCTATTACTTAGTAGTTTTGTTTGTAATAGGTTAAGTTACGATGGGGCTGACATATTACTTTGTAATAAAAGACTCTAAATAAATAAAAATTAAAAAAAAAGTGTATGATAAAAGGTTTGTGACTTTACTATATACTCTATGAAAATAATTAACTTATCGCACGTTAGAACTACACATTGAGTAGGTTTATGAACTAGCAGATAGACTTAAAAGTATAACTGCAACGGGAATTGCCGCCGCCGTGACGTGGTGAACCACCGGTGGCGTGGTAGGTATCCGCATGCCGCAGATCGTGGGATCGATTCCCATCCTAGACAGTCATTTGTGTGATGAAAATGTTTGTTCATCTTGAGTTTAGGTGTGATAATCTACTAAAGTATGTGTTTACAAGAAAAAGAGTATATAAGTGTTTTGCTTAGTATTGGATCAGCAGAGTGTGTGAGTTAATGTCCCAGAATATTAATATTAAAATCTTATTTTTCTAGCGCCATCTGTGAATCACCTGTACATTACTTGCCTATAATGGATGAAGTCAAAAATACTTTTGTTCAGTTCTTCAAAATATTGGGTAAATAGCGATACTATTCCAGTAAATGACCATCAACAGATTACGAAGAGGATATTTACATAACTTCGTCCCAACGGTGTCATGAAGACACATTTTGAATTTTTCAGCATTCTATGCTGTCTTAATTAAAATAACAATTCACACGGTGATGATTTGATATTTTAATTAAACGTTATTACGATCTAAACAATCAATTATATAAGTAATAAAAGCTTTAATAACAAAACAGTATTCAAACCACAGGACCCAATAACAATCAAAACTAACAATTAGGTAAGTCTAACAATAACAAATCCGCTTCTAGTTAATATCAGTGTGGCCGCCGGCGGTAATGCTGAGAATTCGCACCATTGATTGTTTAACGATCGAGATGGTATCGTATCTTGATGGTAAAGTTTTAATCTTGATATCTCTGCTGAGTTAAGTACAAATAGAATGCCCATATTTATAGACAGATCTCAGTCCGAACACGTGTTTTAGATGATATTTGACATGATAGCCGATTCTATGAAATGAAACAAATTCTAAAAATAACTTTGATTTTACAAAAACAAATGCAATAAAAATGAAACAATCTGTCATGTCAAGTGCCATTTCAAGCACGCATTTAAACTAAAATCCGACCTAAGCAAGACTAAGTGATGAAAACGGATCTACTTCTGCTGTATTCATACAAAGTCTACCGAGATTTGAGAGTGGAGTAGAAAGAGAGATGCCAAACTTTCTCGTAAGTCGTTGGCTTGTCAAAGACGAAATAGAATTGATTAGAAGGTTATTAATTTAGTTTTTATGTGTCTGATTTCAAAATCTTACTAGATGTGAATTAACGCATACAGTTAAACGAAAACAAACCAAGGCACGGCGCTAAATGCGCCAAACCCAGTCGTGTTCGGACGAGATTTTTGCTGAAATCATGAACCTCTACCAACTGCGCTACCTATGCCGCAATCCTATAGGGAATAGGCACTAACTAACTTCAAGTCTATTATCAGACGATGATATTATATTGTCAGCTAAAATTGACTACAGACGTGGATGTAGGCAGATAACAAAGAAAAATAAAATAGAACAACTAAAAAAGAAAAAAATATTAAAAATATAACATAAACAGTGTGACCCATCAGTGTCAAATGTGAATTGCTCAGTAATGCCGTTGAGTGAACACGCACTCCCTCACCATGCTCCGTTATACGGTACCATAATACCATGCACTCGCATGCGTGGTTGCGTCGCCGCCGTAGCATTATGTTCAGTGTGAGGATCGCCTTAGGATTAAAAAAAGTCATATTGTCGAATACAATAAGTTAAGGAAAAGTTAAGGCAAGTAAGATTTCACCTAAATCTTCCAATATTTCTATTAAAAATGTGTGAGTATATTTCGTCGGCCCTTAAACGTCCAATTTTGATAAAGGTTATATCAGACCATCTATTATTAAAGTTGCTCTTATCGACCACTGAATAACTGACAACGACAAGCATCGCCTGTCTGTTGATGGTTTAATATTCCAGGATAAGGTCACATTTATAGCTGACTTTCTAAATTTAAAAATTAGAAATTTTTCATTTAGAAAAAAAATTGGTTGCCTGTAAAGTCGGTATACGGGCGAAAGTTTTACGTGACAACGACTTTGAGTGGTAAAATAATTTTAATGTGAATATTCATTCGTATAGTAGGAAGAAGGATGAAATAATAGTAACAATTTAAAACATTTATTTATACAAAGAATTATATTTAAAACATTAATTTATACAAAGAATCTCGCTCTTAGGCGGGCTAACTGTGCTCGAGTGGAAGGGACGCGTGCCTTTCACTTTTTATGTCTGTCTCTCTCGCTCTTAGGTGGGCTAACCATGCCCGAGTGGAAGGGACGCGTGCCTCTCACTCGCTCTCATTGTGAGCGCATAACGTGAGCGGAGCGTAACGCAGTTTCTTGAAGTGTCACCCGGCAAACCAATTTATAAGACGTTGTCACGTCAAAAATACATATTTATAATGTATATTTGGCTGTATGTATTTTTCTTTGTGAGTCCACTGACTTCTCTGTCATTTTTTCATTTGATAGGTACCTACTTTGCTTAGTGTCGTAATTATTTGTAGATATGAAACGAAACTTCTCATAGAGTAGAAGTGTTGTAAGAAGTAATATTGCTTTGTTAATAGGTGTATTTGACTGACCACTAACAACGAACTCGTTGACGGAGTGCGTTGAAAACAAGAACCAATGTATAATAAACTTACAATAATTTTAGAACTATATTAGGTAGGTATGTGGGATACGTAAGAATCAAAGAATAGTACCAAAAACCTAAGAATCCCACGTGAATTGAATTATATATCAGAAGGTCAGATATTAAAGCGATTTTATAGTCTATAAAGTTGGAAATTATTATTTTAATGTTGATGGCGTCGATAAATTCCATTTATAATGGGTGGCCGTCACATTGTTGTGAACAAACTGTTAACTTAAAGACGTGCCAGGAAATTGATTTCCACGTTAAATATAGGTAACTACGTTACAATTCATATTCTATGCACAAAAATTAAAGATGTCCTATATTTTAGACGATGTCCTGAATACATATTAGGAAAACGAGATACCTCTAACGCCATAAGGTTATATTAAAAAGTTTATGCGAGTAGCAACAGCATTCTGAAGGCAACTGTCTAATTCTGCGTCATCATATTAATGTACGTGATATGTAATAAAATGATTTTTTATTTTTACTAATATTTATTGACGTGACAACGTCTTAAATTAGGTTGCGGCTGGGAGGCACTTATGAAAAAGTGTAACGCTCGGTAACGTTACGATGAGTCACCGAACGAGAGAGAGGCCCGCCGAATGCCTTGCGTCTCTCTCCCACTCAACTATGTTTCATCCTTCTTCCTACTATACGAATGAATATTCACATTAAAATTATTTTACCACTCAAAGTCGTTGTCACGTAAAACTTTCGCCCGTATACCGAATTTACAGGCAACCAATTTTTTTTATTTTAATATAATTTTGAATTGATTTGATAATCGTATTTAATAATTTTTAAATTTAATTTAATGATTTGATGTGATTTTATTTTATTTTTCTTTTTGAATATTAATTTATGTAAAATATTATGGACCAAGTGTCTGAAGTAAATGATTTATTATTATTTATATTGTCAAAAACGCCATTGAAAGGTAAGTCATCTAGGTATTCATTTATTACAAGAATGCTGCTAACTGAAAATTATGCATGTGTTATTTGCAAATAACTTCGGTATTTATTTCAATTAAAACCATCAACTCTTTATACAATATTCATCAAAATGATAACCTAAATTGCATATTACATTGCACCGAACGATCACCGTAAAATATGATGCGATCGCTACGCTTTCTTTACATTGCGCGTCCTTCTCAATGCATATATTATGAATTTAATAGTTATGAGACGATGTAATAATGTTTTATTCGACGTCGTCAACATCGGTAGGAGGTAATATACATTACGCGAAGCTTTCAAGAATGTAAAGAGATTATGCTGCGTTTCAAATAAGGGTAATGTGACTTCAAACGATTTTATTAAAAGTAATACGGTTTGTTTATTGATATCTATAGCGTGTAGAAAGGATTTGTACATTTAAAGTCACACAATAAAAACATTTTATGTACATGAGCAGCGGTAGCGCAGCGGTGCGGGCCTCGCCTTAGAAAAATAAGGTCGCGGGTTCGATTCCCAGTCGTGCCCACACATCTTTGTGTGAATTGTAACATTGCCGCTGCACAAATTGACGAATTATTTATTTTACGTCCTTTGAGCCATTTATAATATTGTGACGTTTAATGAATCAATTAGAAAAAATCATATAAAATTTTTAGACAACCCTAACTTTTCAAGAGAAAAACAGCTATTAGGGTTGTGTAATATGAAGTTTTTGCAAAAATATAATGTAAATTAATTTCAGACTTCACATACCTAGTCATTTGTAATGACCTGAAAAATGTCTGGTTAAAGTATAGTATAGCCTTTCCGGGTCAGGTTGTAGATTACAGCTGGCAATAATATACATTATACTTTTATCCTAACACTATTCTGGCGAAGATGCGAGCGGATCTAGTAAACTAGCTATAATAATAATAATAATATTATAGTGGGACAATAACCCACACGGTCATCTGATCCCAAACTAAGCAGAGCTTGTACTATGGAAACCAGATAACTGGTAATATACTACTGGTAATATAATACTTTTCTTTTGTAAATATATACTTAAATATATTTAATTACATAATTAAACAAATGTTTGTCTCGGGTAGGAATCGAACCCACGACCTGCGGCGTGAAAATCAAGTATCTTACCGACCACGCCACCGGCCTGTCAATGGTTATGGTATGGTTTTATAAGAACTAAATTACTAAAAAAACAAAACACATTTGAATTCAACATTTTATCTTTTCATATTCATTTAGTTAAGCAAGACCGTTAGACGTAAATCGAAAAACTCGAAGCCGTTTTCTAAGGAACTCTTTCGTCAAATTGTCGAGAAGAAAAACACCGTAGAATGATGGAAGCTTGCAAAAACTGTTTTCCACTTAAGCTTTTGTGAGTTGCACGAAATACAAGGAATTAGAGATGTAGGTAAACACGAAAACAGACGTTGAACTAAATAATCGAAAAAAATACGAACCATAATCGTCTAAAAATAATAAATCGGTTCTAAAGGAAATAATTACAATAAAGCTTCCAAGTATTTAATTACTAGAAAACTATAAGGAAATCCGGTATAAAATTTTGATTCGGTATGAAAATCAAATGAATGTGCCCGAATTTAACGAGAGGCGGTAAATTTTAGTTGGTTCAGGTTAAAGATACATTTCTCATTATTAAAATTTAAGAACTTTTACAATTTTGAATGAAATAACATTTTATCTCCAACCACTTACTTAAAGGACTAAGTGAAAGTGTAGTCAAGTCCAGACTCTAATTGAATTCGTTTTAGATTATTTTATTACTAATATGAATCTAGGTTGCATATGTATGTACGATGAATTATTCGAGTGAATTAATCGGATAATCTCCTTCATTATTCGAAGTCAGCGCATCACTAGCACCGACAGCTTGCACGTTCCGTGAGACTCAGCCATCAGCGGAAGATTCCCACTTATAATTTATTAAACGGTCATAAGTGCTAAAATGTGTACACTCATAAGTCCAACGCTACGTGTTGGCTCCTCATATAAATAATTCAGCGTATTCGTGTCTGCACCCATTGGATCTGTCTTACACTTTTTTATTTCTACCAAGGAAAATAATTAAGGAAACTTTCAGGTTGGAACAGTATTGATGAATTTTGGAGGAGCTGCGAGAACTTTTTTTATTAAGAATTGGGTTTTTGGAGAACGTATATTACTAAAAGGCATTCTTAATATTACATGAAGTGAGATAAATTACTAGAATACGTTATATAGTCCCAATTTTTTTTTTACATTTACTGGCGTTAAAGAAACTTGCAATTCAATGTTTAGAGTTAACTATATTATTTTTGCGAGTAAAAAAAGCAGTCAGTAGGGCATTAATCGTGTAATAACCATTAAGATCAGCAGTAATCGTAACACAAATTCTTACAATACAAAAATAGCTTCCTTACAAAATAATAAAATATTTCCCCTAATTGGAAACAAGTAATGCAGTGGTGACACGCACAAAAACCACTCATACAAACCGAGCTTAAGCCCCAACGTTGAACTAAAAAGCATTAAGAACCCGACCAAATTGAATTGGTTTGAAACCTTTCCTTGCTAAGCTATTTATGAGTGGATAACAAGCGGTAGGGTTGGTATGGCCCCTCCCGGACAAATTATAATTGGGATATAATATGCGGAATATGGGACCCAAAGGATTTAGGACACGAAACGCTATATATTTTTACGGGTCAATCATTTTGTCCTACCAAAGGCTATCGAGTAGGGAAATGTATTATGAAAATAAATTAAGCTTTGAAACTGAATACCTACGAGAAAAAATGCTTCTCAAAATACTTCAATTATAATGTCATGATAAAAGGATTTAAAGTTACCTAAGAACCAATTTATGTTGCCTTATATCACATGTATTAATTATCAACACAGAATTTATTCTGAATTGTCAAAACAATGATCAGAAAGCTGAACGGCATCTCAGACAAAGAATTCAAAAATACTGAAATACTAGGTAGGGACGTATAATAGCGTTGCCTACAAAGTATTATTTAGCTCATACAAAAGATACCGTTAGTATGTTTTTGGTAAGTTTGTATTGAATTACTAGGAACCCTGGATCTTAGATAAACTTACATATAAGCATCATCAATCATGGATAGGTCATCCAAAACTAGAAGTTAGAGAAAAGAGCATCGAACTCCCCCCGGGTTACTCAAGATGCATTGGAAACAAACAACATATTCGGAAAGTCTTGCAAACTTTTATATTTCAAGTTCGGCAGTCTCTCAGTTTCGACGGGTTATTTTGTCGATGGCCACCTCCGAAGTTCTCCGCAAAAGCGTCAACATTTGGTGTCACTTTTCCTTCGGAAGTTACTTTAAAATATTTACGACTCCAACTTGGACTGTACAAGAAAAAGTCGCATGGCGAATTTATAGTTTGTCGATGGAGTGCGGAAGTTTCGCATTAGGGTATAATCTATCTTTGCTCTTTTATTTCTGTCGTAACGGATTTATTTGTGTTTAAAAGTGCAGTGATGTAAGATTTGTGAACTTCGCATGTTTGGCTTCATGAAGATCCGATAGCAAGATTTTAAATTCTGACTTGTTTACCTTGCAGTACCTAATGTCGACATTTTACGATCATGGAGTTTCTAACAACTTTTAACTTAACTATAGATAAACTTTTGTCTATACAATGAATTTTTAAATTAATCACATAGTAGGTAAACAATGGCTAATTAGAAAATTGCATGCTCAGTACATTGTAGAGGTCCAAGTAAGGAGCGGCTTACTGAATTATAATTTTTCACCCACAACCCAATAGTCAGTTTATGATTCAACATGATAAAGAGTTACCATTGACCATAAACTTTTATTTAATGGACGATCATGTGTCAGTAATCTTCAAGTCCCCTGTAGATCACTTAACTGGCTTAGCAACTGTTATATTTTATATATTACATTCTGTACCGACAGCTTACTGTATCTACTGAAAAACGGAGACCTTCAAAAAGAAAACAAACTGTCCAATTATGACTTGTAAATAATTATAGTCTAGAATTCGTAGATGGATTTATTCTTTATCTGGAAAATTGTTAATTTGATGTTTTTATTACTAAAGTCTTCTTCTTTAAATCGCACTCATAATAATTTTTAAGTGCACACATACACACTCACTTCGACCCGTTTATGTAGCCCACTGCTGTGTACGGGTCTTCTCTCAACTATCTTATGAGTTAAGAGAGTTTAGGCCTTAATCCACACACACTGGCCAAGTGCGGGTCGGTAGATGTCACATGTCCTCGAATGATTAGTTCTTGGACAAGACTGGTTTCCTCACGATGTTTTTCTTTATCTTTTTCAACGGAGATGAAACAACTGACACAAAGATGTGTGGCCACGACCAAGATTCGAACTCGCTACCTTATTTTTCTACCGCTGCAATCTTTAAGTGCAATGAAAAAATGTTTTAAGTAACATTAGAAAATTCTATTATTTTTGATGTGGGAGATTATTGAGATGATGTTTTCGTCTACGAAAAACTCCAGTTCATCCGCATAATAATCTCCAGGTGCAATGTAAGATTAATGAGTAGCACTAGGAAACTCGCTCGCTATTAAAACCGTTGGAATCTCATTACTTTCGCCGTGCGCGGACTATTTATCTACGTCGTGGTGGCAGCGCTGGGTGACAGTCAACATGCCTCGTAGATAATAAAACACGCCACGAACATCACTATCTATCACCGATTTATTTACATTTAGCGGCTGTGACTTTGTCTCGAAATTCGTATTTTTCTTAGCTTAACAATATTTTCACCTGCAATTTTTTCTTCGTGAGCTTATAACGTACTTAATTAGTAACTGCAAATATCATCTGATATGGTTAAATTAACATCCATTCATCCAAATTCGGTATTTGTTACTCTGTCATGGAAAAACTACTGACAAAATGTTGTTGAAATAAACACAAAAAACAATGCATCCTTCTTTGATGTGACGTTTTTGTGATACTTTCATTATTGAAAGAAATTACTTTTTAACGGATTTTATGGTGGTTTAATTAGATTTTTATATTCCGACGATTCAATCTTTTCAGACTTCATGGTCACGGGTTGACTGGGGTATTTAACGTCCAAACTTATTAATTACAATTATTACTGACTACCTACGAACATTATTATTTAAGTTGCGTTCCGATTTAAGCAAACTGAACTCACAGCGTCTTGAATTACGAATCGATTTTGCTTGGGTATTGTTTTAAGTAAATTAAGCACTGGGTCCTAAGCAGGTGGTATATTCCAAGTATTTTCTTTGTTGAAATTAGGATTTTTTTTAATTTCAATAGCCTCACCGATCATTCTTGGTGTAAATCGTTGTTCTTTAACGAGCACTTGTGTTTTATCAAATATTAGGTAATGGTTGGAGCCTTTCTGAGTATGTTCAGTCTGATTAGACTTTGTAATGTCGGGATATAAAAATCGAAATTTAACCGCTATGAAATTCTTTATAAAATTGTTTTATTTCAATAATAATAAAAATATAGTGGGACATTTACATACCCGGTCATCTGATCCCAAACTAAGCAGAGCTTGTACTATGGAAACCAGATAACTGGTAATATAGTACATATGTATAATACTTTTCTTTTGTAAATATGTACATAAATGTAGATAATTGCACCCAGACTCAAAGCAAACAGACGTGTTCATCACACAAATGTCTGGCTTGTGAGGGAACCGAAGTTTACCGTCCACGCCACCACCGGCCGGTCCATGTGTAATATTCACGTAAATCTATAAAAATACTATATTTTCATTGTTGTTTTATGCCATATGCATGCTAGTTTAATATTATAAAGCATCAACATCCTTTCACAGAAATGCTCAGTCATCGCACTTTTAGTGGGACGTTAGACGGGCCGGTGCGGTGGCGTGGTCGTGGTGTTTGTGTCGAGTCTGGGTGTAAATATTTATTATAAGTATATATTTACAAAAGAAAAGCATTATATGTACAGTATATACCAGTTGTCTGGTTTCCATAACACAGGCTCTGCTTAGCTTGGGTCCAGATGACCGTGTGTGAGTCCCAGAATATTTATTTATTATTTTTTATTATTTAGTCTTTCATAATAATATGCTCTGTATTGACGAACTACATTTTAATATTACCAAAAAATGGGTAGAATCTGCTAAAAGCTTGAAAAGAAATAAAATTGAAGTATATTCTAATTTAATAGACAGATGAGTTTCCATAAGCTAATAAAATCACGGACATAACTCAAGTTATCCCGCTTCTGATATAAGAATTTAAGTGCCTATAAATTTAATACTGAAAATAGGGCTCGGTAATGAGTTCGGATTCACAAAGTGGTGTATAACGACATCGGACATGCGAGCAGATAGACAGAGATCCGGTATCAATGATTTTAATCTCTCCTGTTAATCGTTGAATGAATTAATGGCAATGGTAAAACCACAGTGGGTTATATTACTACGGAAGATTACTGAGTAATTTAATACAGCGTTTAGATATTTTGATAATTTAAGATATCAAATGACTTGATTTTACTAATAATAAATAAAGGTGTAAGTAACTCAGTCTGTCTGTTGCGTTTTTATGACAAAACTGCAGAACAGATTTGGACGAAATTTTGTATGGAGATAGTTTGATACTTGGGATTAAAATAGTTTTTATCCGACCGCGCAAAAAGTAGTTAATGGTTAAGCGCGATAACCGACAAACAACTGCGGTGATAAAGCTAGTGTGCTATAAATGTTGAGTAAGTATTGAGAAATTTAATTCATTTTTTTTACTATAAATGCAAATGATTGAATTATGAGGATGTATTAATGGAATTTAGTTACACTTTCTCAAAAGTAACTCTTTAAAAAATCTACTTAAAAATAAATTTTGCGTTTAGTTTGTTACTTGAAAAGAGACGTGTAGGCAATTTTCATTCCGGTAATAATTCCGGTTTCTTAAGGTAGCAGTCTCGGGCGGAATTTAGTTAATCACAATAGCGATGACGGCAATTATGTTTTGTTTTGTCTGTCAGATAGACAAATTAAAAATATTGGGCACGTATTTTTTGTGTGACTTAAAGATTATGGCGATACGTCCAAACGAAATCTCGAATGACGTCACACCTAGGTAATTTTATACAGAGGCATGAGGTAGCGCATTCCTCTCCATATTTATGCGTTATATCTTAATTTTATTTATTTTAAAATAAAGCTAAAAATACGTGTCTAAAGTTTTTTTATTGTTTTACTGACAGACTTATTAAAATAGGATTTTTTATACCTTATCATAGTCCATACTTGAGAGTTAATCTAAGTAAATAAATTCAATATTTTTAACCTTATTTCTTTTGTGAAAGTCTACGATTATTTTGTTATAAGTCACTATATCGAAAGAAAAACTTTGGTATACAAAGAAAAAATTAAATCCGGTTTCAGATCTCAGCCTAACAGCTAGTTGTCATTATAATACAGTTTGTTCTGAGTGATATTCATATTTAATTCAAAAGCATTTCCTTGATTATCTTAAATATAAGGGGGTGAAGCAACAACATTTTGGAGCTATTGTTAATGATGATAACGAGTTTTTTAATATTAATAAACTTAGTTCACCTGCTGTTAGTTCTCACACGTTATACCTACATGTTTTGAATGAAGTGTCAAAAGTTAATAAGTAATTAATTTTCTTGATATTTTTCTTATTACGGATTCGGAGTCCTGAAGAAACTGTCATAGTTTCGCCATATCCTCCTGTCAGTCGTTACCATCGTCATCATCATCATTATCAACTTGGGGACATCTACTGCTGGACATAGGCCTCCCCTTTAGCACGCCACAGCGATTGGTTGTCGTTACCATCCATTGGCTTCCCGCAAATTATCAATGTCATCAGTCTACCTTGCTGCGGCATTCTCTTATAAATATTGGTCAGTGGCGATGATAAAATTTACACAAAGATGTGTGTAAATTTTATCATCGGATCGAGCCCTTGACCTTATATTTCAAAGGAGAGGCTGATATCGCTGCTCGGTAGTAGTTTCGATAATTTTTGTGAATGCAATAGCAGACAAAAGTAATTTTTTCACAATAAACTATAAAAGTTGGTTAAGATTTCATCTAGTTTATACTTGTCCGATTGACGGGTCGGTAACGTGGTCGGTAAGATACTTGTTTTTCACGCTACTGGTCGTGGGTTCGATTCCCACCCGAGACGGACATTTGTGTAATGAACATGTCTGTTTATCCCGGGTCTGGGTGTAATTATCAATTGTAAGTATATATTTACAAAAGGAAAGGGGTATATGTATAGTGGATACCAGTTAACTAGTTTCCATACCATAAGCTCTGCTTAGCGTGATATCAGATAATGTTAATATCCTAGAATATTATTAATATAGGAAAATTTCTAATCAGGACTGTGTAGGACATTAAGGCCGAATAAAATAGCTTGCTGAATTTAACTTAATTCTCTTTGAAAAAAGGGTCTCGAATTTTGTTAATTTAAATTTGATTAAGATCAAAACCGCTGTGGGTCCAACAAATATAGCCAAAGGAGAATCAAATTAAATCATTCAGCAGGATGATTGATCACATTCGAACACACAATCTCGTGCGCCCACTGATTGAGTTCAAAGTGAGTTTTGATTGATTGTGCGTTAAATTTTTAATGGCTACCTCAAACATTGTCGGGCCCTTATTTTTTACTTCAAATTTTGGTAGAAAAATATAAGAACTCTCGTTAACTCTTACGGCTTTGCATACTTTTGATTTGCGTTCAAACCATATCTTTATTTTTGTAAATAGACTTAAGTTCTTTAGGTTCCCTTAGATTACATTATTTGTGGTGTTTAGTCCATCTTGATGAGGTAAATTAAGCCTATCCTTTTTCAATGTGCTGTCTCCCACTTTACCTGGAGGGAAGAGGACAATTTTATTTTCCAACTCCAAGACAGTTTTAGGTGGCCCGGAACTTGGCTGGGTTCAAATCCCGAGTCTCTTTACGTCGTCGCTGTCGATCCTGGTTTACAGGAGTTGCAATGAACTGCGGTACTGGGTTGAGTCCCATTTAAAACAAAAGACTAGAGTTATTCGAATTATTCGATCCGTTCTTGAGTTATACAGAAATTAACAAACAGATTTTTGTTTTTAATATCGCAAACAGTTATTAGTTGATATGCGTAACTACAGTAGATATTTGTTTTGAATTCACCTATTGGTGATTGATAAAATAAAAACAAAAATTTTATACGCGCAGTAAGTGTCCATTCACTCTATTTAATTCGGTTGTGTAATGGGACTACAGTTGATCCAAATAATACAGCCCACTAGACTTATTCCCATTTATGGCGTCAACAGGCATCTCGTCAGAACACAAATAAATTACATGGTGGGTAGTGCCTAGACATGGCAGAGATCTGCAAACGTACTATAACACCATATAGTATTATTATTGCAGTTGTACGAAAGAGAAAGGCTCTACACAGTGTATAGCGGCATCCCTCTTCCGCAGCTCCAACAATACTGCTTTTAGCTGTTGTGGCATGACATCTGCACCATAGGTATCTAAAGAGGAACCACCGTAATGATGGTCTACTCGATAGTTCGTAGTGTTTGTAAGAGGAGTAAGAATTCTTATGTTACTCGTACTAATGACCATATTGAATAACCATAAGACGTAAGTGCTTTGCACCCACTTTTATTGAGCGAACTGTCAAGTTATGGAATTGTAGACTTCAAGTCTTGAGTGAATTGGTGTTTAAAGGATACGCGCGTCCCCTAGACTGCACCGAGTTGTGGTCATGCACATGCCTATTATAGGAAAAAAAAAACGTTTCTAACTAAACACTTAAACCAGTATATCTACTGGCTTAAGTGTTTACTAATGTATAATCAATTAAATATCAAAAAAGTTTAGTATGAAAATCTCAGCGGTGCGCGGTGCTTAAAGTAATTATGCAAAATCACTTGGCGCCAATCCGGCTCAACTATTGTCATTAAGATTCTTCAAAGTTGAATTTAAATAACTATTTAACGGGGCAATAATGGGTAGAGCACGTACGTGTAGCAGATGTTAATTGCTTGCAACATTTAATAGGCACGCTCAGTTGGATACAGCCTGGCGCCGGGTTGTGCCACTGCTGTAAAGGCAACGCCACATTGTGGCAAGCTATGTCTGCATTTTACTAGTTTCTCAAATAAATGTATCAACTATATACTATATACCTCATCTACATCATCATCTACACTAAACCAAATTTAATAGATATAAGGTACTTCATTTAAAAAAGAAAAAAGCCTACTTCGTTTTTTTGGCAGTGTTTTCTAATAGTTGCTAGTCATTCACTGCACGGTTGCAATAATAAATTAGACTACTCTTATGTGTTTCTCAATTTTTTTTTCAATTTTTTTATTTCATTACAAATTTCAGGTACCATTAATTTGCAATAAAAAAATTGAATAGCTAAGCTAAAGAATTGAGTAGCTAATTTCTCAACAAGAACCAAATCTTTTAGTGTAGCCTTACCTTAAGGATGCACTATAGTCACAGTAGCAACGATTTTATGACGGGCACTTTGATTTTGTGAATGCATAAGATGTCGTTAGTCTAGATTCAGTTCTCGTGTTTTGGGTTAATGTTTCAAAGATTTCGTCTTTTGTCTTCGAATTTATTGGACTGTTGACTCGAACGAGGAATGGAAATAAAACCTGAGAGATATTTGAACTAGTTATTACTTTGTTGCTTTAGTTTATGGAAAGAAGTTACGCTTAGGTTTGACGTATGGGAGTAGGTGAAAGAAAGAAGAAGAGATCGAATTGTAACTGCAAAGGATACTTATCATTTTTTACACTCATTGAATGTAAAAATAGTAGTTTATACAGTTACTAAAAACAATGAAAAAGCTATTCTATGTTGGTCTCTGTCGAATCATTTACAAATTTCACACAAGAGAAAAAGACGAAACATAGAATGGCTATTCACACCTTATACATCGTTTATTAAGTAGTAAAGGGGTATTCATACTTTGATGGCGATAATATACCAGTCAAACAACCTTCATCCAATGCCGATAACTAATTGTTCTCGTAACTTCAATCAAATCGAGTATCCCGAAGATATTTTGTTATCTTTTTTTTTTGTTTATTCACGTAGCTCAACTTGTGTGTATTCAAAATTGACATTCTTCTACATACCTTTATTTTTCTTCCGGATCATCAGTATCAATTATGTGCTTTGGCTCACAAATAGAATATATTTACTTCTCACTTTTATATATGTTATTAGGCAATTTGGCGTAACTATAAATAAACACATTAAGTCATCGTCCTAAAATATGAAAACCTTTTCAACCATTCGTCTTTCAAATAGAAACCACAGTGTTTCATAGCATACCCACAATTCTCTAGCCTTTTCTGCTCCACAGAATCTGTATAGATCTGTCCCTTTCGCAACAGTGCATTCATGTGAATATTTCGGCTTGTTTGCTATGCGTGGTTAGTAAAGATACAAATTAATCATGTTTCGCTGTGTGTTACGCGAATATGAGATAAAGTTTTCGAAGTGATTGTAAATTAAAATGTCATTCAAAGCAGTTTTTGGTATTGGAATTGTATTTAATTACTTAGTTCTGCATCTACTGGAGTTGTAAAATAATATAGCTATTACCCGAAGATGAGACAGTGGTGAATCATTTCAACCCTTTTTTTTAGTGTCCCACTGCTGGGCAAGGGTCTTGAGACTCAACTTAACTTAACTTAAGAGTCAACTCTTAAGATAATTGAGAGAGTTTAGGCCTTAATCCACACACGCTGGCCAAGTGCAGGTTGGGGTATGTCACATGTCCTCGAATGATTAGTTCTTTAACATGCCATTTTGACCTTTTTTTTTGGACTTAACTTTGCTATTCGGAATTTGAACCCGGCCTAGTCCCGGGACACCTAAACTGTCTTGGATTCCGCACGAATTTAATCAGAAAGATAATGGAGGAGTTGGAAAGTTACATTGTCCACTTTCGTTTTTCCTTTTATTGCCCCAAAGGTCTTATATGACCTAGGTATATCTATGACCTCGCTAAGTTTGAAACTTTTAAACAAATATTATGAATCAATATTTAGCACATACACAGCGCCATCTAGTCCAAAATTAAGGAATTATATTTGCTGTGTGGTGGGTAGGTACTAGGAACGGATATTCTTCTTAGTTACATTTTTTTTTGTAAATACATACAAATTATAGATAAATTAAACTTAGACACAGAACAAACAATCTTGCTCATCACACAAATATTTGTACTGGGTGGGAATCGAAAAGCTAATTGCTATCGTATTTTTTCTAGAGTAATAAAGTCGGAAGTTTTAAGAGCGTCCCATTAACTTTATTAGGACTTACTGAAAAGTAGTGTTTTTGTAGTACCGAAATTGTTTATAGCTGCGGTCGATAATTGCTTACACAATTATTAAAAATATCTAAATCCCGATTGCGTCATCATCTGCCCACTTAGTGAAATGGTGGACTAATTTGACGCGAATAATACTTTAAAATATATCTTCTTCATAATTTTGATGTACCCAGTGTCACTCTCACGACTATACATAACTTAAAGATAATAAGCTCAGATGCGCCAAGCCGTTTAGGTTCTAGAGCGTGCCAAACAAATATACATACGCTCAAAAAAACATAAGCATATCTGGCGCAGTCGAGTAAAATCTAAATTCATTTATTCAACTAGTTGGACTTCGCGTGTTACCTTTTACGACATAATCATAATGAGTGGTGACAGTAATTAGAAACATTCGTTCAATTCTAACACTACACGTTAAAACGGTGTTAGTAAATTAAATTGTGTTGATACGAATCAGAAACGTAATGCGGTTTTACATAATTGTTTTTACAACTATGACGTGTAAGTTGATTATGTTACAGGTGTTGAAAATTATAATTTGGAGGGTTATAAATTACAATATAAGTAGGTCTAAGTTTCTAATGTAATTTACTCCGGCTTATGGACTGTTTCACTAATTGCTGATAGAATTTTCGACAGCTACGAGTACCTATCTGACATTTAATTCTGTGTACGATTTTAATTTAGTTATATTTCTTAAAGTTTATCTATATTAGCCACTGATGAAACCGACCCTCTTTCTCTCATATATTATATTTCTAAACGCGTCAACGCTTGGTCGTATAGAAAACGGTACAAAAAAAACTGTATACGCGTGTATAAATAGCTCGTCTGAAAGTGCTCATGTTATAATTTAATCGTTTCAATATCTTGTTTATATTATCCAAAATGACATGATTTTATCATTTCCTATTTATATAAAGTTAGGGGTTCGTCTTTCATGTGTGTAGTAGATAATTAAGGGTTTATTTATTCACCTATTTACTCGTACTATCCCATACTTGTACTTTGTAATTAATGTAATGATAGGAGAGTAAGGGGCGTCTTTACAGTGTATTTCCATTATATCGTAGCAATTTCTTAATAATTAATAACATGATGAACTTAAACCCTCTAACACATCTAGGTACTTATATATTTATAAACTTATCTGCTCACCCAAGCTACATACGCTCTAATAAAAACTTAAAACTATTGAAACTTTATTTTAAACTTTCAAGTTTAAAACTTTCCTTTAATTTTTTTTTAACAGAGCCACTTTATTTATTTATTTTAAAGTAGTTATTTAGTATTCTGTTATTCGCTATTCTATCCGCGATTATGACGTCAAAAAGACATAAGTGCATATGAGAATAGCAGTCTACAACTTTGCAGTTTGATACATTTAACAACCGCGCGGCCAGCCGCAGTCAAATAAACGTATGAATGCAACCGCAGTAAACTTTCATGCACTTAGTCCTTCCATACAATCAAAACTGTTTTATATCTCTACTTAGTTTAATACATTGTTTTAACATTCAATAAATTCCTTAAGTGAATACAAATATTCAATATTTTGTAGATGAAATGAGCCCTGTTATCGTTTATTTCACTTTATTTTTTCCAGTAAACAGGTTTCAAAATTAGTTTTTGTCCCGAACTCGTAAAATTGGATACATCTGGGGCATCTCAACAATGTCAATGATCTCAGAAAGTCTAGAAAGTACTTTCTTTATCAGAGTTATTATGTTGTTAGCTAAACTTTGCACCCACTCAAAGGTAAAAGCCTGAACGTGGAATTCGTGTATTTTTCTTACATTTTATAGTCTGCTTGGTTATAGTTGTTATTTGAAGTTGCTTTTACTTTCAACTTGCTTTCAATTAACTTTTAAACTAATGAGCTATTTGCTTGAGTGATATTTGGCCTTTCAACAATATTACGATATTCCTTTAGTAAAATACTTAACTTAAACCTATAATTTGTGAGAAATAAAACGGTAACAATAACGTAACGACGACGAGGTTAATTTGATACAAAAACTATCTATGAAATGAAAACCAAATTACAGTAAACCTTTTTATACAAACAGAACTGTGGTATTATATAACCACAGTCCTGTTTGTATAAAAAGGTTTAAATACTTATTTTTTTCATTTAACCCTTTTTAGTACCCCAGTGCTGAGCACGGGGCTGCTCTCTACTATCTTACAAGTTGATAGAGTTTAAACCTTAATCTACACACGCTGGCCAAGTGCGGGTTGGTGGATTTTTTTGCGGATGATATAACCCAATTAGCCGGAAGGGCCTTTAGTGGTTCACCGGACTTTACTAGATTTCTAAATTATCTGGTTTCCATTGTACAAACTCTGCTTAGTTTGGGATCAAATGGCCGTGTGTGTTAATGTCCCACTATATTATTATTATTTATATGTCTGTTGGAGGACGACCTCGGTAGTCGAGCGGTGTAAGCCGTTCGATTGGGTTATACATTGCCCGGGAGGTCGCGGGTTCGATTACCTCACCGAACAATATTTGTGTAACAACAAAGATTTGTTTCGGTGTCTGGTTGGTTGAGGGACTACCCTCCGTGCCTCGGAGAGCACGGTAAGACGACGGTCTCGGTTGTTATTTAACACATCAATTACAATCGTTTCGTGTAGTCAGAAGCCAATATAATCTGACACCTGGTCTAACCATCTCGGCTACTGGTTCCCTATGGGTTTCAAGGTCAGATGGCAGTCGCTCGTATAATTCTGGTAGCTAGCCGCATCAGGTTAGACTGGGAGCCGACACCAATAGAAATGGGAAAAAGGCAAGGGGAAGGATGATGATGTTTGTTGGAGGAAGAGTAAGAAGCATGGATCTTTCAGGACACAGTTACAAGCAAAACGTTAGTTATCTATGCAGACTAATCGATAACACTTAAAGTTTACTACACCGACCGTTAGTAACTCATTCCATGTTTAAGTTTCAATAATTTCCTAAGGGATTAGTGATGTACCTATTTGACGATGTCGACCGACTCTGAATTATTAACCCTACCTGAGGAGGTCATTCGGAAACATTACATTTACCGATTAGAATTGTTAATGACAGTATTAAATAGTTAGTAGTTATAAATATTTACAATAAAAGAATTGATGTCCGTTCTTTATTCTTTTATTAAAGTGAAACTTTTATTACATCTTCTCAAACTTTTTCGTCTGTGTGTTGCATGTCGCGTGACGCGGTGCGGCGCGGCGGCGCCTATAGTTCACAGCAGCTGACCGTGTAGTGTATAGACTATTACTCATTTGTGCCAGTGCTCCACGTTATTTGGTTTGTTTTTGTCAGTGTATAGTGTAAAAAAAGTTTCACTTTTACCGTGGCTTCATAAAACCACACAAGATTTTTTTTATTGTTTCACTACTGGGCACTGCTCTTCTATCTATCTTACTAGTTGAAAAAATTAGGCCTTAATTCACACACGCTGACAAATGTCTCATAATATCCTCGAATGATTAGTTCTTAGACATGCCGGTAACATCAAGATCTTTTCTTTTATCGATACTGAGAAACCGTGATAAAATAATTCACATAAAAATGCAGGTACAGATGCATGTGGGCACGACCGCGGATTGAACCCTCGACCTTAAATTTCACCGTTGCTCTACCACTTAATTTAGCCACTGACTCAATCTCAATAATATAAAGTATCAAACACGTTCCCACTATACTACGAACTTCGTTACAAAACACAATTATCAAAAAGGTTCCAGTGACCTACTTTCAGTACTTTTCTCGTGTGAAGTAACTCGAAATACGACAAAATATAGAGGGTCGTAAAGGAGCTGTCAAATTACTATTTAACTGACGTGGATAGGTAGGAATTGTCATGCATTCTTAAACCCGACGATAGCCCGTGTCAGTTACGTCATTCATTTTGACATTTCAAATTATTATTTTATATCAGCGTTATTATAAAATAAGGTAGAGAGAAGCGATAAGGCAGAACGGATCTAATTTTGATTGGTTAGTTTAAACCTTTGAACAAACTAGTCAAAATTAACATAAGGTCGGATGATATGTAGTGATACTGCATAAGTTACGCGGTGTCTGTAGAAATATGGCCAGTGGGTGGTTAATATTTCATTGAAATTAATAAATAGGACTATTTTTTTATCCATATAATAAAAATGAATCTCTAGATGTGTTACTCGAGAACGGCTTAACCGTTAGGCTAATTCTTTTTTTAGAATATTTCTTGAAGTACGAGGATGAACCATCCTCTATTAATAATTAAAAATTACGCAGAGAAATATAAAAAAATCTCCTCCGGAATGGCTTAACCGATTAATATGAAATCTTATATCTATAATCGGTAGAAGTAGTTCGGTAGTCTGAGAATCGGTAGTAATCTTTATTCGGACCCGGTACCACCGGTAGTACTGGCACTGCTTTACCGGGCAGGACGACGTCTGCGGGGCCTACTAGTTTTAAATATTTTTAAGTGTTTTATGACTCCTTAATTCATACAACTTGACGTGTGAAAACAATGCGTATGTAAACTATTGCAGCAATGTAAAATGAATGTATGTTGTTAGTTATGTAATGTGTGTTTAATAATATGAAATGATTTTTTTTTTGTATTTTCAAAAACTGTTATTTATTAAATTCTGAAATCCCCTTTCATGTCTCTTCATTAAAGCAAGCAACGGCATGTCACAAACGGATTACGAACTCATCAATGTTGACTAGTGAGGCCTTACTATAAGTATTTAAACCGATCATGATTCCATTAAGAGAAAGAGATGTATTTATACAATGGATTGTGTTATCTCTCTCAGACAGCACAGAGATTACACGATGTCTATGAAACTTCGTAGTATTATCCAGGTCACTATCAAATAGCTTGTATAAATTAACTAGGTAGCTTTTACTCGCGCCTTTTCCCCTTTTTAACCCTTAAGGGGGTGAATTTTTATATAAAAGATAGTTGTGTTTATTATTTGCGTTACTTTAAAATATTTATATTTAGAGTTTGTATTTTGAAAAGTCTTATGAATAACAAGTTGAGAGGAATCCATTCATACTGAAATTTCGTACAAAACAATCGTGGAACTTTTTATAGAGATACCTGAATTAATATGTAGTAGGCTTAATTGGTTCGTTCAAGTTCTTGTTTTGAACGAATCAATTAACACTAGCTTGTTGTCGAATAATATGTAGCAGGACGATACAAGTTAGGCGAACGCGAGTAATAAGTTTGAAATGCGTAATTACAAACTTAATTACAAATTTCGAATATGTAATCTTTTGCCCAAAACTTCACCTGCTCATGCAAAAAAGAATGCCTAAGGGTTTTTTGTTTTACTTTACAGTACATTTGTAAATACCTAAATATATTTGTAATAACAATAGAGCTGACAACAAGGTATAAAAAATCGTATTTTACTGTAGGTCTTCGGTAGGTACTTTCATAATACATACTTATTGTTATCTGTTTCATTAAAATCGAACAACATTAAATAATAACGCTTAAAATTATGGAAAGGAAGTGCGCTACGTGATACTACTGTATAAAACTTACCTAGGTGAGATGTCATTCGAGATTTTGCTTGGACGTATCGCCGTAAACTTTAGGTCACACTATTAAAGATTCAAAGCTATGGGTGTGGACTCCACATCATTCATTTGGATTGGTTTTATATATAAATCAAAGTGCGGTCAGCCGCCTGCGGTACACTTCATTCTGGTCAATAGCTAGTTTGGCGTCTACGAGTCGTAGCTGCTACGAATTTCGTAGCTATTGCTACGAAAACGCTGTAGCTACTTACTGATCATTTCAAAACGCTGTCCTCTATTTATTGGCATAAGACTATTTTTCATGTTTTAAAGTAAAATAATTTGAGTACCTACTTACTCAGATGTAGGTACGAGTACTACATGCTTCTTATAATATAACCCCTTCATTCATAAACGTCATAAAGCATTTAATAGGTGAAATAGGTTTATAGTTCGTTTGTCTTTCTCTGTCATCTTGTCATTTATACTAGTAAGAAAGAGACAAAATTAATTTTAACTATATAGGCTTCTTTATAAGGGTTGTATGAATAAGAGGTATAACACTAAACTGATCACCTTATTCAACGATCGACTATTGAGTTTTTTTTTAATACAAGAAAACCTACTATACTAGAAAACTTCTTAACCAGGCGTCGTATCTCAACAGCTCAAACTGTTGTTGGAGCTGTGGGAGAGGGATGCTGCTATACAATGTGTAAAGCAACTTCTCTTTCGAACAACTGCAATAATAATACTATACAATGTCATAGTACGGCTGCAGCGCAAAATTTAAGAAAATAAAGGAGAGGTCAAAAGTGGGCTAGAATTTTGAACACCAATGTGATATACCTCATTGGAAAGCTTATTTAATAAGCTGTTAGAATTTAACTAAACACGAATTTTAGGAGCAACCATTTTTGTAAAAATCAAAAAAATGTAATAGAAAAACAAAACGCACATTACCTTTAATTATCCGTTTCCTAAGCAGTATAAATATTGCAATCACGTCAACAATTGCATTCTGTTACAGTACTTTTCTCTTGTAATATTATTCTAGCTGCAGCTTAATGTAATTATGACGAAAAATATTTGTTATCTTATTAGTGTAATAACAAAACGCGTGGAATAAAATATAATTACGGGAAACGTCATGATGTCATTGTCATTGATCAGTTTGATTGACAGCGTCGAAATAATTTTGATTTTTTTGGTTGCTCAATTGACATTTGACCATGGGGTTGCCAATTGCAATAATCATAGTATTGCATTAAGTATTCTTATTTTCAATTTCAATTTTTTTAAAAACGGGGGGGTGTAAAATTATTTTAAATACACCAAAAAATTTAATTAATTATGCTCTATTAACCTATGTAACTCAGATTGCTGTTCAAATTTACAATTATTTTAATCCCAGGCTCTATACATTTTTTGAACGTCTCCTTTCGACAAATTTTAATAAACATCTATTTTTTAAATTGATAGGTTTAAGTACAAAAAAATAAAATATCGCTAACGATAATGTTTAATATTGATACTGATAGTACTGTCTCAAATTGGGCACTGGTTAAAAGTTTTAGCAAAAAAAAAAAACTCAATATTTATAGCTACTAACCTATTTTATTAGTGTGACTGAATTATATGTATTGCTCTTAACTATTGTAATATGTTATGGATAAAATCAATTACCTCCTCTGTTTTCACTATCTGCTGGTTTCACCTGTATCGCTCTGTTCATCTGAAACAATAAATAGGTTATTAAAACAAAATACCTATGCGTATATAAAACAAAGTCACCACGTGTGTTTGTATGTATGTTCATGAACTATAATAATAATATTTTCATCACCATCTGATCCCAATGAAGCAATTATACTTGCTTGTGTTATGGGTGCATGGAAAATAGATAGTAGCCGATTTTCAGACTTACTGAATATGCTTACAAATTTTTATAAGTATCGGTCAAGCCAAGTACGGAGGATGGGAACGAACATTGTGACACGACAATTCTATATATAAGAAGTAACGATTTATCGTAGTGTAATGTTTAACAGAGTGACTTTTATTTTATTGTGGAGGTCATATTTGCGATTCAAACCATTTTGCGAACCAACAAACTCATTCAATATTCAAATCTATAAATTAAACTACCAACCAAACATTAGAAATCATCAACAATAGGTAGTTAGCGCTAATTTCAACACCATTGCCGTTCTGTATTGTGTTTTATCGCAATATATGTTAATTTTGCGTCAATGTATTCTAAAATAAACGACTCAGCTGATGGTCGCATAATTAACTAGATAGACTGCAGTCATCCTGTTTCTAATTGAGCTAGATTAGAAATTAGTGTAAAATTTTATTTTAAAATTTAAACAACTTTTTAATAGATCGGGTACTTATCTACTTATTTTCTCGGGAGTTGAGCGGTGTAAACCGTCGAATTGACTATTCTGTACCCGGGTGGTTGCGGGTTCCATTACCGCCCCAGATAATCTTAATGTAACAACAAAGATTTGTTTCTGTGTCTGATTGGTTGAGGGACTACCCTCTGTGCCTCGGATAGCACGTTGAACCGTCGGTTCCGGTTGTCATTTAACAGCCCATCGCGATTAATTTCTGACTTCACATGGTTATTAGTAATGACCTGAAGAATGTCTGGTTTCAAGTATATTATAGCCTTTCCGGTTTAGGTTGTACTTAAACATATCAGGTTGATGAAAAAAATATATTTATATAAAAATGAATCCCTATATCCCTTGGTCACGACATCACGCGTGAACGGCTGGACCGATTTCGCTAATTCTTTTTTTAGAATATTCCTTAAAGTACGAGGATGGTTTTTATGCAGAGAAAAATTTAAAAAAAATATCTGCTCCGTAACGGCTTGACCGATTTTTATGGAATCTTCTATATTCGATAGGTCTGAGAATCGGCCCGTAAAAATTTTTCGGATCCAGTAGGTGGTACTATTTTACCGGGCAGGACGACGTGTGCAGGGTCCGCTAGTCTTTAATATTTTAAAACACTGCAATGAAGCATGAACTTTATTAATGTGATTTTCATTTTACACAGGTCTGCAACTGTATATAGTAGAGTTAGTGGCAGTTACAGCCGGTCGTAGTCAGTTATATAGTCGCATTCAACCAAATTGGCACTTGAGGGCGCAGGCACGGTTCAGTTTTATGCCATGGCTATAAACTGATACAGCACTCCCACTGTCTCATTTTTATGCTATTCGGGTCGTGTACGACATTTTTTAATGAGTTAGTAATTAGTTTTGTAATGCGGTAATACCGCTTCTCTTTCCACAACAACATTTCATAACAAATTTTTCGCATCGTTATCTTTTTGAAACATACCCAATGTTTCGACATATTAATGCAAATTAATGTGTCGAAACTTTTTCCGCGTAAACTATGTAACCTTAGTTAGTCAAGGTTACGTATTTTATGCGGAAATAAATAAATTATTTTTTAATTCTTATCTTTTACTAGCGACCCTCCCTGGCTTTGCACATATATAAATTCCAAACCTAAACCTTCCTCATGGATTATTCTGAATATTGGCAAAAACCACATGAATATTCGTTCAGCAGTTTTTGAGATTATTGCTAATAGACAGAGGAAGTGACTTAGTTTTATACTATGTAAAGATTTAACTAGTTCACAAATATTAAAATTTATAACAGTTTACTAAATTAACGCTGGAATCAGTTTAGCTAAGGAATCAATAACATTTATTAAAAAAAATTGGTTTACTTTTTGACGTTTTCAAGACGTTCTATTGTTAAAAAACCAGACGATTTTTAATTGTTTTAATTTTCAAAAACCGAATCTATTGGTTTTTAAAAATTAAAACAAAAATCGATTGGTTTTTCTTAGTGGTTCGATATTTAAATCTTTTCTATGCTACCAGTTTGTCGCGCGTTATGTAAGTTCCAAAAAGTAACACGGATGAACCAAAATAACAGCTCACAAGAAACAAAACAAGTTTAAATAAAGACTTACGTCATTTTGTACGTTTATGATTTATTTTAATACAATTAATCAGTCTTACAATACTAAATCATGTTATAATATGGATTAACCAGGCAATGTGGGAAAGAGACAAAATTATATGCAACAGAGGGCGTGGCTTGAGAACGCCTCTATGCTTTAGGTATACAAACAACCTTATTTTTTAATTGGACCAGTGGATTTTTAGGTTTCGTTCCGACAGATGTGTAGTTTTTTAAGAAAATAGAGCAAACAAAGAAAACGAAGTATTGACTCACTGTTTTATTTAGTTTTCGTGTTTCGAGAGATGGTTTTGTAGTGATACACCTAAATCTTAATATGTGCCAGCACTCTGTATACCTATGCAGAGCCGGCTTTTACTTCTTTTTTTATTCTCAAATAGGCTTGCGCTTGACTACAACTTGCCTGATGTTAAGCAATGATGCAGACTACGCTCCAGCTCAGTATGGTTTACTCGTGATTACGAATGATTTTTAGTGAGAAGGTGGCATTTGAATGAGCTTCTAAATGGTTAGAAACCTTAAAGGAGCAGCAATTCCGACCCATGTCTCTGCATGGTGTCAGACATCGAATCGGAACACAGCAAGACCGCTTGCTTGACCTCCTCGTAGTTTGTTGTCACCTCCTTTGCACCACTCGGGGACTAAGCGTAGGAATTCAATTAAAGGTGACCCACGGACGAAGGTAACTCAGCCCCCAACTTCAAAGATGGGTAGATAATTAAGTAGGTACCTACTTCGTTTATAGGTATATTTTATTTGTTTCATAGCTTTTTGACTGTAATTAAATTCACCATTAAACAACCGCATTATACCAACATTGTATTCACAAAAAGTCGTTATAATGTCGTTGTTGTCCATGGGGAAATAATAATTTGGGTTTTTCTGTAACAAAAGTATAGATAATATCTTAAACGTAGACAATACAAAGTGCGTCATGTAAATGTGACGTTGTATGTAGGTGGGTACGTTAATGGTTTTTGATAATGGATTTGTTTAAAAAGGTTTTATGAAAACCCATCAGGTGTAGGGAATCGTGGTCTCTAGCTGATGCTATAATGAGCTGTAGTCGCTGAAGACCAGGCAACGACATAATAATATTATCTTAAAAAGGAACGGGAATAAATGGTAAATTACGATGGTTGGGACTTGACCAA
Source organism: Meganola albula (assembly GCA_936450015.1). Taxonomy (NCBI): domain Eukaryota; kingdom Metazoa; phylum Arthropoda; class Insecta; order Lepidoptera; family Nolidae; genus Meganola; species Meganola albula. The sequence goes on along the minus strand of OW388146.1, from coordinate 12,148,097 downwards.
CATTTTAACCCCTGACAATCAAGAGGGGTGTTATACTTTGGATGCGTTTATTTGTGTGATATTTTTCTTTTTATACTTGCTTTGTAGGGTTTTAAATATGCGTTTTGCATTTTTTTCTCTATTTAATATTATTGTCAATAAACACATAATTGGTCATAATAAACGTAAAACATAAATATTTCCCCAAACATAGAACGAGATGTAAACAATTTACCTACAATTCTACATTTCGTCATTGCGTTTAAATGGGATTAGATCCCGGGATTTGGTGCAGGTAGGCCTTAAAAGCCATTTCCGGGAATATAAACCCCATCAGGAATTGATTACTAAAATACAAGCCAAATGCTATATTCAAAATTTTCCATCCACATTACACGACCACAAAGATTCTATACACAATCAAAAATATTACAATTGTTTACAAAAGATAAAATATAACTTAACTAATTGTCTTTTATGAGTTGCTCAGCCTTTGTTATGTTACTTAACCCACCATCGGAATCTCGATACTCCTCTATGCCAAGATCTACAGCGGTGTCGTGAAGAGACTTGCGAGTTAAACCAGATTTGGGCTAGGCCACGGGACACCTAAAACTGTCTTGAATTTCGTACTAATTTAATCAGAAAGATAATAGAAGAAGTTGGAAATTGGAATAGTCCACTTCTCTTCAGACGAAGCGGGAGACAGCACATAGAAAATCAGAGGTTTGTCCGATTTTCTCAACCAAAATATTCAGACTATTCATATCCAATTCAACGGTCTACAAACGCGTGATCTCGAATTTGCTTAAACATTTTTTTCAAAATTTGTGTTATACTTGTACACCGAGAATAGGTAATATACAGAATCTTTTTTATACCTTTGTCAGAGATGAAAGTTTTAACGTAAATAATATCCTTTTACGGATTAATAACAGTATTATTGACCTTCAAGTCGATGGACTTGAAGGTCAATAATACTGTTTTTAATCCGATGATGATGATACCACAGCAATATATCAAACCACATCGCCTATCTGAAGTAGTGGCATGTCTGTTTACCACACGCTACCTAAATTACAGTGTATAATATTGCCCTGTTAAATTGCAACGAGGAGCTATTTTTGTCCGTGATTGTACTTAATTGTATTGTTTGTTTATAGTTTAGAATCTTAACAAAAAGGCGGTTTAAAATGGTTTGTGCCCTTTTTAGTGACGACTCCTGTGCGCGGGTCTACTCACTATCAAAAAAGTACAAAAAGTTTGGGTCCTACTCCATTCACCCTGACGAAGTGTGGGTTGATGTATGACACTTATTATTTTATTTTTATTTATTTATTTAGTTAAAAGTACGATAACATTAACATAGGTAACTTAGCGCACACGCCAATGTTACTCAAAAGTGTAGGAAGAGGTTAATTACACTCGCTTTTCGCGGGGTATGTTTAGGTCCCATACATAATGAAACAAACAAGTCTATTGCCGTTCAACAGGCACAATTCGAAGCTTCGAGCTGCAACTAAGATTCTATAAGTGTATTAGGAAAGTATTTTTTGCTCGACCCGGGAATCAAAGTAGTGACTTAGCGAACACACTTACATAATCCACCGCAGTTATACAATAACAATGTTGCATAAACCAGCATTGGAATAGGAACTTACTTAAGTATACCGGGTGGAGGAGACCGCCCTCCACTAACTGATAGGGAAATCCGTAAATCATACTGAGATGATCGGTACAGGAAATTATTTCCTCTATGGGTATTTAATAATCGTGCTTTGTTTTGCAAATTTATTTAGAATGAACATATTGCCTTAGGGAAACCTAATATCAAACGGCCAATTTTTCTACTATGGGGTTCGTCATTACTACTCAACCCACTCGCACCACGTCATTACACGCATCGTTTCGTAATGTTAATGCATTGATGGATGTTTTATTTATCGGTCCAACCATCCTCGAACCAATATAGGCCCTTCCGACTAATTGGGTTAGGTCATCCGCAAAAAAAAAAACAAGAAGTTTTTTTAAGCTTTCTTTCATTCGACACCAGAAAGTAGTTCAAATAGAAAGTAGACATTGAAATAAATCAATCATCATCGCTCGCCTTGCTTTTTTCCCATTTCTATTGGGGTCGGCTCCCAGTCTAACATGATGCGGCTAGCTACCAGAATTATACGAGCGACTGCCATCAGACCTCGAAATACATAGGGAACCGGTAGCCGAGATGGTTAGACCAGGTGTCAAATTATATTGGCTTCTGACTACATGTAACAATTGTCATAGATGTGTTAAATGACAACCGGGACCGACGGCTTAACGTGCTCTCCGAGGCACGGAGGGTAGTCCCTCAACCAACGAGACACCGAAATAATTTTTTGTTGTTCCACAAATATTGTCCGGGGCGGGAATTGAACCCGCGACCTCCCAGGCACAGTATAACCCAATCGGACGGCTTACACCGCTCGACTACCGAGATCGTCATTGAAATAAATCAATATTAACAATTTTATTTTTATTTTTACGTTGGAATATGATTCTGTTTAACGAGCTGAATTTATCCTCTCAGTTTGTGGAGAGCTCCCTTTTCCATCCTGTATTAAAAAGACAACTTTTCATTTGGTCAACGCTTGCTTCAATCAATTATACCCATAGTGGTCACATGTCAAATCGGCCTATTGTCCTGATGACACTCCATTGCTAAGCAACGCAACAAACACACAACAAAACAAACCCAGGATTATTTTCGGCCGTTTAATGGAAACGGTCATTATGACAGGATAAAAGTTGTGTTTTATTAATCGCTATAGGTTACGTATGTCAATGACCTGTCTAGGAAAGTCTTACCCTAAACGCATATGTATGTGAGAGTGAATAAACTCCATGGAAGTGATAAGTACTGTGTAGATAAGTGATGAGTTTTGACATTATTTGACAGTAAAATTCTTATATATTACTGACATTTTGAATAACTGACATATTATTTTATTGTATTTATTAGCATTTGAATTGTGATCGTAGAATGCATTGGTTATAATATATTTTTTTAAATGGCATTAACAATAATGATATAATAATATTTTGACAATTTGTTCTTAATTAACATTGAAATTGACTGACAAATGTTTCTAGAGCAAAAAGGGTAGTTTAACTGAGAAATAAATTAATGATTGATTGATTGAGTAGTACGCATTTCAATGAAATTTTGTTTATAGTGATATTACTCCGAAGTTATTACTAACATTGATTAATCCCCACTTTAATCCGAATAAACTTTAATTTAACTAGCTTTCCGTCCGCACGTATGTCGGCTACTGCGCTAAACCATTAAATACTATTTGCGCAGTCGGATAAAAACTATCCTGTGTGCTTTTCTGAGTCTCAAACTATCTCCATACCAAATGTCATTCAAATCGGTTTTGTAGTTGTGGTATGAAAATGAGACAGTTGCACAGACATACAGACAGAGTTACTTTCGCATTTATAATATTAAATGGTTAAGAAAGTAAGGATAAGGTACATTTAAATTAATAATGATCTTGATCTTTCTTTGATTATGATTATTAATAAGTTCGCACACCTCTTGGTACAATATGAAGGGCTGTTTACATTATATATCTATATTGGTATTCATATAAAATCATTTTTATTCTTAATTACCTTGATTATTGCCATGTAGCATAACATTGCGTTAGTCGAGGTATTCTCTAAGCATATTGCTGGGATTCGTCGCAGACAAAGTAGCAAGCGGGGGCTGGTCGGCACAGAAACACATACATATACCGATACATTTGTCGTATCGTAAAAAAAGTAAAAGATAATAATAAAATAAGGAAAATTTTAAACAAGTTATTAAAAAAATACACTAAAAAGGGTTGAAGTGAAATAAAAAAAAATAAAACAAAAGTATTTACAACAAAACTAAAAGAATCAAGTACAAAGTAAAGGTTTCATCAAAATCGCGAAGATATTTTCTATCCCCTTATTTAAAATTATTAAAATAATTCCAAGTACCAACTTCCAAGCCATTATTAGGGTTCCGTACCTCAAAAGGAAAAAAACGGAACCCTTATAGGATCACTTTGTTGTCCGTCTGTCCGTCCGTCTGTCAAGACCCTTTTTCTCAGGAACGCGTGAAGGTATGAAGCTGAAATTTATATCAATTACTCAGGTTTACTGTCCCTTGAAGCTGTGAAAAAATCAAACTTCTAAGCCAACGCAATCAAAAGATACAGCCGTTTATACCGCAAATTTTCGACACTTGCAAGGGAATCAAAACCTACAGGGTGCTTCCCGTGAACTCAGAATCTTGAAATTTAGTACGAAGCAACGTCTTATAGCATAGATAAAGGAAAAATTACGAAAACCATAAATTTTTAGTTACATCACATAATATATATTTTTTTTTTAATTTTAAACTTACTACCCATTTCCTCATAAATGCGTAGAGGTATTAAATTGAAATTCATACCAAATACTCAGGTCTATAATACCTTTAAGCTGTAACAAAATCAAACTTCTATGTCAACGCAATCAAAAGAAACAGCAATTTAAGCTGCGTATTTTGAAACTCGCAAGTACTCGCAAGGGAATCAAAACCTAAAGGGTACTTCCAGTCGACCTAGAATCTTGAAATTTGGCATGAAGCAACGTTTTATAGCACACATAAAGGAAAAATTCCGAAAACCTTAAATTTTTAGTTACATTACAAAATATATATCATTATATATAATAAAACTAAGTTGATAAAATGTGCGTGCCGATAAAACTTAAAAAGGAGTCCCATCACGATAAAGGGACTTATATAGTGTGATAGCCCTTTATCCCCCCTCGAACAAGAAAGTTCCCGTTTTAACCTAAAGGGTGTGTTTTTAAAGATATAAGGGCTTTTCCAACCCTTCAACTTGGAAAGTAAGTGTAGTCGCGCCATCTGTTGTCAAATAGTTGAACTTCATTCATTGTACACAATATGGACTTAAAAGAACGATTATTTGGGGCGCGAAATTTAAAATTCTCATTTCAATAAAGTCTTAAATTACATTTGTTACCATAACCCTTTATCCCCCCTCGAACAAGAAAGTTCCCGTTTTAACCTAAAGGGTGTGTTTTTAAAGATATAAGGGCTTTTCCAACCCTTCAACTTGGAAAGTAAGTGTAGTCGCGCCATCTGTTGTCAAATAGTTGAACTTCATTCATTGTACACAATATGGACTTAAAAGAACGATTATTTGGGGCGCGAAATTTAAAATTCTCATTTCAATAAAGTCTTAAATTACATTTGTTACCATAATAAAGTTATTAAATTTTGTGTATTTATACAGCAGTAGCTAACTTATATGTTGGAGTTAAAGCGATATCATTTTAGTTATTCAAATTACTTCTGAAAACATTTTAAAATTTAAGTTTTTAAATTTCGCGCCTTTACTGCGTATGCTACAGCTGCAAAACCTATTGTTACGGCGAACGATAACGTCGAGAACATTCTATACCTAGAAGGTGTGAGAAAGTAAATATTCCCAAACTTTCTTGAATATCCTAGAGCCATCTTTCTCGAATATCTTAGAGCCAACTATACACTTCATGTGTATAGTCTCCATAAAGCCAACTTTCTGGAATACCCTAGAGCCTAGCTTTCTGAATATATAAGAGCCCGGTGTCGCCCGCCAGAATTAATTCGATTTGAACAGCGGAACAAGCCACTTCGAAACGAAAAAGAAAGAAGTTACCTGTGTGAGCCTTTATTTTGAAGTATCACGTGTGAGTATTTTTAATAGTGTGTTTAATTAATTCATGATCTTGAAGTGAAGAAAAAAAAAAGTTATCTGTGAGCCTTTATTGTGAAATATTAAATGTGAGTATTTTTAATAATGTATTTAATTAATTCTAATGGTTTTTTTTTCTTTTCTTTTAATTGTAATTTCCTTAACTTTCAAGTAGTCGCGCGGCGTTGAATCGATATACTTTGGCCGTAAACAAAATATCGCGCGACCGCTTGAAGATTAAATAATTTTGTTTTCTTTGTCTCAACGTGCCCCACGTTTACGTAATAATATATTTGTCTATAAAATGTTCATTTAATTTATATTTTACAGAATATAATGCCTAGACGTAAAAGAGGTGGAGATCTTGCCAGTTCTGCAGCGAAACGGCGGAAACAAAAAGAATATCGAAGAAATGAAACGGAAGAACAGCGCGAAGCACGTTTACAAAATCAACGAACCAGAATGAGCACCCTGAGAAGCGGAAAAAGCGAAGAAAGAAGCGAAAATAAAACTATTGAAGAATCGAGAATTTTAAAAGATAATCTAACAAAGGAAGCATTCCACTACGAATCGACGAAGAAATATTACAATCATAAATATGTTGTGATCGGAAAAATGAATAACATTTGCCAATTTTGCCACGCGAAAAAATTCAGTAAAGAAACACCAGGTCTCTGTTGCATGAATGGAAAAATTCGATTACCACCACTGGAAGCACCTCCGCAGGAATTTCTACATTACATGACCGGGGAAACACCAGAATCAAAACACTTTCTTCAAAATATAAGATCATACAACTCCTGCTTTCAAATGACTTCTTTCGGTGTTACTTCGACTAACACTAATAGAGATGAATTTGAATATGTATTTTCAATTCAAGGGCAAATTTATCACAAAATAGGATCGTTACTACCAATGCCTAACGATGACTATAAATTTCTGCAAGTATATTTCATTGGAAATGAAGAACAAGAAATTGATCAACGAAGTACACATTTTAATGGATTGAAACGCGAAATAATCCAAGATGTACAGAGGATCTTACACAAATACAATCAACTGATTTACATATTCAAAACAACACTAGATCGCATGATTTCTGATGACTATAAAATTGTGATTCGAGCCGATAAAAGACCACGTGGAGAACACGAACGTAGATTTAATGCACCTCAGATAGATGAAGTCGCCATCGTAATTGTGGACAATGAAAATACAAGCCGTGACATAATTTTACAACGAAGAAGAAAAGGACTACAACGCATTGCAGAGACACACCGTTCATATGATTCTCTTCAATATCCTTTAATATTTCTGCACGGAGAGGACGGTTATCATTTCAATATAAAACAAATTCATCCTGAAACAGGCATAGAAACAAACAAAAAAGTCACTTCCAAGGAGTTCTATGCTTACCGCTTAATGATCAGAGACAATGAAATATACAATCACATTCTCAACACTCGCCGTTTATTCCAACAATTTCTGGTAGATATGTACGCAAAAATAGAAGCAGAACGGATGCTTTACATAAGACTGAATCAGAAGAAACTACGCACAGAAGAATACATCCACCTTCGAGATGCGATCATAAATGACGGCAATATTGACGATATTGGAACAATGGTAATCTTACCCTCATCATACATAGGAAGTCCAAGACATATGCACGAATATACTCAAGATGCCATGACCTACGTAAGAAAATATGGACGACCTGATCTCTTCATAACATTTACATGCAACTCATCATGGCCAGAAATCAAAGAACAACTAAAATATGGACAAACCTCCATGGATCGACACGACATAATAGCCCGAGTTTTTCGACAAAAACAAATAAGATTTATTGAAGTCATCACAAAATACCACATCTTTGGAACCGTTAGATGCTGGATGTATACAATCGAGTGGCAAAAACGAGGATTACCTCACTCACACAATCTCATATGGCTACACGATAAAATTTATCTCACGGATATCGACAAAATCATCCAAGCTGAATTTCCCAATCCACAAAAAGATCCGGAACTATACAGCATAGTAGTGAAAAACATGATTCACGGACCATGTGGACCATTAAACTTTAATGCGCCATGCATGCGTGATGGAAAATGTACAAAAAAATATCCAAAACCATACGTAGACGATACAAAAACTGAAGATGACGGCTATCCCAAATATAGAAGACGATCACCGAAAAACGGTGGTTTCACAGCAAAAATACGAATACAAGGCAGAGATGAACTGGAAATAGATAATCAATGGGTAGTACCATATAACCCACTACTTTCTAAAATGTTCCAAGCACACATAAACGTTGAATATTGCAATTCAGTAAAATCTATTAAATATATATGTAAGTACGTAAACAAAGGTAGTGATATGGCAGTATTTCAAATAGTCCAAAATAGCGAACAAAATAACAGAAATGATGAGATACTCATGTACCAAATGGGAAGATACATCAACAGTAACGAAGCAGCGTGGAGGATTTTTAGTTTTCCCATACACGAACGCGAACCAGCTGTGCAACATCTAGCAGTACATTTGGAGAATGGACAGAGAGTTTACTTCACAAAAGACTCGGCTAGAAAAATTGCAAGCGAACCACCTCAGAACACAACATTAACAGCTTTTTTCCAACTTTGCCAAACGGATCCATTCGCAAAGACGTTACTGTATGTCGACGTCCCTATTTATTATACGTGGGACAAAACAAGAAAAATTTTTCAACGACGAAAACAAGGAATGCCAGAAGAGGGTCATCCAGAAATAATGAAAACTAACACAATAGGTCGAGTATACACTGTACATCCAAACAATGCCGAATGTTTCTATCTCCGGATGTTGTTACACGAAATACGAGGACCAACAAGTTTCACAGATCTCAGGACTATTGACGGCTACCTATGCCAGACGTACAGAGAAGCATGTCAACGCTTAGGATTATTGGAAAACGATAACCACTGGGAATTAACACTACAAGAAGCCACACTCACAGCTTCAGCTGAACAAATTCGAGAGTTATTCGCCATAATTCTAACAACATGTAACCCATCAAACCCAAAACAGCTATGGGACTCTTTCAAAAGGAGTATGAGTGATGATATATTGTACCAAATCCGACAAGCTAATCCAGAACTGACTATAGAATTCAGTGACAACATCTTCAATGAAACACTCATTCGCTTAGAAGATAAATGCTTAGCAATAAATAACCGGACCTTAGTAGAACTTGGAATGCCAGCACCACAAAGAAATGCTTTCAGTATGCTAAACTACGAAATTACAAAGGAAAAAAGCTACAACGTCAATGAACTACTTGAATACATTGCTCACAATAAACCACTCCTCAATGACAATCAAAAAACAATTTACAACGTTATAATGAACCGAATAAATAACAACACTGGTGGAATTATTTACTTGGACGCACCAGGAGGCACCGGTAAAACGTTTCTAATAAATCTAATACTGGCGGAAATACGTGCTAAAAAACACATCGCACTGGCACTAGCATCATCCGGCATTGCAGCCACACTTATGGAAGGAGGACGAACTGCTCATTCTGCCTTACAACTACCGTTGAATATAGCCGAACAACAATTCCCGGTATGTAAAGTCTCAGGAGCATCTGGACGGGGTCAACTTCTAAAACAAGCTAAAATTATCTGCTGGGATGAATGCACCATGGCCCATAAAAAATCACTAGAAGCCATGGACAGAACATTACAAGAATTGCGAAAAAACTCTGAAATAATGGGAGGAGCTCTACTCATACTCTCAGGAGATTTTCGACAAACACTTCCAGTTATTCCCAAGTCAACACCAGCAGACGAGATCAATGCATGCTTAAAAAAGTCACATCTCTGGCCAGAAGTACAAATACTGCAATTAACAAAAAACATGAGGGTTGAATTATCAAAAGATGAAACAACAGCACATTTTGCTAAAATGCTTTTACAAATAGGCGAAGGTACATATCCTACTGACCAAACGACCGGTCTCATTGAACTCAATAGTGATTTCTGTAACATAGCCACTACTGAAAACGAACTAATCGACAAAATTTATCCAAATATTATTCAGAACTATACCAACGTAGAGTGGTTATTTCAAAGAGCAATTTTGGCCACTAAAAATAATATTGTTGACGATATCAATTTTAATATTCTAAAGAAAATACCTGGTGAAGAGAAAGTATATAAATCGATCGACACGATGGTAACCATTGAAGAAAGTGTCAACTTCCCTACTGAATTTCTAAACTCTTTACAAGTACCAGGAATGCCATTACACTGCCTTCGTCTGAAAATTGGATCTCCAATCATACTACTTAGAAATCTCAACTCCCCAAAACTATGTAATGGAACGAGGATGATCGTAAAACAGCTATCGAATAATATCATTGAAGCTGAACTTATTTCTGGAAAGAACAAAGGACACACAGTATTTATACCTAGAATACCACTGATCTCTTCTGAATTGCCATTTCAATTTAAAAGATTGCAGTTTCCAATTAAATTAGCCTTTAGTTTTACAATTAACAAAGCGCAAGGGCAAACTTTAAAATATTGTGGCATCAACCTCAAAGAATCCTGCTTCTCTCACGGTCAGCTTTATGTAGCTTGCTCAAGAGTAGGAAATTCGAAAAATTTATATATATATACCCCGGACAATAAAATGAAAAATGTTGTTTATAAACAAGTAGTATAAATAATGAGAAAATGTAAATACATGTAAATATATATGTTTAAATATACATGTAAATATATATATCCATGATAATGTAAATACATGTAAATATATATGTTTTCAATATATATATATTTTTTACTTTTTACGTCATAGTTTATTTTTTTATTTCAACTACCACGTAACCTCATATCAACTCCCGAGCGAAGCCGGGTATTACAGCTAGTTTTTTAATAAATATAAACTTATTACTTTTTTCCTCATGAACGCGTAGAGCTATCAAGTTGAAATTCATATCAAATACTTAGATCTAATTGCATTTAACCCGTGAAAAAAAAAATTCTAAGTCAACATTATTTAAAGAATTAAATATATAGTGACTAAAAAACTTAGTAAATAAATAACTTTAATAAAAGAACTTTCGCAAGTCTGCTGCAAGGCTAGTATAAGTGTTTCAGTTATATTATAGATAAATGATATGTGTTAATATAAAATAAAGGATTACTTAAACGATAAAGAGATCTTTGTCTTAAATTTATGCTCCTCCATCTTTCCCCATTGTAATGTTATGAATTTCATTTTGCAATAAAAATACCATAGTTATGACTCGATTGTCGTAATGAACGAACTTTGTAAACCTTGCAGGTTTGTACGGAACCCTCGGTGCGCGAGTCCGACTCGCACTTGACCGGTTTTTTTTTTAAATTGATGAAAGTTTCCACTTATCCCTTTCTATTTCAAGCATTTTCGCTATCGGTGAGTGGTCATTTCTTTATGAGTCATACTTTTAGATTGGAGCTCTCCTCTGGGAAATCTGATAAGAAAACTTAAAGGTTTCAGTAAAATTTCATTGCATACTGTTGATATTCAAAAGTCACTAGAAACTGAGATATTTTATGGTTTCAGCAGTTTGTTTTATTTTAGTAACGTGACCCTCAATCTATTTATTATAAGTATATATTTACAAAAGAAAAGTATTATATGTATAGTATATACCAGTTCTCTGGTTTCCATAACACAAGCTCTGCTTAGCCTCTCTCTAGTCCCAAACTAGATGACCGTGTGTGTTAATGTCCCAGAATATTTATTTTATATATTTACTAGCTGTAATACCCGGCTTCGCTCGGGAGTTGATATGAGGTTACGTGGTAGTTGAAATAAAAAAATAAACTATGACGTAAAAAGTAAAAAATATATATATATTGAAAACATATATATTTACATGTATTTACATTATCATGGATATATATATTTACATGTATATTTAAACATATATATTTACATGTATTTACATTTTCTCATTATTTATACTACTTGTTTATAAACAACATTTTTCATTTTATTGTCCGGGGTATATATATATAAATTTTTCGAATTTCCTACTCTTGAGCAAGCTACATAAAGCTGACCGTGAGAGAAGCAGGATTCTTTGAGGTTGATGCCACAATATTTTAAAGTTTGCCCTTGCGCTTTGTTAATTGTAAAACTAAAGGCTAATTTAATTGGAAACTGCAATCTTTTAAATTGAAATGGCAATTCAGAAGAGATCAGTGGTATTCTAGGTATAAATACTGTGTGTCCTTTGTTCTTTCCAGAAATAAGTTCAGCTTCAATGATATTATTCGATAGCTGTTTTACGATCATCCTCGTTCCATTACATAGTTTTGGGGAGTTGAGATTTCTAAGTAGTATGATTGGAGATCCAATTTTCAGACGAAGGCAGTGTAATGGCATTCCTGGTACTTGTAAAGAGTTTAGAAATTCAGTAGGGAAGTTGACACTTTCTTCAATGGTTACCATCGTGTCGATCGATTTATATACTTTCTCTTCACCAGGTATTTTCTTTAGAATATTAAAATTGATATCGTCAACAATATTATTTTTAGTGGCCAAAATTGCTCTTTGAAATAACCACTCTACGTTGGTATAGTTCTGAATAATATTTGGATAAATTTTGTCGATTAGTTCGTTTTCAGTAGTGGCTATGTTACAGAAATCACTATTGAGTTCAATGAGACCGGTCGTTTGGTCAGTAGGATATGTACCTTCGCCTATTTGTAAAAGCATTTTAGCAAAATGTGCTGTTGTTTCATCTTTTGATAATTCAACCCTCATGTTTTTTGTTAATTGCAGTATTTGTACTTCTGGCCAGAGATGTGACTTTTTTAAGCATGCATTGATCTCGTCTGCTGGTGTTGACTTGGGAATAACTGGAAGTGTTTGTCGAAAATCTCCTGAGAGTATGAGTAGAGCTCCTCCCATTATTTCAGAGTTTTTTCGCAATTCTTGTAATGTTCTGTCCATGGCTTCTAGTGATTTTTTATGGGCCATGGTGCATTCATCCCAGCAGATAATTTTAGCTTGTTTTAGAAGTTGACCCCGTCCAGATGCTCCTGAGACTTTACATACCGGGAATTGTTGTTCGGCTATATTCAACGGTAGTTGTAAGGCAGAATGAGCAGTTCGTCCTCCTTCCATAAGTGTGGCTGCAATGCCGGATGATGCTAGTGCCAGTGCGATGTGTTTTTTAGCACGTATTTCCGCCAGTATTAGATTTATTAGAAACGTTTTACCGGTGCCTCCTGGTGCGTCCAAGTAAATAATTCCACCAGTGTTGTTATTTATTCGGTTCATTATAACGTTGTAAATTGTTTTTTGATTGTCATTGAGGAGTGGTTTATTGTGAGCAATGTATTCAAGTAGTTCATTGACGTTGTAGCTTTTTTCCTTTGTAATTTCGTAGTTTAGCATACTGAAAGCATTTCTTTGTGGTGCTGGCATTCCAAGTTCTACTAAGGTCCGGTTATTTATTGCTAAGCATTTATCTTCTAAGCGAATGAGTGTTTCATTGAAGATGTTGTCACTGAATTCTATAGTCAGTTCTGGATTAGCTTGTCGGATTTGGTACAATATATCATCACTCATACTCCTTTTGAAAGAGTCCCATAGCTGTTTTGGGTTTGATGGGTTACATGTTGTTAGAATTATGGCGAATAACTCTCGAATTTGTTCAGCTGAAGCTGTGAGTGTGGCTTCTTGTAGTGTTAATTCCCAGTGGTTATCGTTTTCCAATAATCCTAAGCGTTGACATGCTTCTCTGTACGTCTGGCATAGGTAGCCGTCAATAGTCCTGAGATCTGTGAAACTTGTTGGTCCTCGTATTTCGTGTAACAACATCCGGAGATAGAAACATTCGGCATTGTTTGGATGTACAGTGTATACTCGACCTATTGTGTTAGTTTTCATTATTTCTGGATGACCCTCTTCTGGCATTCCTTGTTTTCGTCGTTGAAAAATTTTTCTTGTTTTGTCCCACGTATAATAAATAGGGACGTCGACATACAGTAACGTCTTTGCGAATGGATCCGTTTGGCAAAGTTGGAAAAAAGCTGTTAATGTTGTGTTCTGAGGTGGTTCGCTTGCAATTTTTCTAGCCGAGTCTTTTGTGAAGTAAACTCTCTGTCCATTCTCCAAATGTACTGCTAGATGTTGCACAGCTGGTTCGCGTTCGTGTATGGGAAAACTAAAAATCCTCCACGCTGCTTCGTTACTGTTGATGTATCTTCCCATTTGGTACATGAGTATCTCATCATTTCTGTTATTTTGTTCGCTATTTTGGACTATTTGAAATACTGCCATATCACTACCTTTGTTTACGTACTTACATATATATTTAATAGATTTTACTGAATTGCAATATTCAACGTTTATGTGTGCTTGGAACATTTTAGAAAGTAGTGGGTTATATGGTACTACCCATTGATTATCTATTTCCAGTTCATCTCTGCCTTGTATTCGTATTTTTGCTGTGAAACCACCGTTTTTCGGTGATCGTCTTCTATATTTGGGATAGCCGTCATCTTCAGTTTTTGTATCGTCTACGTATGGTTTTGGATATTTTTTTGTACATTTTCCATCACGCATGCATGGCGCATTAAAGTTTAATGGTCCACATGGTCCGTGAATCATGTTTTTCACTACTATGCTGTATAGTTCCGGATCTTTTTGTGGATTGGGAAATTCAGCTTGGATGATTTTGTCGATATCCGTGAGATAAATTTTATCGTGTAGCCATATGAGATTGTGTGAGTGAGGTAATCCTCGTTTTTGCCACTCGATTGTATACATCCAGCATCTAACGGTTCCAAAGATGTGGTATTTTGTGATGACTTCAATAAATCTTATTTGTTTTTGTCGAAAAACTCGGGCTATTATGTCGTGTCGATCCATGGAGGTTTGTCCATATTTTAGTTGTTCTTTGATTTCTGGCCATGATGAGTTGCATGTAAATGTTATGAAGAGATCAGGTCGTCCATATTTTCTTACGTAGGTCATGGCATCTTGAGTATATTCGTGCATATGTCTTGGACTTCCTATGTATGATGAGGGTAAGATTACCATTGTTCCAATATCGTCAATATTGCCGTCATTTATGATCGCATCTCGAAGGTGGATGTATTCTTCTGTGCGTAGTTTCTTCTGATTCAGTCTTATGTAAAGCATCCGTTCTGCTTCTATTTTTGCGTACATATCTACCAGAAATTGTTGGAATAAACGGCGAGTGTTGAGAATGTGATTGTATATTTCATTGTCTCTGATCATTAAGCGGTAAGCATAGAACTCCTTGGAAGTGACTTTTTTGTTTGTTTCTATGCCTGTTTCAGGATGAATTTGTTTTATATTGAAATGATAACCGTCCTCTCCGTGCAGAAATATTAAAGGATATTGAAGAGAATCATATGAACGGTGTGTCTCTGCAATGCGTTGTAGTCCTTTTCTTCTTCGTTGTAAAATTATGTCACGGCTTGTATTTTCATTGTCCACAATTACGATGGCGACTTCATCTATCTGAGGTGCATTAAATCTACGTTCGTGTTCTCCACGTGGTCTTTTATCGGCTCGAATCACAATTTTATAGTCATCAGAAATCATGCGATCTAGTGTTGTTTTGAATATGTAAATCAGTTGATTGTATTTGTGTAAGATCCTCTGTACATCTTGGATTATTTCGCGTTTCAATCCATTAAAATGTGTACTTCGTTGATCAATTTCTTGTTCTTCATTTCCAATGAAATATACTTGCAGAAATTTATAGTCATCGTTAGGCATTGGTAGTAACGATCCTATTTTGTGATAAATTTGCCCTTGAATTGAAAATACATATTCAAATTCATCTCTATTAGTGTTAGTCGAAGTAACACCGAAAGAAGTCATTTGAAAGCAGGAGTTGTATGATCTTATATTTTGAAGAAAGTGTTTTGATTCTGGTGTTTCCCCGGTCATGTAATGTAGAAATTCCTGCGGAGGTGCTTCCAGTGGTGGTAATCGAATTTTTCCATTCATGCAACAGAGACCTGGTGTTTCTTTACTGAATTTTTTCGCGTGGCAAAATTGGCAAATGTTATTCATTTTTCCGATCACAACATATTTATGATTGTAATATTTCTTCGTCGATTCGTAGTGGAATGCTTCCTTTGTTAGATTATCTTTTAAAATTCTCGATTCTTCAATAGTTTTATTTTCGCTTCTTTCTTCGCTTTTTCCGCTTCTCAGGGTGCTCATTCTGGTTCGTTGATTTTGTAAACGTGCTTCGCGCTGTTCTTCCGTTTCATTTCTTCGATATTCTTTTTGTTTCCGCCGTTTCGCTGCAGAACTGGCAAGATCTCCACCTCTTTTACGTCTAGGCATTATATTCTGTAAAATATAAATTAAATGAACATTTTATAGACAAATATATTATTACGTAAACGTGGGGCACGTTGAGACAAAGAAAACAAAATTATTTAATCTTCAAGCGGTCGCGCGATATTTTGTTTACGGCCAAAGTATATCGATTCAACGCCGCGCGACTACTTGAAAGTTAAGGAAATTACAATTAAAAGAAAAGAAAAAAAAACCATTAGAATTAATTAAATACATTATTAAAAATACTCACATTTAATATTTCACAATAAAGGCTCACAGATAACTTTTTTTTTTCTTCACTTCAAGATCATGAATTAATTAAACACACTATTAAAAATACTCACACGTGATACTTCAAAATAAAGGCTCACACAGGTAACTTCTTTCTTTTTCGTTTCGAAGTGGCTTGTTCCGCTGTTCAAATCGAATTAATTCTGGCGGGCGACACCGGGCTCTTATATATTCAGAAAGCTAGGCTCTAGGGTATTCCAGAAAGTTGGCTTTATGGAGACTATACACATGAAGTGTATAGTTGGCTCTAAGATATTCGAGAAAGATGGCTCTAGGATATTCAAGAAAGTTTGGGAATATTTACTTTCTCACACCTTCTAGGTATAGAATGTTCTCGACGTTATCGTTCGCCGTAACAATAGGTTTTGCAGCTGTAGCATACGCAGTAAAGGCGCGAAATTTAAAAACTTAAATTTTAAAATGTTTTCAGAAGTAATTTGAATAACTAAAATGATATCGCTTTAACTCCAACATATAAGTTAGCTACTGCTGTATAAATACACAAAATTTAATAACTTTATTATGGTAACAAATGTAATTTAAGACTTTATTGAAATGAGAATTTTAAATTTCGCGCCCCAAATAATCGTTCTTTTAAGTCCATATTGTGTACAATGAATGAAGTTCAACTATTTGACAACAGATGGCGCGACTACACTTACTTTCCAAGTTGAAGGGTTGGAAAAGCCCTTATATCTTTAAAAACACACCCTTTAGGTTAAAACGGGAACTTTCTTGTTCGAGGGGGGATAAAGGGTTATGGTAACAAATGTAATTTAAGACTTTATTGAAATGAGAATTTTAAATTTCGCGCCCCAAATAATCGTTCTTTTAAGTCCATATTGTGTACAATGAATGAAGTTCAACTATTTGACAACAGATGGCGCGACTACACTTACTTTCCAAGTTGAAGGGTTGGAAAAGCCCTTATATCTTTAAAAACACACCCTTTAGGTTAAAACGGGAACTTTCTTGTTCGAGGGGGGATAAAGGGCTATCACACTATATAAGTCCCTTTATCGTGATGGGACTCCTTTTTAAGTTTTATCGGCACGCACATTTTATCAACTTAGTTTTATTATATATAATGATTATTATATAAAGAATATTTGCTGTAGCGTTCTAAAGGGGAGGCCAATGTCCAGCAGGTGAAGTCCTCAGACTGATAATGATGAAGATGACCCTCATAACTTCGTATGGGTTAATGTTTTCGCTGTTTTATTTTATCCGGGCTCGATTCCCAGGTCGAGCGAAAATACTTTTCTAATATATTTAGATAATCTAAAGCTCCAAGTTTCAAATACGGATGACGATAAAGAATGAAAAATAGTATTTTAATTAGTCCGTTAGTTAGATTATAAAGAATACGTGACAATATTAAGATATAACGCATTAAATTTCGAGTCTTCTCTACGTCATACTGAGGTATAAAACTTACTCAATCGTGACGTTATTTGAGATTTCGCTTCGACGTATCGGCGTAATCTTTAATTCATTATTTTTAATATATCTATCCGACGGACAATACTAAAAAAATTTTTTGATCTTCTTCTTTTCTTAAATTGATCTCTACCTACACCATCGGATAATACAGGGGCATGACGCAATTATTTCAGCTTCTTGCTTCACAATTCTTATTGATTTTAACGCATAACGTAGCAACAATTTCATAACATTTATTTACTGCCACTAATCACGGATTAGATAAAAATTACATTACCCTAGTCTGTGTCAGCCTTTAGGTATTCGTTCTACCTACAACCTCTGGTTAAAGGAGGTTTGAGAATGGTCCTAATTAATTACGTAAGACCATATTTAACGTTTTTGTTCACCCTCACTAAAACGCTTTGCTAAATTACTATGAAAATCACATCCTACCCTAAAAAGGGCTGGACGTATCACACTCACTAAATGGCATAACTTACTGGGCCAATCGTTAACCCAAAACTTTTGGAAAAATAGGGCCGGCCCTATGTACGGGCCAGTGGTAATGGGCCGTACAACGCAATTCTTACAACTTTGTGCTATGATAAAAGTTTTATGTTCAGTTTATGTGATATTGTGTAGTTTGGATTCTGTAAAGGATAGTCTATATTTGATCGGAACGATAGATTCACTGGAGCGATTTTTAGTAGCTTCATAACGAAATTACATACCTATTTTCAGACGGATTTTGGCTACCTACGTTTGGAACACAGAAAATATAAACAATAGACGGGCCGGTGGCGTGGTCGGTGGGGTACTTGCCTTTCACGCCGCAGGTCGTGGGTTCGATTCCAACCCAAGTCAGACATTTGTGTGATGAAAATGTCGGTTTGTCTTGAGTCTGGGTGTAATTATCAATATTGAAGTATTTATTTACAAAAGAAAAGTGTTTTATGTAGTATATTACCAGTTATCTGGTTACCATAGTACAAGCTCTGGGGTCAGATGGTCGTAAAAAATAGCTGCTAATTAGAAAAGACTTTATATAAGTATTAATATAATCTGAAAGATTACACAATAAAATTATGGTCAATAACAGCATCTATAGGTACAGTTACATAACGGCCGGAGGTACGGCGTGGCGGTCAGATGCTAGCTTTTAATGGTCGTGGGTTCGACTCCCACCCAAGACAGACATTTATGTGATGAACATGTCTATTTCTCTTGAGTCTGGGTGTCATTATCTATATTAAATAGTTATGCTTTTACAAAAAAGAAGTATTATATTATGTAATAAATATATTATCACATACCAGTTATCTGTTTTCCATCTTATTTTGGGATCAGATAGATGTGTTTTTGTGTATTTATATTCTAGGATATTATTATTATATAAACTTTAGTGGTTATATCCTAACAGTCCTGTTAATATTTTTCATTAAGCATCCATTCGTTTTAAAGAATTAAATTCAACATCATTGCCGTCATAAAAGTTGTTTACATACTTATTTGAAACTAAACTTAAAATCGACAACTAAATCAGCACTAAATTTCTAACGTTGCAATGCTTTGATTTTATTAGATCCGTCCGCTAATTGGACGACAATTTTATCGTTAACACTTTAGAGGAAAAACTATCGTCATAACTAGTGTGAACGGTCTCTTATACACCGTTGTGTATGAGAATGTATGGAGTGAGAGTTAAATTGGAGTTATGCCTCGTCCCGCCATATTTTCATTATGAACGTCTGTTTTAGTTTGTAACTGCGAACTACATGTTCCACCGTGGGTGCTAATCCCAGGTATAAAATATATCTGTATATAAAAATGGATTGCTGTCCAGATAGTCTTTTGGAACTCCGAAACGGGTTGAGCGATTCGTATAATACTTAGTATTGTCTTAGATATACGCGAAAATCAC
This sequence comes from Meganola albula, assembly GCA_936450015.1. NCBI lineage: Eukaryota > Metazoa > Arthropoda > Insecta > Lepidoptera > Nolidae > Meganola > Meganola albula. Next base: position 12,128,336 of record OW388146.1, on the reverse strand, counting down.
ACATTGAAATAAAACTACTTTTTAACGGATTTTATCGCGGTTTATTTTAGATTTTAGATCCCTACGTCTAAAAAGACTTTGAAACGTCGGGATCTAAAATCTAAAATAAACCGCGATAAAATCCGTTAAAACGTAGTTTTATTTCAAAGTATAATACTTTTTTGTTTCAACACAGCGATGGTGTATGTACTTCAGTTCTTAAATATTTTAGTATTTTTTTTTTTAGTTTCTTGGTACTTCGGAGCGGGTTGACCAATTTGTATAATTCGTTTTTGTCTCAACACAGCGATGGTTTATGAGCAAGAAAATTTTGGTTTTAGAACTAGTTGTTGTCGAAAACCGCTACCGTACTGCTATGGCATTAACCTATATTTTTATATCAAATTTGATTTCGTTCCAAAGCTGTTAGGTGTAGCAAAGGTCACACGGTGGTATGTGAAGTAACCTAACCTACCTGAATTTTTATACCTTCCTTTTGCATTTTATTTTACACAACTGCGACTTCGGTAGTCGAGCGGTGTAAGCCGTCCGATTGGGCTATACTATGCCAGGTTGGTCGTGGGTTCGATTCCCGCCCCGGACAATATTTGTGTAGCAACAAATATTTGTTTCGGTGTCTAGTTGGTTGAGGGACTACCCTCCTTGCCTCGGAGAGCACGTTAAGCCGTCGGTCCCAGTTGTCCATGGAACTGGTATTGCGCGCGCGTTTCCCTCTGCCGGGGTACATGGACAATTTGTATGCATAATCTGTTCATGTTTCGTGTTTGTGTGTAGTTTTTATATACTTATGCATTACATAAGACTCTTTAAGCTGGCAGATATAATTTAATGCCCACTAGCAGCAGGCTATAACACCTCCAGTGGTAAATGCCCTAAGTACAGTAATATAGTGGGGTAGGGTGTATTATAGGGTGTATGTATTTACAAAAGAAAAGTAGGTTGTATTATGTATAGTACCTATATCAGATATCTGGTTTCCAAAACACAAGTAAGGCTTATCTTGGGACCAGATAACCGTGTGTGTTAATATCCTAGAATATTACATATAAGATATGTGTAGCTATGTATAAGTTTGTAGCGCCTAAATGGATGGACCGATTTTGATCCGTTTTTTTCGAAAGCCGAAGTGATAGAGATAGTTTTAAGTTTAAAAAATATGTGTCGGGTTACTAAATTTTTAATTTAGAGTTAAAATGGATAACAGTTTTACTTAAACTTCGTAGTTTGTTATATAGAGCTAATCAAGTAAATAAAATTTAACGAAATCCTACCTTCGGTTCCTTGTAACATTTTCTTAACATAACTTTCTTACTTACTTACTTCTCACTTGTATTACCTAAAACTTTCCCTGTAAGTTGTGAAGTTACCAATAAATGAATAAATCAACAAATAAATAACAAACATATCTTACTGATAAGTGTGTCAGTCGATAATAACCTTTAAATCAATAGTAATAAGGTATAAATTGTCATTTTCGTCACACATTTCTTTTTCAGTACTAATGATGGGAGGTTATGGAGCCCACTGATAGAGGGTTACTCATGGTTTGAATATTAATGCAAGCGCTCGAGGACAGTGCGAAATAGCGTTAATTTATCCTTGTTTGTAAATAATGGTAGTAAATAAAACGTATTCCTTTTGTAAAATATATTAGCTACACGTTTGTTAACCCCCGATGAAAAAGAGGTGTGTTTTAACGGGCCGGTGGCGTGGTCGGTAAGATACTTGCTTTTCACGCCGCAGGTCGTGGGTTCGATTCCCACCCGAGACAAACATTACTGATAAACATTGGTGTTTGTGTCGAGTCTGGGTGTAAATATCTATTATAAGTATATATTTACAAAAGAAAAGTATTATATGTATAGTTATACCAGACATCTGGTTTCCATAACACAAGCTCTGCTTAGCTTGGGACCAGATGACCGTGTGTGTTAATGTCCAAGAATATTTATTATTATTATTATTATTATTTATTTAAGCATAACGATTAATCTGTGTAAAAGTTTGAGACCAGTTTAGAATCACTTCACATCACTTCAATCCTTTTTAGTATCCCACTGCTGGGAATTTTTATTTTATTTTTTTTATTCTTCGGCTGGCTGGCGCTTGACTACAACTTTCCTGATGTTAAGCAATGATGTAGTCTACGATGGAACGCGCCAGCCTATACCAATTCACTCATGATTACGAATGATTATCGGTGAGAAGGTGGCAGTAGAATGAGCCTCCATATGGTTAGAAACCTTAAAGGGGCAACAATTCCGACCCACCCTCTCTGCATAGTGTCACCAGACATCGCACCGGAACACAAGATGAGAGATTTAAGGCCTTAATACACACACGCTCGCCAAGTGCAGGTTGGTAGATGTCACACCTCATCAAATGATCACTTCTTAGACGTGCCGGCTGCCTTACCATATTTTTCTTCACCGATATTGAGCAGTGGCGATGAAATAACTCACACAAAGAAATCGAATCGGTGAAGGTTAACATGAAACTTATGCCAGTTTCATGTTAACCTTCACCGATTCGATTTCTTCTCAGAACTGATCATTCGAGGACAAGTGACATCCACCAACACGCACTAGGCCAGCGTGTTTGGATTAAGACCTAAACTCTTACAATTCGTAAAATAGTTGAAAGAAGACACTAAAAAGGATTAAAGTGAAATGATAGATTTGTAAATGTTATTTTGCACTTATAAGAAAGCGGTTCTTTTTTTCTTTTAATCTATACTAATATTTTAAAGCTGAAGAGATTTTTTGTTTGTTTGAACGTGCTAATTTCAGACACCACTGGTCCAATTTGCACTGTTAGATAGCCCATTTGATGAGAAAGGTTATAGGCTGCTTTTTATCCCACTACTGGTCATGATATATAGTTCACGCGGGCGTTTCCGCGGCGGAAAGCTGGTATTTAAAAAAATAATACGTGACATATTCAAATTAAATTGTATAGATATATCTTATCTACATAGAAAGCATCTAGGTATATCTACCCTTCTGCTATCTAGTAGTCAAACAATTTAAACAGCATTTTTTAATGTATGTATCCAACAGTTTTACTTTCGCAGTTAAAGCGCAGTTATATGACTTCTAAACTTTAGATATAAAACAGCATTAATAATGATATCGCAGTGCTTAAAACTGCTAAAACTGCTAAACTGCTTTTTAAGAATATTAAACTACACAATCTTCTTAGTCCACGCTTGCAGCTTGAAAATATTTATTGTAATATTTTTGCAGTCTATTAAACTTACTTACTTAAAATTAATTAGATATTTTTATGACTAGTTTAAATTATTCCAGTCCAGCGATCAAATCTAACAAATACAAATATAAAATTAGGTAGCAATCCAGTTTAGAAACTGAATTTAAGCCTTCGGAAGGCAGAAATAATTTAAACTATACAATCGATTTCAGCACTGGACAGGTTTAATACACTGGATTGTTAGACTTGAATATTAAGGACTGGCTGTTTTTTGATATGGGTATCATATTTTCATTACACACAAATAAAGAAAAGACAAAAAGAACAACACGACCGCAGCTATTAATATTGTCGGCAAAAACGCTACTTTTCAATACGGCCTAATTAACTTTTGTACTTAACTAGCGGACCCCGCAGACGTCGTCCTACCCGGTAAAGCAGTGCCACCTACCGGGTCCGAAAATAAATTACGACCAATTCTCAGACCTATTATTCATACACACTTAAAAGATTCCTTAAAAATCGGTCAAGCCGGCTCGGAGGAGATTGTATTTTTTTTAATTTTTCTCTAAGAACTATCCTCGTACTTCAAGGAATATTCTAAAAAAAGAAAAAACGAAATCGGTCCAGCCGTTCACTCGTAATGGCGTAACCAAGGGAAATAGGAGTTCATTTTTATAATATAGATGAGACGACTCTTAGAACTTACGACTTTATTGCTTTAAAAACTACAATGATTTTTTAAATAACAAACTGCTTGGTCAGCATTTTTAGATCTTAGGTGTAAATAAATATAGGTATTTTAAGATCTTCGGTGTAAAAAAACTAAAATCGCCAAAATGTAGTTCCGACTTTGTTAATAGCTACGGTCGAAAAGATAATAAACTGAGAAGTAGGGACTGATGAATAGTGCGAAATTATTTTATGGAGGCTTGTGCCCGGGATAAAAACAAAAAGTATTTTAGCTGCGTAGTGTAAATAATTCGAAATGATTTAATAATAAATATTTATCACTTGCATTGGTAATACTAGCTTAAAAATTAAAGTCTAGACTTTAATGCTGTAATATAAATACGTAACTGAAACTAAGATATTTTTTATGGTATATTTAAATAAATGAGAAAATATAAAAATTCATACATAGTAATTATAAATGTATAAAGTTTAAGATATTCAAGAATATTATTATTTCTCATTTATTTGCTACAGCAAAAGTCAAATAACCTAAAATTTTATTAAATGGAAATAAATATTATTTAAATCTATTAAAACAAAAATGAACTTGGCTATAACCTCCTACATTTTAATAACATTACTACATAAAAATTGAAGTGTGAAAGCTAAAGGTCGATCCCTAAATATAACTGTAACTGAAACGCAAATATTTATTTAAACAATGTAGGTATGTAGAAGGTTGAAAAATCAGACTTCAAGAGTATAATAGAAACGACATAATTTTTTTGTCTGTCAGATAAGTAAATTAAAAATATCAGACACGTATTTTTCCTTTTTTGTGTGATTTAAGATTACAACGATATATAAACAAAATCTCGAATGACGTCTCTATTGGGTAGGTATAACTTTAATGTGTTATATCTTATTTTTGTTTCATTTCAATGATATAGCAAATAATAATAAAGTTTATTTCCAATAATGTAAGGTACAGTCTGTTACACAACGAATTTTACAATTGGGATCGCATAAAAATAAAATAGTAACAACGAAAAGACATGTCTAACATTTTTTGTAATCTTCCTGACGGCTAATTAAGACGCGATTTTTCATATTCCCTTGTCGTTATCTATAATCTAATTGCAAAAGTTAAGTCAAATGTCAAAATAAAGTTAAACTGTCAAATGCAGTTATTAAATGGAATTTTGTAATAATTTAGGCTTGGTTAAGATCTAATAAGATAGTCTTACAATATTAAATAGGTACAAGTGAAGTTGCAAAACAAAAAGTCAATCCTGAAATATAAATATGCAATTGAAACGCAAATATTTATTTAAAGAATCTACAAATCAAATTTAAAGGATCATATCTCGAGAATACGATTAAATTCTCATTTATTTGAGTACAGCAAAAGTTAAGTAGGCTATCAGGTTGTTAATGACGGAGCGATTTAAGAGATATCGTCCAATCTCCAAAGTAATAAAGATTTGAAGGGGATAAGATGAGACGCGATTGTTTAACTTGAAGTTGCAAACTTTATTGATTCAGGAGATTGCTTACTAAAAGGTATTTATGCTTTCGTCTACTTAAACTTGAAAGGAGTTATAAATTAGTTTATTAGAGGCTTAATTAAAAATGAATTTGGAATGAATAATTAAAAACAAAAGGCAACTATTGAAATAAATTATTTATTTAGGACTTAATTTTTTTGTCAGTTACCTACACTATTATTTTTGTGAAAATATGTATAAAATTAATTTGCTTAAACAATTTATCAGTCTTCTAATATTTAAAATTTACTCATAATTTAGAGTGTAATTATTTTTATTTTTGCAAATAAATTTTAAATTAAAAAGTTATAAATTGCTAGAAGTTTATCATAAGTAAGGTAATGTTTTGTCATTGGAATGAGTGATGTAATTGTAAACAAAACAAACGGAAACAAGTACACAAGTGTAACTAAACTTGATCCAAAAAACTTGATAAAATGCACCGGACCTTCACCTGTAAAAACAAATAAAAAAAAATGAAAACAACTGAAAACATCACTAAAAAGCCATGTGCCTTAATATGAAATTAATTGTTTACTCACAATAATAGGCGGCGGATAGTCAAGTTTTGCTGAACGCAAAATATCTACGAGGTGAACCATATGGACAGCTAAATTAGTCCCAGTTAAAAATTAAACTCCACAAAAATAGGAGGGCAACACACGGTCGCGGTTTCGTACGTGAGTTGCAAAAGGACGGTACACGTCTGCTCCTCGCGACGTTTGAGTAGCGACTGAGTACGGGAGGGCGAAGGCACGCACGCGGGGAGGTACGCACTCACGCAGGCTTGACAGCCAATCGCGTGCGTGGGTCGCGCGCACCCCCGCACACACCCGCACCGCCCCGCACCCGCCCGTCACCTCACAATCGATGCCCTATATTGCATTAATTATTTAGGAAACACGCAATAAGATAACGCTAGCGGTCAGATAACAGATCTTAGTTGTTTAAAATAAATCATAATGTCTTCGTTTATTTCCGTATGTTGATAGGAACTGCAGTTCTCTGGGTGTTTTATTTTTATCATGGTTTTATTTATAGACGAGGGAGGAAATAAGAATGAACTTGGCCCTTTTGCGATTTCACCCCATTCTAGGCTTTGTTTACGTTTAGCAAGCGGAAATAACACATGCCTAGTTATTTGGATGTGCCAAATCGCATCTAATTTTATTGTAGGTAATAACTATCTAGATTTATGTGAGGATATGACTTTCTTAGCTCTATAATTATGAGAACAAGGTAAGAAGTGCTTACTAACGAAAATCCTTTAAGTATAACCTACATACAAGGATAATAGTTTCTAACATTGTAGAATTAAAAATTAAGTATGTTTTGTTTAAGAAGTGTCTAAAAGTGTCTTCCGAATGTGTAAATGGAAAAGTGGTTAGGTAGATTCGTTAGAAAAATCCAAATATTATTTACAGTCAATAATATTTATTATTAATACATCTATAATTCTAAAAAACAAATAGTTAAAAAGAAATACGAATATTCAATATTTAAAATTAACTCAAAACTTGCACGACCGATTTTGACAAAATTTGATGAAACCACCTAGAAAGTATACCGTTTAAAACAAAAAAAAAGAATCATTAAAATCGATACACAATTGGCGGAGCTATTGCGTAACACACACAAAAAAAAATTCAGTCGAATTGGTAACTTCATTATTTTTGAATTCGGTTGAAAATAAGGCAGATTAATTGGCACTGAATAACTATAATGTGTTCAGATTTTTTTTAATTACTTTAAATTCAGGTTTTGAAAGGTTTCCAGGTTCTGTGTTTTCAGTCATAGCAACGACATGCATTATGTATTAATGAAACTGAGTTGTACCTACAAGAACAAAAGTACAGTCACAAAAAACATTTTCTAACTATATTGTAAACATTGTAAACAACGTCTCGAGACCATCAATCATCTACGTACATTGTAATGCGGGCTGCGTTAACAGGTGGCCACAGCTGAGGAACGGACTGAATGCTTGATGATACACGTATTTATGTCTTGAATTGTATTATTATACAGTAGATATATATAACATAAACACTAGCCGCTGTCCGCTATTTTAATCGTATGGACTATACCTTCTTTTTATTTTATTTATCACACGATTTTTGCCACCCACCTTATAATAACCCGACAGATTCGGTACTTCAAACGTAAAACAATCTATCTCATTTAAACATAATGCTCCAAAATTAAGAAATTAGCTTCCATTACCTTTTTCAAACTTTCATAACTAACTTTACTTTAATAATGTTATAGTATACCTGTTTCTGTTAACTTTGATACATAATATATAAAACTTTAGAGCCTAATTTACCGACTCTTAAACCGGCTTTTGTTAGTTAACTATCTAAAATCGCTCGAAAATATCCCAAAAAGACAACACATGGTCTTTCAGAAAGGAGTTATGTGATGTTTAAAACACTACGCTACGACATTAGGCTACGGTGATAGCTTTCTATATGCCTAATGTATGCTTGTTTACCAATATAATAAAGAAAATTCAACTTATTTATTTTTATTTACGACATTTTATAAATAACTGCAACATAAAATATTATGCCTTACGCATTGATATAGATTAATATCCAGACTACAAATGCAATCATATAGTTTTCTATCTCACTAACCTTCTTTTCTCCATTTAACTTCCACGTCCATAATAGGCATAAGTCCTACAATCTGCGGCTATATGTTCAGCCGCACATTAACATTCATATTCGCTTGCGTCTACATATGTGTGCATAATATTTGTTCTAGAATAATAGCTTTAAAAAAATACGAACCAACTACATTGTTTTTAAAATAATTCAAAAGCCGCTCAATTGATTTAGGTAAAATATTGAAGGCCCACCAGCCTTATACCCTTTGAAACAAAAAAAATATATCGAAATTGATCTATACTTGGCGGAATTATTGCATAGCATACACAAAAAAGTCTTAAAAAAGTTTTTCAAGTCTTAAAAACGTCGTAAGTGCGACCTGTTTTGTTGCCATTGGACTTATGGCCGTGACCGTACCTACATCGCTAATCGTTTGATTAAAACTCGGTGGAAATGTTCTAAACATCCTTTGAACGTGTTTATTTGTGTGTAGTCATTAAAACTTCGTAGTTGGGCAACTTTTAACAAGCTCAGATGATCGACAGAATACTTTGTGTCTATATTTTTACGTTTATCGGCGCTTTTCAAAGAAAAATGCTGTTAAAATCTAAGTTATCTGTGACTGAATGTTGTTAAAGTAACTTTATCTAGTTAGTTTACTCTATATCTTATAGTTTTAATAAATAAAAGGAAACAATGACTTTTTTATATTCTGCGATAGGCTGGCGATTGACTACAACTTGTCTGATGTTACGCAATGATGTAGTGTACGATGGAACGCGCCAGCCTAGTATACCTAGTATACGAATGACTATCGGTGAGAAGCTGGCAGTGGAATGAGCCTCCATATGGTACCCACCCTCTCTGCATGGTGACTGACTGACATATCAACGCTCAGCCCAAACCGCTGGGTCTAGAGACTCAATTTTTGGCACATAAGTACCGTGTGAGGTGTAGGTACCTACTAAAAAAGGATTTTTCAAAGCTCATACTGAGGGCGAAACCTCTAGCCGCTAGCGGAATCTATAGGCCGACCGTTTAACCTGCGTATCGTCTATCGCCAAGATTCTGACTCCTCAAGCTGCACAGACAGTGATGATGATTCAAACGATATGGATATTAGTGACGAATAGTCTTACATTACTTTTATCTGTGGTTAAATAGTTATTTAAGAAATTTAATTAATGTTTTATGACTTTGTACCTCAGATGGCGATACGCGAGTTAAACGGACGGTCTCATTGTATGGACCTAAAAATACGATAAGAAACTCAAAACAAACAGAAATATTCATGCATGAACAGGGAATTGAAACTATGACCTGCAGCGTGAAAAGCAAGTATCTTACCGTTCACGCCACACTGGGGTCACAATATTTATGGCTGAAACAACCATAAACAGACTACAACATCAGAAAAATTGTCAATGAATAAAAAAAAATAACGCGTGCCAAAGTTTTTTGTTTACTTTAAAAAAAATGTTCGTATTTTATCTGTCCGTAAACAGCGAAGTTTATATAGGATGGGGTAGGTGTGTGTTATGAGCAGCGATGGCGCAGCGGTATCGGCCTCGCATTTTAAATATAAGGTCACGGTTAAGGTTCGATCCTCGATCGTGCCCACACACCGTTGTGTGAATTTTTTTATCGCCGCTGTTCAATATCAGCGAAGGAACGACAAAACCGGCATGTATAAAAACTAACCATTCAAGGGCTTATGACATCACCAACTCACACTTGGCCAGCGTGTGTGGATGAAGGCCAAAACTATCAACTCATAAGGTAGTAGAGAAGACCCGTGCCCAGCAGTGGGAAGTAGGACACTAAAAAGGGTTGAAGGTAAATAGGTAAAAATTTAATCATAATGATAATTGCCCGAAAACAAATTCGTTATGCTTCCGTGATCAAGAATCATTAACCAGGTTGTTACACTGTTAACTTGATAATAATGGAGTCATTACATGATTATAATGGGCGATTATAATAATAAATGATTATACAAACATATTTTAACACTTCATTAACACGTAACTCGTTTATAAGAAAAATATATCTAGTATTTAGTTCTAGGGGCTGAGACATCTTCGTCCGTGGTTCTTTAATTGAATCCCCACACGTTGTCCCCGGGTGGTGCAAATCAGGTGACAATCAACTGGTGGTAGGCTTCGGCCGTGGTTAGTGACCACCCACCAGACAAAGCCGCACCGCCAAGCGGCCTTGCCGTGTTCCGGTGCGATGTCTGGTGACACCATGCAGAGAGGGTGGGTCGGAATTGTTGCTCCTTTAAGGTTTCTAACCATATGGAGGCTCATTCAACTGCTACCTTCTCACCGATAATCATTCGTAATCACGAGTGAATCGGTATACTAGGCTGGCGCGTTCCATCGTAGACTACATTGCTTTACATCAGACAAGTTGTAGTCAAGCGCCAGCCTATTACAGAATAAAAAAAAATCTAAAATTTCCGCAAATATTACACATTAAACAAAAATAAATCCGCGAATGGACAGTATCGTCAAACATTGTTATTTATGACTCTAAATTAACAAACTCTAACAATTCAGCATTCGAATAAAAAATCTCATCAAAATTCTGTTTACGCGCTATCTTATCTTATCTTATCATATCAATGGGGCTGGTATCCCAAAGCACTTCGACTCAATGGGATCTTTTGTGCTCCTCCTTAATTCTATAAAGCCTCAAGTATTCTTCCTCCACACAGCTTATCCATGACCGCGGCTATTTGTAGAGGACATATGAGGCCGTATTTATCAAGAGTAGAGCAGTCTACCCCTAAAGCATTTTCCCAAGAGAATCACATTTTGACGTGCCGGTGGCGTGGTCGGTAAGATACTTACTTTTCACGCCGCAGGTCGTAGGTTCGATTCCCACCCGAGACAAACATTAATGATGATCATTTGTGTGTGTCTAGTCTGGGTGTAAATATCTATTATAAGTATATATTTACAAAAGAAAAGTACCATATGTATAGTATATACCAGTTATCTGGTTTCCATAACACAAGCTCTGCTTAGCTTGGGACCAGATGATCGTGTGTGATAATGTCCCAGAATATTTATTTATTTTATTTTTTATTTATTCACACAGTATGTGCTCCATGGTTTCCTCAGCGTCTTCACGTGCTTAGCGAGTGGGACTTTTTGCGAACCCTATTTTGTTAAGGCGCTAAGTGACTACAAAATTGTATCTACACAGATACACAGACACACAATTATGCGCGTAAAACTTAAACTCACTAACTTTCTTAACTTAACCCCTGCATTTTGTCACTATAAGCTGCACTAAAAAGGGTTGAGCTGCAAACGTCATATTTTGTTGTAGATAAAGCGATATTGCTTTGAAAGCGTGTATACAAACGTGTATATTAAAACAAAGATAAATTAACATGTCCGCGAATTCAGAGCGAGTGTGCTTACATCTTTAAACAAAGACTAACTTTGTGATTTCATTAAAACTATTTAATTGACGGAATGGGAATTGTAATATTAGTTTGAGTACAGAATAATCTCTGTATGAAGACAAGTGTTACTGAAAGGGGTACCTATTGAAACTGTTTACACAGATATTCTAACCTGTGTGTACCTTGCATGTTATGGTATTTGACAGACGAAAAAACGGGGGACCCAAGTCTCTGTATATTTTCATTGTATTAAGTTTAAGGCTTGCGTTTGACCAAAACTTGTATGTTGTTAAGCAATGACGAGGTTTCACTTAACTCACTACCGCAATCCCGTCAATGTTTCTCCTTTGAGGATCAACAGAGGAGGCTGTGAAGATACTCGAGACTTGAACAGTAAAAGTGGAAGCAAAACGCTTTGTGCGTACTTATACATAAACTTTCCGAAGAGAGTCGAGTGGCCAGGAACGAGGAAAGGTGGAAGGTTGGATTTGTTACAAACCAAAAACTTTTCTAATATACTTAGAGAATTTAAGTAGTAGATCGAAGTTTAAAATTGTTCCCGATGAATGGCAACATTTTTGCGCTATATTACGTATGAGACCTAAACATAGCTGGCGAAAAGAGGGTGATATTAACCTCTGTCTACATGTTTGGGTAATGCAGGCATAATGCTGAGTTATGTTAATTTATTTGATTTATATAAATGCCAACGGTACACCAATTAATATTCACACAAATAACAGGCACATTCTACATTCATCTAATAATCGAAATATTCTGTCCATTTATTTTATTTTAAGAAAATCCGCTTATGGTTACTAAAGTTCACTTCCATTTAACGTTCAAACCATAACACCTTGCTAATTGGATTACAAGTGAGTTTTGCAGATGAAAGACAGCTCATAAAGAGCGCTTATACCAATCATTGGACCACGGCAAGATATTAGCAACGTACAGATTTGAACTCTGCTATTGATTTCTGCAATTGAAATAAAATTTCACAGTGAAATTAATGTTTATAAACTGTTGATTTTAAATGTTTATAGCTAACTTTGGCCTACACTCTCTCAACTTCTGAATTACTTAAAATCAGACTCGTGCCCTGGTCACTTAAAAGGGTGGAAGTGATTTCAGTGATATCAAGCAATGGTGATAATAATATACCTATTGAAACCATCAAAGTAAGTGTTCATTTAGTGAAATCTGGTGACAATTACTATAAACTCCCTTAAAGTTTCTGATAAAGTCGAATTTTAACACTAACAATTTTTTTGGTGCGAGTTTTCTGTTTCTTGATTTTGATCCGTCGGCGGCTTCGATCTTACAGTAAAACTTACGATAACGAACCATCAAAAAGAACAAAATGTATGAAAAATCAATCATAAAACTATATTCTTACAGTTTACACCAAGGCACTTCCATTTTATACTAATATTAACTCTTAACTAACTAATCATAAAACAAAACAAGACAACATATAATCATTAAATTAAGAAATTTAATACAAGATATTGTAATAAATTAAAATAATACAAAGTGTGACATGTCAAATTTTGTCCTTTTTGAAGTTCCGTTAACCAGAAGGCCAGTGCCCCTAGTACGAGTTCAAAACGAAAAAAGTTTTCAAATATTGCCTAGAACCTGTTCGTTTTATTATAACGTTCATTAAAAAAAATAAGGCTAGAAATAGCATAAAACATTTATATTTAAAGAGTTCATTACGTTTCAACTTTTTATTTAGACAATTTCATGATAATGTATGTTGTACTCTACACTAAAGAAGCCAAACTATGGTAAATTTCATGAGAGAAAAACATATCAAAGTCGGGTTTTGGTTAGAAAACTAGTTTAAATATCCAATTATCTAGAGCTATACGACAGTTCTAGATGATTCGATATTATAAACAAGCGCTAATTAAATTTGTCTTTACGTAGATTAATTTCGGTTTACCTGACTCCAGAGCGGTTGCCATGGCGACGCGTCAATAAGATTTATATCATTTGGAATGAACGCGGTTAGTAATGAATTTGGGGTAGATTTATTTGTGTGAGAGGTTTCCGGAATAAGCTACATTACAAACCCCCTTGGGTGTAATAAACATAATCAAATCTTATACTGTATACTCGAATATAGTTATTTAAAAAAAAACATGATATTTTTACATCACAAACTCGAGCACTAGAGCAACAGTATCAGCCTCACCTTTGAAATACAAGGTGGCAGGTTCGATCCCCGATCGTACTCACATATTGTTTGTATGTATCATTGCTGCTGCTCAATATCGGAGAAGGGAAAGATCGTAAGGAAACCTGCATACCATGTCGAACTAATCATTCGAGGACAAGTGACATCCACTTATCCACACGTAACCAGCGTGTGTGGATTAAAGCCATAACCTCTCTACTCGTAAGATTTGAAAGAAGACCCGCTCACAGCAGTGGTACATTAAAAAGGGTCGAATTAAAACTCTCAAATACTGACTTCCTATGGTTCCTGTCCGGCTTAATAATACCTTCGAGGTACCGAGATAGCGACCAAAGTACTTCTGAGAATATAGAAAATTCTGATATTTTTTTCAGCATTCATTGATGGTTAGAGGCAAACACAACATTTTCTACGATTTTTTTAAATTCTGAAATAGGCTAGCGCTTGACTACAACTTGCCTGATGTTAAGCAATGATGTAGTCTACGATGGGACGCGCCTGCCCAATACCCCGATTAACTCGTGATTACGAGTGATTTTCGGTCAAAAGATGGCAGTGGAATAAGGCTCCATATGGTTAGAAACCATAAAGGAGCAATAATTTCGACCCACCCTCTGAAATGGTGTCACCAGACATAGCACCGGAACACGGCAAAGCCGTTTGGCGGTGCGACGCGCGGCGCGGCGGTTTATCTAGTGGGTGGTCACTAACCACGGTCGAAGCCTACCACCAGTTAATTATCAGTAAGTAGTATAACACACACGGCCATCTAATCCCAAACTAAGCAGAGGTTGTACTATGGAAACCAGATAACTGGTAATATACTACATATAATACTTTTCTTTTGTAAATACATACTTAAATATAGAAAATTACACCCAGACTCAAGACAAACAGACGTGTTCATTACACAAATGTTTGTCTTGTGTGGGAATCGAACCCACGACCTGTGGCGTGTAAAGAAAGTATCACCGGCCCGTCAAAATTAACTTTAAGCATATTACTCCTTAATATCAAAGTACCTAAGCTTTAAAAATAGCACTTAATCAACCTATCAACTCATATCAAGGCATCAGCATTATGAGTGTAATAATACTTGCAAAATTCTGAATCTTTTTATTCTTTGAGATGTTTAAGGGCAACGGCTTTTTGACTGACAGACCAAGCCCAACCATTATAGCAAAGTGCCCTTTATTAAAAGCTAGTTTGGTTGCAAGGTGACCCTTTAGTTCATAAATCAATCTAATGCAGGTTTTGTAACTTTAATAATAACGGCTATATATATCGGTAAAAATGGACGCCAATGTAATCTTAAAATTGTAATAAGTAGTTATATTGGAGAAGTTGTAAAAGTGTGCCTACAACATTTATTAATTAAAAACTAAGTTTAAAAAAAAACTACTTAAAAAAATACAAATTGTTATAAAAAAGATTTAAATTAATAATACTTCTCTCATGCAAACTTAATACTATCAAAATACTATTATTTGTAGTTATCTACTGATAGGTTTAAATTCGCCGCCAAGCCAAATGGTATAGTACATACCTAAATTAATATTGCTTAAATATATTTTTATCATATTCATATGTTTTACAAAAATTCTGATTGTTCTTAGGGTTAATTTTTTGCAGCAACGCAATAAATAAAAATAGAGACGTATAAACAGGAAAATACATATATTTGGAATATTAAATATGATTCGATAGTATCATTAAAAACAATTCAAATCATGTGTAAGCAATAAATTTGATAATTACTGGACTTTTTATGAAGTGAATTTGTAGTTAAAAAATATTCGCTGAGGTCAATAATTAAGCCAACACCCAAAGCTAGGCGAAGGCAATGGCTGGTAAGGCCGAACATTTTTATATCGTTCTCCAAATTCATAAAAAAAAATTAGTCAGCAGAAATATCTGAAACATGCCTAGTACGTAAGAGTCATTAACTGAAGCACCGTTGACTCTTATTAAAAAGGCATAAGGTTCGTAATTGGTAGTCAAGGTGTAGTGTTAGGAATCGGAAGTCCATCGTGTCATGCCGGACCAAACCTGTTCACTTGAAAATGAAACCAATTAAACTACTGGTCTGAGTTGCAAGAAACGGCGATTGTAAAAGTAACCAAATATAAAAGATTAGGAAGTTAGATATCTATTTATATATTTATTTATTAGCAGATTAGAAGATAGAAGATGGATTGAGATAAAACCGTTCCGGTGATTCAGAAGAGTAAGAAATCCGGACCTGCAGGCCACCCGTACCCGTTCGACCATAAGGAGTGATGTGAGGATTTATTGGAGGCGAGAAGCTGGGTAACAAATGAAATGGTGTTCTTAGGATGAGACAAAGAGAGAGAGAGAGAGAAAAAGTAAAACATGCAAAAAAAAGAAAGCAAATAGCTCAAATATGAAGATTGCTTATAATAGTCTAGTACATATCAGATCATGCGCGGTAATTTATAATCCCGCCATAGCGAGGAGCACCTTTCATTATCCACTGAAAGTCGGCCATGCATCATTGACTTGACTTAATAGAATCATGCGCCAGTGCCTCCTATACATATAAAAATATGGTTGCCTGTATTAGCCCAGCATCTTTTCTTGTACACAGTGGTGATCGACATACACAAAGCAAGCTATAGCTAGA
Source organism: Meganola albula (assembly GCA_936450015.1). Classification (NCBI taxonomy): domain Eukaryota; kingdom Metazoa; phylum Arthropoda; class Insecta; order Lepidoptera; family Nolidae; genus Meganola; species Meganola albula. The sequence goes on along the minus strand of OW388146.1, from coordinate 12,112,024 downwards.
TTAGTAATAGCAAAGTAATGACAACAATGAAGATCAAAATAGCACTCATTGGTTTTTTTAATCAACCGTTCAAAGTCCGCGTAACCTTTTTTACAGTCAGTTAGAGGTACCGTAAAGTTGAATTCAATTAACCTTCCTTATAAAACACAGGACCAACATTATGCCTATAAAATCCAAGATACGATCCTCTAGGCAAGAAAAAGTGAACGTTAAGTCGTGGATAGTAAAGTTCAAAACGATTGGAATTAACAGATTTTTTGCGGATCATACTGGTCTTAGTCAAGTCCTATAAAAGTATTATTGCTCGGATGAAGCATACGTCTGTCTTCTTGAATAAAGGTTGAATTTGCTTTTATACTAAATTCTTTTATACATTTTATATGGTCAGTGCATCCTTTACATAAAGTACTTAAATGACCCGACCGTTCTAACTCTACCTAAGTTTTCGAATTCTTGACCATTTCGAGTTTGAATTAGTAATCAAGCCCTGATTACCTTGAAAGAAACTGAAGTGGAATTCTTAATCAAAGTTTTTGGGACTATAAGAGTTGATAACAGGTTGAAATCTATTGCAATAGAAAAAAATACAGTAAACATATATTATGGGCAATTTGATGATGGTAAGAGATGGAGGGGGGGGGGGGGGGTTATAGATTGGAAGCTACCACTGTTTCTTATTATTTGAAATGAAAATGAATTGAAAATTGTTGAACTGCTTTTCCTCGATTTTAGCCTATACTAGTAACAATGGTGGTATTGTATTTTCATGATGAGTTAGGTAAAAAAAAACACCTCATGTGAAATTTGAACTGCTTTTAATTTAAAAATTGTTTGGTAAAGTGTAGAAAATAAACAAATAACATAGTTTATAGCTACACGTGATATTGAACAAAAACTACTCCAATATTATTAATACTTGTTGAAAACTGTAAACATTCACATTTGACAGACATGAAATATTGGCTTACAGTCACTAGTCCAAAATCAACATTTCTATTTGTTTATGAGTTTCAACTCACTCAGTTCGATATTGCTTTTTATTTGACAAATGTAGTTAGTAGTTGGGGAATTGAAACATACCTATTTACGAGTTTATTATTACTCTATTGTCTGACTAAAAGAAAACTTTTGAAATGACAGCAATAAGAGTTTATTTTTGGTTGTCAATTTCTTATCGTTTTCTTCTTATTCTTAAGTTTTTTTGGGCGTAATTCGGTCTTCTAGGGATTTTTTTAACTAGTGCGCAGTTTTTTTGATCGTTATGTATCGGTAATAATTATTCATTCTAATAAATTATTACTCATTTTCATTATTTATTCGGTAAGTACCTTTTTTATTTTGTTTCATACGAAATAAAATTAGCAAATTATGGACGATGACAATTATTATTATTATTATATTTATATTGATATCAATGAAAGTCCGTGGCGTAAAATAAGAGGTCATTGACCCTAGCGAGCACAGCTGTCAAGGCGCGGCGGGGTGACCGTACAGTTAGCGTCAAAAATAAACATCTTTTGTTAGCGTTTATATCTTATTTTGCACTAAGAAATATCAAAATAAAATATGTTTTTTATTAAAATTTGTTTCAGTTTAATTTGTCAAAGGTTTACATTGGTTAAAAAGATTTTAACGACAGTTATTTTATTGTTTGAAGAAGGTTCATCTGGAAATAGTCTTATTGTAATAAAAAAATGTTAATTTTTGTTTAATATTGTTTCAAGGCTAGACTTAAATATTCCTTTTTAAAAATGCATGTTTATCATAAAGACTACATAAAAATAAACCAAATAAAAATCTCACTATATGTATGCATCATTTTACAATATACGACACAGTTTGTAACTAATGTAGCTATTATCGATAAATTGTATTGTTAACTTGTTATTTTGTTCCAATAAAGATTTTTATTATTATTATTTTTATTGGGCTCATTTATCTGGTGAGCCTCTATTTTTTCTGATTTAAACAAAAGCCTCAATTCCAGTCAAATTTATTGCATACGTAGCTTCAATATTATTTTGTTCATGTTTGTAACGAGTAGGTACAATGTTAAAAGCAATCTTGGCAAAGCAAGGCTTGAATCGGTATACTGGGCTGGCGTGTTCCATCATAAATAAACATCATTACTAAACATCAGGCAAATTGTAATCAAACGTATGCCTAATTCAGAGAAAAAAATGATGTGGTGTCGTGGGACACCAGGTAGGAACGAAGTTCCTTCGGCTAATAAAGAAAGAGGGAGAAAGAGAAAGGTATTATACACTACTCGCTTGTGTATGCGACTGTCGCGCCTGCGCACGTCTCATTTAACGGTTTTATTCCACGCATTCTTTCTTACGGTTTTACTATCATATTTTTTTCAGTTCGGTCGCGCAGCAAAATCCCTATCCTCTCCAAGCCTGCCGTAAGGAACTTCGTTCCAAAAAAAATTAAAACAATCATTTCTCTTTAAGCAATTATGCGCAATGAAGAATAAACCAGTGACTAATCTCAGTGGTCTATACCGAGAAGCTTAATCTCTGTCCACTTGAGGCAGTCACGTTGTGGAAACAATAGTGCACAGTCATGCAAAGGCTTTAAACTAGATAATACAAATACTGGAAGACTATGTTTCTACCACGTTTCTATTTGATTGAAGTTTTCCTTACGGAACTACTGAATCTTTCAATGCCGATGCCGGCAGCGGCAACCTTCTTCTAGTTCTTTAGTGTTCCGCTGGGCACGGGTCTTCTCTCAACTATCTTACGAGTAAAGAGAGTTTACGCCTTGATCCACACACGCTAAGTGAGGGTTGATGGATGTTTTTCTTTACTGATAATGATCAGCGGCGATGTAACAAGGCGAAGTTCACGTTTACAGTATTAAAAACGTATCAATACCGTCTCAACATAGGTGTGAACAAAAATAGGACGTATGCAAATCCAACAAGACATTCAAAGCAATGCCTCTACTGGTCGCAGGGAGCGGCGGCAATCAATTAGCCCCACGCCTCTGTTACTCTATACGTTTACTGTGCCTCATTACTTACTGGCCATCAGAGTTCCTATTGGCTTTATGTAAAAATATGTGACGTCTTTGAGGGCATTTGGGTCGTTGACCTAATATTTTAAACTAGGTTCCGTCGCTTCGCCGTGTAGTATTAGGAAAAACATAACGTCAAGCCTTTATTAACCAACCGTCGGCTATACATAATAGATCGAGTCTATTGACGTTAATCGGGCACAATTACAAGTCTCTACGATTCTATCTGTATATTAGAATAGTCTTTAAGTCGCGGTATTTAAGCGAACATGCTTACTACCAGAGATCCAGACCTCTGAGGTAATATTAAGATAAAAATTGCCTATGTTCTTAGGTTCTGAACTATCTTTGAACAATATTTTATTTCAATTGAGTTTGTAGGTACTTTAGATGTAAAAACGTTACAGAAAGACAATCATATAGATTTACTTTCACATTTATTATTAAAGAGTAGGGATTATTTACTGTAAAAACTTTTACTAAACTAGGACGTAGGTAACTATTGGATTTCTGTGAGGGAGGTAAATAACGGCTAGACTGATTTGAATAATTATTTGTCTGGTCTGTTTCTGTCATCGTCCCGTCAAAAATCATTTACCCTACTTTTGCCGCTTGTCCCCAAAAATTAAACCTATAACCTACCCGAAGTTGAAGGCAGAGGTGAATATTATCACACACCACATACACTAATAATATGATTAATTATTTTATCATTAATTTTAGTTATTATTCTAACAGCTACAATTAATTACTAGATTATTGATATTTACATTTTGTGCTGTTAAAATGTAAGAAATGGATACAGTAAGTTATACTTTTTGCGCTTTTTCTATGGAGCGAGCCTAATTCCGGTCATCGGGCACAATTCCAAACTTCAAGCTGCAACTACGAATCTCTACAAAAGTCTTTTTGCTGAACCTGAGAATTAAAGCTTTAACCTCGCGTTAAAACAAACACACCACTAGACCACCGAGGCAGATATTTTACGAGTCAATAAAATATGCCTATAAAAGAAGCAACGGATGAAAATTGAACAAAAAACATGCATGTTTTTTGTCGCACAAATGCGACACGGAACAGAAACATTTGTTGCATATATGCGACATGGACGGTTAAAAGGTTAAAAGCAAAAATTGTAAGAAGTGTACAGCGTTAACTCGTAAAAAAAATAACCATGTGTCAAATTGAAACTTCACAATAATTTTCACTTGTATACATATTTTACATTTTATAAATCTTCAGTTAGGTGCATCTTTCTCAAAAATATTTGAACTAAATCTCACAAGCTTCATACAAATGGCCTACTAGTAAAAGGGCACCACTGCAGCCGCACTATGCTTGCAATGAATAAATTTCAAAGATTAAGACATTAATTTCATTATGCTGCTGCAGACTGGTATAATTTCTCACTGAATTGTGATGATATGTTTTCTTTGTAAGTCTAAGAACTGCCTTAGTTTCTAGATATCTTAGCGCGTAACGTGTTTGCCTCTAGTCTCCACAGTTCCTAGTTCAAATCCAACGCCAGACCAAAAAGAGTGTTGAGTCTTTTCTTATTTCATGCGTTAGACCACAACTTGCGAAATGTGAAACGATGATTTGGTCTATATTATATGCCGACCGTTTAAATCGCGTATCGCCATCTGAGGTACAAAGTCATAAAACATTAATTAAATCTCATATAGAACTATCTAACCACAGATAAAAGTAATGTAAGACTATTCGTCACCAATATCCATATCGCTTAAATCATCATCACTGTCTGTGCAGCTTAAGGAGTCAGAATCTTGGCGATAGGCGATACGCGAGTTAAACGGTCGGCATATGGCATATAACTAGATGCTATAGGTCTATAAATTGACGGGCCGGTGGCGTGGTCGGTAAGATACCTACTTGCTGAAAGCAGCTTGCCGCAGGTCATCGGTTTGATTCCTACCCAAGACACATTTGTGTGATGAACATGTCTGTTTGTCTCGAGTCTGGGTGCAATTATGTATTATAAGGATATACTTACAAAAGAAAAGTAGTTGGTATATGTATAAAGTTATCTGGTTTAATAAAAATAATATAATCTGGCTATCTTCAAGTCACGAGTGATTTAGATTTGAATGGTATTTACTGGGTAAGCGCGTTCTATCGTGCTTCACATCAGGCAAATTGTGGTCAAGCGCAAACCTATTAAACAAAAAAAATCCATAAAACAAGCTCTGGTTAGCTTGGGACCAGATGACCGTGTGTTTTAATAGCCCAGAATATTACTTTATTATATTATTATTATACTAACTAGTACAATCTAATCAATTCTAATCTTGTACAAGTCGATAAAATTTTCTAAAACTTTTCTTCTATAATTAAAACTTCAAATGCGTCCTTTAACTCAACTTAATTCACCCTTACCATCTCTTTAATTACAAACCGAAATGTTAATAAGTTGCTTCAAAAAAGTCTTCAAAACATTCAAATACTTTGTACTTTCACCAAAGAAAATATTTTGTGTTGGAACGCAAAGGCATTTGTTATCTAAGTTTCGTGATTAAGAGTTTACTTTCTTGCCAAATGAAGCTGAAAAAAGCTAAGTTACTGAACTTGTTAACTTAATTATTTGAATAATTAATACCTCATTCGTTCATTTGTTATGTTTCTGTGATCTTTTTTAACATCAGTTTTAATAATTGATTTTCTGATAGTATTGTCTTAGATTTACGCGAATATCACACATTGAAATAAAACTACTCTTCTTTTCTTTTTTTTTCTTTCTTTTCTTTTCTTTTTCTTTTTTTTCTTTTCTTTTCTTTTTTTCTTTTTTTCCTGATTTCACAAATTTCATATATCAAGTATATTTTAATATCTGACTTACAATAGGTATCTTTAAATTGACGCTGTGGTAAGAAACAATAAACACCAAGTAAAAAAAATAAAACGCGATAAAATCCATTATAAAGTAGTATTTTATTACGAAACACTGACAAAGCATCACGGGTAATGTAATCTAAGGGGACCTATCAGAGCTGATTCCAGTAATAATTACGGCAAATCAAGGCTGTGGCCGTCGCTCAATGAGCTCAGTTCACCAGACCCGTTTCCATATATGGCTTAACCAGGTAATAAACTGGTATATTTTTAGTAACGTTGTAAATAAAAATGTCAGTCTACGTCATGTATAATAACAGAATACTAGGTTTTACTACCAGCCGCACTGACTTTTACCTAATTTCGACCAAAACTTTATTGTGTAGTTAAATTACCAATCCTAAAAAAAAACATGTAACATTTATTTTTTTATGGATTACTTTCATTCAATAAATTCATCTCAAACTGTTGAATAAATTTAACTTTTTACAAATAACCAGTCAAGTATCTAATATGAATCTAAAATCTGAGTGTTCTGAAATGGCCGGCTATATCAAAATATTTCAGCTCCTAGCCGAATTGAATAGAATATCCAAACCAAAATGGACGGCGCATCCAGCATAATGCCCCTGTTATTCGGAGCTTAGATCTGAGATGCTTATGCAAATCTCCTTAGAGCACTATAAGTTTCTAGTATTTAGGTGCAGATGTACTTAATAGTTGGTGTGTAAAAGGTCGACTGGAGACAAGAGTAACGTATTGGGCGTAACTTAGAACATTTAACAGGGAAGTCTTAAACACAACTTCTAGTACTAAATTGTTTCTGCTAGTTTTTGGGGGAGGCGAGTTAACCACGTGCAGCACAGTTTTACAAATGTTCATATACAAAAGCTACACACAAACACACAACAAATTAAAGTTCCTGTTTTAAATGCTCTAAGTAGCGTTTAAACATTTCCACAATATGTTTCTTTATTTAGGTTAAATTTTATTTAGGATTTTTGATCAATTTTCTTGTCAATTGCACCTATTATTAAATTTACTGTGACTAAAATAAATTATACTCGTAGTTCTAGAAATTTAGAACAGCAACAATTTTTTTAGCATTCTTAAAACAGTATTAAAATCTAATCTTATTTTGCTGTGCCCTCCTAGATCCATTATAATGTTACCATCTAAGAATACTTATGTAACAGAAAAAAGGATGTAAAGTAGTATTCAGTTGAGTTATATTAATCTATAGCATATTTTAAAGCTTACTAAGTCGGTAGTCGAGCGGTGTAAGCCGTTCGATTGGGCTATACTGTGCTCGGTAGTTTGTGGCTTCGATTCCCGCCCTGGACACTATGTGTGTAACAACAAAGATTTGGTTCCGTGTCTGGTTGGTTGAAGGACTACCCTCCGTGCCTCGGAGAACACGCTAAGACGACGGTCTCGGTTGTTATTTAACACATCTATTACAATTCGTCAGAAGCCAATATAATCTGACACCTGGTCTAAATATCTCGGCTACTGGTTCCTGGGTTTCGAGGTTGGATGGCAATCGTTCGTATAATTCTGGTAGTTAGCCGCATCTGGTTAGACTGAGAGCCGACCGCAATAGAAATGGGAAAAAGGCAAGGGGAATGATATTTTAAAGCTGAAGAGTATGTTTGTTTGGTTAAACTACTAGTCGCATTTGAACAATTCTTACAATCATAGATAGCCAATTTATTGAGAAAGACTATAGGCTACTTTTTATTTCACTGTTGAGAAGATAAAACATTTAGTTCACGTAAACAGAGCTGCAACACAAAGCTAGTATTTAAATAAATATTAAGTCATCGAACAATTTAATTAAAATTCCATTCAAAATTACAAAGTTAGACGAAAAACATTAAGAGTTTAAGAGTTACCTATTTTACACAGATATAAAATACTTAAGCATTCTTAACTGTGTGTAAGTCAATAAATTCATCTTATTTAATCAGGCGAGAGCACTTTCAATGGAATAGGCGGAAATTTTACAAGTATCCTAATAAAAGTTGTACCGGGTAGGGGCGGACGAAGTTTGTAACACGCCGAAATATTCAACAAATACGATGATAGTAATAGATCTACACAGAGTATAGCTTACCTATTCATTTTGATAGGTAATATATTTTATTAAATTTACGCGATCATCACACATTGAAATAAAACACATAGTCCACCAGTGACCATGAAGTCAATAGAAACGTCAGAATTTAATATCTAAAATAAACTGCGATAAACTGTTATTAAATAGTTTTATTTCAATGTAATTTAATCAGACTTCTAGTTTTAACCACAATTACGTTAATAGGGGGTTAAAATGGCCTGTACTTTTTCGAGATAATAATAATATATAAGTTAAAATATTAACAAAAAAAACCGACTTCATGGATGCCATTCTCAGAACTAAACCAAACTGAATTGGGACCACACGGGAAGCATCAGCTTTCAATTAAAAAAAATTATCAAAATCGGATCACCCATTCAAAAGTTCTGAGGTAACAAACATAAAAAAAACATACAGTCGAATTGATAACCTCCTCTTTTTAGAAGTCGGTTAAAAAGAATGGTTCGGCCGTGCCGCTTTTTTACTAGGCTTAGCGGGGGTACCTACTGCCTTGCCCCAGATATTTTCTTAGTACATATTTAAATATGTAATGACCACAAAAAAAAATTGAGAAATGTACGGAATTATTTTGAAGGAATGTAAACATATAGTGTATTAATTATTATGATTGATGAAAATAGTATAATTATCTGGTTTCTATATTAGAAGCTCTGTTTATGTTGGGTTCCGAAGACCGTGTTTCAGTGTATTGTTATATTCGTTAATTTCACATAAATACCTGTCTTCATACGTACTTATTAATATGGGTATGTTCTAATCTGAGAAAATTTTACACGGACTTGCCGAGGTATATGAACAGTTTGTATACACAAACTGTTCACGTTTTGTTTGTATGTAGCTTTTATTTACGTTTGCATTTGTAAAGACGTTTCAACATTTACGTTGCTGTACGTGGTTACCTCGCCTCCCCTAAAAACTGGCAGAAACAATTCATTACTAGAAATTGCGTATAACACCTCCCTTGTTAAATGCTCTAAGGTTTTATAAAGCTTTTTTTTATTCTTCGACAGGCTGGCGCTTGACTACAACTTGCCTAATGTTAAGAAATGATGTAGTCTACGATGGAACGCGGCAGCCCAGAATACCGATTCACTTGTGATTATGAATGATTATCGGCGAGAAAGTGGCAATGGAATGAGCCTCCACATGGTTAGAAACCCTAAGGAGCAACAATTCTGACTCACCCTCTCTGCATGGTGTCACGAAACATCGCACCGGAACACGGCAAGACCGCTTGGCGGTGCGGCTTTGTCTGGTGGGTGGTCACTAACCACGACCAAAGCCTACCACCAGTGTATTGTCACCTGGTTTGCACCACCCGGGGACCACGTGTGGTGAATCAAAGGTGTCCACCCACGGACGAAGGTGACTCAGCCCCCTAGAGAAAGAGCTTTAGAACATTTTTATTCTAGTACTAGCGTACCCGGCAGACGTCGTTCTGCCCGATAAAGCAGTGCCATCTACCAGGTCTCAGACCTACCGAATATAACCAATAATAAATAATAGATAACTAATCCGGTGTTCGGCATTTCTTCGCTCTCTAAATTTTCTTTTTTTTTTTAATTTTTCTCTGCGTAAGAACCATCCTCGTACCTACTTAAAGGAATATTTAAAAAAAATAATTAGCGACATCGGTCCAACTGTTCACGCGTGATGTCGTGACAACGGAAAACGGGTTTCATTTTTATATATATAGATTTTTCGCGTAAAAAAGTGTACACCTACTGAATCAGTTGTGAAAACATTTTTGATCAAACTAAGTAAAGTTAAATCAAAAATTCTACTTAACCACCATGACTCTCAAACAGTAGAGTACAACCTTCCAGTTGTCACATCGTATTAAGCCGTAGTTATGCACCCTTTACTAACCGAGTTACACGCCCTAGAGCGCTCAAACATTTGACTCATTCTATTCCACGCAATTTGGGGCGCTTGGCTACCGAAGTTATGTGACATAGTAAATAGAAAAAGACTGAAGGGGATATTTCGATTATTTACTAGACTATCTTGAGTAGTGAGATGACAGGTGAAATTATAGTATTTTCTTAAATTTACGCGTATATCACACATTGAAATAAAACTATTTCATAATGGATTTTATCGCGGTTTATTCTAGATTTTTAATACCGACGTTTAAGTCTTTCCATACTACATGGTTACAGGTGGACTGAGGTATTTAACGTCCAAAGAAAATAGTCAAAGACTCGTCGTAAAATAGTTTTATTTCAATAGGTGAAATAATGCTATTTTTAATATATTTTTAGTAGTTTTAAATAATTCGGATATCTATCTCAAATTTTAAGCTTTTTACTATCAATGCCGCAGACTAGGTAAAAATCTCTAGGTATACCTACATAACATCATAGCATCAGGCCTGTGTTACCCTAAGGTGTAGGCAGAGGTGAATATGACTCACTTTTACGTTACGTTTTAGGGGTCGAGCCTATTACCGTTCGTAAGACACAAATCCAAACTTCAAGCTGCAATTAAAAAATATCTACGCTCAAACCGGGAATCGAACCCGAGACCTCGCGGTTACTAAGTGAACACGCTTGCTACTTAACTAGTATACCTATACTTGTCAGTATCTACCTACCTATTAATATTTTTCCACACACGTTAGCCAAGTACGGGTTGTTGGATGTCAATGTCCGAATCGTTAGTTTTAGATGTACAGTTTTTCTCATTATGTTTTCCTTCGCCAATATTGAGAAGTGGCGATAAAACAATTCACACAAAGATGTGTGTGCCCGACCGGATATCAAACTTGTGACCTATATTTCAAAGCCGAGGCCGATACTGTACACATAAAAAATCGTGCAATTATTCGTATCCGCAATTCGTTAGGGTAGGTGCACATAGCACGTGTATAGAATCACTCTGCTATCGCGGTATGTTTGCTAAGCCCTCGTCCACACTCAGGGTGTGCGCGCGACACACCTCTTCACATGAAATATCGCACAATACAATCGCGCGGCATTTTATATTTTTACTAGCTGGCCCAGCGAACTTCGTACCGCGTATTAATGTAAATGGTCCAAAAATTAAAAAAAAACATTAGTGTGAACAACTCTTATCACTTAGGGGTATGAAAAATAGATAGTAGCAGATTCTCAGACCTACTGAATACGCATATAAAATTTGGTAAAAAACGATAAAACCGTTTCTTCCGACAATACTTTATGTTGTCAATAAAAAAAAGAATATTGTGAAATTCAACTACACCTGACCAGCGTGTGTGGATTAAGGCCTCCAACTAAGGGAAGATCAGTGCTCAGCAGACCGACACAAGAGTTTTGTTTCTTACTTCAAAAATACATCTAACAATAAATAAATATTCTGGGACATTAACACACACGGTGATCTGGTCCCAAGCTAAGCATAGCTTGTGTTATGGAAACCAGATAACTGGTATATACTATACATATTATTATAATACTTCTCTTTTGTAAATATATACTTTTAATAGATATTTACACCCAGACTCGACACAAACACAAATATGGGTGAGGATCGAACTCACGAACTGCGGCGTGAAAAGACAGTCTTACCCACCACCCCAACGGCCCATCAAATAGCGTCAATAATCTTGCCCCTTTTGTATAGACCTATCTTTTACCAGCTTAAAGCGTAATATTCATATCGAGCATATTTTTAGAAAAAAGCAGTTGAAAGAAACAGAAATGCTTTCTACTGCTATTAATTACACCTTCAACCATACTTATACGAGTTTAACCCGAGATTATCATAATTTATTTACTGCAAAATAAATTATGTCGACGCACCTTCGAGGTGGCGGTGACAGGGACAACAATAGCGTTAGATTGGTCTCTGTCATCCCTTTAAAGGGCTTTGTGCACGATGATTAATGTATGGAAACTGAGTCGAAAATATTTAACGTTAACAACGGATTATGAGTGTCGAGTTTACGCTTGTTCATTACTTAGCGACTTTAAAATGTGAGCTTGTATGAATTGCGTACTTTTATTTTTTACTAGCTGCTACCCACTGCTTCGTCCATGCGCTATTAGTATAAAAAGTAGCTTAACACATGCAAGAACTACTGAATGATGACTAGATGATCTAGCACAGAGAGAGTCTATGTTCTTGATTAACATATAGACTACATTTTATCCCAATAGGTACCACGCGAGCGAAACCAATAAATGGGAAATAAAGGTTGTTGAGAGTGGAGAACACGCAGTACGCGCCGCAGCGTCGGCCAGCCCACCATAAGGTGGATTTATGATATTGTTAAAATTGCGGGATGTCGATTGATGCTAAGGGCCGGCAACCGACCGCTGTGCATTCTAAAGGGGAACCTGATGATGATGATGATGATGATGGTGATGATCATGGGAAAAGCCGTGGGCGGAAGCTAGTATGTAATAAAACCTTGTTAACAAGACCCAGTGCAATCGGTTGAAAATAATCCGACGTAATCACCGAAACACTCCACTCATCGCCAACTTACCTAATAAAGTGCTTGTTTAAGTTCCAAGCCTCTTCTAAGTAAAGCTAGTAATACACTGGAAGAAATTTGAATAGAATTTAACTTTTTATGTTTATCGTAACATAGCGTCACGCCTGTATTACCCAAAGGTGTAGGCAGAGGTGAATATCATCCACTTTTCGTAGTCTATGTTTCTTACGTAATAAGGGGCGAACTTTTTGCGCTTCAGCAGCTACTATTCCAAACTTATCTATTTTGTTAGCTATTTTGCTTGCCCTGTTTGTTGTTACGGTTGATTTAGTGACTGAAAATTTTGCCCCCTTTCAATTGACCGATTAATCTACAGTATTATAATTAGTGACAAATAAAAAATATCAATTGAAAGGTCTTGAATTGGAAATTTTATTTTAAATCCATAATGGCAGTTAATATAAAAATGTTATAATAGTTTTTAGTTAAATAATAAACTCGTTTAACATAAAGACATTTTTTTATAGATATCTGTTTTATATAACGTTTTTTCACTTATTGTATAGAGCATTTTTTGTAAAAGTTCTTTTTTTAAATTGAAAATTTCTTTTTTGGTTAGGTTAGGTTAGGTTAAGACTGCTGCCAGTTTTTACTATAGACTAGGAGACGCCATTTGAAGAACGTTACTTTTCTTTCTTTGTATCTTTTTAAGTTTTGTTATGTGTGTGTGTGTGAGAGAGATTCTATAGCAAAAAAGTTAGCTGTATCATAAAAAGTGCTGCAGCTGTAGTGTGTTATTTGTTGCACGTAAAAATTGTAACCGAAAGGAATTTTTTTATTTTTTTATTCAACTAAACGTAGTAAAAAATATTTCATTTCATATGTGTGCGTCTGAGAATCAAACCCGAGATCAAATATAATACCCACCGCTGCACCTACCAAAACTAACCCTTTTACCAAGCCCTAATATTTATGTCAGACCTAAACTATGTTATCTGTGATTTTCCATTTAGGTAATAACTAGCTTTCCACTGCGGCTCAGCCCGCTTGATCTACATTTTATATCATGCCCAGTAGGATAAAAACTGGCCTATAGCCTTCCTCAATAAATGAGCTACCTAACAGTGCAAGAATGTTTCAAATCAGACCAAACAAACAAACTTTTCAGTTTTATAATTTGACGGGCCGCTGGCGTGGTCGATATGGTATTGTATAAAAGCTTTTCACGCTGCCAGATCGTGGGTTCGATTCCCACCCAAGCCAGACATTTGTGTGATGAGCACATTGAGCACTGTCTGTTTGCTCCGAGTCAAGAGTAATCATTTATTGTTGTGTGTTTTTACAAAAGAAAAATAGTATATGTATGCTTTATACCGGCTATCTGGTTTCGATATCACAAACCCTTCTTATCTTGGGATCAGATGATCGTAGATATAACAATATTAGTATAGATAAATTAATAAAGGTATATGATACATCAAGGCCCCCAGTATACACAAGCCCCTTAAAAGCAAAGATTGAAGTTAAACTTTGGAAATTGATCCGAAGTGTACAAAGTTTCGGTCGTCTCCATTCAATTCATATCTACTTATAATAATATCGTGCTGGTAACGTAAGAAAGTATGAAAATTCTCAGCGAGTTTCTGAGCGGCATAAGTTTTGGATGTTATGACGATATTTTCCTGTGAATTTTGATCTACCTTTGAAATATCTTGTTTACCAAACAAGAATCATGTAAGGAAATAGGTTTACCTGTTTTGTAGAAACAGCTTTTACACTTTAGTAATATGATGGGATGTTACCCCTACCAATTTGATCTCAAACTAAGCACAGCTTGAACTATGTAATTCGGATAACTGTTGGCTAATTCACTTAATAAAATAAATTCAGTTGCAGTGCAGTTGCAGTTATGTTTCGATCAAAACAGCCCTTTTCGTACTCTCGTAATTTTGACAACCGCTGTCAGATATGCTCGCGTCAAGTTCGTGTCACGCGAGCACTTTAGCGTTTATGTTATTTATATGACAGTTACAAGTATACCATTTTGCACTAAGACATAAATTATTATTGTGACTGCATGGTAACTTGATCGGCGCGTCATAAATTACGTGAATTAGCATACTGATATTTTAATAAAGTACCTAATTGTTTTTGATAGGTATGTACAATATATTTGAAAAGATTTGTAAATGTGTCCAAAGTCAGGTGCAGCTAGTCGCTTTTAAATAGCTAGCCTTCCACCTGCGGCTCTACCCGCCCGTATGTCGGTTATCACGTTAAAATAATAATCTCGATTTGCTCAGTCAGATAAAACTATTATATTACTATATCCTTCCCAGGGTCTCAAACTATCTCCATGTCTAATTTCATCCAAATTGGTTGGGTAGTTTTGGCGTGACGCGACAGACAGACAGAGTTACTTTCGAATTTATAATATTAGTAAGGATAAATACACTACAGAACTAAGTTCAAAATAATAAAGTTTGACGGGTCAGTGGCGTGGTCGGTAAGATACTTGCTTTCCACGCCACCGCACCGTGGGTTCGATGTCCACACAAGTCAGATGTTTGTGTAATGAACACGCCTGTTTGTATTGAGTCTGGGTGTAACTGACAATATTTATGTAGATATGTATTTAAAAAGAAAAGTATTTTAAGTAGTACATTACAAGTTATCTGGTTTCCATAGTACAAACTCTGCTTTGTTTGGGATCAGATGACCGTGTGTGATAATGTCCCCCTATATTTTTTAATAGGGCATGGACAAAATATCAGAGGTGTGTTCGTTTTGTATAAAGAAAAAAACTGAGACCCGTGTGAGAGAGGAAAAGGGTTGTTATTGTTACCACTATTATTAATTAAGTATGTTGGTCTGCTATGCAATTTATAGACACCCTTATTATTATGTAATACTATTTGATGTTGATCAAACGATCATACATAACTGAATCACGACCGTTGTCAGGTACTAAGTAACTTTAGTTCATAGCAAATGGTTGTAATTGAAAAACGTCAGTCGCACTGTGACGCCCCGCGGAGTCGTTCGAATTACGGTCCCCTGTCAAAATAACGTCTTTGGTGCCATATTTTACGATTAGGATTGTATGCACGCAGAACCGACTAGATACGTACTAAACGCCACTTTCTTCAAATATCGTATGAAAACTTAATCGTCAAAAGTATCGGGAAAGATAACTGATTTTGATTGGATAGTTTAAATTCTTATTCCTGAACAGACCAATCAAAATTAGTTTATGGTGGTGTGAGTGCCCAGCTTTGCGGTGTACACCTCACCGGCCTGCCACCGACTATAGGTACAACATATTATTGATACGTATTCACATACAAAGGAAATTTATTAGTTACTCTAGGCCTCGACGACCTCGGTAGTCGAGCGGTGTGAGCCGTCCGATTGGGTTATACTGTGCCCGGGAGGTCACAGGTTCGATTCCTGCCCCGGACTATATTTGTGTAACAACAAAAAATTGTTTCGGTTTCTGGTTGCTTGAGGGACTACCCTCCGTGCCTTGGAGAGCACGTTAAGCCGTCGGTCCTGGTTGTAATTTAACACATCTATGGCAGTCGTTACATGTAGTCAGAAGCCAATATAATCTGACATCTGGTCTAACCATCTCGGCTACTGGTTCCATATGGGTTTCGAGGTCTGATGGCAGTCTCTCGTATAATTCTGGTAGCTAACCGCATCAGGTTTGACTGGGAGCCGACCCCAATAGAAATGGGAAAAGGCAAGGCGAATGAGACTCTTTCTCGATAGTCGTGTGATCGCGGGTTTAAATCCCAAGAGCTCTAAAAATTGTTAAAAGAACAGCAGTCGTTACTTTTACTATTAATGGGAGTCGCAGGAAAAGGCAAGTCTCTATTAAAAAATAATAGCAAACTATAATGAGGAAAATAATACTAAAATTTAACTCAAAAGCAACGCTCAAAGCTATATCTAACCTTTGCTGTCCTGGTTATTCAGCAAATAGGAAATTATTAGGTCGAGCTCACCTTTGGCTACGTTCAACTAGAAGATTCTCATTTTTAATCATAAATGTCGCTCACATAAAGGCAGTTTATACTGACTCTGTCAAAAGCAATGAGCAACTTCATAGTAATAATTATCTTGAAATTAATAATAATCTTTTGCGAAACGGTACTGTTCATGAAGTATTGTCTAATAGAGTTCGTAATTCGTATTTGTCTTTTGTTTAAGTTACGTTAAAGAATTTCCCTAGCTACGCTCGAGTGCTGTTTTGGATTTAATAAACAGTTTTAAGGGCTTATTTCGTCTGTAGGAGTTTCAATTTAAGGACCGCCTGTATTCTAAATGTCTATGTGGTCACCGGGTAGTGAAAATCATAAACTGACGCTCGTTCTGGCCGGCTTTGGCTGTCAGTCAAATAACCTTGACGTGTTCTAGTATGTTTATTAACATTTATTTGGTACTATTTTTTTCTTAAATTGATATAAAACTACTTTATAACGGATTTTATCGTGGTTCATTTTAAATTTTAAATCCCGACAATTCAAAGACTTTTCAGACTTCAGGGTCACGAATAGTTCATTTATATTTATTTTATTTTATTAAATAGGTACAGATACAGATAACAGATTAACGGATTACAATGGATAGTCATATCAAAACTTAGTGCGTAAACCTGTAAATCCAATTACAGCTGTACACAACATTCACAATATAAACAAATTTAATTTTAATTGTAGGCATATTCCTATTTTTTGTCACTAAACATAATATTGAGGGCAAATATGCCATTAGTTATACAAAGGTACTTATGTGTATAAATACTAACGCTAACCAATTTCTTCTTCAAAATAATGGAAGTATTTGCATCTTGAAATAATATGCCTTAAGAATGCGCGACGAATGCGTATGCCGAAAAAGGGCGCTTAAGGATAAATGCTAATGATATAGGCCCTCTATAAGGTGAAATGCTCAGTATTTGAGATAATATAGGCAAGTACTATCTGAGAAAAATATCGATTTAGGCTTGGAAATTGGAGGCAAATTGCTTTGAAAAACATACTGAAAATGTAAAATTTTTATTCGGTTTTCACGTGATGTTTGTTAATAGATAAACTACTCAAATATTAAGGTAGTGAGAGATTAGAAGAAAAAGATCTCATTGCTTGCCGTTCTGACTAAACCGCCCACCACAATTCTACGACTGCGACGTTATCCAGGATAGACAGCAGCGCCTGTGAAGAGTTTCGGCTTTGAAACTCGACTAAGTCTCGGGACATATAAATTGTTTCGAATCCCGCATGGATTTAATTGAACGAAAATAGAAGAAGGTGGACTGTAACTACTTGTTTCAAAAGGAGAACGGTTTTAAAAAAGTTCCTTATCGCATATAACGCAGGCTTATGAAAGGAATTCATAATTCAAATTTTAATTTGCGCCATTTTTAAATCATCATTGATCACATTTGTTTGCGTAGTTACCCACGGTAAGTATTATCTGATTAACTCGCGTATCGCCATCTGAGGTACAAAGTCATAAAACATTAATTAAATCTCATAAAGAGCTATTTAACCACAGATATAAATAATGTAAGACTATTCGTCACTAATATCCATATCGCTTGAATCATCATCACTGTCTGTGCAGCTTGAGGAGTCAGAATCTTGGCGATAGGCTATACGCGAGTTAAACGGTCTATCGGTCTAATTGTATCGCTATCTACCTTACTATAAGGTAGATAGCGATACAATTAAGGTTGAGAATAAAACCATTTTGATTAAATATAGAATACCCTACAAGTACTGCTGTCTACGAGAAATCTCATCGTTAAAACGAATATTGTTTTACGAGTGAATGTTTAAGTTTCATTTGCATTGTTTTTGAGATGGTTTAATGTTTTGTTAACATTTGAATTTTGTGTTATATTGTTTCAAAGACAAATATTGTACTTATTATACAGTACAAAAACACAGTACTATATAAAGGTAGGTAACAGTATTATCAGCACTTGACGATTTAAACGATGAGGCTGGAAGACTCGGAGCTTTTCGATCCAGTGCGATCTTTTGTGCTTGAGCACTTGAAAACACATACCTTTATAAATACAAGCTTGAGTCACGGGTAAGACCAATGTTTTGGTTGGTCACAGTAGGTCTGTATTATTAATGGTAAAGCAGTAGTTCGTTAGTTAGCACTTAAAAATGTCTGGTAAACCTGTATTAGTCGAATGCTTTCATATACAAAACAAATTATTTAAATTTTATTATTTAATTTTTATATTTTAAATTTATTGCAATAATTTAATCTTTAACTGCAAAGATTTAATTTTAAGGTTTTAATTTTCTGTGCCCAACAGGGTCCATAATGATCTCATTTTTACTTTTACTACCTATTTAAACACATTGAGGAACGCGATAAATGATTGATTTGATTAATGGATCCGTTTTCCTGTATGATATTTATACTAACACTGCGCATTGTGTTTTTTTTTTCAAAACATAATCACTACAGGATTTACATCAGCTTTGCATACCTGAAACAAAAAGAAATCATGTTTTACAACCACAAACTCTTTAGTTTACAAACACCTTATTCATAAATTAGTCTTGTAAGCTTATATTTATGGCTAAAATAGGTGTAAAATTAATTTAATTTTTTTCTGTTTGCTTGACGTTTATACTAGAAAGAAAGAGACAAATACCATTTTAAGTATAGAGGCTTATAATATTTTTATGAATAAGATCGACAAAATATTCCTAGTTAGATATACCTACATTATTACCTCAGTACCCTTATTATACCTGCCCACGAACATCCATTACATAATTTAGCACTCCCGCCTGTATTACCCGAGGACGTAGGCAGAAGTACGTTATAAAGGGCTTATTGCTGTACATCGGACACAACTTTGTACTTCAAACTGTTAAGGTTTTTCTTTATTATAAACGTCTTTTAGCTCCACCTAGGATTTGAAACTGGGGCTCTGTGGTTATTGACCAAATATGAACAAACCTACGAGGCAGTTTTCTAAGAGTGATGAGCTATCATTTTAATAGTATAATTTATCATAAACACTAATCAGGCATGTTAACAAGCTTCTTTATTCACCTCTGCCTAGATAAATTCAGGTAATATAAGTGTAAAGATATGTCAGTAAACGTACAACAGTATCATGTCATGAAGCGTTGAACACTGAAAACAAGAGGCGACGGGTGAATGAGCGCGAGTTAATATACTGACACAGTTACAAAGTTATCAGAGAGGAATATTGTATCAGGTCAAATAAGTGTGTATAAATAAATAGATAGATAGGTATGTAATCGGACGTTTGTAATAATTTGCTCAATTGGTGCATTTTTTCAGAGATTTGTAATCTATATAAATTAGTCAAAGTTAACTCTATTGTACTTTACAAACACTATATAGCTATTTATTATAATGAACTGGCAAAGTTTACAAAAAATCTATAGTAAAAAATTGGTCAAATAATAATTCGAACGTTCAAACTAATTATAATGGTTTAATTTACGCTTGTGCTTTCTATTGTAGCTAAATTTATAAATTTCTACTTAAGTTAAAAATATATTTAATAAATATATTTTTACAAGTGTTAGTATCAGGCAAAAGAAAGTTAGTTCAATTAATAAGTATGAAATTTACAGTTTGAACTTTATTTTATCTTTATTTGAATAATCATCTGACAAAATGTATAAAAATAACTTATTACTTACCTAATAAAATTAATCAAAACAGACTTATCTTTGTGTCTCACAGTTTACTGTGGCTGTTTTGCCTGTATTTTGCACTCAAACGCACCAAATTTTCATCAAACCTTTAATGAACTTTCGGTGTTATTGATTGGGTCAGGTCGGTATTCATTGTGAGACTTTAAATTGTCTTAAGTAACTTTGGAATGCCTTCATTGGGTTTAACATTAATTTTAATTAAATGTTTTTAAACTCATCGGGGTGGAATCGGCTTCAATATTAAGTTAAGCGGCTTTTTAACTCTTAAGCGTAAATCTAACTAATGCTACTGTTCTTTATTATTACATGTAAGAATGCTTGCCACATCATCTTTAGACGGTAGACTTCAATATTTTAATATTTGATATGAATTCCAGCTTAATACCTCTACGCGTTCCTGAGAAAAAGGGTCTTGACCTACAGACATACGGACACCAAAGTGATCCTATAAGGATTCTGTTTCGGAACACTAAAATTGTCATCTATCTAACTGACTTGTTTTGCTGACTGTCCAAACTGTCATTAACAGTGCAAGCCGTCATTTTAGATTCATTTCTTGAATGGCGCGAGCTATACAAGTTTTATACAAAGAAAGAAAGAAATACATTTATTTGACAGAGACAGGACACACAGAATCAAATAAAAAAAAAACACATGAAACGAGAAAAAAACATAAAAACAAAGAGTAAGTGTGAGTCATCATCCAAACATGGACATTGCTCAGTAAATGCTGTGAGTACCTACTAGAGGCGACCCACTCGTATTTATTTATTTATTACTATTAGGAGGGCTAACAGACACATAACATTTTGAAGCAAATTTGGTTAACAATTGAGCAAATTACAAGCAAACACTGATCACTACTATAAAGCAATAAAAAGATGAAAAAAGTGAAAGTTATTTTTAAATTAAGATAATAGTTTTTTTTTAATTTTTATTTATTAGTTCACGTTCTATCAATTCCGATTGAAAAATTTACATGTGGTTTGTTGTAGTTTTTACAACTCAAGGTTCGCAGTTCGTTCATATGCATTTCACTAGTAACAAACTTTTTCAGAACAAAGTTATCTTTAACAATTAACCAATCAAACGGCGTCCGCGTTGTGGAGCTCCGATTTAATTGGAGCTTTCCCTTTGTTGAACTTAGAGGAGTCAATCAAAATTACCGATAGTCGAGCGTTAGTTTATCTGGCCCAATATTTGAGCAAAACTACTGTTTACGCAGAATGTAGGATCAAACAATGTTCAATTTAACTAGTTTGGTTCAATTTAACTGCTTTTATGTGGGACAGTGGTAGTGTAATTTATACTAGATAGTGTCTTTATTAGCTAACAATTCTTAATCCATGAGCATCTGTGCGTTTTAGGTGCCGATTCACCTTCGTTCGTGGGTAGTACAAATCAGGTGACAATAAAATGGTGGTAGGCTTTGACCGTGGGTTGTGACCACCAGTCAAAGTCGTACCGCCAAACAGCCTTAACGTTCCGGTGTAATGTCTTGTGCCACCATTTGAGAGGATATGAGTCGGAATTGTTGCTCCTTTATTGTTTACAACCATATGGAGCCTCATTCCACTGCCACCTTCTCACTGAAACGGCAACCAAAAGTGAAACGGTACATTAGACGCGTTCCGTCGTAGACCACATCAGGCTAGTTGTGATCAAGTGAAAGTCTAGATCAGAAGGTTGTTAATAAAGTGCAATAATTAACACATTTAGTCTTCCACTGTTGAGTCCTTTTTTAGAATTTAATTAAACATTTCTTATTTCCACACAACTTACTTATTTCCAACTTTAAGGTTCCCTCTAGATTCTTACGCTATATTCCACCCTTGTCGGTATCTTCTTCATCTTCTAACTACAGGAAGTACTCTTTTTGCGAGCGAACAAGGAATCTAACATTTCTGTTTGATTCACATATATCAAAAGAAATACGGCATAAAACAGGTATAATCTAAGTTTTCGTCGGTTTGTACTTCGTTAATTTTTTTCTGTAATTTTTCGTTTTTGTACAATTTTTTGTATTTGCTTGGTATCGAGTGTTCCGAACAAATGATAATCTTACTACATTATTAGCTTACTGTTGTTTAATAAGATACTTATTTTCTATTTGTTACATAGCTGATGGTTTTTATTACCAAATAAATCTTCTAAATACAAAAAAAGAAACTGAATGATTGACTGACATAAAACCTACATCTAAATGCGTTGCGTCTAGAAACTCCAAATTTGGTACATAGGTAACATGAGGGTGCACTTAAAAAGGATTTTTCAAAATTAACCTGGGGTGTGAAACGGGAACCATGCAGACGAAGTCACGGTTAGAAGCTGTTAAATAAACAAATCTTTTATAATCGTCAACAGAATAAATAAACACCAACAAGCGTAAATAAACGGACATGAAAACTAATTTATTTTATGCACACACGTACCTATACCTAGCACTCTAATTTAAACCCCTAACCACGTACAAAACTATAAAACACAAATATAACTCCACATCGACACATCAATCTCATATTATACGAATATTCCACAACACACAACTCGTAATTAAGCCCCGAAGTTGGCATTTGAACACTTTCATCCCGTTCACTGGACCCAAATAGTTGTCCCAGACCACATGGGATGATATTGCTGATCAAAAAAGGGTTGAAAAGGGGTATCAAACGCACTTTACGCATCACTTAATTGGCACAAGCATTTAGCCTCTGAAAGTCAGCACAGGCAAATTGGATTTATGTCCATACTGTACCTCTTTGACGGAGACTGATTCACAATTTGACATTACAGCGCGGAGGTAATTCAATTACTTGTCAATTTTATAGTATCTTCCGTTCTTTAAAAGCATGTGTGATTCAGTTCAATTATGTTGACGCCTGTGTCTCCTGAAATTTAATAGTATATGATGCCACTGATGTAATTAAGAATTATGATCATCACCATTACCCTATTCTAGTTCATTGCTGGTCATCGTCGCTAAGCATGATCCATGGCGTTTCTCGTCCAGTTCTTACCAGCTGGTCCACCTAGTCTCAGGGCGTCCTATGCTGTGCTTGCTAATTGTTCAAGATTTCGTTCACCTGAGCGATTGTCGGTGCTGCGGCAGATATGGGTGGCCTACTGCTACTTTAGTTTACCAATCCGGTGGGCTATGTCGATAACATTGTAATTAAAATTGCTCATTCCGAATTTAATACTCTATTATTTATACAGTGGTGGCCACCAGCTTCCTGAGTGTGGGCTTCTTTATTTTTAATATAAGGTTGAGACCCTTGTCGGTGCTGCTGATGAATTTCTTTCCATCTGGATTCATCTAGATCAGCGTTTTTCACCTCCCTATACCACATGACATGAACCTTTATATTTATTTGGGTCATGTATCCTATCCTTTTTCTGACTTTGGACTAGTGCTGATAAATTATAAAACTCTCAACATCCTGTTTAGTCCAGCGTGGGATTTGTACCCGCGACCCTTGACGCGAGAGGCGAACGCGCTATCCCCTAAACCACCGAGGCAGTAAGAGTAAGGTCATATTTGCCCTGAAACATCTTTATTGCTTACTAGCTTTCCGACCGCGGCTTCGCCCGCACGTATGTCGGTTATCGCGCTAAAACATTAACTTCTTTTTGCGCTGTCGGATAAAATCTATTCTTTGTCCTTTCCCGGGTTTTAAACTATCTCCATGCCAAGTTTCATCCGAATCGGTTCAGTAGTTTTGGCGTGAATGCGAGATATATAGACCTTACTTTAGCATTTATAATATTAGTAAGAATATTGTTCATCGCGCACTCTTCATATCATCGTTCAAATTACCTGAGTAGCAATTGCACACAGGCTCAGTCTACTTTTGTCTACAACCTCAAAAATAAGGCCGTACGGTACCTAAGGTACGTACGTCATAAAAGCAGAAGCAGAATTACAAATCTATCTCTTCAAAGTCGCACTTAAGGTATTTTCCTATAGCTAACATTTATGCAGACGTACAGTATGTAGTACAACGCAAACGAATATGATCTTTATGCTAATTCATTTATGGCTGCCTACTGTACATACTGACTAACTAATTCGGGTTATATTAAACTACTTTAATTTTCCTACACAAACCAGGTAGGTAACCACACTAAAAGAAACAATATACGATCCTCAAACAGACGCGGGCCGTTAATAAAATCATTTTGTTCTGAAGTAAAACAAAGTGGAAACAATTATTAAATGTTAATGGTTTTCGTACGGGCGACGGCGGCGGGCACTTCATTAAACCGTGCCTTTTATTACATTTTAAGTGGTATTTTATTTACAATAAAATCAGTTTTCGGCTTGTTCGATTGCCATGTAAATAAGTTAAATCGAGGCGACTTTAATTTATGAAGTTGTCAGTTGCCGAATTCATGAAAATGCGTATAGAAATTGAAAATGAGTTTTGGAGCAGCTGGGTTTGGGATTAGGTTTTTTTTTGGAGATAATTCAAGGAGATATTCTATAGCAAAGTTATTTGATATCACGAGTTGATTATATTATTCATCTGCTTTACTATTTATTAATTGAAACGAGTTTGAATAATCACACGTATTATTGCAAAATTCTTTTGCGTTTCAACTGATTAGTAAACATATTTTAATCTGTTTAACCGTTTTTAAGATAACCATGCAAAAGGTTTAGATAAAATGTATTTAAAACAAAAGTTAATTGAAATAAAACTATTTTATACCGGATTTTATCGCGGTTTATTTTAAATTTTAAATCCCGACGTTTCGGTATTTTCAGACTGGTGATCACGAGTAGTCCGCCCAGTTTTATTTCAATGTGTGATAGTCGCGTAAATTTAAGAAGACACAACGCAAGTCTAATGAGGATATGCAAACTAACGTCAATCCTAGAGTAAAACTCATACTTAACATAAGGTGAAGGCAGAAGTGAATAACACCCACATTTCACGAGCCTATTGCCGTTCATCGGGCACAATTCCATTCCATTCCAGGTATATAAGAAAAGTATTTTTTGCTCGACCCGGAAATCGCGCCCTGGACCTCGTGGTTATTAAGCAATTTTGGGGGCTGAGTCACCTTCGTCCGTGCAAATCAGGTGACAATCAACTGGTAACTATGTATACTAGTAATTAACGGGTGGTAGGCTTCGGCCGTGGTTAGTGACCATGCATCAGACAAAGCCGCACCACCAAGCGACCTTGCCGTATTCCGGTGCGATGTCTGGTGACATCATTGAAGAGGGTGGGTCGGAATAATTGCTCCTTTATGGTTTCTAACCATAACGAAAATCATTCCACTGCCACCTGCTCACCGAAATTCATTCGTAACCACGAATGAATTAGTATAGTGGGCAGGCGCATCCTATCGTAGACTACATCGTTGCTTAACATCAGGCAAGTTGTAGTCAAGCGCAGGCCTATTTCAGGATAAACAAAAACACGCTTACCACTAAACCACTGAGGCACTCATACGTACAAGATAATAATTGTACATTGTAACAGACGGTAATAACGATACCGAAAAGACCATCAATTCATTATTTTTACAATAACAAGTCACACAAAACGATAACAAAAAGATGTCGAGTCGATCTGTCAACGTGAAAAAGTCGCTAACAATGTGACTGCAAATATAAAGCACCAGTGTCTTGTTAAAGTGAATACCTGCTTTAACAATGACCTGTACCAGCACCTTACGGGGTGTCAATACTAAGAAGTTTTCTGATGATGAGTTGATGAACTCGTACTAAAAGAATTGGACAGCGTAAGGTCGCCATTTTGATACAATGATAGCAAAAAGGAGGTGTATAGGACGAAAGCACCTCCTTGCACTTGATTTGATACAGGCCGGTGATGAGTTTTGTAGATTTTGAGTTTTGAACTTACTTTTACACGGGCGCCGGTGGCGTGGTCGGTAAGATACTTACTTTTCACGCCGCAGGTTGTGGGTTCGATTCTCACCCGAGACAAACATTTGTTTCAATATGTCTGTTTGTTTTGTGTCTGGGTGTTTTATCTATATTTAAGTATATATTTACAAAAGAAAAGTATTATTAGTAGTATATTACCAGTTATCTGGTTTCCATAGTACAAGCTCTGCTTAGTTTGGGATCAGATGACCGTGTGTGTTAATGTCCCACTATATTATATTATATTATATTAAATAATAATATGTTCTATATGTTGTTTAATATGTATCAGTTCCAAGGTGAACTCCCACATATGAAGCTGACTCAGCCCCCAAATGGTCCTTCCGATCATTTATCATACCATTAAACTTAATGCTGGATTATACAGTCCCTTTCCAGGTCCAATGGCGAACAAGAGGTCATCCGAAATGAAATTATAATTAACAAAACATTTTTAAAAACAAGCTTTTATTCTAAAATGCAGTTATACTAAAACGCAAAAAAAATTGTATGCAAGGGGGTCATGCTGATAAACGTTATTTGTGGGTATACGTATACAATAATGTTTATTAATTCATAGGTATAAATGAATAAATGTTTATTCAGCAATCTTGCATAAAACCATAATATATTTTTCCATAAAATAATTACGAAAACTTGTATTGTATTTTTTGTTCGCGTTTTGATACTAAATTTTAGCTCAATTGTTTGATGAGAACTGGTCTTAAATTCAGTTGTACGCTTTGTCATACTACATGCTAACAGGCTAAATAAAATCTTGTAAAAAATAAACGTCTAATATTACAAAAATATTTTGGTTTATTGAATTTTCAACCTATTTGATATAACTTTAAAACACATAATCCAAACGTCCATTAAATTACTGTAAAACAACTTTTATATCGGGCATAAAACAGACTTGGGCTTACGAACAGTTGTTGACGGGAGTTTGAAAGAAACGGCGCGTGATGTTTGGTTCATATAGGCCCAGCTTAGTTGAAACTTGGCTAAATCCTTCGTACGTGATGTAATTAAGATTGAGCCTTATGGATTATATCGCTGTGGCGCTTTAAGCGCTTTGTCAAGCTGCTTTCATGACTGAGTAGCTGCAAGTCAAATTTTTCAGCGAAAGTTTTATTTGATACATTTTCTAAAGTAATTAGTTAGTAATAAAATTGACATCGCGCCTGTCTTTCCCTAAGGTGAATATTACCCGCTTTACGCCAACTATGTAGTAGTAATAAGTGGTAATATACTTAGTTATAAACCCTCAAACACTAAAAAAATAAACCCCGTATTCATAAACGTCTTAAAAACTCAATATGGCTAAAATAAGTTTATAATTCGTTTTTCCTTGTCTGTCATCTTGAAATTTATACTAGTAAAAGAGAGAAAGTCCATTTTAACAAAAAAATCTTATAGATTTTTTATGGATAAGGCCGTAATAGTGCCGCGGCGGCGCAGCGGTATCGGCCTCGCCTTTGAAATATAAGCTCGTGGTTTCGATCCCTGGTCATGCCCACACATCTTTTTGTAAACTTCATCACCGCTGCTCAGTATCAGTAAAGGAAAAACCGGCATATCTTAGAATTAATCATGAATCGAGGACATGTGATATCCACCAACCCGCATTTGACAAGCGTGTGTACATTAAGGTTTTAACTCTCTCAACTCATAAGATAGTTGAAAGTAGGCCCGTGCCCAGTAGTAAGCTAATAAAAAGGGTTTAAGTGAAATACGAAAAATAAAAGTCTCTGTTTTAATTTAGTTTAGTTTTTGTAACTAAATTGACAAAAATAACCCACCAGACAAAACTACGCCGCCAAAGCGGCCTTTCCGTGTTCCGGTGCAATATCTGGTGACACCATGCAGAGAGGGTGGGTCGAAATTCTTGCACCTGTAAGATTTTTAACCATATGGAAGCTCATCCCACTGCCGCCTTCTCACCCTTAATCATACCTAATCGTGTATCGGTATACTGGGCTAGCGCGTTCCATTGTAGACTATATCATTGCTTAACATCAGGCAAGTTGCAGTCAAGCGCCGTACAGTAACTAGCGACCTTTATTCTAAAGCTCTCCAAAAACTATAAATGTTTTGGAAAAACCTGGCAGCTTTAGTTCCTGCGGCTAATATGGCCGACCCATATAACTCTGTATCCAAACTGTGGACTAATGATCTTCCTTCTGTGGTTCTACTATTTCAGAGAAATACTTGGAAGAAGCAAAATTATAGTCTAGACAACACAGAAATTCTTATTCAACCTGAGTTTACCGCTTGAAGCGCTTTTGTGAAATTGTTTTAAAATGAGTCGCGACGTAATCAGAATGCACTGTATCTATCGGGAATTAGAGGGTTTTACTTAAGCGGTAATGTAAACAACATCTTGCTTGTTCTGAAAGGGGCGCATAATAATTGATCTAATCCCTACTCATGGTCATAACCTTGTACAACCTCTATAGCGCTTTCTTAGCCCACTGGGTTATTATGTAAAGTACACAAGATCTCGTTCAATAAAGTATTTAGTTACTAGCTTACCGCCGCGGCTACGCCCGCGTGAACTAAATATCATGCCCAGCAGTGGGACAAAAAGTAGCCTATAGCCTTCCTCAACAAATGGGCTATCTAACAGTGCAAGAATTTTGCAAATCGGACCAGTAGTTTCTGAGATTAGCGCGTTCAAACAAACAAACAAACAAACTCTACAGCTTTATAATATTAGTATAGATTTGATAGAAAAAAATTTACAGTTGACGGTGACTTCACCCACCTAAAAAGCGTGTAACATGCACAGCACACGGCCGCTGTGCATGCGCCAGTCATAAGCATGTTGATGGTTCCCAGCTTACCCAACTGATATTGCGATAGTTGATAAATAATGAAGTATATGATTCTTGTTAATATGCGAATTAAAAAGATCGAATAATTTAGATTACTTTAGATGTCATGATGTCAGATAATTTAGATGTCAATCAAGGTCACATGATAGAAAGAGAGAGTGAGAGTGAGATATAGTACGTGGTTGCGTGCGACAGAGAGCGCACGCTGCCGCTAACAGCCGGTGCAAGCATGCTAACGAAATAAGTGCAAAGCCAGTGGTGAATTCGTTTTATTTAACACAGAATTTCGCAACTACGATTGATTGGTTAAATGTTAATGAAACATTCGCATGCTAACAATTAATGTCAATGCGAATTAATCCATAATTAGCAACTAACGCATTTAAACTAGTCAGTCTAATATCAGTTACCAGATGGCACTCCAGTCACCTGTGTGCATAGTATCTATTACGCGCTTTTCAGAGAGCAAAAAATAATTTAGAACCAAATTTATCATTTCTGTATTTAATAGAAAATATTACAAACAAAGACCATTTAAAAAGTAATACGGTTCTTAAGTGTTACGTTTTAGCAGTAACCTCAAAAAATCATTAGGAACTCAGTCTTACCCGCAGTGGTTTGAATAAAATATAAGGGCTGAATAAAGAGTGCCTTTTTATCTATTAAACGCATTTGCTGTTACAAATCTTCGCTCTCTCTGGCGGTGAGCATGCATAAGTGCGTAAGGTCATAGTGCTATAAATAGCGGAATATGTAGCGGATATGTAGAATAATACGAATCTAAAGGCCAATTTAAAAAAAAACAAGTACAGGATAGCCTGAGATGGTAAAATGACAATATGTGTGAGGCAGTCACTTAGAGCTATACAAGAATATCTGCAGATCTAGTAATGCTATATGAAGACAGGCATACAGATTAAGCAATCGTAATCAAACCCTTAAAACTTTTTAAGACTTCATCCGTGGAAGTGCTTCAATATTAAAAATGTAAGTCAGATAATAATTAACTGCAGGTAAGCTTTGGCCGTGGTTAACAGAAAAAACGCCGTCAAAAGACCTTGGTGGACACTATTTGAGAAGGTGGATCAGAAAAGTTGTACCTAAGTTACTCCTTTTGGGACCTTCCACTTTCACCCTCTCTCCAAAACTCATTTCTAATCACGAGGGAATCATTATTTAATAGGTAAAAGCGTTCTATCACACATCCATCTCTTGAGAAAAGTTGTAGTCAAGCGCAAATCAAGTCAAGGTCGGGAAAAAAAAATCAAAAATCATTAACCGCTGTCTCTTATGCACTTTAGCCGAATCCTGAAGGAAATGGATATCTCTTCCAACTTGCAGCAATATTACCTCAGTATTTTGTTGTGTGTCGGACTCACAATGCTTGTCAGCGGTCATGATGTAACTGATATTTTCATAAATGTACTGAAAATGTACTGTGTGCACCTAATGTTTTATTAGTTTTGAGTAGAAGGCTATGTTACAAACAAGACTAAGTATCTTCCAATAGATAAATCCAAAATTGGGATCGATGGATGAATGATTGTTTAAAATAAAAGTAAAAGACACGTTTATTTTCCACCAAATGTTGGATACAATTCATACAACTAGCACTATATAAAATTGAGTGATCATGTAATAGTACAGTCAAGGCATGTTGACTGTACTATACTTGACTGTGCAAGGGTGGACTAAAGAGACCGTGTTTCAGGACTCCAGGTCACTCGCCTACGGACATATTGGTTACCTTAATAAAAAATGAGCAAAAACGTGTGTGCGTGTGTGTTTGTTATTCGTTCACACTAAGAAAAATGAACTGGGGCTCTAGATAACGTTACTAGAAGAAATGATAACCAAAGATTGATGGAATTTATATCAGATTTTCACGTGATTTTTCGGAAGTGAATATCAATTCCATATTTTGTTCTTTCCGATCTAACGTTATCGCTCCGCTTTATGATTTGCTTAAGGACCCAGATAAATAAAATTTGATACACAGATAGGCTGATTCTAAAACACAAACTTTTTATTTGGATAATATACTACCATGGGAATTTCAATTTCTTTTTTTTAAAGTTATTTAAAAAGATAGCTCAATTTACAATAATAATTGCTTCGTAAATAACATCATTGACGTGGCGTGGTCGGTAAGGATACGTGCTTTTCACGCCCTGGATCGTGGTTTTGATTCTCAACCGAGACATACATTTACATGCATGAACATGTCTGTAATTATCTATGTAGTATATGTAGGTATGTATTTATAAAAGAAAAGCGTAGTATATCAGATGCCTGGTTTCCATAACACAAGCTCTGCTTCTCTGGGACCAGTGTGTCCTAGAATGCTGTTATTATTATTATTATTGCTAGTGTTTTTTACACCTTTCAGTGAATACGGTTGTAACTGTAAAGAGTATTTTCCTTTCGACATCCCACAAGTATCCGTAATACAATTTGCAAAGGCGTCATTCTAAACGCAAAGGTTTCATTTTCATTATGTTTAGATTTCAGAATGTTTCGTGTTTGTGTGTTTGTAAATCTTAAGCTATACTTTGTGCGACAAATTATAAACGGTTTTCTTTGCCTTGCTTTGAGGTGAGCGTTTTACGTTTTGCTTTGAAACAGAAATTTTATGGTTGCTTTGTGTTTTTCTCAGTACAAGTGCATGAAAGATTTCCGTGTGTTGTGGAATGAAGTTGCATTTCAGGGGAAGTAGGTAGTTTCTTGTGGGTACATAAGGATATTGATATCATATGTTTTATTTTATTTTCATTATACAGACAGTCGATGTTTGAATGTTTAAGCTCTAAGATATACTAGATTTTACCCGACATCTGGAAAAAAATTACGAGGTTTTGCGTTCGGTTTTATTACCTATATATGTTCGCTCATTCATCGGTCAATTTATGATCGATTTTAGAAATACTTTTTTTTGATTGAAAGCGTATACTGCCAAGGTAGTACCACTGAAACAAAATGATCTCATAGTGGACTTCGGAGACATAGAAAGGAACTCTTTATATAATCACAGCAGAACCGTCGCGACAAGTAGGTTGTTATGTTTTTACGTTCCTCATTTGTCAGCTCTCACCCCCTCGCGGAGAAGAAGCAATCGGTTTCAGGGGATCCTTTGCCCCCTGAAAAAACTTAGAAAATATTTTGACGCCTGTTTTACGTCACTTTACCAAAAAAAATACGGAATAAAAATCATGATGTAATTTTTAACTTTTGTGCCGTTGTTAATTTACAACCGTGCCAAATTACAGCTTTATAGTGCTCTAAGCTAATTCGCGAACACGACGAATCTATAAGGGTTATTAACGAAACCGTGAAACATGATTTCGACAAAATTGAGAACCCCTTTTATAGTCTTCTATTTGTAAGCTTATCTTCTAACAATAGTTCTACATAGTTCTAGAACACGAGTTCAGCATCAATCTACGTATTCGGACTCATGTCACGCACTACAAAGTGACACGCCATTATAAATCTCATTGGATACACACACATCTATCACAGAGAGGAAATGAACTCTCGCCGTTTGTTCAGTGGAGCCATATTGTGTGAGAAAAACGTAGGTGATAATGTATGGAATGTGGAACATTTTGAATATCTACTTTTACTTTATTGCATTTTTTTGCCTACAGGTACCGTATTGTAAGTGTTCAAATCGATTGTGATTTTGGTGAAAGTAAGGGACGCACAGAAACTCACTATTTTACTACATCCATTACTTTCACCGGAATCATTATCGATTTAAACACTTAAAGGTATTCGACTAAAATCAGGATTATAAAATAAAAATAATAATAATATAGTGGGACATTAACACACACGGTCATCTGATCCCAAACTAAGCAGAGCTTGTACTATGGAAACCAGATAACTGGTTATATACTACTTAAAATACTTTTCTTTTGTAAATATGTACTTAAATATAGATAACTAGCTTCAGCCAGCGGCTTCGCCCGCGAAATTGGTCTCACTAATCTTGTTGCTCCATACAAATTTTGAAACCCCGTCTCACCCCCTTAAAGGGTGAGTTTTGAAAAATCTTTTCTTAGTGCACCCTTAGACCCCATAAGGAACCTATGTGCCAAATTTAGTCTCCAGACCCAGCGGTTTGGGCTCTGCGTTGATATGTCAGTCAGTCAGTTTCTTCTTTTATATATTTAGATTACATCCAAACACAAGACAAACAGACATATTTAAACAAATGTTTGTCTTGGGTGGGAATCGAACCCACGAGCTGCGGGTTGAAAAGCAAGTATCTTACCAACCACGCCACTGGCCCGTCAAAGCACTCAAAGTTGAGGGCAAACGCTCGAGAGGCCGTAGCCCAACAAGATGGCTGAACCAAATTCGCTCTACGCTGAAAACTTAACTAGCGATGCGCTACATGATGTCAAAGATACAAATAAATAGTTGGCGCTAAACGGCAAAAGCATTAGACTCGCCCCCAATATGTATGGAAACTAAACATAACTAGCGAACTGTTGGTGACATTCACCTCTGCTTACACCTTCGGGTAATATAGGCATGACGGCATGGTGATGACCAGAGGTCGGAGTAGGTAGATTGATTTCTCGTCGTTGACGTCAAACGTAGAGAATAATATGGATATGACTCCAAAATACCACAATTTAGACACAATTCAAAAGACGTCAAATAGAATACTTTAAAATTAGAAAATATTAAAAAAAATTAAGATTATTTATTTTAATTGTATTAACGTTGAAACAAAATATGAAAATTTTATCCGATGAGGATTAAAAATAATTTATTTATCTTTTTGTTTAATTAAAAATAATTGTTCATTGAATTCAATATCATTTATATAATAAACGATTTTGTTAACCGATTTTGTTGTATGTTTTTTTATTTTATTTTATTCGTTAATTCCAATCCCGGAACGTTTTCCGGTACTTTCCGCACATTATGGATAAAATGACATGTCCATTTTATAATATCTTGACGCAAGTATATAAAATCAATCTATCTACTCCGACCTCTGGTGATGACATAGGTTCAGACATAAAAAGTATACAACCACATCTTCATTACATTAAAAAGGAAGTTACCACGTCGATTATTTTTGTTGTAATTGAGTTTCGTAACTGTGTCCCACAAAGTTAGTTGGGCAGTTCGAACAACTTGGACATTTAGGTTTGTTAGTGCTGGTACTAAAATACACGCAACAAAATTGTCACAATATTACAAAATTACATTTTGGTCATTATGAAACTTCAACAAAGAAAATAAATTGGTAAATAGGCAAAGTGAGGGACTTATTTTTTGTTTTATATGAAAAGGTTAGGCTAGTTTGTTCATTTCATTTTCTAATTTAGTTAGCTCATTTTGAGATTATTGTTCTGTTTGGCGGCTGAGTATCCTTCATCTTACATTGCAGTCTTTTGTCAATCTTATATTACCTGATAGTAACCTCGGTAGTTGAGCGGTGTAAGCCATCCGATTGGGCTATACTGTGCTCGGGAGGTCGCGGGTTCGATTCCTACCCCGGACAAGCCGTTAAGCCGTCGGTCCCGGTTGTCATTTAACACATCTATGACAATCGTTACATGTAGTCAGAAGCCAATATAATCTGACACCTGATCTAACATCTCGGCTACTGGTTCCTTGGATTTCGAGCTCTGATGGCAGTCGCTTGTATAATTCTGGTAGCTAGCCGCATTAGGTTAGACTGGGAGCCAACCGCAATAGAAATGGGAAACAGGCAAGGGGAATGATGAGATGACACATTACTAATATTTAAGTAAAATATCATATATTTCTTAATGGTAGTTCTAAAAACCTACATTTGCATAACGTATGTATCCCCTTTGCGCACACTACCATTACTTATGCATTAACCTTAGCCAGCCTGTAAGCGGTCCCTTAGGCCCTAAGCAGCGCGCACATTATTCTTTTCTTTTAAGGAACCTTACACACAGCAAGCTATCTATAAGTATACCGTCCAAGGCGGGAATATGGATATACTTAAGCAAAGGTTACCAATGATGTTTTACTTTATGCTAATTCCACATATTCCCGTGCAAATTTTGAAAAAAACGATCAGTTTTGCGTAAAATAACATTCATTCGTATTCAAAATGTCACAATAAATATTGTTATAAGAATTTATCGCGTTTGATTTTACAATAAATTTTTTTATAAAAAAATACAAATATATTTTCAAATTAACAATTTTATAGACTAATAATAATTACCTCACCCTTCTTCTGTGCTTGGTCTCGACGAAGGTTTATCCCTTAATTTTGATAGTCCGTTTCCTGAACATGGAACGCGATACATAAAACTCCGAACGCTAGAACTCTCCCTGTGTGTTCGACGTTCTAAACTCGCAGTTATACGAATACAACTTTTGACAATCAATCTGTTACGTGCGGTCCGTAATTGGGTTTTTACACGTGTTGTGACAATAGAAGTTTTTGGAATGATATTTTACATTTATTTTTGTTAAAATAGTGGTTTTTACCTTTTCAATTAAGGTTTTAACCAAAGTTGCATACTGTAGATGTCATTTACAAGACTTTTTATGTTATGTTATTAGTAACTGAGCAACTTTTAGTTCCGGATATAGGGTTAAAAAAATACATGAATGAATTATCAAATCACAGTTAAATGATTGAATTATTTTATAGTATAAATTGAATCTTAATTTTAATAGTAAATTGAATATTTATTTAAAAAACTGCATAGTTTTTACATTAAGGCAGATGTTCTCCTATGGGGTAAAGGGTTGTTAAGGTTTTAGTTTAAAAACAATACCTACTAAACGTTCAAGTTAGGTTAGGTTATGATAGCATGATTCTGCTCCCTGCATTGCACAGGTCCACCGTCTAAGAGTCCCGAAAACCCTCCCGGGACGTAATAACACGTAGGAGCCTGCCTCGGTGGGCTCCCACTTGCGGGGTCGCGGTTGTGTCTTTGTGGATCCCGTGTCCCCGCCGAGCGTGGTTGCTGGAGTCGGTGGAGTTTAGTGAGTATGGCCCCGCGCAGGTCGCCTTCGGCCTTGCGCTGCATGGGGTGGCTGCGGCCTTAAACGAGTCCTACATAACCCCGCCTCGTCCTTTGCAAAAAGGCGGGCTATGCGTCATGCATTCTACGTCGAAAAAAAAAGGTTATGATAGCATAGCGTTCACGCCTATATTATTCGAAGGTGTAGACCAAGGTTTATGCCTATCACCTACATTTCGTTATCTCTGCTTTAAATTCCATCATTGTGTGCATTACAAAAAAAAAAAAAACTTGGAACTGCTAATAAGGTTTGCTAAATATTTGATGTCAGAAATGGTTTTTTTGTCAAAGCGTGACCTTGCGGTTTTTAAGCTAACACGCTTACCACTGCATTGGATCACCAAGGAAAGTTAGTTGATCGAATATAACTAAATATAAATTAATTTGTATGGTATGTATCTGAGTTAAATATTACTCTATGAATAACAGCGAAAAGCATCTTCAAACGATTTTACCATCAAAAAAGAGAAAGGTAAAAAAAGTTGTTATGAAATCCAAACTTTTTGAATAAGTACTATCAAGGAAAAATTAAAATAAGTTTTTTAACTTGTAATTAAGTTAGCTTCAAAATGTTCAACAAACTTGTGCCGGCAAACAATGATACAAGTTTCAGAGGCGTCTTGATTTTCTAGCTTGTTGGTTTTCACTGAAAAACTTTTATTACAAAACATTAAATTACATCTGAAATTAAACATAATATTTTCTCTGCTTTTATTGAAAAAACTAGCTGCTCACCTTTGAAACATTCATTAAATTCTTTTTACGAATATTTCATAACCATAATTAGCTAAATTAGTTCCGGGCGCGAAAAAATACGTTATTGTATTTTTATATACCTACTAACTTTCCGCGCGAGCGCAAACTCATCGCGTTAATATTTATAATTAGTATCTTTGTAATTAAAATACTATACCGTATAAGGTAATTATGTTGTATTTATATTTAAATACCTACTACAGTATCTATGGGCTTTGTCACCTGAAATAAATGAATTAATATTAAGATATACTTAATTTCTAGCAAATTTTTAAATCAAATCAAAATTATTTATTGTGATCATGAGTGTTATCTCGCAAGGTAAACGCCTATTTTCACTACGCCGCGAGTGTACACTTCAACCCATAAAACATATTACCGTGCATCCATACCGCAGTTACTTTTTGTTGAGCAACATTTTGCAACACGGTAACATTAAATAACAATCTGTAACTTTTGAGACTAGTTGTTACTAATTGGTGAGTGCTCAACAAAATACATATAACAAAGAATAACTTTCGACAACAACCGAGCACGACAATATCCTCTAACTTCTGCAGACAACGGACAGGCATTGTTGAGGTAACATTATCTAACAATGTTATCGATTATTAGAGCAACATTGACTAACACGGCAACATTTACTAACAATTAATAACTTATTGCTATCGGGTGTTGCTCAGTAACATTTGGAAATGTTGCTCAACAAAAATGAACTGCGGTGTGGATGCACCGTTACGATTGATGCGGATACAAGGCTTTAATTCATTAACTTTGTTATTAAGAAAAAATCTTGACTTAGTCTTCGTTCATAAAATAAAAATCTTTATAGTATCATTCATTTTCCTATGAGCAGTAAGAATTACTTACTCTGTAAAGGGTCGACCGCAATGATCGACCCAGTTTCCCGTAAATTTAGTACCTGCCCCTACCTTTCTTGGTAAAACCATTTCAATTTGTTCTTACAAAAGAAAATATTCAGATGTCCGCTATACGAGATGTATACTTTTTTATTGCTGCATTTATTTAAGATAGCTGGTGGATGTATTGTCCTTGGAAGATAAGTAAATCCTTACGTATTACACAACTATGAAGTTTATGAATATTGACTATGTTGAAAAAATATAAAACAATGAAATACTTACTGCCCGCATATTATGTGGGCATTTCATTGTCATGACAAGTTCTTAGTTCACTGCAAACAGCAGCAGCATACGACATGTTGCATCATCACCCTGTTGACCTCTGCTGGACATAAGCCTCCCATTTAGAACGCAACAGCGATCAGCTGCCGGCCACCTCCAGCAATTTTAACAATGACATCAGTCCACCTTGTAGCTGGCCGGACGACGCGTGACGCTGCCGAGCCCATCGAATGGTCTACACTCGAGAACCTTAATTCCCCAGCTTAGCTTTATTTCTATTTAATTCTATGAAATATCTTCCGCAGCTTGCTTCGCGTCAGGTTACCTTGCTATCACTTCAACCCTTTATAGTGTCCCACTGTTGGGCACCGGTCTTCTCTCAACTATCTTGTGAGTTGAGAGAGTTTAGGCCTTAATCCACACACGCTGGCTAAGTGCGGATAGGTGGATGTCACATGTCCTCGAATGATTAGTTCTTATACAAGCCGGTTCCTCACGATGTTTTCCTTCACCGATATTGAGCAGCGGAGATGAAACAATTCACACAAAGATGTGTGGGCACGACCAGGATTCGAATCCGCGACCTTATTTTTCTAATGCGAGGTTCGTACCGCTGCGCTACCGCTGCTCATGTCAGGTTACGTCGCTATATTTCATAGTAATACACAGAAACCCGTAGGTCGCAGCGACAGCGTCTGCTACTGCGGTCGGCAGTTTACTACGGCGCAGCCTACTACGGCGCAGCCTACTACGGCGTAGCATGCTACGGCGTAGTAGGCTACGCCGTAGCACTACTACTGTACTAGTACTGTAGTACTAGTACAGTAGTAACAGACTGTAGCCTACTACGGCGTAGCATCTCACCTGTATACACCAAAATATGACTAAAAAATTAAAACCAATGAAATATGAAGACACTTGTGACTTCCACCAAAGCACTCTCGGTCAGCAGTCACGAGAATACTGCCGACAAACTGCAATGCAGTTTGGCAGAAGAATGCATTATGAAATATGTACTGTTGCTTATAAATAAATAAAAAAAAAAAAAAAGCTAATGAAGATTAAGACTTCAAGTCTCCCAACTCTGAAGACAGCTGAGAGAAGACCTATACCCAACAGTTGAAGCATTAAGGGATTGTTGCTACTAATAATTCCATTTATCTCTAAAATACTATGTGCACCTAAATAATATTTATACATTTGTTACAGATAGAAAATGTTTACCAGGATATTTTAAAAACATCCAAGTCCGGAACATATGACTTAATAAAACTTACTTGCCTTTAAAATATACGGTATCCAGCATGTTTCATTTCAACTGCATTCGATATACAGGAAACTACCTCGAACATTTCTTTGACGCGCCGGAAATCATCTTTCCAAGCAACAGATAGAAAATATACAGTGTTTTTGATTTGTTATAATTTTACTTTATATCCGCTGCCAATAGAGTTTTCTTTGAGAGCTTTGAGAGATGTTTAAGATCAAGACGATGGTTTGGGAAGATGACACAATACTTTGATCATGAGATCTTTTGTGAAAGGTATTTTGAAGCGGTAAGCTGATTAAATGGTATACTTAAACGTTTCGAGGTGTATCAAAGATAAGATGGTCTTTTTACACAGATTTAAATCTTATTTCTATAAAGCTGTCTTTCTTTATACTAACATAAATTTTATCTTATCAATAGCTGGTGAACCTAATAAGAAGCTTTTATTAGCATGAATCATTTGACACTTCTATTGAAAAGTCTAACAGTATTTGTGACGCTTAAACAGGGCTAAATTTCCACCTCTATAATATTTTGTGATCTTCAATTAAGAACTCAGTTACCTCAACGGTTGTAGGCTTATCGGGAAATATGGTCAACAGCCACTTCAGACCACTAACCCGGTGGGCTATGTCAATTAGAGTAGGTAGAGTGATAATCTCAGCAGAATGGCTTGCAAGGCTGGATGAGAATAGCTTCAGATCGTGCTCAGTCGCATGGTTCTGCAGAGGGTTATGCCCAGCGGGCAGTGGACTTAAACAGGCTGATAATGATGGTGACCCAACATTTAAACCGTGTTACCGACTTTATACTGCAATCATACTAATATTGTAAATGCAAACGTAACTCGACCGAGAGACGTATCAAGTACTCGGCCGAGAGCACTGGCTCGCCCCTCTGCTGGGTACGTGTGATCAAGGCATGCTATTGGCAACTTTCTACCAGAACTCCTTAAAATTATAATACTTACCTAAAATTTTCGTGAGACCAAAAACATATCTAGAGCGGTTATTTAAAAACTATTAAGTAAGTATCTAACCTATATCATATAAGAAAACCAATCCGTAGTTTGAAAATTTCGTACGTCAATTAAATAAAATAGTCCACCTTTATTTCAATCTAGCTACAAGTAAAATGCGAGTTAATTTCGAATGTAATTTTATCATTAAATAATTATATTCTCTTAAATCTCTAGTGTACAAAACAATCGCGTTTATTAAATAACCTAGTAAATCAGTCAGTGAGACAACAGCATCGGTCACTGTCATAATCTTACGTCAGGTTTTTTAAAACAAGATTGAGTGTGAAATATTATAATAACAAATTATATTTTTATAAAGATTTTTTTTTAGAAAATTATATTTTTAATTAAAATACGATTGTTAATTTAGTAATAAATTTGAGGGGTAATATACTTCCTTTTCACGTCAGAGGTCATGTGATCGATTTTCACCCAAGATAGACATTTGAATGATAAACATGTGTGTGTTTAAAAATAAATCTGACTTTTTGAAGTAGGTAAAAATCGCGTTTTATGATTCCGTTATTATCATACCTGTAAACCTAATAATAAAAAAACGTGTTAATATAAGGATTCCGAAGAATTTAGAACCTCCTCTTTCTTAAAGTTATTTAAAATCATAACCTTATTTAAGACTAGCTTCCCTGCGGCGGTTACGCCCGTATGAACTACATATCAAGCCCAGCTGTGAGGTAAAAAGTAGCCTATAGCCTTCCTTAATAAATGGGCCATCTAACAATGTAAGAATTATTTAAATCGGACTAGTGATTCCTGAGACTAGCACGTTCAAACAAACCAACTCTTCAGCTTTATTATATTAGTATAGATTACGCAATCAAATTGAATGATTAATGTACAGTTTCAAACCTATTTCAGAACGGACTTAGTTTACCTCAAAGTTCATAGTGTTTCACCGGTTTCCTCTTGCGATTACTAAGTTAGAACCTTGCACATATTAGTTTTTAAGTAGTACTCCTTGACGTATTCGTCCACGGTGAACCTGGTAAAGATAGCTAGCTATGCAATCAAAAAACTAGGCCAGCTACATAGTCATCGTTCGTGAGCCCGAACATTGAAACAGAGCTTGGTTTTTAAAAATACGCACACAGGACGCAAAATAGAGTTGACCTTCAACATTGTAGGTGTAGGTACAAGAAGGTTTAGGACGGGTATTTTTAATAAGGCGCTAGGCGTCTAGGTCTTGCAAACTGCAAACGCTTTTCTTCAAAAGATGAGATCTAGTTTTTAAATACAATAAGAAATAAACAACTCTACTACTATACAATCTTCCATAAAAACAAATCTTAACACGTACCTACATACAAACAAAAAAATCGGTTAGTTTCTCGAACTTGTTTTGACAATTGACATAAAACTGCTTTAACGAATTTTATTTTATTTTTTATTCTGTAATAGGCTTACGCTTGACCACAACTTGCCTGTTGTTAAGCAATGGTGCAGTCTACGATGTCACGCGCTTACCCATTAAATACCGATTCACTCGTGATTTGAAAACTGACAGATTAGAGTTATCGAGTAACAGAGATGCCGGTAGCGAACTCCACAACTTGGCAGTTAGCACAATAAAAGTGGAAGCAAAACGTTTTATACATACTCGTGGAATTTCCACCATATATCGAAGGTGCACAGCCACGCCAGTGAAAGCTTTTCCTTGATAATAGCTAAAACATGTTTGACCGTTGCCTTGTTTGGCACTTTGAAATTACTAAGTTTCAAGTATATTAAAAAGAAATTTTGCTCGACCCGGGAACCGTGGAACACGCTTACTAGACAACCGATGCAATTACGGATAGAGACGTGAAACTTGAATCTACTATCTTTTTATTCAGTGGTTAAAAAGGCATGAAAGCCGCCGCCGCCGCTCTCAGCTTACTTACAATCTCTAGTACTTACCTACAATCAAATTGCTATATCGAAATCTTGTACTATCGTAAAGGTCGGCAGTTGAATCCACTCTGGCCGGATTACCATAATTGATATTAATGTACTCGGGTAGGTTTAATTAAACCGGACAAAGATGCGAATAGGTACTCGTAAATTCAACTGTGTGTACTTGGGAACCTTCTCACGTCTCTAAACGGCTTTTATTTTAGTTATATGGCTTTACGTGTTTTTGTGGTTATTTGTGATTGTAGGTACCTATAAGTAAGTACAAGTACAGTACATCAAATCTAAGAAGTACCGTTTGACAGTTCTAAACGTAGTACATTTAGATTTTTTTTTTTTGTATGAAAATTGTTTATGTTGTTCTTCTTAATTCAATTAATTTACAGAAAGCTAATAAAAATAGTGTGAATTACGCCTCTATGAAGCTAATTTAATAGAAAACAGTGAAACGTCAAAAGGTACTTCTTAGATTTGCTCAATTGTAGTCTACAAAGAATAGTAACCATATTAATTTTGTTTAGAAACTTCATGTTAAATTAGTTTTGTTAAGTAAAGTTACTCAATATTCATAGTATTATTTGGTAAAGAAATTAAAATTGACTTCAATAAAATAATTGATTTCCTCAGTGGTCGTGGTAAGCGAGTTCGCTCAATAATTGTGAGTTCCCAGGTTCGATTCCCGGGTCGAGCAAAAAGATTTTTCTAATATACTTAGAGAATATTAGTTTCCGCTCAAAATTTGGAATAATGCCCGCTGAACGGTACTAGGCTCGCTCCGTATTACGTATAGAACCTAACATAGCCGGCGAAAAGTGATTGATATTCACCTCTGCCTACACCTTCGAGTAATAAAAGCGTGAGGCTATGTTACATTCAATAAACTTTCGTATTAGTTTAGGTTAGGCATTAGTTAGTTTACTTCCTAATTTAGGTTAGTGTTGCGATCGTAATTTAATTACCTAGGTCCTTTTTCTTGGCCAATTGTATCTGTATGTTGTAAATAAATGATTTTTTAAAAAATAAAATCTTTTTTCCATTTCTTTTGCTCAAGGATGAGTAAAAAGAGATATAAGGTGTTAATTATTTAACCTGTCAAACTTTGCTAGCGTATTTTACATCAAAAATTATGATAATACAAGAAATTTTAGGGGCTGAGTCATCTTCGTCCGTGGGAATGCACCTTTTATCTATATCCCCACTAAGGTCCCTGAGAGATGCAAATCAGGTGACAATAAACGGGTGGTAGGCTTCGGTCATAGTGATCAGTCACCAAACAAAACCGCACTGCCATGCTTTCCATGTTCCGGTGCCATGTCTGGTGACAACATTTAAGCGCGGGTTGGAATTTTAGCTCCTTTACGATTTTTAACTTGGAACCCCATTTCACTGACACCTTCTCAACGAAAATCATTCCTGATCACGAGTGAATTGGTATATTGGACAGGCGCGCTCCGATCCAGACTACATTAATGCTTAGCATTAGGCCTATTAAAGACTATTTCAGAAACAAAAGGAAAAAATATTGAGCCATTTTAATTTTCGTCTAATAAAAAGTAATCTATCAAAAAATCTTCTACGAACCGTATATTTCGTACAATGTAATGGCGCGCGCGCTGTTTGGTTCAAATAGGTACCGTACAGACAACATATTTAATAATTTCTATGACATTAACACAAGCTAAGCAGAGCTTGTGTTATGGAAACCAGATAACTGGTAGTTATATACTATCCAAGTAATACTTTTCTTTTGTAAATATATACTTATAATAGATATCTACACCCATACTCGACACAAACAGATGTTTATCACACAAATGTTCTTCTCGGGTGGGAATCGAAACCACGACTTGCGGTGTGAAAAGCAAGTATCTTACCGACCACGCCACCGACCCATAAATTATTGCATATCTTTGAAACTTTAGCGTATTTAAAAAAAACTCTTGTTGATACATAAAATACTATATTAAACAACCCTTTAAATTTTGAAGACTTCATTTATTAACATCTTGGTATAGAATGCTCGTTAACTAGATGAGTCGTTATTTGTTACATAGTTTGCGTTTTAATTTTGAATGGGTAACCCTAAAAAGTTCCTAAAGATTTTGTACCAATGTATTTTACATTTCAACAGAATTTACCTACAAATCAAAGGCATCACGTTGAGTTTTTCCGTTAGCCACATATCGGTGCGTCGTCACGTTTTGTTCGCTACAATTAAATCTTTCAGTTCTGTCCGAGGCACGAACAGGACTCTATGGGAATGTCACGCATACACCTGCGTTTAACGGTTAAGTAATTGAGTGAAATGGTTTGGGAAGTAAGGACTGATTTTTTCCTTGTTAACCTTGTTTTATTAGTAGTTCTGTCTGAGTGTTTGTTTTATTTATAACAAACCAAATATATTTATTACTAAATTAAAACGTTTTCTACTAAATAAAAGCTATTAAACTTTAAAATATTTCTTTGACGATAAATAATCTACAATAAATTGACATCATATTACAAAATCATTACATAATATTTAACTATTATAACTAGGTTGAGACAGTATAATTAATATTAATAAGAATTATAATATAACGTTAATATTTAACTATTTATGTTTTAATTGCAATGATTTAATTTGTATGTTTAA
Organism: Meganola albula; assembly: GCA_936450015.1. Lineage (NCBI taxonomy): Eukaryota > Metazoa > Arthropoda > Insecta > Lepidoptera > Nolidae > Meganola > Meganola albula. The sequence continues at coordinate 12,067,346 of OW388146.1, read as the reverse complement.
ATTATGGATTTTTTAATTTGCTGTGCCCCACAAGGTCCTTAATGATCTCATTTTACATTTTTTTACTACCGTGGAACGCAATATTTTTTTAATTTTGGGACATTAACACACACGGTCAGCTGGTCCCAAGCTAAGCAGAGCTTGTGTTATGGAAACCAGATAACTGATACTATACATATAATACTTTTCTTTTGTAAATATATACTTATAATAGATATTTACACCCAGACTCGACACAAACACAAATGTTCATCACTAATGTTTGTTTTGGGTGGGAATCGAACCCTGCAGCGTGAAAAGCAAGTATCTTACCGATCACGCCACCGGTCCGTCAAAATAAATGATTGCTGTCTGACGTAGAGTGCTGTTTTAGCTAAATACATGCTTTCTTTATTTATTTCTTTTGTTTCTATTTTGAAGGCGTCAACTTAATGATAAGAAGTAATAACCTGCGCTAGCAGCCGGCGCAGCTACCTGCTTTATTTATTTACCTGTTAAGCGAGCGCGGCGGCCCAGCTATGTGGCATCTCTATGTATCGGTCGGTGCCTATAGTCAATTGAAACACGTTCATAGGTTTTCTCACGATATAATACCTACTTTACTTTTATACTCATATTTGTATAGTGTAAGTAGTCTTACAAGGAATACATGGTCGCTTCCCTATTTTGTTCCTTTAAATAAATATAAAAATAAACTATTAGATAGTGGCGTTTTATTTCACACAATGATAAGGACACACAACTTAAAATCAAACCCGCGACTTTAATTTCAGAGCTGAGTCTATACTACTGCAATATGCTGTCATTCACCGTTAAAAATATTACAGTAATTTTAATTTTAAAGACGGTTTTCAAAAACAGAATAAAAGTGTTCAATTTAAACTTCTTCAAAACCGCACTTTATGCGAATCTAAAGGCAGAACCGCTCTAAAAATTTATTTTACAAGAAAAAGCGTGAACCCTAAAGGTCCATTTAGGGTTTTTGCCTTTTATGTAGCAATCACGGCGTTCGACAAACTTTACGTTGCCTTTGAATAGGTACAATTACGGGCTATAAGTCGATGTAAAATTGATTTTGAATAGTGTTGCTAGGTACTTACTACCAATCTTCAATAGTGTAGGTACCGCTCTTGGTAATTTTATCAATATTAAAACCATTTTATAGACTGGTTTATAGGCTACTTAAAATTAAAAGACTTTGACTTTAAAAGAGTTCTGTGTAGTTCTAAATAGGCTCATAATTCGATCCTTTTTATAACTACCTAAAGATAGCCATCTGCTTCGGCGAATTTGGTCTTCCGTATTTCTCACATTTAGGAACTTCATTGGACTTCTAGGACTATCTTCATTAAGACCAAAATCACCCAAATAGATTCAGCCCAGTTTTAACTATATAAACATTGATAAGTTTTTTTTAATATGTAGAGATTACAGTAAAGTTTAAAGTTATTTTTTTTTCAGATACAATTTAGGTTTTGTTCTGTAGCTTACAAATAAATACGCTTGGATACTAATGTAGGTATTCTTAATGTTTTTAGTAAAATTAGTAGGTACTTCTTCAATATTTTTTTAACCTACCTACTATTATACTATATAGGTTATTCTTAGATATAAGTATACGGGGTATAATATTCAGTCTACTCATCATCGAGTTCGCTTTGTAACTGCGAGTTTCCTAGGTTCGTATTCCTAGTCAAGAAAAATTGTTTTACAAACAAACTTACTTATGAAAATCTTAAGTTTTATATAGTATAATATATAAACGGAGCTGATAAAATATAGGTGACATTTACCTCTGCCTACACCTGCAGATCACATCCGTAAGCGTATGTTATGTTCAATATTAAATTTTTACAATGATTTTTAATTAACAGAACATCAGTCATAATTTTACAGGTAGTATTTTACAGGCGTATTCCATTTTACGCAAAGACTTTTATGAAAGCAATGAAACGCCGCAAGATTTAAGAGTTATGTGCATTTTGCGTGAGATGAAGAATTCCGCGCGGTGTGTAGTCAGCACTTTAGGAAAGATGATAATTTAACAGCGTACTCATTTCAGCTACACTTTCTTTTTATGAGTAACGTAAGTCACAGGTTTTCATAAGCAGTTATTGTTGCACATCTAATAATTTCTTTATAGTCGTAAATTATTTTTATTAAAAATAAAATGTTCATGAAATAAGTAACGAAAAAATGTTGGTTGTGAATACGAACGAGATTGTGACCTAGCTAATAGCCCTTAGGTATAGAAAAGATCGATTTTGATGTGATTTTTATTTGAAACCCGTCAAATTGGTTTTTACTACATACCATGAAAATCTGCTAAGCCGATTGAAATTGATCTGTAATTATCTAAGACGTATTTCAAACTAGCTTCCGCTCGCGGCTTTGCCCGCGTGGTGCTAGGATAAAAATTTGCCAAGTGATAAATCTATAAAAACCCTTCGTCATATTTTTTTATTTATTATTGGTGGAAACCCGTTTCACCCCCTTAAAGGGTGAGTTTTGAAAAATTCTTTCTTAGTGCACCCCTAGACTCCATAAGGAATCTATGTGCCAAATTTGGAGTCTCCAGACCCAGCAGATTGAGTTCTGCGTTGATATGTCAGTCAATCAGTCAGTCAGTCAATTTCTTCTTATAAATATTTAGATTTAGAAAGGTTACATTGATTCGAAATTAAAAATCATATGTATCTTTTTTTGAATTTTCTTTCCTCACCTAATTGCGACAAAAGTTCGAATATTATATCGATTTTTAGGGGTTTTTTGAATGAGATTTCATAGAATGTATACAAAGTTATTGTATATGTTTGTTTGATTACTTTAAACTTAAGTATTACTATACTCAATATAATAATATTATATAAAATCAACTCAGAATTCAAGACACTGTGAGCTCAGTTTGCTTAAATCGGAACGCAACTTAAATATTAATTGTTTGAAGGTAGTCAGTAATAATTGTGATTAATATTTTTGGACGTCAAATACCTCAGTCCACCCGTGAACATGAAGTCTGAAAAGACTTTGAAACGTCGGGATCTAAAATCTAAAATAAACCGCGATAAAATCCGTTAAAAAGTAGTTTTATTTCAATATTACTATACTGTTGGGTATAATAAACATCTACATAAAAATAGCGGTCACTAAAAATATATAGGAACAAAAGTCTGAGTTCTGTTATATTTTTATCATTCATAAAAAAAACGTTTTTTATACCTCAGCGACGCGTCCATCACCATTAAAACACAGTCACATCTTTATTAATCCTTAAAAATTTTACACCAAAAATTATTGTAGTACGCAGCGTAGCGTGTTTTAAAAATACGCCAATACGCCCGAGGGAATAAAAAGGAAACAGAAATCTGAGTCTGTTTCAGAAAGGCATCATTACGGATTCTCCGATAATAAGTTTATGTTTGCTTTATTGTTTTTACTGTTCTTTGTAATTATTGTTTTTAACACATAGGTTTTCTGCATTTCATTTTGATATTCAGCAGTATCAACAACGAACTAGTAATTACTTAAAAAATAATCAGTGATTTCATAGTATCGTCTTAGATTTACGCGAATATCACACATTGAAATAAAACTACCTTTTTAACGGATTTTATCGCGGTTTATTTTAGATTTTAGATCCCGACGTTTCAAAGTCTTTTCAGAAAAATCTTGAAAAATCTAAAATAAACCGCGATAAAATCCGGTAAAAAGTAGTTTTATTTCAATCAATGATTTCATGTTTGATATTGTCATTAAATATAAAACCTATTAATTTGAAAGTACTTATATTAAATAAAGTATCAATAAAGATTATTCAACGAATTTATTATTTTAATATCCCTTATTTTTGTTTTAAAATTAAACTTTATCAATTTTCCAAGATTCATGACAAGTGCACTCTTAACAATCAGTGTAGTCTTTTTTATTTGTGTAAATGTTATAGCAATAAAGAACATTTTTTAAGACTTTATCTTTTAGTTATATGTTTTATTCTTCTATTTTTGTTAGTGTTTTATGTATGAATGTGTATGTAACATTTCAGGGCACTTTGAAAGTTATTGCGTAAATGAAATAAAAGAGTGCTTTGTAGTAGGTAGGTATTGCACACATAAAAGTTTCAAGGGATATATTTATTTCTGATTATTGGCGCGAGACACTCGGCGCGCCCCGCCGCAGCGTTTCTCCTCGTCCCTTCCTAATTTATACTCATTAAAGTCATCTTTACTACGCGGTTCAATACGAAATAGCGAATTAAATAAAAAAAGGAGATAGGAAAGTTTTTTTAAAGTGTTTTGTAATGATGATCAGGTAATGTGTTACCAATACATAAAAATAAAAGCTTCATCTTGTTAAAACTCAAGAATAGTTAGATTGATTGGAGTAATAATTATTTTTAGTCTGTTTTAATGAATACAGTTTAAAATAAAAAAATAGTTTTTTTAAATTGATGTGTTCAATTTGCTAACATTCTCCTGTAGGATGCAAAGTCTAGTATTATATCATTACCAACTATAGGAACTGAGACATATACCTACAACTGTCAAGCAAATCCCAGATCTAATCAAACCACAAAACGACGTCATCTAATCGGTACATATCCCAAAATCCGGTAAATACCAGCCGAGTAGTAGACGTGAATTCTGGAATTCTGACCCAACTGAAAATTTGCTTAGCGAGCCTTATAATAGAATCACGGTCACTTATAGCAAGGGTCGAGTTTAGCGTAGGATGTAGGATATTTTGTTAAACAGAAATCTTGTGTTTTGAGTAAGTAAAACATCACGTTGTTCCAGCAGTAGTAAAAGCCACCGGATTAGATTAAAGATGATTGATGTTTGAATCTCAGGTCGAACAAATAAGGATTTGGTCAAATTTCATAGTGATTTAATCATAGCCTTAAATAACAAATACAGATTTTGAATTAAGTACATACCAGTGCCAGATATAATTTAAGTCAAAAGTTTTAACACGTGTGTACTATTTTAAAGACATGCAGTAATTTGAATTCAGCCTAAGTCAACTATTAAATGTGCTATCTGTGATTTTTTTCATCGCATCATACGTTATGTACTGTACGCAAAAGAATTTTAGTAAGATTCCTTTTTCTTAGAAGAAAATTAAAATCGCTTATAACATGTTTTTTTATCTAAAATGTTTATTTTTTGATGCCAAGTACTGTATCAAACTTTAAGAGGTTAAATAATAAACACCTTGTATATAACTAGTCATGTCTCTAGGTATAACGACTTCATTGAGCGGCTGGTTGTGCAGGGAAAGGTGGAGGGAACCAGGTCACCTATCCACTGGATTGACCAAATAAAACCAGCCACAAAAAACAACTTCTATTGTGCCAGACACTCTACTGATAGACACAGATGGACGGAGATCGGACGGAGAGCTGCCTCGATAACCGATGTGTATGACTCAATGTTACCACGACCACTCTGACAAAAGCGGAACGACAAGGAAGAAAAATAAGATATAACGTATAACCAACAATTTATACAAACATATAAATAAGACAACAGAAGCTTTTAGTAAACAAAGTTAACATCATTCAATTGAACAAAAATCTATCGACAATACTTCTGAAACTATATAATGCATTCGAAACTTGCTTAAAAAGTAACCCGATCAAGTTAAAACGCTCGAGTGAACCGACAAAATTGATTCCACACGGGACGTTGCAATCCAGCCGGATATATTGTGTTAAATCACATGCACGGAAATGTACCCAAATAAAAAGGGCGCACTTTACTTTTAAATCTACAATACAGTGGTTTAGTGTCTACATTGTTGCTTGTAGATATGTTTCAAGAACTAAACCAGATCAATAATAAACTATTTAGAACAAATCGTTCAGATAAACTGAAGAATACTTTTGACATTATGACAGTAGTTAACTGTATTTTAAACAAAAACTATCTCGTCATTAAACAATTAGTCTTAAGTATTACAAACTAGAATTTCGGACGTCAGATACCTACGTATATTAATAAAGGGTATGTGTTAAACTATTACAAAACGGCGTAGTACAGCCGCACACAACACTGTTATGTATACACCGGGCGTATGAGCGTATCATCCAGCTAGCGTATCGGTGGGTGCGAAGATACAATTGTTCCGCCTGACGTGCACTAACTAGGTTGGTCTTCATTACTGCATGCCATGTTAGCATGCATGTGTGTAGCGTGTTTATCGACGTTTCATTTTACAGTGTTATAGTGGTGGTTTTATTGCATGGGTTAAACTTACGTAAGAATGTAAAGTCTGTATTTATGAACAGTTAAAGTCATTAGGTATACCAAAATTAATATTTTGAATACAGTTCTTTTATTTACAGTATTACAAACTCATAAAAATATCGTGTACCTAATTAAAAAATTAGGTACGCTATTTCTTTTTGTTGTTAACTGTACACTAGTTCACCCGAGGCATCGCCTGCATGGTCCATCTTTTCACGCCCTTAAGGGATGAGTTATGAAAAATCCTTTCTTAGTGCAACCCTCATACGATAACTATGTACCAAATTTGGAGTTTGTACACCCAGCGGTTTAGGCTGGGCATTAATATGTCAGTCAGTCGGTTTGTTCTTTTATGTAATTATGATAAATAAAGATAATTCAAACTGAATACAAATGTAGAGAAGATATGAAAAGACAGTTCTATATTAAAACCCATATATAGACTTTCGCAGTAATAGCTAAATTTTTATGATTAAAAACTTACGTATTTTTTATCAGCACAAATTATATCTTACTGTAACAACAGCAATTATTAAATTAAATTATGAATGCGCCAATTTTGATAAGTCTATAAAACTAAGCGTGTCTATGCATGAGATGCGCGAATTAAATTCAATCTGTGTTTATTTGTACGACATGGATGATGAACACGTTTTTGTCATAATATTTACGATAAATTTACAGCTTTAATATCGATATGTTACTTTTAGGTAAACAAAAATAATGTTAAGGATTTAAGGATACTGTTTCGGCAGAAAACCTCAAGCGGTGAAAATATAATAACCTTGTCGGTAAATATGTTTTCGAACCGTTTGGTGTGGAGACGCTGGAGACATGGGGTCCGGGTGCACGAGCTCTTTACCGCGGCATTTCGAAACTTTTGGTGGATAGAACACGCGACAAGAAGGCTGGCCTACACTTAGGCCAAAGATTGAGCGTTGCCATTCAACGTGGCAATGCTGTCAGCCTTCTTGGTACGCTACCAACCGACATTGATACGGAGGAGTTTTTTAACGCCCAGCTTTAGATATGTTTTATAAGTTCTATTTTATATTTACTTTTTTTTTAGTGTAAGTTAGTGCGTAGGATTTGTTTTTCTGGTATCGTAATTGTTGATTCGTACTTAATTAAGAGTAATATTATTGTCTCATGAAAAGAGAAAAAAAAATACAAATGAAAACAGTTAAAAAGAAATAAAACTGTTTCATGTTAATTTTATTGGGAAACAAAAGCAACTGAAATTGGTAATACTGTTTTCAAGTATTGTGCTTAGAGTAACATTTAATTTTTATAAATATCTAATAACAATTTTAGGGTCTCACAAATATGTTTTTTTATATAACACCAACCTTTGGGGGAATTATACTTACAAAGAAGAAATACTCTGCGAGTCTACAAGAATGCCTTTAGGATGCTGTTGGGAGCTTCATATTACTGTAGTACATCAGGCATGTTTGCAGATGAACACCCCGATGATAATTTTATCATAATATGTAAAAAGTTGCATCATAGTAAGAGAGTACCGACAGTATCTTGAGGTTATTTGCAGAAAATCTAGATGGTGTTGTCATGAGCAAATTTTTTGAGTTTTATGTAATACATAGAGCCCAATACTTCATAAATATTCAATTTATTTTATTATCGAGCTGCGGTAGTGCAGTGGTACGAGCCTCGCTCTAAAAATAAGGTCGCGGGTTCGAATTCTGGTCTACCCACATCTATGTATGAATTGTTTCATCTCCGCTGTTCAATATCGGTGAAGGAAAACATCGTGAGCAAATCATTCAAGGACATGTGACATCCACCAATCCGCACTTGGCCAGCATGTTTGGATTAAGGCCTAAACTCTCTCAACTCATAAGATAGTTAAGAGAAGACAAACCCAGCAGTGGGACACTAAAAAGGGTTAAAGTATTGAATTTGTTTAAGTTATATATTAGATTTAATATTAATGTGTAGCCACTAATAACATAGTTGTTCTTTACTAACATTCTAGGCCAAAAGCCTGATAGTATTTTTTTTTATCTAAAAAGAAACACTTCTAATTAGACTGACAAATAAATAAAGAATTATAGCGACACAGTATTGTGCCAATAATACGCCAAAATGAGGTTTCCTAATAATAGTAAGACAAAAAAATTACAACAAATCTGAGAAGTGTTATCGTGTTAAGTGCCTACATAAAATACTTAATTAAATAAATTTATAAATATATGATAAATGGCCACCTGATTCAGCTTATTTATCCCTACTATAATAAAAAATTCACTACAATATACATACGTTTCAATATATCTAATTCAGTTCGAAACTCAGTAACACTTGTATTTGCGCCATGTCTAAAACCACGGAACGCGATTAATTCCTCTACAGCTATTACAAACTATAGAACTGGCGCAAGCCAGTGCTATCCGCCATAAACCGGTTAATTCTGGTTGAGTCCGGCAATGTTCTTTAGCACACTAATAAAATTGCCCGTCTGAAATTCAATCTAAGCTTGCTTGCAAAGCTTTTTGTACTAAATCATATAAGAAAAAATTAAGGAAAATTTAGCGATCAAATAACTTATAGTGAATAGAAATCAATGTAAACAACTGTTCACTTTCATCAGTAAAAGTATAAATTTGTAAGGAATAATTGTATCTAAGTTGAGTATTTTTCTCACTTTCTTGAAGTATTCAGTAATCCTTTTAAAAATCTTTTAGGCGTGAAAACTTTCTCAAATCTATCTACATTCCGTCCCAAAAGCGTAAGCCAGACCACTGAACATCAAACAACAATTTTGAACAAAAACTAAACAAATCCACTTACGAAGTACACACGCCTCAGTAATTCCCTGAGCTACGCCATTTTTTTCCTCGAGTGTCCATCAAAACGTTGGCTCATTAGTTACGTAGCTTCTTTATTCAATTTCCCGATCCTTTTCTAACCGAGCGTACATAATTTACTTACCTGTACATTGACACTTAATAAGTTATTAGTGTTTAGATTATGCGACATATCGAAGTCAAGACGAATGTACGATACTTTTTACCTAATCTTTCGTGGCATGAATTGATTGTTGCACGATGTGGCCTATTGATAAACATTTTAAAAGACCTTGAAATAAAACTACTTTTTAACGGATTTCAACGCAACTTAAATATTAATGTTTGGAGGTAGTCAGCAATAATTGTCATTAATATTTTTAGACGTCAAATACCTCAGTCTACCCATGAACATGAAATCTGAAAAGACTTTGAAACATCAGGATCTAAAATCTAAAATAAACCGCAATAAAATGCGTTAAAAAGTAGTTTTATTTCAATGTGTGATATTCGCGTAAATATAAGACAATACTATAAAAAGTCTTTTTCAAATGCTAAGATTTGAATTGACACTTGTTCTGGGTAAATTAAAAGTTAACGCCTTGACTGGCGTCCAATGACTTAATGGTATTTCAGTGTACGTTTTCGTTTTCACTTTTAAACTGAATCTGCCCTCAGATTGAGTTATATAATATATAATTTACTGAAAGATTTCATATTTTTGTAAAAAATTATATAACTTCAGATTTGAAACAAAATAAATCGCATCAAAATCAGCCCTCATGTTCAAGCGCTCTGATTTCATAAACTTATACACAGAATAATTATATACAGATAGACACGTCATACATCTATCCAACTTTTTCTTCGGGGTTTTTTAGAGCTCACGACTTGAAACAAAAATAAGTAATGTTTTGTTTTCTCCCATAAAACGGTGTTCGATTTTTGTATAAATAATATTTTTTTAAAGTATAAATGCATTTTATTGCCACTAAATTCGATGACTTAGACGGATTTTTTTTTCTAAGAGCCATATAAATCTTGCATTTTTAACAATTACCTAAAAGGCCCGAAACAAAGCATTTAGAGAATTATTTAAGTATCTACTGTATAGCTTTTTCTTAAAATAATTTAATAATATAATTATAATTATTTAATTTTTTTTTTAATAATTTCTTTTTTACGTTAAATGCATGACGCACACGTAAATGTATTATAAAAAGTGTTTAAAAGTGTCGAGTACAACCCTTTTAACACAAATATTGCTTTGGGCAATCAATTTAAATATCACTTTGCGAAATTCATTCTACAATATGTAAAGTGCTAGCAAATAAATTGGAAGTGTCAATCAAATAAAAAATAAAATGAAAATATTCTAAAATAAAAAAGTAACAATTCATTTAGCGTGTTGATCCATCAAAGAGAAATCAAAAAAAGGTGGATTAAAAATACTCAGTCGTATTTTTGATTCAATTAGTAAATTAAAAACTTGGTTGGAGGTGGGTGGGATATTTATTTTTTATTTTATTTGCCTAGCCAATTTATTAAATGAGGTTTTTATTGATTAAAAACTAAGCTGTTGTTATAACCCAAGCTATTTTTGTCCTTAGCCTTGTTTATTTAAGTAAGTAGGTAGATATTTACAACTTACAATTTTAATATGTAACTGGGGGGAGGATAGGCCATTAATGTCCATAAAAAAGTCGCACAGCGAGCTATCGAAAGGGCTATGCTCGGAGTTCAAATGAATAAATGCTGTTTGTGAAAACAATAAGGTACTTACCTACTGCATGTTAAGGGTATCAGGGTCGCACTGATATAGAAACCTATGTCTGTCTGCGGCTTAGCAAGAAACTATTGATACCGTAAATTTCCATGGATAAAATATATTTAATTCATGTGAACGGTGTCTTTAAAACAATCTTGAAAAAAAAAGTGTTTTTTGGGTATTTTTCTTTTCTCACCTATGGGTATACTTGAATTTTCTTATTGGATACTCATTTACGTTACTCAAGTGTAAGGTTAACATGTTCTTGAAATGGTAACACTACACGGTACATGGCAATACATACTAATATCCGGTTGTAAGGGAGACGATAATGAGCAATAGGAAATAGATACTACACTGTTTTTAAACTTTTTATGGGATGTAATAATTAAACACAGATTATAAATATTATTAATTTATATTTAATTACTAACGGGGAAAATATAGTTTATCAGCTTATAATGTGAAGTTTAAAACCATTTGTCTAAATAATAGTTATGTAACACATTTCAGGAAATCGATAGTATTTTAAAGACTTTTTATGAGTTATTGTAATAAAACGCATTATATAATTAATTTATCTTCTGTTTAAATATCAGTAGAGAGAATATTAATTTCCAACTTATATTGTATAATTTATAAAGCAGTTACTTTAATAATAGTTATTTATGGCATAGGTTTTGGCGGGCCGGATGCGGCTTTCGCGCCATTCGAGGTTGTTGAATACTTTTGGATGTATGGTTAGAAGAGACTGGAAAATGTTTTGTTTGTTTTTAGGTGTTCTGGAAATGTATAGCAAATAAAAGCTTGTGAAAAAGCGTGCATTATTTCAGTTTTCATTTGGGGTCTACATTTCAGAAGTGGGATGTTAAGTGATAAAATAAATCTCACTGACCACGTCCACAGCAAGTTATGGAATCTTAGTAGGAAAAATGGAAAATAAAGGTAATAAATTTTGCTAGTTTTATCGCAATCAATACAAAGTGTGAACAAAGTCAGACTTTTTTTTTTTCTTTAAATTCCTTGTGGTGGCTGTACTTATGAGTCTGATTTTAAATACTTGGTGTTGTTCACCCTTCTGTTTCTACTGGAAAGTGAGTCAAGTATGGCAAGGATGCTACCAATGTAACGCGGGTTAAGATAACTATGTAAGGTAGATACCAAAGTACGATGCATGATGATTATAACAGCACGGTGTATGAGATCTTTAAACTATGATAACAGACTCAAGTTAGTTTTACAAAAACAATTTAACTGATTGAAACTCCATTGTACATGATTTATTTAGCTGTGGCTCAAAGAGAATTCCTTGATGTAGTATCTAAAGCACTCACATTGTGGAGGTACTAGGTGCCTACACCAGGTAAAACCATAGGTAAGTAATCTCTCAAATCTTTGTTCATGTTTACAGGTGGAAAGGTCTAGTAGGTATGGTCTGAAAGATTAACCAGAGTAGTATACTCTCTGTAGCAAAGGCGAACATTGAATAAGTTGTCTAACTATGGACTTATTTAAAGTTATCTTTAACATAAAATTCTTAGAAATTTTTGAAACCAATATTAGCCAAATCGTTTCAACCTTTCTCTAGTTCCAAGACACAAAATAATTTAATTTCTATGTAAAAAAAAAAATAAATAATAATTATAATTGAATAACGATATTGGAATAGTTTTCATTTGAACTTCAACATTTCTACTGTTGATAAATTTAATTATTCTCAGAGTGGGCTTGTACTTAAGATATTTTAGTTTAACCCAATTCATTGCCTGAATTAAATAGATTGTTTACTTTTACCTACAAAGTGGCCTTTAAAGCAAGTGCAGTTACACCTTTTCACTACTTGGGTTATTAATTTCACTATCGTTACAGGTGACTGTTTGGTTGTCATGGATAATTATGTAAGAAGTGACCCAGGTAAGGGTCAAAAGGGAACGGAGAAACATAATACAGGGCGAAAGGATAAAGGAACCCAAGGGTACGGAGATAGAGAAACCCGAGGGAAAAGTTGTGGTGCCGTGGATAATGGCATTGGAGAATTGGATTTGTTTGGTGTACCCAGTCAGGTGGAAGTACTGGGTCACCTAATGGTTGGGGAGGACCCCGAGGTTATGAAAGAGACAGATGCTGTCATTGATTTGGATATAACCAGTCAAGGTAGGAGACTGGTATATTCACATTCTAGTCAGGGAGAAAATAGGTTTGAGGATTCTGTGCAGCCTTCCTTACATGGGGCTAGACATGGCAGGTTGCCAATAAAGGAGATTTACAGGAAAAGACATGCTGTCATTGATTCGGATATAACTAGTCAAGGTAGGAGACTGGTATATTCACATTCTAGTCAGGGAGAAAACAAGTTTGAGGATTATGTGCAGCTTTCCGTACAAGGGGCTAAACATGACAGGTTGTCAATAAAGGAGATTTACAGGAAAAGGAAGATGCAATGCATGGAGGGCAAGCCAAGATTGAGAGAATCTTTTAGACGAAGTTACTCCAGCTCATCCGATAGTGACCCACTGCCTCGAAACAGGCCAAAGAAATCAACGTCTTTTAAGGAAGGTACAGATCGAGAATTAGTTTAAGAAGGTAATTAATATTCTAGAGAATTTTAGGGGTAAGCCTAAGATTACTATTAATAATAATGTAATACCGGAATTTGACCCTATGTGTAGAAATCAAACTATTTTAACTTGGCTCACAAAGGTCGAAGAGTGTGCTGAAATTTATGGGTGGGAAGAACGAGAAATTATATATTTTGCATTACCTAAACTTATGGGTGTTGCCAAAGATTGGTACCAGGGTCAAACTTCGATATTACACACCTGGACTGAGTGGAAAAAGAAAATGGTCGAATCTTTCCCATGTAGAGAGGATTATGCTGAACTTTTAACCGATATGCTATCTAAAAGGGCTAAATATGGTGATTCTTTAGAGCATTACTATTATGCGAAAATAAACCTTCTAAATAGGCGTAGAATACAGGGTAGGCAGGCAGTTGATTGTATTCTATATGGTGTAGAAGATCGAGCAGTTGGTGCTAAAGCGGCTCAGTTCACTGAACCAGAGCAGGTATTAAAGTACTTTAGAACCATCAAAACAAGTCACCGAAACTCTCACAAACCAACGTCTCGATACGATCGGCGGCTTGGAAATGACATTAATCACTGGAATTCACCTAAAACAGGTAATAAAAGTTATGATTTGAACTTAAGGTGCTTTAACTGTAACGAATTGGGACACCCGCAATTTAAATGTACAAAACCTCTGAATAAATGCAGTCTTTGACATCAGACAAATACATGTCGTGGGAATGATAAGCCTACTAGTGAGAAGAAAACAGCAACACTAAATGACATGACATGTATCTGAGGTAATCTCAAGAGATCCAGGTATCAGTAAGTATCTGCTGAATATTAAAATTAATTGATTTGCAATTAAATGTCATGTTGACATGGGGAGTCAGTGTTCCCTATTAAATTGAATGCAGCCAAACTCCTCAAGTCACAATGTAGATTCTCGCCCAGATCTGCCTTTGTTGAGAGGTATAGGATCAAATTTGGTAAGTCCTATAGGGCTGTCTATAGTTACTGTTGAAGTCCAGAGCATAGTAGAGTCAGAAGAATTAAAGAAGTTTAATCAGATCTATCATCTATGGAAGCTGTTGAGGTGCACAAAAATTACAAGCTCAAAAACGACAAAGTTTATTGTATTGTTGGAGAATTAAATGGTTGGTACCCCAGGGCGTACGATGGCAAATCGTGAAGATGAACCACAACAATGTCAGACACTGGATTTGAAAAGACACTTCATAGGATTAAAGAACATTACTGGTTCGAAAAATGCGCTTGATTACGGATAGAGGTATAAGTTTTGCTAGCAAAACCCTTCAAGGTTTTGTTTAGTCGAATGGTATTAAACACATTCAGAACGCGGTTGCTACGCCGAGAAGCAGAAAAGAAAATAAGGGAACAACAGGTAAAGGATACTATTACTTACAATAAACATAAGAAACGTGCTACTCAGAACAATTAAGGGAGAGTTGAATTAAGAGTTGAACGTCAGGTAGGTACCACACGACAGTTAGTCCCAGAAATTTACCTATTAAATACCAAGGACCTTATAGTATAATCCTGCCATGGATGAACTTTGACAAAAATTTAGAATCTCATCTTTTCGTAAGTGGTAGTTCTAGCAAAAATGAATAGTAATCGGTTAAATGTCAGTTTTGTTAAATATTAAAATGTTTAACTTTTTAGAGATAAATAACGTGTGTTATTCCTTTGTTTTAATTTATTTTTGACTTGCACAAATAAATAGATTAAAATATGGAATAAATTTCAATGGTAGAATGTACTGTTTGATAAAAATTAATAAATATATAATTTTGATTATTATATTTCTGAATAGATACATGTAATAACTCATGTTAGGAATTTAAATGAATGTTTAAGTTGTTATTTATGTTAATTGTTTGTTTTTGTTTTCTAATGTTATGTTGTTTTTGTTGTTGTTTTTGTCTTACATTATTACTTTCTTGCAATTGTAATTAGATGTTCTTATTTTTATTTAAAATTTGAGTAAGTGTTACAATTTTGTTTTGAATTTTTTTGTAACTAAGCTAAGTCTATGCTAGCGAAGAGACTCGCTACTTGTAGGATGGCCGAGTTGTAAGGTTAACATGTTCTTGAAATGGTAACACTACACGGTACATGGCAATACATACTAATATCCGGTTGTAAGGGAGACGATAATGAGCAATAGGAAATAGATACTACACTGTTTTTAAACTTTTTATGGGATGTAATAATTAAACACAGATTATAAATATTATTAATTTATATTTAATTACTAACGGGGAAAATATAGTTTATCAGCTTATAATGTGAAGTTTAAAACCATTTGTCTAAATAATAGTTATGTAACACATTTCAGGAAATCGATAGTATTTTAAAGACTTTTTATGAGTTATTGTAATAAAACGCATTATATAATTAATTTATCTTCTGTTTAAATATCAGTAGAGAGAATATTAATTTCCAACTTATATTGTATAATTTATAAAGCAGTTACTTTAATAATAGTTATTTATGGCATAGGTTTTGGCGGGCCGGATGCGGCTTTCGCGCCATTCGAGGTTGTTGAATACTTTTGGATGTATGGTTAGAAGAGACTGGAAAATGTTTTGTTTGTTTTTAGGTGTTCTGGAAATGTATAGCAAATAAAAGCTTGTGAAAAAGCGTGCATTATTTCAGTTTTTATTTGGGGTCTACACAAGTAAGGATCCTTCTATCAGGTAATAAAAAGTCGGACATTGACGGGTGGCGTGGTCCGTAAGATACTTGCTATTCACGCCGCAGGTCGTGGGTTCGATTCCCACCCGAGACAGACATTAGTGTGATGAACATGTCTGTTTGTCTCGAGATTGGGTATATCTTTTATGTAAACGAAGGAAAAGTAATATATGTATAGTATATACCAGTTTGGTATCTGGTTTCCATAACATGTGTGTTAATTTCCTAGAATATTAAAATTATTAAATTACTAGCTTCGCCAGACAAACGTATTTATTAAAAAAAAATTCACTTAGGGGTATGAAAAATAGATAGTAGCCGATTCTCAGACCTACTGAATATGCATAAAAAAATTCATAAGAATCGGTCAAGCCGTTTCGGAGGAGTATGGCAACGAAAACTGTGACACGACAATTTTATATATTAAGATGTACGTATGGGTACCCAACGTAGTGAATAAATATCTTCTAACACTGCTTAATGTGGATATAAGCCAAATTATTATCTATTATATTGCATATTGGATGAAATAGGGCGTTACTTATATTTCCGAAAGTCTTAAAGTCTTAGTTCAAATTCTAGCTCAAGCATATTATTATAATATTTTAATTACAGCTTTTGCTTGATAATTCCGTAATTCTGCCAGTCTCAAGTTTAATAATTGGCCCGCACTTGGCCAGCGTGTGTGGATTAAGGCCCAAACTCTCTGAACTCGTAAGATAGTTGAGATAAGACCCGTGCCCAGCAGTGGGGTGCTAAAAGGGTTGACGTGAAGTTTAAATAGAAGTATATAATTTTTTACAAAACAGAACAGAACTGACTTTTCTATAACGGCATTATTTGTAATGTACCTGAGTAGTAATTGGGTATTATGTCCGATGAATGACAACAGATTTGTTACCAACCGTTATAGTACTTGGAATTTAATAACATAGCGAAGTATAAGTAATACTTACTACTAGTTATAAGATACTTGTATTAAGTGAATAGTAATTAACTAATGTTAATAAATGAGCAAAATAATGATACATATTAAATCAATATCTTCAGTAAATATGGTACCTAATAAAGGTAATATGATTATTAAGGTATCTATAATTTGATCACAGTAACATTGTTGCAAGTGATCTGTAAATAATTATTATTGAGTGTAGTGGAAACGTAGGGCTAGGTCAACTCAAGCAAAGTTTTGATTAATTGTAAAAACTTCCTCACTTGTAAGTAGTTGTAAGACTGAAACTAATAAAGTTATTACAACTTGTAAATGAAATAAGAACAACTAATTAAACCTTTGGGTTTGGGATAGTTCTGTTTTGATAGCGCCGGTACTTATGATCAACCTTAAAAATATAAACCGCAAGAGTTAATTTGAGACCTAAGTAAAATGCGCGCTTACCATTACATATACTAAAAAGATTATTTGACATTTTTATTTCATTTAAGACAAATACAATTAACAAAGAAAAACTAATTTTGAAATAGTAGTAATGCAATTTTATGCAGTTAGTAAACACGCGCTTACGTCATCTGAGCGTAGTTATAAGTAACTTTTGCGGGTTGTACATCACCAATGAAGTAAGCGTATGCTTTTCAAGGCCCTTATTCATTTGTATCAAGTCATTTCTGCTCACCTTTCGTCAAATAGCTATTGTGAACCCTATTCAAATTGCAATGCTTTTTATAAAATCTACCAACATAATTGACGGCCCGTTTCACCGGATGATAAGTAATCACACGTGTAGTAAATAAGTGCCTATGATAGGTACCAGTTTCAAATGATCATTTTTTTCTATTACTACTCCTAAGTGATTAAACCCATTGAAATAAAACTATTTTATAACGGATTTTATCGCGGTTATTTATTTATATATTCTTTTAAGTCCAATTCATTTATTTAAGAGGTCGAAGCTATCCGATTTCAAACTCAGTACCAAGTAAGTTATAATAACAAACGCCTTCCCCATTCAAGTCCAATATTTCGGCGTGACGTAAGCCAAATCTGTAGCATATAGCAAAAGTCACCCTCACACGCGTTCTCTGCTCAAATATAATAACGGAATGACTCGCAACAATCAGAATAAGATGTTAGTAGAAATATCATTCGTAATAGTAGGAAAGTTAGTGATGTAAATACATATTATTGTGTCGATGTTCATGAAAATAACGTTCTGCTAACTTTAGTCGTACAATCATTCTATGTTTGGCAAAAAATAATTAGCAATAAACCATTTACTTGTAATAATTATATAAAAAAAATGAATCCCTATTTCCATTGGGCACGCCATTACGCGAGAACGGCTGGACCGATTTCGCTAATTCTTTTTTTAGAATATTTCTTGAAGTACGAGGATGGTTCTTACGCAGAAAAATTAAAAAAAAAACAATCACCTCCGAATCGGTTCTACCGATTTTTATTGTATCTTATATATTCGATAGGTCTGAGAATCAGTCCGAAATATTTTCGGGCCCGATTACACTGCTTTACCGGGCAGGACGACGTCTGCAGCGTCCGCTAGTTTGCTTATAAAATTAATCACAAATTTTTTCACTCAAAAATAAAAACACAATTGAGATTTGTAAGTCTCTTTGTAATTAACGATACTTTTAATCCGAGTCGAATGGTACGGTAATTGCATCTATCAAATAGACAAAGCCGTGAACAAAAGCTATGTTACGAATAAGCCCTATATCACACCCAAACGCGAAACATAAATAACAGCTATACTTGTGACTAGATTTTAAACGTGGATTCGCTCGTGAATTTCTGAATGGGATCGGGAAAAATTGTCTTCGGGAAATTTATGTGTGTTTGTGGTTCGGTTTTGTGGGTGGTGGTTAGGCTGTAGGTGTTATCTTGTTTGTGAGGTAACATTATATTTCTAGGTGTATTGTGTCTGTGCTACATTGCTTGGTTATTATTATGTTCTTACTTCATGTGAGCGAGATGTAGAGTATGCAGGGTTACAGATTCTAGGTCGCTGCAAGATAAAACCTTGAAGCTAGAATTACACTAAACCGGGGTTCTACGGTTATAATAGACCAGGTTATAGCCACGCCTGTGCGGCTGATTGCGTCTCGCACCAAGTCGTTTCCGTGGTGCATGTGTGTCGGCATGTACCAGCCTGTCAATACTGCCAGTTCAATGGATGAATGAAAAAGTAGTTTAATGAGTTTGAACCTACGCAGATACGCCCATACAAGCGGCAAGCAGCCTTTCGCCGAATTTTTGAAGGTACCGACTTAAGACGGATCGGACGTGCGACAAGGCCATTGCAGGCCACATCGGATGCGCTGGCCTGTTGGTCTGGTCGGGCGCAATCTGGCCAGACCGACAGGCCACTTATGTACGTCAATCAGGGAACGACTTTTTTATGGTGAGTACGTAGATATTTTTTTGCGGATGACCTAACTAAATTAACAGGTAGGGCCTTTATTGGTTCACCGGACTTTTTTGGTGAGTTGTTCGAGGATGGTCGAACCGATTTAGTACTGTGGCAACTGTCATGAGGGCTCCCTGTGTGGGGATGAACCTTGGCTCAGGACGTTGTATGGCGAGTAGATGTTTAAAGCTACATTATAACCATGCCATACCACGCAACGCCATGACGCAACGCCGTCGATCTAGCGCTTTTAGATATTGGTCGCGTCGTGGAAGAGGAATAATACGCGTAAGACTGCGTGTCCATGGCGTAGAGCTGTGTTCATGTATCTCATTTATTTTTATTTGCACCTTCTCTATTCTGCTCACGTGAGGTAATTAGCATTTGCGTGCACGCTATACGTTGGCTGCGCTTGTTGAGAATCATATTTCAATTGATTTTCTGTACCTTATTAGTATAACCTGCTATATGACATCGAATGAAATGCTTGAAGGCTTTTGAAGGTTTTAGACTAAAAAAATCAGGATTAGCAGAGAACTTTAGGTAGGCGTGAATAATAGGGTAAGAAGACGGTATTTCAATAAAATAACTACTTCACCCCAATCTTTCGATAGCACAATCATAAATTCTACCAGTTAGTTACAGATCGTTAAGATTACGTTGGATTAAATCGTAACGTTCACCGAGTACATTATGGCATCTGCACTTGCCGACGACACAACGGTGCAACACACAGTGTCAGCCATTCTAAGATGGCCGTTTCACCCATGCTCGGTGTTCATTCGTTCGTTCATATTGTCATTTTCGAGTGACAGCTGGCTTCAAAGACGGACGCGATGACAGTATAAAATGACAGCTGATGCGTTGAAAAGTAGATGTACATGTTTTTATTCGATTTTGCGCGAATCCCAATTTCGAGATATCGAGATTCGGCCACAAATTACCCTCCCTAAAGCGTATCATCTCGCGCCTAACTCAAGTGATACATTACTGGAGGATAAAATATTTTTCCAACGCAAAGACCTGTTGCTTTAAGGTTTAACGTCCAAGTTATCGTTGGGCAACTTTCAGTTATCTTGCAATGATCAATTTCATGCTCCTGTATGAGTGGACAAATTTTAAGAAAATTATTAACCCCCGACAAAAAAGGGTGTTGGGTGTTAAAAGGTTTATCTGAGTTTCTGCATACAAGTCTATAAACGTAGTGCGTAAACGGATAAACCAGCGATCACGGATTAAGCAGCGATGGTGCAGGGGTACGGGCCTCGCCTTAGAAAAATAAGTTCGCGGGTTCGAATCCTGGTCGTGCCCACACATCTTTGTGTGAATTGTTTCATCTCTGGGGCTCAAAATCGGTGAAGGAAAACATGGTGAGGAAACCGGCATGTCTAAGAACTAATCATTCGAGGACATGTGACATCCACCAACCCGCACTTGGCCAGCGTGTGTGGATTAAGGCCTAATCTGTCCTGTGCCCAGTAGTGGGACACTAAAAAGGGTTAAAGTGAAAGTGAAGTGAAAACGGATAAACCGATTTCAATGCGTTTTTTTATTCAAAAGCTGAAGCGATTGAAGTGGTTCATAACTAATAAGTCTCTAAGTTAAAACTTCCCTAAAGCCCTTAGAAATATTTTAAGTGAAAGTTATTGAAAGATGTTTGAAAATACAAAATTAAATACAAAATTTATTTATTTCATGCTAATGTTCAGTAGAATGTTAGTGATACTGGGCGCCGCACTAGGATACCCTGAGTTGCAGGGTCCAGTCTCTTTCGACATAGTAATAGTTCATAAAATAAATCGCTTGCCCGCAAGAATACTGTATTAACTCTAAAATTATACTTTTTCAGGAGAAGCGATTAAAGGTTTTAACTAAAAATATTGTGGTATTTTTATAAGACAAATAGTAGTTTTTTTTTATAATAACATGGATTAGTCCATACTCTTTAGTTTATGTCTAAATATATAGCTTGTTTTCCATTTTTTCTTAAGTTATTTATACCTTTTTTAAGAAGGGTACCACTTGTGACTGTATTCTGTTGAACATTATTTTTAAATAACATGCCTAATTTAGGAAGAATAAAGTATCTATATATTTTTAAATGCAATTAAAGTGACGAAAAACACGAAAAAATCTAATCAATTCCCAATTATTTATTAGAAAAAGATCTTAACATCTGATCTTAACTTATTAAAATCTAATAATCACAATCAAAAGGTAAGTAACAAACCATTTGGCTTAAACTTGAGGTCGAAATAATAAATCCCAGTCTTTGTACCAAAATCAATAATTATCAAAAATCACAAGTTAGTTTAATATTGAACAGAAGACAATAAGTAACAAAACATTTGATTTGAACTTAGAAACGAAATAATAAATTCTAGTCTTTGTACCAAAATCAATAATAATTATCGAAAATCAAAGGTATTTTTCTATTTTTTTGATATAATATGCAATAATACAAAATTATAAATGCAATCTTATACATAGTACTTACTAAAAATATTTGAAAGACAACATCTTTGTTGAAAACAAAATCATAATTCTTAATTAAACAAAAGTAACAAAAATAAATATCTCAATGAAACGTGAATCAAACATACTAATAAATAGCTTATTAATTTTAATAAAAATGTAGGTACACAGTATTTAGGAATTAAATAAACTGCAGATAGATTTAGCGACGTCAGAACTGTGTGGATTTCAAAAATGTTTTACAAACACACACTTTACTTTAATGAACACAAAATCAAATGCATTGTTGTTCTGCCTAGGAGTTGCAGCATTTGTGTATCTATACTAATCTGTGTATCTACATTAACAGCACTAATTTAGTTAAATTATATTAGTGCTGCTGATGATTTATTGTCACTGCAGGGTAATATTGCCCAAATTGTAATATTCATAAAAATATTTCTTCTTTCTTCTTCTGGCACATTTGCTGAACATTTTAGGCGACACTTCTCACCACATAGTGGCTCTACTGTTCTGGCTGGAATGTTTTTTTTATTTGACCTGTGTTTAGTAAACGTTTTGCGACTTCTGATTTCCAATTGTCGTTTTCGTGTGTTTTATTTATTAAAATCTAAGTTTCACACTGATAGTAATCTCTCAGCTTGAAAACTAACGGTCTTATGCATAAAAATCTAATAAGACTCTTTCGTCAAAAGAGACGTTGTCTTTTTCTTACTAGTATAAATTTAATGTCAAGATGACTGACAAAGATATGGCGTCTTAGAACGTCGCAGTTTTTTAGTTTTTTACTGCTAATCTTTAAAAACTTATATACTTATTTAAACTTGACACTGGCAAAATTGCGGAATAATTTCTGCAGAGGCCATAATTAAAAGAAGAAGAAGAAGAAACGAATTATAAACTTATTTTAGCTATAATGTGCATATAAGACGTTTTGGAAGACGGAGGTTACATTTTAATAAAAATTGCAAGTACGTACATAGAATATTTTTTCTTCAAGAGGAGTGTAATGCAAGTGAAATGATTTCGCCGTTAGAGGAGTGTAATGTGAGTGGAATTGTGGTTTTCCCCCTGTGAGAGGAATGTGAATGTGTACTTATAGTTGACGATGACGTACTGGTGCTGGAAGATGAAGTTGAATTCGTTGATGATATTGACGCCGGTCTATGTCTAAAGTTTAAAACTTTAACACTGTCATCTGAATCTAAATCTGATTCATCACTTTTATCGGCTATGCTTAGATCTTCAGAAAGATAAAAATATTAAAAAATATACATATTATATGAATAAGTGAAGGAATAGTGGTCTCCTTTCATTTTCAAAACATTTAATTATTCCCACCTTTAATGCCAGTAATATTTGCATCATTTCCCAAACAATACACCACATTTTCAATAGCACTGGCTGCCGGAATACTACGATTTGAAGCATTATTATATTCATGTAACCAATTGGAAAAAAATTAAAAAATTAAACTGGTTAAGGAATCAGCGTAGCTTAACAATTATTAGAAACTATCAATGCAGTCTTTACTACTAATAAACAAAATTTATTTTGAAATCATGTGCAAAAGCAAATTATAAACAAACAAAAAAGGTGTAAGAACCACTTAGAACAAATTCACATGCTAAAGTAACACTTTCTAAGCATTCAATGTAGCCAGGGTCTTGCTCATCTAAGCTAGTATCAAGATTTTCAGATAAGTTCAAATTATACTAACTGTTATTCGATGTTTCACCATGCTCTGCTATACATACGCTAGTCTTTTTTGTGGTATCATTCCGAAATAAAAAATATGAAACTGAAAATCAAAGACTGAATTATAGATACTGCTATCTAAATTAATTAGTTGCAAACAGAACAAGGTATTTTTTACGGTTGCTACATTGTATTCAACTTAAACTCTAATGAACACAGACACATTTTGTAATAATACTTCATTACGTTACCATTTATGATGAATAACGTAGTAAACAAAAATAAAAGCAAATCTCTTAATAGATCACAGGCGTAACTCAAAATAATACTTTGTTCGTTTGAACGCCAGGTATGTTAAGCATTATGTTATTGTGAAGAATACAGGTACATTTTCATGTTATAACTATATTCCAAATAGGATTTAGAAAATTAAATACTTACTTTATGAAACATACAGCAATAAATCACAAAAATACACTTTTCTTCTAAAAGTATAACCGAATCTATGTATCAATTGTAGTTAGTACGCTGTGTCGTACAACAACACACGCTCAGAAATGGAGCAAGACGAAATATGTCGTTTCTCCGTGTTCTAGGGAATAGAAAGATCGAGAGGAATAGAGATGTAACTTTCCTTATTGGCTCATTTAACGTGTAAGCGGTTTTCAACCTAATTCAAAAGGAAGAACGTACTTTTTTTAGTCGAGCTGTATTATTAAGTCAGTTAGCGCCAAATTTTGACTTAATACAGTATTCTTCTGAGCGAGCGAAATATTAAAACATTAGACCGTAAAAAAGGAATATAATAATAATGAGACGAATGAGTTATGTGATGTATGTTTGTGGTGTATGGAAATGTGTGTTGTATGATTAAATGTGTAAGTGTTGTATAAAGGTGTGTGGTGTAAATAAAACACAAAACATCACCCCTGTATTATCCGAAGGTGAATGACACCAACCTATTGCCAGCTATGTTTAGAACCCATTCATACATAATAGGTGCGAACTTATTGCCATCTACCGGGCACAATTCTATACGTCTGGCTGCAACTTAGATTTTTTAAGTATTAGTAAAGTCTATTTGCTCGGCCCGAGATTCGAACCCCTTGGTTATTAATTCCCCATGCTTACCACTGAACCAACTAAGCAAATATATATATCTGAGTTGTTAGAATATAATTAATTATTTAAGTGTTTTTAACACAACAGCACGTGTCTTTTCTTTTATCTTGGAGTAAGTGACGGTAAAACAATAATGGTCTAAATGCATTCAGTAACTGCCTATTCACTGTAGCCTTAAGGCATCCAGATTATATATGTTAAGAAATACAGACGTCGGAAGACTGCTCCACGCCTTTACTGTCCTCATAATGAAACCGGAAAAAATAAGATGCTTGTGACATACCTGAAACAAAAGAAAGTTTACTATTAATCGCTTTTCTGATTTAAAATACAAGTTTAAATTTAGATATGTACTCAAGAACATTTCAATAATAATCTTTATATATAAAAATGAATCCCTGTTTCCCTTGGTCACGCCATCACCGTGAATGTCTGGACCGATTTCGATTCAAATTTTTTTTTAGAATATTCCTTGAAGCTAGACGATGGTTCTTACGCAGAGAAAAATTAAAAAAAAAATCCTTCGAAACGAATCTTGACCGATTTTTATGGAATCTTATGTCTATATTCGATAGGTCTGAGATCGGTCGTAATCTATTTTCGAAGATTAAGTAAGTGGCACCGGGTAGGATGACGTCTGCGGGCTCCGCTAGTACCTAATTATAATATTTTTACCCATACACGCATGTCCCAAACTAAACAATTATATTTGCTTGTGTTATATATCTAAGAACTGATACTACTTAAACACATTTTTTTTAAATACATATTATCTATAGAAAAATTACACCCAGACACAAAACAACCATGATCTTCACTCAAAGATTTGTCGTGGATGGTAATCGAATCGCTTAGCAGTCAAACAGATGGATGGCCCCTAGTTAATATGTCCCAAAGACTTTTAACTTCAGTAAACAATTAATACAGAACTGATATTGCGCGCGTTTCCCTCTGACAAGTTACATGAACAGTTTGTGTGAATAAACTGTTCGTGTTTTGTGTTTGTGTGTAGATTTTATTTCCGTGTGCATTTGTAATGCTTCAACTATTACATGTGTGCTGTACGTAGTTACCTCACCTCCGCCTAAAACTGGCAGAAATTATTTAGTACTAGAAGTTACGAATAACACCTCCCGTGTTAAATGTTGAATGACTCTTTGACTGTTAAAGAACTTTATTTAATACAACTAAAATATGCTATGTAATAGGCATAAGTTTTTAAATACAATTTTTTAAACAAAGCTATTGTATATTGCTATAAAACTACTTTTTAACGGATTTTATCGCGGTTTATTTTAGATTTTAGATCCCGACGTTTCATGTTCCACCCGTGAACATGAAGTCTGAAAAGACTTTGACACGTCGGGATCTAAAATAAACCGCGATAAAATCCATTAAAAAGTAGTTTTATTTCAATGTGTGATATTCGCATAAATCTAAGACGATACTAAAGGTATTGTAACTAACTTATAAACAGTCTGTTTATTCTCTTACCTACTTATTTCTTTAGTAAAAACTTAACTGCTGCTTCTGTAAACTACAGTATCTAATTACTTGGGATAAATTAAACACGCTAAGGTATTTCATTCAATAGCGCCTAGTTCTCTGCTCTCATAGATCACGGTAGCAACATTACCCTCCCTGCAATTTCCTTTCTACTGCCTGGTACTCTTAATATGCAGTTTTATAGAATTAGAAGTAATTATTTTGACGAAGACTCTTTTGTTTTGTTGAAAGGAAAATTTTAGTGGGCATATGCTATCTGTAAGTGTGGATGTAAAACAGTGAATTGAGATTTTGTTTAGACCGTTTTGTATTTAAATTGTAGTGAGCTAGATTAATCAAATATCTATATGCGTTTCAATAAGAAAAGGACTGGAAACCCACCATCTTGGACCGGAATAGTCAACAACTTCATAGTTTTGGTACGGAAGGTAAAAGCGTTTGTTCGCTATAATAATCACATCTAAATAAAAAAATATATCTTATTACTGTTCGACTAAGATTAGACATTTGGAGTTGCAACAGATTGTAATTCTTTTCTGTAGTTTTAAAATACTTAACTTCAAGTTATGGCTATGTTTGCAGTACCTAACATTTTATCAAATGATCAAGCCTTTATGGCCTTATTCCTAACTAGCGGCCGCCCGCGACTTCGTCCGCGTGGATTTCGGTTTTTTTCGCAATAAAAGGTAGCCTATGTCCTTAGGGTCTAAAGCTTGTCTGTGCCAAGTTTCATCAAAATCGGTTGAGAGGTTTAAGCGGGAAAGCGTAACAGACAGACAGACAAAGTTACTTTCGCATTTAAAATATTATATTTTAGGGATAATAAAATAACATTCACTCATACTTCACAGACGAGTCAACGTACCTATGTAGCGAATTTCTCAAAATTACCAATTGCTACATTATTCGACAATCGATTTGTGTCAAACGACTGTGGCAGGTAAAAATCGGTATGCCAGCGTCGCTACGGGCGAGCCGGCGGTAATCCTATCGCGTCGGGTGCCCCGCCATGCCACCGCAAACATTAAAAAAAGGGCGAAAATGACATTTCCAATTTTCTACTGTTGCTCCCGGGCAAATTCATTTTATTTGTAGGCTCGGATTTTACCCGTCATCCGCGCCTGGATTGGTCCCCACCTAGTTGGCAATATTTCATTCGCATCAAAGGAATTTTCACCCCCAGTACGGCACCGCGACTTTATTAACGAATAATTCGAACTTCTCTAGAACGGAATTTCTTAAGAAAATTAAAGAATTTGGCCTGTTTTTTGATTGACTCCTTTTAAGCTTGGGAAAAGTAAAAACAAGAGTGCGATGAATACTTTTTCGTCCAAAATTTTAATAACTATTTTGCTGGAATGCGAATGTTCCTTGAAGCTCGTAGAAATATTTGGAAAAAGTAATTTTGTGAAAAAGGGTCGCCGTAACTAATTTCGTCCTCTTTCTTAATTAAAATTCAAAAAAATAAAACAAAACCACAACTCGTTTAGTAACAATGGCGCGATTTCTTTATGTCTGATATCAATGCAACTGCAATTCTTATAATGTTTCCTCATAAAAACTGGGTGAGAATTAAAAAGAGCTCCAAAGAAAGAATGAGTTATGCTGAATACAGAGAAATGCTTAAGTATCAGCATAAATCATTCGTAACAAAGAAATCGAGTTGCAGAAAAAATAAGAGGATACCATGAAATGAATGCATAAAGTACTTATATTAAAGTCCTACTATTATACAATTTTGATTCGTTCGGGTCACATTTAAATGACTTTTTAACGATGAAAATGGGTAAAAATAATAAAGCAACTTTGTTACACAAAGAATAGTTGGACGTAAAACATCTGTAACAAATTTATGGTTATTAATGTGATTCAAGTCTAAATGAACATTTCTTACATAAAATTTTACGTGTTATCAATTAAATTGTAAAGTATTTATTAATTGATCAGCACATTGTCTGAACAATCAAGAAGCATAGTAGGGCCCCGAAAGAACTGATATTATTTTAATAGCAATGCAATTTTTCAAAGTTATGATAAATGTTTTGGAACTTAACGCAAACCGCGTTGAGATAAACAAAGTTTTTGACGATAAAGCGGGCGAGACGATAGATGCTTCTCGTTAACTCAAAATTTATATCGTTGAAAAGAAAACAGGTTTGTTTACGAAAAATGTAAAGGTATATTTAAATCAGAGCAGACTAAGACGGCGCTGTGTTCGTTTTTAGGATATTGGATAGACAACGTAGACAAAACAAGGGATATTTTAAGACAACTACATGTTGGTGAAAAGGTTTTTGCTTAGTAAGAGAAACAATAATTAAAAAAAAAATCTACTACTAAAGTACACTTAGAAAGAATAAAAAAAAAACATTTATATGACAAAGACATGACACACAAAATATAATGTTGAAAAAACACATGGAAAGAGAGAAAAGAAAATACAAAAATAGAAACAATTAAAATAAGAAAAAATAAAAAACAAGGAGTTAGTGTGACCCATTAGTGTCAAATATGGACACTGCTCAGTAAACGTTGTGAGTGCTTACTAAAGGCGATCCACAGCGCTGATTTTCAGCAATGTACATATTCCCACAGTGTAACGCCAGGCGCCAAGGTTGCCAAAAGATCAAACCTGCATTATGCCTATGAAAATTGTAATTTGTTTCTATGTATTCAGAAAAAAAAAGCACAAAACTAACGGTCTTATTCATAGAAATCTTTTAAGCCTCCTTAGTTAAAATAGACTATGTCTCTTTCTTACTAGTATAAATGTCTAGATGACAGACAAAAACAAACGAATTGTAAACCTATTCTATCTTTAATGACCTTATAAGACGTTTATAAATACGGGGATGGTGTACAAAATGTTTCTAACAGCTAAATTCCCGTAAAAGTCAAGAAAATGGTCTTCTCAATTAGTCCAAAAGTATACGTTTCTGTCACTGTTATATGAAGAATTTAAAAACCGATAGAGAGGTTTGTTGAGAGATATTGAGGAAAATTATTTAAAGGACGAAAACGTGCGTGTAAAATCATAGTTGTAAAATCATATTTTTACCCTTCACTGAATTATTGATATGAAGCAACGAACAAAATGCATCAAGTTTGTCTCACCTCGGAATCAACAGAACAAAATTTTACCACCCTCAGAAGATGAGGGCGTTTGTCACAGATAGATTCATGTAAAATTCATGTCTATGCCGCCTTGCCGCCGCGGTTTCCTATAAAATTACTTGCAATCTAATCTTGTTAACGCCTTGCTGGATTAGTGGGTTCAGAGACATGGCTTTCATTAGAGCATGCTTGGATTTTGTGAACTAATAAATGTTGAAAAAGTTTATTTAAATCTAGTATAATACTTATTGCTGTAAAGTTGACAAATAATGTAATCAACTTAATTTCAGTGTAGGTTTAACCTTCACATTATTAGCATTGTATTTTCTTAGATTTATGCGAACATCACACATCGAAATAAAACTACTTTAAAACTGATTTTATCGAGGTACATTTTAGATTTTAGATCCCGACGTTCTAAAGTTTTTTCAGATTTCAAGGTCACGGGCATGTCAATCCACCCGTGACCATGACGTCTGGAAAAGACTTTTTATTTCGATTATTACCATTATTTAAGTTTATTACAATGAAAAATCGTAAAGGGCTTTAATCTCAGTGACATTCTAATCTGTACATTAATGACTAACTTAGTCTTACTTTCTATTGCTTTACTAAATAACGTTAGTAATACATCATGAAGAAATCGGTCAATATCTAATGTTTACATTAAAACACATAAATATGACTTCTACTTCTTTCATTAAGCCAGCGCGAGATTAAATCCTAAAAACTAACTTATATTACCTTTTGAATTCACATCGCAAGAGAACTTCTGTTTAACCTTTTTTGTGCACCTTCATTTGTTTTGATTGTCTAATTCCAAATTTGATTTAAATCAAAAATCAAAATCAAAATCAAAATATGCTTAATTTTTTTTGAGACGCGAGTCTTCATAAAAATAGTCTAATTTCTTTTCCTACCGTGCAGTGAATGACTGGCAACTACTGAATTGTAATATTAAAAACAAATGAAATTGCACAAAAAAATTCACTATTTCATTTTCATTACAGTTGTTTGAATGGATTCAAGGAACGTATTAAAACATATCATGAGTTTTCAAAACAAGTTGTGACGAAATATGAAACTGGGTCAAACTCGCTGAATAGTTGTATGAGATTCTGAAATTAAGTTAAGTCGAGTATCGTTAATAGAGTTGAGTTATTTTAGGATGTTTAAGGTATTAATAACAACATTTTGTCCTTTTGCTTTAAAGGCAAAACTTAGACAATATTTATTTAGAAAAAAATAAAGACTAGCTTCCACCAGACTACCCTCACTGTCACAGCTGTCTTTAAAGTTAAAATTTGATGTAAAATTATGGATGAAACGCAAGTAATTGAAACAACATTTAAAGATATATTTCATATTTTATTACTTACAATTTTCTTTATTGTATAATAAACACAAAAGCATTAACAGAATTACATTCCAACATTTATGAAATAAATTTTGCTAAATCTGTATGAATAGATTCCCACTCAATAGAATTTGTTGCATGGTACCAATGTATTGACTCTCAATATTTCCACGCACGGCGTACAGACAATTTCTATAGAATACTGTATAAAATGATGTACAAAAATGTTTATTTTAATACGAGAATGTATATATAAAACAATGGAAGGTTGAAACAATGATATTTTCGATGTGTTTGTATTTCGAACACATTTTCTGTTAAGTTTAGGTATATTTAATATTTCATTGACAGTTTATTTGATCAACTAAAAAAAAAATAGTTATGACTATTAGAGACTCTGAAAGTTAGTCTAATTTATGGCTGTGGTACATACATAACATGTGCATATTGGGCTAAATAACTAATTGAAAAAAAGTTTGTTATCTAGGGATCTTATCCTTTGAATACCATGCAATAAATTTTACTTAGACATTATTATATTACTTTTAATGATAAAATTTTTCTTTTGGAGGCTTTCAGCGGAGATGAAGTCTTGCGACTTCAAGATGCGAGAGCTAGTCATAACATAAAGACTAATATTACAGGCATAGCAGCTAATTAAGTGCAGATCTAACTACATTAATAACGCCTGAATGACTGCTTCGTTATTACAAACTACCGTCACGTATGCCTTGTAATTAATTAGTAATTAACACATGACCATTAGGGAGGCGGCTACAAATAGCTATAGTAGAAACTCCTAAGTGGATTAAATAAGATAGTCAATAAGTATTTCGTAGAAAAATTATGGGTTTTGGTTTTCCATGTAAACCAGGATATTTGCCCACGTAAAAGACCCACCATTAAGACTGTAAATTATAGTACCCATGCCTAAACAAAGAACTCTAAATCTATACTAATATTATAAATGCGAATGTAAGTTTGTTTGTTACGCTTTCACGCAAAAACTACTGAACCAATTTGGATGACATTGGGTATGGAGGTAGTTTGAGACCCGAGAAAGGACATAGGATAGTTTTTATCCGACTGCGCAAAAAGAAGGTAATGTTTTGGCGCGATAACCGATATACACGCGGGCGAAGCCGCGGGCGGAAAGCTAGTAATTAAATAAAAAACGTAGAGTAAAAAATAATATCTGCTTAAATCTAAACAAAACAGGTGACAGCGGCTAACGGAAAGGATATATTATCGCCTCTATGAAATGAACGAAGTACGATTGGATAAGGTTTATAAAAAAAACTTACTTGAATGTTCAAGTAGAACTTGTGTGTGAGTGGACATGAAGGATGTAAGGAAAGTTAAAGAAATACTAATTATATATTCGAACTATGCACTACAGAACTGTCATTAATAAGATACATTATTATTACTAATGGTACAGTAAACATATTACACACTTAATACAAAGAGGCTGATATAGATTCTAATTATTGGGCCTTAATTGATTTGCTTTGTATCCGGATTACCAATTAATTAGCACATACTGTTAGACTCGGACAGCTGGAATACAGAACGATGCAATATATCATGGAATTACTAGATGAAAACCTCACCATACTTATCTAGTTACCTCAAAACAAGCTGTTAGAGAGGAAGATCACATTACTGTGTTTATTAAATTTAATGCTTAAATTCTGGTTTCCAAAACCTTTTATCGACGGGCCGGTGGCGTGGTCGGTAAGATACTTGCTTTTCACGCCGCAGGTCGTGGGTTCGATTCCCACCCGAGACAAACATTAGGGATGAAAACATTTGTGTTTGTGTCGAGTCTGGGTGTAAATATCTATTATAAGTATATATTTACAAAAGAAAAGTATTATATGTATAGTATATACCAGTTATCTAGTTTCCATAACACAAGCTCTGCTTAGCTTGGGACCAGATGACCGTGTGTGTTAATGTCCCAGAATATTTATTTAATTTATTTATTTATAAATTAGAAATTACTTTTATAGTATAGTAAAACTTCAATCGAAAAACGGTCGATCGAGACGTAAATGTTTACGGGAGACGAATGACATACAATCGTCAATAGCGGTTATTTTGTCCGATGGGTGCGTTGTCACATTGGTTACCGTATATTCCATTTCATGTCCGAGCTGCGCCACCAAAACGTCC
The DNA here is from genome assembly GCA_936450015.1 of Meganola albula. NCBI lineage: Eukaryota > Metazoa > Arthropoda > Insecta > Lepidoptera > Nolidae > Meganola > Meganola albula. Next base: position 12,034,408 of record OW388146.1, on the reverse strand, counting down.
GTTATTTCTTATACTGTACAATTCCATTAGGTAATATTTTTGTAGATAACATTTTCTTTTTCGCATTTGGCCGAATAATTCCATTCCAATCAACGCTAGCTCGCAAAATGACCAACCTTATAACTTATTCACGTCCTTTCATTTCCAATACCTAAGTAACAGTAACACTCATGATCTAAGAAACCGAGACCCAAATAACCAGATCCTGTCGGTTTTCAGTACCAATCACTCTACTATCTGAATTATATATAGACTTCCTAGTATCCCGTCAGCTAATTGTAACTGTGAATGCAAATCCAATTTCTGAACCAGAGGTGACTTGCAAGCAGTGGTTAATTTAAGCAACCCTACCGGATCCAATCAACCGTCGGATCTCCGGTATAACAATATTGTTTTAGGGTTATCTGCTAAAATTCGGGGGTTTTAAAGAAAATTAGATTCCACAATCTTGTAAAATTAGAGGTTTTTTTAATTGTTTTGCTGAATTAAGAATTCAAATTCACGTACAATGATTGAATAAGTAATGTAAGTAATCTGATTCTAAAAGTATCCTTTGTCACGTAATGTGCATGTAAGATGAATTACATGATCTCTTCCAAAATAAATATATATTTACAAAATGAACTCTAGATTCAGTTTCTTAACTCCGTTTCACTCGCATTTCCACCGAAGCGAAGGCTTGTACTAAATTTATGTACATATACGATACTCCGTATAAAATTGTAGGTCAAGAAACGCAAATAAATACGGAGAGTGGATGTAAGGAGGATTTGTATAATGTAGAGCAAGGGTCAAAAGACAAGCTTGAATCGGGTCGCCTTGGCTAGCGATGAAAGGTTTTACATATATTTAAACTCTGCAAAGTAAATGTCAATTTATTTGAGGATTTTATGTTTATATACATAGTAACATTTTGTGTAGATAGCACTTGATACTCGTACACTGGTGGCGTGGTATAGGACAGAATTTAACAATATAATAGTTTCCCTACTAAATAACCACAATCAAATTTACTTCATACCCATGTTTATACTGACATGTTTATTAACAACTTCAATTTTTTTGAGACGGATTTTGTCTCAGTATTGACTTTAAAGTCCGATCTTGTTAAATAAACTCTCACAATGATAGAATAAGATATAAATTCAATTGTACTTATTGGTGACAAATAAAGAATTATAATTGTGATATAATAAGATAGATAAAAACTCAAAAACTCAACATTGAAATACATAACAAAGTTGGCCATGCAGCGAATAAATAATGAGGTTACAACAGCAAAAAGGTAACGTGAAGACAAAAAGTGAGCAACATAAGCAATGTAAGGAACAAAACAACACGCTAATGTACTGTGTATTATCATGAATAATAAAAAAAGTACAGCCGAGTATCATAAAGTGATGTTAAAGAAGTAATGGAGGAAAAAACGCCCCTGGGGCGGAGGGTGCGTGCTCTCAAAGATTCTGTTCATGAAATCTATCTAGATATACCAACTCGTGTATAAAATGACAGCTTATATGTTAAGATACAAGGTTTTAACAATTTTAATAAAATTACGGCTACCGAGCCATTGTGTTTATTAGAACCTATCTTGACTTAAATAAAAATTAGGAACAATAAAGCCTACATTTAAATAATTACTATCATTCAACAATATTTTAAGATTAAAATACTAAAGCAAAACACAAAGTAAGACTTCCGAAATTTTGGATCCATTTCTAGAATAAAATGTAGCAAGAATAACTCAATTCCAACCGTATTTTAAAGCACATCCAGAATTTTTAAATTGCCGCCCCGTATCTTTCTCTCGGGGGTCGGGAGTAAATTCAATCTGATGGCCGCACTTCCAAATCGTCAGGACTCCGCGACGCATTAGACACGCGCATAATAAATCTAATTTGAGTTTTTTTGTTCCTCGTATTATGGCTAAAAATTATATAGAATGAGTGTATCTTTATGGATGTTAACCTCGTATTTCGGATTGGTATAGATATTTATTAAGAGTAGATTCGTAAGAAAGAATAATTATAATGAACGACATACATTTTTTATTTTTCATTATACTAAACAACCATGTATTTGGTAATATAACTAAACCCTTACTAAACCCGTACTTAAAGACGTACGATAGTAGAATTGATACTAGACTTGATTTCAGGGTACAAAATTCAAAATTTTATTCAGTCAATCTTGTAGATTATTGACAAAATATTGGATTGGCGTTTTATATCGAAAAAGTAAAAGATACCTGATCTTTTACTTTTTCGATATAAAACGCATTAAAGTTAAGAAGTAGAAGTTTTTTACGTCACAATCAATAAAAACTACTCCGTGAACATGACGTCAAGCCTTTGTTTTTCGATTACATAAAAATTGTGTCTAATATTTATAACAATCTACAAGATGGACTAAAAATATAAAATTTAGTATTTTATCCCATTTTTGGCTTTGTGACAGTTTACGTAATGAATAAAATTTAGTATTTTATCCCATTTTTGGCATTGTGACAGTTTACGTAATGATATTTTTTGTTTGTTTTTATTGAACAAAATTAGACATTCATTGTTTTTATGCTTACCTATTCTTCTTACTTTTGAACTAAGTAAACATGTTCCGAAGTAAAAGACGCGTCCGTAGCATAAAAAATATCCATACTTTGCCCATCCACCGTACCGTAAATTTAGGATTCTTTTTGTGAGAGAGCAAACATTTACTTTGCCTCTTTCTTTTTAATTCGAACAAATGGAACTTTCAAACACTTTTATTTAAAACGCAAGAGGTTTTCACTTCAGTTATTGTTCTATCAATAGCTGATATGGTTATAGTAACTAAAGAAGTTTTAAGAGCTTCTACTCTCTACTCTCAAGAATGAGTATTTGTTTGACGTTGTAAACAGTTTTTTTGTATAGACAAAATTAAGAACATATTAAAACCATGTACTTATTTAAAATTTTAAGTTAATTTTATTTAGTCATTTAAGGATTGCAAACAATCTATTATAACATAATGTGGTGTTCTAAATTATAATGGATTATTAAATATGAATTAGGAAAATAATACCAATTATAAATCCAATATAACAATGAAATAAACAATAGGTTCTGATTGATTTTTGCCATTAGCTCACCATTGACTGATGTGTTGTTCATATGTAGCTATAATGCATCTTGCTTTGTCCCATTCAATGTGTAGACGACGCAACGATGCTGGCATACTGATGTGTAGCTTTAAAATTTTATTGCTGCAAGCCTTGCCTAGAGTTGTGCTTCTATCGACAGCATTTTGGTTAAAATAATAGTTAGTAAGGGTCACTTTTATATTTGTGCAATATGTTTGAATCTTAATACTAAAAACCGGAGCTGGAATGATTTATACTACACCAGGCCATGTCTAGTTTGGGCCGAGGCTGGGTCCGATGCTAGATCAATTGTTAGTAGACAAACCCAGGCGAGACACGATAATAAACTGTGTAATATAAATTGCTTCATATAAGATGTATGTAACGTTTCAAATCCGTGCTCCGTCCGGGCCTCGTACTGGCCACGCCTCGGGTAAGGCCCTGTCTAATAAAAACAAATCTCATCTTATGTTACATACTTTAAATTCATGTTGTAATTACCTATCAAAATTTATAACTCATACTTTTTGTTGAATCTATACAGGTAGGTTTTAAATACTAGATCAAATAGTAAATTATGGGTTAAAAAGATTGGGATATTTTATCGATATTCGATTACGATATAATCGACACCCTATCTTGCGTTGAATAAGAAGTAATGAGTTTTCTTTTACATTGCTCCTGACTTTTACCTCGCAGACGCTTGGTAGACTTTGCTAAATAGGATTAAAACCTTTTTTATTTTCACCTTTGCTTTATCAGTATTCAGTTCTATAGAGTTTGTAGTTTCTGATTTCGTAAAAGTTGTGGCAGATTTTTTAAGAGCAAATTTTGTAAACCTACTTGTCGTGTGATTAAATACGTGTTTTTAAAGTACTGCATTTTTTTTTAACTCGCTAAGAAACAGATACCGATGTAGGCATCTGCATATCTATGTAGGTGTCAGTGCTTAAGTTTTTGCAATTGTAGCGTTCAATCAAATGACTCGTTTATATAGTTAAACGTTTTTTGTTTGTTTAAAAGCTTAAGTGATTGGGATACTTCTTAAATAGATTACAAGAGAATTTGCTCAGCAGTTTTAAAATCATCACCAATTTTTAGTTAATGAAGTTAATATTACCACTATTACAAGTCTGAATGATTAAAAAAAATGAAACTCAAAATAAGATAGAGGAAAAAGGAAAACAGTTACTAAAGCAACTGTTTTCCTTTTTGAGAGATTTATTCATTTGATTTATGCCAATGATGATAATAATAAAAATATGTGATATGTTTTCAAACGTGCTGCCTTTTAACTAATAACCAAAACAAAGGATTAAAGAACAAACTCTCTCTTTAAAATTCATCTCATTTACCAGACACGTACTTTCACAGAAGTCACGTTACAGTTCAATATACCCATACGTTACGTACTTAGTGTAGATAATTTAAAAATTCTAGAGTTATCCCAACTAGACACGAACAACATCGTCGTGTGCAGTACTTACGAATGCTGTTTGGTCTAAGCAAAAATGATTTTGTTCATTTTATCTTCTTAATGGTACAAAAGTATTATTTTTAATAACGTATTAGTAATTAGCATTAGTAGTTTTACTACTGCCAATACTAAAATAGTTTTTGTTATACTAATGAATCCAGTAATGTGCGGAATGGAATGATTTACGTTAGTACGATCATGACTTGCAAAATTATTTTTTTTTGCCTTAAATTGGGTCTTATCTAAATTTGCAGCCAGTTTGTGTTTAATAAAAGCCCTTTATCATTTAAAAAAGTATTATTTTTAAAATCATTATTTGTTCATAATACTTGGACTATCTGCATTCTGCATCATAGTGCGCAGCCATACCGACAAGACACCAATTACATGTCATTTGTAAACTATTTGTATGCGGCGACAGTACCGCCCTCACTTTTCTTACTTCCCAGTGACGAGCTACCTCTACTATCTTAGTATTCTAACTACACTAATCTTGGATAACTTATCCAACTTTGAGTTTTAGTGCAAGCATGGTGAGCACTTCCACACTATAGAGGAGACAACTTTACTATTGCTTGACAGAAACTATGAAGATGCGCACACTGCAAACAAAATGTCATAAAGTTAATATCAAAATTAAAACTTAAACCTAAAAACAATTGACATTAGATTTCCCTTCTCGAATTTTAAAAGTAGCAATAATAGAGTTAGTACAACTATTTCTTACTGTGATTTAAATTATTTCTTCAACCCAATTAGAGTATTTGTTTGCCGGTTATCATGGAAATGCGATGCATTAAATGATGATTTTATTTTATTGCGCTTGATCCGTTAATTGAAAAGTATTTACGCGAGTGCTATTATCTATTCATTTGAATAAAGCCGCATATTTTTTTCGTATGAAATTTTGAATCTTCAACCACTTTTTTGACTTTTACTGATGGTAATAATAATGGTTGGTATCATTTTTAAAAAAACAAATGGAGATGGCTAGAAATACAAGAAATAGAAATACACAAAAAATACTAAGAAGTCTCACAAGTAGTACAAAGGAAAGTAAGAAACATAACAAACAAAACTATAAACAGATACAGCTCTTAGAAATTGCTTGTACATATCTCGAACAAGCTGTACATAACAATAACGTTAAACTTATCGCCACAGTTATATAATAAATTGGCAACGGTCCGTCATATGATGAGGGATATAAACCACAATACAAAACAGTTGCAGCGTTCGATGCATTTTTATAGTCTGAGCAATAAAGTGAAGCGAAGACGGAACGACAATGCAGCTCTTAAGTTGCTCATAAACGGTATATCACATCCTACTGCAATCTTATTTATATCCCAGTATAACTGAATATCTAGCAATTTGAATAGATATGCCCGAATTTGACATATTTGTAGTCTATATTTCAATGTATTGTGGTAAATATTTTAATAACGTCAGTAGTAACTACGATTATTTTTCATTCATTCTTTCAACTTTTGTATTTGTTATTGTTAAGTTAAACTACGTACATAGTCTTTCTTATTTATTCTGACATTATCTTAATATATATAAATCTCGTGTCACAATGTTTGTCCTCAATGGACTCCTAAACCACTTAACCGATTATATTAAAATTCGCACACCATGTGCAGTTCGATCCAACTTGAGAGATAGGATAGTTTAAATCTCAAATTATAGTCGCAATTTTAATTTATTGCTAATTATTTGTCTGTTATTATTTGACAGTCACAATTATCTGTTAACTCCAAATGATTCTAACAGATGTCGATAACTTTCGACTGGGTTGAGTAAGTAATCAATAGATGGCGCTGCTATGGTTATCGCATTTTATGGAAATTGTTGAGTGGGCTGAAGCTACCCGGGCGAAGCTGGGACGGGCCGCTAGTTTACTTATAAGTATTAATATTCCTAGATTTTAAAATTTTAGTATCATATTTCTATTTTCATCATGTTTGTCAATGGTATGAAGGTTTTTATACTTGAACGAAGAGGTTTGATATGTTTTGGCAACTAGACTGAAGATCTGATCCAAATAATGGATTATGCTACCTTTGCACCAAATTTTATTGTTTTCACTATATTTTGAAGATAGTAGCAATTTTATTATTTCCAACCCAAATAGTAAATTTACTTAGAAATCTAACTCTTTAGTTTCAAAAATATAATCAGGTTACTTTTATAGATCTATAGGAACAAGCAACACTGTCTGCCGCTAGACAAAAATTACTAAACCAAGTTAAATAGCAATAACGACATTTTTGTCAGGCCGGTGGCGTGGTCGGCAAGATACTTGCTTAACATGCCGCAGGTCGTAGGTTCGATTCCCACCCGACACAAACATTAATGATGAACATTTGTGTTTATGTCGAGTCTAGGTGTAAATATCTAATATAAGTATATATTTACCAAAAAAAGTATTTTAAGTATAGTATAAACCAGTTATCTGGTTTCCATAACACAAGCTCCGCTTAGTTCGGGACCAGATGACCGTGTGTTAATGTCCCAGAATATTTATATTTATTTAAATATTTTTTTACAGAATTTCACACCACTATTATATAGCCTCAAAGGAAGCTGGAAAAATGTAGTAACTGCGGATCATGATCAATGGCGTGGAATATAATTGTCCGTTGATGATGCTTTACTCGAACTCCTCTAAATTCTCTAAATTCTCCTTTGAATGTCGATTAAAGCTCATACTATTGCAATATAGTTACAACATTTAGCACAAAATTAGGGAGGTTCGTTCCAAATATTTTAAAATTCGTATTAAATCGCTAATGTTTTAGTTGAATAGCCGCAGGAATTCATTATTCGTGATATTGTGATCAATGTTTATATTGACGTTGGCTACATTCCAACAAACGTTAAAACGTTTGTAGCTACAAAAGTGCCGTCTACATTGTCATTATGGGATATTACAGGTTCAATTTGTATAAAGCAAGTATAATACATAGTAATAATATTTAATTTTCCTTTGTTTTAGTTTAATATTTCTTTGGATTTTTGTACAATACTTAGATAAAAATTCTTTTGTTGCAATGACAATTAGCTTTGTTTTGATATTATTGATAAGTAAAAATTGTTGTATCATTAGATTACTATTGTCGTTTGTTTGTTGTTCTGCTTGTCAGATTATTGCTTTTGGTTATGATTTGGTACATATCTTACAGTTAAGTTAATTGAGAGAAAATATTTAAATAAAATTGTGAATATTCATAATGTTCATAGACAGACACGCATGCACTTTTATATAAAACATGTGACAGGGTATTTTTGGATTGTAGAACATTTCCGAATAAAATTTATCGCGATACAAAATGGTGAAATACATTTTAATAGTCAGATAAACTGTTGGATTGTTGTGAGCGCTGATATCATGACTTTTGCCTCGTTTTATTTATTCACATCATTGATTTGTTTGTTTAATGGGAGAATATCAGTGTGTAAGCTGTTTTGAAGTGTTTTCTTTCATTCACACAAATATCTATTTTATCATTTTATCGTAGCATACTATTTGTCACAATTCAAAAAATGACGTTATACGTAGTAAAAGTTTTTTGCAACAGATCTTATGTATGTTTGGCACAGTACCATTTCTATTGAGCAGACAGTAAGTATAATTGCGCCGTTTATGATATAAAGTAGCCAAAGATTAAAATCTTTAAAAATCAAAATCTACTCGAAAAATAAATATATAGTTGGTGTGGTAAACAAATACAGTCATTTAGTCCTAAGCCAAGCAGAGCTCGTGCTATAAAAACGAGGTAACTGGTATAGGTATAGGTACTTGACATATATACTATTTATTTTTTTATATACATACCTAGGATAGATGATTTTTTGAAATGCACACAAGTCTGTCTCGGGTATGAATCGAACCCACGACGCGTCGCGCAAAGCAAACATTTTATCGAAAAAATGTAAAAAATGACATAAAAAATGTGTGTAGCAGATAATTACGACAAATCGGACTATCGTTAATTTATAAAAATTAAAATCTGAACGGAAGCTTAACAAAGTGTTCAGAGAAAACGATTAACTAAAACTCACAAAGAACCTAATTCCATTGATATTCGAATAGAAATGTATTTCCTGAGTTTCTCAGCACTTAGACGGCCAAAGCTAATAATTGAATTGTACTCAGGATTCCAGGGTAACCATCATATAATAGTCCGCTGCAGTTGATTCTGGGACCGCGAGAAGCGAAGTGCACTTGCAGTAACTTGCTCAAATGTTTGTCTAAAACTAGAGTGACTATGTCAATGAGTTAAATAGAGACATATCCTATTTAAATTAAAAAAGTTGCGGCTTTAACTTATTCATGAGTTTGACACAAAGCTGAACATTCACCACGTTTATTTTCTGGTCTATTTGTCAATTATTTTACTTATAATTATGTTCTTTTTTTAGTCAATATGAAAGCAATTTAATAGTAAATTTACCTTGGATTAAGCAGGTAGATAAGTTTTAAAATTAAGTTTAAAAATTACTTATTTTTTACTTTAACTAGCTTCTTGTAGCCATAGGATAAACATAATCATCATTATCATAACTTTGTGACTGCTTAAAAAGGGATTCTGCTCTGAATCTTTTAAACATTCGCTATGCCACAAAAATAACGAGAACAAATATAATTGCTTAATTTGGAACTAGATGGAGTTGTGAATGTGTGAAAAATATATCATTAAATTAATAATAATAAACCTAGCGCTATCCAGTTTATGATATTTATCTGAAAATAAATCTGCATTATTACTAAACTCGTGGTGTCTCTAGCGTCAAATGCCTAGAAAGTTCGAGTGCACAGTGGTCTTGCAGTAATCAAACTAAGAGACAGTGTACCGGCGGTGTTGGTGTAGTTGTCAAACTTCATGGCGTCTGAGAATCTATACTACCATGCCATTACTCTACAATTTTGTAAGTCGATAATTTGCACTCTGGGACTATTCCTAATACCTCTATAGGTATTAGGACTTTTGCTTTAATAAACACAACACTTCAATCCCTGTTTACTTTTTCACTGCTGCAATGGATCTTCTCTCAACTATAATACGAGTTGAGCGAATTTAGGCCGAAATCCACACACGGTGGCCTAGTGCAGATTGGTGGAGGTCACAATATGTCCTCGAATGATTAGTTCTTTGACATTCTTTTTCTTTCACTGATATTGAGCAATGGCGATGTAACAAATCACTCAAAGATGTGTAGGCACGACCGGGAATCAAACCCACGACCTTATATTTCTAAAGCAAGGCTCGTACCGCGGCGCTACCGCTGCTTATTGAACTCATATACTTAGTACAAAAAATAATAACACTAGCATTTAACCCAAGTATTTTTTTACATTTATACTACCGAGAAGAATTTGAATAACCTTCATTCACGTTAAAGAAGTAACGTAAACACTTCAGTTGCTATTAATATTGAAGCTACATCAATAAATAATATCTCTTAAAAATCCAACATTTTCCAATAAATTAAACAAACAAACGGAATACCAGAAACAACTCAACTAAACTATATTCGAAATATTTTCCATTTGAAATCACTAACAAAATTTACAGGTTTTGCATACAGTGAATATCTGTGAACCGTTTATTGAACGGAATCGAACTGGCGTACCGATGAATCGACAGTAAATTAATAATCATATTACTTTTTCAGTGAAATGCAAATATTTGATGATTGCGCTGTGGCGAGTGGTGAGTTCCGATACTGGGCGTTAAAGATATATAGAGTTGCAGGAAGTGAATTATAATTCCTAATTTTTTTTAGAAACACAAGCTTTTACTACAAGGCAAAGAAAAATTCAATTCACTCGTAATATTCCCCAAGTAAATTAATATTTATTAGGTAAGAGCGCTATACCGTGTACCATATTTCGCCTATTTTAAACATCCGATGAGAAGAAAAAAAGAGGTGTATTCAATGTACCGTTTGGTATTGATGCAAAAATTTATTGCATCGTAGCACTTAAACAATTAGACAGAATTCGGTGCAGTTTTCTTTATTTAAAGGCTTATAAAAAAAGCTTTTCTTCATAAGTCGTGTTCAGATGCCTGGTGAAGCCGCTATGACACCGGTGTGAAGGACTGTGCTCGTTGAGCATATTGACAGACATATTTAAAAAATTAAATAGTATTTTTGAATATTTAATACAGAATAATCAGAATTAGCCAACCGCTAATATTTAGGTAGCTAGGTTTTTTTTAATTTTCATTCAAAGGCCAAAAGAGATTACACTATGCAGATATGATTGACTTTATATTCAATCTGATCTGACCTCGAACTACACCTTTTCGCAATTGTAAAAATAGATACAGTAATACATTTTTTTTTTAAATGTACCCTGAATATGAAATAAATAAATTTAAAATTGTGCTTTGTATGCACTAGCGCTTCTAGTGAATACTTTATGCTTGTGTTCTATAAAATAACTTCCCTCAGCATGAATAGTGAAACATTCTTAATCGGTTTGTCTCGCATGGGTAACGAATCATAACAGTTTTGCACCATTGCAATGAGTTTTGGAAACTATTCATACTAAAGCTAACTAACAACCTAAGTACTTTTATAGACCTGGAAAAGTTATAATTAAAAAAATAAAATAAAATAAAAATAAAAATATCTTTATTGTGCCAGTAAAAACAAAATTTAGTTGCTAAAACACAGCAAAATTGCATATAGTTTAGTTTGTTATTTTTTACTAATGTCTATTAATGAACGGAAAAAGTACCTTCTTAAATTTACGCGAATATCACACATTGAAATAAAACTACTTTAAAACTGATTTTATCGCCATTTATTTTAGGTGTTTGAAACCTGACATTTCAAAGTATGTATTTTCAAACTTTTTGATCACTGGTAGGTATGAAGTCTGAAAAGACTGAATCGTCAGCATTAAAATTTAAAATAAACAGTGATAAATCACTTAAATAGTAGTTTTATTTCATTGGAAAAGGTACCCAAAAAATTACAAACTTTAAATGAATTTAGCTAGAACTAGCTAAGAACTCTCTCTATAATTCGCATAAAAATCAATCCATTCGTTTATGAGATACAAAGGGACAAACTTGTACACAAATTACACTTCATACTTTATGTACCCCTTTACTTCGTCGGTGTTTAAAAATATGAATGCACTATCAACCGCCCGCGGCTTCACCAACGTGTTCTCCGTGTCACCTCCTTAGGTGGTGAGTTTTGGAAAATGCTTTCTTAGACCTCATACGGAAGATAAACCAAATTTTATGTTTTTAGACGCTTCGATTTGGACTGTGTTTTTCTTCTTTCAGATATGTTTTAACTATAAACTACATAACAAACATTATCTTCAGTTAAACATTTATTTAAACCTACATCACGTGAAACAGTCGGTTAAAAGAGTGTTACCAGAGGTGTCGGGCCGTGTGAATTGCACTAAATTATTCCCCCGGGCGGCCGCGGAGAGTTAATGAATTTATAATCAAATTACAACACTGCTCGCTCGCTCCTGTGAGAAATTTCACAGATAAATCTTTACAATGTAATCGTTTGTTTGTTGACTGTGGACTATTTGTACTTAAAGGCTTAGAATTGCCTTCTGTTATCAAATAGGGAAAAACTTTTTGAAAAGAATTTTCATCAATTTCAACATCAGCTATTTTATTCCGGTGCTGGTCATTATTCTCTCCTAAAACACGGCACTGAGTAATCTCATGATCCTTGCTAGCCACTCTTCTGAAGTCGTTTACCAAGTCGCCAATTCAAGGTACCTATAACTAACTTTAAATTAAAAATGTAATGTAACACTCATTACATAACGCTTGTGTAAAGAAAGGTTTACCAACCAGGTGTAAACGAAATTTACTATTAATACATATTAAGTACAATACTTTTAGGTTTTGCCAAGAGATCTTTATCTAAAAGGGTTTGGTATAAGGTTATTCAGCCGAACCTTGCTCGTGCGTTGATTCAGTGAGAAAAGAATAAATAGATAGGAGTTTGTCACAGTTTTGTACAGATCAGACATATCCCTCTCACCAGCTTTAGTTTTATGGTGAGAAAAGTTGAATCTTCTAAGAAGATGTCATACAAGTGTTAGCCTAATCTATTCTTGTAAAGATTTCAAGCTTTTAATAGTGGCGACGATTATAATGTTGGTTTTTATAATTCGTTCGGGTTTCTGCGTGCTTGTATGATAATAGAATGATGTATAGATTGGATATTTGCACCTGAAACTATGATTTCATTCACAAAATACTAATTAATTTCTAAGTTTGTTTAAGTTAAAAAATTCTAATTAATTAGTCTGTATTGGTATAATTATTTTTGCAATCAATCATAGAGTTTCTAATCAGTACTGCAAACTCCCATTAAATAGAAAACGATTAAAATTGGTATGTAAGCACCTTATTTGAACCCCTCAGGGTAACACCTAAGCAAGACTTGTGCAAAATTTCATGTTCATCTTATATTTTCAGCTGGAAAGAACAAAAACTAAACATCTTTTTGGATCCCAGCACACAAGCTCAGTGAATTCCAACTGGAAATGGTTGAGACTTATACTATTTATTATCTAACATCTAAGGGCCTCCACGAAAATATTAAGTAAATAAAACCGAGTACGCTCAGATTGCGGCCACTAGATAAGAGGTTATGAGTAGATCCTTGTTATCGTGATCATTGTAAATGTTTTGGTTATTGTAGCGATGTTGGGTTTAGTAGTGATGAGTTATTGGATCATTGAGATTTATGGATGAACGTTGCCAAGTTTTGATTGCATACTTTTATTGTTTACTTGCGTTTACTCGTGGTTTCGCATGCATGAATATTGATTTAGTTAAGTTTTGAAAACATTCACTTATGATTAAGACTTGTCTTCAGGATTCCATTTACGAGCAAACTCATTCTTAAATTATTAAAATCAATTACCGTCTACCTCTTTTACCTTCATTATTAGTTAGAAGGTATCTTCATGGAATAAGACTGGCTGAAAGTCGTCGTTGCTTAGTAATATCGGGACAAAGTGTCTGAGTGTAAATCATGAGAGTAAAAACCGCATTAATGTATATGATGACGAAGATAGTTTTGTGTATTCTTTAGAAGTTGTAACGGTCATGGAGAATGATGTATGATGTCAAAAAACTTGGAAATATCATGAAAAAGGACATAACTTACATAAAAATGTATTAGTTCAATGGTTCAACCTATATGTTTTGTGATTATTTGAGACTAAATCGCGATCTTCATAGCCCCAATAAAGAACACAGTCGGCTAAAACAAACCTTGTCAGATTGAAATGTTTCGACAAACACTAAACGAGTAATGAGAATCGCTCAAGATATTGTCGGGCTTTGGTTCTATCATCCTTTGATGGGAGCCCGAAAAGGGGATTGAGAAATAAAATTTGTCCGAATTTATTTTTATTCGATGTTTTTGCTTGTATTTGGAGTTATCAAGATTTTGAGATTACAAAACACACAAACATTTCTAAGGACTAAAACGAATTTGGAGGTGCAGAGTACCAGACTTCCTTTTGAAATATCGCAAGTTCAAATCTAGATCTAACTTCTTTGTGGGAATTGGTTTTATCGACGCTGCCAAATGTTGCGAAAAAACTTCACGAAGAAACCGAAAACTGGCACTGGTTGGACGGTGATATACAGCAACTCGCCTTTTTTTTCGGGGGCAAATCCTTTATGGATCCTGAGTGGGCGCCGAGCAGGGGGTATGTGGGATTCCCTAAGGGTACTCACTAAAACCCCCCGGGTGTTGCATCCCACACTTAAGCCAGGGGTCGCGGGAACATGTGATACTTCCACAACCCCTGGCTAGTGATGGCCCGCTTCTGTGGACCTCTTCACGTCACGTACCCCCTGCAACATCATTAGGAGCGCGCGTGGAACACTTGGAACACTTTGCGCCTCCGCCTTGCAACCCGCCTAGGCCAACGTGTATGGAACACACTGACTCGGCTTTTGAATCTAACTATCTTGTAGTTGAGAAAAAAGCTGTGTCCAGCATGGAACTTCAAAGGGTCATCACTAAGCAACCTCTGTGGAATATGAAGTGATTCTCAAACTGGAGTATTCAGGAGCACAGGAACGCCGGAATATCACAGTACAATAAAACGATGCTATTGTAATTACACGTATATTCCAAAGTAACTGATGAATGACAGCGCATAGCAATCATAAAAATGATTACAACTACCTTCGTACTATAATAATTATGACAAGGTGCATCCTAAATAACTTGGTACCTACGTACATTACACAAACCAAAATGACTCTTTAATATTTCTATATTCGGTTTGTCTATTAGTGGCCTATAAGCTTTAATTCATTTTTGCTAAAACCAATATAGCTAGGCACATGTAGATTGCTTGCTTACATTTTAAATGAAAGAAAATCGTAAGTAGGTACTAATGTTTCGAGAATGTAATGGAAAGTTAACTTTATAAAAAGTAGGAAAATAGCCACCACTACATAAAATTGAATGGTTATTGGTCGACCTACATAACCCAACTATGGTGGAACATATAAACCCTTGCATATTATTATACCTGATAGTATGGTAACTTGGCATGTTTTTGTCGTCCCCTAGCCGTTTTTCGGGCATAGCACGCAGTCATAGCATACATAGCATACATACATTCTTTCACAGCATGCATCTATATCATATTCCCGCGGCTTATTTCTATAGCATGATTTCATAACATTCCTCTTTTGCATGCTTTCATAGCATGCTTCCATAGCATTGCTTGTCTCCATAGTAATTCCTTTAAAGTAAATGCTTTCAATGCATGCTTTTATAGAATGCTTCCGGAGTATGATTTTCATATCCATAACAAAACAGCATGATTCTATAGAATGCTTCAATAGTATCAATTTCCATGCCTTCATTGCATGCTTTCATACTACGATTTCATAGCATGCTTTTACGCTTGCCTCCGTACCATGCTTCCATGCCATGCTTCGACAGTATGCTCGCTTAACATGAATCAATAGCCCACATCAAACACATGCGATGTCACGTAGAAAATATAGCATAATTGATACCAAAACTAAAATTACTACCTACATATTGCAAGCAATTCTCCATAAAAACTTCCTCTGTGAAATCTGACTTTAAGATATCCTCTCAAAAAGTGGATTCATTTCAAATTAATTTCTTTAACTTTACTGCCTAAAGTAGACTTGAGCCGAAAATATTGAAAAAATATCCGACCGTTTTACGACATCGTAAGCGGGTCTATTATAGGGGTCAGTTGATATGGGATTCGAACGCGGAACTGTGCATTACAAGGATAATATTTTGAGCCAAATACTAAAATAAAAATGGCTGTAAAACTCAATGTTCAAAATCATGATGTGGAAGTTCATAAAAGCAATATAAAGTAGTACTACAGCTAGCTCAGTGGTTCAGTGAACGTGTTTGGTTATAACCTATTTGGTTATATCCTGGATATGAATCCCGGCTTGAGAAAAAAAAATAACAATCTTAGTATTAATTGAGTCTCCAAGTTATTGATTGTTACTTATTAAACAGTAATAGGATCGCCCTGTATAAAATTTAAACATATGCACTAAAATGGTACTCGTTACTTAATTGTAAATTAGATATATTTAGTTACTAACTGCCCCAGCAAACTTCGTACCGCGTATTACTAATGTAAATTTTCCAAAAAAAAAATAAACAAAAATTTAAGGGGGAAACAACCTTTATCACTTAGGGGTATGAAAAATATATAGTAGCTGATTCTCAGACCTACTGAATATGCATAAAAAATTTCATAAGAATTGGTCAAGCCGTTTCGGAGGAGTACGGTAACAAACATTGTGACACGGAAATTTTATATAATAGATAATATAAATTAGTTGCCTGTTCCAGCTTTGCTCAGACGTTTTAAGTACCTGGCTATAAATACCTTTTATTATTTGTTTTGTCTCAAGTCTTGTCAATAAAAAAGAATTATCCATTTCGGTGCAGTCGTTACGATGTTAGGAGCGGACGAACATTTTAGATATTCTTTTTTACTATTTAATAGTTACCTCCCCTAATTTCAATCGAATGGTGTACAAACCATCTCCTGACAAATGTAAACACAATAAAAAAAATCATCCCATTCGATAGATTTGATCGATAGTAATGCGCGTATCATATATTTCTGGGATTAATTTGTTATCAATCTTAGTGAATTATAATTTTTATGTATGTACTAATGTAACAATGTCCTCTATCAACTATTTATAAAAATGACTACATTTGCACGCTGTATACTTCATATCGGCAAAACATGTGGCTCTGTAAACACTGTATGTAACATATATTATACACCATGTTTTATGCAAATAAATGATTATGATTATGATTATTATGATTATAAATGCGAATGTAAGTTTGTTTGTTAGGCTTTCACGCAAAAACTACTGAACCGATTTGGATGAAATTGGGTATGGAGGTAGTTTGAGACCCGAGAAAGGACATAGGATAGTTTTTTCCGACTGCGCAAAAAGAACGTAATGTTTTGGCGCGATAACCATACACACGGGCGAAGCCGCTGTCGGAAAGCTAGTATCTAAATAAAATTTCCATGTCACAATGTTTGTTACCGTACTCCTCTGAAACGGCTTTACCGATTTTTACCAAATTTTATATGCGTATTCAGTAGGTTTGAGAATAGGCTACTATCTATTTTTCATACCCCTCAGTGATAAGGGTTGTTCACCCTTATTTTTTTTTATTTTTTAACGAAATTTTTCGTTTGTATTTTTATATAATGTGGCATTAAAAAATACTTACGTATTACATTAGTAACACGTGGTACAAAGTTTGCTGGGGCAGCTAGCACTATTATAAATATTACATAGTTAAAAGTTTTTAGTTCCGTCACGTTTGAACCGGCCGGTGTCAAACGCCCGGATTTAAATGGAACGTGAAGGTAGAACCTACACTATAGATATATCTGTTAGTTAGATTCCTGGCTACCTCAGCTTTTCGGTTACAATTCTTGTACTTTTTAACAAAGGATTTTGTAACTGGTCTAAAACTGACTAACGATGTGCTGGTTTGTTTCAGAATTTTGTACAGAATTTAATTAAAGACACTTTTCAAACGCTTGTTATAACTAACCATCTACTAGTTTGTGTAATACCTACATGAGTAGATATTCAAGTAATTAAGATTATAGCTGTATCATCCAAAAGTGTAGGCAGAGGTACACATCACTTACTTTTCGAGGGCTATTTTAAGTCTCATCCATAATAGAAAGCGAGCCTATTGCCGTTAATCGGGCATTTGAGCTAAGTATGTAAGAAAAATATATTTGCTCGACTCGGGAATCGAAGACGCTTACGATTGAACCACTGAGGCAGATCCAACAGTGTGATTGGCCATTTATTCAGGAGGGTTATATTTTCTATAGGTACGTAATATTTGTTTGTTAAGTTAATGCTTAATTGAAACGGTTTTAACTGTCTTTACTGGAATTACAAATAATAGTAAGTTAATTAATTAATTATTAATAATAGTTAGAGCAGCGGTGGCGCAGCGGTACGGGCCTCACCTTAGATATATACGGTCGTGGGTTCGATTCCCGGCCGAGCGTACACACCATTGTGTGAATTTTTTCATCGCCGCTGCTCATGTCCATGAACTAATTATTCGAGGACTTGTGAAAATCACCAACACGCACTTGGCCAGCGTGTGTGGATTCAGGCCTAAACTCGTGAAACAGTTAAGAGAAGACCCGTGTCCAGCAGTGGAACATTAAAAAGGGTTGAAGCGAGTAAGTAAATTTGATAAAATTTTGTTAATTTTGTTTCGTGGTAGTACTTAGTTGAAAAAAAAAACTGTAGTAAGTATCAAAACCGAACATTCTACAAAAAATTGTTAGCGGAAAAATGTTTGCCCCATAAAATATTGTTCGGGAGGTACAGGGTTGCCACGTTCTAAAAAAAATAACATTAACAAACCATAAATGACAATAACTAGCCTAAATTTAAATGAATAGTAAAATATGCTTATATCTTCTTAAAATCTGGGTTGCGCATGACTACAAGTTGCGTAATTTTAAATAATGATGTAGTCTAGGATTAAACGCGCCTGCCTAATATACCGATTCACTCATACATAAATAAATAAATATTCTGGGATATTAACACACACGGTCATCTGGTCCCATACTAAGCAGAGCTTGTGTTATGGAAACCAGTTAACTGGTATATACTATACATATAATACTTTTCTTTTGTAAATATATACTTATAATAGATTTTTACACCCAGACTCAACACAAACACAAATGTTTATCACTAATGTTTGTCTCGGGTGGGAATCGAACCCACGACCTGCGGCGTGAAATGCAAGTATCTTACCGACCACGCCACCGGCCCGTCAATTTAAGAACAAGATAAGAATGATTTAAGATTAAGAATGATTTGAAGATATTTTTTAGGTAGCTAAATGTTTTTAAATAAATCATTAATTTTTTTTGAAATAAAACTACATTTAAACGGATTTTATCGCGATTTATAAACCGCTTTTTAAAATCCGTTAAAAAGTAGTTTTATTTCAATGTGTGATATTCGCGTAAATCTAAGACAATACTACACTAAAAATTTGATTACGTCTTCCCAAAGCTTGTAAAATTCGTGGACAATAATGAATTTGTTGATAGTTTTTTTAAATAGCTAAATATTCTTTACTGAATCATTAAAATTCTTATTACGTGAAAAGTGTTAGGTAAAGAATAAAAAAAAAATTGGTTCGAAAATCGACTATGCTATTAAAATCGATCTAATTCTTACCCACTGCTGATGATGATATAAAATTTCGCTCACGCATGCGAAGTAATATGATTGTAGCTGAAGTTAACTGACTAAATAAATTAAATAATTAGGCAATAGATAAAAAAAAGATAAATGATAAATTTATTATTACAAAACAAATGGATATATAATATATATAATAGGATAGGATAATATAATATTAAATCAACTAATTATTTTACTAAAAAAAGTTAGAAATATAAATATTGTATAGCCTCTTTTGTCCAATTACTTATTAAGTTTTGATAAGTAAAACAAAAGTTTCCAGCTAAGTTATGTGTGAGACAGCCCTGCAGTTCACACCCGCGGGCGATACGCAAAGCGCGTGACCTCGCATGAAACGAACGGATTTCAGAGCGCCTGGATCGCTCCAATCCTAACGCAAACGTTTGTTAAGTTGTGCACTCAAAAGAATATGCTATATTGGTGTTTGAGAATGATATGGATTTTTTGGGGTGTTTGTGTGATCTTCAGATTCGGTTTTGTTGTTTTTTTTTTACAAATGAAATAAATTTGTCTATGTTTCTAAAGGATTCGAATCTTGTAACATCATCGCGGATATATGTACTAGGGTCGAGCTTATGCCGTTTATCATCGGGCATAATTCTTGAAAGATTTCTTACTAGGATTTTCCAATCGAACCGGGAATCTCCCGGTTACTAAGCAAACTCATTTAGCACTAAGCCAACACGGCAGTTATTTTATTTATTTAACTGTATTTATAAATTTCTTTTATTTAGTTACCATTATAACAGAATAGCAGAAGCAATGTGTACACACATTCTTTTCAAAGCGATATTTCAATATCTAAAGCCTACTTGAGACGTTTACCAAACATACTTGTATAAATAACATATTACAAACACAAAACATAATAATTATCCAAAATGGCAGACAGAATGTAGGGAAACGGAAATAGAATTTGCTCTGATACATCAAAGCGTATCGCTCCGTTCAGATGACTGGGAGCACCCTTCTATTCATTATGAGACCACATCGTTGATTCAACGTTGTATTCCTCAAGTTTCTATATGACTATAAACGAGGTACAAAAGCAGCTCAACCTTTAGCTAAAGTAAAACTCCGTACTTAACTTCTGCTCGTAAGCTTATTTTTTATTTGTCTAGAATGCAATTTAAATGTAGAGATTGTGAGCTCACATATACAGGTAAAATAAAACGTGTAACATTTTTTCTTGAATGTTAAGTTATTTTTCAAAAAGATAAATTTGTGTTATGTGTGTCTTCTATACTATCGATGCATCGTAAAATTAGTTTGTAGCTTTACTTTCATACTTTTAATCTGTGACAGAGATGTAACAACGCTGCAAAATCTTTGTAAATAGAACCCCAGATCTTTCGTAACATATCATATGAAATTCTTAAGTTTGTTTATATATTTGCGCATTGATTTGATGTGGTTTAAAATTGTTTTCTGAGTTACTTGCAAGTGTTTGTACTATACGAATTACCTACTTCACTCGACAAGTAGTACCTACCTACATATTGACTACAAGAACAAATCTATGTATATAAAAATGAAACCCGTTTTCCGTTGTCACGACATAGCATGAAAACGGCTTGACCGGTTTGGCTGTTTTTTTTTAGCTTTCTAATACTCTGTACAAGGTGCTTACGGAAAAAAATATTAAGAAAATGCAAAAAAAAAGTAGTGCATCAAATTTACGCTAAGGCGGTACGAAGTTCGCCGGGTCAGCTAGTAAAATATAAATTTCGAATTGTATTCATCGCATTGAGTTATTAAACATGTCATTATATATTCATAAAGCTATACATAGACAACTCTACATTCACCTGTCATACTTGACAGTTGACGTTGATCCGGTCCAAACTCACTATGACCAACAACAGGTGACTCAAGCAGCCAAAAGTGCTTAACTGTCTAACTTTTTTATATACCTACGATTTTTTATACCTCGTTGTAATTCCTATTGCCATTACTTGTACAAACAAAAAAAAACTTGAGAGGTGTCAAGGGACACCTGGATGGAACGAAGTTCCTTTCGATTAATTAGTGAAGGAATTGTAATTTTTTTTTATTATTAACAAATATAATGTAATATAAACTTAATCAGTAGCCTCAATTTACGTAATAATTGGCTTGGCGCACGCCGCACAGCTTACAATAGCTTACTATAGCAAAAAGTGTCGTGACAACTTTTCGTAAGAATTTTTTCCGTCTAGCCCCCTTTCACAACGCGCGATAAGGAACTTCGTTCCAAAATCGGTTACCTAAAAAAGTGTACTATTTTACAATAAATAAACAAACAAAGAAACTCTTTAGTTATTAAATAAAATATTTGTGTAACTTAAAAGGTTCGCAAAGGGTCATTAATCAAGAAGAATATAAGAATTTTGGTCACGTCCGTCAGAAACAAGGACGATGTCCAGGTAAAAGTGTTTAACTTAGTAGTTATCTGTTATAGCACATATTATTTTAGGATCTTTTGCGTGTCTTTTGAATAAGAAGAGTTTTGAAACCTGAAAATCTGATAATTCGAACTATAGGGTGTGGGTACGACCTGAAATCAAACCCTATATTTCAAAGCCGAGTGAGATATAACGGCCCTCTTTAGAAATGATTAATTTATTTATTAGGATAAAGATGTCACGCGTTAGTAGGTAACATCGAATCATTGCTTTATTTACAAGTAATTGTTGGTATTTTTGAAATAAAATAAAAATAAAGAAGATTTTTAATAATAAGAAGACTGGAGACGTGCGGATACACTATGACATGGGTTAGAACAAAATAAGACTAACTACTATATACATATACTAGCGGCCCGTCCCAGCTTCGCCCGGGTAGCTTCAGCCCACTCAACAATTTCCATAAAATGTGATAACCATAGCAGCGCCATCTATTGATTACTTACTCAACCCAGTCGAAAGGTATCGACATCTATTAGAATCATTTGGATTTAACAGATAATTGTGACTGTCAAATAATAACAGACAAATAATTAGAAATAAATTAAAATTTCGACTATAATTTGAGATTTAAACTATCCTATCTCTCAAGTTGGATCGAACTGCACATGGTGTGCGAATTTTATTATAATCGGTTAAGTGGTTTAGGAGTCCATTGAGGACAAACATTGTGACACGAGATTTATATATATTAAGATATTAAATTCATATATGATTATCACCCCTACAAATTGCCTCAACACAAGCGATCGCAGGTCCTCTTTTCGAAAGGCTGGCGCTGGACTACTACTTGCCTGATGTTAAGCAATGATGTTACTCTACGATGGAACGCGCCAGCCCAGTATACCGAATTACTCGTGACGAATGATTATCGGTGAGATAATGGCAGTAGAATGAGCCTCCTTAAGGTTAGAAACCTTAAAGAAGCCACAATTCCGACCCACCCTCACTGCATGGTATCACCAGACATCGCGCCGGAACACGGCAAGGCCGCTTGGCGGTGCGGCTTTGTCTGGTGGGTGGTCACTAACCACGGCCGAAGCCTCAGCAACAATTTGCAGGGTACAGACTGATGATGATTATGTAAGGTAAAAGAATGAAGAGTTTGATATATTTAGATATGCAATTTAAACAAAGATATCGCCTGACACCTAACACTAAGTTTAGATCATTGAATATTTGCTTCACATTCATTGTAGGGGCGAATCAGTCTAAATCACACACAATTAAACTCAACACAGAAACTTTACTGTTAACACTCGCCACGTTACCCCGGGGTTAATTGAACAGGGGCGAAATTATACAAACTTTCACGTTAGCATTAATGCAAACCGACGTTTTGTAAGACAAGGCGAGCACTACGCGAGTCAATATTAATAGAGGATACGTCAATTATCAATGTTTATCGATGCTTAAAATCGCGGTCGCTATCGATTAGGGTTCGTCTACAACAGATTAACACAGAAATTTGCACAAGTGATGTTCGACTAATGTTCTTAACAATAGTTTCGAATCAGTTAAGAATTGAATTAAGTATCGAATTACCACCGATTTGAATAGCTGTGTGGTAATAGAATGTGATGATCTGGGATTTTAACTCAGGACCTCGCGGTTATTAAGTGAAATCATAGGACTACTGATTATTCGACTAACTTTGACGCAGCAACCTAATTACATGAGTCAAGCACCGTTGGTACAAGTAGCAGTTTAAAACCAATTCCTAATAGGTACCTATGTAGGTACAATCTACTGGTGTAGGTACTAATCTAACCTTTGATGTCAAGGGGCATAAAGGAGAGGTCAAAAGTGGGCTAGAATTTTGAACACCAATGTGATATACCTCATTGGAAAGCTTATTTAATAAGCTGTTAGAATTTAACTAAACACGAATTTTAGGAGCAACCATTTTTGTAAAAATCAAAAAAATGTAATAGAAAAACAAAACGCACATTACCTTTAATTATCCGTTTCCTAAGCAGTATAAATATTGCAATCACGTCAATAATTGCATTCTGTTACAGTACTTTTCTCTTGTAATATTATTCTAGCTGCAGCTTAATGTAATTATGACGAAAAATATTTGTTATCTTATTAGTGTAATAACAAAACGCGTGGAAAAAAAATATAATTACGGGAAACGTCATGATGTCATTGTCATTGATCAGTTTGATTGACAGCGTCGAAATAATTTTGATTTTTTTGGTTGCTCAATTGTCATTTGACCATGGGGTTGCCAATTGCAATAATCATAATATTGCATTAAGGATCCTTACTTTCAATTTCAATTTTTTAAAAAA
This sequence comes from Meganola albula, assembly GCA_936450015.1. NCBI lineage: Eukaryota > Metazoa > Arthropoda > Insecta > Lepidoptera > Nolidae > Meganola > Meganola albula. The sequence continues at coordinate 12,010,235 of OW388146.1, read as the reverse complement.
CGGGGGGGTGTAAAATTATTTTAAATACACCAAAAAATTTAATTAATTATGCTCTATTAACCTATGTAACTCAGATTGCTGTTCAAATTTACAATTATTTTAATCCCAGGCTCTATACATTTTTTGAACGTCTCCTTTGGATCACAAAAATAGCTATTAGTATTTGTCCAAAACCCAATGTTTGTAGGAATTGTTTGCTTACCTAGGGAACGTGGAACGTAAACATTTAATGATGGAGGAGCGCCGATTGACGCAATGGCCACTGCCAGTGTTTGATGTAACACTCGCTTTTGGTACGAATACATTATTTTGTACATGACACTTGAAATAACAAAGAGTCAATTTTAAGCTAAAAATAGGTACGTCGACAGTCTAGGTCTGGATCTGGATAGGTATGCAAGTACGCTTGATGAAAGTGCTTAAAAGTTGAGTTATAGTATGGGGGAGTGGCCGTAGTGGTGAGCCCACAAATAGGCTATGGTGTGATAGCCGTTCTGGATGCTGATCTACGGGTTCTCAGGGCTGTTATTTTAACACTTGAGGAAGGCTACTCCTACATACCCCGCTTGCTCCCTAGAAACGTAAAAAAAAGAAAACTAGGTTGGATTTTTTCTTCTGAAATAGTTGTTAAGCAATGATGTAGTCTACGATGGAACGCGCCAGCCTAGTATACCGATTCACTCGTGATTACAAATAATTTTGGTGACAAAATGGCAGTAGAATTAGCCTCAATATGGTTAGAAACCATAAAAAGCAAATTCCGACCCATACTCTCTGCATGGTGTCACCAGACATCGCAGTACAACACGTCGGTAATTGCCTTCATAGGTAGGTATAGTTCTGCTTAAAGTGTTTAAAGATATGAATTAACCAGCATTGTTAGTTACCGCAGGTTACCTACTTTAATATTCGGTATGTCATGGTCGTTTTACTTTTTATAAGCCAAGGCAATAGAAAAAGGCAACTCATCAAAGACAAAAGAGTTGAAACAAAGTTATTTAACAAAATTATATTTTGTCCATAAAAACAGTATTTTCAGCAACACCAAACACAAAGTTGACTTGATCGTTTATTTTTCCAAACAACTTAATCGCCTCAGACAATTGAGATTAATGTTTTTCGATAGAGAATCACATTAATAAGAACAAAAACATTTGCTCTGTGTGAAACGGTTGTTATGTGTGTTATATAATAAAATGTTTATAATTTTTATAAGTAAATTTGAGCCGTCATTTTGCTCAGCCTGGGATTTAAACCACTAGACTAACGAGGCAGTTGCAGCAGTCTTTGTTTTACTTTTCTCTTATAAATATTTTGGAACATTTTTAAGAGCAAGTCGGCGCAGGAGTATCGGCCTCGCCTTTAGAATGTAAGGTCGCCAGCTTATCCCCGGTCTTGGTGCTTGTGAATTATTTCACCGCCGCTGCTCCATATCGGCTAGTAAAATATCGTGAGGAAGGCAGCATGTCTCAGAACAAACCATCGAGGATATGTGAAATTCACCATTTATGAGTTAGGCCTAAACTCTCATAATTCATAAGATAGTTGAAAGAAGACACTTGCCCGTCGTGGGACACTAAAAAAGGTTGAAGTTAAGTGACGTAATATAAAAATCGACTTGTCAAGTTATAAATAGATTTTAAACAATTTTTATTTTTATGCACTATTTTTAAAAATATTTTTTTGACCAAAACTTTACAAGAGCAAAATTTTCTGTTCCTTCCTCTTACTGAGGATAGAAGGCTAAAAATAGCAGTATTATACGTAAGTACGTCAATGTCAGAAGACATTACTTGTATAACAGTTACTGAGAGAACCGACTGAACTTCGGGTCGATGCACTCATTGACCCTAAGATCGCTACATCTCTACTGCCGTTTATTCTAAACTAAAGATATTTAAGTAACAAAGAAGATCCATTTTTACATAATAGCAAAAGATCCAAATTCTATAGATACATACATTCATACATACAATTCACTCACACATTCATTCTACTGGGCCCCAGCCCACACAACCACCGAACCTATCGAACCAAATTGTCGGGCTATTTTCTGTAGAACCTTGACGAATATATCTAGTTCCAAGATTCGCCTAGTTTTTATTCCTCTTGTTCCCATCACGAACATAATACTTTTCTTTTGTAAATATATACTTAATTATAGATAATTATTAATTACACCCAGACACAAGACAAACAGACCTATTCCAACAAATGTTTGTCTCGGGTGGGAATCGAACCCACGACCTGCGGCGTGAAAAGCACGTATCTTACCGACCACGCCACCGGCCCGTCAAATCATATTTGCGGATAGTTCAACATAAAATTTTTGTTGTGGTTGTTTAATATTCCTTGTAAAAGAAAATAATAATACTACTAAGTATATAAAATTGCAACTTTAACAATGGGTAATTTGCAAATAATTTAATGTTTTTTGATGTAAAACAGACTTAAAATATATGGCTGGTAGAGACTGCAATAACTATTTCATACAATACTTGAGAAGTAATAATATTTAATAGTGTTCATTACTTTTTATGTAACGCCCTGTTATTCTTTGGTGCAATAGTTTCAAATAAAGTTGCAAGCAGATATGTTTTATAATGGTAATTATGTACTATTTTTTTAATATTATATTATTGCCTCTGCTCAAAATTATTAAAGGTTATGTTTGAAAAAAGTTAAAATGGTGGATCTTTTACAATGTGTACGCCATATTTTGAACCAAACCCATGGAATTGGGAATCAAAGACATATAAATTAATGACAATACGAATATTAAATACGCAGATGTCATATTGCAGTAGTATTTGTTAGTTGCAGTCGGATAAATACTATACTATGTCCTTTCGTGGGGCTCAGACTGTTTTTCTACCAAATATTATTTAAATCGGTTTAGTAGTTTTGGCATGAAAGCGGGGCAGACAGACAGATTTGCTTTCGTATTTATAACTAGCTTTCCGCCGCGGTTACGCCCGCGTGAACTACATATAATTACTAAAAAGTAGCCTATAGCCTTTTTCAAGAAATGGGCTATCTAACAGTGCAAGAATTTTTAATAATAAGATTAGCGCGTTAAAGCAAACAAACTCTTCAGCTTTATAATGTTAAGTAAGGATTAAAGTTGATGCTAGTATACTAAGAAAAAAAAGAAAACGTTTATTTGAAAAAGACAGGACAAACAAAATCAAATGTTTTTTATCACACATAGAAAGAGAAATAAAATATAAATGGAAAAAAAATAAAAAACAAAGAGTAAGTGTGACCCACCAGTGTCAAACATGGACATTGCTCAGTAAACGCTGTGAGTGCCTACTAGAGGCGACCCACAACACTGATTTTCAGCAATGTCCATATTCCCACAGTGAATACTAGTCTAGTAGTATGTACTACTTAATAGATGAATCATCTTCATGTCTTGAAGTACCTACGTTGAGACACTAAATAATGAAGATGTTTACCACACACCAAGTTTCTCTGAGCAACAAATATCTAGTCGGGAATCTTCGAACTTAGAGTATTTAGCTAATCGAATACCAACTTGTCTTGAAATTTTGTAATAAACATTCGATGTTGCCCCGAACTACTCGTGTTCGTGGTATTAGAATACGATTTGATATTATGTAGTAATATTGTGTATTGGCTACGCATCAAGCTACAAATTTGCAGTATTAGCTGATCCCGCAATGTATACGATTTCCGTACAACGAGAGGTTAGCTTAGACTGGTTTTGTATAGTTCGATGTGTACGTGTACTAGTAACCAACATATTTACTTTATTCATCATCATTCCCCTTGCATGTTTCCCATTTCTATTAGGATCGACTTCCAGTCTAACCTGATGCCTCAGACCTCGAAACCCATAGGGAACCAGTAGCCTAAATGGTTAGACCAGGTGTCAGATTATATTAACTTCTGACTACATGTAACGATTGTCACAGAAGTGTTAAATAACAACCGGGACCGACTGCTTATCGTGCTCTCCGAGGCACGGAGGGTAGTTCCTCAACCAGTCAAGCGCCAGCCTATTGAAGATTAAAAAAACAAATACCGAAAAAAATCTTTGTTGCTAAACAAATATTGTATTAAATAATAAAAAATATAGCATACTTTTTCTTGACATAAAAACATTCATACAAAATATTACCCCTTTAAAACAAACTGAACAATAAAGTGGTTTAACACGAAAATTCGTGTAAAACACAATAATAAAACTCTATAATTTTATTTTCAAAGTGAAGTAAACAAATAGGGTGTAACTATGTAACGTGAAACGGTATCAACTCCAATTAAAGCTATAAAAACGCTGTTTTGACTAATAACGGATTCGTGTTGAACACTGTTTTTTTAACTTATTTTATGATAATTGAAAATTTACTTTACTTCGCGGATTTAAAGTGTAGTTTAGAATGGATGGAACCAAAGCGATATTCATATATTTTTTAAACTTAAAAAAAAACCACGTTGCACATTAAATAAATCTCGATTTGCAGCCTTTTCCGAGAAATAATCTACCACGGACACCACCATCATCATAACTTTTTCACTGAAATAGTACGTTTGTGAGCACGGAGTTGCAACCCGGTCCAAACTTCAAGCCCAACAAAAAGTGAATGTGTGAAATTGCCAGAATTACACATAGGTAGATAGATTATAATCGGGAAAAGCACATAACTATTGTATGTATCACTGTTGTTCCGCTTACGGGTAGCAAAAACTAGTAAAAAAAAAGCAGCGGTGGCGCAGCGTCATCGGCGTCGCCTTTGAAATATAAGATCGCAGGTCCGATCCCGGTCGTGTAAACACATGTTTGTGTGAATCATGCGAGAACATCTGACGTCCACCAACCCACACTTGGCCAGCGGATCGTCTCGCTTTCTCAGTCTTTCAACTCGTAATATAGTGGTTGGCTCTTTAAAATATATTACGAGATTTCAAATTAAATAAATGAATGATGAATGAAGAGCTAGATAAAATTAAGTAGGTATTCTAAAATGATTATTACTAGATATTTCATGATAATAGAAAATTAATTACGTTTTAAATCATAATCGATGAAGTGCGTAATTCGATAACAATCGATGTGGCTTTTTGCTGGGCGCGTTGTCGCGTTTTGCCTGCGGGTGTACAGCACTGCCTATTTCCAATTTACGCCTATCAATCAAGACCAATCTCGTTGAGTGGATTACGGGCAAATGAAATTTGCATAGAAACTCGCTGTGCAGTACGTTTGTTTCCGATATTTACTCGTTATTTACTGTTTGATTCGAAACAAGTAGCTTGTATATTAAAATTAAGCATTGGGTAATCTAGTTTTAGGAGAGTTGAAAATGAGTTTTATGAGGAAGGATCAAGACCGTTTTTTGATTGTATTAACAAATAAACTGTTATTATTGGTATGTATAGTGCAATATTTAAATTTGTTGTAATATTTAAATCACGTTTTAATTTCATTAATTATTTAATATTAAAACGCATATACATGCCTTACTAACAATACCAGCCTTGTCCATTCGGTGATAAGTAGTACTCTATTTCACTGAAAGAAAAAGGTTGATATCTGAATATACTATCTTTACTTCATGTCTGTCATTGTTCACATAAATCATTCAATTTTGAAAGTAGTCAATTGTTGAAAGAAGACTGTGGATGAGTTAAACCTAGGTTTAACTCATCCACAGTCCTCTTTCAACAACATCTTTTGAATCAGATTTCTATTGGTAGCTTTTTTTTATTTTAAAATAGGCTTGCGCTTGACCACAACTTGCCTGATGTGAAGCAATGATGCAGTCTACGATGGAACGCGTTTAGATACCGATTTACTTGTGACTTGAAGACCGGCAGATTGTAGCTATCGGGAAACATAGATGCCAGCAGCGAGTTCCACAATTTGGCAGTTTGCACAATGAAAGTCGAAGCAAAGCGTTTGGCGCATAGTCGTACCTCTACTTGTCCGATGGAAGAACGGGGATGGGGGAATAAGACTGTGTAATTTCAACGCACACACTCTGAGTGTAAGTGTATCCAGTAAAAGACCGAAAGACTAGCAACTATGCGGCGATGCTCGAGGCTTGGCAATTTAGCCTTGACGAGGGATTCGTTTCCAATAAGCCTCTTGGCTCGCCTTTCTATAGACTCCAACGCTTCGAGTTGGTATTTAGTTGACCCATCCCAAAGATGCGAGCAGTTTGGTTGCCTCCAACCTAGGGTGAAATGAATCTTAAGGAAGCTGGATGATAAAGTATGAGAGATGCCGCAGATCCTGCATGGTAGCGTGCTATGGCCTATGTTTAGAATGGAAATAGAAAAAAGATAGTAATTTTAATGAATTTTTTTTTAAAGAAGAAAACAATCTAAAGGCAATTATAATTATTGGGTATAATATACATATAATATGTAATAATAAGTAGACAGGTACTCAATGTTGTAAATTTTAATATCCGTAACTTTCCGGCTTCCTACTTCGAACGTTTAAATTATACTAAAATCACGAAAGTACGTGGATACTAAGCATGAAATTTTATCCAATTTCAACAAAACTCAGTGAAGATACACACAAAATACTGAGATAATATTTAGGCGAGATTTAATAATACGGAGTATTTCAACTTTGGTTTGTGTAAGCAAGTTGCTATCAAACATTATTTGTGCAGGTTTGTGAGTTGAAATGATTGGTGTAGGTATCGAATGATAATGGAAGCTATGAATGAAGTTCGGGATTATAAACCATAGTAAGCCTCGAGCATGACGTAAAAAACATGTCTCAAAAAACACGGTGATGCTTGTGCATGGTAATATCTACGGCGTTCTCCGTTACTGTTTTTTTTTATTGAAATCTTTGGTGTAGGTATCGAATGATAATGGAAGCTATGAATGAAGTTCGGGATTTTAAACCATTGTAAGCCTCGAGCATCACGTAAAAAACATGTCTCATAAAAACACGGTGATGCTTGTGCATGACAATATCTTTCACATTCTTGATTACGCTGCCTGCTCACAGCCGATTTTTTAACCGATTTTGTGACCGCCACAACGCGTGTGCCTTCAGTTGAGGTGACTTCTCATGAAATTGTGGTATCTCGTTATACATTCAAGTCTAACACCTGGAGCACCGGTGGCGCAGTGGTACCAGAATCGCCTTTAAAATTATAAGGTCCCGGGTTCGATTCCCAGCCGTGCTCACACATCTTTAAGTGAATTATTCCAACGCCGCTGCTCAGTATTGCCGAAGAAAAGCATCGTGAGGAACTAGCATGACGAAGAACTAATCATTCGAGAACATGCAACATCAACCCGCATTTGGTTGGCGTGTGTAGATTAATGTCTAAACTCTTAACTCGTAAGATAGTTGAGAGAAGAGTACGGGACTCAGGAGTGGGACACTAAAAAGAGTTGAAGTGAAGCGAAGTGAAGATATACCTTCAAGTAATCAAATTCTAGTTAACTTTGTTATACGAATATAAGTTTTGTTTTATTATTTCGAGACCTACCCTCAGCCCGGCGTCCAAACAGGTAATTTTATTTTAATTGAGCTGTAGCGTGCATTTGACAAGAGCCCGTCGGTTGCTCTGCAGGGTAATCGGTGCCTATGTTAATTTAACTGTAAAATATTTTTATGTGTTCAGTAAATTTACTGACCACGTCTGATTTAACAACATTTGACAAATTTATCATATTTACAATTTAAGTAACATGAATGCTGCCTATTATTACGTAAAAAAATATACCAACAAATTTTGTTCGACCTTTTGATATTTTTCTAAAATTTACATTCACAATAGCTGCCAAAACAATAAAACAGGAACACCTTAAAACTTTTCCTATCCTAAAGACCGAGATATCGATAAAAATAAAACTCCATCTGCTCGATTCGATATACAAATCGTTTGTATGGACGTGTCCGGTTCCACGCGGCTGGTTCTACACGGCTGACACCTGTTCCCGTCACTATCGAATTGGGAAGACGTATTGAGCTCTACTATCTTCAGTATTATATTCGTTCGGATTATTTCCGAATTCATTGTGAAGTTTTGGGTTACTATTAACTAAGATTTCTTTTAACAATATAAAATCATAACTTTGTAGGTAATCTGCACTAATGTTGTAAAGCTGAAGAGTTCTGAAGAGTCTTTGTTTTGCTGAAAGTGATAATTTCCGAACTGCTAGACTGATTTCAATATTTCTTTTACTGAGGCTACTTTTCAGCCCACTGTAAATATAGGTCAAACGGGTGAAACCGCGAACAAAAGGCTAGCCTCATTATAAATGTCATATCATTTACTAGTTAACTATTTTACTTATAAATGTACACAACTTAATTCAAAATAATAGATAATTTAAGCTTAGTTAAACACATCTTGTTAGGATTTCAAGCGGACGAAGAAACATAGGATAGCATAGCTAATAAAATAAGTACGTATAGAGATCCAAACCAAATCAAAGTTTATATCATCTTCGCAAGACTAGTTGACGAAATAGCGATCCTCAATATCATAAAACTTTCCTTTGATAAAAATATTACTCATTATAACTTTGGCGTACACAAAACTCGTGATCTCCCAAGAGAAGTATCACATGAACGGACTTGGAATGGATGCGAAAGCAATTTCCTACCTTATTACGAACCTTAATTCGTTTTGCACCTGAGTTGACATCAAAACTTATAATCAGGAGGCAATTATCGTTATAATTACAAGGAATTTTGTAAATTTTGAGATAAAATTTAACAAAAATTCTGCTAATGGTTTGAATATAATAATTTGGAATGTGTTTGTTTAATTGGATACACTATGACCACCAGCTTTGATAATTTTCATATCAAAAGAAGGGTTGCTATTTAATATTATTCCTTTGAAACTGTAGTTCGCATAAATTATAATCAGTAAATTAGATTAAATATAATATGTGATCAATGTTTTGGACTTGAATTTAGCATAGAAATTTGTTTTTGAAACTAATATTAGATTGCTACGCGATAGGATTATAATGCACCTGAAGCTAAGCGAGGGTAACTGATACTGTTTCATAAAACGTAGAAACATCTGCAGAATATTTGGTTTCCAGAGTCGAGTCTGAATGGCGGAACCATCAGTTGCAAGAATAGACGTTTTTGTCTCACAGGAGTGTTTCCTATAGTCCATTCAGAAACCTCATCTGCTTTTGTTGAACTCGTGCTATTGTTTTGATATTATAAACGATAATATAATTGTCTTCGTGTTAACTTACAAATGCATCCGCATGTGCTGTATTTTTATCTTACCTGTAACAAAAAACACGAAAGTTATAACAATCTATTTCACTTTCTTGTTCGACAGCATAGAAAATTTTTCCTCCAAACTTTATCATGTTAGAAAAAAATCTCGTTCCCAAGGCATTTCACAGACGTTCTACTACCAACTTTTCACAAATTTCCAGAACTTGTAAGACAAACGCTGCTCCGTTAACATCCGCACAATTACCTGTTACAACTTGGCAAATGCAAATTTCTGCCATATTTATTTTCGCCTCTCCTCTGTTCCGAACTTTCTTATAAATAACTTAATCAGGGTCAATCCATCAAGCTGTCATTCTACACAGAAATACTTTCTGTTGGGTACCTTTATTCAATAACAAATTTTCTAAACAAAACAAAGGGAACTTTCACGAATGGGTCTCCTGTTTACTATTACTCATTTGAAGCTGCCAAAAACACATTGACATGGCCAAACTTTGGTATAAATTGAACAAAAAAAATTACGGATGAGGTGTGACATTTTTTTGGCAACTTGAATAATAATAATGTATTAACAAATTTGTAATTAATTTTAAATACTTAAAATGAGAGTTTTAATAGCCATTACTATTAAGAGCCTTACCAATGAAAAAAAAACAAATTACATGATGTACAGTTATTATTTTTAAATTCAGTAAGTATAATATTCTTGAATAAAAAATGTTAAAAAAATATTGAACCGATGGTAAAAGATTCAAATAAACAAGTATACCTAAATTCAGGTCAGTGTGAGCTTAGGTTGCGATCACGAACGATTTTACGGCACATCTTCAAGAATATTCGTCTGAGTAACATTAAGCCCGCAAGAAATTCAAATACTTCAGCGATAAAAGCATTTTGATCTCGATTTTGTTGAGATCTGTAAAATTTCATATTTCTGACTTTTGTAGAGGTAAGATTATGGATTTATTTGATTCAATCAAATGCTCGTAAGGGCTGTAGGGGGTCCTGAACTAACAACTGTTCTTAATCCACTCGGTCTGAGTTCGAAGCCACCCAAACGGATTGGATTACCTTTACGTACTTTTTCTCTTCAATATTGGATAACGCTAACACTGCTTTTGTTTTTTGTATTGTCGTCTGCACAATGTTTTGCTCAAAGATGTTTTGTTGTTTGTTAGTGCTATGCTATATGATTTTATCATGTCGTATAAAAAAATCAGATGTCGCTTAGCCCTTTTGTTCTTAACATAATATTAGTACTATTATTCGGATGAGCTTGATTAAACGTTTCCTACTTACATTATCTTCTAAAGTAATGAACAATGTAACTTGCAACAAAACTTAAGTTCACGTGTCTTTATCTAATCTAAGAACAAAACACTCAAAGACAATAGTTGGTGCAACGGATATTGTGAGCAGGCAAGAGTCCTTTATGCCTTTTATATCCTTCCCGTCACAAACATTTAACACTGACTTGCAGACTGTAATATCGAGACTTGGACGGATAAAATCTTCTGAGTTTAGAAGTTTTCTTTATTTGTGAAGGCAAATGGACAATTGTATGAAAAGGTATAGGTGCAGGAATGAGATTTGGTTCGAAAACTTTACCATCTCAATTTTTCTGTAATGAAGGTAGAGCACATTTCTTTTGCAATGTTAGCGGGGTTAAGGTTGACGCACTTTAAGTCACCGTGGTTCTTACACTGACTCACTGAGTCGGTAGTGATAGTCTAGTCTAATAATTTAATAAACAAAACTTCAAATAGCACATTACGTTTGTTACTGATAGTTTAAAAATCTAAATCTTCTCAACATTGAAAAAATTAAAACTCTATATGACATTGGAATAGCAACAAACACAACAAATCAACAGTTTCCATATGACGAAGGCATGAAAATTGCCCCTAATTTACAACCTCATTCACTTTGAAGTCATTTGGTAGCTGAAAGCAATGGTTGCGAAGACAGCATCATTCCCATGTAATACAGATAATTGCATTTGACTGTGGGACACGAGGGAGAAGACTACGTGCATACGTAACTCAGTTTGCACTATTTAAAGCATTCGTTGTTGAACATTTTGTGGTTACCCTATTGTTGGATTCATTTTTATTTTAAATAAGATTCTTATTATGTTTAACATATTACTGTCAGACCAATCAACTGTTGAACGATAGTTTAATAATTAAGTTAGTTAAATTTGGTCGTTGTTTCAACTAATTCTTCGTACTGAGAATAATAAAATCAATAGTTTCTTCTTCTTTAAACAGTTTCAAACTATTTTGATAAAATAATAGGTAAATCGTTTACTAATAAGTATTCTGTGTGTGACTTTTTTTTGAATGACTCAACTCATCACATATGCTCCCGTTTTATTTTAAAGTTACTTAATAGTACATTTGCAAATTCAAAAACAAAATAATCTGTTTAACTTTAAACTTGAACTATAGCGCTATCAACATTCTTAAGAACCATGGAAGTAACAATTACATCTCGCTCCTTAGTTCCTACAAAAGAAATTGCTTCATTCTTTCTAAATTTCGACTCGCCAAGTTCACCGTCTAACAGGCGAGAGTTATTTATCTCCGTTCGCAGTATAATAGAATTTAATTAAGTTAGGTGCGACATGCTTTACGTTGTTGGAATTTTGTAAACTCGCGCTACCTCGATACACGTGCGTGTGTGGGGTGCATGCTCTAATATACCAACTTCTAAATCAAGTGTTTCATATTTATATATAAAATTATTTACAAGAAATTCACACCTTAACTTTGTTAAATAGTGCTAGAACTACTTTGAAATGGTATGTTAATAGTGTTCTGATATTTGGTGATCCTATTGTTAGAAAAACGTTTAGAATTAATGACAAAATGTCTTAGTTACACTATTATTTGACGACAAGAGCCTCTGCAACAGAAATTTACGGTATGCATTTAAACATGTGATTAAATTTTGGTGTATTTGGACAAGTCAGTGTGGTGTCAAGGTCATTAGCCTAGCATGAAACTATGTTTGCTTACTAATTACTGAGTATATTTTTGGATTGGTCAAAATTCGTATGGGTATCTAGCACAAGACCGTAAGTCTTTTTCCCAATATTCTCTCTTTGGTGACCACAATTTTCTAATTACGTTTTTTTATATTTACCAATAACTTGTCGATGTATAAATAAATAAATATTCTGGGACATTAAGACACGGTCATTTGATCCCAAGCTAAACACAGCTTGTGTTAAGGAAACCAGATAACTGGTATATACTATACATATTTTATAATACTTTTCTTTTGTAAATATGTACTTATAATACTTAGATATTTACACCCAGACTCGACACAAACACAAATGTTTGTCTCGGATGGGAATCGAACCCACGACCTGCGGCGTGAAAAGCAAGTATCTTACCGATCACGCCACCGTCCATGTATAGAATTCTTGAGTAATTAAAAAATAATATTACCTTTGTGATTATTCATCGTACCCTCTTGTTACAATGCCAGTGTAACGTGGTTTAAGAAACTTTAATAAAACTTCAATATTTTTTTTGTTATCTAGTGATTATAACGAGAACGGCAAAAAAGGGTTGTTTTTTTTTGTATATTGCTGTAACTTTTTAATATTTAGTTTTTATTTTGACGTGACAACGTCTTATAAATTGGTTTGCCGGGTGACACTTCAAGAAACTGCGTTACGCTCCGCTCACGTTATGCGCTCACAATGAGAGCGAGTGAAAGGCACGCGTCCCTTCCACTCGAGCACAGTTAGCCCGCCTAAGAGCGAGATTCTTTGTATAAATTAATGTTTTAAATATAATTCTTTATATAAATAAATGTTTTAAATTGTTACTATTATTTCATCCTTCTTCCTACTATACGAATGAATATTCACATTAAAATTATTTTACCACTCAAAGTCGTTGTCACGTAAAACTTTCGCCCGTATACCGACTTTACAGGCAACCAATTTTTTTTACATGACGGCGTGGGCATATGAGGGTGTATGTACATACAAAAATAAGCTGGAAATCTAAAGCAACTGCCAGCGATGATAGTATAGTATTTTTCTGTATACGCCTCTAGACTCGAATACTAACACTAGTTAGCGATGGAAGTCGAGGTTAAAAAAATGGCCATGGTTCCTTTGTTTCTGTATACGTCTTAACATAATGTTTCTCTAACATCTTCTATCCGTTGGGATCTTATAGTATATAATTTTGCACTAGTGGTACATTAATTGAATTTATAGGTCATATTAGAATGTAGTGTAAGTTTATTTGACTGTTTATACCTCTGGGACTGAAGTCGGGAGTTATACTTGAAGCTAAATTGTAAAGTTCAGTTACTAACCTATTTATGTATGTATGTAAAGTGTACAAACTAAAATCTTATATGCATCTGAAGTCTGAGCTATCTGGTATATTTTTTACTTTGTAATTGCTTATCAATTATTGAAATAAAACTACTTTTTAACTGATTTTATCGCGGTGTATTTTAGATTTCAGATCCCGACGTTTCAAAGTCTTTTCAGACTTCATGTTTACGGGTGGACTGAGGTATTTGACGTCCAAAAATATTATTAATAGATTACTAGTTTTATTTCAATGCGTGATATTCGCGTAAATCTAAGACAATACTATGCTTTATCAATTGTTACAAATGTTGGCATGAAGTTAGATCAGATTATAAATAAGAGCATGGGTTCCTCAGGAACGTGGTAAACAATATTAATTAGTGACTAATTATTAAGAATATTAATTACACATAAGATATTATGAATTAATAATCCTACTTAGGATTTTGTCGCCGGTAATTGGTCGTTATTAATAAAAAAGAAAATTATAAAACAACATGGAAAAATAAATGTGGAATAAATAGGTTTAGAAATAAACAAAATAAAACAAATGCCTCGTTAGAAAAAAATAAATTGAAATTAAATCCAAACCTCTAGATTTACGATATTAAACTGCAAATATTTTTCTTGTTCTTTTATTTTCAATTAATTATTTATTGAAAACTTAATTAAATAGTTTATAATTCAAGGATAATTTTAATCCTTCTTCAAATAACAAATAATTATCGAATAAAATATCATCGTTATTGTATCTTAGTAATAAACGAATTTTCTCAAACCCGGGACGCCCAATCCCGGCTCCTGGCATCACTAACACCGTCCGCTCCGCACTTTTATCGCCGGGTAATAAATTTAAATTACCTAAAACCAAACCTATAGACAAAATTTAGAAACTAAACCTAGGATGATATCCATAGTACGAAATTGTAGTATCATCAATGCCAAAATACTTTGCGTATACATTACGCGCTGTACACAACAAACTTTGCGCCGTCCTAAGTGTAAAGTACCCCTACGTAAACAGCAATGTACGAGTAATAGTTTCCGCTTTCCGTTGAAACTTTGCGGAGAGGAAATTCGATCAGGCTGTGATTAAAGTGAGAGAGATTTTGTTGAAATACTTTTTGTTTTTGTTTGAAAGGATTTCAGTTTAATGTTAATATATCTATAACATTGTCGAGTTTCGAACCAGGCTTCAATGCAAACACTTTTAGTGCCCCACTACTACACTGGTCTTCTTTTAACTATTTTATGAGTTCGAAGAGTTTAGGCCATATTCCATGCGCGCTGGCCAAGTGCATATCACATGTCCTCAAATTATGTTCTTAAACATAACGGTTTCCTCACGGTATTTTTCTTCATCGCCATTGAGCAGCGGGGATGAAACAATTTACACAAAGATGTGTAGGGACGACCAGTAACAATCCCGCGATCTTATGTTTTAAAAGTGAAGCACATGCTGCTGTAATAGACGGATTTAAACTTACTTGCAAATCCCAAATTTCAAAATGGGCATATTGAAAGAAGACAGTTTTTTTTGATAAAGAATAATATAAATAACACAGGAAATTCTAGTATTAAATCACGATTTTAAGGTTTTTATAAACAATAAATATTTTTACTACTCTTTGCTCGATAAATGCCATTTTTAAACTAAAACGTGATGTACTAATAGAGTTTATTCGATTGGTACTCGTACATTGCGTTAAACAAATGAATAAGTAATCATCAACCTAAGTACATGTGAACTGAGAATGCAAGTCAAGCGTTCCAACGACGAGACGTACACACGTAGGTACTAACGCGATTACACCTCTCCCCCCTCACCTCCTGACACACCCCGGACATGAAACCGCGCTAATAAGGAACACTCCACTTGTAATTTCCCATTTGTTTCTATTTACAACGAAGTACTGTTGTTTTCATGGAATGTTATGAGGATTGTTTGAGTTAAACTTGATTTAAGTGGATTTAAAAGAGCTGTTAATGTTGCATTTAGGAAAAATTATGTGGGGTAACGTACAAAAAAACTTTTTAACCAGTGCGTAGCTTTTTCGGTGATTTTATATTAGTAAAAAACATATTTCCATTAATTGTTCAATATGCTCTATAAATTTTTTATTCGACTGGAAATCTGCTAATTATAGACCATCTATTCGTAATAATATCGATTAGAAGCGTTGGCGTAAAACAAGCGGTCAGTGAACCTAGCGAGTGCACAGCTGATACAACGGCAAACGGATGACAATACAATCATTAACAACAGTAAACATATTTCGTAAGCGATTATTTAATTTTGATAATCAAAATAAAACATATCGTCTTTATAGAAATTTGATAAGGTTTACTTTCCCACAGTTTGCGCACTGCTTAAAATGATTTCCTGTAGGTTTAGAGTTAACAATTTCCATTTATAATAATTGGAGCTGTTTTTGTGTGAAAGAGTAACTAATATCTGTCAATAAAGTCTTGCAGACGATTGCTTTTATAGTTTAGCTAGCAAGTTGAGAGCGGATCTTAAATGTCTTAAGAGTTTTTGCGCAATATACCCTACTATTGTTTTAAGCTTATTGTTAAAATTATTTGTTTACACGTGCTCAATTATTTTACATTAATTACTAGTAATAAATAAATAACATCGGTGGCGCAGCGGTACGGGCCTCGCCTTAGGAATGCAAGGTCGCGGGTTCGATTCCCAGTCGCGCCCATACATCTTTGTGTGAATTATTACATCGGTGAACAATAATATCGGTGAAGGAAAATATCGTGAGGAAACCAGCATGTCTAAGAACTAGTCATTCGAGGACATGTGAGATCCACCAACCCGCTCTTGGACAGCGTGTGCGGATTATGGCCTAAACTCTCTCAACTCGTAGGATAGTTGAGAGAAGATCCGTGCCCAGGAGTGGGACACTAAAACTAAAAAGGGTTGAAGTGAAGTGAAATATATTATTATAATGTGCCTTGTTAGCATGTTTGTCTCATGCCTTTTAATTCCACGACGGACTAAATAAGAGTGTTGTACTTACTTACCTACTTTTTTTTCCGTCGGCTCAACGACCCAAAATGTGTATTATAAGAGATTTTGCCACTTTCTGCGGTCCTTGACATCTTTTTGCCAATTGCTGGCTTGAAACTTCTTAAAGTCTGCCTCCACTATATCAAACCAGCCATATTTCGGACCATTAGGTTGACCAAGGCATGCCCTTTTTGCGCTGCAATCCTCTCCCATTATCACAACATGGTCAAGTCAACGGAGTCTGTGTTTTTTCGCTTTTCCAAATGTTCAGAAAGGTCACAAGGTCTACGATTTTGGCATTTTTCCGAGCTCGTCAATAAACAACAGTCTTGTGGCTTTTCTTGCACTAATCCTAAGTCAGTGAGGTATGACTTTTTCTTACCACAGAGCGCACGTTAAGCCGTTGGTTCTGGAACGAATCTTTTCCCGCTCGTGTTACCCATCCCACCGGACTATAAGAGTAAAAAAAAAATGAAAGTACCTACACCTGTGTTTGCGCACATACTTGTGCAATATAATGATTTGCCGCTGAAAGAAGACTATACATATTCAGATTACTAAGTTAGTTGCGGGTCAAATTATGAATCTCAATTTTACAAAAGGGAACGCCTCAGGCCAAGACGCGCAATCGAATATTTATGAGCTAAATTCACGGCAGTTCACAGCTGATAAAACTTCAGTAGCTGTAATAAGCGGATGTTTTATTTGTTGCATGTACATTTTTTAGCTTTGGCTTAGAGAGGCTTACGCGGAATGGGATTTTAAATTTTATTGCTCTGTATATGAGGCATAAAACGGAAAGCCAGTCTAAGTCCGTTTATGGTTTCACTGAATGTGTAAAGTTGTTAACTTATGGATTTGATAGTATTATATCCATGATATTCTATAATTGTATGTGATCGTTTGAAAAAATAAAATGCTATTGCATAAATATCTTATTCTAGACAGTATTAATAACATAGTAAACGAATATTATATTATTTTAATCGTGAGTGAGGTAATTAGCCTGATGACACTTCAAAATAGTTTTACATTTTTTTATTAATTCAACCAACCATTGACAATGACAACTTTTCTACCGAACTACTGTGTTCAGTGTTGTCAATTCCTAAGCAAAATAACACCCTCAAAATAGGAAAATTAGATACAGCTAGTAAAAAACAAACAAACTTGTTTACTCAAGCAACTGAAGTTAGAATATTATTGCTCCTCAAACATTAATATGTATGTGGGTACGCAATATTCATTAGTACTAAAATAAACAACTTAATTAAATTTGCATTCACTCTCAGACTTTAGACAAACACTTTCTGCTGTAACTGCAAAGTTAGGTGACCAAGTCTTTACTCAAATTTGTCTCTATTGGGTAAAATGTTGCTATGATAATGTGACCATTTTATTTAGCCTTACAGTGACTCGTATTTCTTTTCTTTTTTTTAAGCATTGTCATTTTTTCAGTGGTTAAAAACAGAAAAAATCCGAAAGTAAACCCAATGTATATTTACGTGTTCATATTTTTTACTTAGTACTCTGATATTTCCACTGGATAGTCTTTGAAGATTAAAAGTTTAAATAAAGGAGTTAAAAATTACAGTTGGTAAAGCATATTGTACATTTTCAAACAATTTGTAAAAAAAAGTAACACCAAAATTACGACAATTGTAATTTCAATAGCAATATCTCACAAAATAGCATTTGTCAAAAGTTTATTCACTGAAACTTCAATGTTTTACAAAATGTGCCCCTTAAAACTACCATTCAGATATTTCATAATCGACTTTTGGTCTGACAATTCAAGAGACGTACATAAAATTGTTCTGTCAAAAGGTTTTTGGATGACGAACTCATACCTGCTCAAAACTGGCGGAGCTTAAACGGTGAGAGACTAAGCGAGGCGAAGTTCAACTAGTTAGATGGGATTAAATGAATTTGCGCTCAAATGTAAAGCACTTTATGTAAAACGTTTTGAAGAACACTGTTCTCAACTATTCGATGATTTTAGAGTAGTTTTGTCGACCATTTATTTAATTCCATTCGATTTACTATTGAAAGTTCTTAATTTTTAAGTGTGCCATCGAGGTCTTATTACTATAGCTCATCTATCTTTTAGTTCAATTGCCCTCATATATCTGTTCATCGTATCTCATGAATTTGGACCAACACTTTAATATCACTCATGACACACACTTGAAACACAAAATTGTAACATTAACATTTTTTTTTCAAACCTGAGTTATCTATGAATCTACTAAGGAAATACATATGTTCCAACTGTCTTAACCATATCTTTCATTTTTTACTTACTAAAAAAGCAATCACCACTAATCACATGTAATTTAAGATCAAACATATACATATTTATTGTTCTTAAACTGAATCAATAGTAACTCACAACCGTGTCTATTTTTCCAGCAATAAAAACAAAAAGTTTGTCATCAAGAGTGGCTCTAAAGTGTAGTACCAAGAGGCGTGACCGGCCAATTTGGTAGAAGAGCCTCAAGGGCCTACGAGTAATGCCCCAGCGTCCATAAGCACCATGAAATTTATTGACCTTACGTGCCGGACAAAATAAAAACACAACCAAGTGTCAAAGTTCGTTTTCAGCTTTCGGGTTTTATATTCAATTACTGCGGATGTTGGGAATATTTTGGAAGTATAAAAATGTACATTTGCGTTAATATTTATGTACCTACGTTGCTTTAGTATTTTTATTACAATTTCGTAAATATTTTTGAATAAAAGCAATGTAGAATAATAATATTTATTATGTTTGAAAAGATAATTTCATATTCAGTTAATCTAAAATAACCAGAATAATAAAAATTCCATTATCACTTCCCCATTGAACCCTTAAATTTTATTTCTGCATCACCCACTGCCTTTTATTTACTACTTTCAATGATATGTCGCATTTTATTCCAGCAATGTACAGTAAACGGGGTATTGCTTCGGCTTATGAAAGTTTTCATATGGACTTTTATTGTGACACACAATTTTATATTGCAGACATCTTATTACGAACCAACTAATATTGCGTAAGTTGTAAAATATCAGGTATTACGTAGCATCGGTTGGGATATTGCATTATAGTGAAGTTAAAGAATTATCTTTATATATATAATTCTTCTGTGAGTGTGTATGTCACTGGACTTCTCTCAAACGACTGGACCGATTTTGATGAAATTTTTTGTGTGTGTTCAAGGGGATCTGGGAATGGTTTAGATTCACAATTTTGCGCGGTACTAAGTTCGCTGGGGCAGCTAGTAACCAATATTTTATTAGCTTGTTTATTTTTGAATGTCATCATTAGGTAACAACGCTAGATAAGTTTTATCAAAATATGTAAAAGAAGAAACTGACTGACTGACATATCAACGTAGAGCCCAAACCGCTGCTGGGTCTGGAGACTCCAAATTTGGCACATAGGTTCCTTATGGGGTCTAGGGGAGCACTAAGAAAGGATTTTTCAAAACTTGCCCTTTTAGGGGGTGAAACGGGGTTTCAAAGTTTTTATGGAAAAACAAGATCAGTGAGACCAATTTCGCGGGCGAAACCGCGAGCGGAAGCTAGTAATAAATACAATAAAATCTACGTAGAATATTCAAAGAAACAACAGCACAGTAAAAAGAAAATTTATTTTCTGCAAGAAACTTAAAATAATATCTACGACGAGAGTAAAATCGGAAAATTCAAGTTCATGCCCCACGTCTCTAGGCGGACAGGCCCTTGTCTCGCTCTCTTTACTAGTGATGTAACCCTGGTTATTGGACTTGTAGAATGAGTCAATATTTGTAGCAAAACCTATTTGTTTCATCATTATGTAGTTTCCCAGTTTTATTATTTTCGTCAAAATGTGTATCATTAGTCAGATTCTCAAAAACACTTTTGAAAGGTACCATTTCTAGCAGCTATAGCTGCTAGCTGATGACTGTATTCTCACTACTATTAATTGATTTATTTATTATTATTCAAAAAGGTACAGTCTATTTTAATAGTTACCTATAAGTTCCTTAAAACTGTACATATAGTTTGACTCTGGGATTAAGTTGATTACAAAGATTAAATAATAAAACACGTTTTTTTTTTTCAAGAACTACTGTGTTAAAATGAGTTTTGTATGAAAGAAATCAAGTTTCTAGAACTGCTGAGTCCTTGGTCTGATTCACATCAAATTCGGCATAAATAAAGCTTAAAACAAATAAAATTATTTTAACAGAAAAATTAAACCCTTTTTACTCTTTCAAATAAAAAAAAGAATCGCCAAAATCGGTTCATAAATGACGAAGTTATCCGCAAACAAACATAAAAAAACATATATACAGATGAATTAAGAAACCTCCTCATTTTTTGGAAGTCGGTTAATAAAATAAAAATGGGGTCCACTCATGCCGTACTTATACTATTAATTACAGTCGTACTTATCATAAGGAGGTTAGTTTTACCATATTATACTGAAGACATTTTTCTTGTTCTTTTATTTTCTTAACAATTATTAATTGAAAACTGAATTATATAGTTTATGTTTAAAGGATAATTTCAATCCTTCTTCACATAACAAATATTGAATAAAATATCATCGTTATTGTATCATAGTAACAAAAGAATTTTCTGAACCCCGGGACGCCCAATCCCGGCTCCCGGCATCACTAGCACCGTCCGCTCCGCACTTTTATCGTCGGGTAATTGAATTTCCGCACACCGCTAGAAACAGGAAGTTCCACTGGTTTACGCTCAACGTTGAATATTGCATTCATCGTTGATGGAGTTATTATTTTCAATATAGCGATTACCCCTCTAGGTTCAGTCTAGTTAATTGAAGTTAACTTTGTTATCAAAGATTAATTTGTAAATAAATTGAAGTAACATTTTAGTACTTCCAAGTATGACTTCTTTTAATAAATATATTATAGCTAAATTAGATTAATAAAATCTACTGCCCCCACAGATATTTATTTAGTCTTTATCGCTCTTTAGTTAAATCAGCTGACGCTTTATTAAAAAAGAAACAAGTTAAGCCATCATTTTAATCGCTCTAACTATCTTATTTAAATAACCACTCATTATTTGAAATCACATGCTAATAATGTTTTTGGAAAAGATGTTATCATAATTCTTCTAATAGAAAAACTGATGGTAAAAACATTCTTGTAAAATAATTTATCTAAAGTGCACCTTTCTATTTCATACCATCTTCCAACCGTCTCGTGCCAGTTGCGTCGGAAGCCGTTCTAAATAGTTTTTGAAGGCTTTATTCGAAGGCCTTCTGTTCGCGACTGCTCTCTACTCCCGGTAAGGCTTCCGTTCTTATTTACACAAGGAACCTTCAAAGTTCCAAGTTGTACGGCACTTTTGACTGAGCTCGCCTTTTCAGTTCAGTTTCCAAAGCAAGTTTACCTTTAATATTGCATTTTTAATGTTTAGACATTAATCAGGATAGTTTATTGGTTTCTGGGTTATAAAAAAAGTTTTAGAATTAATATTTTAAAATGGAGTTAATTGAATTTGTTCCTCGGATGTCATTCTTAACAACGAGTCCCAACTATAGGAATACCGTTTTGTTATAAAACCTTTTCAGTTTAGTATCTATCTTTCTAAGAGAATTGCTAGAAAATATCACAATTAGTGATTATTTAAAGAGTTCTCGTCAACTATTACTAGTTTTACTAGTACCTTATGGTGAAAGTTTATACTAATATTATAAATGCGAAAGTAAGTTTGTTTGTTACGCTTTCACGCAAAAACTACTGAACCGATTTGGATGAAATTGGGTATGGAGGTAGTTTGAGACCCGAGAAAGGACATAGAATAGTTTTTATCCGACTGCGCAAAAAGAAGGTAATGTTTTGGCGCGATAACCGACATACACGCGGGCGAAGCCGCGAGCGGAAAGCTAGTAAATCTATAACTGGCACGCATAACTAATATTTTCAATAAATAATTTTTCATTCTTATTAGTAAGCAAACTTTATCCAGCGCCTTTACAGCTCCAGTCTTCCTGTAAGACACCGCCTCATACAATTCTCTTGAGAGGCTTTCCGAACTATTTGTGAAAAACGGTAAACCTTTGTCAGCAATAGGCGAAGTCGTGTTCGTGCTTGACAATACGCTCCTATTCATTTCCGCTAAAACCACTTTGAGAGTTCAGGTTTGTTAGAACAAACTGACTTTTAAAAGGGTGTTCGGCTTTGTTTAAATCTTACACAATTCTTGGTTACGGTCTTTCGATTTGTTCTTTTTGCCGAAAGAGCGTCACATGTTTGTGTTGAGAACTGAAGTAATGAAACTAAAGTTTCTTATGTCACTGCATCAGTTTCTTCGAAAGCTTGATTTACTTATTGTCGAATAATTCTAATAAAACTAAATTAATAACGTAAATTATATCACCCGGCGATACGGAAAATCTTTGTTTTGATTATATCCACTCCCTTCATTAATTAAGACATTGCCTCATTTATTCTGTTCATGCCCTTTTTAAACAGTTACTATGTAATGACCTGTGTAATTTTTACATTTATACATTTAGATTTGTAGGCCACAGTTGGTCTTGTATCAAAGAGGTCCTTTGACTATTCAGTTGTACGCTCCGAATGAGAGGTACAATAATCTGACCAATGTCTGACTGCATTTACAGGCGGACCTATCAAAAAGTTCCACTCGTGGCATTATTCGACTTTGACCAATGTCGCGTGCGAAGTCGGGGCCCACCTCGGCCGCCTCACCCTACCCCGTCCACACAGATGGACGGTAATTGAACTGAAATTGTAGAAATACTTAGTTTATCTGGATGACTTCGTAGTTCGGGGTTGGAGTTTGTAATAACGATATTTATTGTGTTTTATATACCTTTCATATAAAGGAATTCAGACGATGAAATACCTGAACAAAAAAAAAAATCAAAAAATCAAAACCTCGTATTAGTTTAGGATACCGGTTTGGAATTCCTTGCGCTCTAGCATGTGTAAAAATATATTCAAAACATAGCGATAAAGATTTATAGATCAAATAACAATCCGGCACCTCTGTTTCCGGTTAGTTAAAATCTGCTTGTCTTCAAGTCACGAGAGTCTAGAATTAAAAATTACTACCAAATCATTAAATATTAGCTGATTGTTTTACAAAATAAATCTACCTAAGGTCGTTAAAATTCAAGTCGACTATTTTGTTGGAATGAATTTTTAATATTTCCTTTACAATCTAGTCTATATACCCTGTTAGCGCAGGCCAGCTTACTAAAGTTTCATGTTTACCAATTAAAATTCGACTTTCAACCTCCCCACACACCTGAAGGGTTAAAGCCGGGCTGTTTTCAACTACTAGACATGCGAGTTAATAATTCCCTTTATAGTGAAGTAAGTTGCTTACAAGCTTTGCGGTGTCTAAGTAACTTCGGCGCGGCACATACTACGTGGTCTCTTTAAATATTTGCTTGGTGGATTGAGATTATTTTAGCGTTAAGCATCAACGGAATTTGCGTCGAAATTAGTTTGATGGTAGATGATATTTAAATCAGAATTTTGGTACAAAGTTCGTTTATTAGTTTTAGTGTGTTCATAATGAAGTTGTTAATAATACGAGTCATATTCGACAACATTTATTAGTAGCTTCAAGAGTGGTTACTTATAATCGTAAAAGATAGGTATTAGGATGGAATAACAAAATATTGTGAAGAATAATAACTGAAAATATCAAGATAAATGAATTCGCAGACAAAATGATGATGATAAAGTAAAATATTAACAAATTTTGATACGATTTTATTGACAAAACCTAGAAAAAACAATATTAATAGAGTATCTAATAAAGAAAACAAATAACAAACCAAGATAAAGAATCAAAGAACTAAAGTAACAAGTTCTAAGAGAATGCAGGACAAATGGAAACATGAGCAGAAGTAATCCACAATTACACAGAGACATCGGTAAGAGATTCGGAATAAAATACATAATCCTCCACTCGGGAGGGTAAAGCCGTTCGCTGAGTGCAGCCTCCGTAAATAAATAAAGGTTATTTTAAACGACGAATATCATGCTTTGTGCTGATATTTAATAAAATAAATATTACTTACTAATGCAAAATGTAGGACAAGACTGTTGTAATGGCAACTTTATATTAAACATTTTGAATTTATCTAGCAACTTTTTGTACTATGTGGCAACATATGGTGTGTCAACATTTTCTTCAACACCTGTGATCCGTGGATTATAAGTATTGATGTTTTTCACCCTTATATTTTATATTAGCCAAGTTAGAGTCCAGTGGCCAACCAGGGCCGCGATTCTCGGGCATTAGACATTTATCACTAATACGAGTAGAAAAATGGCGGATTTCATTAGTTTTCAATTACATCCCCCATTTCTTTTGACATTTATTTGTCTAATCCCAGATCCCCTACGAGATACAGCAGTTCAGTACAATCCTCCTGCAAAAGATACATATAAATAATGGACTGTAACAATGACAGAAAAGCAGACATTTCAAATAAACGCTCCTTTCTTAATACTGCGCATTTAGATTCATAAAATAAAAAAAATATTTTATTTTTTCATTATTCATACAATCGTCTGATGTTTGATGGTTAATAATTATGTTATTAATAAATAACATAATTATAACATAATTGTTTCGTTTCTTAAATTGATCCACATTTATGTAAATCGGCATTGAATTTTTCTACGTTTTAGACGGACAAAATAATTTTTAACCATCTAAAACGTAGAAACGTTAAATTGTGACCGGCAATGCCTTACTTTAAGTTAAGCGTAACGCTAGTGTAGTTGGACAACGTGTCTCATTAATCCTAAATTAGTATATTATGGGAGCTTACTAAGTTACCCTGATTTGGTTCTTTAAAACTTTTCTCTTTTCTTAATAGCAAACCCATCTCAATAAACACTTTAACAACATTTCCGCTACATTCATAATTAAGTAAAACAAACAGTTTCCGTACTTCAACTTCCAATTTAGTCTGTTACCCGAGGTTCATTTGTGAATTTTTAATGCACTAGTGAGTGGACATTCGTTATTGGTACTGTTGGGTTCCGCTTCAACTCGAACACTCGCGGGATTTGGTGGAGTTCGGATTTACTTCGCTCGGGTTTCGCGGACCCTCAAAAGTACAGTTATAGACAAAACCTTAACTAACAAGACTGTGGATGAAAGATATTAATATAATTTAACATAAACTGATATAAAAAATATTCAAAGAAAATCTATCAATGTTAATCTAGTTAATGAACGTATAAAATCAATATTTGTGTAAAACTTTATCAAAATTAATAATTTTTATGATATTTTTGCATTTATTTGTTTCGATCTAAGCCTGTTCACGTTCGATCGATCCTGACTCACAAGAATGATAGTGGTAATATTGTGGTGATGGATTTAGTGCTAAAGAAAAAGCAATTTACGAACTTTGAAATTATATACAAATAATCACAAACGCAACCAAGAGATACTATTGTTAAATATTTTAAGTATAGCTTAAAATTAAATAACGACTTATCCAAAGTTATGAAAACACTATAACAACAATTATTGTCATCAGATAGAAAAGTAATATTTCAAAATCTTAAAGACTTCTGTTCACGACAGTACAACGACATTGTTACCAGCGGCTCGAAGAACTAAAGATCCACTTCTATTTTCCGATAGGACGGGTATAGTATCATTCAACTTTTTTATTATCTCCGAACCGGTCAGAAGTACATTCAGTTTTATCGATCTGTTCAGCCAAATAATAGGTACAGTTCTTTTCAAACTTTATTGACTGAAAACATGATTTAAAAATGCTAGAATAAAAAAGGTCTTTTGAAAATCGTCTAACAATCTTGTGCTTAATTTTCTTATTAACAGGGATTTAAACAAGCGGTCGGTCGCAAGAATTACCGTCCTAATAGCCAAAAATACCAATGCCAGTATAAAGAAGAGACAATATTATAGAATATAATATTTTAACATTGAATATTGTCAATATTATTTTATAAGATTTGTACAATATGGCAACGGACATAGTAGATATTTAGGAGTGCAATGTTATTCAATCTAATTATTTCCAGCAAACGTGCTTCACAAGAGCTAAGTGTTGACACTTGGTTTTGTTTATCTATACCCTAATATCTAAAATATCACAAAATATTCGAATTCAGTTAAAATATTACGTAAGATCAAGATACAAGAGACCTTATTATACAAGATTTATTAACAAGTTTTTAAAAATAACTACTAGCATTTGCTCACTAAGTTAGTAACTCAATTTTATTGGGAAAATCCCATTAGTGTCACGAGATTTTCTTTGGCGGAGATCCGATGGACAGGATTAAAATTAGTCAGTTTCATTATTCAGATAAAGTGTGGCGAAACGTTGACAAATTGAATTTGATTCGCTCATGTCAAAGACTCGGCGGGTAATTGGTTTAGTTCGATGAGGTTATCGTAAATAGTACGGTTTGGTAAATTTTGATGCAATTTTTATGTAAGTATGGGGATATTTTCGATGTAATTGTAATAATTTTTTGTTGGTATCTAAATTAAATAATTACCGCTATAAAAATATAATGTTAAAAATGTTTAGGGTGCTTCAATTATATAAAGAAGAAACGGGACGATTTTTGTTTACTGTTAAAATAATATAAAACTCTATGTTTTCAAAAAGCATTTATGATCATACAGTCAGATTTTTGTATGTTTAATTTGACCATCATTATTAAAACGAACGTTCTCTGTAAGGTTCTTGCTAAAAGCTGGATTAGTGGCATGCTTTAGAAGACACCTATATCCAGTCACTCCTGGATGCAGGCGTAATTATATCATTCTAGATATATTGTTACAAGATATAAAGTCAGTGAATGTTTATCAAAGATCAAAGGCTTGTTTATTTTCTTCGGCTTAAGATAATCATAACTTGAAATAGATTATCTAACTTTGTTAGTTTTGAAAGTCAGTCTAAGCGAAATTTAATCTAAAGTTAAAAGTATTTCTCAAGTAATAATATCTATTATCATAAAACTTTTAAAATAATTCTCTCTAAAAATACTTTTTTATGGATTGATACTACAGCAGGGATGATGATGTAGATTGTTTTATGCATAGCACTTTTATGCCACTAAAATATATTGTGTCACATTACTAGAAAAAGATGTCTACTATGTCATATCGTTTATGTACTAGCTAAGCTGCTTTCAACAATGCAAAAATATTGTACCTATATCAATTTATAACGCTTTTCAGCTAATTTTTCATCTGTATATTTCTCATAACACTATTGACACAAAAATATGCACTATATCAGTGCTTCATAGCATTAAATCTAACCAAATCAAATTCCTTTCATCTTGAACCCAATCTGTTATTTTGATCGAATTTAAAGTTCCGATATTGGGTGCAGTGCGTGCGTTTGATTTGACATTATTAACGTTTCTGTCTACTGGTTAGTTTGCTGTAACACACCGTCAGGCTTTGATCTCGTTTAATATACATGTTATGGTCAAGTGAATCTGGCAAAGCATATTTTGGTGACTAACAACTTCGCTAAATTAAACCTGATTTAAATACATATTCATGAATAGAACTATTGAAAAGAAAACTTTTTATTTTCATAATTAAAATACTTATTTTATGCTAAATATTATATTATTTAATGCTTGATAAGATACTGTAAGATAGACTAACTTTCACGCTGTAAGTTTTGTTCCCACCCGAAGCAGACATTTGTGTTTATAAACATGTCTGTTTATATTGAGTCTGGATGTAATTATCTATTAAAATTATGTATTGACAAAAAAAGTAGGGTACTATATCAGATATCTGGTTTTCATAACACAAGCTCTGATTAGTATGGGATTAGTTGACCGTGTGTTAATATCTGAGAATATTCATTTATTTAATCAGATTTCAGTACAACGAATTAAATTGTCAACCAGTTTAGTAGTTATTCGATTGTTTTTATTATTCCTACAAAATTGTAAATTTAATGTTTCTTCACTTAAACGCAATATATATTATACGATTTTCTTTTAGATACGTTTGTTATTCACGCAGCCATATATATAACAAGATTAAAATATTACAAAGGGTCAAAAACTGGATTTAATAAACAAAATAAATGTATTTTTTTAATGAAATTAAAAGTCACGACACAAAAACATATGAGGCAAAGACGAAAACCGTAACTCAAAGACCAAATAATAATGTTAGTTGCCTAAATGTATTTACACAGAGCTGGGAAGATAAATATTAAACTCTCAGACATTTAGACACGACTGAAACAGACCTCAAAGTCAAAACATTTCTCTTTGAAACTAAAACATCAGTAAATAAAGACATTCGTTAGCCATCGAAATAAGAATATTGGGCTTTGAGAAAAAATCGAAAGGAAATCTAGACTATGCCGTGCATCATACTCTAGATCAAATTAAAAAAACCGTTCGGTCGCTGCAGGCAACATAGGGAGTCTTCGTTCTCTCTAATTAGAGGGAAGGTCGCGTTTCTGGACACACTTTGCTGTTTGGTATAAGTCTTAAGTATTCGCACTTACTAGGTAATTTCAAGATTTCTGTTGAGTCAACTGGGCATATGATAATGAAACGCTCTATAAAATTACATGATTGTGAATCGCATTGAATATTTGTCTGTGTGTCTATCATACGTGACATAGTATACTGCAGCCATTCTTAGAAGTTAAAACATAGTAATGCACGTTAGAGACAATATTGTTATCTCGATATCTTCCTGATTCCATCATATGATAGAGAAACGATTTTATTTTCCATATACCCCCGAAAAATATGTCAATCATAGCAAGCTTGGCACAAGCTTCGGATCTAATAAAACTAATTTAAAAATTAATCCGACTTCAATAAAAATTATGCCGTTGATAAAATCCAAATAAAACCATAAGCTTGTCTCCTCCTAAATGGGTTCATACACCAAGTACTTTTTTGAGGTCGATACCCATCCCTACAGTAAGTTTCGTTGGATTTTGATTCATGGATATTAATTAATTTTTTTAACTGAAAGTACCCTAATACTTCTCATATTACATCAACTAAAGGCCATTCGAACATTCTATGTTGTGGTAACAGGTAAAATGAAAAACGGTTTTAATCATTTTTCCGTTATATTGTTAAAAACTAAAATAAGTACGTTTTATGCACTATGATGTGAAAAGTATTTTTTTATTCAGGGCTGACACCGACCTCAAAAAAAGTACTTGGTGTATGAACCTATTTAGGAGGACACACACTTATGACTTGATTTAGCAGTAGAACTTGTACTACTTAAAAATGGTAACAGCACACCATACACCTAAATATAGTTCACCGTGACTGAAATCAGTAATTTATTGACTACTATTCAGTATTATCATCCCGCTATCAGTGTTATCTTAGACCACAATCTAGCCTGCGGCCTGACTGGCCCCACTAGAGCCGGCAAAGGATTACCAGAGTAAACAAAAGCAGTATAAAGTTAATCCCAAAGGAGCTCCTGCTTTATTATTGAACAAATCTGCGTGATACTATGTTCTAAGTAATCTTAAAGTAAGTTGCTCAGAAATAAGTAATGTGTTAAAACGTAATTATATGTTATAAAGAGCAATTAGTTAACGTCGAAAGTAAATTAGGCACAGGGAACAACGAAAAGACGCGAACACGTTTCCGTTTCATTTATTAACAAGCAGGCAAATATATTAGTAGTAATTGTTATTACATTGTTTAACATGATTTTACTAGCGTTGCCTGTACCACAATACTTACTTAAGTAGGTATCTATACAATCACTTACATCAAAGTTTCAGATTAAATCATATCTTTTCACACTTATCAAAGCCCGATGATAATACAAGAATTATATAAGTTTGTTTATCGCATTATCCATTACAAGCTTTCACCCATGTCTTCACCTGCTTTGTACTATTTAAGAATTAAACGTAGCCTATGTATTATAAATTTCATCCAATTCCATCTTGTAGTTTTTGCGTGAAAGAGTAGCAAACATACATCCAGTTCATCACGTTTATAATATTAGTAGGATCATCTATTTTAAAATTTTACAGTATGTAGGTACTTTTGCTGTCTGTTCTATTTTAGTGTAACCAATACATAAATTATACTACGAGTATCTCTATTCAACTCATTTGTTATTATTAAGTAATTTGCTCATGGGTACCAAACTAAAACACAGTTTATTGACCCATCCATCACATATTATACAGACCTCCCGAACTATCAAATTGTTTTCTCATCAACTTCATACATAAACACATAATATCCATATTCATGATCAAACTCAAACATATCGTTATCCAATGTTACTACCTATATTATATTTGAGAATAGTTCTGTTGTAACATTTTAGACCTTGTTATTTTATGAAGTTGGTAAGTCTACCCCTTTCATTATTTAACTGGGTATCTCTGGTCTCCGTGCCATGAATATTATTTATGACTAGCTTTCCGCGTGACCTTAATTTTATATCATGCCTAGTAGTGGTTTGAAAACCAGTGTCAGTGATTTGTAGCTGATAGCCTCCCTAAATAAATGAGCTATCAAACAGTGCAAGAATTTTTCAAATCGGACTTGTATATCCTAAGACTAACGCGTTCAACCCAACAATTACACACTTCAGATTTATAAAATTAGTATAATATATTTATTTATTTATCATTTTATTCTTTGTTATTTTTTTGCCTGTTTGTCATGTCTTGTACCATCCATCGATCCTCATGTAATATTATTACTGTTTTTATTTTTTCAGACAATAGTTATTAAATATTAGTATATTGAACATAGCATTATTAAACGTTCATTGTCTAATGTGTAGATTAAATCCAAAGTAACACCACAATGAAAATTGTTTTAATTCACTTAAGTAACGTTTCAGTTCTTTCCGTTTAATTAGATCGGCTATTGGTGGCACCTGGGGCCGGTCTTTGTGCTCGATTCCTGCGAATTGTGTCTTCTTCGCTTAATGGAGGCTGTTTTACACCGCTATAACTATCAGAAGTTTTTATAATTAAAATATAAATGTGTCTTGTAAAAAAAATATGTTAATACTTAAGTGGTGCCAAATCCATCATGTACGTGAGCACTAACGGCAAATTTTGTAAAAAAAATAGATGTATCTTGTAAAAAAAAATAAGCTTGATACCAAATCATAATACCGCTAAATCTAAAAATAACTAATTAACTTTTGAGTCTTCAATCGGTTACTAAAAAATAAATTAATGAAGTATCTGATCATAATCTCTGGCTCTTATTTAATAGAAAAAGAGTTTAGTTTTATCTGCTTTTGGTTATCTTAGACAAAATTTATTCTGTGCTAGACACGAAACTTTGACCATTCTAACAAAATTAGCTGCAAACAGTACCGTATGTTACACTTCAGTGTAAGTGCGGCCATTTTCACGGTTAATGGAAGTGCAGGGGAGGCTATAGCGCGCCGATGTTCCGCGCGATGCACTCAATGAAAGACTTCTCGAATTACTCGATATAACTCTCTGTTTAGTCGAGCGTACAGGCGTGCGGTGTAATTGCAGCCTTAGTGCCAATTTGTAAGACAAGTCTACCGATATACTGAAGGACGATAAGAAATGTCAACTTACATTGTTTCTTACTATTACAAAATTAAATGCGAAACTCTGTGATCATGAATCTGCCGCATTACTTACTCATTTAAGTAAGTAAAATTTACGTTTTAATGAAGAATCACCTTGTTTAAAATAATAAATTATTTTGAATTGTATTTTTTTGTTACACAAAGCTGTGTGTTACGCAAAGTTTCCACTTATGTACCTTTAATCTTATCTCCGTTATATAAATAAAATGTCATTTATTTCAGACTGTGCCTATATAAAAAAAAATGATTAAAATGACAATAGAATTCAGAATTAGTCATAAAAATTGAATAAAAATAATACAGTTAAAACTTTAAACATTACATGATTGGCATGCTTTTGGTATATCAAGTTGATGCAATCTTGGGCGGAAGCTGGTAGGTTATTTGGATGGAAACTTAATTATTCTTGCTAACGTTACGCGGAGATATTTCAACTACAAGTAAGTGTAATATCTCACTTCTACCCTTTTTAGTTCTCAGACATGCCGATTCCCTCACGATGATTTCCCGATGAGTGTAATATAACTGTTATATAAATATCAAAAAAATCATAGCTTAAGTAAGAACCAAAACATATTTCAGCAACATTTTTCAATCATGAGGGATTTGGTACAAATATTTAAAAAGTTTGCACCAGCTTTGGGGATACGATGACCCTCTGTCAACTCGTATCTAACCTCTTTCAAAGTATCCAGTGGGAGTTTAGATTTACAAGGTAAAAACCAAAGAAAAACTAAACAATTTACTGCGTATTTTTTTTGTAGTTAATTCTTTGACCCGATATACATACCGAATTCATATACCTAAAATATTACATTTTATCGTCATTTATATAGGAGTTCGTATTATTTGATATCGCATAATAAACTAGTCTTGAATAAAAAAAACGAATTAAGCATTTATCAATGAATCTAAAAGACCTAAATAATGAATAATCCACGTACGAACAAATGGAGTTAGTACGTAAACAACTTCACTATATTACCGAAGCCATCAACGGGAGCCTATTTAAATCTCAAGAGTAAAATGCACCGACCATTGTGCGGGACAATAGAACGACTGACTAATGCTGCGAAACGAATTGAGAACGGGACAAGTTCATTGTGACTCGAACATAAATAAGCATTTGCTTGAATCCTTACGCGACGGTGTAAGGTGCGGCCTACAGCGTTTGACTTATTTTAGGGTCAGTTCCACAGATTGTAAATAAAAGAGCAATCTTTTATCTTTGGTATGAAACTAAAAAATATATGGCATTTTAACCCTAAAATAGACTCGCGTTTGATTTGCCAGTAATGTTGTATGTTGTTGTCACACTCTCAAGCTGTATGGATATTGGAAGCTGTGTACAGTTGTAATTGGAGTGCAGATTTAGAAATGTTTCTATGTAAAATTTTTTATAAGGACTAATTGATCTGTGTTCTCTAACTGTATCTATTCATAAATAAATAATTTTAATACTCACAAGTTTTAATAAGTAGAGTGTAGTTATGAGTCAACTTACCTAAAACAAAAAAAAATTAAGTACACAATATAGATTAGTATAAGTCACACATGTTCCCAGGAACGTTAACTAAAGCCTGCAGCCATACTACCCCGTACAGTACCTAATATTACTGCAGTTATACGAAAAAGAAGTTGCTCTACACATTTTATAGCAGCATCTCTCTTCCGCAGCTCCAACAATACTGCTTTAAACTGTTGTGTTACGACACCTGATTGACGAAAACATCTTTTGTCATGCAGAAACTTCTTCCTACAAAACCCCTTCCCCAGTGGTGGGTTTCCACCACGTAGAAAATGTACTATCGCTGCATGTTATATCTTAACCCACACGGGCAACAGGAGGCGTCCCAAGAATTAAGATCGCAGCCCCATGATATATTGAAAGTGGTGAACGCATAATAAATCATAAGCAATTATTTCAAACAATACTCTCGCGCCACATAATGAGAAACGTACCGACAAATTGTTTTAGTAGCATTCCGAGTGGGTTTTAATTGAAATATATGTATGTTTGTATGCAGCGCCTCGCTTTGTGACGCCTCTGCTGAAATTAAGATATTGTGGAGGAAAGTTGTGGAATTAATGTTCTATTCATTAGCTTCTACTGAGTCTGATAAATATTTGAACTGTCTGCATTATATCACTTTACTTCTGCATTTTATTGTTATCTATTAATTGGTAAATTTTACTTTACAATTTTATATTTAGCTAGCTTTTGCCACTTCATCATAAACCGCTTAAATACACCGGGACCTCATTATGGTTTTAGATAATTCCTTCATTCTTCCCTTTTATAGAGGTACCTAAAACGCCTTCCTAATAAATTTCATCTTATTAGTACTTCTACTTTCCAACATTTCATGATACGGCATTAGAGAGGGAGCCAAGGAAGTTAGTTTTAAAAATAGTAATCTACTAAACTTCACTACTGATTATTAATCTGAATTGTGTTAATGATACTAATCATTTCATTACTATTTCTAAAATGACATCATTATTGCAGTCATTTGACTAAACCTTATAGTCCAGGAATTACTAAAGTGCTCCACACTTGATAGTACTTAACTTAGAAAAAGTCAAGGCACTGCAAAATAATGATAATCCACACAAAACGCGTTTACAAAACCGTACTTTATTCCAACAACTTCGTATTTTACTTAACGTAATACCAATATAAAGTATGAATTTACAGAGATACCCCGTGGGCGCACAATAAATACATATTTCATGAAGTGGTATTGAATAACAATAGTAAGGACGGCGCAGTCGTAGGCGCCGAGCCCGAGACCGAGAAAGCCGACGACGAGCCAGCAGTGACACATATTAAAATAGACTACCCGCTTTAAGTGTATTAGATTTTTACGCGAATTGCGTTGAGTGTGTTTTATTTCGAATTTGTTGTGCAAATAAAAGGCCCCTTCAAAGAGTTTTTTTTTGTAAACAATGATAGTACGTCTTTGATATATACGTATAATACTATGCTACTTTCGAACGTTTAATAACGTTTTTCAATAAAATTACCTACATTAAACATAAAACAAAAAAATAGAACAACAGCGATGTATTTAAGAATAAGGTTAAAGAAGTTGTAAAGAATGCAACTGAAGAAACATTAAGCTGAACTCACAAAGGTGATCGCGAAATGATCCCCGTTATAGTACTTTTGAGACACGATTTGGGAAGCCTTATACCCAAGATAGTAATAAAGGGGGAACAAAAACACTTTTCTCAACAATAACAATACTTAGCAATAATAACTTCCAGAGCTCATAACATAAACCTTAATAGTCCTTAAATCGTAATTTTACGAATTTCAGAGAAAGTGCAGCCTTGGAGTTTAGCTACGTAACGGATTTTTAATACAAAACTTGACCGTCAACATAGAAAGTGGTACCTTAACAGTTTTAAAAGATCTACTGACCAAATGATTATTATGTACCTATGTACCTACATTTTAGACAGACTTAGAAACTTAAAAGACACATCGCGAAAGCTAGATTGCTTAAAACATAACACTAGGTAAAGTTAATAATTTTAATAACTAATTTAAAAATATAACTATCACATGTATCAGTTGGAGATTAGTATATTTTGCTTGGAAGAATAATTTACGGCTTCTACGAGCGTAAAATATTTTTTCATTGAAAATACACAATAGTCTGCAAAGCCTCTAGTTCTGGTAGATATATTTCGATTACCTTCACATAAAGTGCGAAGTTATCGACGTCAGTATATCACAGAGTTATGGCCAGTTGTACTTTTCTGGGCCGTATTATTACGTTCTGGTGAAACGAGAATATACCTGAGAAGTTTATGTGTTGCTATTTGTTTTTGCTTGTTGTAATTTTAGTCCTAGAAATCTTTAAAACCGTTTCTCAGATAAGGCATGTTAATAGTCATCTTCATTGACAGTTACACTTCATGTTCAGTACTTTATTTATATCGAATGCTAAATTACATGTCGTAGGTACATTACGTTATGTAGATTTTATTTTATTATTATGTTTTAAATCACGAAGAGAATATTATTTAACAAAATTACAAAAAGATAAGCATGAAAAATTATTCATATACAGACATGTATTTGACAAAAAAGGATCTAAAAGGAATACATCTCAAACTAATAGAAAATTCAATTAAACTGAAACAGAAGTATGCCAAAATTGATTTTAATGGCAACACCACAACTAATCAAAATGCGGCGCGCGATTTATTTCGCGTCGAAGTTGAAAATTAATTCACAACAAAGGTGGGGTGAGAGCGTTCAAAGATTATTTTAATACTAAAAGAAACAAACAACTTTCTTTAATTCCGTACTAAATATGAGGATGGAGATGTTAAATTGATTGAA
The DNA here is from genome assembly GCA_936450015.1 of Meganola albula. Taxonomy (NCBI): domain Eukaryota; kingdom Metazoa; phylum Arthropoda; class Insecta; order Lepidoptera; family Nolidae; genus Meganola; species Meganola albula. Next base: position 11,973,685 of record OW388146.1, on the reverse strand, counting down.
ACATATTAAGGTTAAGATAATATAATAATAATATAGTGGGACATTAACACACACGGTCATCTGATCCCAAACTAAGCAGAGCTTGTACTATGGAAACCAAATAACTGGTAATATACTACATATAATACTTTTCTTTTGTAAATATATACTTAAATATAGATAATTACACCCAGACACAAGACAAACAGACACATTTAAACAAATGTTTGTCTTGGGTGGAAATCGAACCCACGACCTGCGGCGTGAGCAGCAAGTATCTTACCAACCACGCCACTGGCCCGTCAATACCTTAATATGTTTCAATCAATTCAACATAATACAAAATTTCAACAAAAGTCATAGCAATTTCATATACCTCGAAATTACTGGTCAGATTTTGATTAAACTTAAACGGAAATCACACGCTTTCAAAACATGAAAAATAATTTAGATATGTTTTAACTAGACAAAAATTATTAAATCACACAAAAATACTGTAAAATGAAGTATGTAACATATAAGTAGATGAATATGATTATTTTCGCATGTGTGTCATTTATGGAAACAAATTCAATATTGAAAAATGGCCTTTCGAACAATACGAACCAACTTCAATGATTTAAAAATAACTTAAAACTGATTTTAATAAAATTTTAAAGGGACCACCTGGAAAGCAAAAACAAGCATCACCTATTTATAACTGGCGAAAGTATCGCGTAACGTATGAGTATGCAAAAAAAATACAAAAAAAAATAGTTTTATGTTAAAGCTACAAACGCTGGAAATTGAGATATTCAAATAGTAATTAATATTGTTTCTTTGACCTGACGATATGTTCCTAACTTTTCCTATTAAATAAACATCAACTATCCAGCAAAATAACTAACAAGTTTAGATTGAAATGAGTCCTCACTGTCTGTGTTCTGATGTGTAGGCTTGTTTGTATTTCTATATGAAAATTGAAATAGATTGGATTCTAAAGTAGAATATTAAAGAAAATTTATTAATAATAATATTCTAGGACATTAACATAAACGGTCATCTGACCCCAAACTAAGCAGGGCTTGTGTTATGGAATCTAAATAACTGATATACTATACATCACCTATTTTTCTTTTATAAATACTTACAGTCTTATTCATAACAATATTATAAGACTCTTTAGTTAAAATGGACTTCGTCTCTTTCTTACTAGTATAAATGTCAAGAAGACAGACAAAGACCATTTTATTAACCAATTTTAGCTACAATGAGATTATAAAACGTTTATGAGGAGGGTTATAATTTACACCCAGACTCAAGACAAACAGTCACGTACCTACACAAAATGATTTGTATAATAGTAATGTAATACCGAATATACCGAATTCTATCCAATAAGATACTAGGAGTTTTTGTAATTTAATAATAATTACTTTCAAAGAATTCGGTTAAATATGAAGTTTTAAATAAAAACAGATAACTATCTTTTGTTTTTCTCAATCAAGCATAATAAAACCAATTTGTCCATTGTTATTTATTACTTCAATTCTAGAAGCCACCAGACAGCATAATCGTCCGTACTAATTAATGTTATTCGAAAAAACAAGCCATATTGGATTATTTAATATTAAAACCATGCAATTGTTCTGCCCATAAATAAAAATTGTTGCGAAAACACCTCAGCAGTTTTAATATTTTAATCCCCACAGGGAGCGAGCATAAATTTTGTTTGACTATTTGATCGCAAGCGGTATTGTGAAGAATTTCTGATTTTATTAGTTTTGGTATGTCATTGCCAGGATTCGGAACAGTTTACTCGTAAAATACTGTTTTGATTTTTAATATGTTGATGATGGTACGCTTAATAACTGCAACGGCCTCACATATAAGCTATAAGTAACTTTCATATGTTTTGTCTTTATATCCATCATAATAGGTAACTTTTTACTTTATAAATTTCTACTATTGTCTTAGATTTACGCGAATATCACACATTGAAATAAAAGTACTTTTTAACGAATTTTATCGCGGTTTATTTTAGATTTTAGATCCCGACGTTTCAAAGTCTTTTCAGACTTCATGTTCACGGGTGGACTAAGGTATTTCTTACTTTTTCTTCAGAGCTTACTCTTTCTGTATTATTAACGGTATTAAAATTTATTTATTTAATCCAAACTAAAAAGAATAGCGGGAAAGTTTTGACTGTTATATGCTCTATATAATATTGAACAATGTCATCAAGGAAATTTGCCAAAAAACTTTAGGCACTATTACGATCAGCCGAAACAATTGTACCTAATGGCAACAGAGTTCAACAATGCTTTGTTACTGTATTGCACGAGTTTTCAGGGCTCGTTGACGGTGAAATGCGGTGGTTTTATCCGCGCTGCCGATTTCGCTTGCTAATAAATCATGGCAGTTTTGTCAGGTGTTACAATTTGTATCGCTCGTACTTTGGTGTGAAGATTTTCATTTTTCTGCGCCACCCTGTTCACAAATCATCAGAACGGTGGTTGAGTAATTGTTTTTGCGGTATAGGCGGTCTGGAGTGAGATTTATACGATTGTAGATGCTAATACAAATCCGTTCCAAGTTTAGCTAAAACAATTTTTGTTTAATACATTTGCACAAACACCATATTGTATTAAAGGAGCCTATTACAAATTGTTGGGTACAATTCATATTTCCAACAAGCTATACGATATTTTATTTTATAATTTTATTAGTATAATCTGTAAGATTGTGTATAAATAATAAAGTATCTCCATTTTTCTTGGTCACGCTATAATGAAAATGAATACAACGAAATGTATTTAGATACTAGCTTCCGCCCGCCGCTTCTTCTTGTTATCTTGTTATCATACAAACTTTGGAACCCCGTTTCACCACCTTAAAGGGTGAGTTTTAAAAAATCCTTTCTTAGTGCACCCCTAGACCCCATAAGGAACCTATGTGCCAAATTTAGAGTCTCCAGACCCAGCGGTTTGGGCTCTGGGTTGATATGTCAGTCAGTCAGTTTCAGCTTATATATATTTATAAAAATAAAAAAAAAAGATATTTTTTGTTTGATAATGTAAAGATATGGTTTTGGAAAGAAACAGTTTAAAATGTGCGGGAAAGCTTTTAAAGTCAGATCTATACTACTTTTGCGAAGCTATGGCGGACGACTAGTTAAGTAATAATGATTTCTAGTTAGTAATACAACATTTAAATAAAATCAAGTAAACGTTAAAACTACGAACACGACATACATAACAGAAGAAAATGCTATCTCAGAGGAGTTATACGTTTATTTGCATAGTGGTACGCGACAGCAAATGTTTGTACATGCATAGAAAACGTATTTGAACTGCAGGAGACATTTATCCAAACACTGATAATGTGATCAAGATTTAATTGAATCCAATAAAATTGTACAGGTGCATTTGTATATTGGGGCTACATTTGAGTAGAGTGATGATCTCAATATTTTTTATATCAATTACACAGAAAAATTACAACCGAGTTAACACTCTATATCAGTGCAAGAATACTCTTACAATGGTCCAACGCACTGTAAAGTTGCGCGAAATGCCGCTTTTATTTAGCTATTCCACCTTATACTTCTGTTACTACTACCTCATACGGGTTGTTGCGTACTCTTTTAATCCCTGATGAAAAAGAGGAGTGACGCAACAACAATGTAATAAGTCAACTCTTAACGGGGGTTATCGAGTACAACGTTGTACTTGCTTTTCACGCCGCAGGTCGTGGGTTCGATACCACTTGAGACAAACATTTGTTTAAATCTGTCTCTTTGTCTTGTGTCGGGGTGTAATTATCTATATTTAAGTATGTATTTACAAAAGAAAAGTATTATTTTAAGTTTATTATTATTATTACTATGGGTGTGATTTCTAAATAGGTATAATTTTTATTTTGAAGTTTACGTCTCGAAGTTATTTTTGTTTTGGTTTGCGCCTGAAATAAGCAATGAATAAAATTTGCGTGATGATAAGCGATGAATTAGTCTACGCAGGACCGCGTATGCCCAATGTTCCGATTCATTCGTGATACCGAACGGTATTCGGTGAGAAGATGGAAGTGGAATAAGGTTCCATATGGTTAGTAACCATAAAGGAGCAACCCTTCCGATCCGCTCTTTTAAGCGGTGTCAACAGACATCGCTCCGGAACACGGCCAGGCCAGTGCGGTTGGCAGTGCGGTTTTTTCTGGTGGGTGGTCACCAACTACGGCCAAAGCCTACCATCAGTTATTACCTGTTTTTAATGGTTTATTGCACCACTCCGGGTATTCATATTAAAGGTGCATCCCACGGATGAAGGTGACTTTGCTCCCAAAAGAAGCCCCGTTATTTGACGTCCCATTTTGTTAATTAGAATTATCACTACCTACAAAGATTAAAAATTGTCTTAAATCTGTTATAAAGTTTATTTCCATGTGTAATATTAGCGTCGATATAAGTAAATACAAAAATCTCATAAATGTACTGATATCCCTTTTCCAATAAATATAAACTAATAAGTAGGCATTTTGTAGAAGACGGTTTAATATTTGCGACAGGAAACAGCCTTTATTTGCCCCATAGGCTTACATCCGGCGGCCGGCCCCGTCGAATCGTGACCATGGCTACATATTTGTGTCGGGTATTCAATATAATTGTAAATACCATTCTTATGTAATATATATTTGCCTCGGGTTTTTGGGTATATTTGTGTCACATTGATATTTTGTAAGAATTTTCATTACAGTTAATATGTTTTTTGGTAAATCTTTCTATACTATTATTATAAAGCTGAAGAATTTTTTCATTTGGTTGGTTGCGCTAACCTCAGGGACTACTAGTTTGATTTGCGAAAATCTTGCACAGTTAGATAGTATATTTATTGAGGATAGCTAAAGGCGATGCCCTATCGAAAGCTAGCAAGTAAAGACATAATAATGAGGACGGATGATAATAATATATTTTTTAATAAAAAAAGCGCTGACCTGTTGTTGGATACAATTTAGCATACAAATAAGTTGTGCTATACTAATCTTATCAGTGATGTCTCTCAAAAGGAACATGTGCGTTGCACTCTCAACCGTTCACGTATGATCTGATGTATGAAAATTAATAAAACTAAGCAAGTTTGTTTGGCTCGTAGAAGATGGCACACTATAGTCTTTGTCTTATCCCATAGAAAAAAGGCGTAATAAAATGTATGTACGAATAGCACTAGAACAAATAAGAAAATAAAAAAAAAGACGGGTTGCACTCCGGGAGTGCCAGCAGAAGTGAAAACATTCGCGCAAGCGCCCTGCGCTGCCTAAACGAAACAGTAGACCCAGGCATACATTTTCGCCGCGCCGTAGAGAGGGGATAGCTGTCTACTCTCCATCCGTCTTACGCTTTTTCGATCAGGTCACGTGTCCTGACGTGAGTTTAAGATTTTATACCCATTACAGAAAAAGTGCTCAACGCCGCTAAAGAAGTTTTCACTTCAATAATTGGACTTTTTACATGGTAGTGCATCCCATTAAAATAGGTACTTTTAGAAGAAACTAATTACGAAGAAAGTAAATTTGGTCAAGCATAACAATGAAAGATGATGTCTTATACCTTTTGGTAAATCCTCTCAACGAATAGTTTTTATTATATTTTGTATCCAATTAGTACAAAGGCTAATAATAACAATATATAAAGTTCAACCAACTATTCTATTTTTGGAGCTTATATTTAAGTGTATAATAATAAAATCCGTTGAAGGAATTTCTACCCAACAAATATTCTGAACAAAATCGAAGTTATTCAAAAATGTTCAGTAAACAGGCACATCCTAAAACGGGAAATGTTTAAAACATCCCTTGCTAGCCCAATAACTGTCTCTAGCTCTCAGGAATTCATTACGGCAGAAATTTGTTTGCAATATGAAATTCCTAAGACTTCCCGGCTATTTTCGAACAATCCACGTCATTCCAGAGAACAGGTTTTTGTATCTATTACAAGAATATTATTTAATAAAATAACCTTATTCAAAGATGGATCAATTATGGTTGTGTACTTTAAAAATCTAATTAGATAAGTTCTTTTTAAAACGTTAGGAAGCTGCAAAAATTGTAACCAATCATGTCATTGCCTAATTTTATGAAAATATTTCCTTTCAAAGAAACCATATAATCGTAATTACTTTTTTCTAAGCCTGAAATGTGTCGATATTTTTAAATAAAATTTATCGACGTCATAAATATTACGTAAATTAGGGATGAGAATAATTTCGGATAGCAAATTTGCTAATTATGTAAAATTTAATTTATTACCCTATTCGTCGAAAGTTCCGAATGGTTTGAGGGACTGCAAATTTTCGCTATGACTGATCTTAAAACTCTTGGGACATTCAGCTTTCTTTAGGTTATGTGTTCCAGACGTCATTTTTACAACACGCTTTTATTTTTATACTCTTATATGCATGAGCACATTTTACAACCTTGAGTACTGCTATACTCAAATGTCTAGTTCTCCTCCGTTTACGAGTACAGTGCTGAGAAAAAGGGTCTTGAAAACAATTATTAAACAAAATAGAAAAAATATTAAAGAGATATTTCTATTTCGTTAAAAGAGAGAGATGAGATTAACGTCCATAAGGTGTTAATAATATTAAACTTTCACCAACCAATTTTCTTTTTCGACAAATATAAACTAAAAAAGTAAAACTTTATCAAAATTAAAGTCCTTAAAACTTTATCAAAATTAAATAGTACAAAACATATTTATAGGAATGTTGACTATTTCTAAAGAACAAACTTTGTTATATATAGACAGTAACTTACCCTAACCTTCAATTAGATAATATCTGACACTTATAGTTCTTTATGCATTCCAAGAGTCAGATTATGCTTTTCACGAAGGAGATAATGCCGTTTAAACGTAGGTCCAATCATTATTCCCTTGCTACTGGAGTAATGGAAATTTTGTAAAGGTTTTACGATCGGCCAGGAGGCTTAATGAGCTATCTTTGAAGGTGTACCTTTTTGGGAGAATAAATTCCGCTATGTTGAAAATTAATGGGCTGGAATTTGAAATTATAAAACTGAAATTTATGGTGTATCAAAATTAAAACTCTACTTTTGGCGTGGTGTTTTGAAAACCATACAATACTTACCCACCTTCTATTTTTTATCTTTATTAGTTTGTTTTATATAGAAAATATAGATTTCTAGATATTTTTTTCCTCATAGCTGAAATTTATAAAAATGAAAATGAATATAAAAATGAATCTTTAACTCTAATAGATTTGTTATCATTTCCTAACCCATCTCAAATTTCCTACCGTTTTCCTATTAGGAATTCAACCGTAGAGCTGCTTGTACAAGGGATAAATTGGCTAGTAGAATCCATCTCCTAAACTGCAAATACACTATTCCACAGATCGTAAATGTCGTAACTCGTTCGACACATAAACAATACTATCATAAGAAATTTGGTGTGAGTTGAAAGCTTCAGTCGAATTGATCTATGCTGCTAACCTCAATTGATAAACAAAATATATAAAGATCATGGACTGGCTACTCACCTTTTAATCTTTTTAAAATCAAAACCAATATTTTCAGAAAAGTTCTCTTTTTATATTTTTCTTTTTCAAATTTCAACCTCTATCTCCGTTAGTTCTTTTTTATTTACCACGTTATTGTCCACGATATATATTTGTGATTTATATTTGTGATATGATATGTTCTTTTACTTAGACTCAGCTTCCGTGAATCAATCAACTATCTGCCATCTCTATCATTTACTTATTCAGATTTTATGTAGCTGGTCCTGGGTTTTATACATACACCATTACCGAACGCTTTTAAAGCACGAACTAAAATGTGATCCGTTGAGACGAAAACAATGTTTAATTTATATATAACTAGCGTTGGTCTGTGACTTTATCTGCGTGAAATACTTTTATCGTTAGATGGATAAATAGTATTCTCAGTAGTTATCTCTTTCATTCATTTAATGACGTTCGGCGATTCTCTTGAAATATTGTTAAAAAAAAACCGATAAGTCAATAAAACTAAAGCAATATACTCATAACATTCAATCGAAATCCCTTCAGCTGCTTTTTTTACTAAAATGTAACAATATCCATCCATTCATACTAAATGTTTCGTTCATAGTTGTATAGTAGGAAGTTTTTGTATCGTTACGAACCGTGGCTTTTAGCCCGATGTCCTCTTGAGTGATAAATTTTATGGCACATAAAGGAAAAATGGATACAAACATGAATAACGAGGTAAATGCACTGATTTTTTATATTTTGCTAGTCATGTAAAAGCAAAAAAGTGTCGAATGACTTCAACTGCAGTAACTAAGGAAGTAACACAACAAGTACCAATAAACAGAACAATATTTTTCGAGACTTCAGAAAGTTATGACCACTGATTCAAAATGGAGGATGCCACATGTCCTCACATGTTTTTTAACGAATTTGCCTACAGCTAAAACTACTTCCTATGACAATAAAGTTATTATAGATATAAATAAAACAATCCTAACGCGACGAAATCGTTTTAAAAAAGAAATCGTTAAAGCACGATGGAACTTTATGAAATTCGCATAAAACACATGAAACACAAGTGACTTGTACAATACACCACATTATACAACCTCGAAATGCAACACCACATTTCTAAAGCCTGAAATGAGCACACGTCAAAGAGCGCTATGCCCTATTTATGATTAGGGAGGGTATGCGACGCATACCAATGAGATCACGTCACGCCTCATTCGTCATACGTGTTCCGGCAGTCATCGCAACATCATCTGTAATGTGTTTGAAGAAGACAGGGGAAGAGGTTAATAATTTTGGCATGTGGGAATTGAATGGTTTGCTGTCAATAAGGGCTGATTTCAACAAAAGTAAAAAAAGTCACGTGACATCTCACAGCGCGTATATTTACAAGATTTTCTTTTGTTTTATAATCCACGGAATAAATGTCGCTCAGCTTGTTTTTATTATTCGATAAGGAAAATGGATGTCTTTACTACTCGTGTCTTACATTATCGAAGTAAAGCATGGACAAAATAAAGCAAAAAAGAGCAACATTATAAAAATTAATTAAAAAATTTCAACAATTTCATAAACGCTCTAATATTTTACAACGGTTGGGAATTCGCATCGTAAAGACCATGGGACACTTTGGGGGCGTTTAGTGTTTTATATGCCAAAGGGATTTATGTTATTACCGTCCATATTTCTGCGGGCTGAAGCAGAGAGGTCACGAAATCTTGCTGAAAGGTAACTTCATATAGGTTTGTCTCTTTCACTCCTCAGTCAGGTTTTAAAGCGGGGAGTTATATTCTGATCACGTAGTATACGGCGTACGTTCATGAACTCCGATGCCAAACCTTGCTGGGTATAACGTTGACAATGAAAAAATTCCCTCCCCCCTCAGAGGTAGAAGAGTTGCGATGACAAGGCCCAACAAACTTAGTAATCAGTTGTAACAAATTTATGTGTCGTTCGTGAGAGTAGAGAGTTTTAGGCTGTAAACTCATAAGGCGTATTCATACTTCCCGCTGACTGACTGAATCGAGTAGGTAAGTGAGAATATTTAGTGGCGAATATTGAACGAATTGCAAATCGAGGTAGAAATTTTACGGGTACGCACAAAGTGTTTTGGTTCTGTTTTTATTGTGCGAACTGCCAAGTTGTGGAATTCTGCTTCCCGATAGCTATAATCTTAGCAACAGGCAAGATGTGGTCTAGCGCAAACTATTAAAGGATAAATATATAGTATTTACCTTACCCAATTTTAAGTAGGTAGTTTTCGGGTGTGACAAAATAATTCAGTGCCCTAAGCTAATAAAAAACTAGTTAGAGATCATCGGACCAAAATTCGTTAAAATATTATGAGTTTTCTGGCCGGTACCTACACGTTGTACCTCCAATATTATTTTATTCGTTAATTATCTCAATTGATCAATCTTTATCCAGGTGTTGATTGTATTAAGGTTCAATTTTGAATAGAGTAACTTTGAATGAAATGCGTGCGTGCTTGAGTACTGTATATTTGCGACTAAAAACATTTTACGATGTTATGACAATTTGAACTTTATAAACCTAACATACCGGCCCCCAAAGGACGACTAAGTCCTTTAAAATGTATTAGAAATTAACAATCATACTATATTAATTTGGAAACTAACGTATTAATTGGAGCCGGTTTGAATAAGAATTTTAACAAGTATATTATACATTTTAAAAAATATCAACGAGAATCATCATTACAGTCTACAGGTAAGTAACACAATTTTGTTATACATCTTTTGACAACGCTATCACCGCTTTTAACACTATATACTCTAGTGAGGCCATCTGGGCCTGGATGTTTTTCCATTATTCTTCCTAAATGCCACTTTCCAGGTGGTAGGTTGTCTGTCTTTATAAGTACAATTTGTCCCTTGTCTAATTCCTTCTCTTTTTTCAGCCATTTCGGTCTTTGCTGCAGGCGCGAAAGATATTCCTGCTGCCATCTCTTCCAGAAATCTCTCAGAAGTTTTTGTGTATGCTGCCAACGTGAAAGGTAAGTAACTTTTACATTCTCTAAGCTTGGATTAGGTACTACGAGTGGAGATTCGCCAATAAGAAAGTGACTCGGGGTAAGTATTTCTGTTGTTTCTATATCTGACTCATCTACAGGCGTGAGAGGGCGTGAATTCAAACAGGCTTCAATCTGACACAACAAGGTGGTGAATTCTTCGAAGGTCAGAATTGTGGTAAGTACCCTTTTTAAATGGCTTTTCAGTGATTTAACACCTGCCTCCCATAGGCCACCGAAATTTGGACTGTATGCGGGTATGAAGTGCCATTGAGTTCCATCTTTTGCTAATAAATTTGCCACATCTTTGGGAAGTTCTAAATTTGCCTCTTGCCATGCTTCAATCAATCCTTTATTGGCGCCAATAAAGTTCCTGCCTTGGTCGCTCCATAAATGAGCACACTTGCCTCGTCTGGATGTAAATCTTCTAAATGCGCCAATAAATGCTTCGGACGTCATGTTCCCCACTAGCTCAAGATGAATCGCCTTAACAGCCATGCAAATGAAAATAGCAATGTATGCCTTATCCGTTCTAGCTCCTCTGCCCCTAAATAATGACACTTGGAATGGGCCTGCGAAATCAACGCCACAATGCAGAAATGGTCTGGAGGGTGTGACTCGTTCTTTGGGTAAATCGCCCATTTGCTGACTTTTGTTAGTGGCACTATGTCTGGCACATATGAGACAATGGCGTATACATGCTTTCACGACATCTTTTACTCGTAGTATCCAGTATTTAGTTCTAATGTAGGTTAACATTAATTGTACCCCGCCATGAAGTGTTTCTGCGTGTGCATTCTTCACAATTAATCGTGTCAGTTCGTTTTTGTTTGAAAGGATAATTGGGTGCTTGCTTTCGTGCGGAATGTTTGCGTTTCTTAATCTCCCACCCACTCTTACAATACCCTCAGGATCTAGGTATGGATTCAAACTCTTTAAAGTGCTCGTTTTCTTGACTCTCTTTTCCTTTTTTAGTGCCTTAATATCTTCTTCAAATTCATTTTCTTGTACTAGCTTTATACATTTGTGTAGTGACTCTTCTAGTTCTACTGTTGTGATGTGTTTCTTATCTTCAGAATGATTTGTATTCTTTTTATAATTTAAAAATCTACGACAGTAGCAGATAGATGTGAGTAGTTCCTTTAAACTATAGTAGTTGTTAAACTGTTCAATTATCTTTGTATTTTTTGTGTCTGAATCATTTATGTTTAAGTGTGCTTGTATCTCTTTGTTTGTTTTCTTTTCTTCTTCAGTTTGTATATTATGTAGCTTATTGAATTTTATTGTTTTATGACATAACCAACTTGGCCCTCGCCACCACAGGCTACAGTTTTTTAATTCTTGTACTGATATCCCACGCGAAGCAATGTCAGCTGGATTCTCGTGTGATTGCACGTGATACCATTGGTTATTGTTTACATTTTCAAGAATTTCTACAACTCTGTTTGAAACAAATGTCTTCCATCTATTGGGCTCGCCTGACAACCACGCAAGGACTATTGATGAGTCTGTCCAAGCGAAGGTTTGTGAAATTGGTATTTTCATTGCTTGCCTCACATGTTTCAAAAGCTGTGATAGCAACAGTGCTCCACATAGCTCTAGCCGTGGTATGGAGATGGTTTTTAATGGAGCTACTCTTGTTCTTGCAGCTACTAAGCTCGTGTGTACAGTTCCATTTTGACGTGTTACTCTCACATATGCCGCTCCGCTGAACCCACGTGAAGAAGCATCGCTGAATCCATGAATTTGTATGCATGATCTGTCATCTTCACATGTTTGTAACCATCTATCAATGTCTATGCAATTGATGTTTTCTAAATCTGATCTTATTTGCAGCCATTCATTAGCCAATTCCTCGTTGATTTTGTCGTCCCAGTTTACCCGTTCTAACCAAAGTTTTTGTATGAGAATCTTAGCTGTTATTATACTAGGTGAAAGCCACCCCAGTGGATCGTAAAGCTTTTGTACATCTGATAAAATGCTTCGTTTGGTTATATCACCCTTTATTGGTTGTAAATTAAATTTATATTCAAATTTGTCTGTTTTTAGATTCCACAATATGCCCAACGCCTTCACCTTCCTGTCCATATTCAGATCAAGATGTGCGCTTGAAGACCTCTCATCTGGCGGTATGGATTTTATGAACTCTGTGTTGTTTGATGACCACTTCTTTAATGTAAAACCACCCTTTTTCATCATCTCTTTTAGTTGCTGGCTAGCTTCAACGGCAGCATCCAATGTATCTTTTCCAGAAATGAGATCGTCCACATAGAAGTCGGATATCATTGGAGCAGCAATAGGGTAGTTTGGACGTTCGTCATTAGCCAGTTGTAGTAGAGTTCTGCAAGCCAAGTATGGAGCTGGTGTGGTGCCAAATGTTACGGTAAGTAAGCGGTAGTCTTTAACTTCATCAGACGAATCCTTTCTCCACAGGATACGTTGGTAATCTACATCTGTTTTGGAAAGTTGCACCATCCTATACATTTTTTCGATGTCTGCTGCAAAACAGACAGCGTGTATTCGCCATCGCATGAGGATGGTGCGAAGATCATCTTGTATTGCAGGTCCAACTAGGAGTTCTTCATTTAACGATACCCCGTTACAACCTTTACAGGAAGCGTCGTAAACAACGCGCGTCTTTGTAGTTTCTTTGTCGTTACGAACAACTGCGTGATGTGGTAGGTAGACAGCTCTTTTTGTAAATATTTCGGAGGTAGGTACTTCTTCCATGTGTTTAAGTATTTTGTATTCTTCCATTACCTTCTCGTATTCTCGTTTTAAGTCAGGTTGTCTAACAAATTTTCTTTCTAGTTGCAATAGTCTTTGTAATGCTATCTGCCTTGTGTTACCATCTGGTGACTTAGGGTTTTCAGTTTTAAAGGGTAGTTTAACCACGTATCTTCCTTCTTCGTCTCTTGTATGTGTTCTTTTGTATATATCTTCACATAATTGCTCTTCTTGTGTATAGTTTCTTTTGTTTTCTGTATCTATTTCCCACAGTGTTTTTAACATCTCATCCATTTCGACTTGATGGTGCATGACAAGAAAAGAGCTGTAAGTTTGCTTGTTTTGTACTTCCCCAAATAGGATCCAACCAAGGCTGGTTCGTTGTGCACAGGGTGTGCCTGGTGGACCTTTGATAAGCTCCTGTTGTATAATTTCTCCGTACTCTTTGACACCTAACAGAAGGTCAATAGACCCAGGTGTATGAAAACTTGGATCTGCTAGGTCTAGACCCTCTAGGTGTTGAAATTCATTGTTTACAGCGATAGTGTGTTGTGGTATCTTTGAAGTCAGCTGTTTATTTATCACATAGGCTTGTAGGTTAAGACTAAAGTTGTCTTCCTTTCTCGATAAAACCTGTAGCTGAACAACTTGCTTGACATCAGTTTTAGTTGATGCTACTCCAATCACGGTGCCTATCGCTGGTTGCCTTTTTAGTTTCAGAAGCTGAGCCGCCTTCTCGCTTATGAAGCATGCTTGAGAGCCTTGATCAATTAGCGCTCTTAAAACAATTGTATGTCCTTCTTCACTTTTGACAGTAACCATTGCAGTTGCTAACAGCGCTATAACTTGTTTGTTCATGTAATGTGCCGCCATTGTTATTGATGTCTGTTGCTTGTCATCACTAGTATGGTTGACAGACATATTTACAGAAGTAGCGGCAGTGTCTTGCTGTATATTCGTAGTATTTTCGTTTCTTTGTTCGTGGAGAAGAGAATGATGGCGTTTTCTACAAATGCGGCAGTTAAACGGGACTCGGCATCTGCTTACCGAGTGTCCAGGCAACAGGCAATTGTAGCACAGTTTATTTTCTTTCACGTAAGCATTTCTGTCCTTCACATCCATGGCTGTAAACTGTTTGCAATGGCACAGTGTATGGTTTTCTTCACATTTAACGCACGTTCTTTCAGTTGATGTTGTAGCAGTGGCAGCGAATGATTTTTCTCTGGTCTTCTCTCTTACAGGTGCAGTAGCTGGTAATAGTAGCTCAAGTGTGCGGAACTTTGATTCAAGGAATTTCTTCAGGCTGCTCCAGGTAGGTAACTCTTCAGCATTTTCTTTATATGAATATTCCTCCCAGTCTTTATGAGTATCTTGGTCTAATTTCTGCACTATCAGAAATATCAATAGAGGGTCCCAAGACTCGGTAGTAATCGACATGTTTTCTAAATTGTTAATACACTCATTAGTTGTGTCTAACAATGATTTTATTTGACCAGCACTCTGTATGTTCATTTTTCTTTGATTAAATAAACGTTTAAGAACAGCATTTACAATAAGTCTTTTATTTCCATACCTTTGCTTTAGTATTGACCAGGCTTGAGCATAATTAGCCTCTGTAATTTGTATATGTCTCAATATTGCTTGTGCTTCGCCGCTAATGCTAGATTTTAAATAATGTAGTTTCTGTACATCACTTAATGAAGTGTTCTTGTGAACTAAAGACGAAAATAAGTCGTGAAACGTAGCCCATTCTTCATATCTTCCAGTAAAGTTCGGCAGTTCAATTTTCGGAAGTCGTAGTTGTGACGTAAACGAATCACTTGTACTTGTGTTTAAGCCCGCCGAGTTACTCGATGTTAATTGTAGCAATAAGTCTTTAAGGTCGGCTTGCAACGATAAATAAAGATCTTCACATATAAAATAATCTTCGTTCACAAAATAGCTGATGTTTTGGCGAGATTCGCGTGTTGTACGTTTTATCAACTCGTTGTGATCATTTGTAAAATTCTTCCAATAATCCTCTATGCATGTTAATCGAGTTTCAATGTAACCGCGCGTTAATCTTTGTTTTGGACATTTCTTTAAGTTTATTTGAGTTCTCTGTAGTAATTTAGCAGTTTCTTCTAAAGTTCCGAGTAGTTGTTCAACATTGGACATCGTAAACAATTGTTTAAAAACACTTCACAAATTGAATTTTTTCGAAAAACACTATTTTGTATCGATGCTTAAGTAAATGAAGGTAGCAATATGTTGTAAACACCTTATAATCGACAGTTTTTTGCACGGCCGGCTCGCTGTGGAATGCAGTTCTTTTTTTTTTTCACGGGCGGTCGGGTGCCGGTCGGGCAGCTTCGATGCACTGATGTATCCGGCTCGTATTAGGCCATATGTTGATTGTATTAAGGTTCAATTTTGAATAGAGTAACTTTGAATGAAATGCGTGCGTGCTTGAGTACTGTATATTTGCGACTAAAAACATTTTACGATGTTATGACAATTTGAACTTTATAAACCTAACACCAGGTATTCAATAAAAAAAATCATTAATCTACCCGTTATTTAGTTGTAAATGCTCTAACTAACAGGAATTTTATTTATCTTAAGATTTTATTAACCGTTTATTAAGAACTATGGGGAAAAAGTCTGTATTTTATTGGTAGCATAATGAGAAGTCGGCCTTAATAGGTAGGTTAGGTAGCTAACCAATGTTATTTGAGAATTTCGCGGACGTTAATTGTCACTTTGATGTTCTTCAGTTCTACCATAATTAAGTATTAAAAGTTTTATAGCGAGTTGCGACGATTCTAACAGATTAAGAGGATTTTCTTAATGTGAATGCCTGTTTGGAGCTGATTAGGGTTTATTCCAGACTTTCTTCACTGTTTAAATAGGTGCAATTAAAGTATTAACGAAGTGATAACGTGAAACTAAAGACTAGGTATATAACCTTATTTAACAACACTTAAAAACTAGTTTTATCCATAGTCGGGACTTAGTCACTATTATATCTGGATTATGGAAGAACTGTTAAAGAATAAGTAAAGCTTATATGTACTGTACAGAGAGCCCATGTTACTTTGTTTGAAGTTGTGTTGTTTTTCTTTTGCAGATGACCTAACTCAATTAGCCGGAAGGACCTTTACTGGTTCACCGGACTTTATCGGTGGGCCGTCCGAGAACGGGAAAAACGATCACTTTTTTTTAACAAACTTTAAGAAGGATGAGGCTTCCAATTTGATTGCTTATATATTTGCTATAAGTGGGCATAAAATAATTTGTTTTAGGTGAGTGTAAAAAAATTGGTGAACAAAAACAAACGTGACGAGACCAGAATGTAAAACTAAAAATTCGTATTCAAGTGACATCTACAAACCCGCACCTAGCTAGCGTGTGTGGATTATAGCCAACACTCTCTCAACTCCTTGAATAGTTAGAAGAAGATTGCACAGCAGTGAGACACTAAAGGGACACTACTTTCATACACTTTGGTCCATCCGTTTAAGCGCTAAGTAACAACAAATTTGTACACAAATACACCTATCCAACCTATAGCACCTTTCTTTTTTGTCGGGTGGAAAAATAAAATAGGTAGCCGAACATTGTTTTCCACTGTGAATAATATTTATAGATATCTGCTGTTATCTAAATGATACAGAAAAAACACAAACATTATCCAAATTCGAAGAAATAACAAGACTTTGTTTACACTAGACAAAAACTATACACAAGTTAAATTCTTTAATACATTTGAGTCGTGAAAAGATTTCGAAACCGGCAAACTGGTAAACTTGTGCAACAAAGTTGTGACTAGAACTCTTAAGAACGACATTTTGCTTAGTTTTCGTATTTCTTAATACAACCTTATGCTTTAATTTAAGACATAAGCGGCAGCGTTTTTTTCTACGACTTTTTGTAGCGATGCAATAGCGATGCGTTCGTGGGTTCGTGTGGGTTTTTACGTGTTGAAATAGAAAACATTAAAATAGGGAGTATTTTGTAATCGAACCTCTTTGTTTGTGCTAGTTTATAGAACGTAAACGTAACGATTAGTCAAAAACGTAAACGTTTTTGAATTATTTGGATAAAATTTGGTATTGAGATAGTTTGAGACCCGTAAAAGGGCAAAGTTAATTTTAAATAAACCGCGATGAAATCCGTTTTAAAGTATTTAAAATTTGATATTCATTTTAGCTTACCCCGCGACTGCTCTTGACTTTAACCGCAACCCAAGCAGAGCTCGGATGAAAGAAAGTGCATTTAAAGCGACTACGTGAAGTCAATTTGCGAATGAACTTTCTTAGTCGGTTTTGGCACTACTATACTTTCAGATACTGGTTTCAGCTTAGTAAACTGTCTTATCATATACCTAAGC
This sequence comes from Meganola albula, assembly GCA_936450015.1. Lineage (NCBI taxonomy): Eukaryota > Metazoa > Arthropoda > Insecta > Lepidoptera > Nolidae > Meganola > Meganola albula. The sequence goes on along the minus strand of OW388146.1, from coordinate 11,956,056 downwards.
CATATTTTCATTTGTTTCCACCTTTGCGAAAACCAAATGCAACAACAATAAATGAAAATATATCCGACATCAAAAAGTCATTCTGCGACAAAATGTTCCTGAACGCGTTGAAACTAAAATTGCGTGCTCTTGACAATTTGCCTCAATTAGGTGATGATATACGGTGGAAACATAAGTAGCGCAGCGATACGGGCCTCGCCTTAGAAATATAAGGTCGCGGGTTCGATTCCCAGTGTTGCCTACACATCTTTGTGTGAGTTGTTACATCGTCGCTGCTCGATATCAGTGAAAGATAACCTCGTGGGAAAGCGGCATGTTTAAGAACTAATCATTCGAGGACATGTGACATCTACAGACCCGCACTTGGCCAGCGTGTGTAGGTTAAAGCCTAAACTCTCTCAACTCGGTAGATAGTTGAGAGAAGACCCGTGCCGAGCAGTGGGACACTAAAACAAAGGGTATAAGTGAAGCGAAAACAGTGATACGATGGAAAGGGCATAATAATATTTCGCAAGTAGCGATAAACTTTCGCAAATAGTGATTACGAATGATTTTCCACCGTGAAACCATAAAGCCATTTTTAAAGAAGCAAACATTCTGACCCACACTTTTAAATGGATATTGCATCAGCATCATTCAAACTTTTCTAAAGTAAGTAAAAAGAAAAGAACCTTTAAACATAAAGTTAACAACTCAAATCTCCATATTAATATTTCGACACATTAAACAAATCCCGTACAAAATGGTTTCCCCTAACCTTCTCCGTGATGTAGTAACGATGACAAATGAACAAAATTACTCAAAGTCTCCCTACATTTATGTTCATTTGCTTATTATGAATATTTACTTTGTCTTAGATATTCATATTTTGTGTACTTCATACAAGTAATCTGTCAATTATGTCATGTCAGATTTTACACGTCATTTTTTGACGTTATGAAGGGCATGATTGTGAGTTGAGAAAAAATGTTCCTTGATTATACAGAGCTCGTTACTCTTATGATTTTTTTTATCCTTTAATAGGCTTGCGCTTGACCACAACTTGCCTGATGTGTCGGTCGGCCTATAGTTACTAATAAAGTAAGCATTAATAAAGTAAAATAACTACTTCAAAATCTTTGATAGAACTAATTTCAACAAATCCAAAATCCCGTTGAATCAGTAGCTTAGCTCTCAACACGTCCCAGTAATACGGTCATGAATATTAATACGGACACTTTATTTGCTTATTTATTAGCTACCGTGCCGATGTCGATAATAATTCGACGCGAACGTGATGTGTTTTGTCACAAAGGTTAGTACGTGTATAAACTACTTTGATAACATATAACTTGATTTTTTAATTTTACTTTAAGCATGCTTAAACCTTTGACGGGCCGGTGGCATGGTCGTGGGTTGGATTGCAACGCAAGTCAAACGTTGTGTGATAAACATGTTTGTTTGTTTTGAGTCTTGGTGTAATTTTCTATATTTAAGTATGTTTTACAATAGAAAAGTATTTTATCTACTACATTACCAGTTATCAGGTTTCTATAGTACAAGCTCTACTTGTTTTGTAATCGGATGGCCGTGTGTGTTAATATCCTAGGATATTAATATTTATTATTATTATAAACCTATGATTTTCGGTGAGAAAATGGCAGTAGAATGAAGCTCCAAACTGTTAGAAACTATAAAGGAGGAACAATTCCGATTTAACAATAATATTGTGGGACTTTACATACACGGCCATATGATCCCAAACTAAGCAGAGCTTGTATTATGGAAACCAGAAAATTGATAATAGTATAATTTTTTGATATTCAAAATCTATATATATAAAAATGAAACCCGTTTTCCGTTGTCATGACATCACGCGTGAACGGCTGGACCGATTTCGCTAATTCTTTTTTTAAAATATTCCTTTAAGTACGAGGATGGTTCTTACGCAGAGAAAAATAAAAAAAAAATTAAGAAAGCGAAGAAGTGCCGAAAACCGGGTTAGATACCTATTATTTATTATTGGTTATATTCGGTAGGTCTGAGACCCGGTAGATGGCACTGCTTTACCGGGCAGAACGACGTCTGCCGGGTCCGCTGGTAATAGTAGTTATACCCAGACTCAAGACAAACAGACATGTTCATCGCACAAATGTCTGATTTGGGTGGGACCCCACGAACTGCGGCGTGAAAAGCAAATATCTTATCGACCACGCCACTGGCTCGTCATAGGCCAGTCGTGTGGTATCAATGCTAATGGTGTCACCAGACATCGCACCGGAGTACGGCAAGTCGCTTGCGGTGCGGCTTTATCTGGTAGGTGCCCGAAGCCAAGGATCATTATGGTAAAAACTAGGTGGTATGCATCATTGCTTTCATCTTAAGCCATTTATTTGCTCTGAAATGGGTTTGAGTTTGACTATAGATTTACCTTGGTCTGAAAATCTACGAAAGAACACGCATACCTAATAAGGATGGTTTATTGCTGTCTACTACTACTACTAAGCCTCATGGTTCGTCTTTTGATAGTGTCCAAGCTGTTATTTGGCTGACCCCTTCTTATCTTTTAATATTATTCATCTTAAAAAAAGACAGTTAGTTACTAGAACAATATTTTTAACCTTTTGAACGCCAATGACGGCTATGCTCGACAAGTGGACGCGTGCCCTGTGCGCCAATGACGTCACACCCGTCAAGAAACTAAAAATATAATATATAAACAAATTATATCATTACTTTTACGTGTTTTATTGGTACATCTTAGAACTTACACTTAGACTTTTTCGGGCTTGGCGAACAGAGTACGGAGATGCCGTTATGACGTGGCGGTCAAAAGGTTAATTAGTATTGTACTAGTAACTATGTAGCTTTCTTTACAGACTTTGTCTTATCCAATACAAGTTACTAAAACTCAAGACAGTAGTAGTTTTAAAATGTTAATCCAAGCGAGACATGTTTTGATTAAATTTTGTTGTTGTTTCTTCAGGTATTCAGAACTGGTAACTAGAAAAACGCCATCAACCTGATCGCACTACATTGGACAAACAACATCGAAACTAAAGTCGAAATCAACTATAAACCGAAAACTAACTAGGGATGTAACGATACGAGGAAATACAAGTGTTAACGCGATATTTTTACTCGATTTTGGAATCTGCATGGGGTATTCAAGAAGGTAGATTCCGGTCAGTTGGATTAAAAAATATACAAAAACTTATTTATTTGAATTTGAAACATTTTAAAATCGTACTCGTACATATAAACATTTTATATAATACTAGCTGCCCCAGCGAACTTCGTATCATGTATTACTAAGGTAATACGTATGTATTTTTAATGCCACATAATAAAAAAATAAAAACAAAAAAATTTCGTCCAAAAATAAAAAATAAGTGTGAACAAGCCTTGTCACTTAGGGGTATGAAAAATAGATAGTAGCCGATTCTCAGACCTACTGAATACGCATATAAAATTTGGTAAAAATCAGTAAAGCCGTTTCGGAGGAGTACGGTAACTAACATTGTGACAAGGAAATTTAATTTATTAGATAAAAAAACTGGCGGATTGATTTATTTTATGTTGAAAAGTTCTTTTAATCTATTATTTATTACAATGGTATCTAATTCTCCAATTTAGCTGGTATAATATAATATGAACATATTATATTGTCATTTCACTAACAACTTCATATTGAAATTATTTAATTAATTTATTGCTCTACGTCATACAGATTTTAAGTAAGAAAGTTTTATTTTTAACAAGCCTTTTTCCGATATACATGTATATTATATATCGTAGTACGACATATTTGTATTTATCAATTATAAATTTTAAAGATAGATTTAATAAATTGTATTGAATATCGATACCGCATTGTACATCCCTAATAGTAAATATGTAGAGAGAAGGGAGAAACAGTTCAAACAGTGAACAACAAACGTAACAGTAAATTACACAGCGATCCGGTTCAGACCGGAACACGCCAGTTATTTGTTCAGATGCAATCTCTTCCCATTCCGAGTATATGATTAAAACAGTGCAGGACACCGTTCCTGAGGGAAATCATTGCGAACGCACTGCATAATTAGCTATCGCAAAGGCGGTAGATGGAAATTTAACATAACAACGTTCATGCTTGTATTACCCATGGTGTAGGCAGGTGAATATTACCGACTTTTTGCCGGCTGTGTTAAGGTCCCATACGTAATAGGGGGCTAGCCAATCAAGTATTTTTTAACGGAACATATTTATAAGTATACTAGCTGCCCCAGCGAACTTAGCACTGCGTACTTCTCAACTTTATATTACTAATATTGCTATTAAAAAATAAGAATTGCTTATAGAAGGGTGAAAATTTAGAGTGGTATGTATTTTTTAATGCCACATTATAAAAAAAATAAAAAAAATGTTAGGGGTGGATAACCCTTGTCACTTAGGGGTATGAAAAATAGATAGTAGCCAATTCAAACCTACTGAATATGCATATACAATTACTTAAAAATCGGTCAAGCCGTTTCGGAGGAGTATGGTAACTAACACTGTGACAAGAAAATTTTATATAAGAAGATATTGGCTGGCCCGTTGGCGTAATAGTTAGCGACCCTGACTGTTAAGCCGGAGGACGTGGGCTAAATGCCCACCCAATATAAATCTTTGAGTGATGACTAGTAAAGAGCATGGTTGTTAGTTTGTTATAAAAAAAAATTGGTAGGATATCAGTTGGGCCCATTGTAACACAAGAAACTATACTATATAGACTAGCGCTTGACAACAACTTGCCTGATGTTAAGCAATAATGTAGTCTACGAAGGAACGCGCCAGCCCAGTATACCGATTCACTCGTGATTACGAATGATTATAAAAAAAAACTTTGCGGCGTGTGTTGACCAATTCTTTAAGGAAAATCGGTAGGAATCGTTATAAATAGACTCTTCGCTACAGAAATATAGTATTAATATTATACTTTTTGGTAATAAGTTCACATGTGCAAAGTTGGGCGGAAGGTAGTCTTGTATGATCAAAGGATAATATCGAGTACTATACGAGGTAGTCGGCGCACAAAGCATTTTGTACGTCCAGTGGACATTCATAACAAATAAATTCAAAGGAAACTAAAATAAAACTTTACATACCTTGTATGTGTACTTCAATTATACAAAACTCTGCATGAAATTCTTTTGATATAAATATACGAGTTTCATTTTTAGGGATCCGTAATTGAAAAGCTCCAAAAAACTCTAGGGTGTGCGCAAGATGCGCAATACCTCTACGTGTGATGGGTGGCAGTACTAGTGAATACAACAATTATCTTTACACTTGACTTATCAGGAGGCACAATTATTATTTCTAATTTCGGCCGTGCGCAAAGTCTTGCGCGCACTATACTACCAAGCCTCTGTATATTGAGTTTCAGAATTGACGTAAACATGTCGCGTGCTGTAACGACTGCGTTATTAAAAAAAAAATCAACTCTATCTTTTGTACAAAGATTTGTACCAATAGCGAGACTAGCGGCGCATTTTTTAAACACCTTTCTTCATACAAAATTAACGTTTGGTATTAAGCAGAGAATTAAAATGTTCATACAACGTATCTATTTTATTATTTAAGTAAATATACAAAACAAGAAACTGTCTGTCTGACTGACTGACTGACTTAGTAACGCACAGCCCAAAGGATGATGACGAAGGACTAGGTCTAAAAATTCCGTATTTCATAAGAGGTCTAGGAATGCACTAGGTAGTTTCAAAACTCCCCCTCTAAGGGAGTGAAACAGGAACCACGCGGTAGAAGTAGTAGGTGGAAGTTAGTTAATAAGTTATTGAAAGAGAACAAATATTATAAACCAAAGTAGTAAATTAAAAAACAGTCGCCATGCAAATTAGTTTTAAATATTTGGTGTTTGTATGGTAGCTAATGTCATTGTTAACTTTTTCACCTCCCAAGTCACGTATATGCGACTAAGTGTTTGTTCTCCCAGCGACTGTGCTTAAAACTTGATTGTCTTTTTGTTATATATTCATTTATTGAGCCTACCTATTCATAAATGTAGGTATATATTTTATTGATAGTAAAAAATTAGGGTCTAGCGCACAGACACACCAATTGATTTTTAACAAGGTGGTTAAAAGATTATATAATTTTTAACGGTACGGAACCTTTTGAGTGTGACTTTAACTCACACTTGATTATATAAATAGAGATAGCTCGTTTCAATCTAGTTGAAAGGAGGATTTTTTGTTGCGTTCTGTTTCAATTTAAATGTTTCTATGTTTTTTTTTTTTTTTTTGTTATGCCAGTTTGTTTCATTAACTTTGTGCTTATAACGAAAAGAAACTCATAAATATTATAAATTCTATATGATTTTTATACTACCCCAGTATTTATAAACGTCTTTAAAGTTCATTATATCTACAATTGGTTTATAATTCGTTTGCCTTTATGTGTCATCTTTACATTTATACTGGTAAGAAAGAGATAAACTCAATTTTAACTAAAAAAAAATCATAATATTTTTATTTTATTTTTTTATTTATTTTTTTTATTTTAGTTTATAAGGATTCTGAAATGTATTACTGTGCGCGTATGCACTAGACTTCTCTCATCTAACTTACGACTTGAGAGAATTCAGGCCTATTAAGACTCCACATAATTATAGCAAATAAAATGTACCTTAATGTACCTAATTATTAGTAAATAGTTGTTATGTTATGTTATGAAATAATTATGTATTATTCACTTTTTTGACGTGACAACGTCTTAAATTAGGTTGCGGCTGGGAGGCACTTATGAAAAAGTGTAACGCTCGGTAACGTTACGATGAGTCACCGAACGAGAGAGAGGCCCGCCGAATGCCTTGCGTCTCTCTCCCACTCAACTATGTTTCATCCTTCTTCCTACTATACGAATGAATATTCACATTAAAATTATTTTACCACTCAAAGTCGTTGTCACGTAAAACTTTCGCCCGTATACCGAATTTACAGGCAACCAATTTTTTTTATTGTATTTATTTAATAAAAGAAATATACAAATAGAAAGTTTTACATTAGCAGTGTCGCATAAACCATCACTGGTTTTTCTGTACACTTATTCGTCTTCGTAAACTCGACATTAATTAGCATCATCATTAACATTATTTTAGTAAAGTTAAAAAGATTCAACCCTTTATAGTGTCCCACTGCTGTGCACGGGTCTTCTCCCAACTATCTTACGAGCTGAAAGAGTTTAGGCTTTAATCTACACACACTGGCCAAGTGCGGGTTAGTGGATTTCACATGTCTTCAAATGATTAGTTCTTAGACATGCTGGTTTCCTCACGTTGTTTTCCTTCACCAATATTGAGCAGCGGAGATAAAAAATGCGTTGGCACGACTGGATATCGATATTGTGGCCTTATAAGGCAAAACCCCGAACCGCTGCGCCACTTCTGCTCAACTTATTCATACAAAACGTAAATTATATTAAAGCCTACCTACTACATGCTTCAGATGCTACATTGTTATGTCTAATTCTATTTTAAAATAAATGGCATCTTTAATTCTATATTGATAACATCGGAATCATAATTACATCAAACCTAACTTCAATATCATTAAGATCCCTATCAGGTACATTGCGGTTATTTTAAAAACGAACTAAAGAAACGAACTGTACGAACGAACTAAATATGTCACTGACCGAAATGATTGATGGAACTAGACACTATTAATTCATCATGGTTAATTTTATTGAACTGTCATATGTGATGTATAGGACATACCTGCATTTCGCTAATGAATATGGTTAGTTCGTTAGTTGCTAATGGGTTTTTTCTTGTGTTGTGTTATGCAATTATGTTATGGTATACTACGTAAAAAAACCCGTGTAAACAAATTACAAAAAACGCATAAAACACGTGTGAAGGACTGAGGTGCTTCTTCCTACCTAATTTTTTTTTATCCTAAAATAGGCTTGCGCTTGACCACAACTTGTCTGATGTGAAGCAATGATGCAGTCACGCGCTTACCCAGTAAATACCTATTCACTCGTGACTTGAAGACCGGCAGATTATAACTACCGGGAAACATTGATGCCGGCAACGAATTCCATAACTTGGCAGTTCGCACAACGAAAGCAAAAGCCAGTCACTTTGTGCGTTTCCGTGGAATTTCCACCATATAATGGTGGCGCATAGCCGTACCTCTACTTGTACAATGGAAGAACGGGGATGGCGGAATATGATTGTGTAATTCCAACGCACACTCTCCTAAGTGTATCCGGTAAAAGACCGAAAGACTAGAAGAGATTTAATTAATGTTTTATGACTTTGTACCTCAGATGGCGATACGCGAGTTAAACGGTCGGCCTATAGATAAGTTTTATACCTCAGTACGACGTTGCGCATTACCTCTCCGAAACTTTAACGGGTTTTATCTTAATATTGTTTCATTACAATGATAAAGTAAAAAAAAAAAATACATACAGTGGAACATATTATAATCCCGGTCTTTTATAAAAAAATCCTTGTCATCATCATTCCCCTTGCCTTTTCCCATTTCTATTGGGGTCGGCTCCCAGTCTAACCTGATGCGGCTAGCTACCAGAATTATACGAGCGACTGCCATCAGACCTCGAAACCCATTGGGAACCAGCAGCCGAGATGGTTAGACCAAGTCTCAGATTATATTGGCTTCTGACTACATGTAGCGATTGTCATAGACGTGTTAAATGACAACCGACGTCTTAATGTGCTCTCCGAGGCACGGTAGTCCCTCAACCAACCAGACACCGAAACAATTATTTGTTGTTACATATTATCCGGGGTGGGAATCGAACCCGCGACCTCCCTTTCACCGCTCGACTACCGAGGTCGTTAAAAAAATCCTTGTCTTATATATTTTTTATAATCTTACTCACGGTCTAATTCAAGTACGATATTTCATACCTTGTAGTCATCCCTACAAACTATATTAGAAACTTTAAGGCTGGTTCTATTTTTATCGCTCCCTTCGTTTAAAAGACTCAATTAGGGTAGGTGACAGTCGCCTTTGCGTGTTTACAGACAATGTAACAATATAAATATCAACTTGATGTTGATGTAATGAAAAATTACTTTATACGTACTATCAAACAAATTTAATTTATCAAATTACAATGATATTACATAGGTTTCTGTAGCAATAACAATAAATAATAATAATAATATAGTGTTAACACACACGGTCATCTGATCCCAAACTAAGCTGGGCTTGTACTATGGAAACCACATAACTGGTAATATACTGCTTATAATACTTTTCTTTTGTAAATATATACTTAAATAATTGCACCCAGACACAAGACAAAAAGATATTTTTAAACAAATGTTTGTCTCGGATGGGAATCCAACCCACGACCTGCGCGTGCGGCGTGAAAAGCAAGTACCTTACCGACCACGCCACCCCGCTCAACGCAATAACCTTACATCTAATACTTTCTCTCAAAATAGAGGTTACCGTAGTTTGAGAGGGTCACTAACTTTTATTTTACAGATTAAAAGCATAAAACCATCAATTTAGTGTAAAAATTGTAGCTTTTTTGAATAATAAATAATTATAATTAGCATAAAAATAATAATTATGTTAATAAATTAATAAATATATTGTTAACAATTATTGTAATTATCATAGTTTATTACAATTAGTATTAGCCCATTTAGATTTTGCATTAAAATAGGCTTGCGCTTGACAACAACATGCCGAATGCTCAGCAATGATATGATCTAATACTCGCTTACCGCAAGAAAATCCTTAAAGTTAGTGTCCACTTTCAGACTGGTGCACGACACAACAATTTGCAAAAAAGTTTATTTAGTTGCTCTATATAAAAGTTTATTTGGGTAAGTTGTTTGTAATGATAACCATTACCTCGTGGTAAAGTATTTTACACTATTTATTATTTAGTCACCCTTTATAGAACTGGCCAATAGGGATGATGATAAGGTTTGAAAAATCGTAATTAAAATAATAATAATAATAATAATAATAATAATAATATAAAGAAAAAGACTCGTATTTTTTGCTTTGTCGTGGAAATGAAATAATATTGAGATATAACGCTTTTCAGTTATAAAGTGGGGGTGTGTTACGTCTTAAAGAGATATAATACTCACCTAATCGTGACACCATTCAAGATTTTGCTTAGACGTATCGCAAATATTATATAATTATTTTTAATTTATCTATATTTATAATAATTTGACCGATTTGAATTCGGTAAGATACTTGCTTTTCACGTCGCAGGTCGTGGGTTCGATTAGACAAACATTAATGATGAACATTTGTGTTTGTGTCGAGTATGGGTGTAGATATCTATTAAAAGTATTATTATAATATATTTACGAAAGAAAAGTATTATATGTATAGTATATACCAGTTATCTCATTTCCATAACACAAGCTCTGCTTAACTTGGGACCAGATGACTGTGTGTGTTAATGTCCCAGAATATTTATTTATTTATTTATTAATTCTAAATTAAAAGCTTATCAAACCCCGACCTTTTTTAGCTAAGATCACTCACAAATAATTCACCGACGTTTCCTCATTATCCGTGCGGGAGCTACGATGCCACAGACAGACACACATATACACACAGACACGTGAAACTCATAATGTCGTTTTTGTGTCATGGGTTAAAACGACAAAACATAAAAATTTGTCGTCATCCTTAACAATAGGTACTTCAGCTGACTTCTCCAATATGCCATGTCAATTATTCTATATTCTGTGATAGTCACCTCATAAATAGTAGGACATTAACACACACGGTCATCTGATCCCAAACTAAGCAGAGCTTGTACTATGGAAACCAGATAACTGGTAATATACTACATATAATACTTTTTTTTTGTAAATATATATTTAAATATAGATAATTACACCCAGACGCAAGACAAACAGACATATTTAAACAAATGTTTGTCTCGGGTGGGAATCGAACCCACGACCTGCGGCGTGAAAAGCAAGTATCTTACCGATCACGCCACCGGCCTAAAGTCACCTACCAGGACCGACGTCTTAATGTGCTCTCCGAGGCCGAGGGAGGCTAGTCCCTTAACCAACCAGACACCGAAACAATTTTTTGTCAGTTGTCAGTCATTAAATAAGTCACTTAACTAGCGTTTATTATATAAAAAGAGTTACATTAATAAACCCAGCTTTGACACAGAACACTGTCCTTTTATAATTTAATATAGTATTAATTAATTTTAATTACAAAGTACGGTAAAATGTTTTCATTACCGCTATATTAAATAACTGTACCAATGAAAAGGGTTTTTATGTAGCTAGATAGATACGAAATAATTAAAAGTACATTTGCTTTGATCCCGTTATTAAATTCCCATCACTATTTTAAAGATACTCGTATTAATTCGACGGGCCGGTGGCGTGGCCAGGAAGATACTTGTTTTTCACACCGCAGGTCGTGGATTCGATTCCTATCCGAGACAGATAATTGTGTGATAGATGAACATGTCTGTTTGTCAAGAGTCTGGGTGTAAATATCTATTTTAAATATACATTTACAAAAGAAAAGTATTTTATGTATAGTATATACCAGTTATCTGGTTTCTATAATACAAGCTCTGCTTAGTTTGTGATCAGATGACCGTGTGTGTTAGTGTTCCAGAATATTGTTATTAATAATGTATTTATAAAGGTTATAATTAACTCGACTTTTATAATCACACTAACATTCACCTGCGGTTTGACTCGCGTCGTATTTGGATGTCCACATTCCCACCTGTTACGGGCCTTGCCTTAGAAATTTAGGGTCGCAGGTTCGATTCCCGGTCGTGTCTACACACCTTTGTGTGAATTGTTTCATCGCCGCTGTTCAATATCGGCGAAGGAAAACATCGTAAGAAAACATGTCTAAGAACTAATCAGTTGAGGACATGTGACATCCACCAACTCGCACTTGGCCGGCGTGTGTGGATTAAGGTATCTACTCTTTTAAAGTCATTCAACTCGAAATATAGTTGAGAGAAGACCTGTGACCAGCAGTAGGGTTGAAGTGACATGGATGACCTATTCCCATAATATTTAGAGTGCATTCATCTCCCGTATTAAATTAATAATTTTTAATTGGATTTTTTTCCCGATCGTTTGATAATTTTTTTTTGGTACTTTTTTTGTTCGATTTGAATAAAATACAGTGAAATAAAAACATCCATCAATATATTAGTTTCAGGAACTATGCGGAAAATAACGTAGTGCGAGTGGCCTTAGGGGTAAGGACTAACCCCATAGTAGAAACAATGGCCGTTCGTTATTAGAGTTCCATAAGCTAACTTCGTATGCAAAATGAAGCGCGATTATGGGTTACCCATAATGTTTCAGAACTAAATTCATGTATATGATGTCCAGAGTTGGACCAGTTTGTGGAGGGTGGTCCATTCCACCCGATATAGTTGCGTCATAACTTACCGATGTAGATATTGTTCTAGCTCCATTAATAGACCTTTTATTTGAAGACTTACCTGAAACGAGAAAATAAGCTAGTAAAAAAAATGTTGATTATAATTTTAAAGATAAAAAAATAAATGAAAAATTTATTAATATTATTTTAATCATTTATTGTATTTAAAATTAGATTTTTAAAAGTGAAACATTTTTTAAAATTTATTTCTTAAATAATGACCCCAGTATTCATAAAACGTATTTTAAGCTCATTATAGCTAAAATAGGTTCGGATGTTTGGGATAAAAAGTCGCCTATAGCCTTCCTAAACAAATGGGCTATCTAACAGTGCAAGATTTTTTCAAATCAGACCAGTAGTCTCTGAGATTAGCGCGTTCAAACAAATAAACTCTTCAGTTTTATAATATTAACTAGCGGACCCCGCAGACGTCGCCCTGCCCGGTAAAACAGTGCCACCTACCGGGTCCGTGAATAGATTACGACCGATTCTCAGACCTACCGAATCGGTCAAGCTGTTTCTGAGGAGGCTGTTTTTTTTAATTTTTTCTTTGCATAAAAACCATCCTCGTACTTCAAGGAACATTCTAAAAAAAGAATCAGCAAAATCGGTTTAGCCGTTCTCACATTATGCGCTTACCAACACATTTTACGATTCATTTTTATATTACTAGCTGCCCCAGCGAACTTCGTACCGCGTATTTATTAAAAAAAAATGTTCACTTAGGGGGATGAAAAATAGATGTTGGCCGATTCTCAGACCTACTGAATATGCATAAAAAATTTCATAAGAATCGGTCAAGCCGTTTCGGAGGAGTATGGCAACGAAAACTGTGACACGAGAATTTTATATATTAGATATAGAATATCTATATTCGGTAGGTCTGAGAATTTATTAATTAATTTTTGAACCCGGTAGGTGGCACTGCTTTACTGGGCAGGACGACGTCTGCGGAATCCGCTTGGTTTAATGTATTTTTATTAATTTAACAAGTTGTATACAATGTAGGTACAAAGGTTTACACACACTGCCACATTTAACTCGCTACCTACAAGTACAACAGTGTTAAGAGTTAATGCTCTTAACGCGACCAACGCTGTAATACAGTTGCAGACGTTCACATAATGCGATTATTTTATATTTTCACACGCTAGGGATTTGTGGGGGAGTTCTGGACATTTAAAGACACATTTGGTAGGTACAAAAACCGTGTTTGCACATTCAATTGTTATCAGTTTTTTTTACTTTCGGTTTTTCATACTGAGCAATTGCACTGCATTGTAAAGCATGATAAAAGCGTAGTTTTTTCTCTTTCTACTCATCACTAGGTGATAGAGATAGATAGTGCTTGCAACATGTTTTCTTGTGCATGTTTTGGCAGTGGAAATGGGGTAATTTTAGCCGTAGCTTTGGGATGTCGGTTATCGCGCTAAACCATTAACCATTTTTTGCGCAGTTTGGTAAAAAACTGTCCTATGTCCTTTTCGGGGTGTCCAACTATCTTTACACAAAATTTCATCCAAATGAGTTTTGTAGTTTTGAAGTGAAAGCGGGACCATCATTCATTCATTCATTCATTCATTCAATGCCCTATCCTAGTTTTTCGCAAAATCGAGTTTTATTTGAAGTTATGTTCATGTAACTACTTATAACTTGAATATACCTATATATTTATTCAGTACAATGTAAATTTTGGTAGCAATTATTATATTTTTAATGACCTACAGTATATTTCACGAGAAATGATTCGTAAAATTTATAGCAATAAACCGTAGTAGCTAACCTGTAACTGCTACGATGCTACGAACGGTGCTACGACGAATGCTACGACCTACTACGACGTAGCACGATATAAATCAAACATGTTTTAAAATAAGCTAATCACAGCTTGACGGATGAAAAAAGTTTGTAGTTTTGTTTTTTTTAAATGGTTTTAACTTGTCCTGTTAGTTTGGGTTCAATAAAATAATACGTATTATAATAAATAATAATAATAACCATTTATTTCAATACTAAATACAATATAAAATATTCAATTTTTTCCACCCTGCATCATGAGTGTGTTGCGTGGTGTCAGATATCCGCCAAGGTAAATCCAAGATAGCCACCGCTATAAGATTACGGAACACCAATGTTTTACAACTTCGAATATTCTTTTAATATAAATCCAAGATGGCCGCTAAAATAAAATGGCGTATTATTAATAACGTTTAGTACATTTTCATAAAACTGATTATTTTCAAACCTCTTTTTAAAAGTTATTGCCTTCTCTATCACTTTGAAACTATGCATGAGGACAAAACATTAAAATACTCTCATCTTCCTCTTCATTTATAAGTAGGGAGGTGTGGTATAAATTACTACCTCATTTCAGTGCTTAGCACAAATACAAGACTCAGACAGGTTATTTCCCAAGTGTTACCTAGTTCGCTATTTCCTATGGCCTAAATGTTAGTAGCATTCGGTCACATTGGACCGTTTGAAATGACTTGTGACATGACAAACTCGCCACAGTTGGATCAATAAGGCATTAAATTTCTCCTCACGATACAGGCTTGCTTAGTGTGAGAACTCCTACTAAATCTATATAAAAATATACAGAAGTAATGTTGACTGTAAATATTTTTCTTATTTTTTTCAGAGTTTAGACTTTACCCCATTCATGCAGGCCAAGTACATTTTTGTAAACGGCATATAAGAACATGAAGGTTTAGTTTCAAGATGTGCTGGTTTTCTCACTATGCAGATGTTAAGCAGAAGCAGAAGACCAGCAGTGGTGCAATGGACATGGGTTTTGAAATATAGGTTGCGAGTTTAGTTTTGGGTCATGCCAACATATCTACGCGTGTATTCCATTTCATCATCGCTGGTCAAATACCTTTTGGTAATCTATGGAGGAATTTAAGTAAATTATCACATCTTTATATATATACTAGCTGCCCCAGCGAACTTCGTACCGCGTATTTATTAAAAAAAAAATTCACTTTGGGGTTTGAAAAATAGATAGTAGCCGATTCTCAGACCTACTGAATATGCACAAAAAATTTCATCAAAATCGGTCAAGCCGTTTCGGAGGAGTATGGCAACGAAAACTGTGACACGACAATTTAATATATTAGATACAAGAAGAAACTGACTGCCTCTGAAGGACATATCAACGCAAAGCCCAAACTGCTGGGTCTAGACTCGAAATTTAGCAAATAGATTGCGTTTGTATTCATTTCCGTATTCATAAACGTCTATAAGCTCATTATAGCTAAAATAGGTTTATAATTCGTTTGTCTTTGTTTGTCATTTTGACATTTATACAAGTAAAAAAGAGACAAAGTCTATTTTAAGTAAAACGTTTCATAAGATTTTTATGAAACTGGCCATACGGGTGCACAAGATTTTTTAAAACTTATTGTCTAAGTAGGTGAAATTTAAGTAGCACAATATAAATAAATAAATAAATAAATAAATATTCTTGGACATAAACACACACGGTCATCTGGTCCCAAGCTAAGCAGAGCTTGTGTTATGGAAACCAGATAACTGGTATATACTATACATATAATACTTTTCTTTTGTAAATATATACATATAATAGATATTTACACCCAGACTCGACACAAACAGAAATGTTCATCACTAATGTTTGTCTCGGGTGGGAATCGAACCCACGACCTGCGGCGTGAAAAGCAAGTATCTTACCGACCACGCCACCGGCCCGTCAAGTACTACACACTTGTACAATATACTTGTAGCAGGAGGCGTTCTACAGTCTCTGTCTACCCTGGTACAAAAGTAACGTTAGAGTATGTATCTATCTATGAAATTCTTTCAACTATTACAACTAAATCTAAGATATTCTTACAAGCTCGTCAGACTCTGACTTAATACTTTGTTAGGATTTCAATTCATTAAATTACTAATAGGCGATATTACCATTAGAATAGCTCTTTTACATTCAAATATATTTAACAACATCTCAACATTACAATGCCACAAAGACCGTTTTAATTTTAAACCAGAGACTTTCGCAAGCGAATTGAAATTGAGATACAATTGTAAAATCTGGTTTATAAAGAAGAAAGATTTGTTTGTTTAAATCGAATAGGTTTCAAAACTACTGGAATGACTTCAACTATTTTTTAATTATTAGAATCGACAGTATGAAGCTTTATCGAAAGATCGAAAGGAAGCTTCGTCTAGGGGCTTTGATTCACCTAGTCGATAGAATACTTTCAAAAAGTAATATACATAGCTATATCCCATCCCTGCAAAACCGGGACGAGTCGCTGGTTTTATATAAAACTGTCTTTTGCTCAAGGTTATAACTATCTCCCGACATCTAAATTTAATAAATGTTACAACAAAAAATTCTAGGTTTGGTCCAGCGTGAGATTCGAACTCGCGACATTGACTGCTCGAGGCAAACACGCTGTTCCTTACGTTAGCGAGTCATTGCAATACCTGCTTATGTTTCAATTATTGTTTCACGATAAAATATAATTATCTGTTCTGAAAAAATTCCAACTTCATATTTATTAAAGTTCATAGCCCCTAGTTTGCACTGGCGAATTCCATCTGATCCCAAACTAAGCAGAGCTTGTACTATGAAAACCAAACATCCAGTAATATTCTACATAAAATACTTTTCTTTTGTAAATACATGCTTAAATATAAATAATTACACCCAGACTCAAGTCAAACAGACATGTTCGTTACACAAATATCTGACTTGGGAGGGAATCGAACCCACGACCTGCAGCGTGAAAAGCAAGTATCTTACCGACCTCGCCACCACCGGCCAGCTAGGCCGTTTTATACCTATCACATAACGATGAGTAGAATGTCTCTTTCAGTGCTCGCTGCTGCTTTAACCTTTTTTAGTGTCCCACTGCTGGGCACGGGTCTTCTCTCAACTATCTTACTAGTTGAGAGAGTTTAGGCTTTAATCCACACACGCTGACCAAGAGCGGGTTGGTGGATGTCACATGTCCTCGAATGATTAGTTCTTAGACATGCCGGTTTCCTCACGATGTTTTCCTTCACCGATATTGAGCAGCGGCGATGAAACAATTCACACAAAGATGTGTGGGCACGGCTGGGATTGAGTGATCGCAATCTTGTTATATTGTGCAGTGCAAACGTACAGTAACAGGGTTCCAAGGCACTTTTCAGGTAAGGTCCCTTGAAAATATCCGAAAATAATAACTTTCTGTATCTATCCTAGTTACGTCACTAGTCACAACAAAACTAGCTTACCTGCACTTCCAAACTACATACTCTTAAAACTAACCAAATCAGCCAAGCCAGCCAGCAAACATTTGAACCAACAGCCAACGCTTCAACTCACACATTACACCAACGTCCAACTTTCGTCGACACGTTCTGACGCGATACATCAGCGTACTATTGGCACGGTACCACCCCTCCCCCACCCCCCATTTGCATGTAAATTGAATAAGGACGTGGCAAACCTTTGGCCGAGAAACGCTACAGACTGTCCTTTCAAGGCATATAACGATTTCTATCGAGTTTGACTAGATCTCTACGAAAGGTTATAAGGTCATTTACATAAAAACTGAAAATAGGTAATGATGCGAATTCTAGTTAACATCAATATAGTGCTTAAAGAATAGTATGGTGATAAAGTATGGTGAGAGCAGCGGTACGGACCTCGCCTTAGAAAAATAAGGTCGCGGGTTCGAATCCTGGTCGTGCCCACACATCTTTGTGTGAATTGTTTCATCTCCACTGCTCAATATCGGTGAAGGAAAACATGGAGAGGAAACCGGCATGTCTAAGAACTAAGCATTCAAGGACATATCCACCAACCCCAACAGTTGCAGTTAAATTTACGTCTTAGTGCAAAATGGTATTCTTGTAATTATTTAGCTGTCATATCTAGTCTAAAGCGCTCGCGTGACGCGAACTTGACGAGAGCGTATCTGACAGTGGTTGTCAAAATTACCAGAATACGAAAAGGGCTGTTTTGATCGAAACTTAACTACAACTGAACTTATTTAATTACGTAAATTAGCCTACAGAACTCTCTCAACTCATAAGATAGTTGAGAGAAGACCTGTGCCCAGCAGTGGGACACTAAAAATGGTTGAAGTGATAGTGATACGCCATATTGGTATGGCGATTCTTCTGTTTAATTAATGTAAGTAATTTCAAAATTTCTTTAAAATAGTATGTATTATTGATTAGTGTTTAATAAGTGTTATAAAAGTAAATTTTTCGTAAAATCAAAATTAAATCCAAGTCATTAAACTTTACTTTCAGGGAGTTAAAAAAAATTGAAGCAAGTATTATTATTCCTGTATTATTAGTTGTAAAAAAAGATAGTTCATATGCCCACAAACCGTTATGTAATTTGGCAGAAGTAAAATTAGTAAATCGTAATGTAAAAATAGTTCTGCTAACAAATTCTTTTTTTAATTCGAAAAAAATCGTACCTACTTTGTTCGTCTGTTGTCAGATTTATTTCAATAAAATAGTAGATATCGACCATAGATGACGGGCGGGCGGGACGGTGGCTTGGTCGTTAAGATACTTGCTTTAGAAGCCGCAGGTCGTGGGTTCGATTCCCACCCGAGACAAACATTAGTGATGAACATTTGTGTTTGTGTCGAGTCTGGGTGTAAATATCTATTATAAGTATATATTTACAAAAGAAAAGTATTATGTGTATAGTAGGTATATACCAGTTACCTGGTTTCGATAACACAAGCTCTGCTTAGCTTGGGACCAGATGACCGTGTGTTTTAATGTCCCAGAATATTTATTATTATTTATTATTATTATAGAACAGCAAAGCTGCGGGGACTGCTCTGAGCAAGGCGATTGACTCTTCAGCATTAATTTTCTGATTCTTTTTAATTCTTCGATAGGCTGGCGCTTGACTACAACTTGCCTGATATTAAGCAACGATGTAGTCTACGATAGAACGCGCCAGCCCAGTGTAACGATTCACTCGTGATTACGAATGATTATCGGTGAGAAGGTGGCAGTGGAATGAGCCTCTTTAAGGTTAGAAACTTTAAAGGAGCAACAATACCGACCCACCCTCTCTGCATGGTGTCACCAGACATTGCACCGGAACACGGCAAGGTCGCTTGGCGGTGCGGCTTTTTCTGGTAGGTGGTCACTATCCACGGTCGAAGCCTACCACCAGTTGTATGCTGAATTCATAAAATTAAACTAAGTACTAAACTATTTGGAA
Organism: Meganola albula; assembly: GCA_936450015.1. NCBI lineage: Eukaryota > Metazoa > Arthropoda > Insecta > Lepidoptera > Nolidae > Meganola > Meganola albula. Next base: position 11,936,418 of record OW388146.1, on the reverse strand, counting down.
TAATTTTAATTTTCGTTTGGAATTTATTCTCCCGTTTTGAATGCTCGAAGAAGTGGACGAACAACCAAGTAATACATTACGCGGACATACGCAGGCATTACCCAACAAAACAATATTCTTGGGGAATGCCTTCGTGAGCGTGTAACCGTACTTAAGCTTTATTCACACGAAGATATTTGGATACCTTCAATAACACAGCGGTCTCTCTGACCAGAACATCATTAAGGACAAATTACAGGATAAAACAGTTGTGGTTGCGAATGTGCGGCTGCCAAAGGATTGGTTGCGGTTGCTACGGAAATGGCAAGTGGTCGGAATGCTATCAAACGGCAGGCTCTGTTTGTTGTAATCGATTTGTGAGAACGGCTTTGAAGTTTGTTTATGTAGGTAGGTGCATTCAGTCAAGCTTAGGAGTCTTACTAAAACATAGATAAACAATTTTGTCGTGTTTGATAGCCGGGCATAAAGACTTTTAATTTTTTTTTTGAACTTTTATTTATCTTGAGCTTGATCACAACTTGCCTGCTGCTAAGCAATGATATAGTCTACGATGGAACGCGCTTACCCAGTAAGAACCTATTTACTCGTGACTTGAAGACAGAAACAATGAAGTAGTCTAAAATGGAACGCGCTTACCCATTAAATTCTGATCTGCTCGTGACTTGAAGACAGGCAGATTATAGCTAGCATTACATTACAGACATTACACAACTTGGCAGTTCGCACGTTAAAAGTGGTTGCAAAGTGGGTTTAATAGGAAATATCTTAAGAAAACGCTTCTAATATCAACCACTCAATCAATAAACAGCTCGTGTCAAGCTTGATTCGGCCCAAGCAAACATTGTCCCAGATTTTAATTAGCCCCTGTCCCAAGGCCGCGACAAGAACAAACAGGCCAAAAAGCCCTACTCTGTTCCGTTTAGTTCGGGTGAAGTGACGAGTTATTATATTATACGATATTTACTTTTGTATGTTAAACATTTCGCTTCTTGAAAACAAATCGATTTTTTTTACAATAATTTTATTTCATCATCTGCCTGGGGACGTCCACAGCTGGATATTTTTTTTATCCTATTATAGGTTTGCGCTTCACCACAACTTGCCTGATGTGAAGCAATGTTGCAGTCTACGATGGAATGCGCTTACCCAATAAATACCGATTCACCCGTGACTTGGTGACTTGAAGACAGGTAGATTATAACTGTCGGGAAACAGAGATGCCGGCACCGAATTCCACACCATACGGTTGCAGGCCGTTAACATCCATCGGCTTCCCGCAATTTTAACATTGTCATCAGTCCACCTTGTGGCGGGCCATTGCGTGGTCTCTACTCGAGAATTTTCATATCCCAGCGGTTATCAGTTCTGCGAGCGATGTAGCCTACCCACAGTGCCCACTGCCACTTCAACTTGTCTACTTTCTTCTGCGGATTTTCTCATTGCGGATCTTATCTTATCTTATCTCATTTTTGTAATAGGCTGGACTGCACAGCCTGATGATAAGTCTCATGGACTTATCATCAGGCATGGTGCAGTCAAGTCTATACGACCTGCCCAATATACCGATTTACTCGTGATAACGAACGATTTTCGGTGAGGTGGCAGTAGTATGCTTCCAGTATGTCACGCATACAAAGTTGCGAATCTAATGTAGTAATTGTGCTTAATGTGTTTATGACAAATGTTTAATTAAGATAATTTTTATTTGGTTTATAATTTCAGGCTTTAAATTAATCCGTAAAGTCTGCTAAATGAAGTATAACATAGATACTTCACATAGTAGGGCTTCAGGATCAAGATGTAACGGGACATTAAACTTAGGCAATGTACATTGGCTTTTTCGCAAATGTCTTCATTTTGTGCAGATGTTAAAGGTGGACGTAAAATTTAAGTATTATAGTTTTCCAGCTGTTTTATTTTGTTTATTTTATTGGTACTAAAAGGGCTTCAAAGTAATCCGAGTTCGATTTTAGCTTATGCCAATCAAAATGAGATATCGAGCATTAGATTTTCTCAAATCAGACGACTGATAAGCAGTACAAGTTCTACATTACGAAAAATTTTTGTCGGAATCTAAAATCTAAAATAAACCGCGATAAAATCCGTTAAAAAGTAGTTTTATTTCAATATTTTGAACTCGTCAAAACGCGTTTTGAAATTCTTTTTTTTTTTGTTCGAAACATTACTTAAAGAGGAAATAGAATTGCTAGAAATGGAACAAAATGGATTGGAAACAGAAGAACTAAAATAATTTGTAGATTACTATAAAAAAATGTGCATTCAAACTTATTATCTTGACAGGTTCATCATAGTATTCGAAAACTTTTTTTTGTACTGACGACTCGTTCCAACGGTACAGCTAATAAACGCACAGCACTGTTTGTGGCGCGTTTATAAAACACCTTTATACCCGCATTCAAGCAATAGTAAAATTTTGTGATTTATTATATGGTTTACGTTACAGTGCTTTATTCTTGTGTCACAAAAACCATCACGTGGGTTGGATTGACCCGCAGCTTGTATAATTATTTATTTTTGAAACCATCTCTCATGACATCACGGATTAATAATCTGTTGCATTAAATCTTCGCATACTTCACATTAAAAAAACAGAAATACGAAAGAAATCGTACAGAATATAGTTGGCTATAAGTGTCGGTGTGTATGTGCCAAGGTTAAATTGTTAAAAGCTAATGACAACTCCCTTCGTCACGACACGTATTTTATAAATCATTTAGTGTTACGATGTTATGCAATATTGAATTTGTTAAGTTGATCAACAAATTTAATATTACAAAACTGTAGCTGACTCTATCTGCTATTTAGATAGTACATAGTTTATTTTTTTTATTATAGTAGAAAGAAAAGAAAGAAAGGAAGAAAAACATTTATTTGCCAACGACAGAACACAAAATTAAATGATAAAAAAAGAAACACATAGAAAGAGAGAGAAAAACAAAGGTAAAAGAAAAAAAAATAAAAACAAGAGTAAGTGTGACCTATCAGTGTCAAACATGGACATTGCTCAGTAAACGCTGTGAGTGCCTACTAGAGGCGACCCACACCACTGATTTTCAGCAATGTCCATATTTCCACAGTGTGACGCCAGCCGCCAGGGTTGCCAAAAGATCAAACCTGCATAATTAGTATGTGTAACAAAAAAACATGTATTTAAAAGAAAATATTATTATCAATCACCAAGTCACCAACCATTACATAATCGTTAAATTCACTACAAAACGACAAAAATTAAGTTATTTAAAACAGATTTGATTGTGAAATTGATAGATATATTGAATACATTAATACATAAACATGGATAAACTGTATAATAATTTATAGTAACACTAAATTTAATAAAGCCAAGGTCAAGATCAAAAACTTTTGAAATTGTATAAAAAGTGAAACCATTATTATAAAGGCTTTCACGAGTTCCATCGCAGCACCCAATGCTAGACAGCCGTAACCGTTGAGGTATGTGAAATAATGTAATAAAAATAGTATAGGTATATCAGTATATAAAGTAAGTTCAGTAAAGTTAAATAACATGGCAGAATTTATATTTCGCGTAAGGTTAAAATAAATCTCTAACCAATTATGTGCATATATTATCCTAACTACAAAGTTTAAATTAACTTGAGGGCCGACACATTAATGGCTTAATTTCAAAGGCCACGGATTGGTAGTGACTTCGGTCACAGTGTCACAGCTCATGGAAGCCACTCGGCTCGTAACTGACTTCATCTACTTCAGTAACCTCGTTTTCTATTGAATCGTGAACTATTTTTTAAACAGTTTTAGTGATAAATAGACAACAAGATCTGTCTGTTATCATTTACCTTCGAAATTTCACGTAACAATACTATATCGATTCCATACAATTTGTTGTAATCGAACTTTTGTTATCGCTTCGCTGTGTAATTTTCAAAGAGGCCCTAATTCTATTTGTTATATTTCGGACCGGATTAACAGCAGCTGTCAAGTATGACAGTTGACACCGCAGAGCTGTTCGAGTGAATGAAGTTTATGTATTTATGATTATGTGTATGTTTTATGATTATGTAATGTACTGTGTGATTTATCAAAAAATTTTTGGACCCCTTGCTAGTCAGATGTCCGTTGGCAAATCAGGAGACAAAGTTACGAGACGCCAGAAGAGCGGTTGTGAGCGGCTAACCCACCTATTATCTTTGTTTTACTTACTGAATCCCATAGGACTCCATAATAGTTTAATACTGGGGTAAGTAGGGTAATCTGGGCGTTAATGTTTAAACGATGGCTTAACAGTGTAACTACATACCGATTTGCATAACTAAGTTAATATAAAAGACCACCCTGACACATTGCCTATGGTTTCTCCGTTCACCAAAACTATTTCTGATTGGGGGTTCCTCTCCTTGGTACCCCCTCTTATAAGTACGGCTATGCATCACCGGCATATGGTAAAAATTCGACGGAACACGCACAAAGTTGTTATCTTCTACTTATATTCTGTGAACTAGCAAGTTGTAGAATTCGCTGCCAGATTAAATCTGCCTGTCTTCATAATTCATAATCGTAAGCCACATCATTGCTTAAAGCAGCCAAGTTGTGGTCAAGCACAGGCTTCATATAGGATAAAGAAACGTTGCTATAGTTAGTATGTATTGTTTCCAAAAACCCTACAATCGTAATTTTGAATACTAGGTATCACCCTGTAACGTGAAACGTAGTCGAATAGATTACGTTTCACGTTACAGGGTTACAGGGTACAGGGTCGTTACAGGGTACACTTACAAAGTACTAGCAACGTCTTAAAGTCTTAAAAATACATTACATGATATTTAAAAAGATATTAATAATTTGAATGGCTACTAAGCGAATTAACTAAGCAGGTGTAAGATTGAGTTACATGAAAAAAAAAATACATAAATACCTATAGAGCGAGTAAGTAAAGTAGGTACCCATAATAGGTTTTCTTTGTTGATTCGACTCTGAATTCGATATTCAGATTCAATTTGATCTTGGGTCTAAACTTTTTACCTCCCATCCAATTTCATATCTAAGCCCAGCTGTGGATCTCTTTAAAATTGTAACTTTTCTAGTGTCTACTGGTATTTGATAACTAAGTAAATAATATATGTTTAGTACCTATTAAAATCCTAAAATTAGCACTAAGCGCTCTATATTTTATTCAAAGCTTACATTTAAGAGGTCTATGAGATGCGGGATTCCGTTCTGCTATTAGCCCAGCGCCCCTTATAATTGCGTTTCGCAACAAATTACAAGTCAGAATAAGGTAGGACCAAGTGGTTCCCGAGTTACTTTAATTAATGCCTACATAAAGGTATTTTCATAGTAGGCGATGATGCAGACATTGGTATGATAAGCAAACAAACCATTTGTGGATTCTTATACAGTTGCTGGGAGCAGCGATAGCGCAACGATAGCGCAACGATAGCGCAACGATAGCGCAACGATAGCGCAACGATAGCGCAACGATAGCGCAACGATAGCGCAGCGATAGCGCAGCGATAGCGCAGCGATAGCGCAGCGATAGCGCAGCAATAGCGCAGCGATAGCGCAGCGGTTTATCTTTTCCTTTACCGATAGTGAGCAGTTACCATGAACCAATTCATACAAAGATGTGTAACCGGGGTACCCGCGGTCTTACATTTCAAAGGTGAGGTCAATACCGCTGCGCAATCCCCGCTTATACCTTCGGATAATACCAGGATGTATACGTCGCTAATATGAAAAAAATACATAATTCAAATTTATTTTTTTAAAGTGTTAATTATACATTTAAAATAATGTTTATTGCAGAATAGTTATGTCCTAGATTAATGCGAATATCACAAATTGATATAAAACTACTTTAAAACGGATTTTATAACGGTTTATTTTATATTTTAGATCCCGACGTTTCAAAGTCTTTTCAGACTTCACCACCACCACCCGTGACCATAAAGTCTGAAAAGACTTTGAAACGTTGGGTTCTAAAATATACCGCGATAAGATCCGTTAAAGAGTAGTTTTATTTCAAGCAGAATATGTTTTTATAATAACGTAATTTTTCCAAAAATCAAAAATTTCATGTTTCGATTTAAGTTACGTTGTATAGGTTCCATAGCACACAGCTGTGTGTAACCTAGCTAGGTTACCCAAAACACGATTACGGATTCTTAAATTTAAAAATGGCCTTCAATTTAGACGGCGTCCTAATTATTTAATCTGAAGATTCGCGGCAATTGCGACCTCGTTCCTCCCTCCCCCTCCCCCGCAGTGTATCTTCAGCTTTAATTTAGAATTGTTAGCAGAGGGAATGCAATTTACGTAAAATAATTTGTTTGATTTCAAGTATTTTGAATACCCTTTACTTAATTTAAAAGATTGACTTTCTTATAATAATAAAATCATTTATTTCGGATCGGAATCCATAGTGTTAATAACAATCTTACAAACTATGTTATTTATTTTTATTCTTCGATAGACTGGCGCTTGACTACAACTTGCCTGATGTTAAGCAATGATGTAGTCTACGATGGAACGCGCTAGCCCAGTGTACCGATTCACTCGTGATTACGAATGATTATCGGTGAGAAGGAGTATATGTATGGTATGTATATAATGGTTAGTACTATGTAGGTACAATGCTAATCAAATCGTTAAAAGATATTGCAGTGTCCTTTTTTAGATGGATGCGGGTCCAGTGCCTCATAATGGCATTGTCCACATCCAATCTCCCCACTACTGTCTTCAGGAGGCTGTTGGGGGCGCACCCGCTACAACAGGGATACAATACAATAATAAACTGACTTAGAAATAGATTGTAAAAATGGCTTTCCTCCAGCAGTTTTTGCCATGGCCTTTATTTTATATCATGCCTAGAAGTAGGATTAAAAGAACTCAATTTATGGGCTATTTAATTGTGCAAGAATTTTTCAAATCTAACCAGTAGCCCCTGAGATTAGCGCGTTCAACCAGATTTAGTTTTATAATATTAGTGATTAAGTCACAAATACATCAAACGCTAAGTGGCCTCTAGTTATATTGCTTGTTACGAGGACCTGTGTTGGATACAGGGCTGCTAATCGTATGAACCGTCGGGAACGTAACTTGGGGATTATATGGGTGAGAAGTAAAATATACCGTTTTGTTTTTGTATTAACCATGGCCATTACCAGCTTCATAATCATTATCAGCCTAATCTTGTCCTAAGGTGGAAATAGGCCTCTGCTAAAGCACACCACAGAGCATGATTCGTTTCATCGGCTTAGTTTTTATTTAAATCAAATATGTCGTAACTAAACATACTCGATTTCAAAGTTAAATATCTAAACATATTCGATAGGGAATCGATTCTGATAGACTGTACTGGTGGCGTAGTAGTTAGTGATACTGACTTTTAAACTGAAGGTAAAGGGACGATTCTTACCCAGGATCTTTGTATGATGACCATGATTTTTTGTTCTGTGTCTGGGTGTAAATTCATCTATACATAAGTATGTATTTACAAAGAAAAAACTAATTAAGTAATGTATGCATAACACAAGCAAATATATGTGGGATCCTACTCTGGGTGCGAAGGAAAACTACGGATTGGCACTGTATATATGGATTTATTTAACTTCCAAAAAAAAAATAACAATAACTTCTAACAACACCAGTCTTCGTCCTACGTCTTAAAAAAGTAATCTTACTTACATATACATTCCGGTCATCCTTCGTTCACATATTCTGCAGTCATTCGTCCTCTCACTCTTACATCTGTCCTTCACTGTCATCATTATTTACACGGTCATACCATTACATTTAATTCCTACATATAATTGCTTAATTTAATGTATTATACACTACCTGTTATGAATAAACTTTACTTTACTTTTACTTTTAATTTGGGACTAGATGGCGATGACTAGATGTGTGTATGTGTGATATTATTATTATTGTTATCATTTCATTTAGCCTTTTGTATTTGACTTTAATTACGAAATCTAGTAACTAACTTCTAATTTAATACCTCCAACACAAATAAACTAAACCTAAATTATTAGCGCGACAAGTAAAATCAAATCCCACTAACATTTAGCTTCAGAGAGTCACATCGCGAAGCACCTGAGATAATAATGTATGCAAATTATCTTAAACTTGGCGCGCGTTGTATCAAACTTGTTATTTGTGTGTTTTAAGTTGAGCTATGATTTACGTGTGCTGGCTTACACTGTGACACACTGCTGCAAAGACTACATAGCTTTTTGTTTTCACAATAAGTAATGAACCCATCGAACTAAAATAACTCTGCATCAGGAAATCTATTATATAAGAAGAAAGGCATCGGATATTGCGAGACATTGTCATAATTACTTCACAACACAGCACGAACAGCGGTTATTCATGTTCAGCACTAGCGCAACCCGCAGTCGTCCTGTCCGGTAAAGCAGTGCCAGTGTTCGGAGGCTCTTTTTTATTTTTTTCTTTACGTAAGAACCATCCTCGTAATTCAAGGAATATTCTAAAACAAGAATTAGCGACATTTAGAGATTCATTGTTATTATATGTATAGACTAGCGGACCCCACAGACGTCGTCATGCCCGGTAAAACAGTGCCACCTACAGGGTCCAAAAATAGATTACGACCAATTCTCAGACCTACCGAATATAAATACATATAATATTTTATTATCCGTTTCGGAGGATTTTTTTTATTTTATCTGCGTAAGAACCATCGTCGTACTTCAGGAAATATTCTAAGAAACTGTTGAATATTATTTTCACTTACTTTTTTCTTTACATTCCTAAATTAGCTAACAAGTTGGATACAAACACGCCATCTGTGTGTCACATTTAGTGAAGTAGAGTTACCCTAATTGGTTCTGACGGTAGCAGGTGTCGGCCGTGACTTACGCCGTTCTGTGCGGTGAACAGAACTCTCAACTGTATGGTAACGCGATTACGTCGCGTGTACCCTAGTTTTAAATTATCTTGGCGTTTGTTTAAGCACTTATGAATATTTAAAGAGGCGTTTAATTTGTGGCTTCAGTTCCGAAAGAAATTAAATGTAATGCGTGTTTTCAACTATCTCAATTGGTAATAATAGATTAATATTCCACGTGGCGTATTCGGTAAGTGTCTGAACATATCTGTTGGTCTTGAGTCTGGGCGGAATTATCTATGTATTTTAGGCATGTTATTTACAAAAGTAAAGTAGGATATCCATAGTTTATCAGTTATCTGGTCTCCATAACACAAGATTAGCTTGGGATCAGATGACCGTGTGTGTTAATATTCTAATATATTATTATTGTACATTAGTGATACGCCTCTGTTATGAACTTAAACAAATTAAGTAGGTTTCTTTAACTTTTTAAAATCTGTCTTAGTTTGGAGCACTTAGTAAAATCTATTAATACATTTTTAGGCTTTTATTTTAAAGCTAATCAGCAATAAGAAGTAATGTTATTGATATAGCTCAAAAGTTTAGCAAGCTGAATTAGCAGCGGACTGGCCATGACTGACAAAGAAGTGATATTAGTGATAATTGCTGGGGTAAGTGAGTTTTTGAGAGGAGACCACGGTTTAGCAAATGTAGTATACGACTCCGTCCAACTAGGCGGAGTGACGATCTGCGAATGATAGCCGAATGATGCGAATGATAACTGGAGGCGACAAGCTGAAGACCCTAGGGAGAGGCCCATGTGTAGCAGTGGACTGTAACACGCCGATGATGATTAATAATATATTTAAAAAAAGTAATGGCCGTACTTCGATTTGTATGTGGCAGCACGTAACCTACAAACCTAGCAAGCTGTTGCCTAAACAGACGGTTAGGTGTCCTTTTGTAGATTTTAGATTGTAGATTGTAGCGGGCTTGGATTTCCGCAACTCGACGTCTATTATGCGCCTATTTTGCGTGGTGGGCTGGCGTAGCTACTGCCAGCCCAGCTCCAGGAAGAATCCTAGCAGACTCTTTATGTTGCCGACGGCAAGGTGTCCCTTTAGTCACTTGTCTTGGTCAGTTGTCAAATTTACAAGACGTCAACGTCACTCAGGTTGCATGTCTCTAATTGTCATTGTTACATCAGGGGACAATGTCTATGAGGTCGTTTGGGTGAGCACGTGGTGTGTACAAACCGAATTTGTCCGTATATAAAAAACTCCATTCCAACATTTTGTAAATATTTGTAATTAGAGAGGTGCTATAATCATTGACAGAGATATTGATTAGCTTTCTGTGGAGTCATTTTGTATTCCATCGAGATGCAAAGGTAATGAGGGATATCTAGTGATCGCCACCCTATGAAACCGCCGATGTATATATGATTGGTGAACTGTATGATCTCCTCGCACTGATATGCGGCCAACCCAGTTGAATGATGTGGCCAACTAGCAGTGCGTTCAGGCTCAAGACCAAGTCAGGTATCATAGGTGAAAGCGTTGCTTGATTATTTAAAAAAATTAATATTAGTTACCTCTAGTTCAGTTGTTTAGAAAGAACCATGTATAAGAAATAAATGCACTTCCAATTAGAATTCCCGGTGTCCGGTGTAACTGTTGGCAGGTTTCAGCCGTGGTTGGTGACCACTCACCAGAAAAAACGCCTCGCCGTATTTTGATGCGATGACTGATGTCACCTTATAAGAGTGTGGGTCCGAATAGTTGCTCCTTTATGGTTTCTAACCATATGGAACCTCATTCCACTGCCACTTTCAAACCGAAAATCATTTGTTATCACGAGTGAATCGGTATGTTCCGCAGGCGTGTTCTATCGTAGACTACATCATTGCTTTACTTCTAGTTCAATTGTTTCGAAAGAAGCATGTTTAGGATAAAAAGGTAACAAAAAATTCTTAAAAGAAATACCACCTTAATAGACAAGTCTACATTAAGAGACACTTAGATACATCCATGTTTCATTGTAAGTGCTTTTAGTGACGCAACGTTTTTATATTAGTAATATTTTAGTAAGGCTTGATATCGTTTTAGGCTTGAACGTTTTTAGAGGAAAATGAGATTAGTTTTAAAACGGTTTTGTCCCAGTTACGCACCGGTATATACAAAGAACGTTCTTTGAAAAATTATCATATGGTTAAATAAAATGTTCAGTACCAACTTAATAGAGTTTTTTTTTCAAGTCAAAAAAATTTTCTGCATCGTTATCTTCCGGGATTGTTTCCAAAACGCTAGCAGCCTTGCCGAGTTGGATTGCATTACTGATACTTTGTTCGTTTATTTAGGTTATTGTTGAGATTGTTATTCACTTAGGTCCTTTTAATGTCCCAATTGTTTTTTTTTTAATAGTTAATGGATGCGGGCGCTACTACTATGCAGAGACCTCCAAACGGCACAAACATATTCAATTGAGTACAAGCTAAATATTTGAGCCGTTTGGAGTTAAAACGCTTGGACCGCGGGGCTCAAAGGCCTGTGCAATTTTTAAAGAAATTTCTTACCAAAGGGTTGGCTTACTTCTTGGTCAAAGAATTAGCATTGCCATACAACGTAGCAATGCTGCCAGCCTTATAGTCACATTCCCTCAAGGCTTCGATTTGAAATAATTTAATGACAACCTATCTAGTTTTTAAGTTAGAATTAAGAATGAGTTTATTTATTTAATAATATTTTAAGTTGAACTTGGTATAGACTTATTTAAATAAAGGAGTTAACCACTAATGGATCCATTTTAGTCAAAGTCAAATTATTTGCTACGTTAAATAGAATTCACATTGTTTTTCCCGAGATCCGTTTTAAATCAGACGTTCAATAGATATAAACAGTACAGATTCGATTTCCAAATAAAACCCAAACCCACCAACTTCTAATCAAAGTTTAAACACTAAACACCCAAATTTTCCCAGCAAAACTTCACGTTAAGCTAATAAACAACTGATTAAAGTTGGTTTTAAGCTGATCCCAAAACAACTTCTTGGATTAATTAAAATTTGTTTATACGTTCAAATGAAAACAAAACGAGGAGATCCATTAATAAAGTCCTTTTAGTATTTGTTTATTGTTGTTGAATTAGAAACATGATTCTGTTTTAAATTACTGTAAACCTTTTAAAGTTGTTATTGGGTATACTAATGGGTGTGCTACGAAACATTCTACTTTCGTCCCTTTAGGCGTTTTCACTTTGTTTTTTCTACAAAATAAAATGAATTTAAAATACCACCGTATTTTGCTGGAATTTTAAATTCATTTTAGACTTCACAGCATAAAAACAAAGTAACTACGTATTGAAACGACTACTTATGAATTAAATAATTAGCTTAATTTATTAGCACGTTTTATTATTTATTTCTTGTTTTTTTTTTATTTTAAACTAGCTTCCACCTGCGGCTTCGCCTGCGAAATTGATCTTACTAATCTTGTTTCTCCATACAAACTTTGGAACCCCGTTGCACCCCCTTAAAGGGTGAGTTTTGAAATATCCTTTCTTAGACCCCATAAGGAACCTATGTGCCAAATTTAGAGTCTCCAGACCCAGCAGTTTGGGCTCTGCGTTGATATGTCAGTCAGTCAGTTTCTTATTTTAGATATTTAGAAAGTATTTAAGTTTAATATAAAAATTGTCACTAAAACCAGCTTTTATTACCTAGTGTGCTAAAAATTTGCGTTATTCTCAGCAAGTCCTTCAATTTTATACCCATATCGTAGGAGTGTATTCAAAATAACTATTTCACCCTCTTGGGAATACGTCATGTTGGATTGAGAATAATGTCACTCAGCTAACTATGCGATGTCATCAAAATGAAATGTGTGTACAAAATTTCAGCTAAATTTGTTGAAGATATCTGCTTCAAAATTGATTTGCCTTTGCAACTAACATACATTGTAAATTGATCAAAAAGCTTATAAAAATACCATACGTCCTTTTAAAGGTTCTAGAATATTTTTATACTATGTAGTTTAGGCGTGAAAGTGTAAGAGACAGACAGAGTTACTTTCGTATTCATAATATTAGTAGGAATGTCAAATATGACGGGCCGGTGGCGTGGTCGGTAAGATACTTGCTTTTCACGCTGCAGGTCGTGGGTTAATGATGAACATTTGTGTTTGTGTCGAGTCTGGGTGTAAAATCTATTTTAAGTATATATTAACAAAAGAAAAGTATTATATGTATAGTATTTACCAGTTATCTGGTTTCCATAATACAAGCTCTACTTAGCTTGGGACCAGGTGACCGTGTGTGTTAATGTCCCAGAACATTTATTTTATTTATTTATATTGTACTCCAGTACCTAAACCTAAAATTTCTACTTTCATTCCGAGTTAATGCATTCATGCGTTTTTTAACCTATAATTATAGATTATCGAAGACCCGTACTCAGCAGTGAGACCTTTAAAAAGGGCTGAAGTGATTGCTTAAGCAGAACGGACACTTTAAATAATTCTTGAACATGAAAAAAAAAAACATTAACTGTAATTATCGGGTTTGTACACCACATTACTCTAATTTAGGTTATTATATAATAATTATAAATTATGGTTGAATCCATTTGACAGCATGCTTAATCTAATGTGACGAAAACCAATACTACGTAATATTATGTCCCTGTCTCGTATGCTAGACTATACGTGTATTTAAAGAGACATGTGCGTGTGTGTGTGCGTGTGTGAGCGTGTCTATACCATAATACTACCTTTCTTTTGTAAATATATGTATACTTGTAATAGATAATTAGGTACACCCAGACTCGAGACAAAGCGACATTTTCATCACAAAAATGTCTGTCTTGGGTGGGAATGGAATCCAATCGTTTTAGGTAGACATATCATGAAAAAAATGCCGAAACTAAATTCTTTAATGTTCTAGTTAGCTGGAGTAACCTACATAGATAGGCAACTTTAGCTATTATTCCAACATTTTCAACGTCACTGTCAGCCATCCGTGTCGAATTTAATGAATGCTTAGCGATAAATAATAGACTTCGTTAGATGAATTAATCAGATTTCGGGTGGCTATTGTGACATTGATTGCTGCGCCGGCCGTGTTTTGGCCGAAAATAACTAGAGACTTAATTAATCTGTAGTGAGAATTATGGACTATGTTGTAATTTAACGTAATCAGGAACATAATAGTCTCTATTTTCTATCTGTTTATGCTTAATATTTTTTTAAACGAAAAAGATTTGATTTAAAAAAAGTAAAGATTATTCTGGAATAATTTATAGGCTAATTGAAAAATCATATTATTCTATTACCGAACTGAATAGCCATATTAATGAGCATAACATTATATAATTTTTTATATTTTATATTGTGATTTAATTCAAATTATTCGATGTATTTTTATGTCACAATGTGACCAGATGTCTGTAAATTGTAACTACTTAACACCTGTCGTAACCTACATTTCTGACAAAAAAATCTATCTATTTATCTATTTGTAAATCCGTGTAGGTACAACCGAGTTATATCGGAACAAAGAAAAAATGTACATCTGAATTATTAACCGCCTCATTCTTAAAGTCGGGCAAGGAGACCTGGCGAAACTAAAAATGGGAACAATTAGGACCTTGATTGTTAGACCTGGACACCGACTAGACACCTCCTGTTCCTCGCATTATTTCCTCATAGTTGAGGAACGTGATCCCCCGAGCATGGAGTAATCTTTCTCCAGATTACATCGCCCCATCTATTTCGGCTTTTGGCATTATGGAGTGCATCGTGTTGTGCACCACTATTCTAATATTGTATGAAATTGTAATCTTCAAAATTCAGGGTACAGTGGAAGATAGCTCATTTTGATTGGTCCGTTGAATAACGAATGTTTTGACGTTTTATTTCAATGGTCCGTTGAAGTTCTTGTCTGCGACCAAACTAATCAAAATTAGCTTGCAGTCGGATTATATGTACAATTGAACCAATCTAAGAAGTACCGTTTGACGTTTCACTGCTTTCTATCAAATTAGCTTTTTAGAGGCGTAATTCACACTATTTTTATTAGCTTTCCTGTAAAATAATTGAATTATGAAGCTATTTTTATTATAACATAACATAAACAAAATTCTAAATGTACTACGTTTAGAACTGTCAAACGGTACTTCTTAGATTTGATGGACTGTAGTAGTACTTATGACATAAGTAAAGGGACCGCGGGGGCTCTAGTCGATAAGTCTCGATCAACTGTTGGCGTTTCCACTTACCTACTGTATTTTTTTCTGAAGTCTATTTCGAAGTCATTTTATTTTCTTTGTTTTAATGTCATTATTAGAGTCAAGCCAATATTATTAATACAGCCATTTATTTATTTAAGTATCAATATTTTAACATAGTTTTTATCCATTATAGCAATTTTACTGTTATCTGACAAGAGCACTGCAATTTTTGCAACTGTTCCTTACGAAAATTTCAGCTTACATAACATTATTATCTCGAAGCCTTGCTTTGAGCAGTATACAATGCTCGTTTCACTCTACTTCGGGGTATACATAGCGTCAGTACGCTGCAATGCACTATATCCAACTGTCTGGAGCGCGCTCCCCTTGACCGTACTAACTTAATAATAAAACCTCTTCAGTGGTTGTGACGTCTAGTTTGTGGAGATCCGTTGCGATTTTTTATAACGTTATTTCTGTAACTATTCAAAAAATATTGCCATTTTTTTATACTATGCTTTTCACTAAGAATAGGATTGGAATGCGCCATCTTGGACTGGAATGCGCAACAACTTCACATTTTTTAGTACAGTCAGCAAAAATATTTGTTCGATATAATAGTAAAATCTAGACGAAAAAAAAAATGCGTATATTTCATTGCCGTTCGAGTAAAGTCGAATATTTAGGTACGAACATATTTTACTAACGTCCGAGGACAAAAAGCGGTTTTATAAGTTAAAACGTGTGCTTTCATGTACCAGTTTGTGGTATCCTAGAGCGTAAATTTATTTAATTAGGTACATGCATTGTAATTACATAAATAAGTAAAGTTTTGACATAAATCACTTTTCCATACATTTCAAAATAATATTATTGTCTGAGGTTTGATATTTTGTGCTATCGTTACTTTTTCTTTGTTTTGGTATGAAGTTAGCCGCGAAACCAGTCCTATTCTTATTTGAAATGCATAATATTTATGACACTTGAATTTTCATCAAATAGCAGAAGACAATGGAAGTTAGTTACAAGTGTGTGTAGTGTGTGGTCCTCCTCATCGATTACGACGACGGTGACCCTAAAAGCTATTGCTTCCTAGCGTAATGTGGCTTGCTAATCCAAACTTGGTAAGAAATAACCGACCGCAGGTTTTACAATTCAGTTGCCCTTGAGGTATGTGTATTTATATGAGGGTTTGCTGGTTTGGTACCTCCTGGCGGGCTTGGGGCTTATCATCGAGTAACACAGTAAGTAGTAGTTAAGTTAAGTTAAGCCGACATCAGATTTATTTTCTTGTTAATATAATTTAATATTTCGTTGGGAACTAAGTCTATACGATTGAGGTTTTATAGGTATACCCACATTTATACAACTAGTAGCAATACGTTAGATAGAATTAATACATTTTCGCAAGCAAAAAAACTAAAATGTTAGTCGTAAAACTGCATGTTTTCTGTTTAAAAAATAAAAAAGCGCACAGAACCACTGCAAAGATACCACTGAGACAAAATTCACATTTTTTTTTCTCTAGCTCTTGTGTAGCTCGAAACGGAAAATGTTCCTTCCGTCCTTATTTGTCTAAAACTGACGTGGACTCTAGAGGTATCGGAGTAACTTTATTTAGTTTTCCATTCGAATGTGTACCTACATCGTGTAAATGAAAAAGGGACGAAACCGGTGCATTTGTCATGTGTACGGATATTTTCTTCTCCGTGGTAGATTTATTGCTTAGACTGTGAATAGGTTATTTTTATATCAATGTAGGTTGTCTTGAATTTATTTGGGAACGCTTTATTTTCGTTGAGTGGCATTTGAATATTAAGGATGTGAATCTCGATAGTTTCCTGTTGGTTTTCTTTTTCTACTTTATTTATATTTATCTAACATTTTACTAACATTGAAAAGGTCTTCAACACTTCCCGTATTTAATAGTTTCTTTCATGTCTAACGGAATCGATAAACAAGTGTAATGATGATATGATGTAATATAAAAATTAAACTTTTAGTATCATGGTGCTCATAAATGATATTATTACATCATATGTAAAAGAACAGCAAGCTATAAATATATGGTATATACTTCTTTCAAAACTATATAAGCGTAAGATATCAGTAATAAATGAATCACGTTTAGAATTTTAGAAACAAAATGGGATAGTACGGGGCCTGCAACACTGCCTTGGGGAATGCTATTACATCTGTCGCAACCTAATGCACGTTTAATATCCAAACCACTTCAAAATCTGCCAAAATGCTTTATTGCTGTTGAACAACTTCTCAAGCTGGCTCTCGACGCTAAGATAAAACTTTACAAGCATAATGAATCTTAATCGCGCCGCCAATTCCGAAAATTGTTCGAGAGTTTTGTTTTAAAATAAAACTTGAATTTATCTCGTTTGCTTGGAATTAATTTCATCTTTTGTTATTGTGTAATCAATTAGAGAGTGAATTGAAATAAAAATATTTATGACTTTTTGTTTAATACATTTACTGCGTAATGCATAACAATACCCTAGGCCATCTTCTTTCTAATAATTACCTTTATAACTATTTATATAAAATTTACTTCTTACCCGCTGACCTCTATATGAACCTACTTTTAATGTTTGCTCTGAGAATAATAACATTACTTGTTTTTGTCTAATGTTCATTTTAATTGCCTATTGTAGGCTTTTTTGATAGGAGAAAATGCTTTACGCATCCTCTTGCCCTAAATATGCACAGAGCGAGGGGTATGTGGGACCTTCGTTTTTGTCCCGGGCGGCTAGAAGCAGCTTGGCCCGATTTACCCACTAAAACCCTCCGGTGTTTCGTCGGACACTCCTTGTGCCGGGCTGTAAGATTCACTCCTGCATTCACGGAACAGCCCGGTAGCCTAATGTAGCCAAGTGTAAAGCCTGCATCATAAATTTTAGTATTCTTGTAAATGTAATATCATTTAGTATTATTATTACGAATAAGCATTTAAACAATATTTGAAGGATTTTTTTCTTTACGTGAAAAATCTACAGATAACTAAGTTTATAAGTTAGACTAACATGTAGTGCTAAATCATTATTGATGTAGAGTACAGTTTATGCTGATAATTAGTTCTCTTGTTGGCAGCCAGTTTGCATTAAGTATGAGTCCAAAAGCTGTAAGAATATACTTTAGCAGTTTCGTATTTCTGAACTAAGAACTCAGTCCATCTGACTGAGACCAGAAAACCGGGTGTCTCAATAGATTAGGGATAGGAAAAGTTTTAATCCCTAATATCCTCTGCTAGGAAATGAAGTTTAAACTTGGTTCCGTAGTGTTGTGAATGAAATCGGGCTTAAGCCTTTGTACAACGTTTTGAATTAAATTAGAAATCAAGTGTTTTTGATTATCCTGTAATTGCTTTGTCTATTACATTATTTATGACAAAATTATGAATTATCTTGTCATTTTATGTTGTAAAAATAGTATAGACCTTAATAAGTAGTATTATTTTCAGACTACGTACGTAAGTTAAGTCTCTAAGTTCTTCAAAGAACTTAATCTACGTGATTATCAACGTTTATTTCATACATTAATTTTAATATACCGCCAAGCCAAGGAGATATTATAGAAAGAGATCATATAAGAAATATTATATAAGTTGTTTTGTAAATATCTACACTTATTATAAACAATCACACCCCAAATGATGATGATGATGATGAAATTGTATTTACTGATAAACATTGAAACGAAATCAGTTGATAATTTACAGCTACCATCATAATTATATAGAAGAAGGTTTCAATTCAAGAATTTTATAAAAATCATGTAATACTATATTTAGAAGATATAACATAGTAGGTTGAAACTTTATAAGATTTAGTGACCGTTAGAAATGATCACTTCACTAAAACCTTTGCAACTAATCGCACTGGCGTCCAAACTATGCAAGTTTCGGGTCTCGGGACCGTCAATAAGGCTTCTAATAGGGATTCCTCTAAACTCATCTCATTACTTTGATTGCAAATCTGCAGCGTTGTTGCGACAGTAATACACCTAGAATATTACTAGTTTAAATATTAGTAATGTGCGCTTGGGTGTTGTGATAAGCGTGTTTAGTAATAACCGCGAGGTCCCACTTCTATCAAATAGGTCGGGCAAGAATACATTTGTCATGTAGAAAAATTTAACACCTAGATTCCAAATTTGAAATTAGAGACGATGAAAATTAATCGACTCACCCTCTATTATGTATAGACGCTAAATATGTGCAGCAATATCGGGGGGATGTTCACCTCGTACTATGGGATACCTACTGCTTGCGGGATTTAGATAGTACATATATCTATACAAGATTCTAAAACCTAAAGAGTTGGTTCTGTCTAACGCGCTTACTCAGGGACTACTGGTTCGATTTGAAACATTGTTGCATCGTTAGATAGCCCATTTATTGAGAAAGGCTATAGCTTACTTTTTATCCCAGTGCTGGGCATGATATACAATGTAGATCACGCGGGCGATACGGCGGCCGAAAATCTTTTTTAGGTATATTTAATGGGCTTCGTAACACAAAACAACTTAACTGTCCTACACCTCAGTACCAACACAATACAATCCTGTGACCAAGTTTGTAAATCGATACAAAATGTAATGTACTTTGGCAGTCCCATTCAGACTTTAATTAATTGTCAGAAACTGCGGACCGTTTGATTGAAACACTTCGAGAACTTGTTTGACATTGTTTAGACAGGTTCTGAAACAATCCGTGTCTATTCGGATTACAAGCTTCTTTATGTATTACGGATTAATGAACACAATTCGTTTTAAAAGTTTCAGTCGTCTATTTATAACTTTGAATTAATATTAAAGAAGTTAGGTGATCCAATTTTGATTTGTACTTATAATAATTATAGTAATGTCTTTATTTTAGCCTTTTTCTACAAGAAATCGTATGCTGTTTAGTGTTTATATCTTGCTACTACAATAATATGCATATACTAACAATCTCTTAAAATTTGAAAAATATTGCTAAATGAGTAAAACAAGTGGGTGGTAAGAGCAGCGGTGGCGCAGTGGTACAACCCTTGCCTTAGAAATATAAAGTTGCGAGTTCGATTCCCAGTCGCGTCCACACAACTATTACCGATCATGTAAATCATTGTGAAAAAACTAATTATTCTGTGAGATGTGACATCCACTAACCAGCACTTAGCCAGCGTGTGTGGATTAAGGCCTAAACTGTCTTAACTCTTAAGATAGATGAGAGAAGGCCCGTGCCCAGAATTGGGACATTAAAAAGGGTTGAAATGAAATAGTAAAGAGTTAAAATCTTAACCGCCGGAAAATAATCCAAATATTCATCTACAAATTCACATACAGAACAGCCAATTATTTCAGTAGTAAATAACAAAGGGATTATAATAGATGTTAAAGTACTTTGAAGTTGTGAGCAGGCGATTTATATGTGTCCGCAACAATCTAATTTGCATGTACAAGGCAGACGGATGGTGTAATTTTCTCTGTCTCATATGTGTAAGTAGCTTTAGCATTAGGTACATCCTTCAAATGTAACTAACTATGACTATTTAATGTCGTTAGATTATACATCAAAAATAAGTGAACAGTTTAAATTACTCTACAATAAAAGGTATTCTAACTCTCATAGTGACGCTTTTTTATCTTCGATAGGTTGGCGATTGACTACAACTTGCCTGTTTATAAACAATGATGTAGTCTACGATGGAACGCGCTAGCCCAGTTTACCGATTCACTCGTGATTACGAATGATTATCGGTGAGAAGGTGGCAATGAAATTAGCCTCCATAGGGTTAGAAACTATAAAGGAGCAAAAATTCCAACCCACCCTCATTGCATGGTGTCACCAGACATTGCATCGGAACACGGCAAGGCTGCTTGGCGGTGCGGCTTTGTCTGGTAGGTGGTCACTAACCACGGCCGAAGCCTACCACCAGTTGATTGTCACCCGATTTGCACCACCCGGGGATCACGTATGGGGATTCAATCAATTAAAGTTGTACATCCACGGAGGAAGGTGACTCAGCCCCCAAAAGCTTAGCAGTCCTTAGCTGTAGCTTCGATCAACAGCCCTTTTCGTACTTTCGTAATTATGACGCTGTCAAATATGCTCATGTCATGTTAACGTCACGTGAGCGCTGTAGCATTTGCGTTATTTAAATGACAATTACAAGAATACTATTTTGCACTAAGACGGCAACTTAATTGTAACTCCAATGCAATTTGATCGGTGTGTCAAGAAATTACGTGAATTGGTCTACTGGTATCCAACTGTATGTGGTTTTTTTTTAAGTTTGTTATAGAATATATTTGTTATACGTGAAACGATTTCTATCCTTTTCTTATCCTTTTTTTTAATAAGCTGGTACTTCTCGTGTAGTCCTATTTAAATTTTATCAAGATCTAACCAGGAGTTCTTGAGTTATGTTGAAAGAAGTGTTATTGTTAACGCAAAGAGCTTGCGGAATGCCAAAATCATAAAAGCAACTGTCCTGAAGGCCTATACTTAAATTCGGTTTTATGTTTCTCTCCCGCTTTGCATGGAGGGAAGTAGACAATCTCCTAACTCCTCCTATTACCTCTACGAATATATTTATTGGCCGGGTTCAAATCCCGAGTCTCTTCACGGAGTCGCTGTCGATGTCATCCTAGTTTGGAGCAATGGCAGTTTGCTGTTGTGGGTCAAAGAAATGGTACCTAATTTTATAAACTAATCCCGGGTACATTTTCCAGTTCTTTTTTAGTTTTACGCATAAGTACCTACGCGTATGCAAAAGATCAAGTAAAGTAATTTATAGGAAACTCACCCTAGTAGGTAGGTACGATTAACAATTAATTAAAGTCATTTATTGTAACTGAAATACTTCAGAAAAGTAATGGGTAAGTCGGTAAATAGGTCATTGTAAAGTAGAACTTAATACTTTAGAAACTAGCAACGCCATCTCTTGACAGGTTTAGTTCTATCTTTTATACTACTGCCACAGTTTGCGGCTGTCTAACGAAACTACTAAATACTGTTGTCACTGTATTTTTAGACGCAAAATTGGTAAAAATAATAAATATCGGTAAGAGAAGGTATGTGCTAAGAAAATGTATGATTCATACAAGAATTTAGAACTTTTTACAGAAACTACATACTTACTGCTTCCATGAAAGGTGAAATTACACATATTAAGGTTGATTACGAGTTTAAGACTTCCACTACGAAAAGATTCTAGAATAAAATAATTAATTTAATTTAAGAAATTTTACCGTAAGAGGCCAAAATAAGAGGAGTAGGCACAACCGTTTATAGTACACCGCCGATTTTTTTTTTTTACATCATTATTGGATAAAGGAAATGCGCCTTGTTATTGCAATTTTTTTTAATTAAGTACAGATACAGTATTAGACACATATTATTTAATAATTTACATCAAAAATAAACTAGGCGACGACAAAGGCCCGATGCCTGTTATTTTATTGATTAAATTAAATGAACGAAAATAACATCTTAGATGCAAATTATAATTGGGTATTTTTTTTATTTTAAAATGTAGGTATGATAGATATGTTGTACTTAATTATTTTTTATTAGGTAACCATTTATTTTCCTACACTTTCATAATCCGGTTCACATAAGTTTTATGTGATTGATAAAGGCTGTACAGAAGCATTTCACA
Organism: Meganola albula; assembly: GCA_936450015.1. Lineage (NCBI taxonomy): Eukaryota > Metazoa > Arthropoda > Insecta > Lepidoptera > Nolidae > Meganola > Meganola albula. The sequence goes on along the minus strand of OW388146.1, from coordinate 11,913,683 downwards.
CTAAGCCCATCGCGTCGCGTCGCCTTGCTTTGGGTAAAACACATAATCGCGTCGCATTGTAGCTTGAATAATATTATAACCTATTTATTCCTCATAAATTCAGTTATCCACACGGAAATAATATAATGGTTTGTATGGATAACAATAATAAAATTATTTATCCGTAGGCTAATTCACGTAATTAAAGAAGGTCTGTTGCAGTTTAGTAGCAGTTAAGTTTCAATGAAAGCAGCCCTTTTCGTACACTCGTAATTTTTACAACCACTGTCAGATACGCTCGCGTCAAGTTCGCGTTACGCGAGCGCTTTAGACTAGATATGACAACTAAACAATTGAATACCATTTTGCACTAAGACGTAAACTTAATTGCAACTGCACCGCAACTCGATCGGCGCGTCAAGAAATTACGCGAATTAGGGCCCAGGCCTAAATTACTATGCTTTTAAATAGAAACAAGGTCTTTGTCTTTATCGTATTAGTGTAGTACTAGATTAAGTTGGCACGAAACAAATTCAATCTACTCTCATATCTAAATGTGCAAGTTTGTGAGGAGGGAGAAAGTTATGGCTGAACTAATACGGCATACTATTTTGTACCCAAGATGGATGTATAAGTAGGCTACCTTATAATACTACATGAGTATCATTGAGATATTTTTCGTAGATATTAAATATCACGTGGATGTGATCGCAGGTCAAAGCAATGAACAAGAAATCTTATTTCCTAATGAGTTTCCTTTTTTCATAGAGGTATGTTTTAACATATTGACAATTAAGTTCCTACCTGATTATAGAAGCCTTTATGAGAATGCGGGTGCGATGAAAACACGCCGCCACCACGGAAGGAAACACGAGACAACCTCATAAAATCCAACGTAAAGTTCAAACTGGCACAACCAATAGACTATTTGGAATTAAATAACTTTGTGATTTACAGAAGTTATTTATTTACACCATTAATTTCGGATGTTGGTCTATGAATGCTGATAGATGACTGGCGTACGTTGAGTGCGGCAAGCAACAGGCTGCTAAAGGGGCGGAGTTAAGGCTTGTCGCGTTTGCGCGTAACACCATCCGTTGCTATGACAACGCCTCTTTAAGTGTTTGTGATTGCACGGAACTCATGAAACTCTCCTCAGTGAAGTTTAAGATGACGCAAAATTCGTTATTATTGTGTTTGTATTAAGTATCGATGTATGGGTGGCATAGATTTGACCTACTTATTTGACTCATGATTTATGAATATTTAATTATAATGGCACTAGCTTCCGTATGCTTCTTCATCATCGTGATCTCTACATACCCCAAAGAATAATTACTGCAGTTAGGTAGGTAATCTAACCTCCTTACTAGTTTTTAAACGTAAACTGTAAAGTGTAATCGGTTGTAGACTGTAAATTGGTTTGAGAGCAGCTGTGGCGGTAGGTAGCTGTATCTTGCCTTTGAAATATAAGGACGCGGGTTCGATTCCCGGTCTGCCTACGCATCTTTATGTGAATTAGTACTTTGCCGCTGCTCAAAATTGGTAAAGGAGTGAGTGAGTTTTCCTTCCTCGTTATGAAACCGACATGTTCTAAGAACGAATCATTTGAGGACATGTGACATCCCGTATTTAGAGAACGTGTAGGGAATTTCCGCTATATATCGGCATGGCGCATAGCCATTGCAAAATAGGGGAATAAGACTATGTAATCCCAACTCATACTCTCCAAAACTCGGTAGAGTGTATTACGCTCCGATACGTATCCGATAGAAGATCGAAAGACAAGCAATAGAGTGGTGATGCTTTGTAGTAGGAGTTTTTCTTTTTCAAATTTCAATGATACCAATGTCGGGATATACCTTTTTATTTCAAATAAATTTTATAATTATCAAAATCGGTCAACTCCTTAAAAATTATGAGTGATCATACACAAAAAAATATATACATGTGAACTTATTACAATCCGTCGGACGATACTAAAACATTTAAAAAAAACAATTAATTAACGTCAAGATTTTTAATAATAAACCATTATTAATAAACCTTTATTTGTTCGATTCTCTATTTATACCTGGGTTTTCGCACCACTGTTGGAACCTACGTGCCATTGGAATACTTTATAAACTAAATCTTAATCTCGGAAAGTGCTAAATCGATTACGTTGCAATTTTAAATTTTCTTAAACATATAAAAGAAGAAACTGGCTGACTGACATCAACGCAGAGCCCAAACCGCTGGGTCTGGTGACGCCATATTTGGGATTTTTCAAAACTCACCCTTTAAGCGGGTGAAACGGGGTTCCAAAGTTTGTACGGAGAAACAAGATTAGTGAGATCAAATCGCGGGCGAAGCCGCGGGCGGAAGCTAGTTTAATGTAAATTAAAAGGCATCGCATCTTAAGAAAGAACTGTTGCAATGTAATAGCCAGTTTTTAAGCATTCATAAGACAAACAAAAATACATTCGTACTCATATTTACGGAACTTGTCACATAATCATAATGTATAATATCTGGATGACCGAGCTTTGCTCGGTATTTTTTTTTAAATGACATTTTCTAAAAATGATTCCTAGCTAGATCGATTTATCGCCCCCGAAATATACTAAATTTTATGAAAATCGTTGGAGCCGATTCCAATTATATATATACAAAAATTGCTCATTTAAAGATATAAGATTCATATTCTTTATAGACCGTCCTATACAAATATTACGCAATTTCTACGATATTAATAACCTCTCTTTTCTATTTGGTTAAAAGCAAACAAATTAATCCTCGACTTGTTTTAATCCGTCGGGGATACCAAAACGTTTTCTTTTGCTGAAAACAATTAATTATCATTTGGCGTGCGAAACTGATTCTGCCCTGATAGGCCTTATTAAAAAGGATAATCCTTGCTCGGATTACCAAAAAAAAGCCAAGGGTGCTTTTAAATTTCGTTAGAAATTAGATATTTAATTTATTGAGTTCTTAGCTTACTGCCACTCGCTTTAGGTGCAATATTATTCCGTCGCATCACAATTTATTTATATTATAGTTCCATCTTAGACCAAAATATTGCTTAACATCAAGGTCTTAAGTCTCTACACGCCAAAGCTGTGGCAGGTTTACCAGGTGGGCAAAGCCGGCACTCTCTCCTCTAGTAGGAGTGTTCCAAGAAAAGTCTAGCCTTACCTAACGGGGGAAGCTCCCAGGCCAGCGGGATTTGATGTGTCAAACTTTTAGGCAAATTGTGTACAAGCACAAGCTTATTTGAAACAAAAAAAAATAGATACTACTAAAAACACTTATTTGTGGTAATTTTCATCACTGCTGCTAACGATTCGAAGAGATATACACCAATCCGCACTCAACCAGCATGTGTGGATTAAGGCCTAAACTCTGTCAATTAAAATAGTTGATAGAAGTGAGTGAGTGTAACACTCAAATCACTTCTTTTATTTTGTAATATATAAAGCCTTCCCTTCATTCAGCATTTGGTGTTTATTTGTTTTAAGTTTATTACAACGCGCGATTTTGATTACTGTTATAGAACTTATAGTGTCCTCTAAACGCAAAGCAGCATCACAGTCGCAAGATCGCCAATCGCTGATGCTCGGAGTAGCATGTGTGTTGTCATATCATTAAAACGGCTCGTTCTTAGAACCGAAAAATAACATTTTACACAAGTTGCCAGTAATAGCACAGATAATATAATACTATTTAGTAGGATGGTAACGAATGGTTTCACTAAACAAACTATAGGCCGACATTTAACTCGCGTATTGCCTAACGCCAAAATTCTGACTACTCAAGCTGCACAGACAGTGATGATGATTCAAGCGATGTATGGATATTAGTGACGAATAGTCTAACATTACTTTTATCTGTGGCTAAATAGTTTTTAAAGAGATTTAGTTAATGTTTTATGACTTTGTACCTCAGATGGCGATACGCGAGTTAAACGGTCGGCCTATAGGATCGAACCTACGACCTATATTTCAAGACCGCAGCTCTGGCTCACTGAATAAACTTATTAAACTAAGATAGCAATATAAACTTGGTATATCAAATGTTTTAGTATTCACTAAGATGTTAATAATAGAAGTATGTTGTTCATTGCTCGTTTTGTACTGGGTTTTATAACATAAGTTGTGTAATAGCAGTAATAGTGCCAATGTTACTGAACGGGAAGGTAGTCACGACCACAGAGTATGGAACGACTGCGTATATTACTAGAGAAGACATTTTTTTACGCAATAGGCTTGCGCTTTACTTCCAACTTGCCTATCTTGCCTTGCTTTTTCATCATTTGATCATACAAAAACCGTTTTAAAACCTTTACACTAAACTTGTAGTTAAGAAGAAGAACATTTGGGTGTCCTTTTGCTAGACAAGGTCTTTTCTCAACTACCTAAAGAGTTGAGGGAGTTTACGCCTTAATCAAAATATGATAGTCATGTGCTGGTTAGTGGATGTCACATGTCCTCGAAGACACTAGTTTTACTAATTTGATATAGTAATCTAAATTATATCATAATAATCGAGAAAGTAATCCTTCAATTACTGTGAAATTCAGTATCGCCTATTTTAGTCCACTGCTGGATATAGGCCTCTCCTAAATTACGCCACTGAGTACGATCCGTGGCTTTTCTCATCCAGTTCTTACATTTTTGCATTCACGTTTAATTTGGATGATGTCGCATGTAATATTCTGCTGCTTCGCTTTCATAGTATTAGGACCAAATGTACCTACCTACTCTATATGCTATTCAAATCATAGTCGATCTCTGTGCCAAATTTTATTCAAATCTGTCCAATAATTTTTAGTTTTTAGGAAGAAATAATGTGTGTATTTAAGTTAATATTTTAAAGTAATAATTTATTTCATTAAAAAAAGACATATTATTTTTGTAATATTTAAGCATTTGCTACAATACTCAGAAAGCCGGTAAAATTAGTCTCGTTAATAACACCTCTATTTAACTACAGCCGAAGATTAGGTGCTGTCTGGTCTTTGAGACCCAGAACTTTGAGAGTTTAGTTGTAAATACCTTTAGCATTTGTTTACTACTTCGGCAAATGAGCGGTCATTTGCGATGGTCTAAGTTGGATATTAGGTCATGTAGAAAATCATTCCAGAAATTCTGTAGCTTAAGAAACCTTCACCCGGTATATGGCAGAAAGATTATCATGGACAATCATTAATTCATCTTAAAAATGAACTAAAAATTTAATAACCTACTAAAAACATTTTGTTTAAGTTACGAACAACTCTGTCACTTCAACTTATGAATAAATACTATCCGTTTAGGTGCTAGGTGCAATAAACTTGAACAGAGACACGCATATTCTTACGCTTCAAACTGATAACGAATCACGAGTGAATCGGTATACTAGGCAGGCGCGTTTTATCGTAGACCACATCAAAATCGATCTAATCTAAGTACCTACATACGTATAGCCTGACAAATAAGGTCTTTCCAAGCTTTCTACTATCATTTAAACTGGAAACTAAATACAAAATTAAGATTATCGTGTCTTGAAGCGATATTGATGTCCTCTGGGATTTCTTAATACTTTCGAACACGCAAATCTTTAAAAGGCATCGCAAAAATGTCTTAGTAGATTCAGCTACTGCATAATTGAAACATTTAGAGAGGAAAGGCAAAGCGATTTTTCTTCTAGGTACCACCTTACAAAATACACGCAGTGTAATAACTTTTTGGTTCTGAGTGTGTGGCCAGAATCTGTCAACTTGTTAAAGAATCGTCAATGCACAAGTGATGCCTCTGGTGTTGTAAACATCCATAGCTTACGATTACCACCTACCGTCAGATGGACCGTATGCATGTTTGCGATTTTTTTTAACTAACTTTACTAAGAAGGAGGTTTTCGATTCGATTATATGTTTTTTTTTGTACATTTTGATTTTAACAATTCCTTTTTTTTGTTTCAAAGGGTATATTTTCCAGATGGTCTCATTAATTCTTTTTTTAAATTAGTCGAGTGAGTTTTGAGTTATTGCTAAAACATTAACGTCGAATACGGGATAGCTTAGTCGACTTCAGTGCAGCAAAGGTGTGTAAAATTTTATGTAAAATCCAGCAAAGCAAGTAAGTAGTCGAACTAAAAATTTTAAAACTACTACTTTTAATTTGTTTTTAAGGCGGTGTAATCTACGTAGAGGTAAGATTACAGCTTCCAGAACCTTCCCAAGAAGTTCTTCATGGCCGATAAATTACTGAGTCACTTTTACAGCTCTGAACATACGACTAAACTTTCACGTGTGCTGCCCAAGTTATAACAAGATGGCGGAGTGACCCCTTTGAAGATGTTTGGATTTTGAAGTGTCAAAACTACAATTTAAAATTGGTGTATAACTTTGATAGTAAAATTAAGCATATACAAGAATTGACGTTTCCTGGGAATAAGGCAGCCTCTTGTCACCGCAGGCTGCCTTATGAGAAGTGGCAACCTACGCTAAGAAATACTTTGGGCAACCTAAGATTTCTACCAGCACTATACTTCAACTATGCAACAAAGTGGGATATCAGCGATGGACAGTACTACGTACTAAATACTGCCTTCATTTCTCAAGGTTATGTTTTGAAACCAATGCGTCCTAACCGTTATGACATACGGAGCCGAAACGTGGACACTCACGGTTGGACTGGTCCAAAAATTCAAAGTCGCTAAGCGAGCTATGAAAAGGGTTATGCTCGAAGTATCTCTGAAGAATTGAATACACAATGAAGTGATCCGATAGAAAACTAAGGTACTGACATAGCTCACCGGATTAGTACGCTGAAGTAGCAGTGGGTAGGTGATATATGCCGCAGAACTGACAACCGCACTGGGATAAACGAGTATTGAGTGGAGACCATGAATTGGCAAACGTAGCGTAGGACGCCCTCAGACTAGGTGGAGAAACGATCTCAGCAGGGCAGCCGGCAAGAACAGGATGAGAAAAACCGGGGATCGTGCTCAGTGGCGTACTTTAGGAGAGGCCTATGTCTAGCAGTGGACTAGAATAGGCTGACGATTATAATGATGGTGGTATTTGACGAAGGTGGTATCTAATACTACCTATGATTTAGGGAATTTAAATAGTTCAAAATTTGTAAGCCCAAGTAAAATGGTAATGACTCAACTACTGATCGCTTCAGCCTCTGCCAGAGTAATGTATGTTCATAAGCCCCGCTTGCAGTAAGTGGATAATCTCTAAGTTCATACTTTCATCTGTTAAATGGATGCAGCGAAAGCTATTTATTGCTTCAGAAGTCTTTCATACCCAGTTTTATATCGTTATGATGTTATAAAAAGAATAATGATAGGGTTGTTGTTTACTTTTATATTTTTATGGGTAAAGCAGGTTAAGTGAACAAAAACCGCTGATATTGGCGAGCTCATAGGACCACGATCACTAGATTCACCTCATTACCAATGCATCTTGATGGGACACAAGATAATACCACAGAAAGTTAATCAATATCTCTGTCAATGATTACAGCACCTTCCTAATCACAAATATTAACAAAATGTTTGGCTGGAAATAAATTTTTTTCTTGAATTTAAAATTAACAAAAACAGAAACAAAATGCAACTATTTAATCGCAATCAAAAGGCATCCGTAACAAAATCAATCAGATGTCTACGGAAAGCACCAAGTTTCATTGAATGAATATTACATTCAATTAAACTTGGTACTTGGTACTATTGACCCACTACAATCGGTAAGCTCTCTATAAAGCCTTGGAATTGGTGAATTATGTCCCAGTACTGTGCAGCGTAACGGAGGAACCAGTAGTGCTGATGATAAAAATGTTGTGTATTTTCCATTTAATAAAATTAAACTACTTCATGAAACAATCTACTGTACAACAACGACAGATGAAAGTACATTAAAGTACACACAACACAACATTCTTGTCGAAATGCACACGGAACATTTGGTACAATCCATCATCCCAGCTTTGTGGATTCTGTACGTCATACTAAACTACCGTCTTACGTTGAGGAACCCTAATATTAATCTACGTAGTAGTTACAATCGGATTAAGCATGAAAGCAGCGGTAGTGCGGTACCGGACTCAACTTTGAGTATATATATCAAATGATAGTATGTTCAAATCCAGGTAGTGACCATATAGCTTTGAAATTATTTCATTAACTGCTACTCTACTGAGTTACATAGAAGAAAATCTTGTTGAGGATACTTACTGCTATCCATCAGCTCGGACTTAGTGTTGGAATAAAGTCAAAACAAAGTGGTGTGAGTTCCAAGTCACTATCTCGAGACCTCAAAGAAGAGTTTTGACCGAAGAGAGTAGTCTACCGTTGATTTCGCGGAAATCTACGTGACACCACGCAGCGCAAAACAACGCCGACTAATTGTGTCAAATAATTTATAATCAGTATATTTAAGTGTTATATTGTTTATGTATATCATATTTTATTTCTATTTACCCCCCTTCATTAACGTCTTATGAGCTCATTATAGCTAAATAGGTTTATAAATAGTTTGTCTTTGTATGTCGTCTTGTCATTATATTCTCGTTTACTAGTACGAAAGAGACAAAGTCCATTTTAACTAAAGAGTCTTATAAGATTTCATGAATAAGACCGATACTAATTATATTAATTTTCTATGGGCCTAGTCACCTGCTATAAATAAATGAATAAATAAATAATAAACTTTGCTGGTCTTTCAATATTTTATTGGATGGAATTACATGATCGTTTTCCCCTATCATTTCATCACACAAGTAGATGCTCTATAAATATATAGATCTCAATACTCCGCCGATATATGGTGGATTTTCCACGGCTTTGCACGAAGCACTTTGCTTCCATTTGTATTGCGTGAACTATAAAGTAATAGAACTCACCTCCAGTAGGTTTCTGTTTCCCTTTTGCTGTTATCTTCCGCGCTCATCTAATTTATGTTTACATATCATCTTCCAACCATAAACTAATTTTTATTGGTTCATTCAAGGTCAATACTTGAAAGAACCAATCAGAATTAGTTATTATCCCCAATACCCCGCTAATTTTCGACGATTACAATTTCATACAGAATTTGAAAAAAGTTGCGTCTGATAATGTCGTGTCAGTGTCTGCACACGTTTTCGTTTTGACAGTGAGATGGTATTAAATTATACTCGGTAAAGATGGCCGGAACGTATTTGATTGGTCTTTGTGTGGATTATTAGTGAAGTTATAGTACACTTGCAAAAATATGTTTCAGAGTGTACTGATTTCATTGGAATTAAATTCACTATCCCTTTTTGGTAAATTTGCACTTAAGACGTTCTTATTTTTTGAATGCTTTGGTCTTCTTAACAAAATCCACACCCACAAAAGCGTTATTGCTTTATTGAATTCAGAAATAATTTCAAGCTAAGTGCCTCACTTACGTAATATTCTTTTGCATGAAAACTTTTGCAAGAATTTAATTTGGTACAACAAAAAATCAATAGGTAATCTTACCAACGCTCCCCCATTTCTTCTTCAATTACGTTGATATAAATCAACTTACCTGTAACAAATAAATATAATATTAACACTCAAATAATGAGAACACTGTTGAAAGAAAAACAACGTTACTTTTTTTGCTTCCCTTCTTTTTATTTCAAAATGGAATCTTGAAAGGTTTCGTTGATCAAAAGGTAATTTGACGTAATTTGATTTTGTGATTCTGTGTCAATGAAATATACATTAGGATATTTTCAATTATTGTTCACAAAAACAACAAAATAATTATAATTTTCGAGCCTACGCATTTATTTGTACGGAAATTTGAATTAATCAGTAGTCACCTACTGAATCTGCAAAGTGATCTTGCAAGGGTATTTAACCTAGGTACAGCCTTCGCGCAAGTGTTAGTCACATCACGTCAGCGAAAATATATAGAGTGCGTGAGTGAGTGAGTTAAGAAACAAGATATTTGATTCAAGTCAGATAATATTGGGTGGAAGGAACAGTATAGGAACTTTATGGATATCCAATAATCATGCTTTGTTTTGGTACCTTATTCGGTATGTATGTTACCTAAGAGAAACCCTAATAACGAACGGCCATCCTTTCTACTATGTTGTCCTTCCGTTTCGATGTTTGGTGACACCATTTAATTTTCAGAGAGTAGGCCGGAATTGATGCTCTGTAATGGTTTTCTAGCGAAAACCTTTTGTAATCACGATTGAATCGGTATATTGGGCAGGTGCATCCCATCATAGACTACAAGTTAACATCAGGCAAGTTATTGAGAAGCGTAAGCCTATTTCTGAATAAAAAGAATATTAAAGAGAAGACTCAGAAGTAGATAATTAACATATTTTTTATTCGACTGTATCAAATCAACAGAAAGCAATTGAGTGGGAAATTTGATATTTTCAATTCAAAGAAATTTGATTATCACAGTACGAGGTCGGTAATAAGAAGTTATACGCAATTGAAAGCAACAGAAAAATATGGCTTTTTGATGAATTACGGGAAAATTCGGTAAAAAATAAAGAAAATTGCTTGATAAGTAGGTCGTAACGAAATTAATTTATTTCATCCTGTTGTGGTTTTCTATTTGATGTACTGTTACATGACTACCTTATCTTGTTGATTAATATTTTATTGTATTTTTATTTACTGCTGTGAAAATGTAATCTGTACGTCTTTCTTCCTTTTTTATCAATTTTTTGATGCCATGTAGCGACTTTCTTTCGCCTTTTACAATTCTAAAGGCAAATAAAGTTGGTAATAATAACAGCAAGGCAAACACTACTGTACTGTGGCCATTCTCTTGTCACCGCTAGTTTAAAGGCCGAAAAGATAATAATAAATCGCAGCGCGTAACCTATAAACGTAGCAAACTGTTGCCTAATCAGACGGTTAGGTGTCACTTCAGTCACGTGTGTAAATTCGCAAACTTACGTCACTCAGGTTGCTTTTACCTGTGATATTCATTGTTACATCAGGGGACAATGTCTTTGAGGTCAGTTGGGTGAGTAAGTGGTGCGTGGGCAAACCGATATTATACGTACAAAAAAAATCTAATCTAATAAGATACAACACGAACTACTAAGCGAGTAATCACTATAGAGCAAGAACCATTTAGAGTTTTGCTGCTGCGCTTGAGTCTACGAACTATACAATTTATAAATTAGAATTAATGAGCAATTATTAAATCACGAGGGCGTTAAATTCTCTGAAAATTATAATTTTTATTAATGCAATGCAAAACTTTATACTACATTAATTATTACTTTACACACGTTGGCAAATATATCTAAATATGTAATCCTAAAACATGCCAATTATCTCACGTTGTTTTTCTCCGGTATTACAAAACAAAATGACTTCTAAAACTAGTAACTTGCAAAAATTATTGCTGGCAGTAAAATCTTAACCAATGTCCCTATTCAAGACGGAGGTACCATTTCGTCTTTCAACAGAATCAGTTTTATGGAGTCTACGTGAGATCAGGGTAAGTACTTAGTCAATCGTAAATCTAGTCCCACGATACAAGTTTATCTAGTTTAACTATTGTGAGGTTACGAATTGTTGTTGTTTGGAATAAGTGAAAAATTCCAGTGACTTCCGTGCCAAAGAAAATATAACACTTTTTCGTAGGTTTTCCTAGTAACATTTAATTCTTGAGAAATTTGGCACAAGCTGGAAGATAGATAGAGCTACGTGAATAAGGTCCAAGATGTGAAAATTAATTATGATCTGTGTACCTACATCTTCTTCTTAGTGCCTCTCCACTGCTGGAGGTTGGCCATCAGCTCTTGGAAACTTTTCCTCTCCTGTGCACAGCGGAATAGTTCTTCTGCGCTGGCTACATAAGCATGTAGATATCATAAAGTCTATCATCATGAGCATTTTGATTCACCTGTACTTTCGCAATAGTATTGTTGCTTCAGTAAATAAATAATTCTAACTGTCAACCAGTCAGCACCAATTCAGAGTGAACGGGGACAATATAATAGCTACCGGTTAGTGCGAATGACCATCCGTATAGCCTAATTAGAATTTCGGGCAACCACAGTGTCACAGTGCGACTAGAATATGTATGCTTAACTCACTATCAAACATATACATATTATCTTCCTAAATAATTGAATGCATCTCCAAGGGAATTCCGTATAAAAAGTACACGCAAAACTTTTATTAACAGACTTTATGAAAAGAAGGAAGATATATGTTCGACTCCATGTGTTTCATAAGTATGTATATACTAGTTTTCCGCCCGCGGCTTCGCCCGCGGATGTTGGTTATCGCGCTAGACCATTAATCCCTTTTTTCGCAGTCGGATAAAACTATCCTTTCCCGGGTCTCGAACAATCTCCATACAAAATTAGTTCAGTAGTGTAGGAGTGTAAGCAACATTTTGAAAGCGTCAAGCGCCCATAGGTATATCCATAAATCAATAGGCGTTTCTTAAAAATACTACGGCTCTTAGACCATACTTATAAGAAATGAAATTTAAATTTCGAATTCTATTCGTAGCATTGAGTTATCAAACATGTCATTGTGTCAAAATAAAAAGTAATTTAGATCAAAATTACGAAGGAGTTATGATATCAACTTTGAAGAAAATCACCCTCAGAATAATTTCTCAGGCTTTGCCCGCTTAGTATTAGGATAAAAATAAAAAAAAATGAAAAAATAAAAAACACGTATTTCATTATTTGTTTTGAGCTTTATTTATACCAAATTGGAAGGAAATCGGACCAAGGACTAAACAGTTATGGAATATTTAATTTTTCCAAATAAACTCGTTTAACACCCCCACCGGGGGTAGTTTTGGAAAAATAAAAAACACGTGTTTCATGATTTCTTTTAAGATATAAGTGTGCCAAATTTGGAGTGAATCGGACTTGAGACTATACAGATACAGAGAAACTTTAATTTTTACCAATAAAACTCATTATCCACACCTTATAGGGATAATTATGGAAAAATAAAAAACCCGTATCTCATTATTTATCTTAAGGTTTATGTGTACCGAATTTTAAATGAATAGGACCAAGAAATAAAAAGTTGCATACAAACTTCACCCCTCTATTTAACCCTCTTAGGGGATGATTTTTGAAAATATTGTTAGCCTATGTCCGATTCTAGGGTATACACTACCTACATTTCAAATTTCAATAAAATCGGTTGAGCGGTTATGGAGATACGCGGTAACAAACCTTCACACACACACACACACTTACTCTCGCATTTATAATATTAGTAGGAAGGATAGGATAGGATAGGATAGGATAGGATAGGAAGTAGGATAGGATTAGTAGGATAATAATTTCTTCTCAATTTGTAACCTTAGGTTTAAATTCGACAGGCCGGTGGCGTGGTCGGTAAGATACTTGCTTTTCACGCTGCAGGTCATGGGTTCGATTTCCACCCAATTCAGTCATTTGTGTGATGAACATGTCTGTTTGTCAAGACTCAAGAGTCTGGGTGTAATTATCTATAATTAAGTATGTATTTACAAAAGAAAAGTATTATATGTAGTATATTACCAGTTTTCTGGTTTCCATAGTAAAAACTTTGGTTAGTTTGGGATCAGATGGCCGTCTGTGTTAATGTCCCACTATATAACTATTATTACATAGCTTCAACCGTTTAGTGTCCCACTTCTGTGCACGAGTCTTCTTTTAACTATCTTACGGATTGAGAAAGTTTAGGTTTTAATCCATACACGCCAAGTGCAGTTTGGTGGATGTCACATGTCCTCGAATGATAAAATCTTACTCACGATAATAACTTCACCGATATTGAGCAGCAGTGATAAAACAGTTCTCAAAAAGATGTGTGGGCATGACCGGGGCCTGCGTCTTTATATTTCAAAGGCGAGGTCGATACGTACCGCCACAGCTGCTCTCAAGCCAATTTACAGTCTACTACCATTACACTTTACAGTTCATTTAAACACTAGTAAGGATGGTAGAATACTTACCTAATTGCAGCAATTATTCTTTGAATTAAGTTCAGATCACGAAAATGAAGAACCATACGGAAGCTAGTATCATAATAATTAGATATTTATAAATCATGGGTCATATAAGTAGGTCAAATTTAAGGCACTACATAATGATAATAATGATATGATAATGCATAACATTGATATCAAGAACAACGAAATTTGCGTCACCGCTGCACCTCTGCTGTTCCACTGCGCCACCGCTGCCCTACTCTAACTATATACGAAATAAATTTAATCTAAATCCGTTCTGCCGTGAAAGATTAACTAATATCCAGTCACCTACAAAAATATTCGCATAAAATATATTTGCAGACCTTTGAAGTTACAGTGGTTAAATAAAATCAAAAATGAAACTGAAAATCCAATGAAATAGAACACCAATAAAAATCACACTCATCGTGAAACAGTAATGTTAACAAAAATAAATTGACACAACTTCAAAAGTGAGTCGGATTTTAAAATTGCAAGTTTCTGCCTACTAGGCAATAGTGAAACAAAAAATGCTAGAATCCAGGTAGAATTCAAGCCGGCTTCAATTTTATTCATCTTTTTTGCAGTCGAATGTAGCACGGGTATTATTTGTGCTTTATTGAGGGAAAAGCAATAGTGCTGATACTACGAGTGTGGAAGTTTTTGAAGTAAAATGTAGATAGGTTTAGGAATACTCACGTTTATAAGATTAAATTTTAATCGAAAGTTATTAAATAAAACGAATTTATGACGATACACGATGTAATTTTAGCCGTCTTTCAAAGGCAGCCACAGATATAACTATCCACTATCTACCTATTAGTAGTTTTTGATTCTCTTCAAAAATTACTAGTAGGTAGATAGTGGTAGTAATTAGATACGTAGTTTTTGCGTTTTTTAAGTCGCTTCTTTTGAGACCTGAGTGATCTTATTATGGTGACAATAATTGGTAATTAATTAATTATTAGTTTACTGGTAATTAAAGGCTTCGGCCGTGGTTAGTGGCTACCCATCAGACGAAGCCGCACCGCCCAGTGGTCTTGCCGTGTTCCAGTGTGATGTCTAGTGTGGTATCATTTAACAGGGTTGGTCAAAATTGTTTCTTTTTTATGGTTTCTAACTATATGAAGCCACATTCCACTGCCACCTTCTCACCGAAAAAACATTCGTGATCACGAGTGAATCATTGCTTAACATCATGCAAGTTGTAGTCACATACCTAGGTTTCGTATGATGTCTTGGGATGCACTAATAAAGGGCAAAACTACGGAAGGAAGCTAGTAGAACATAAGAAACGACCCAATATTGCTAGAACAATGAAAGCACTTAGTTAATAACAAATTAAGGAAATGACAAACCAAGGTTGAACATATAAGCTAATACAAGTTAGATGAATCTCATGAGACTAGAACTTAGATTTGCGGTTTTGTGGTGAAGAAATGAGGAATTTACTTTGTAGTAAACCGAAATGTAGCATAAACCAATAACTTTTAAACAACTAATTGTATACGAACTTGGAAAAACAGTGTGTGCACAATAGTGTGAGTATCAAATGAAAGAACTTGTTGTGACAATGTTAATACAAACATATGTTTTGATAATGTTCAAATCAATATGAACATTTTCAATTTTCTTTGCTTAACTTTGTTACTATTTAACCCATAATTTTGAATAGGTAACACCAATATTTTAGATTACAGTAAAGTTTTCAGTAACATGTTAAGATCCTTATCTGTTGCCAATCCATTTTATTCTATTTGTAGCAATTCTATTTTCTTTTTAACTGATGTTTTCAACGAAAGAAATTAATTTGGAAACACATTTTGACAATAACAAGTTAATATTCGTACTTTTCGTGATGTTGAACTCGTACCTACTAACCATACATTTAGGATATATTTACTACTAAACGGTACAGAAAGTCCTTTAAGATGAATGTAGTATTAAAATCCAAACTTTTCCATGCGTGTTTTAGAAATCCGGAATCTAACAAACCTTTACTAATTACTTAATAATGAGTTCACTCCTCCACTTCAGGAATCATGCATGCTTTGACGTATCCGAAACGTCAGAATACAAAAATTTAAATATTTCGTCCTTTTTTTTTCAACACATTTATACGACAATATATTGAGGGGTCGGTCTGTGGTTATGTGACCGGTATTGATACTTGCGACGGTATGGTGCGATTCCCATCCAAGGCAGATATTTATGTAAATCATTATCGTGTAAAGTATATTAGTTCTCCGATTGTTATAACACAAACTCTGGTTAATATGGAACCCGACGCCCATATCTGTGTTCTGGAATATATCTAATTTATTCCCCGTAAAAATTACCGGTACAAACTTCAAACGATTGTAAACTCCGCGGCGTAAAATTTTCATAATGTTACCAGCAGCTGATGCAATATTAAATTTTAAATATCGAACGCTGCTGTCGCTCGACATTCAATTTGCCGCAAAATCTCTGTTCAGAGCCGTTGAACACAATATCACTGGAATATAACATGATATAACGTTGAAATAAGCGTTTTTATAGCATGTGCTACCGATTTAGGGCTATTATAATTGTTAATGGGCCGTTTTAAGCTATATGTACCTCTAATTCATTGCTCAGATATATCTACCGACTTATTTATTAAACATATTGCAAGGAAAATCAAAATAAAGTAAATCTACTTCCAGTCTATACTAGTCGGTCAGATAAAATTTTATGTGACGAATATTTTTTAAAGTTCGACAGTAAATGTATAGAAAATATATCTTAATCCTAAAAATAATTCTTAAGATGAACGACTCTAGAAAATCTAGCTATTGGAAAATCGTCCATTAGTGCGTCACTTGGATTTAAAAAGCTGGACATACGTAATATTTATTTTTGCTTTTAAAGTTTAAGCGTGACTAAATATTACTCGTCAAATTACTTAGAAAATTCTAAAAGCCAGCTCAAGAGGAAAATGTGTCTGAAAACGGCCATTGATCTTCATCAAGACTTTCCAAAGCTGTTGAAATCAGGGTGATATAACTTTACTACACCATCGCAGTACATATTATCTGAGCGTCATATAATGTATGTCTCAGCCTAGGCAGCCTAACTTAATTAATTATCTGTATCCTAAACTGACGGTTAGACATCAATATCATTGCAGGTCACTTGTCTGATTTTCTGTTATTGTCTTTACGTCAGGTAGGTCGTTTGGCTGAGCACGTAGTGTATTCAAACCAAAGATCTCACATAAAGGCATCCATTTCCGTCCAAACTATTTTGTAAATATTTGGAATTAAGGAGGTGCTATAATCATTACAGATAATTTTATATTGATTAGCTTTCTGTGGTGTTATTTTGTGTGTCCGTTGATCGCAACCCTACCGGTTCGCCCACATGTACCTAAATATTATGGTCTATGGATTTAGATATATGATATTTTTACCCGCTGAAAGTAGAATATATCTTAGACACCGATTTCTCGAATCGATTTAAACCAATCGGGGTGTCTCCAAGAGAAACCCGCTAAGTATCAAAGAACATGTTTCCCATTGGCCACATAAAAGAAAGTAATAATCTGAATTCAAAAGATTTTTCCTGAAATACAGCGTATTGTTGGCATACCTTATATTAAAATGTAATAAAATTCACCATCGCTAATAAAATTCTGTGGCGTTACGACAGAGTCTATTGAAAGTATACATACGGATCTATATTCGCACACATCGTATTTAATTACAAATCTCAAATTAATTACTTAGTTTCAACATTAAGATACAATTGGACATAATGGCGGACCCAAATTTAGATGTATATAAATCACAACAACTTACTAAAAATAGGTTCAAATAGACTTTGATTTGTAAAAAAGGGTCATAATGAAATACATTTCACATATTTTTTTACTGTAATATTTTATACTTCAAATTTACTATTCCATGTTAAAATATTTAAGTAGGTATTAATACATTTATTTCTTTAAACTAAACATAAACATTAAATAATAATATGTCATAATTTCGGGTCGCTGCGCCATTTTGTAATTTGTAATTTATACCTTGATTTTGTAATTTATCTTGGGAAGCAGTGACTAAATATTTTGGGCCCTAAATTAGGTCTTGGGGCCTTAAGAGGATAAAAAAGGACCTAACTGTATGACTATCTAAACACTAACCTAAATTAAGAACTATACTAAGAAATGTCTGACCTAGGCCATTGCGTCAAAAATTATTTTGCATCGTTATCTTCTGGGTACGTACCCAAAAAGGTAGTAACATTATAAATTATTTAGACATAAATTAAACAAAAAATAGCTACATTAAATTTTCTTTTTCATCTTAATATCTATTAAACTGGATAAAGAATGTCTTTTAAACTTGCAATCTATATTTGCTTTTTAAACTGTAGATTAAAAAATCAACAATTATTTTTAGGGAAATTTATCTAGTTTTGTAAAAACACTCTTCAATCATCAACTTAGTGATAAATTTATCTTCTCAAACCATTCAATTCCCCTTACATGTTAAGAAACCTAAAAATATTTATTTAACCCCTCTTTCTATAGAAAAATACCATACCTAAACACACCAAACGCCATAAGTCAACAAATTAAATGACACTACCGCGCACGTACGCAATAACGTGCCCTGTGTCCACAACCTTCCACAGTACCCACTAGAGTCGCTGCCATCGACCAATCAATAGGCACCCGGTTGCTAAGCAACGATCATGTTGCAAAATAAACAATCAGAATCGGGCCTCCGTCTAGAACAAATTTACTTAGTTATTTTATTACTTGTGTCAACATTTTAGATCGATATTATTAGATTATTTATTTATTGGGAGTACGTAGTATGTTATTTTGATTATTAATCTGGTTGGATAGGATAAAATGGTGTTGTTGCCGGTTTGTGTTCCCGAGAACTGCGGAAGGGACTTTCGGAATAGTTTGAAGAAGCCGAGTCCTAACTATCCACATGGACGAAAGACAAGGAAACCCAGGATTGTTCCTGCTTTTACAATACAAGGTACCTGCTTTACATTTATATCAAATATATAATTTAAAAGAAGAAACTGTCTGACTGACGTTCAACGCATAGCCCAAAATGCTGGGTTGACTGGTGACTCCAAATTTGGCACGTTCAGAGTTCTAGGGGTGTACTAAGGAAGGTTATTTTAAAACTGACCTACCAAGGGGGTAAAACGGGGATCACGCGCGCGGCAAAGCTAGTTATACACCTTAATGTTCTTTAAAAAAATGAAAACAGAGATGTTTGTATTGCTAAAACTTGAGAACGGCGAAACCGATTTGGCTGATATTGATTTAGAAATGTTCATATTGGTCAAAAAAGGATTGAAAGTGGAGAAATATGCGGTAAAAAGTTTGCTGGGGCTGCTAGTAAGAGCATAATATATTCTACAGCAAGCTACTTAGCAAGCTGTTGGGAGTTTTTGGACATAGTGACTAAAGAACATGATGCTTCAGGCACGTGCTAAGGTCCCTGTGTGATAAAGTGTATGGCATGATGCACCACGCTTGCAACGCTTTCTACAATTTCGTTCGATTATTTTATACATACAAATATGTATGTGAATGTATAAAATCTTCAAAAGAAATTGTAGAAAGCCTTGACGATGACGCCTTTTCCAAATGGGGACGCAGAGTCTATAGACCGCTAGGTACTACAATCTAAACACACTTCCTTCACGGGCATGTGTGACCTTTCTAGGGCGTCCTCTCCCGATGGAAACAATCAGCCTTCGGTCTTTGTAAACCTTTGGTCAATCGTTTATTATATTGACAATATTTGCACTGTAAAAATTAAATTTGACATTAAATAATGTTTTCTAGCGATGCAGAAGAACACAAAAGTAGCACCTCCACCTAAATGCAATGTATTCGATCCAGTACCTCCCAAGAAGTCGAACTTCAGGATGTGTTACCAGCGAGGAGAGTTTCCAGTCACCATTGAGTTCACTAACTTCGGTAAAAGATTGTCTTGGAAGGTCAGTTAGTTTTTATGGGACTTATTTAATTTTATTATAGTAAAACACAATACATGTTTTATTTGTTTATTCTCAGGTGCCGATTGAAAAATTAGATTTCCATCATTACCTGCCCATGTTTTTTGATGGATTGTCTGAAGCAGAATATCCTTTCAATTTCATTGTGGAGCACGGAATTGACGACCTAGTCACTAAAGGGTCATACAAAGTGTTGCCTGTTGTACCACAGCTTATCATTCCTATTAAAAGTAAGTTTGTTTTGAAAAAAACTTAAGCTAAACAGGACAGCTAAGAAGTGGTTGTAGTCAGTCTTAGTTTGGTAGCCAAGAGCGAAGACAGAGCAAATATTTATCAATGGATACCTAGCTAGCAGTAATTGTAACCTCTTTAGATAACTCAAGCATTTATTTCTATCGGTTATCTTTTTGTTAAATGCAAGCAGGATTTAAATATCGAGTCGAGAAATCCAAGACTCATATTGCTGAGTTTCAACATCGATAAAATTTTTTTATTTGTAATTAAGTAGTCCCGCCAAAAGAATTTTCTAATATACTTAGAGAATCATAATTGTAACTCTATGTTTGTGATTGTGCCCGATGAACGGCAGCTCCCCTCCTATTTCGTATGGGACTTAAACATAACCAGCGAAAAGTGGGTGCTATTCACTTTGAGTAACTGGGCAACAAAACATGATACAAGCATAGTTTTATCTCTTTCGACTCATCTCTAAACGATAGAGATAGATAGTGCTTGCGACATGTTTTCTGGTGCAATGGAAACTAGGGGCAGTACAGGTGTGACGCTATGTTTTGTTATGTTGCTTAGGAGTACCTTATGGTCTGTAGTGGAATGGGCATAGTTTCAGGGTACGAAAATTTAAATACTATAAAGTCCATTTTGTAAATTATTAAAAATATAATAGACACGTATTTTTTGCTTTTACGAATTAATAAAAAAACTTGATAAATTAAATTAAAGTAAAGAGTGGGGGCTAAAGGATACGTAAACGTGACGTCGCATGAGACTGGCTCAATGTCGTCATATAGATAAAAAAGTCGTCTTATATTTTCGAACAACCTACGAGACATTCTTAAAATTTAGTAATCTCGCATTATTCTGATGTGGGTTTAGACCAACTTAATAAAAATAGAGTTCACCATTTTGGGCCAAGTTGTTCCCGGATAACCAATAAGCAAGAACCTTCAAGAATTTTGCTCTCCACAGATGCATTAGCGACTAAGAAGCCATCGGTTCTCTGTCACGCGCTCAAATGTATCCAGATGCTGGTCCAAGGTTGCGACCGGGTTGGTGAAGCGCTGGTACCATATTACAGACAGATCCTGCCTACTCTAAATCTGTTCAAGGATAGAAATCGTAAGTGTTCTTAGATGGTACGATTATCTGAATTCCTTTTGTGACTCTTAATGCGACAAATAACTTGTACTTACACGGTGAGACGTGTGGATCACTTCACTTCAACCCTTTTTAGTGTTCCACTACTGGGCACGGGTCTTCTCGCAACTATCTTACTAGTTGAGAGAGTTT
This sequence comes from Meganola albula, assembly GCA_936450015.1. NCBI lineage: Eukaryota > Metazoa > Arthropoda > Insecta > Lepidoptera > Nolidae > Meganola > Meganola albula. The sequence continues at coordinate 11,892,229 of OW388146.1, read as the reverse complement.
AGGCCTTAATCCACACACGCTGGCGAAGTGCGGGTTGGTGGATGTCACATGTCCTCAAATGATTAGTTCTTAGACATGCCCGTTTCCTCGCTATGTATTCCTTCACCGATATTGAGCAGCGAAGATGAAACAATTTACACAAATATTTCTAAGGCGAGGCTCGTACCACTGCACCACCGCTGCTCGTGTAGATGCTTTAGACGTGTGGATGCTTGTATTCTTTCATGCAAAAACTATTAGCCGGAATTGAATTATAAAACATCCATAATCTATATAAATTATTTAAGTATTTGCTATGAAATTACATGATGTAAAAACCAGGTAAACTCCAAAATGACACTGACGAGGTTTATTTAAAAATCTTTAAATGAACAATGAGAACAAAACACTTCTAATTAAAAAACCCTAGAACACAACACCTGCGGTAAAACCGACACACCACAATTTGTGTCGTTATGAAGCTTATTGTTGTAACTCTGGGGACCGTGTTAATGACGAACAATAATTTACCAAATATCAGCTTTGTCAATGTTAAAAATAACATTTGTGTTTTAACATAATATCTCTGTAGAGATAGAATACTTTTTTGTGTGTAATTAGTAAGTAACTACAATTATTAAGTCACAAAATATATTTTGCATCTAATTTGTATTGATCTAATGGACTTGAAAAAAAATTAGGCAAAGCTTATAATAGTTTTCTATTGAATTTTCCGCACATACTTGTAGTTTTTGAAATGAATCCTTTTAATAATACTTGGAATAATACATTTGTTTAAAGCATGAATGATGAAGCATGGTTTTTTAAATCAACTAAATACTTTTATTTTGTATTTTAGTTTATAATAAAGGTTTTGACGACCTCGGTAGTCGAGCGGTAAGCCGTCCGATTGGGCTATACTGTGCCCCTGAGGCCGCGGGTTCGATTCCCGCCCCGGACAATATTTGTGTAACAAAAAAATTGTTTCGGTGTCTGGTTGGTTGAGGGACTACCCTCCGTGCCTCGGAGAGCACGTTAAGCCGTCGGTCCCGGTGGTAATTTAAAACACCTATGACAATCGTTAAATGTAGTCAGAAGCCAATATAATCTGACACCTGGTCTAACCATCTCTGCTACTGGTTCCCTACGGGTTTCGAGGTCTGATGGCAGTCGCTCGTATAATTCTGGTAGCTAGCCGCATCAGGTTAGACTGGGAGCCGACCCCAATAGAAATGGTAAAAAGGCAAGGGGAATGATGATGATGAGTTTATAATAAAGGTTTACATAGTATTTTATACCGTGATAAAATCCATTATAAAGTAGTTTTATTTTAGTATATTTTAATAAAGGTTTAGGTAATTCTTATTTCGATTATCGGAAAGTTTAGTATCTACTACAAATACAGCTGTCAAATTTTTATTAGGTACATATTTATTGATTGAAGACATTCTTTGTTTGTCAAAAACAATAGTCTCTTCACATCAGTATAATTTACGGCTAAATTCAACATACAAACGTATGAACAATGAAGTCAAAACTCGGCAACAATGCAGAGTGTCACGGAGCGGGCCACGTTCCGACCGCGCCGAATTCACACCAAATGTATGTAATTAATGTACTGCCCGACATGGGTCTATTAGTAGATACTTGTATAAGTATCTTTATATTAATCCTGTATGAAATTGAAACTTCTGTAGACATGAATGATGAAATTAGTTAGTTTAGAACTATTTCAATTAATTTAGTTTTCTTATTAAGAAAAAGTCATGAAAATTGTCCATTCTTCGTGTAGTGGCTACAATGCATCAACAAACTAGTAGCTACATACGCGTCAAACTCTATAATACTCTTCTTTTTTGCCTGAGGTGTAAAAAATACCACACGATGTTTGTCACGCTGTTCTGGTTCAGATGAGATCTCAAAAATATCATTTATGGGTTTTCAGTCACTGTTCTGTGTAACATTATTTAAGAACATAAACACACCTTTCAAACAAATAAATACTACTTCATACTAAAATAAATGACAAAGTAACTCTGTCTGTCTGTCTGTCTGTCTGTCGTGCTTTCACGTCAAAACTACAAAACCGATTTGGATGATATTTGGGATGGAGATAGTTTGAGATAGTTTTATCTGACCGCGCAAAATGAGGTTAATGGTTTAGCGCGATAACTGACACACGCGCGGGCGCAGCAGTTGGAAAGCTAGTTAACAAGAAATAGGCGTAACAATTTCGCGTATTGTGGAATTGTATTTACCTGTAGCTTCAAAGAATGCAGACATTACATAATAAATTTTGTATTAATTATCTATTTATATAAAGATCAATGCCACTTTTCGTTGTAATTTTATAACTCAAAAACTAGCTTACCTATTCAAACCAAATGTTTAGGCATTGTTTGGACTATTTAGTAGATGGTTTATGTGAAGTTTGCACGAAATCAGTTGAGAAAGAAAAGAAAGAAAGAAAAACATTTATTTGACAACGACAGGACACACAAAATTAAATGATAAAAAAAAGAAACACATAGAAAGAGAAAAAAAAACAAACATAAAAAAAATTAAAAAAAAGAGTAAGTGTGACCTATCAGTGTCAAACATGGACATTGCTCAGTAAACGCTGCGCTGTGAGTGCCTACTAGAGGCGACCCACAGCACTGATTTTCAGCAATGTCCAATATTCCCACAGTGTGACGCCAGGCGCCAAAGTTGCCAAAGTTACGGTTCTTTATATATCACATTTTTTGTAAATTGTCGAGTGGGCTGAAGCTACCAGGGCGAAGCTCAGGCGGGGCGCTAGTATATTATATATTTAACGTGGTACTCGTTCTCCTACGCGTTTAAAAAAAGGCGTGTAACGATCCTTTATGAGTTTTGTTATTTCGAGGTAGGGAATCCCAAAAACAACCACAAAAACAACAAACGTTACTAAATTAACAAGTTAACTGAAGCCGGTAAACAAACACCGCACGAAGGTCCCAAATTTCCCAGCCACATATGATTAATCTCGGATGTAACAAGTTTATTAGGTCGAAAACAATATCTTTACGCCTCGCTGTCAATTATGAGGTGAACATGATTGATGGCGCACGTAAATCTCGTGTGAAGGACTTAATCCGTTGAAATGTAAACTTGATACGTTTTTGTGGAGTTCGGAATTTGATATTTACCTCCCAACAGGGGCTAAGTGAGCAGCGGTGGCGCAGCGGTACGGGCCTCGCCTTAGAAAAATAAGGTCGCGGGTTCAAATCCTGGTCGTGCCCACACATCTTTGTGTGAATTGTGGAAAACATCGTGAGGAAACCGGCATGTCTAAGAACTAATCATTCGAGGACATGTGACATCCACCAACCCACACTTGGCCAGCGTGTGTGGATTACGGCCTAAACTCTCTCAACTCATAAGAAAGTTGGGAGAACACCCGTGCCTAGCAGTGAGATACTACAAAGGGTTGAAGTGAGGGACTATGTATGACGTAATATGAATTATATTTTGGGGGCTGAGTCGCCTTCGTCCGAGGGAGTACACCTTTTATCTGAATTCTCACACGTGGTACCCGAGTGGAAAATTAATCAGGTAACAATAAGCTGGTGGTAAGCTAAGTACTAATCGGCAGTTCCGGTTAATGTCTGGTGGCACAATTTAACAGGGTAGGTCGGAATTGTTGCATTTATGGTTTCTAACCATATGGAGCCTCATATGGAATGAGCGACTGCCACTATCTGACCGAAAATCATTCGTAATCATAGTCTAACCTTTTAATAAAAAATATACGTACTGTTAAGGCCGAGAGGTAGTCTCACTTCAACGCTTTTTAGTGTCCCACAGCTGGGCACGAGTCTTCTCTCAACTATCTTACGAGTTAAAAGAGTTTAGGCTCTAATCCACACACGCTAGTCAAGTGCGGGTTGATTGATGTCACATGTCCGCAATTAATTTATGCCAATTTCCTCACGAAGTTTTCCTTCACTGATATTGATCAGCGGCGATGAAAAAATTCACACATAGATAATATGTGGGTTCAACCGGGAATCGCACCTACGGCCTTTATATTTTGTATAGCTGGTATCCAATAAAAACGAAATCCTGTAGTTCACTATAGCGAAATTGGCATATCTAAATAAAATTTCAATCCAGTAAATTGAAAGCTTAGTAAACACATTCGGTATCCATACATGATACATGGAGGTATTGTGAAAATATTATTTTTTCTACCAGTCAAATAGCCAGAACCAATTATAATAAAACTCAAATATTTGTTGAGTATATTCTGTTAATACGCCAATTTGAATAGTGGATATGTTGAAATGAAATTTCAATAACATTTTATGCAATCAATGTTTACAGGACTCTCAAAGAAGTGTTATGTTTTTCGCTCGTATCTTAGGTATAATATGTTTGTATGTATGTAGATATTGACACGTGTCTCAAAAAGTGAATGGAGTGAAAAAATAGCAAGAATGAATTGCATCCTGACTGATGACATTGATAAAATTGCGGGGAGCCGATAGATGCTAACGGCCTGCTACCGATCGCTGTGGTGTGCTAAAGGAGAGGCCTATGTCCAGTGGACGTCCTCAGGATGAAAATAATGAAGAGGACCTAAAATATTAGGACACAAGTCTAGCAAAAACTAGGTACTAGACAGATTAGGATAAAATTTGGCAGAGAGATAGATTATATTAGATTATATTATTATTCCGCGGGCGGAAGCTAGTTTCAATTAAATACATAAGTCAACTAAGTACCCAGAATTACGTTATCAGAGTCAAAACCATACCTGGAATATTAAGGATGACCAAAGAGTAAAGTAACGAGAATATTATAGGGCAATTCAACTAAACAGAAAGAGATAACAAATCTATCGCCAATGCAACATGATTTTTAATTACAGGTCGGCACATTTTGAAGGGAATTGTTTGCAAGTGTGCTATACCAACAGTAAAAACTCTCACAAAGATAAAAATTTGGTGTATGTACATCTCTGCAAATGTCATAATCACAGGTTTTGACGTGACAACGTCTTATAAATTGGTTTGCCGGGTGACACTTCAAGAAACTGCGTTACGCTCCGCTTACGTTATGCGCTCACAATGAGAGCGAGTGAGAGGCACGCGTCCCTTCCACTCGGGCATGGTTAGCCCGCCTAAGAGCGAGAGAGACAGACATAAAAAGTGAAAGGCACGCGTCCCTTCCACTCGAGCACAGTTAGCCCGCCTAAGAACGAGATTATTTGTATAAATTAATGTTTTAAATATAATTCTTTGTATAAATAAATGTTTTAAATTGTTACTATTATTTCATCCTTCCTCCTACTATACGAATGAATATTCACATTAAAATTATTTTACCACTCAAAGTCGTTGTCACGTAAAAGTTTCGCCCGTATACCGACTTTACAGGCAACCAATTTTTTGGTCAAATTTTTCATGTAATCTTTTGTTTGCAGAAAACCTCGGATCGGGAGTAGATCACACTTCCAGTCGGGATGAAAACGTCGCAGATCTCATAGAAGATACCTTGCAAATACTAGAACGGTACGGTGGTCCTGACGCTTTCATCAATATAAAGTACATGATACCGACGTATGAGTCATGTGTACAAAACTAGATTGTATCCTCTCGCAACTTGTTCCCTACTCTAAATTATTTTTAAGTGAATATTAAAACAGCACAAAATATTTAAAATACAGGAATTTATTTTTAAGAAAATATTTGACCAATTGTCAAGGATTAGCAAGTGTCCTGTATTTGACATTCAACACAATATCAAATACAAAATATGGTCAATATCTATTGTCAAATATTTTGAAAGGATTGTATGAAATATTAATAAAAATCTCAATTATGACATTACTTAATTGCCTCGATAAACAATCAATTCAAGTTATATTTATGGAAAATGCCTATTAGTAAAAAATATTTATTAATTGTTCTAGTTACGAAAAACCTTTAAATTGTCAAGGTCAACATAACGTAGAAATGTAATAAATTGACATAATCTTAAATACAAAATTTCTAACGTATTTATTGGCCATTTGAATATTTGAAAGGATTGTACGAAATTGGAATAAAAATCTCAATTATGATAATGCTCAATCTCCCCGATAAACAATAAATCTCAGTTATAGTTATAGAAATTGAATGCTTATCACGTTTTAGTAAATAAATATTTATTAACTATAGTTAAATTAAAAATCATTAATAATTATTAAAATATTAAAGAAACATTTATTTTAAATTTTCATTTACTAGGTTTTCAAAGCATCTTGAGTAGTTTATTTCTACTTTATTCATTTTAATTTCGTTTTCTATTTATTATTCTTAAAAATATTGTTGTTAAAATGTTATTAAATATATTGTGATACTTAGTACTTATAAAGTGTTGTGCGTTGCGATATTATGTACTTTTTTATTTTTGTTACATAGGTAGTAATAAATTATGTGCAACGTATAATTGTTTTTTTGACAGCATACATAACAATGTTTTATTAGGTATTATAAGTGAACGAACGGTAAGAAAAAAATGTATCATAATTTATTTAAAAAATATGATTTACTTTCTGAGGTCTAATGTCACTTGAACCCTTTTAACTGTCCCACTGCTGGGCACGGGTCTTCTCTCAACTATCTTACTAGTTGACAGAATTTAGACCTTGATCCACACACGCTGGCGAAGAGCGGGTTGGTGGATAAGCCTACAGCTATCTCCTTTACTTTAAGGCTGATTGGTAGTATTAAATGAACATTTCATTCATTCATAATACAAAACAAGAAAACTTAGAATTTGCCGTAGACAGATGATCTGATCTCAAAAAAAAATCTTAATACAAAATCTGTTATCAACACGCGACTGACTCAGTATATACTAGGTAAGCGCATTCCATCGTATACCACATCATTGCACAACAGGCAAGTTGTGGTCAATCAAAATCCTAATGAATAAAAATAAGATCAAACTTCCGTGCTACCGCGTGGCAAATACTGAATTACCTGTCAAATACCAATACTAATATTGAGCCAAATATTTAGCCAATAATTGTTCGATGAAGTCATATCTCTAGGGATGTTATAGTCAATATTTTGATCAGGCGGCCAACGTAATTTACTATCTGTGAACTGACCATAGCGTTAGTTTGCATGCAATTTGCATCTAGTATAGTTTGGTTTAACCTAGACAGCGTATGTATCCCAATATCAAATTATGTAACGTATTTGATTCGATTTTGATAGTATGTAGGTACTGTTAGTTGATACTAAATTTACTCTATGGGAATTATTAAAGGTGAAGACAATTTTGTCACGATCACATTTTAAAATTAAAATTAACAGAAATAGAAAATACAATACACATTATACACATGATTGGTTTATTTAAGAAAAATATTTGACAAATTGTCAAGGCTCACATATCTACAGTTTTGTTAAGAATAGAGATGACTGTAACAATTTGCGAGACGGAAAGGCCATTAAAATGAACAAAGGCAGCTATCAAATAGTAGTTCGAAAACTGTGTACAGGGAATATACTTATTAGTAACTCTGTGATGATTCGTGTATCTTAAATCTATAAAATAAAAATGAATCACTAAATGTGTTAGTAAACGCAAAACTCGAAAACGGCTGAACGTATTTCGCTAGTTATTTTTTTAGAATATTCCTTGAAGTACGGGTTCTTACGCATTACGGGTGAAGATGGTTCTTTCGCAGAGAATTTTTTTAAAAATTGCCTGACATAGTCTAGTATTAACACTTTTCTATACTTACTCCCATACAAATCGATTCGTAATAATAATTTGAACTTTAATAGGCTGTTAGTCGGTACGAAGATCACAGGGTCAGCTAGTTTCTTATAAAACCAACAAATTTCAGCCATGACAATCGTTTCACCTTCTATTTCTGTCATATTTTTGTCTATAACATTTTATTGAGCAACATCACCCGTCTCTTGCTAGTCACCGTGCATTGATCATCCACTTAGTCTGAAGGCATTATACATGTGCTTCAACCAACCAATCCAATAATGATCCAAAGTAATCTCACCAACTTAAAATATTAAAAAGATACTTTTAAGTTTCATATACTTACCGGTAGGAAGTAAATATAAGAGAAAATAGCGCAGCAACAATATTGTAAAACCGTATGAGATACGTGACGTCAAAGCACCTAGGACAGTATTGGTACTCTACACAAGTAATATAACGGAAGCTACTGCTTGTAACATCCTTTGAGATTTGATGTATAATGAAATGTTGCAATTTGTTACATATAGAGCGTTTATTACAATACACAAGTGACACTTTAAAAGTTGAGGTTGACGTAACCAAGTGATTATCACATTGGTAGTAGGACAGTGTCATTTAAAAGTATTATTTCGAACCATCACCGACTGCAATTGCGATGAGCATATGTCGTACAACCGGCTATCTAACTTTTTATATGATTCGGGGTTTGAACCCAATACCAGTTTGTAGCAAATACGCTGCCACCGCATCACAGTTAACGTATGAAACACTTTTAAAAATCTTAATCCTAAAAACTGCCTCAAGTCAAAGTGCAAGCATGTTTCTTAGAACAAAATTAACATGATCTAGGTAATAAGTAACTTAAAGAACTTATCGTAGGCAGATAGGCAGTAATTTGGCGCTACTGAGCTTGATAGGTACCTAAATACTAAATTACCTGTCAAATACCAATACCATTATTAAGCCAAATAATTAGCTAAGTCTAAACCTCTTTGAGTCAACACAAAGCAAGTTTTTCATTTCCATACTAGAAGGAAACAAAATTGGGATTATGAGCCCCATTCTACCGTGTAAGCACGTATATTAATATAAATTGAGCAAGTCTTAGGAGTATATTTATCAGTTTGGCGCAGACGCGGTCTGGATTCAAGCGACACCTTTTTAGCCTCTGAACATTTATAACAGAGAAACGAAGACGTTTTATCACTAGAAGTCGCTTAAATATTTTTTGCAAATTTGGGCGAGTACTGTATTTTTCAGAATACGTTATTAATTGTTGTGTCGTAAGTATTATAATTCTTTATTATAGCAGAGAGTCCTACTTGTGCCTTAATTCACGTAATTTCTTGACGCGCCGATCAAGTTGCGATGCCATTGCAATTAAGTTTTCGCCTTAGTGCAAAATATTATTCTTGTAATTGTTTAGCTGTCATATCTAATCTCAAGCGCTCGTGTGACGCGAAGTTGAGGCGAGCGTATCTGACAGCGGTTGTCAAAATTACGAGAATACGAAGGCTGTTTTGATCCAAACGTAACTGCAACTGCATGGCAACTGACCTTATTTAATTACGTGAATTAGACTACAGCTTAGCATGTGAAGACGCTGAGGAAACCATGGAACATATACTGTGCGAGTGTGACTTAATGGTGCGAAAAGGCAAGAATACATTGACGGCCCTACTCTTGATGAATATGACCTTTTGTGTTTCCGACATATAGCAGCGGTCAGGGACAAGCTGTGTGGAGAGAAAATACCTGAGGCTTCATAGTATGTACAAAGGGAGCCATAGTAGATCTCACTGGGTCGAAAGGCTTTGAATCTGCCAGCCCTATTAATAGGATGTAGGTTATGGTTTAACAGCCTGAATCACCTTCTTTTATGTTCTTCACCCATCATCTTGGGCAAAAGGAGCAAATGCAGAGAGTCTTTCTCATATCCTACATTACTATTATAGTGGGTGTCTCTGAATCTTTTAACATTATAATAATACTAGTTTTCCGCCCGCGGCTTCGCCCGCGGATGTCGGTTATCGCGCTAAACCATTAATCTCTTTTTTTGCAGTCGGATAAAACTATCCTTTCCCGGGTGTCGAACTATCTCCATACAAAATTAGTTCATTAGTGTAGGCGTGTAAGCAACATTTTGAAATCGGCAAGCACCCATAGGTATATCCATAAATCTATAAGGGTTTCTTAAAAAATGCTACGCCTCTTAGGCCATGATTATTGAAAGTTTTTCATTCAATATTTAAGAAGAAATAAAATTTTAATTTCGAATTCTAATAATCGGTCTGAGTTATCAAACGTCATTGTGTCAAAATAAAAAGTAATTTAGCTAAAAAGCACGAAGGAGTATTGATATCAACTTTGAAGAAAATCACACTCAGAATAATTTCGCAGGCTTCTCCCGCGTAGTATTAGGATAAAAATAAAAATAAATCGAAAAATAAAAAACACGTGTATTATTATTTGTTTTAAGCTTTATGTATACCGAATTTAAAATGAATCGGACCAAGGACTAAACAGTTCTGCAATATTTAGTATTTCCAAAAAAACTCATTTTACACTCCCCCTGGGGGTAGTTTTGGGAAAATGAAAAACACGTGTTTCATGATTTCTTTTAAGGTTTATGTGTGCCGAATTTGGAGTGAATCGGACTTGAGACTAAACAGATCCAGAGAAACTTTAATTTTTACCATTAAAACACATTTTCTACACCCCATGGGGGTAATTATGGAAAAATAAAAAACCCGTATCTCATTATTTGTCTTAAGGATTATGTGTACCGAATTTTAAATTAATAGGACCAAGGAATAAAAAGTTGCATACAAACTTCACCCCTCTATTTAACCCTCTTAGGGGATGATTTTTGAAAATATTATTAGCCGATGTCCTATTCTAGGGTATACACTACCTACTTTTCAAACTTCATTTACATTGATTGAGCGGTTATGGAGATACGCGGTAACAAACCTTCACACACACACACACACACACACTTACTTTCGCATTTATAATATTAGTAGGATAGGATAGGGTAGGATAGGATAGGATAGGATAGGATAGGATTTGACAATATTTTTTTCCAAAGTTGTCGACCAACCGTTAAGAAGATCACTGATAGAAAATATTGAGAAAGAATAGTTAGCGGCATCAAACCGTGGTATCAAATCTACATAGTTTGTTATTATAGTACGTATCCAGTAGCTTAGCATCTTTGTTTGAAGCATTTTCAGATTCAAATAATTTATCTTGGCAGCAATCAAGAGGGTAATTTTCTTGAAGACTAGCTTCCAAAACTATTTCACGAGAATACTGTTTCTTGTTATCAACAGGAAATACGGTTTCAAAAGACCGGCACAAAATTTAAAGAAGAATAGTATTGTTCAAGTTGATTCGGATTAAAAATGTAACATGGCAAGTAAAGACACTGTTCAAAACCACCATGATGTGTTTACCTGTGTAAATGAATCGTTGTTAGCTCGCTAATTAGTTATAATAATAATAATAAAACAATTTATTGGAACATAAATAACAACATAATATTAAAATTTTTCGATTATAGCTACATTAGTTAGTTGTTAGTTAGCTTTGAATAGGCGTTTGACCAAAAAATGGTGCCGTTTTATTGAACATTAACTTTGTTTTGTTAGGTGTGTAAAGTAGTACTTCCAGGCAAACTATATTGACTATGGATATAAGTTGTAATGTATATCCGCGTGTAGTTATTCGGCTTATCTATTACGAGCAATTGAGAAAATTAAAAATATGACTCACTTTTAGTTTTTTCTTGTTATTAGATTCATAGTACAAATTAGTTGTGGAATATTCATTGCAAGGTTAAGGTTGAATAATATTCATCATCATCATTCCCCTTGCCTTTTTCCCATTTCTATTGGGGTCGACTCCCAGTCTAACCTGATGTGGCCAGCTACCAGAATTATACAAGCGACTGCCATCAGACCTCGAAACCCGTAGGGAACCAGTAGCCAAGATGGTCAGACCAGTTGTCAGTACTACATGTAACGATTGTCATAGATGTGGATTACGATAACTGGAAAACGTCGATTTAAAGAGGACTACCAAGAAAGTATATCTTATGAAACATTAAAAGAATTATCAAAATCGATCTGCAATAGGTGGAATGAAATCTTAACATACATACAAAAAATAATAATGAGGTTGTATTGAGAACGTCCTTCTTTTTTGTAGTCAGTTGAAAATATAGTTTTGATAACTATCTAGACGTTGAAACAACTAATTCCAAATTCTACAACTCCAAGATTAAACAGTGCAATGTCCAGACAATCTCATCCCTGATCCAATTCACCGGTGTCGTTTAATGAGGATATAATGATGAAAAATATGAAGCTACCGTCTTCCTTCCAGCCTGTTATTAATCGCTGCGATTTTTCTCAAGACGTCTTATTGCAAGACTTAGTGCTTTCTGCTGTACTTCCTACTGCTTTTGTTGTGTCTCCAGTTTTGAAGACAAGTATTTTTGTAATAATGTTTTTGTCTGATGGTTTTTCTGTCCCTTTCCTTGGTTCTTAGTAACATTGTGGAAATGTTAATAATTTGCAAGCTAATTTCAACTTTATGTATCTAATAATACTATACTATACATTTTGCGTTGTTTTTTTTTTTAATGTTTGTTCTAATATGTCAAATGAAACACAATAAGGTTAGTTTTCAACCGACTTCAAAAAGAAGGAGGTTCTCTATTCGACTGTATGTTTTTTATGTTTGTTACCTAATATCTTTGTTATATGTGAACCGATTTCTATGATTCTTTTTTTGTTGGCAAGTAAATGCTTCCGTGTGGTCCCATTTAAATTTGATCAAGATCTGACCAGTAGTTATTGAGCTATGTCGAAAGAAGCGTCATTGTTTACGCTAAGCGCGCAGCCTTCCAAAATTATGAGTGCAATTGCCCTAAACGCATAATTCTAGGTACCTACAATTGAAGTCGGTTTTGTGTTGTTGTTGCAAAAAGAATTATATAGATATCGATGTTCGTTCCAATATTACAACTTGTGTCATCTTTCACGCTGTTAGCGCCGTCAAGAACGTTACCTGTCAAACTTTATAAGCTTCAAAAATCAAAGTCTTCATTAAAAAGTGAAGTGAACTCAAAGTTTTAGTTATTATTTAAACAAGAAAACAACCTACCACAGTATTTTTTTAACCAGTGAACACAAATTTAAGAAAATAAACTAACAAATTTTAATTTAGACTAAAATTGTTTACTATTCAAATTGAATTTTTGGTCAACTGCGAGCCACGCTATCAGCTGTGACCTCGCTAGGGTCACTGACCGCTTATTTTCGCCGCGCTTTTAACGATATTATTATGAATAAATTTTCCACATTTTCCCTTTTTTTCATTTAAATGAATATATTAAACTAAACAGATTATATCAAGCTATCCTCACAAAATATCATTTTTGTAGTAGTTGTAGCATTGGGTTGGGTTAGCCATTTTCCTACTAAAATTTTAGGCAAAGCCGAAGCGACCAGGTGCAGAAAGAGATTTTGCATTTTTTAACCATAAAGACATACCTTAAAATTTTAATATATGTATTTTATTATTCAATACTTACATAATTTATATCCATGTATCAAAAAATGCTTTCAATCAGCATAATGTTTTTTATTACATATTATCTATTATTAGACGGGCCGGTGGCGTGGTCGGTAAGATGCTTGTTTTTCACGCCGCAGGTCGTGGGTTCGATTCCCACCCGAGACAAACATTTGTGATGAACATTTGTGTTTTTGTCGTCTGGGTGTAAATATCTATTATATGTATACATTTACAAAAGAAAAGTATTATATGTGTAGTATACAACCAGTTATCTAGTTTCCATAACACAAGCTCTGCTTAGCTTGGGACCAGATGATCGTGTGTGTTAATGTCCCAGAATATTTATTTATTTATTTATAGTTATTTATTAGTGTTGACCAAATATGCTTACAGTATCCGATAAACTTCATTCTACAAGTTTGGCTTATTATGCTCACTTGAAAACTCAGCACTTCAAAAAAAACCGTAAAAGAAAGGTCGATATAAAAAATAAGCTACACTAAAATTTTAGTATGTGTTTTTAGGGTTCCGTACCTCAAAAGGAAAAAACGGAACCCTTATAGGATCACTTTGTTGTCCGTCTGTCCGTCCGTCTGTCAAGACCCTTTTTCTCAGGAACGCGTGGAGGTATGAAGCTGAAATTTATATCAATTACTCAGGTCTACTGTCCCTTGAAGCTGTAAAAAAACCAAACTTCTAAGCCAACGCAATCAAAAGATACAGCCGTTTATGCCGCAAATTTTCGACACTTGCAAGGGAATCAAAACCTACAGGGTGCTTCCCGTGAACTCAGAATCTTGAAATTTGGTACGAAGCAACGTCTTATAGCATAGATAAAGGAAAAATTACGAAAACCATAAATTTTTAGTTACATCACATAATATATTTTTTTAAATAATTTTAAACTTACTACCCATTTCCTCATAAACGCGTAGAGGTATTAAATTGAAATTCATACCAAATACTCAGGTCTATAATACCTTTAAGCTGTAACAAAATCAAACTTCTATGTCAACGCAATCAAAAGAAACAGCAATTTAAGCTGCATATTTTGAAACTCGCAAGTACTCGCAAGGGAATCAAAACCTAAAGGGTACTTCCAGTCGACCTAGAATCTTGAAATTTGGCATGAAGCAACGTTTTATAGCACACATAAAGGAAAAATTCCGAAAACCTTAAATTTTTAGTTACATTACAAAATATATATTTTTTAATAAATATAAACTTATTACTTTTTTCCTCATGAACGCGTAGAGCTATCAAGTTGAAATTCATATCAAATACTTAGATCTAATTGCCTTTAACCCGTGAAAAAAAAAAAATTCTAAGTCAACGCAAAAACGCAAAACGCAAAAGTACAACCATTGATACCGCATATTTTGAAACTCGCAACTACACGCAAGGGAATTAAAACCTAAAGACCACTTCCCGTTGACATAGAATCTCGAAATTTGGTAAGAAGCAATAGCTTACAGCACAGGTAACAGAAACATAAACGATAAAGAGATCTTTGTCTTAAATTTATGCTCCTCCATCTTTCCCCATTGTAATGTTATGAATTTCATTTTGCAATAAAAATACCATAGTTATGACTCGATTGTCTTAATGAACGAACTTTGTAAACCTTGCAGGTTTGTACGGAACCCTCGGTGCGCGAGTCCGACTCGCACTTGACCGGTTTTTTTTTATTTTTAAAAGTGTGTATGTTCCTAGTACTGTACACACGGCAAAACATCAAGCTAAACATATCTAGTATAAGCTGATCCCGCAGTGTATAGGATTTCCGTACAACGAGAGGTCAGTATACTGGATATATACCTATATCTTGATGTGTAGTCGTGTGTACAGTTTAATAGTATTAAGATCTTTGTAAGAAAATAATGATTTGTTATTTCAATTTCACCTGTTGGCACATCTGCTTCTCAATGCATCGGCTGTCATTTTATACTGTCATCGCGTCCGTCTTTGAAGTAACCTGTCACTCGAGAATGTCATTATGAGCGAACGAATGAACACCGAGCGCGGGTGAAGCGGCCATCTTAGAATGGCTGACATTACGTGTTGAACCGTTTTGGCGTACGGTAGTGCAGATGCAATAACGTGCTCGGTGAACGTTACTATTTAATCCAACGTAATCTTAACGATCTGTAATTACCTGTTAGAATTCATGATTGTGCTATCGAGAGATGGAAGTGAAGTGATATTTGCTGTAGTTATTTCATTGAAATACCGTCTTCTTACCCTGTTATTCACGCCTACCTAGAGTTGTCTGCTAATCATGATATTTTTAGTCTAAAAACCTTCAAAAGCCTTCATCAGAAGTTGGGATGCGAAGGGTAAACCAACAGGAGACGGTATTCAATCGAAGAAATAGTGATCCATGTGTGTTTAAGTGTTATATGGTAAGGTGGTTGCAAGAGGCCTAGTACGCCTAAGCCACGCTTTGACGGTTGTTAATGTAAAGCTGGTCGAAAGGGCCTTGTATGCCCGGGCCATGCTTCAGCAGTTGGTTGAAAGGGCCTCGTATGCCCGGGCCATGCTTCAGCAGTTGGTTGAAAGGGCCTCGTATGCCCGGGCCATGCTTCAGCAGTTGGTTGAAAGGGCCTCGTATGCCCGGGCCATGCTTCAGCAGTTGGTTGAAAGGGCCTCGTATGCCCGGGCCATGCTTCAGCAGTTGGTTGAAAGGGCCTCGTATGCCCGGGCCATGCTTCAGCAGTTGGTTGAAAGGGCCTCGTATGCCCGGGCCATGCTTCAGCAGTTGGTTGAAAGGGCCTCGTATGCCCGGGCCATGCTTCAGCAGTTGGTTGAAAGGGCCTCGTATGCCCGGGCCATGCTTCAGCAGTTGGTTGAAAGGGCCTCGTATGCCCGGGCCATGCTTCGGTAGTTGGTTGAAAGGGCCTCGTACGCCCGGGCCACGTTTTGGTAATTGGTTGAAAGGGCCTCGTATGCCCGGGCCATGTTTAGGTAGTTGGTTGAAAGGGCCTCGTATGCCCGGGCCATACTTTGGTAGGTGGTTGAAAGGGCCTCGTACGCCCGGGCCACGCTTTGGTAATTGGTTGAATGGGCCACGTATGCCCGGGCTATGCTTCAGTAGTTGGTTGAAAGGGCCTCGTATGCCCGGGCCATACTTTGGTAGGTAGTTGAAGGGGCCTCGTACGCCCGGGCCACGTTTTGGTAATTGGTTGAATGGGCCTCGTATGCCCGGGCCATGTTGAGGTAATTGGTTGAAAGGGCCTCGTACGCCCGGGCCGTA
The DNA here is from genome assembly GCA_936450015.1 of Meganola albula. Taxonomy (NCBI): domain Eukaryota; kingdom Metazoa; phylum Arthropoda; class Insecta; order Lepidoptera; family Nolidae; genus Meganola; species Meganola albula. The sequence continues at coordinate 11,875,668 of OW388146.1, read as the reverse complement.
TCTTGGTAAGTGGTTGACAGGGCCTCGTACGCCCGGGCCACGCTTTGGTAATTGGTTGAATGGGCCACGTATGCCCGGGCCATGCTTAGGTAGTTTATTGAAGGGGCCTCGTATGCCCGGGCCATACTTTGGTAAGTTGTTGAAGGGGCCTCGTATGCCCGGGCCATGCTTAAGTAGTTGGTTAAAGGGGCCTGGTAAGCCCGGGCCACTGTTGAGTAACTGTATGAAGGAGACTAGCATGCCCGGTCCATATTATTATGCAATAGCGATGAATTTGAGTTCGGTCAGGAAGGACCGAGCGTATGTTAATGTCTATCTTTACTTTTTCATTAGAACAGGTAGAAAAGAATGACATGTCATCGAGCAGACTGATACTATGCGCACGAGGTCGTGCGATTCGTCAGGGTTGGCCGTGTTGGCACATCTGCTTCTCAATGCATCGGCTGTCATTTTATACTGTCATCGCGTCCGTCTTTGAAGTAACCTGTCACTCGAGAATGTCATTATGAGCGAACGAATGAACACCGAGCGCGGGTGAAGCGGCCATCTTAGAATGGCTGACATTACGTGTTGAACCGTTTTGGCGTACGGTAGTGCAGATGCAATAACGTGCTCGGTGAACGTTACTATTTAATCCAACGTAATCTTAACGATCTGTAATTACCTGTTAGAATTCATGATTGTGCTATCGAGAGATGGAAGTGAAGTGATATTTGCTGTAGTTATTTCATTGAAATACCGTCTTCTTACCCTGTTATTCACGCCTACCTAGAGTTGTCTGCTAATCATGATATTTTTAGTCTAAAAACCTTCAAAAGCCTTCACACCTTTTAACGATATAAACAAATGGGTGTCTTGTACTCAATATGAAGTGCCAATTTAGCTGTAGTATTATAATAACTGTAATAAGGGGAGCATTGTTCAATTGTTTTCGTAGAAACTAAGCTCTATTAATTGGAAATTCTTGTTATTGAGTTTAATGTTTTCATTTTTATAAGATTTTTATTTGCGAATTTAGAAACTGCCTCGGTGGTTCAGAGGTAAGCGTGTTCGCTTAGTAATCGTGAGGTGCTGTGTTCTAATATACTTAGAGAGTTAATTGTAGCTGAACGATGAATGGCAATAGGCTCGCCCCTGTTCATCACACTAGTGTCTGATTTGGGTGGAAATCGACCCACGACCAGCGGCATGAAAAGCAAGTAGGTATCTTAGCGGCCACGGCACCGGCGTGCACTATCACCATAACCCACATTTTAGTTTTTATAACCTACAATAATACTGCACTCACCAGGGACTATCTTTGAGTGTACTTATAAGGTGCCAACATATCTAACAAGCCACTGAGTCTGCGTGTTGGCTGCGGCCCCACGCATGCCTTCCAAAAGTCCGGAGCTGAATAGATCCGAGAATTTTATGTAAACAATCATAATAATAATAATAAGGTTATCAAAATTTCTAGGCTAGGGTGTATGTAAGTGACTCTTTAGTGAAATATTTAATATATGTGACTCTTACGGTGAAATAAATTTTGGTGTATATGAGAGAGAAAGAGAGGAGAAGGTATGAGAGAAATCATAAAAGCCACCAAAATTGAGTAGGTTAATCTATGTAACAGTAAGAAGCACTGCATACAAGACAACATGCATCATTGCTTAGCAACAGGTAAGTTGCAGTCAAGTACAAGCTTATTTAAGAATAAAATTCAATAGTAATGACAACAAACAATACACGCGTTAAACTTAAAACACCCCTTTTTTTGTCGAAAGGAAAGTGTGCAATCATTGATTCACTTCAAAACTATTTAGGTTCCTACGGCGCTAACAATAGTGTCCAATTTACGAGTTCCATTCAATGTGAACAAAACAAAACCACAACGGTATAAAATAAAATTTCTACAGTAGAAAATAATTCTACCGTAGATGTTTACCAGCAATTTGGTATTTCTCTATCGAGTTTGCAGAGCAACGTAAACAAATTTGCATCTTTTAATCTTGTTTCTTTTAGGGTACCATAAGTTAGATATTGGAGCATTTTGTATGGATTATTAAAATCATATTACGGTCATCGGGTTTCGAACTTGGATCATTTTTCGTCTTTGTACGCTGCACGTTTTTAATAAAGTTTTGTTTTTGCTCCGGGTCTTAACTATTAAACTTAGATATACCTAGTTGTTGTAGAAGATATAGAAGTATAGGCCGACCGTTTAACTCGCGTATCGCCATCTGAGTTACAAAGTCATAAAACATTAATTAAATCTCATAATAGAACTATTTAAATACAGATAAAGGTAATGTAAGACTATTCGTCACTAATATCCATATCGCTTGAATCATCAGCACTGTCTATTCAGCTTGAGGAGTCAGAATCTTGGCAATAGGCGATACGCGAGTTAAACGGTCGGCCTATATTAATAGATATAGATCATATTTCAGGAAACAACGAGATGAGCAGGGTAATTAGGTGAGCAGTGGTCTTGGCCTCGCCTTTCAAATATGAGGTCACGGGTGCCATTCTCTGGTTGTGCCCACATATATTTGTGTGAATTGTTTCATCACCGCTGCTCAATATTTTGAGGAAACCAGAATGTCTAAGAACTAACCATTCGAGGATATGTGATTTCCTACCAATCCCCATGGATTGATGCCTAAACTCTCTCAACTCGTAAAATAGTTGCGAGAAAACCCATGCCCAGCTATAAGATAAGAATAAGAGTTGAAGTGAGGTGTAGTTAAGGCATACAATCTCTTTTAAATACTCGTAGTATTAGGTGTATTTAAGCAGTTATTTACCTTCCAAGAATAAATACTCATTTAGAATAATTTTGAGTCTACTCAGTTGCAAGTGCTTAATCATTTGACATAGATGAAACAATAGGCGATCGACTTCAAATGACAAAAAAGCATCGTGTTTATATTATGTACGGAACTCGCACACAAAGTGCAGTTTACTTATCTATTTTTTAATATTATGAGTGCAAAAGAAAGCGGAATACCTCACTAATTGAATTGCAGCGTGTACAATTTTGTTTTGATAAATCTTTTGTTAGCATGAATAATATTGAATTTATTGTTTTGTATAGCAGCAAAGCTAACTGCGACTTAGTAAATATACGAATAATTACTTAGGTACCTATAATCTGCTCGTTTACAGCGTTCTTTTGCGAAAAAGGATGACTAAACGATCATACACATGTGTGATCAAATTACCAGTGTCGCGCTCTGCTAAGTGTACGGATAAAGATCCACTCTCTCACTCTAGTCTTACGAAGATCCGTTCCCAGGAGTGGGACACTAGGATTTGTTTATAATATACTAGCTGCCCCAGCGAACTTCGTACCGCGCAAAATTGTGAATCTAAACCATTCCCAGATCCCCTTGAACACACACAAAAAATTTCATCAAAATCGGTCCAGTCGTTTGAGAGAAGTTCAGTGACATACACACTCACAGAAGAATTATATATATAAAGATTATCTTAACTTTATCATATACCTACAGAAAATTAACTAAATTAGGATCATAACCATTGTTTTTTGTCATGGCCGTCGGGTAGATAAATTTAAAATATTGAACACGTACCTAATAACATAATTTCTATTTAAATTGTCTTTAAGGTTATGGCGATACGTCCAAGCGAAACCTCGAATGACGTCACATCTAGATAAGTTTTATACAGAGGTATGAGGTAGCGCACTTCAAGTCCATAACTTTAATAAGTTATAGTTATCTTAATATTGTTTCATTTCAATTAAATAGAAAAAGTAAGTGTCGAACATTTTTTTTATAATCTTACTGACAGAATAATTAAAATACGATTTTTATACCTTGTCGTAATCCCCATTCTATTTTAACACTGCTGGCAAAGTAATCAACCTTTTTTTTCATGAACCAATGCTTTTATCCGTAACATTTTAAAACCTTCACAAAGTGAAAAAGGGATAAAGAAAATAAAAAATACTCAAACATTTTAAAACAAGGCCTCAAATGAGTTTCACTTGAAATTGTAAGAACTACTTCATTTGTACAAAACATCTTGATAATAATTAAAAACCCCAATCTTCGTAAACCACGACAAATCCTTAACCATCAAGTTTCTCATTAAGTAAAATATAAAACGTGAGACGTTTTAAAGTTAGCTCATTTTACAAAGATGCGAAGACATTGCATTATGACTCTTAGTTCAATGCAATAAAAGTCAATGCAGTAATTGAGAAAGGTATGTACAGTGTAACAAGCACTGCAATAAAGGTTGGTGCAGTTAGGGTGAAATAAATCGCACTGCAAGACCTTTAGGTATCTGCCACTTAAATTGGCTGCCTATTACATCGTAACGTCGCATATAGTGGTCGTACCAAACAATCTCTATTGTAAAACATATTATTATGTATGTGATGCGTCACCTCATTACGGACTTGCTATACAAAGAACTTACACTGCACCCTTGTGATTTAAAGATTTAATGAATGACGTCTCGTACTAAACATGGTGTATGGTCAATACTTTATAAGCTGCACTCCCTTTACCTATCTTTTCTCATTCTGTTAGCTAGTCAGACATTTTATCCGGAAAGATGGAAGTGTTTTTGTAGTTTTTTAAAATGAAAAAACAATTGATTTTATTATTTTGAAATTATTGTTAAAAAGATTACGTAGAACAGGAGAATCGTGTGCCGTCAGATATAACCAAATTTAGGGCCTGATGTTGTATAATTTCAGTAAGAAAACTTGGTATACAATCTATAAATGATGAGTTTATTGACTATTATTACATTTCAAAAAAGATACTATTGGGTAAACAATAAAAAGTTACAGTTCGGTGTAACATGCATCCACTTTTAGACTATTTTACAGCATCGCCTAGACAAATTTTGCTGTAAGATAAGAAAGAAACAGGACAAAAGCATTACCGTGGCTTGTGGCTCTTAATGTGGATTATGGTAGAACGAATGACGGAGACGACCGCTCGCCGTTCAAGATAATAGAGATTAAACCAATTTTGTTGGAACGGTGTAATTGCGATTTTAGTAGTTAATGTCTTGAGTTAGATGTAAAGATTTAAGGATCTAATATGTTGGTATATAGTTTCAAAAAACAATTCTTGTGTGTTTAGGTAAATATTTTGTATTTTTATATGGATATTGCTAGGATTTATTTTCAGAAAATATGGAGTGTCCCATCAAATAAATCAATATAAATAAATCACTACTAAATAAGTCAGTACTTTTAATGTTCCCGGAAATCAAATTAATTTTTAATTTTAGCTAACTTCAATTCAACTAAATGTTTTTTTTTTTACTTTTTGTATGTATGTTAGGTGATGATTCCGTCAATTATAAATCGATTTTGATTTGTTTTTGTTTCAAAGGGTGTACTTTCTTGGTCCCATTTAAATTTTATCAAAATCTGTTGAGCAGGTTTGAGTTATTTTTAAAACATTAAAGTTAGTACGTGTAATGGACCCCCACCCTATACCTCCTACTTGCTAGGTCGAGTGGGTTCCTTATACTCTAGAGTATGAGTCCCTAGAGTATATGATGATTGTTTGTTGGTAGGTACCTAGACCTTCGTATATTCGCCGCTGGTGGCACCTACCCCACGCACCCCTAAATGCGTATATCCAGTGAAATAGGTACGGCACTTCTGGCCAACTAGAGAAACCCCGGTCTTAAAATGCAAACAACAATTTCTTCCAAAAATTACTTCTCGGTCTTGAGATCTCGAGATTTTTCCTTTTGTTGTTTACTCTTCGGCTCTTTATTTGCGACTCTTCATTTGCGACTCTTCATTTGCGACTGCGACTGTTCATTTGCGACTGTTCATTTGCGACTGACCATTTGCGACTGACTCGTTCCGGCAATACGACCGCCTTTTATACCGGCCGTTGTTACCGAAAAGAATCCGCGCGAATGTTCTCGAAAGTTCGAGATCATTCTTACTATCTCGAGACCTTGAATTTCTCTTTATTTATTTAAGAAAACTGTACATATTATACCTTATTCTACGCGTTTTACAATCTCTATAATATTATAAAAAGCTTATAAATGTACATCATCACAATAAAAATTTTCTAGAACAAAAACATACAAAAATTCACATAAACAATATTGTTCATTCTAGAAAATTGTTCATAACTTCCTTATTTCTTATCGGATTTCCAAAATTCAAACTGTCCCATTCATTTTACATCCACGTCTTTAAAATTAAATCATTCTTATTAAAAAATCTCCATAAACAAAAAAGGTCATTTTCAAGTTACGTAATTTTAGTACTAACATTTTACTTTGCAAAAAACTATCTTAAAAATCACTTTAGAATGGAAATCCGATAACTTCAATCTAATTAGAATACACATTCAACAATTCCAATAAGAATCTAATTAGAAATTTACAATTAACAACAATTAAATTAACTAAGTTAAACCTTACATTTTGCACGTAATTACGGAATCGCGATGCACAATATCTTTGTGCGGTCTAGTTATGACCTGGTCTCGTCGTCATCATTCTCCCCCTCGTGCTCTGCACCATCCTCCAGTCTTGACGACGCTCCCGGCACCAACAGCACCACTCGCGAACTAGGTCTTCTCAGTACGCCGCCCCTTGTCTCGACGTCGACCATCCTGGTTCTACCATCTGGTCCTGGATACACCTGCTGTATTCTGCCGCGTGGCCAGGTGTATCTTGGCATGGTGTGGTCGACGATGAGCACGACGTCTCCAACTTGCAGGTCGGAAGCGCTAATTCTCCCCGGAGTTCGCCTCGGCAGCAGAGTGGGCAGGTATTCCCGCAACCAACGTTGCCAGAAATGGTCGGCAAGTCGTTGCGTAGTCTTCCAGGTGTGTCTGCCCACGAGCTCGTTGTCCCCGAAGTTGCCGATGCTCGTCGTGCCGCAGGATCGCCCAAGGAGGAAGTGGTTTGGTGTGAGTGCTTCCTCCTCAAGGTTCTCGGAGAGGTGAGTGAGAGGCCGAGAGTTTACTATGTGCTCGGCCTCTAGGAGAAGGGTGTGGAGTACCTCCTCCCGTGGATGCTTCTCGTTGAGTGTGGCGTCTAGTGCGGTTTTGATGGATCGCACCAGACGCTCCCATGCGCCGCCCATGTTTGGTGCACCCGGGGGAATGAATTTCCAGTGCACGCCGAGCTTCCCAGCTTCTGCGATGAGGTCCTCTTCCTTCATGGAGTCCAACGCTTCTTTCAGCTCCTTCTTAGCACCGACGAAGTTGGTTCCGTTGTCGGTGTAGATTGTCTTCGGCATCCCTCTTCTTGCAGCGAATCTCCGTAGCGCCATTATCATGCTGTCCGTTGATAGCGATGGAGCAAGCTCAATGTGCACAGCTCTTGTAGTTAAGCATGTGAACAAAGCTCCCCATCTCTTCTCATGACGTCTTCCCACGGTGATCATCATTGGGCCGAAGTAATCTATGCCTGTGCACGTAAAAGGTGGATTACTGTGCATCAGCCTTTCTGCAGGTAAGTTGCCCGTCGGTAGTTCTTGTGGTCTCGCCTTCCTTGTCCTGCACCACTGGCATCGATGCTGGACCATCTTGACCGCCGATCGTAGCCCCAATACCCAGAAGCGCTGTCGAACCTCGTTCATGACTGTTGCGTGATTGCCATGATTGAAGCGGCAGTGGAATTCTTCTATGACGAGCCGCGTTATCTGGTCCTTACTGTCGAGTACAATAGGATGTTTGTACTCTCTGGTGACGCCCTGTATTGCGTCGATTCTTCCTTTCAGCCGCAGGAGTCCATCTTCCATCGCTACGTCGAGCCTTTTCAACTTGCTGCTTCCTTCTACTTGCTTCCCTTGCTGCAGACGTTTGATGTCTTCTTTGAAGCTTCTTTCTTGACTTCTTCTCAGCAGTAGAAGCTCAGCTTGTTCTATTACTCCTGCGTCCAATGGTATGTACTTTCTTCCATTTGTCTTCGAAGGTTGATGTCTTTTCTCTAAGACCTTCACCTCCTTTCCTTTTGTTCTTTTCCAAGTTGGATCCTCCTTGTTGACGTTGACCTTTTCTTTACGTCTGCAGAGTTGTATGAACTGCAACATTCTGGCCGTAGCTCGCAGAAGCCTTCTCCACGATGAGAACTTTTCAGGATCTGGTGCTGGATGTGTGGTGTTCACCGCAGCCGTGACGTCAGCAACCTTTTCTTCGCCAGTAGGTTCCTTCTTGAAACTTCTTGGTGCAGGCCAATGATCTTCCTCTTGCCTCAAGAAGTCCGGTCCGGTGTACCATCGATGATTGCTATCGAAGTGTTCTGGTACGTCGCGTGTTGCATCATCAGCTGGATTCTGCGCTGTGGGAACCCATCTCCATTCTTGTGGTTTCGTCAGATCTTCGATTTCTGCTAAGCGATGTGCCACAAATGTCTTGAAAGTTCTTGGGTCCGTCTTGATCCAAGATAGTACGATACTGGAATCTATCCAAAACGTTCTCTTGACCACCTTCAAATCCATCTCCTCTTCTACTGAACGCGCCAGCCTGCTTCCCAAGAGTGCCGCTTGTAACTCGAGCCTCGGAATGGATACAGGTTTCAGCGGTGTGACTCGCACTTTCGCTGCAACCAGACCGACGTGGTAAGTTCCATCTTGCTCTTCTGTTCTCCAATACGTCGTGGCAGCAAACATGGTCTCGCTGGCATCCGTGAAGGTGTGTAACTCCCCCTCGGTGCTTCGTGGCGCCAGGCATCTCGGAATCTGCAGGTCGCGGAGCAGCTTCAACTTTTCCAGGTAAGTCTTCCATGTTTCGTACTCCTTGCCTTCTATTTCTTCATCCCAACCGATCCCACTTCTCCATATGTCCTGGAGCAGCTTCTTGCCTTGAATGAGAACCGGTGATGCAAGTCCCAGCGGATCGAAAGTCGACATCACGGCACTGGTAACTTCTCTCTTCGTCGGCACCTTGAATCCTCGGAGTATTTCTTCAGATGTATTTCGAAGATTCGCTCGGAAGCCGATAGAGTCCCTTTTGGTGAACCAGCGCAGTCCCAATGTCTTCTCTTCCGTTTCACCGAGGTTTACTTCTGTCTTCTCGGTTGTTTCGGTCTTCATCCCCTGCAGCAACTTAGTTTCGTTTGACGCCCATCCCCTGAGTTCAAAGCCTGCTTTCTTGTGTATGGCGTCCACTTGTGACGTCACTCTTCTAAACTCCTCTTCGGAATGGAAGCTGTGTAGGTAGTCGTCCATGTAGTGGTTCCGCTCGATAGCCCTTGCCGCCTCTGGAAACTGCTCCTTGAAGTCCGCTGCATTCCTATTCTTCACGTAGATTGCTGTGCTCGGAGATGACGTAGCACCGAAAATGACCGAAGTCATTCTGTACTTCTTCGGCGGCACATCGCGACGATCCCCTCGCCACAGGAACCTCAGGCTGTCTCTATCTTCTGGTCGGATGCGAACTTGCAGGAATATTTCCTTTATGTCGGCTGCCACTGCTAAAGGTCCTTGACGAAACCGAAGGAGTACTCCAAAGAGTGACTGCAGTAGATCTGGACCCGGCAAGAGAGCGTCGTTCAGGCTTCTTCCCTTTGACTTGGCTGCTGCGTCGAAGACGATTCTTATCTTCTTTTTCAGTGGATGCACCACGGAAAAGTGAGGGAGGTACCAAGTTTTCTTGGAATCTTCTTTATCATCAGGAGCTTCTTCTGCGTATTTGCTGTCGATTAGATGCTGGATCTGCTTGTTGTACTCTTCTTTCAACTGAGGATCTCTGTCTATTTTCTTCTCAATGTTGATGAGTCTGTTCTTGGCAGATGTGTAGCTTTCTGGCATCTGCTCATTCTCTTCCTTCCACAGCAGACCTGCTTCAAATCGACCATCTTCTAATCTTCGACAGGTTCTATCCAAGATGGCGAGTGCTCTTCCTTCTAAGTCCGTAGTGGGTCTTCTTGGTTGCACACCAAGCGCTTCGATCGCGAAGTGCTCCTTGATGGCTTGATGCATCTCTTCATCCTGCGCGCTGACATGTAGACACGTCTGGATGAAGTGAACTGCTCTTGTGCTTCCAATATCTGACCCATGGAGCACCCAGCCAAGTCCCGTTCTCGAAGCTACTGGTTCTCCTGGTTTCCCTCTTCTTATTTCTTGAGTCACGATCAGCTCCCAGTTGTCTTGACCGATGAGCAGCTGTGGTGACTCCCCTTCGTAAAATAAGGAATCGGCGATATTTTTCAAGTGTCGGTACTCTTGGATTTTTCGCTTTTCCAGAAACTGTGGGGATAACTTCAATTCGTTGATGGTTCGGACTCTTTTCAGGATTTTCTCGTCCTTTTGATGCAATCCTTTCAACTTGAGATCTATAGTTTGAGAGTCCTTTTCCCTCATCAGTCCTCCTCCAACTATTTCGATGACTAGTTCGTCCTTTTTTCCTTGAGCGCCGATTTCTTCTGCTACCTTCCTGTCTAGCAGCGACACGGTTGACCCTTCATCCAGAAGGGCTAGTATTTTCTTCGATCCTTGCGACCCGAAGACTTTTACAGGAACAATCTTCAGGTACGCCCTTGCGTTATTCACCGTGTTGATTGATGCCTTGCTCGTCACCTCTAGAGATTCCTCTTTTCTTTCCGGGGTCCTTTCTTCCGACTCCACGTGTAGCATATGATGATGCCATCTCTTGCACTGCTTACACGTGGGTTTTCTGCAGCTTTCTTTTCTGTGTCTTCCTCGGAGACACTTGAAACAGACGCGACCCTTCTTTGCTGCTGCCCATCGGTCTTGCACTGATGCCTTCAGGAACTTCTGGCATTCAAGCAGGAAATGTTCACCCTCACACATAGGGCACTGCTTCTCTGCTTTCTTTCCTTCCTTTTGGTTGAAGTTCCTTGTTGAGTGCGTAGCCTGCCTGGGGGTCCTCTTCATCATGCTCATTTCTTCAGAAGCTGCGAATGCTCCACATTTATCAGCTTCTTTGTTGAGGAACTTGCAGATCACCGATAGGTTGGAGAACTCGCCATCTTCTATTGCTGCAGCGAAGTCATACCATCGGAACTTAAGTATCGTAGGCATCTTCTCAACTATTTGCTTAACTATTTCTGGTGAATGTAGATACTGTGGTTTCTTCAACCCCTTGATTGCCGCTACACTGTTATTTATTTGGCTTGCAAAGACGCAGATATCTCTTGGGTTCTCTGATATTTTCGGTAGCGCCTTTACTTTGTCCAATTCCGCCAGTACCAGTGCATCGGGTCTTCCATATCTTCTCTTGAGGGCTTGTATTACTTCCATCGGAGAAGCCTCGGAGTATAGCAGACTCTTGATAGCTTCTCTTGCGTTGCCCTTTATTGCTCTTCTCAGTCGAGCCATATTCTGAACATCGTTGAACATTGGTGCTGTATCTTCATAGACGACCTTGAAGGCCATCCACTCGCTGCTGTTCCCATCGAAGTATGGTAGCTCGTGGATGTAGTTCGGTTGAGCTGCTGGTCCACTTCTAGAAAAGGCTTGCTTCAATGCCGTCGTCAAAGCTTGAATTTCAATCGTAGCTCCCTTTGAAGCGTTCTCTTCAGGTTTGACTTTCTTCGGCTCCTGCTGCTCTTCTAGAAGGGGTTGACCTCGTTGCTTTGGTTGCTCGATGTTGCTGCCTCCCGAACTGACGTCTCGATCCAGTTCTGCACCTGAGCTGTTCTGTCTTCCAGGTCTTCACCCACGGAGTCTTCATCTTCACATTGTACCATCTCCAATCTGACGCGGGCCAGTTTTGCCGCAGCCTGTGCTTGTTCAAGCTCCAGACGTGCCAATTCTTCTCTGGCTGCCAGCTCGCGTCTTCTTGCTGAAGTACTCGTGGTCTTCATGGACCTGGCTCGAAGACTGACTCCCATCGGATTGAGGGTCTTGGTAACGCCACAAATACCCTCCTCCGGGGCCTGTTCTGGAGTCTTCTTAGTCTTCTTCTGTGTGGCATCTCCTTTCTTCTGTGATGCCGTCGTGGTCGCAGTCGTGATCGTTGCCTTTGTAACCATAGTTTCTCCTGTTGTTGCTGTACCCGAAGAAGTGTGTGTGTCCGACGCTGTTGCCGATGACCCTGACGCTGACGCAGACGTGACCCCTTCTGACCCTGTCGCTTCTTCTCCCCCGTCCCTAACGGAAGGACGGAACGACGGTCTTGAGGAGGCATCCTTCTGTGATCTTGTCACTGGCATCTTGCAATCTTCTTAATTCTTCTGGACTATTCTTCTAGGGATCCGGCTCGAAGGACCAGACTGTAATGGACCCCCACCCTATACCTCCTACTTGCTAGGTCGAGTGGGTTCCTTATACTCTAGAGTATGAGTCCCTAGAGTATATGATGATTGTTTGTTGGTAGGTACCTAGACCTTCGTATATTCGCCGCTGGTGGCACCTACCCCACGCACCCCTAAATGCGTATATCCAGTGAAATAGGTACGGCACTTCTGGCCAACTAGAGAAACCCCGGTCTTAAAATGCAAACAACAATTTCTTCCAAAAATTACTTCTCGGTCTTGAGATCTCGAGATTTTTCCTTTTGTTGTTTACTCTTCGGCTCTTTATTTGCGACTCTTCATTTGCGACTCTTCATTTGCGACTGCGACTGTTCATTTGCGACTGTTCATTTGCGACTGACCATTTGCGACTGACTCGTTCCGGCAATACGACCGCCTTTTATACCGGCCGTTGTTACCGAAAAGAATCCGCGCGAATGTTCTCGAAAGTTCGAGATCATTCTTACTATCTCGAGACCTTGAATTTCTCTTTATTTATTTAAGAAAACTGTACATATTATACCTTATTCTACGCGTTTTACAATCTCTATAATATTATAAAAAGCTTATAAATGTACATCATCACAATAAAAATTTTCTAGAACAAAAACATACAAAAATTCACATAAACAATATTGTTCATTCTAGAAAATTGTTCATAACTTCCTTATTTCTTATCGGATTTCCAAAATTCAAACTGTCCCATTCATTTTACATCCACGTCTTTAAAATTAAATCATTCTTATTAAAAAATCTCCATAAACAAAAAAGGTCATTTTCAAGTTACGTAATTTTAGTACTAACATTTTACTTTGCAAAAAACTATCTTAAAAATCACTTTAGAATGGAAATCCGATAACTTCAATCTAATTAGAATACACATTCAACAATTCCAATAAGAATCTAATTAGAAATTTACAATTAACAACAATTAAATTAACTAAGTTAAACCTTACATTTTGCACGTAATTACGGAATCGCGATGCACAATATCTTTGTGCGGTCTAGTTATGACCTGGTCTCGTCGTCATCAGTACGTATTTTTAAAGCTATTTTTATTATTTATCTGGACTACCTTATCATACCAAACAGGTAGGGGCCTGGAGGTATCAAGTTTTATGTATAATTTAAACTAAATATAACTATTACTTTGTTAAATCCATATTCTACCTATATCGACTTATTTGTAAGGTAAGGGAATCATTTAACGTCCACGTTTAATTACCGAGAACCTGAGCTCCTGACACAGTAAAGTGTAATACGTCAGAGAGATGTAATTGGTTTCGTATCTGTAACCAAAGTGTTTCTATGAGTTTCACCATTGCTCAATAAGTCTTTTTACATAATTATTTTAGGAGTACTTGCGGATTTCACTCATCACGTTATACTTATTATAAAAAATTGGTTGCCTGTAAAGTCGGTATACGGGCGAAAGTTTTACGTGACAACGACTTTGAGTGGTAAAATAATTTTAATGTGAATATTCATTCGTATAGTGGAAAGAAGGATGAAATAATAGTAACAATTTAAAACATTTATTTATACAAAGAATTATATTTAAAACATTAATTTATACAAAGAATCTCGCTCTTAGGCAAGCTAACTGTGCTCGAGTGGAAGGGACGCGTGCCTTTCACTTTTTATGTCTGTTTCTCTCGCTCTTAGGCGGGCTAACCATGCCCGAGTGGAAGGGACGCGTGCCTCTCACTCGCTCACATTGTGAGCGCATAACGTGAGCGGAGCGTAACGCAGTTTCTTGAAGTGTCACCCGGCAAACCAATTTATAAGACGTTGTCACGTCAAAATACTTGAGGAATACATTTTGTCGAAGTATGAAATCCGAGGATTAATGATAATCTTTTAACCCCAAAAATCACAATTATGTGGATGAAAAGGGGATACTTTCATTTGTAAGAAAGATCATCACATCAAAGACACATCGAAGATGGCGCTATGCTTTAAATTAGCAATGTTTTAGGTATTTGCACTGTTTAAATTAGAACACAGATCTAATTGTTACTGGATAATTATTTATTATGAGTTCACTTTTGGAGTTTGATTGGATTCAAACATTTTTCGGAAGGAGAGTACAGGGGTTGTGCAAGATAATTTACATATACATAAAGTGTGTTCACTTAAAAGTTGATCAAATTTTACACAATATGATTGTATCAAAAATTAACAATGAAATCATTTAAGCGGCATATTTGCAGTGTATTTTTAAGGCAACGCAGCCTCTCTGTTTATCGAATTCGCTGTGGCACCTACACGTCAACACGAGTCGTTCATTGATTTGCTGTCAACTACATGATCAGTTACCGTTGGTATTAATTGTTTCATCGCTTTGTATTCCCCATGCCGATGTAATCCTCTAATAATTGCATTTGTACGTATCTATGTGAGTTCGTGTTGGTGTTCGTGGAAAGGAAGAGATTAAAGAGTACTGAATGTTTTTTCCCTTGCGGCTGTGATGCGAAACAAAATATATATTTTTTAATATTATAATTAATATTGAAACTCATTAACTTTGTAAGGGGCTTTATCGGTAGTTTTACCTTACTTTTTGTTTCTTACGTACCTACTACTTTTTCTATTTTAATTAAATGAACAATCTTAAATATTATAAAGCTGAAGAGTTTGTTTGTTTGGTTAAACGCGCTTATCTCAGAGACAATCGATCCGATGTAAAAAAAAATTGTACTGTTAGATAGCCTATTGAGAAAGGCTATTAGGCTACTTTTTATCCCACTGCTGGGCATAATATAATTGTAAGTCACATGGGTGAAGCTGCGGGTGGAAAGGTAGTGTAAAATATGTCTAAAGGTCGATTGTTCAATAGCCAAATAACTTTTATCTGAGGAATAATTATGATGAATGTATTGGTTCCTATAGGAATGTCAACATATTGGCAAATTTGCCATATTTACTTAATATTTGCACGACACCAGATTCAAATCTCACGGTTATTAGGCGCACACGCTTTCCACTGAACCAACGAAGCAAACAAATAAACTATGTAAGAAAAGTTATAAAAAAAAACACTTTCAACTATTTTTGTCAAGAGGTATAAAAAATATTCGGTCTTATTCAAAAAAATCTTTAGTTACAATAGACTTGTCTCTTTCTTACTAGTTTAAATGTCAAGATGATGGACAAAGACAAACGAATTATAAACCTAAGTTAGCTATAATGAGCATAAAAGACGTTTATGAATACGGGGGTAAATGTTTTTGACAATTTTTCCGCCTGAATGGTAAACATTAGTATCGGAGTAGGCTCTCGGGATGAGAATCTGTACACATGCCGCAGTTTCCACACCGACGGACGGCTCAAGACGGACAGACCAATCCCCTATTCACAGGGTGTAACACATCGGTGTGACGTAATCCGTCAGGTGTTTATTTTTTTACTTTTCCTAGCAAAGGTGCTTCTGAAATAGTTTGGAATGCTTTGATGTGAGTGGTTTGCTGGGAAATGTTTTATTTTTTCTACTTACCATTTTTATTAGAGTACTGAGTGTATGAGTTACCTACTAAAAATTGTTAATAATTACCTCGGTATTTGACTCGTATAAATTAGAACACTTAATTTATTGATTTCTTATAATAATTATTTTATTAAATGAAATAATTGACTTTTTTGATTTTAACTTTGGTTTTATAGTTTTTGAAGTCTAACTATTATTGAAATAAGTATTCTTTATCTGATTTTAAAAAATGTCAAATAAAAAATACAGGAAAATAAAATAAAATCCGATTTGAAATAGTTTTATTACAATGTGTGATATTTGCATAAATTTGATAATATAAAATACTAAATCTAACATTAACCAATGCCAAAAAATATTTAGTGCTCGTACACCAATAGACGGGCCGGTGGCGTGGTTGGTAAGATACTTGCTTTTCACGCCGTAGGTCGTGGGTTCGATTCCCACCCGAGACAAACATTAATGATGAACATTTGTGTTTGTGTCGAGTCTGGGTGTAAATATCTATTATAAGTATATATTTACAAAAGAAAAGTATTATATGTATAGTATATAGCAGTTATCTGGTTTCCATAACACAAGCTCTACTTAGCTTGGGACCAGATGACTGTGTGTGTTAACGTCCCAAAAATATTTATAATAAAAAAAATGTTTCCTTAACCTTAATTATATTTTAAAGAGTTGAAAGAGTTTAGGGCTTTTAATCTACATTTAGTAGCTAAGAGTGCTATTAAGGCATGTTCACAAATAATTAGCTAACCGATATTGACTACAAACTAAGGCGGAAACCTTTGACATTATCACTCTTTTAAAAGTCCGTTGTGCTACGCTGCAGTCGATGCTCAATAATAATAAATAAACAAAAGTTAAATATAAGTTAGCTGTAGTATTAAGTTCCTTTTGCTTTTCTCAGCAATATCGAAGTTGCACTCACTGGCTCGAACAGTGTAATGAAAGGTTGAAAATATCCAACTCACTGTTTGTTTTCTATTACTATATGCTTTCGATAGCTAATCTCACTATATCTTTTAGATGCGATTACCCAATTAAGATGCGAGTTTCAATATCGAATTTCTAAACAAGATATGGGTTTGATTAGCTATTATATAGTTGTTAGGCATACTATTGAGGTAACGGGATTAGGTATTTTAGAGCCGGTATTTGTGTAACAATATTTGAAATATTTCGAGATCTCTGTCGGATTTAAGTAGCACATACATGTAAAACAGCGAGGAAAAGTAAGATAAAGAAAAGTCACCTTGGTGCTTGGCGCTTTAGATGTCGAGTTATAATCGATCGCTTTACTGAAAACCATGTAAAAACATTTATTCCAAAATAAACGTAACGGAAACTAGAACTAAACAAACTCGGAATTTCGAGTGTGTGTTCTTCAGAATTTTCGAGTTTATTTCTAGTTTCCGTAGTAAGATATCACGATAACAAGTTACACATGAATACACACACTAACTATGTCTAAACGTTCTGCATCTGTAGCTACTCTAATGATGGATACAGTCGTTAACTCAAAGTTCAACTATATTTCATAATACAAGGCGTTGAGGCGATAATATTTAGTTACCTACTTCACGTAACAAACTAATTGCTTCGGAAGCCTTAGGGTGCGAATGCTGCGCTAAAGTATTTTAGATTTTGCATTTAAGGTTTTAACTGGTAAAAACGGCCCATAAAAAGTAAAATATAACCCTATAGACTTTTTTTTACACATACACAGCGCCATCAAGTCCCAAATTACGTAATTTTATTTACTTGTATTATAGGTACTGATAACTGATATAATATTAACAACTTTTTTTTTGTAAAAATATACATAGTATAGATAAATTACACCTTAACACAGAACAACCAACAATAATGCTCATCACACAAAGATTTGTCCTGGGTCAGAAGCGAACCCACAGCCAACGCCAACAAGCCAGTCAATAGCCCTACTGTTGAGTTCATTATGTTCTAATGCATTCGATAAATCAGATAAACGTCACAGTCGCCTCTGACCTCCTCCTTTAGTGCCCAAGCCACCTTCATCCGTGGAAGAGCACCTTTAATCTGAATCCTCACACATCCTCCCTGGATATTGCACAAAAAAAAAATTAGTAGGTTTTGGCCGTGATAAGTCACCACCTACCATACAAAGCCGTACCACCAAGTAGCCTTGCCGTATTCGATACGATGTCTGGTAACGAAATTGGAGAGGTTGGCTCCTTTATGGTTTCTCATCAAATAAAACCACATTTCACTGCCAACATAACACCGAAAATTGTATAGCAGCAGGCAAGTTGTGGTCAAAGGCAAACCTATTTTAAAATGAAAGAAACCTATTTGACCAGTTTGACGGCTCTAGCTCTAGCATATCTAGTATAAAATCTCAGAATGTACTCAGAATTAAGTGCTGGTTGCTTTGTATTTCTTTCTTTTATAATAATAAATGGAGCAGTAATGCTTTACTCGATTAACAAAAGGATAAAGACAATGAAGGTAACAGGTCATACGTCATACGTCAATATGAAACTGATACCCATCAAAAGGGGGTTAATTAGCGTCAGTGGGTTTATACTTAATGGGTTTATTGTTATTCTCGTACAATAGATAGGAAAACAATAGACAAATACGTCTGGAGACAGGAGAATGACCTTCTCTGTGCGTCATAGTTACTGTATCTCATACATCGACTAGATACCTAGTCAGTGATCGCACATAAAACAATTAAATGAGTTTCTTTTTTAAGGGAGACCTTTTATAGGTCTGTAAGACTGCAAGACGAGACACATTGGCTATGTGAGATTCCGAAGAACTCTACTAAAGAATCACTAATTCTACTAAATAGTTACAGATCGCTAAGATTCAATTGAATTAAAGCTAAAAGCATAACGTGCCCGTGGAATTTCCACCATATTACGGTCGCGCATAGCCATACCTCTACTTGACCGATGGAAGAACGGGGATGGGGGAATAAGATTGTGTAATTCCAACGCACACTCTCCGAAGTGTATCCGATAGAAGACCGAAAGCACGGACACACTTCGAAAAGTAGGAGCCAATTTAAAAGGCCTTTTTAGCGGAAAATAGGTACCCTTGGGTTTTAGCAGCATTGAATCTGACTAGATTGGCGTCACCCCAGTCGGAGACAACCTTGAGAGACAAGTTAAAGCACTCAACCATGGCTTCTCTATGGGACTGGACATATAACTCTCTACGACTAGTAGAAGCTAGTAGGAATTTTAAAAAGTTTAATCACAATTTAAGGCGTCTAATACTTAAACGGATGGATGTTTTTGGATAGGGATAGGATGGATAGGTATAAAGAATTAGATATCAGAATTAAGTTATGAAAGTGTCGTGTCGTCCTCCGTAACTTGAAACCATTTTTATTTATTAGACACCTAAATAATCATACATATTTTGTCCAACCATCAGATTTAAAAAAAAAATTGTCGAATTCAGAAAGTTTATATTCCTGTATTATGTGATACTATATCATGTGACATGATACGGACTAATTAATACTACCTAAGCCACAGGCAGAAGACGTCGTCGCAACATCTTACGCAGTGCTACCAACAATAGGGAATAATTGGTTCTACAGTCCAATTAGGAAACGATCGATATACATACAACTCATACTTGGGGGTTGATTTGGTTGGATTTTGAAATATATAATTTTAGTCCGACAATATAATAATATACCTATCTTTATTTTAAATTTCACATTATTATTATGGTTTTGTACTTACAAGGTAAAAATCTTTTAGCACTTTTATTGTGACAACTGCAAAGTTGTGGAATTCGCTGCCGGCATCTCTGCTACCCGATAGCTATAATCTTCCCGTGCTCAAGTTACGAGTTACAAGTTAAACTAAACAGCTAAAAATATAAAATAAAAACAAAAAGTAAATAATGTGACCGTTCAGTGTCAAACAAAGACATTTCTCAGTAAACGCTGTCAAAACTGTCATAGTTTAAAATAAGGTATTCAGATGTTAAAACTACTTACTAGTGAAGATGCACCTGCGTCCAGTGCTTCATAAACATTGTGTCTACGTCCAACCGAACAGCTATAAGTTTCAAATAGTATTGCGGCTGCCCCGCAACTTGCGCATCAAGGACGATGATATAATGTCAATTTAATTAATTTCTATAGTACAGTTTCATCAAAGTAGCTATTTACAAATACACGAATAAATAGGTCCATACATAACAATTTTTAAAAAATTGACTAATAATTTCAGAATAAAATTTTTAAAAAATAAAAGTGCATTGTGTTAATTATGACGAAGTCAGGTAAATATATTTTCTCTAATCCAACGGGATTAATACACAATTCAATTAATATGTGTAAGGTCGCGATGATTTCAAAGAATAACTTAATAAAACCTTGACAATGTTTTCTAGAAGTTTAATTTTTAGTTTAGTAACAAAACTTTAGTTTGATTAAATAGAATCGGAATCACTAGAAAGCTACAACGCTACTCATATTAATGGAATCTGAACACTGAACAGTCGTGTCGTGTAGGAATTATTTGCTCCCGTGACTTCGAGACACTACGCTTTAGTTAGCAAGGGGTATAACTTAATAAAACCTTGACAATGTTTACTAGAAGTTTAATTTTTAGTTTAGTAACAAAACTTTAGTTTGATTAAATAGAATCGGAATCACTAGAAAGCTACAACGCTACTCATATTAATGGAATCTGAACAGTCGTGTCGTGTAGGAATTATTTGCTCCCGTGACTTCGAGACACTACGCTTTAGTTAGCAAGGGGTATGACAGTGGATGCAAAGGCAAATTGCATATCGTATTGCCTAACTATATAAAACTGACTGCCTCGATGCGTTGGCGTAGAGATTAGAATACCTAGTTCTTGTCTCGAAGCGGGTTCAAATTCCACTAAAGCAAAAAGAGTGGGACTTATATAATTATCCAACAATAGTCCATGGGAATTGGTAATGTAATACTTCCGTGTTGAAATAAAACTACTTTTTAACGGATTTTATCGCGGTTTATTTTAGATTTTAGATCCCGACGTTTCAAAGTCTTTTCAGACTTCATGTTCACGGGTGGTTTCATGAAGTCTGAAAAGACTTTGAAACGTCGGGATCTAAAATCTAAAATAAACCGCGATAAAATCCGTTAAAAAGTAGTTTTATTTCAATGTGTGATATTCGCGTAAATCTAAGACAATACTAATACTTCCGTGGCCTGAAAAGCGTCTAAAGTCATGTTCTAAGTTGTTTGTAATCAAATAAACATAGGATCTTCATAAATTTAAGCGAATATCACACATTGAACTTATTTTTTTAAAGGAATTTATCACTGTTTATTTTTTATTTTAAATCCCGACGTTTAAGTCTTTTTAGACTTCAGCGACACGGGTGGACTGTCTGACTGTAGTGACTGACTGTAGTCCACCCGTGACCATGAAGTCTAAAAAGACTAAAACGTCGAGATTTACAACCTAAAAATAAACCGCGATAAGATCCGTTTTAAAATAGTTTTATGTTAATTAAATAAACAGTTTCAGGGATAAGACAATTTGCCTAATAACCTAGTTTGGCAACATAATTAATATAATAACACTTTTTTTGTAGTTAATGACAGACAGAAAGATCTAGATTTCTGTCTCGGTGGTCTAGTGGTAAGCGTGTTTATTTATATTCGCGAAGATTCCCGGGTCGAGTAAAAAGTCTTTTCTAATATTATAATCACCTAGAAAATCTTAGTTTAAAATTGTGCCCCATGAACGGTAATAGGCTCGCCCCCTATTACGTATGGGACCTAAACATAGCCGGCGAAAAGTGGCGAAACATTCACTTCTGCCTACACCTTTGGGAAAAACAGGCGTGATGCCATTTATGTATGTCATCTAGTTCTTTAACAGATAAGTCATTATTTTCTCTCACTCGACAGGTCCTGAGTTAGGTGACTAAAACTGTTCTTTAACTAGGCCGTTTAACACATGTGGTATTAGGTTGGCCACTTATCAAAAGTTACGAGGGATATTTTCCGATCCTAGCGCCCTCTAGGCAACGTAAAAATAAACAGAAATCACGAGATCCATAGACAACATAGGTGACTCATTGAACCTACTTTGTAGGTCGCGCAAATAGGTCAGTCAGACGTCCGAAGATGTTATCCAGAATGTTATGTTACACAGAAATTCGAAACACTCTAATGGCAATGCGATTCTATAGGTATGAGAAGTACCTAGTTATATTACAATAGTTGTATTCTACTATTTAGAAATGTATACTGCGTTTTTCCTTAGGATGCATATTATAACAACAAATATGGCCGCCTCGTAACCAGAGACTATATTTTTAGGGTAGGGCCACCATGATTGAATACATTGAATGATTTGTTAAAAGAGTGACTGAATAGATTTCTAATCATTCATTATTCGGAACCAAGAAGCTTTACATTTAATAAAACACTGGAATACAATAATGCAGTCGTATCTCAAATAAATTGTTGAAAACAGGAAATATTATAAATGTTTAAAAAATATGAAAATATTAAAAAAAAAAATTGGTTGCCTGTAAAGTCGGTATACGGGCGAAAGTTTTACGTGACAACGACTTTGAGTGGTAAAATAATTTTAATGTGAATATTCATTCGTATAGTAGGAAGAAGGATGAAATAATAGTAACAATTTAAAGCATTTATTTATACAAAGAATTATATTTAAAACATTAATTTATACAAAGAATCTCGCTCTTAGGCAGGCTAACTGTGCTCGAGTGGAAGGGACGCGTGCCTTTCACTTTTTATGTCTGTCTCTCTCGCTCTTAGGCGGGCTAACCATGCCCGAGTGGAATGGACGCGTGCCTCTCACTCGCTCTCATTGTGAGCGCATAACGTGAGCGGAGCGTAACGCAGTTTCTTGAAGTGTCACCCGGCAAACCAATTTATAAGACGTTGTCACGTCAAAAAACGTTTCAACGACTTCTTTGATATTTTTCTCTTTTTCTGGCCAGTCACCAAAATTAAGATGAGGGGTCAAACAAGCTATTTTGTTAATTTTTTTATTAATCAATAATCTGATAGTGAATCTGAGTAGGTTAATGCGGATGCGGGATGAACTCTGTATTAGTTAGGGAGGGAGGAGTCATGCGGTTATAAAAAATGAAAACGCAAGCGCATCGAAGTTATTTGTTGCCGCAGAAGTATCGTCTGCGGGCCGCACTTTGACGACCGCTGCTCTAGATGAATACCGATAAATTGACTACAACCTTACCATGTATTAAACTGTTAAGGACAAGATCTTTTAAAATAGGCAGAGCTGTTTTTTTTTAAACTTCCGAGTAACTTTTAAATCTAGGCACATAGATACATAAATTATCCATTTTGGTGTAAACGTTCTCAAGTAATGACGTGACCAAGGGAAGCACAGATTGATTTTATTTAAATGATCGTTTAGAACATTTGAACGAGTGACGATACGATACAACTAATTATATTTATTATGCACTCAATTTCACACAGCATCAGTTACATGGTTAAAAAACAAAATTTTCATATTTAAAGAAGACAATAATAAAATAATTTAGGACAATACTTTACATTAAAGTACGATCTAAACATCACATTTTCATTTGACTGGATATCATTCACTCAGTTCTTCCTAAATCTATGGTTATCGAATCCATAAAAATCTATGTCCACACTCTAATTTAAAAAGTATAAAAATGTCAAACAGCCCGTGTCCTTGCATAACCTGTGGTCATGAATTTTGGAATGTGTTTAGAATTTTATCAATAATTCGTATTTAACTGGTTGATTTAAAACATTTTTCAGTTAATTTCATAGTTAAAGTGTTTATTCAATGGATTAAGACATTTATAAGTCGATACATAGTGTGGTTCATTGATAAAATCGTGATATTCTAAAGTGACACGAAAACTGAAGCTTTGTTTACCTTTTTGGCACGGTAAGGAAAAACAAAGAATAGTATGGCATTGGATGACCTCTGTAGTCGAGCGGCATAAACCGATTGGGCTTTACCGTGCCCGAGTGGTCGCGGGTTCGATTTCCACTTCGGATAATCTTTGTGTAACCAAGATTTGTTTCGGTGTCTGGTTAGTTAAGAAAGTAGCCTCGATGCCTCGGAGAGTACGCTAAGCCGTTGGTCCCGTTTGTCATTAAATATCTACGTTTCGGGATCTGATGGCAGCCGCTCGTTTAATTGAGCCTGAGCGGACACCAATATTTTTTTTTTATTCTGCAATAGGCTGGCGCTTGACTACAACTTGCCTGATGTTAAGCAATGATGTAGTCTAAGATGGAACGCGCCAGCCTAGTATACCGATTCACTTGTGATTACGAATGATTATTGGTGAGAAGGTGGCAGTGGAATGAGCCTCCATATGGTTAGAAACCTTAAAAGAGAACATTCCAACCCACCCTCTTATTAAGGGAATAAGGCAAAGGATATGGATGATGATGATGTAGCAAAGAACCCATAATTACCCTTAATTAGGTACATACTTCGTTTTCGTCCATTTAAAGATGTTAATTATGAAATTCTTGTTTTTATTAGTTTAAATACAAGATTTTGTTTAAGTGCTGGGTATTTCTAAGATCAGAATCTCAGCAGGTAGACAGTTTACTTATTTAAAGTGGAAATAAATGTTATTTAAGACATCGTTTCGTCGTTTAGAATAGAAAAATACGACATACTATGGAAAAAACTATTGAAAGTATAAGTAAGTGACTTTCTCGGCTGTCCAAACATTTATATGAAAGTAACTTATGATGTATTTGGACATCATGTCTCAGTACTTATTACTACTCCAATGGTCACTACGTTAAAATCGTTTTGACATAAGTACACTTTGTAACGACATAAAAAAAGTGCTGGGTTTTCCTAAGATGAAAATCTCAGGAGGTAGATCATTAACTTATTTAAAGTGGAAGCGAATGTTATTTAAAACTTCGTTTTGTCGTTTAGACAAAACTATTGGAAATATATGTAAGTGATTTTCTCGGCTGTCCTAACATTTATATGAAAGTGACTTAAGTATTTTTTTTCTTTTTTCTTTCTTTTTTAAATATTCTGGGACATTAACTCACACGGTCATCTGGTCCCAAGCTAAGCAGAGCTTGTGTTATGGAAAACAAATAACTGTTATATACTATACATATACTACTTTTCTTTTATAAATATATACTTATAATAGATATTTACACCCAGACTCGACACAAACACAAATGTCCATCACTAATGTTTGTCTCGGTTGGGAATCGAACCAACGACCTGCGGCGTGTAAAGCAAGGTCTTACCAACCACGCCACCGCCGGCCTGTCAGGTATGTATTTGGATATCATGTTTCAGTACTTATTACTACTCAAATGGTCACTACGTTAAAACGATTTGACATACACTACGCAACGACTAATCGCCTTACCTGCGTCAAAAATAAACTAAATACTTTTTTGAATTTCGCGCGCTGACCTACTTTCATACAGGTGACCTGTATTTATCAACCAATAGGAACCAAGTGGATGTCAATTGGTTAACTATATTAACCAATGAGGAAAGCTGGTTAGGCGTGGCATGGCAGAATGCCAAATGCATCTTACGCCTATACTTGTTGAATTTCTAGAGAATTTTCTACGGCCGACGGGGCGGAGAAGGTTCCTAATGGCTGAAACGGTTTTATTTAGGTATTTTGTTACTAACGCCTTGTACAAAGGCTAGATTAAGGTACTGTATTAATTTCTGGGGTCAAGACTAATGTGTGTAAGCCCTCATCAAGGCTAAGTTGCAGAGCCTCGAGCATCGCCGCATAGTTGCTAGTCTTTCGGTCTTTTATCGGATACACTTCGGAGAGTGTGCGTTGGAATTACATAATCTTATTCCCCCATCCCCGTTCTTCCATCGTACCAGTAGAGGTAAGGCTATGCGCCACCGTTATACGGTGGAAATTCCACAGGCACGCACAAAGCGCTTTGCTTCCACTTTTATTGTGCGAATTGCCAAGTTGTGGAATTCGTTGCCGGCATCTCTGTTTCCCGATGGCTATAATCTACCTGTCTTTAAGTCACGAGTGAATCGGTATTGATTAGGTAGACGCGTTCCATCGTAGAATGCAACATTGCTTCACATCAGGCAAGTTGTGGTCAAGCGCAAACCTATTATAGAATAAAAAAGAAGGTAGGCAGAAGTAATGTCAATAATATTTCACCAGTTATGACAGCAGAACCCAAGTCAAAAAAAAGCTGATGAATGCTTAAAGCTATTTCTCACCTAATGTTACCTGTGTTAGGTATAAACCCACTATAAAGTGAGTAAGCATCGGTAGAACAGAAGTATCGAAATCGATTTTGAAATATAGGGTAATCGGATGAATGAGTTCTATCCTCAGACGTCCTCAACCATTGTTGTTTTATCTCCACTGTTCAATTACTGAAAGAAAATTTTGTGAGAACACCAGCATTTCTGAGAATTAAAAATTTGTGAGCATATAACATCCATAAACTCTTTTAACTACTGATATAGTTGAGGGAACATCAAACAACTTAAGAATAGAGAGATCTATGCAAGTTTATACCCATGCCCAGCGGTGGGGCATTAAGGGATCGTTTACAATTACATAACTTCAAACAACATGATAACTCAAGAATGCTGAGTCAGGGCATCTCAGACTTTATTACTGTGACCTTGGAAATTTGTATTCAATTTTCAGCTCCGTACCATCCATGAGACATATTAGATATATCTCACGGACGGTAACGTAAACGTAATGAGGGATATGTACACCTCTGCCAACACCTTTGTATATAACAGGCTTGAAAAACAAACCTCTACAAGGTAGGTAAGATAACAGAACAGGCAATCTAAAGGGAATCACATTACTAACTTAAACATTCCGTTTAATTTTAATGTAAGTCGAGGCGAGGCCTTTCAAACTCTCGACTTGGCGAAATTAAAACTCAACTTAAGCTCAGAATTTATATGATATCCTTCGAGAGTTGTTACGCGATATTTTTAATCAAAGATGTTTTATCTTAAGGTGAAAGCCATTTTACCGATCGTATTTCTAACAGTGATCGGTAGACTTAGTTAAATAAATTGCACACCACCTCCCTAAAACAATTCCTTATACAAAAAACTGACTTCAAAATTTAAAATTCCCATTTTGGAATAACTTAAAAAAAGCACAATTCCAACTACATAACGCCTTATGCCCAAACTAACATTATGCAAAAGTATAAACATCCGAATTCATAACTTCCTCCTTTTTGGAGACAGTTAAAATTTAATGTAGGTACCTGGCATAAACCTACATGCTGGGGATCAACCACATGAGTATATTAGCCTTTTTTTCTCTATTTAGGTATGCAAAAATTAGTTGATGGATATTTGTAACGCTAAAACTTGAGAACAGCTGAACCTCTTTGGCTGATTTTGATCTTAAATTAATTATACAAGTCGAAATAAGGTTAGGTTAGTCGAGAAATATACGGTACGAAGTTCGCCCAGGTAGCAAGTATTAGCCTAAAGATAGGTGAGTACTAACCCTCAAAAGATACAGTCAAAAATAAACGACCTTATTAATAGAACTTCTAAGTAAGGCCTCTAAAGGCACGCTTAAGTACCTACCTATAGTTTGACAAAGAGAATATTACTATAACCTGCAAGTTATATTTTTTTACGAATAAGGGGAAAAAATATATACATGCTAGCTGCCCCAGCAAACGTCGTACCGCGTATTTATTTAAAAAAAATGTTCACTTAGGGGGATGAAAAATAGATGTTGGCCGATTCTCAGACCTACTGAATATGCATAAAAAATTTCATAAGAATCGGTCAAGCCGTTTCGGAGGAGTATGGCAACGAAAACTGTGACACGAGAATTTTATAGATTAGATTTTTATCCAAACAGACAACCTACTTTTTTAATCTGAGGGTTTAAAAAAAAATAACTCTGAAATACCTAAATTACGTAAAAACTAAACTGCAGTTTAAAAACAAAATGAAGACACATGGGTTGCCGTGGTTTGGCATCATGCCTAGAACAGCAAGAAGTGCAATCTGCGGCGACAATCTTTTACATAAATGTTACAAGATGGTTTAAAGGTAAGGCGGAAGCGGAAAGATAACTTCACTGTGAGTGTTGCAAGAACACAGCCGCAATTCGTACTCTAGTAGGTTAAAAATTGTTGTAGGACATTCGCATTTATTTAATAGAAGGTCATCTTATCAAACAAGCAGAGTCTGAGGCACGGCAATGCGCCACTGAATGGTGGATATTTCACGAGTGCACACAGAGCCTTATTTGCTGTCTTTTTTTTATTCTACAACAGGCTTGCTTGATTTTAATCAATAATTTGGTGTACAATGGAACGCGTTTGTCTAATGTACTGATTCACTAGTTACTAAGAATGATTTTCGGTGAGCAGGTGGCAGTGGAATGGCGCTCCATATACCGCACCATAAACCATAAAGGAGCAACAATTTTGAACCACTCTTACAAATGGCGTCACGAGACCACGCACCAAAACACGGCAAGGCTGCTTGACGGTGCGGCTTTGTCTGGTGGGTGGGCATTAATCACGAATGAAAGCCGAACGAAGACTACCACCTTTCAATTTGATTAACTTTAAACACTGCCAATTTAAGGAACGAGCTGAAAGCATCTCTGTTTTCCAATAGGTAGCTATAATGCGTGTCTCCAAGTCACGAGTGAATCAGTATTTAATGAGTAAGCACTTTTCATCGCTTAACATTTCAGCAGATTATTTTATTTAGAATCAAAATTGGGATTGAACTCCAAAAAAGTATTTGACGCATCAACTTCAAAGAGCATTTAAACGCTTACGCATGAACTTATTCAGGAAGACACACAGAAGTGCTATAAATTTTAAATTTTACTAACGGTTAAAATTATTGTTTCACCCTTTTATTTGCCTAGACTTTTGTGAATTTGGATACACTTTTTAAATTGAATTTTATTTTATGTAAGTTAACCGTTGTCAGTTTGTAAATTAAACCAAACAATGGGATCACATGCAAGCCATTTGTTGAGGAAAAGCTATGGGAGCTGCAGTTTTTATTATGAAACTCGGTTTTCTACTATCATAATATAGCAAATGTTTATTTTATTTATTTAATATCTAGCTTGAGCAATTCGTTTATTAGCTCCTATTAAAGGTATATAAAACTACAATCCTACTAATGTTATAAACGCGAAAGTTTATAACAATGTTTAGATGTATGTTTGTTACTCTTTCACGCAAAAGCTACTTAACGGAATCGGACAAAATTTGGCGCAGAGATAGATTATGGTCTAATTAACACACAGGCTACTTTTGATCCTAATAAATACTACGTGAGTGAAGCCGTGGGCGGAAGCTATCTAATAATATGCGTGTATGAAACAAAACGTCCCAAATAGAGATGCAAACTATTTATTTAGTGGCGATCAACTGTCAAAGTGGACCAAAAATATATTTTTTATATGTTTGGCTAGTAATCACGACTCAATTTTTATCACCTAAGTACCTTAAATATGAAACCGAGCTAGATCAATTAATCTGTCCCGATTAATTCAGATTTTATTACTAAACTTGCTCGTTTATAGGTTTTATATTTATTAATATTATTACCGTAAGGTAAGCTTGAAAATCGACACCAACAGATAAAAACATTCCCCACACAAACAATTTCCAAGCACCTCACAACAAAATCTTTAAATCTCCTGACCTATTTATTCAATATTGTATACCTCAAATCAATCGTTAATTTGACAATTCAATGCACATGAATTCAATTTGTTACACTTTGTTTCCACTTCGTTTCTTGTGTAAGTTGATTTAGAATATTCAATATGTAACCGTCAGTTATAAAACGTGGGTTATTGAGTTTTTATTAACAAATATTGTTCAATAGGAGCATGATATTAAATTTAATGTTGTTTTATTAATATACCAGATTTATGATGTTGTTTATGCATATAATGCTTGGGGCATTGTTAAATATGATTTTTAATAATACGATCTATGCTTCTACGTCTACTTAAACGGGTTTGTAACTGCGACGACATTAACATTTGCTTAGAACTATTGTTTCTTCTATAAAACTGGCTCAATAATGGGACGAGTGAAAAAGTTCTAGGCAAGTTAGAACTTAAGTTGTTTTCTATAACGTAACAGGGTACAAAATTAGTTTTATACTCGATATTACATCGGAATCTGACTGTCTTGATATCTAATTTAAATATTATATTTATGAATTTCTAACAAATCGTACTCAACTTCCTACGACATCATACAAAATCACAGCGTTATCCTGTAGGATATATTTTGAACTAAATGAAAAATATTTTATTATTATTATTATATTGTACAAAGCATGTTAAAATTTAATAATTATGATATGAATCTTCGTGCGTATCCGGGTCCAATTTCCGTTGTGATCAAAATTTACAATGAGATGTTATCTTTGCGATTGTAACATCTCATTGTAAATTTGTGCTTAATGCCCAAAAAAGGGTTTGTGCTTAATTTAGTCCGTGTTCATCAATAAAACACTACGTTTAGAGAATTGCACACCGTAGATAAGACAGCCTAACGTCAATACGATTTTCAAAATGGGCATAAACTTTGTTTATTAGACATTTTGCTTGCAGTGTGCTTTATAGTTACTGTTAAACAATATTCAGTCTTAAGACTGTCTTGTTTATACTGTGCGTCTGGTCTTACATAATTTCTAAAGGAATTTTTCAATCTGTCCGATCAAATAAAAGTAAAACTCGCCACAGATAGGTACCTAATAAAGTCATCAAATATATCATTATTCGCTTCACTGAATCCAAATATAAAAAGAAGCTATTCGAACAATATTTCAGTTGCAATATTCGTTTTAATTAACTATAGGGTCAAATGTATAGACAAAAGACAGTCGGGTGTCTGTTTGAGGGTGATAAAGAGATATTTACAGATTCCGATCCGACCGCGACACGATTTTTAAGAAGGTATAAATATGTATAGATGTGTATTGGTATGAAAAACTTAAATTTTTCGTCATATCTTTAAGTAATTGAACGAAATAAACAAAAAATACCTTCTACACATACCTACATACAATTTATTTGCTGATAGCTGTTTCATAAATTTTGTTGTATAGTCAATAATTCATGTGATGAGAGAATAAAATCAAATAGCTTGTTCATTATATCATTTTGAGTTTCGTAAACATCAATAGAAATACAAAAAAAAAACCGAAATGGTCAAGCATGACTTGCACCTAATTACCGGGTGCCTAATTCCACCGGTAATTGTATCAATGCAATACTCACAAACAAGCTACTCAGCAAAAAAATTCAACTACGCAACATATAATTTATTTTACTAATCGCTGTTTCATAAATTTATATGTAACGTTATGTTTATGTGTTGAGAGGAAAAGTGAGATGGATTGTTCATCCTAACTTTCTGCGCTTCGTAAACCTCAATAAAAATATTAAAATTAAATGATGGAATTTGTAAGCGTGACAGGTACCTAATTATCGGGCACTTAATTCCACCTGTAATTGTATCCATGCAATACTCACAAACAAGCTACTCAGCGATTCCTCGATATCGTATCGTATAAATTAGCTACGGGTTAAATTATTCGGGATTCAGTCCGGGGCGTCAGCGGTACTGACAAAGGTCATTCATATTGTACCTCACGCTTCGCCGGACGCACTAATTCCGTATCTATATCTAACTCTAACTATAAGCAACTATTCGAATATGAGAATTTAGTATACAGCAACATTTAGTAGCTGAATACTTCTACTACTGACCCGTTTATTTAATATTTTGTGACGATGTATTTACTCGTCGGGTTCTTTGAAGAATAACTTTGTAGTCGGTTTTAAGGCACTAATACAAGCACAATAGCCAGGACAGGCCTGTGAGACAAGACAGCAAACCACTAAAAATACACAAGATTGGATTGTCTTCAAGACAATTGTCAACATTTACACTACGCTTTTAAGTGATCTGCTGTCCTGTCTTACTGTTCTATCCCGGCTATTATCATGGGTGTAAGTATCTATGTTTAAGTATATATTTACAAAAGAAAAGTATTATATGTAGTATATTACCAGTTATCTGGTACCCATTGTACAAGCTCTGCTTAGTTTGGGATCAGTAGGCTAATTCACGTAATTTCTTGACGCACTGATCAAGTTGCATTGCAGTTGCAATTAAGTTTACGTCTTACTGCAAAATGGTATTCTTGTAACTGTCATTCATAACCTAAAAGCTAAAGGGCTCGCGTGACGCGAACTTGACGCGAGCGTATCTGACAGCGGTTGTCAAAACTACGAGAGTACGAAAAGGGCTGTTTTGATCGAAACTTAACTGCAACTGCACTGCAACTGAACTTGTTTAGTTACCCGAATTGGCCTACAGATGCCCGTGTGTTAATGTCCCACTATATTATTATTATTATTGTCCTAGTGTAAATGGCCCTTAAGAATGATTTCTGTTCACGAACTCAATAACGGTTAGTGATATAATTTATCTAAGTAGATAAATGTGTGCTGCATTTAACTAGTATTTTCTTAAATTTACGTGAATATCACACATTGAAATAAAACTATTTTAAAACTGATGTTATCGTGGTTTATTTTAGATTTGGATATCACGACGCTTCAAAGTTTTTTCCGACTTCGTGGTCACGGATGAACTGAGGAGGTATGAGGTGGTATGATGATGGTGGTATTTGAAGTCTGAAAAGACTGAAAACGTCGCCACGTTTCAAAATCTTTTCAGACGGTTTATTTTAGATTTTTATACGGTCCCGACGCGTTGATAAAATAGTTTTATTTCAATACAGTTAAGTACTTAGATATCCCATTGGTAAGTTAAGAACAAATATTTTATTTCACCTATTGCTGATAAATGTCGGATAGATTATGTAAAAGTTTTGTCTTTGTCACTTGACGACAAGTAAGAAAGTGACAAAACATATGTATTCGGAACTTATCAGCCACTTCTGAAACTCACCCTCACAAAGTAATGAAATTTAGTTTACTATGAAATAGGGCACATATTGATCGGCCTATGTAAATTTTAAGTGATTCAATAAAATTGGTGCCTTAATTAGTACAAATGTCATAAGGGAAACCTCTTAATAACTAATGAATGAATTTATTTATACCAACGCCCGTATTCATAAACGTCGCATAATCTCATTATAGCTAAAATGGGTATATAATTTATTTGTCTTTGTCTGTCATCTTGGCACTTAATACGAGTAAGAAAGAGACAATGTTTATTTTAACTAAAGAGTCTAATACGATTTTTATGAATATTACCATAAATACATAGGAACCGCTTAGTACTTTGTGGTATTAATTTATTATTATGAGCACCTTTTCCAATAATAATCTTCATTGTAAAATAATCTCTAAGTTAACCATATACAGCACCAAATCCGATTAACATAATCATAAACCTGTCTCCTATGATATTAGCGATGAATGATCAAGACGTATTCATATCATATTACGTCATACTAATCGCATTACAATTACGACGAACATGTACACACATACTCAGGCACTATGTCACATACACACACGTATGTGCATACAAACTTGTGTACTATTCATACAGGGTGCACTTTATTTATTAGGGATAAAAGTAATAAAAAAATTAATAAAATCAATTATAAAATAATTAATTTAACTCCATAAAATTCAATATGCCGCACCGGATTGCATGCAGCGTGAATGGGTTATGAGCACGAAAGAAAAAAACCACTTTTTCTAAGGTTATGAGTCTGCTTATTGCAGCATTTGTGAGTGTAGCCCGATTTTCCCACTAAAACATCTAGATGTTTTACACCTAGGTGTTCCGTCAAGCAATGACCATAAAAAGCTGAAAACCCCACGCTGTATACCCAACGCACTTATGTATAATGTATTGTGTATAACGTTGATCACACGACATTGTGGTAGGTTAATCATATCAAGGGAGCATTAATTATTCTCATGGGTGTGTGATGCCGAATCAACGATGGTAAATGGGTTATTAATTTAAACTTGTGTGACCACAAGTAACAAGGACTATTGTCACTTAGAAAAGCACAATATTACTTTTTAATAGGTTTAGAACAGTAAAAGTTGATTACCTGGCAAAAACTATTTCAAATTAAGCTAAGTAACTTATAAAAGATTGTTCATATGAGTTTTTATAATAATATTGAATTTTTATTGCTATGCAACGTTGCAATCAGGAAAAGTTTAGGCCTTAATCAACACACGCTGGCCAAGTGCGGGGTAGTGGATATCACATGTCCTTGAATGATTAGTTATTAGACATGCCGGTTTCCTCTCGATGTTTTCCTTCACCGATACTGAGAAGCGGCAGTGAAACAATTAATTATTCTCTAAGTATCTCTAAGGAAAAAGGAGGGAGTCGTAGTATCTCGTCGAGTCTGTAAGGTCGCGAGATCTTGCAGTTGTTAATCGAACATATATACTCTAATAAAAATGTATATGTTAAATTGCTTATCTGCTTTAAATGGTCGAGCTCCAGCTGTAGCCTCTGGTCGTAAATGGTTAATTGATTTACACCAGAAGCCTACTCCAGACTAGAGAAACTTACCTGAAACAAAATAATACGAAATTAATAATGACTACCATTAAAATGCAACTTAACTTGGGTTAATAAGTAATCTAATCAGACTTTCATCTTGACTGTTCATAAGAATAGCAATAATTTTCAAATTGGTAAGCAAATTTTCTAGAAACTAGTTTAAGACACATATCGATAACGCTTTTAAACCAGAAACGTACCAAAATCTTACCATTTGTTAAGCTGTTGGAGGCAACACTTGTACACACACACTTAAATCCAACATAGCACCCCTCTTTATAGTGGAGATTAAAAAACAACAAACATACTAACAAAGAAGGACGGGCCTGTGGCGTGGTCGGTAAGATACTTGCTTTTCACGCGGTAGGTCGTGGGTTCGATTCTCACCCGAGACAAATATTTGTGTAAATATGTCTGTTTGTCTTGTGTCTGGGTGTAATTATCTATATATAAGTATATATTTACAAAATAAAAGTATTTTAAGTAGTATAATAACAGTTATCTGGTTTCCATAGTACAATCTCTGCTTAGTTTGGGATCAGATGACCGTGTGTGTTAATGTCCCACTATGTTATTATTATTATTAAGAATGCATGATTTAAGGGTATTATCGCGAAAACATAAACCTATAACGAAAGGATTTTCTTAACCCTATTGTCTCACCTGGCGTCACCCTGGCGATGAGGTCAGTGTAATATCAGGTGAGAGAAACAATGAAGATACACATATGACACCCCATTAACGGAGGATAAAAACACACGTATCAAATGTACGATGTTCTTTATGATACAATGGGCTAACTGACATTTGCTTTCTATAGAAAACAAGTAAAAATACCACCTTATAAGTATCACTTATCACTTCACTTTAACCTTTTCTAGTGTCCCACTGTTGGGCACAGGTCTTCCACAGAAACGATAGTGCAAGTGACAGGCAGAGTTGGAAGGCTGTAGCCGAGGCGTCTGCCCAGTAGTTATTATAGAGCAGGCTATTAAAAAAAAGGAATTTTGAACTTAAATGTGTCTAATAAAAATACTATCCAACGGATGTAAAGCGCTACTCACAATGTCCGTAAACATTGTCAATCATTTTTTATAATAAATTAAGTCCTACCACTAAATTTGTAGAGCGTTTTCAAACTTGGCGCTACTACCGCCTACTATTTATAACGAAGTAACAAAAATACTGCAACAAAATGTCAGGGATCAAATCTGAACAATTTAATATTATTATGCATCTTTAACCATTTAATCCGGACTACATTGTAGCAACGAAACCTGAGAAAGTAACTAAAAATCTAATGGTATTTCCTTTTGCACAATAAAATAAAATGGACTGCGTAGTGAAACGACGCGTTTGACTTTAACAAATGATATTATAGCAAAAATGCAATGTCTGGGTAACAAAAGTCGCAGTGAAATAAAGGAGCAATGGAACCTTTTTGGTGATAAATTATAATAGTTTAAAGTTCGATAGTTTTAAAATCCAAACTGTTATAAGTACTAAAACACGTGCATTATCTTTAATTTACTGTTAAACGATTATTTCTTTATAGATTTTTACAAATAACACAGTATTTAGTGACACTTCATACTGCTCGGCTTCATACCCAACGTACAACGTATGTTTAGATGCTACAAGTATTGCGAACTCGTGTCCAATTACACATATTAATTATCATTAAAATGTGATGTCCGGCCCAAAACCAGTACGAAAGTATATAGGTTTGCCAATCACAGTAATAAAATAAAATAAATTATGTTACAACTACTAAAATTTATTCAAGTACTGGAAACTCCTCAAAATGTTGCAATTTATAGATTTTTCAAATATTTTTTTACATAATAATTGCGATTTATTTTAGATTTTAAATCTCGACGTTTCCCAACGATTCGCGTAGATTTAAGAAAATACTATGAAACCAGTTTTATAACCTACATAAATAAAATAAAATAATTATAATTAAAAATAAATAAATAATATTTATTAAATAATAACCTTCCCGGTCGAAATTGGTTTTCTTAACAGAATTATTGTAAAACAAAACAAAAATTTCTTGTTATGATAAAGTACCTACCTACTTATATCACGGCAACCGTAAAACTCGGTGAGAATGTAAAAACTGTGTCGAGACACTTCCACGGGAATCCAGGGGAAAGTAATCATTTATTATGTCAAGATGACACTCTATTACCTTCCCCTGGCAAAGGCTTATCATTTGTTTTTTAGTATGCAGAGTTTTAAATTAGGTTTGGAGTTTGAAATATTTTGGCTTATTTCATACAAAATCAAAAGGAAACAGGCGTGAATTTTTTATGTGACTTTGTACCCACCTTAAAAAAAAGAGATTATCAATTCGACCTGTATGTTAGTACAATTGTTAGAATTGCAACAAATTTGCAGAAGATAGTCTACGTGGGCTTTCTTTTCTTTTTTATTACTAATAATTCTAAAAGTGCATGAGGAATGAAACTAAACGCCATTGTAATTAGGTACTGTCTTCAATAAAGATTCAAGTCACGATAATATTCCTTACGCAGTTAAAAACAATATATAATATACTATCTGACAAAACCAATAAGTAAAATATGCAGTATGTAATTTGTATACAGTCAACATTGAAATGCGTCTTTGGAAATTATATAAGTACAACAAAACGTTAAAATCTATTTGAAATATTCGCACAGAAGACAGGAAGGGGTGCACAAAGAACAGGAAATTGCCTATCAAGACAGGCAGTAATCAAACCTGCGCCAATCTAACTTGCTACGGACGTTCAGTCGACTTAATGAGATATTTACACAAATTCCGAAGACCGAAAGTGTTAAAATGAAAATTTAGTGGTCAGTTATTTAAATTATTTCAAATTATTACGATTTGTTTTCATTCATTCTCTTTGATTTTTGTTTTACTTCAGTCATTTGGTAGTTTTGACTGAAAAGATTTCCCGTGAGTATTTTTATAAGGACAATAACGCTCTTTTGAAATCTCAACCCTACGGTGTGTTGGCTTCCAAAAAAAAAACACGGCTTATAAGCCGTGTTTTATTTGTTGTTCTTTGTTTGTTGCAATGGCATAAGCTTGAGGGTTGGGACTTTACAGATTATTTTTTACAGCTTAAATACAATTCAATTCATTTGTACGAGTATGTACACACATTGCTTATCAGCTCAGCATAAGACTTTGAAGTTGGTGGTCAACTTGTTAACCTCTATGACTAGAGGCGAACATGTTATACCTTACGTCTATTAGGCAGCAAGCAGATTAACTATATCAGGTCATTAACCGCTCGCGTGATCTTCATTTCTTATCGTGCCCAGCAATGGAAAGAAAAGTAGTCCATAGTTTTCCTCAATGAATGGTCTAAATAACAGTGCAAGATTTTTCTAAATCGACTCGTTTGATTGATCAATCAAACAAGCCAACTATTCAACTTTATAATATCACAGATCAGACCGTTGCAGTTGGTATTCTATCCTAAGTAGATCTATTTTATTATCAACAAATGTCAAGAATTTGCACATGCAACCAGACCATGGGGCATTCGTATAATTCCTACACAGTTTAATATTTCATTTTAACTTCTGTATACAAAACTCCTATAAATTTTGCGTACACTAAAACACGTCACAACAATGGTAATTCCCGGTTTTTGTATCCAAAAATATAGTGAAATAGTTGCACCGAATATTACCGGTAGTATAATAGTAAAGAATGCTTTTATGTCCCATGGCTCGGCAGCGATTAAATATTGGTTGACGTACCTATAGCTTCATCATAAGGAGGTATACTATAGGCTTAAAACTGAAGAAGTCGCACGGAAGTCGATTGATATGTAGAAAAAGGCAAAGAGTGAAAATTACTGTTTACAATGTTCACACATTTAGGTGACTATGCAGATAGAGTAATAAAGATAATGACAAATATTAAAAAAAAGTTTTTATTTAAAATATCTTGTATTAATTTATTTCTCTTTTCAAGCTATTTTATTTGATACCCAAAATTGCAGGGGTTATTATGAAAATGATAAGTCGGCATTTTGAACCGTCCGCCATATTGGTTTCTAAATGGCGGGATTTAAAAAATGTTTTAATATCATCAAAAGTAAACGTTTCTAATATACTTAGAGTATCTTAGTTACAGCTTGTAATACTAATTGTGACCGATGAACGGCAATAGGCTCGCTCCCTATTACGTATAAGATCTAAATAGGCAGGCTAAACTATAGCCTGCATAAAGTTGTTGATATTCACCTTTGTCCACCTTTGGGAGTAATGCTATAGGTATGTTATATCTTACAAGTTAAGTGTCGTTAGAATGGGGCACGATATATGCATAAAATTATGTTATATTTCTAAAATAAACTTTGTAAGCTAGCTCAAAAGAATAACAGCAAAAAGCACTAAGTACGAACAGACAACAAAAGTATCTACCAAAAAAGTTTGCCCATAATCCGCTTTGACTTACGACTTACAATCGAAAACCCATAGTAATACCGCTGGAATATTCAAATACTTGCCATATCCGATAATATCTCATGCAAAATGCATACAATATCATTCTTTACTTGATACGCGAATGCTTCCCCAGCGTAATTCATGTAAAAATGGCTTTATTTGAATTTTATGCGTCCAAATTTTTGGTTTATTCCGCCATTATGTGGCTATATTTTTGGTTTGTATGAAGTACCAGTTTTATAATGTCGTATTTCATTATTGTTTCCACTGTAGGTGAGTCATTCAAGTACTTCAATTTAACTCTTTTAATGTCCCACTGCTGAGCACGGGTCTTTTCATAACTATTTCACGAGTTTTTACTTCCTACTTTAGTCTGGGTGTAATTATCTTTTGTAAGTATACATATATTAACAAAAGAAAATTATTATAAATGTAGGTATAGTATATTATCAGTCAGTATCCATAACACAGGCTCCGCTCAGCTTGGGATCACACGACTGTGTGTGTTAATGTGCGAGAATATTATAATTATTATTTCATAATTTATTTTTAACTAAGGTTGTAATCAGTAGAACATAAAATAAATAAATAAATAAATATTCTGGGACATTAACACACACGGTCATCTGGTCCCAAGCTAAGCAGAGCTTGTGTTATGGAAACCAGATAACTGGTATATACTATACATATAATACTTTTCTTTTGTAAATGTATACTTATAATAGAGCAATCTTACTTACATACTAGCAATTTCTTTGTTTAACAATAAGTACTGTTTATGCCAGTACGCACAAACGACAATTGTTGACGATGTGATGTGATTTGAAAAGAGGTCATAATACTAGCATGTGTGATTTTGCCCTGAAACCTTTTAACTGCAAATGTTCCAAAGAGCCTAACTTACTCACAATACATGTTATTGTCAAACAATAGTTTAACCTTATTAATATGTAACAAGGTTATTACAACCTACCTACATCCTTTCCATCTTTTCTCGTTACTGGCCACTCTTAAGTTTCTTTTTTCTACCTATATTTTTCTAAATTCAAAATTATTTATGTTTTTATGATGTATCAAACTTTAGGAGCAGTCGCAAATTACTTAGAGAACCCTACAGCGGTCTGGATTTCCACTTTGAAGTCTTTGAACACACGAGATTTTGTGTCTTTCATTATTACACTATTTTTGTAATATATTTGTGTTGTCAAAAGTATTATAGCAAATTAGTGTAAATTGATTATCTTTTTATTGAGCTGAGATTTTACTCTCTATCTGTGAGGGTCTACAGATACTACCTATAGACCGA
Source organism: Meganola albula (assembly GCA_936450015.1). Taxonomy (NCBI): domain Eukaryota; kingdom Metazoa; phylum Arthropoda; class Insecta; order Lepidoptera; family Nolidae; genus Meganola; species Meganola albula. Next base: position 11,835,595 of record OW388146.1, on the reverse strand, counting down.
CCGTTTAACTCACGTATCGCCTATCGCCAAGATTCTGACTCCTCAAGCTGCACAGACAGTGATAATGATTCAAGCGATATGGATATTAGTGACGAATAGTCTTACATTACTTTTATCTGTGGTTAAATAGTTCTTTAAGAGATTTAATTAATGTTTTATGACTTTATACCTCAGATGGCGATACGCGAGTTAAACGGTCTATCTATACCTAGTACTACCTACTACCGTTAGAAATACATACGTTTGGAACATTTGCTTAGTAAAACTTACTTCCTACTATACCGCTTAACCCAATAAACCAACTATTGAAATATCCCAACTTTTCAATCAAAATGAACTCGTTAACAAGCCAATATAGGCTTTCAGTTCATAGTTATACGAATTTATAGTAACTTCCCGTCAGTTACTCAATTTATTTATGCCTCAGGATTCATAAGGGGGGGTTTCCATAGATACAGGGAGAGGTTGCTATTGGTGACCTCAGTTGCCTAGGTACCTACCGATGAGGCTGTGGTACAAGGTTCGGAATTATAAAAGAATATTTTTTGTTTACAATTTACTATAAGAAGGACGTAAAGTAGAAGAAGGTTATAACTATTTTCTGGTAATCTAGATAATGTAAAAATAAATTAAGGCTAAGATAAGCCTTCTAACTCTTAAGATAGTTGAAAGCCCATAGAAAGAAAAATTTTCTGTTTTAAAATTATTGGAAATAAATACATTTTTGTAATCATGATTGTAATAACTTCTAGATTAATATTAGTTTGAATTTTTTTATTTAAAGTTAACCTAAGAGTAAAATATACTAATTCCTTTCATGTTTGCTTACGACATATTTAATGGGTCGCAACATCCATGTGATAGGCAGGAGTTGTTAAAAAATTAATTCGCTCAGCGTTTCGTACCTACATCTTGAGCCACACCAATCTAAAACATCTTAGTACAAGTAGAAAAACAAATAAACACCGCCGCTCTTTATTCGGAATTGTTTATTGTGATTCTTCTTAAGCGCCCACAATGGGCGTGGCTGCGGTAAGGTGACGAACAAGAACATCTGGACAGATTAGAAATTGTTTCGGAAAAAACGCTATTATTGGTGGATGCCGCTGTGTGTAATATTTTAATAAAAATAGATCAGCACACTTCTACAACGGTTTTTATGTCGCTTTGGATCAAGTGAAGAACTCGTGACGATTTTCGACCAACCTAAAGCAATGCAATCAGTTACGATACTAAACAAATAATTATAATACACTGGATAGCATAGAATAATAATAAATTATAATATTAATAAATATTTTTTTGACATTAACACACGATCATCAGGGTCCCAAGCTAATCAGAGCTTGTGTTATGGAAACCAGATAAATGGTGTATACTATACATATTATTATCCTCCTTTTTTGTATTAAAAATATATTTATAAAAAACAGTTTCTCAACGTTACGTTTAAGATACCTACACTTGTATTACTACCAAGTTAAATTCGATTTTAATTAAATCAAATCATCACGATTCAGAAAGTATCTGTCTCACTTCAACCCTTCTGCTTGTGTAGTACTGCTGGGCACGAGTCTTCTGTCAACTATCAAGTCGAAAGAGCTTGGGCCTTGATCCACACACGTTGGCCATGTGCGGATTTGTAAAGATCACAAAACCTCGAATGATTATTTCTTAGACATGTCGGATGCCTCACCGATGTTGAGCAGCGACAGCGAAAAAATTCACACGAAGATGGGAATGATCTGGGATCGAACCCGCGCCTTATGTTTCTCAGACGAGACCTGTACCGCTTCACCAGCGCTGCTCTGCGTTCAAGCTGTTATTATTGAATATTTCATTTAATACGTAATATATTTTTAAAATGATTAATAATATCTTCAGCAGTGTTAAGATCTAAGTACGAGTTAATAAGGAGTAAGTTGACTGGCTCGATGGCGTAGTGGTTAGTTACCCTGACTGCTATGCCGAAGGTCGTGGGTTCGATTCCCACCCAGGACAAGTCTTTGTGTGATGAGCACGATTGTTTGTTTTATGTCTGGGTGTATGTATTTACGTAAAAAAAGTATTTAAGAATTATATCAGTTCTGTGACTAGATGACTGGATAGCGCTGTGTGTATGTGTGAAAATATTATTATTATTAGTTTATTGCCGTTCATCGTGCGCGAGTTCCAACTCCTGCATTTGATACTAACACTTTCTAAGTACCTTTAATAAAAACTTTTTGTTGCTTAACCTGGAATTCGTTTACGGTTACCGTTTTGTTCATAAATATTTCATGTTCCAGGTAAAAATAATGTAAAAACGATCACCGCCATCTAGCAAAATATTATGGAACTGTTAAACAAGCTCCTCCTGCGGGCGGGCGGGTTGTGAACTAGAGCGGGAACAGATGTCGCCGCTGTAGTGGTTCTGTTTCAGTTTACATGCTACGTCCTGTGAACAAGAGTTGCGAAAAGATGGCGCCATAATAGATAAAAATAAAGATGAATTATTTATTAAACAGTCTATATGAAACAGCCAGCCGTAGGTTTGTGAAGGTAACTGAAGTGAATTACATACATAAACCTTTTAAATGTTTTTTAAATCATTAAATAATAAATAAATAAATAATAATACAGGTAGACATTCGCAACAGGAATTTGTCTCCTAATTACGTTATGCATAGGTTTACCTATAACTCGCTTCAGCTTTGCACCTATAGGTACTACCTAGGGCCTATGCTTATTCCTACGCTGTTTATCTGTTATTCTGAGACTAAGGCGGATTTCTAGTGAGGTCAACACTAAGAGCCTCTTTACAGAATAGGTAATAGGTTGATTCGTAAACGTCGTCAATAATGATAATATTCTTATTATTCATACTTATATTATAATAAATGTGAAATCAATATTACTTATTCACGTATCACAAATTTTACTTAACTAATTTATTAAACAAGATGAAATTTGGATTTTGGCAGTAAGCTTGATTACAAGATAGGGCCTTTAGCCATAATGTAGAATGACGAAATTATCCACAGTAAAAAAGAAATAATGTAAGCGGAAAGCTAGTATTAAATAAAACAATTCCTCAACCAAGAACTAGTAAAAATATATTTTACATTCATTAAAAAAAATAAGTACATAGTTACTAAAGATACAAAAGAAAAGAAAATATTATATTTTTCTACCTTTGAAACACTTTCTGAACATTATTTTCTTTGGAAAAAATCTTAACGAGTTTCCCTTGTTCAACATTTTTCTCGTGTTTTAGATAATAATACAAAGTCTCTTTTGTATTACGTAGTAATGTTAAACTTGTTAGGATAATTATTGCTTTTCTTTGTGTTTTCGTAATCAGTATTTTCCTGGGTAGTTGGTAAAGCGATTGTTTTTGCTCATTGAGCTGAAAAAGAAAGTTTGATTTTATAAACAACAGCGACGCTTGTATTGAAAGTTGCACTTACATTATATCGATTTACAATTTTTTTAACCTAAATCTGAAAAAGAATGAGGAGGTTCTACGTATGTGTTTTATTATAGGTATATTTGCTGATTATTCCGTAAATTGTAGACCAATTTTGAATATGTGTTTGATGAAAAGAGATCCCTAGTTGGTCCTATTGTTTTTTTTCTCTGATGATGGACTTTGGAGATATAATAGAGAACTCCTCATAGAATCACAGCAAAACAGTCGCGACATTTAGTATTGCTTTGTTTTTACATGTAGTGGATGGCTAACTGGACACCTGGCTGGAATAAAGTTTTGATAGTTAACCCTTAAAGCAATCGTTGACACTATTAGGTATACACGCTCGCCCCTCTTAATCATGGCTTACTGAAGTAGCAGCAGCTGGATTGTGGTTGTCGGTTGGAGCATTAAAAAATATATCCAATTGTACAATATTGTGTACATCAGCGAGTTGGCAAGTAATGGAGTGTATCACCAGATACACTTAATTACCTTTGCATCTCGATGATACACAAAATAACACCACGGAAAGCCATAAATATCTCTGCCAATGATTACAGCACCTCCCTAATCTCACAAAATGTTTGGATTGAACTAGATTTCTTCTTTTGTGCGGACTAATTCGGTTTGCACACACTACGTGGTCAAGCAGCAAGTTGAGTGACGTTGACATCTTGTAACTTTGACAACCGATATGCCTTATGCCATCACAAGTGACTGAAGTGACACCTAACTATATGTTTAGGCAACAGTTTACTACGTTTATAAATTACACGCTGCTATATGTATTTATGACTTGCCCTCAATTCATAATTAAAATAAAGAATTAGGTAAATTTGTCAAGTATTAAGAAACAAATTCTTTGGGCATGTTAATTTCCCACTAATTTGAAGAAATAACTATTTTTACACTTTATTTCGTCTAGCGTTTGTTGTGAAGCAAGTGATAAGAAACTTCTTTCGAATAACGAAAACTATATCATTATTACAATGAATGTATTCTAGATAATGTAAGAAGTCTGGAGAAAGCATGAAAACTTTCTCTAGAAGTTTCTATCAGATAAAATCAAGGAACTTGTAACATAAAACTAAATACATTTGTATTTCCCGAACAACATACAATTTTAAATATAAATTTCACTAGTCACGTGCTCTTATTCCGCTTGTGTTACAGTGTAGTCAGTGTCAGACACTATCAAATACACTCGCGACACCATTGCCGAGAGCGTCCCAAAGCGGCTACGATTTCACGGCCGATGTCCGACACTATTTTGCGAGTTTTGCGACACTTTAACGTTGTTTATTTTGGTCTATGTTATTGGATCTCGAATTTTCGTGTCGTGTTGAATGTAAATTTGTACGAGTTTCACGTTCTGGTGCTACCTTTGTGAAAATAAAAGGCTTGAATTTTAAAGGGTTGTTTGGTAATGGCTTGTTTGCTTGGCATCGTAAAATAACAAATATCATTATTAATGTCAAAATAATAACATAAAATAGGTGAAAGAATAAAACTAACAGCCCAAAAGACCAGTAAGCAAAGAATTTACGTTAAATATCGTTAAGACTATAGGCCGACCGTTTAACTCGCGTATCGCCATCTGAGATACAAAGTCATAAAACATTAATTAAATCTCATAAAGAACTATTTAAACACAGATAAAAGTAATGTAAGACTATTCGTCACTAATATCCATATCGCTTGAATCATCATCACTGTCTGTGCAGCTTGAGGAGTCAGAATCTTGGCGATAGGCGATACGCGAGTTAAACGGTCGGCCTATAGTAATTAATTACTGCAAATCGCCACTAAATTAAAGATAACTGAGACCTAAATCAGCAAATAAAAAAGGTTTTTTTATGGGAATTATACTTAGATAAGATAAAGTTTGTAGGTATTCGGTAATAATTGTAATCAACTAGTTGGAAACAAGTTGAAAAAACCTCAGTCCCCCATGAAGTCTGAAAAGATAAATCCCGACAAAATCCGTTATAGAGTACTTTTATTTCCATGTGTGAATTCGCGTAAATTTAAGAAAATACAATTTATCTTGTTGATAATATTTACTATATTTTCAGATTTGTTTATTAATTTAATAGTCTTTGTAAAGTTCGTTGAAACAGTTCATTACATGAAAAACTTTCAACTAACTTAGGTTTTTGATTAAGAATTCCGATTGCATGAACTAGTAATGTAAGAAATGTAAAGAAGTAGAACTTGGAATTGAACGAGGGTCGCTAATGTTTTCTAAGAAATGGTGGATATTTGTGCAAGTTTGTTTTATATAGACGCCTACGATGTCTGGAGCAGATTATTGTGTATTGCATTTAATGCAATGCAATAAGGTGGCGGATTGTTTTGAAATAAAGCTGCTCATGATCGGTAAAGGAAAACATTGTTACGAAAACGGCACATCTAAGAATTAATCATTCGAAGACATGTAACATCCCCCATGTGAAGTCCCAAAATTCTTTTTGGATCCGGCACTGGATTGGAACACACCAACAACTAGAGGCATGCCATCCTCTATTTTTATAAATCTAGACGACATGATAATATAGGTAATTGAGACACTCGGGACATGAGGTCCTGTTACTAGAGCTCTATTCCGCGATTAAACAAAACGCTTGGTAGATATAACACGCGACAAGAAGACTGGCCTAAACCTCGGCCAAATAGTAAGCGTTGCCATCCAACGTGGCCTCCTTGGTACGCTACCATCCAAAAACAATGATAATATATTTTTGGTTCTATTTTATATGTTTATTTACCTATTTATTTTATTTTGTAAGGCTAAGTTAGGACGTAAGTTATTTTTTAATAAGTATCTAATTGTAAATTACTAGTTATAATCTTATTTAAAGTTATGTAAATTTTAAAATTAAATGAATTTCGGGTGTCTTAGCTTTTAAAATAATAATTTTGTATATCACAACATAGATAAACAGACCAAACGTGTCGTATAAAATAAACTTCAATCCTTTCTGACATCAACCCATAAACACTGCCAAAAAACCTTATGCAAAATAGTGGCGGGTTCCACACTTATCGCCAGTCGTTTTTCGTCGCTGTCCGTTTCGCCGAATTCCAAGCGTGTTTCGTCGGCATAAATCCTCGTCCGAATGCAACCGAAGCATTAGTGTAGTTACGCCGATTAGTTTTCGTGTGTCAACGACTTTATTTTTCCTATTAGTTCGTTTGACAAGTTGTGAATAATGGTTTTAGGGGATTTGTTTAAAGCGAGCCACTTTAACAAATATTTAACATAAAATAACATACCATTATATAGAATTCACGCCAGCATTACCTAAAAGTGTAGACAAGGGTGACTATTCTACTTTAGTCTGAGCACGACCTGCAGTGATTTGTAACCTCTTGCCTTGTAGAGATCGTCACTCCCCTATACCTATTACTGACTCATCCAATTGATTGATATTATCCATCTATATAGTGAACTTAATATACCATACTTTGAATTCTACGTTGTTTGAGCGATTCGATATAGTATTGTGGCGTTTAAATAAAAAAAAAAAAAAAGAATAACCTACAATTTTTTTTTTTAATTTCTTTTCTAAAGCACCCTATTTTGTAACCGCTATTATTAACATTATGTCACACCTACTTTATTCATTTTTTTTTATTCATTTGGTCTAAAATAGTTCAGAAATGAAAAAAAAAATTAGAAAAAAAAAATTTAGCGAAAACTCGGCGAATTAAAATATAATGTAAATTAACTATCTGACTTTACATAGTCATTAGTTATGACCTATAGAATGTCTGTTTTCCAGTAAAGAAATAACCTTTCTGGTTCAGGTTATATACAGGGTGTTAATAAACTTAAACAATTATACCGTACATTAAGTAAAGGGCAGGATACTGCTAATTAGCACGCGACATTCACTATTATCATCACATTCTGGCTAAACAACGCTACAAGCATAGCCAGTTTAATTGTTACCTAGTACTGGTTACTTTAATGTCTCATCAAGTCATTAAGAGGTGTGTTAAGACTAGTCATGATTATAATGATGTTATGTGAAGTCACATTTAGGCATTTACGTTACTCAGCCCCAAAATCTAAGTTGGAGAATTTAGTGTCATTTATAGATAATAGCAGCAGCGGTGGCGCAGCGGTACGGGCCTCGCCTTAGAAAAATAAGGTCGCGCGTTCGAATCCTGGTCATGCCCACACATATTTGCGTGAATTGTTTCATCTCCGCTGCTCAATATCGGTGAAGGAAAACATCGTAAGGAAACCGGCATGTCTAAGAACTAATCATTCGAGGACATGTGACATCCACCAACCCGCCCTTGGCCAGCGTGTGTGGATTAAGAGGCCTAAACTCTCTCAACTCATAAGATAGTTGAGAGAAGACCCGTGCCCAGCAGTGGGACACTAAAAAAAGGGGGTTGAAGTATAAGTGATAGATAATAGATAAATACTATCTTCTAGATACAGGCCTAACCTAGTTTAGACGATAGGGTCAATAATTAATGTGAACCTCTCTTTACCACTATGCTATGCTACTGAATTTATATTTAAGTGGAAAAATTCCTAAATAAGTCACAAGAAAAATGTGAAATTTAATAAATTATTTACTTTATCGAGTAAAACACTTTTGCGAAGAATTTCAACATTTTAAAATTATGAATGCTAGCACTGTCTGCCATTTACATAACCATTAACATACTTAACCTAACCAAAATACCAACTAACCCGTACGTGATAGTCAGAAAATGCCAAAGCCAGGAACAAAATGCCAACCCCAGACAAAAATTGCTAGTATCAAAACTCTTTTGTTACATCGAAGGTGGTGACGAAGCAATTTTCTTTATTCAATCAGGTTGAATCACGAACCTTCTTTATAAGACTAGTGTTTCGTAATTTGGCCTTTCATTGTGATTGGGGTAGTTTGTGGTTATGTCTGAAGGCTTGGACTTCAATAAGATGCTTCATAAGGCCCTAAATTAGCAAAAAAATGTAGGTAACTAACTTTTTCTGCGGCATTGATAAGTTTTCTCAGTAGCTTAGAGAACAGCGTGTATGTCTTTTTTATTGGGTTTAACCTACTACTGCTATTCCTTTACTGCTACTCATGTACGAGTAGTCCAGGATCAAAAGCGGCGCCGTGAAGAAGTTTGGTTTTATGGATTTGAACCCCTAAGTCCCAAGACAGGTAAAACTGTCTTAGATTCCGTACCAATAAGAAAGATAATAGGAGGAGTTGGAAAGTAAGATTGCGCACTTGCCTCCAGGTAAGGTGAGGGGTAGCATATAGAAAAAGGAGAGGTTTGAATTAACTCATTAAAATGAACTAAGCACTACGTATAATGTAATCTGCGTGTTTGTCGCTAGCCCACCCCTGATCTAAAAGAGTGTTGACACTTTTCTAATTTATCGACACTAATCTGAAGCCAGGCAGTTGGTAGTGTGTTACCTTTATGCCTTGGAAAGCACGTTAAACTGTCAGATCTGTCGGCGTTCTTTCTCTGGCCGTGTCAGTCAATTGGCTCTTCTGAACCCTGATAGTTAGATAACTATAAGGAAAATAGCCCAATAGAACTACTGCCATTTTTGACAATGCACGGGCCTTTGCTCGATTATCTATGAATAATAATAATATCTTTTTCGACGCCAGATTTCCGGACCACCAACCTTTGGCACATTTATATTAGGGTGCTATCTTAACTAGATATGTATCGAGCCATACACTCCACTAATCACAATACTCCATATACATTCTACACCAGCGCCTCTATCGGCCACCCCCACCAGTAACCAGTAACATTACACACTAATACGACCACTACACACATAAAGTCACTATTTGTAATTCGAAATCAATTTTCAATTAGTAACAATTTTAATAAAAAAACAAGTATTTTCTTGTGTTCATCACGAAGAAACTTAATTTCAGATTTCTTTTTTTTCGCATCGGAATTTGTTAGTTTTTTTTAGTAAAAATTGAGTTTAATTCTAGTTAATAGTGTTAGTAATGGTTAAAATAAAAGTTCATTACATATTATAAACAAATTTCTAAGGTCTAGAGCTATCTCTACCCAGAGCCTCTGTATGGAACAGTCTGGTCTAGCAGCGATTACACTCAGGATGCTGTTGGTACTGTTCCGAAGAGTTACTGAGAGTACAACTCAGGCTGGCCGCTCGCACAGGCCAAGTGCAGTCGGACGCCACCTTGTAATGTGTTTCCTCAACTGTTTGGTTCGTACCTATAGTAATCATGAATTACAGGGGGTTATTACATAAAAACAATTTTCATTTATACCAAAATATACCTTTAATTATGTTTGTAAAGACATTTCATAAACACTTCAACATAATAAGCTCACAGTTTCGTAAATAACTAGGCTTTAAATTTTAAAAGAAAATATATACCGAGCACGAAATTCCAAAGAAAAGGTGGAGAAGCAAAAGAGCTTTTATAGAGCAAGTTTGCCGTACTGTGTCGTTGGGGCTTACTAGGTATATTTAGGGTTGGGTCTCTATAACAGCGTGTTTTAAAAAAACAGTATTTGAAACAAATTTGGCATTCCTTTAGGTACAAAACTTTATATACTGACCACCGTATTCATCAACGTCTAATAAACTTATTTTAGCTAAAATAGGCTACAAGTCTATTTTAGCTAAAATGAGTTTTTAAGTCGTTTGTCTTTGTCTGTTATCTTGAAATTTAAACTTGTAAGAAAGAGACAAAATTTGTTTTTATAATAACTTATTATTTATTACTTATAATAATTTATAATAAGAGGGAATTTGATAAGATTGTGGTGATGAATTTATCTGGTACGTAGAATGTATGCCTTTGACAATAGATAAGTTATAGATATATCATTAATCTAAGTTCTATGCCTACTTAATTAACGAATAAACGGAAAAAAATGTAAGTGTGTATGTATCTTGACTTATAAGCTGATTTAATTACTCTTTAATCAATATGACAGCTAATTGTTCCAAAGTTTCGATATTTTAAAAATTTTTACCACATATGGTATTTTGTAAAGAAATAATCGCAATCTTGTCGACAGTGGCGTTATAAACACGCTAAAACAGACACCACACCTCTAGAAAAAGAAAAAAAGCACTAGTCGGGAGCAAAACATAGGACAAACCGTCTCGGCTCGATCTCCGCAGATATGCAAAACGCTATCCTTTGTAAAATGATCGCATTGTGTTCGCGAATCCGTTGCCGCGCGAATACGAAACTACTTTTGTCGATTTAGAAATTTATTAGAATATAGTCCTTGTTAAACTTTGTGGCGTATGAGGGGATCGCAGAAAATAAAATAGGTACTAACCTGAAAACCGAGAACCTAACCTAACCTAACTTGTAATGGTAACTATATAGTATTAACTATAAAGTTACAGTTATAGTTCTCGGAGTATGTTTACAAATGACTTTGGAATAGTTTCATGAGTAGGCCTATGTTAGATAAGACCACTATAGATAAGACTAGACTAAGAGTAGATTTAGACATACTAATCAACTTAACTTACTTACATCGTTGCTGCCTTGGAAGATGGGCAGGCCTTTGGTGTGGGACGCTACCTGCGTCGATACCCTTGCACCTTCCCATCTTCCTTTTACTTCAGGACAAGCCGGTGCTGCTGCTGCCACAGCAGAAAACCTCAAACGGCGAAAATATAGCAACCTTGTCGGTAATTATGTTTTCGAACCGTTTGGTGTGGAGACGCTAGGGACATGGGGTCCGGGTGCGCGAGCTCTTTACCGCGCCATTTCGAAACTTTTGGTGGATAGAACACGCGACAAGAAGGCTGGCCTACACTTAGGCCAAAGATTGAGCGTTGCCATTCAACGTGGCAATGCTGCCAGCCTTCTTGGTACGCTACCAACCGACATTGATGCGGAGGAGTTTTTTGACGCTCAGCTTTAGATATGTTTTATAAGTTCTATTTTATATTTACTATTTTTTTTTTAGGCTAAGTTAGTGCGTCTTAATATTGTATTCAATTAGGTAATTTTTCTTGCGCAATCGTATCTTTGTTGTAAATAACTGTGTACATAGAAAATATTGTATAATTTTTGTGCATTAAAAATATAATTGTTTATACTTAAAGAGAAAAAAAAAAAAAAAAAAAAACTTACATATGTATAAGTTAGGAAATGAAATTTTATTGTTACACTAGCGGTACCCGCAGACGTCGTCCTGCCCGGTAAAACATGGTACTGTTTACCTACCAGGTCCGAAAATAAATTACGTCCGATTCTCAGACCTATAGAATATAGATATAAGATTCCATAAAAATCCGTCAAGCCGTTTCGATTGTTTTTTTTTATTTTTCTCTGCGTAAGAGCCATCCTCGTACTTCAAGGAATATTCTAAAAAAATAATTAGTGAAATCGGTTCAGCCGATCTCGAGTTGTGCGCTTACCAACACATTTTGCGATTCATTTTTATATTATAAGATTTAGAGGCTGTATAGCTGGAAAGCGAGTCACCTGTAAGCTGTAAGTAGTTACATGAAGAGGGTAAATAATAGTAATGTTTTCACACGCTCTGTGTAACAGCGCCATCTAGTACCAAATTAAGCAACATTATTTTGTATTATATATAAATTACATCCTGACCAAACAACAAACAATAATTCTCATCACACAGAGAATTGTCCTCGTTGGAAATCGAATCTACAACCTCTGGATTAGCAGTCAGGGTCACAAACCGATTCACCAACATGCCAGTCAACAATGTGACTAGCAAATAAAATCTGATATATCAGGTCCTAGACATCTTGTCTTTATATTAAATGGATCCTATCACATTTACTTTTTGATAATTACACTCTCTCCATCTCACTGTCCACATGAGATCACCAGCAAGCATAATGGCTTACTGAAGGTCAACGCTATCGCGTCATCGACAACACATCATCGTTGCAAATAAATTTAACCAAGATTATTAAATTGGATTTAAATTCCGACGTTTCAAAGTCTTTTCAGACTTCATGGTCACGGGTAGACTATGGTCTATAGTCTGAAAGGACTTTGAAACGTCGGTATCTAAAATCTAATATATACCTCGATAAAATCAATTATAAAGTAGTTTTATTTTAATGTGAAATATTTGCGTGTCTATGAAAATACTAAAATATCTTAAAGTCAAAGCGTTTATTGCATTCATATGTAGGTACAGATGTTTAACAAATAAGTTATAAAGTTTCAACATGAGACCCGATTAGGGTATAGCAACATACAAAATAATGATAAAACAACATAAGATAACAATGCAACGCGAAAGTATAAGTTTATAATATTTACAAGAAGTTAAATTTATACAATATAAAGTTATGACATAATTATTACGATTTTCAAGTCTATTAATTTAATTAGTTTGTTACATAATTTGTTTTTGATACCTTGTCGTCATCTCTATAGTTAAGTTCATAAAGGCCAAAACGTTTGACAAGAACTATACCACAATGTTTTGTCATGCTCTAAACTCGAACGTGCTTCTACTGAGTTATTGTTGCATATAGCTTGCATTCTAAGACCTATTCAAGGTAAGTTTAATATTTCAAAGATGGCATGAATCTTGGCAAGTTTAGATTTTAGCATATTCTTTACACGTGATATGAATTCAGTAGGTTTGTAAGTAGTACAACTACTAAATAACGTTACAATAGTGTGATTACTCAGTGGCACAAAATCATAACGTTATGTTTATAACTTGATATTTATAACATAAATAACGTTATATTAAATTATAACGTTATATTTATAACTTGAATATTGTACAGCAATCACATCACTTCAACCCTTTTTTTTAATATCCACACACGCTGGCCAAGTGCGAGTTGGTGGATGTCACATGTCCTCGTATTATTAGTTCTTAGACATGCCGGTTTCCTCACGATGTTTTCCTTCACCGATATTGAGATGAAACAATTCACACAAAGATGTATGGGCACGACCAGGATTCGAACCCGCGACCTTATTTTTCTAAGGCGAGGTCCGTACCGCTTCGCCACCGCTGCTCTGTACAGCAATAATTATATGTAAGTACCTTCTTATTTACATTTCTAAATATTAGTATAAGGTTTTAATTTTATTCATTCATACTTTTAATTAATATTTTTTTGATATATATCAAAGTAATAAAAAATCAGGTTGAGAAAGGAGACGTTTTTCTTACTATTAAGTAAAGAAAAACTTCTCCTTTCTCAACCTGATTTTATTTTTAAATTTGTTTAACTCTTGCTAACTTTAATATTACCTCTTACTTTGATATATCAAAAACATATTAATTAACAGTATGAATGAATAAAATTAAAACCTTCTAATAACTGATAAACAATGTATTAACATTGTTTATCAGTTATTAGAAAGTATAATGAAGTTAAACTGTAACTTACTTGTATTAAATAAAAGTACATAATACCTATTTATAAGAATAAAAAATCATTAATATCACGTAGGATTAAAAAAAATGTTTTACAAAATATTATTATGTAAAACTTTTTAAAGATGTCTTACAATTTTATTTTGTTTATTTATAAATCATTTATAACTGATAAAACATTAGTAGTTTACCTAACGGCCATTTTATTTGAAATTGCAATATTATCATGTAACGAGCGAATTATTTGTAGAAGGGGCTTGTTCTGAGGCGCAAATCAGACAGGAAAGCGCTAACAAAGGATCATTTTTCTTAATAAAAGTTGGAGACGCAGACGACAGCGACTTTTCTCAGATATTGCACATTTAAGTGAAAATTGATCACCTTGTGTTTGTACCGTTTGATGCGGTCTATTTAAGAGAGTTTACAAAGTCTGAGCGGTGGCGCAACGGTACGGGCCTCGCCTTAGAAAAATAAGGTCGCGGGTTCGAATCCTGGTCGTGCCCACAAATCTTTGTGTGACTTGTTGTCTTGTCATCTCCGCTGCTCAATATCGGTGAAGGAAAACATCGTGAGGAAACCGGCATGTCTAAGAACTAATCGTTCGAGGACAAGTGACCTCCACCAACCAATTAGATAGTTGAGAGAAGACCCGTGCCCAGCAGTGGGACACTAAAAAGGGTTGAAGTGAAGTGAAGTGAGATTCAGTCTGGTATAAAAATTTTACTTTTCAAACCTATAAAAACTATCATTCATTCATAGTATTTGTACACTACATTAATGTGACCTAATAAAGGTTTTCATTTGATATCTACAAAGCTGAATATAAGAATGTAATGGCAGTGCCCGAACGAGGTTTATAAGAGAGTGTAGAGTTTAAATCTCACTCGCTAGAACAGAATTCCTGCTATATTATGGTATCTATAACAAATAACTCACTGAACAAAGCTCCAAGACAACTTCGTCTTACTAAAGTGTTTATCATCTTCATCAGCATATTTTGATTTACAGTTATACATAGGCTGCCTCTTATAAATATGTCATTGCGTACAATTTATGTATTTGGAATGAATGTGTCAGCTGTTTGTATTAGTAATCTTAATTTAGTTAACCGTCCACTGAATAGAAATGTATGTATATGATCATAGAGAACTTCCGATTTCCATAATATGAGATATCTCAGCTTGGGAGTCAGTGTGCAAACCGTCTAATATGCTACTGTACATACATCACTGTCACCTTTATAAACTGTAATAATAACATAAATTATACTTTTTCTTTATCTTAAAATAGGCTTGCGCTTGACCACATCCTGCCTGATGTGAAGCAATGATGCAGTCTACGATGGAACGCGCTTACCCAGTAAATACCGATTCACTCGTGACTTGAAGACCGGCAGATTGTTGCTATCGGGAAACACAGATGCCGGCAGCGAGTTCCACAATTTGGCAGTTCGCACAGTGAAAGTAGAAGTAAAGCGCTTTGTGCGTACCCGTGGCATTTCCACCATATAACGGTGGCGCATGTTGTATGTTATTTAGTTTTGTCTTACATTTACGCGAATTTCACACATTGAAATAAAACTACTTTTTAACGGATTTTATCGCGGTTATTTAGAGTTTAGATCCCGACGTTTCGAAGTCTTTTCAAACTTCATGTTCACGGGTAGTCAGCAGTAATTGTGATTAATATTTTTGGACGTCAAATACCTCAGTCCATCCGTGAACATGAAGTCTGAAAAGACTTTGAAATTTCGTGATCTAAATTCTAAAATAAACCGCGATAAAATCCTTTAAAAAGTAGTTTTATTTCAATGTATGTTATTTGTTAAATCCTGCATGCGTTAAGTTTACAAATCGTGTATTTATATTTTTGCAAATATTTGTTATTATTATTTATTTGTAACTATTTTTATCTAGTTCTTGTCAGCCACCTACGTGATGGTCACTTCACTTAGTCTTATGATGTCCCACGCTATATATTTGCCAGTCTGTGTCTGACAAATGTGATTGAACCTAATATTAGGTACAGAGGTATTTGGTAACTGACTGTAGTGATAGTGTCAATCTTGTGGCGTTCAGTGACATTGACAAGTGGAAGATTGCAACGGTTGCAAATCCTGAAGCAGCTGAAATTGATCGGAGTAATTTGCTAGCGCCCGGATCGCCTAGTGAGTCGATTCGTCTTGGGGACGGTCGAAGTGCTAGCGGATAGCGTTTTTTGAACAACGTTGATGTTCCAGTGGTATAAAGTGGTCACTTCACGCCGCAATGTTCCAGTGGTCACTTCACGCCGCAAAGAGTGGTATTGCGATGGAAATAAAAATTAATATAAATAATAAACTTATTTCAGAGTAAGGAGCATCTCACAGTCAGTATGATAGTTACACTAAAAAAAAATTTTGTGAATTAATTAGGAACTATACAAGCAATTGTTATGCATTGAAAATTAATTGCAATAAAACTGATGATTTTATAATTTATTTGCAATTATTGATATTTTAGAGCAGATTTGAAATTAAATATCACCATATCAGGAAAAGTAACTCTATCATGTCAAATTTTAATATAACCTGTTACGTTACGGTCTTTCACCATCACATGTGTATAAATGTATGCTCGCGATGATCTCAAAACCTACTGAATGTAATTTCATGCTATTTTAGTACATCATATCGCATTTTGTAAATCTTAACCGAGTTTCTAGTTTTTAAATAAAGTCTATAATAAAGTCACATAGAACAAAGTCTTCAATTACAATTGTTAATGATCCTTAAAGGATATATGAAGAAGGTACATAACTGAAGCGGGTCTTGAAATTGTCACACGTCTACAATAAAAATATACCAATTTTCTTGGGAACTGCGGCAATAAAAGGAAGATTTGGATCTTTACTGCGTATATTTTTGTAACACTATAGACCGTACATGTCGAGAAACGTATTATTACCAAAACGGTTATTAATAGGTAATAAAATAAAATTACTGGTTAGTGATGCCTGCCTACCCTTGTTCCGGTGCGATGTCTGGTGACACCTTTCTAAAAGTGGGCCGAATTAGCTGCTCCTTTATGGTTTCAAACTATATTTTAACCTCATTCCACTGCCACTTTTTTACCAAAAATCATTCATAATCACGAGTGATTCGGTATATTAGGATATTGCGCAGGCGCGTTACATCGTAGACTACATCATTGCTCAACATCTGGCAAGTTGTAGTCAAGCACAAGCCTATAAAAATTTCAGAATAAGAAAACTACCAATAACATAAATTTATAAAAAAAGCTAATTTTTTTAAATCTAAATGCAACTAAAATGATTATCGTTTGTACTTACTTAAATTGTCTACTCACCCCCGTATTCATTAAAGTATTTTAAGCGCATTATAGCTAAAATAGGTTTATAATCCGTTTGTCTTTGTCCGTCATCTTGACATTTCTACTAGTAAGAAAGAGACAAAGTCCATTTAACTAAAGAGTCTTATAACTTTTTATGAATAAGGTCGTCAGTCTGTAACAATTATAATTGACATATTCCCCGCGATTAAGCATCTAAGCTTCAAATATAAAATTCTAATAATCCTAATAATAACGTGATAAATGTGTAACATTAGCGTAAATATCTATAAGATATTTAAAAACTTACAAAAAATTAAAACATTAAATCAATTTTTGCGTCTCAAAAAATGTTAAACAATGTCTTGTTACATCCACTATAACTACATTAGCATTTATAATGAAACTTAAAATTGCAGCGCACCCTTTGTGAAAGCTGAAGGTGGAATTTTAAAACGTTCTATTAAACGAGGATAGAATAGACTTGAAACGTCAATTTTACGGAAGATTTCGCTTAATACAGCCTCTACACAGCTGTTATACAGCTTGTATAGTTATAGAGCTTGTGGCATCGCTCGTTTCCATTTGAATGGCATTCTGCGGCTAGAAAATATAATTATGAATACTAGCATTTTATGAACATTGTTCTATTTGCAATTATTATGGTTATTTTCTATTTGATCGTCACTTGTCTGTCATATAAAGGTCATTGACTTGGCATAACTAATTTAATGCTGTTTTTACACAGTCATGTAATAAATACGTTATTTTAGTATTTTTTGACTTCTAAATCAGATAATTCCTAACTATCTACTGAGTAAACAGGTTTGAGATATCTATGGCTAAGTATTTCTATGGGTAGGTATTTAGGTTGTTTACAGGTTTTTCGATTTAATTAAAACCAAAATGGAAAATGACAACAACTACCTACTAGCGTAAATTTTTTCGTATACTTCCATAATAATTCTGGGACTGTCAGTATTACTTTTATTGTTAATGTGTTGTAAAGTTACGAATACTTTTTGCAAAAATCTTCACTCCATCTATTGTGAGGGCGTCATAAGCTATATTTGCTAATCAGTAAGAACTGGATGCGATAGCCGATAAATGTGCTGAGAGTGCATGAGGAGGGGCCTATGTCCAACATTTAACTAAATATTTTCCTGATTATGATGAAACGTAAACACTAAGGTTGTAACCAACGCACTGGGCGTCAATTCGTATTTTAGTAAATCCTTTCATAGCAGTCTTAAAAATATTTTCATATCTAAATATACTTATCTTCTTTTAAAAAATCTAGAAACTGAAAATTTTACCTTACAGACAGACATTTGTTCATGCAGTTACCGTAGGTATGCTTGAAACGCCCTCTCAGTTTAAATGCTAAAAGATTTTATGTCTAGCGCGAAAAATTGGACTAAATTGCAGCCTCTGGGTAAAACAAGGTGTTTTTTTTTTCTAAGTAGTTGTCTCTAAAGAATTTAATGAAAGACTTTTTAAATAAACTTGGCATAGTTGAAAATATTCGATTTTGAATTAGATAATATTGTATTTATATTATTATAAAAACTTTTATTTAACTTTATGTGTATGCATGTCGTAGATTCTTGCAATCAATATTTCACCCACTTCCACTAAAGCTATAGAGCTGAAATTATGCATACGTGTAGCTTTGATGACAAAATAAGATTTTGTAAATGCCGTCATATGGCGTCATATGATCAAAATCATAATAATCAAAATCATTTATTTGTCCGAATATGGTTTTACATTTAGTTCACAGCATATTCTACCGTAAGCGGTGTACAAATATGAGTAACTCCTTAGTGTACCTGACTTAATCTATACAATTTTACATTCATAATACATGTCTATAGTGCACAATGTAAAAAGATGTCAAAATAGCGACTTATCATTTTCATAACAACCCCTACAGTATGGATATCACATGAAACAGCTTGAAAAGGGAAATACAATTAATACAATATTTTTTAAATAAAAGCTTTTTTTTTAAATATTTGAAGCTATTTTATTATTTTTTTTATATCTTAAATGAAATTTGTTACAGAGACAGTCTAGCTAGAGCCTGAGAGAGAAAGGTCTGCTTTCTGTCTTCACCACGTGGGCGAATTAGAGGTTGTAGGCTAGTACAAAATGTACCAACAGTGACACATCACTATAACTAGTTTTTATAACACTGTAAGTAGCTATTTAAGAATAAATATCGTTTACCGTAAACGATATTCAATGGTAAATTGCTACTTCTTTTACTATCACAATTAAGGTGGAAAATACTGGTGTCTACTACTATCAACCTTAGAATTATACGTGTTCTTGGTAATACAAAAAATTCAAAGTGAATTAGAAACATTTTTCCATTACCGTATATATTTTTGTCGGAATTTATTTATTTAACTAACTTTCCGACAGCGGCTTCGGCGGCTTCGCCCGCGTGTATATCGGTTATCGCGCCAAAACATTACCTTCTTTTTGCGCAGTCGAAAAAAAACTATCCTATGTCCTTTCTCGGGTCTCAAACTACATCCATACCCAATTTCATCCAAATCGGTTCAGTAGTTTAGGCGTGATAGCGTAACAGATAGACAGACAGAGTTACTTTCGCATTTATAATATTAGTATGAATTGTAGAAAACTTTAAACAAAAAGAGCTAATTAAAACTAAAACTGACTCATTAATAAATAATTTAATTTGACGGGCCGGTGCTGGTGACGTGGTCGGTAAGATACTTGCTTTTCGCACCGCAAGTCGTGGGTTCGATTCCCACCCAAGTCAGACATTTGTGTGATGAGCACGTCTGCTTGTCTTGAGTCTGGGTGTAATAATCTATTTATGTATATATTTACGAAAGAAAAGCATTTTAAGTAGTATATTACCAGTTATCTGGTTTTCATAGTACAAGCTCTGCTTAGTTTGTGATCAGATGGCCGTGTGTTAGTGTTTTTTTTATTTATTTTTGAATAAGGCTGGCGCTCGACTACAACTTACCTGATGTTAAGCAATGATGTAGTGTACGATGGGACGCGCCAGCCCAATGTACCGATTCACTCGTGATTACGAATGACTTTCGGTGAGAAGGTTGCAGTGAAATTAGGCTCCTTAAGGTTGAAACCATAAAGGAGCAACATTTTCGACCCATCCCCTTAAATGGTACATCGCAACAGAACATGGCAAGGCCGCTTGACGTTGCGGCTTTGTCTGATGGGTCACTAACCACGGCTGCACTCTTTTTTTTTCATTTAATCTGGTGGTCCTTTTTATCATAGATGGTTCTAACAAAATGCGAGCTGGTACCTGTTTTATGAGCTTGTATTCCAAAGACTAGTTGTTTACCAATTCCTTTGAAGAGGCTTAATTATAAACCTACACAATTCAAACAATGAACTAAACAAAGCCTACAATCTTTTCACAACTAGATACAAGAATAATAATACGAGATTAATTAATCTTATAGGCGAGCAATAGAGGCGGTACTGCCGACATTTTATCATAAAAGATATATCTTGGGGCTGGTAATCCTTCCCACTGCTCACAAATAGGGATACCATACGGTATGTACAGAATCCATAGAAGTTTATTTGCTGGAAATGGTAAATAAATTAAATAAAAGTCTTAATATAAACCTCACAATAATAATATTGCAGATATTATTGTTCAAAGGACAGGTGCGTAGCATTCACAACCGCCGTGCATACGACCAGATATATTTACATTAGTGAACTAGACGATCGGGTGATAGTGACCCTCCAGTGTAAAGGGAAGATCTTCTGGCCGGGCGAAGTGTGATACCCGGCGACCGCGGTTCTCCTTCCTAACTGTTCTTGTTTGAGAAGTTGTATATATGCTAATCGTCGGTGAAACTTTGCTTGTGCGATTCAGGATTGCTATGACGTCATGTCTCTTGAGTGGCGATAGGTATGTGACGCCACAGTAGCAAGTGGTGCAAGTGGCGCTCTATAGTCTCAGCCTACCCCCATGGGAAAAAACGTGATTGTATTTATGTATATTTCGTGGAACGAGATATTATTTTCAATCAATTTACATATGGTAGCGTTATCTTTCTTAGTCAAATCAAATTTATACCGCATTGCCACACATTTTTGTGTCAAGTTTTAAACATAATTCCGACTTTTACTCTACCAGAAATTTACTACCTACATAGACTTAACTTAAACCTCGCAAAATTTAGGGAAGATATTGGCAAATATGCATATGATTATAAAACTGTATGACTTAGAAGAAACTAAGAATCAAACTACCAATAAATAAATACTATATTTATAGGTACCTACGGAATTTTAAAGATTGCTTCTAAGTCCTTTCAAAAGACACTGAGAAAATTTGGTAACTAATTTTTGGGCCCAGGAGTAGCAAGAAATCTATTTTTTTTTTAATAAGGAAGTTATTAAAGTTGGTTTATCCTTTATACAGTGTGCAGCCATATCTAGTACACATATCTCCACGGTAACCCCTATCAAACGCTCGTTTGCCCAAAGTATATACTCGGAGTATATCTGAAATGGCTGCGAACACCGACCGAACGGTTTTCGGAACACTCTTTCCCTATTTCCGACGAATAAAAAGGACTCGGAGAGAACTTCATGACTTTTGTTACCTACTATAGCTTTTACAAAGAACGGGAGGCAAATTTTCTAAACCTTTTGCGCCTTTGTAATGTCGTATCGATTTTATAATGAATGTTGGCGATTCTTTTGTGTGTAGAGTTTGGAAATACAGGCGGCCCCAGTATGAAATTATTCTAGAAAGAACCTAAGGCTAATAAAAAGTTTGAATAGGTAATTATTTTTGTTAAAGGTATTTCCAGGTAAGTTAAAAGATTTTGTTGCTCGATGTTATGAACTGTACTTGATGAACGGCAATAGACTTTACGTCTGGAACCTAGGCCCATTTTACTAGTACCCAATGGTAATTTCACGTCTGCGTACAACTTCAAGTGATAAATGCATGACGTAATCTATATTAATTATAATCATCATCATTCCCCTTGCCTTTTTCCCATTTCTATTGGGGTCAGCTCCCAGTCTAACCTGATGCGGCTAGCTACCAGAATTATACGAGCGACTGCCATCAGACCTCGAAACCCGTAGGGAACCAGTAACCGAGATGGTTGAACCCGGTGTCAGATTATATTGATTTCTGGCTACCTATAACGATTGTCATAGATGTGTTAAATAACAACCGGGACCGACGGCTTAATGTGCTCTCCGAGGCAGGGAGGGTACTCCCACCAACCAGTCACTGAAACAAATCTTTGTTGTTACACAAATATAGTCCGGGGCGGGAATCAAACCCGCGACCTCCCGGGCATAGTATAGCCCAATCAGATGGCTTATACCGCTCGACTACCGAGGTCGTATGTTAATTATAATAGTCTTCTGAAAAAAGGAGGAGATTATATTGTAAATTGTCTTTTTTATGCATGTACACCAATTACTTCGTTAATTATGAACCAATTCAAATTGAAAGAGAATCCTTTTTTCCTTGAAATATGTACTTTTCCGAAATTTGTTCGTACATTCAAAAATCTTAGTAGGTAGCTACATAAATCTCCACCTCTCTTTCTCTAGCTATACAAATGTTTAGCAGCAAATTAAAAAAAATGTACTTTGTTGTGTTTGAAAGAAGTTTATTCCGAAGTGGTCTTATTTGAATTTAAAGTCAGATATGTGTCTTTCATTTCATTGTTATTAGACAATTAACGTGTGTTTGTGAATGTTAATTTTGTTATACAATTTTGGCAAGTTGGAATTATCAAGTTAATAGATCTGTTGCATACTGTGGTTTCTTCTAATTGGGAAAGCATATGGGACGAGAACGGTTGTATGCTGGTATTTGTAGTAAATATGTATTTCTTGTTAGAAACCCTAATGAAATAAATAAATGTAAATCGTCCCTTTTTCCAAGTTGGTTAAAGGTTTAAGGTTTTACTTAACAACTAAAACTGTGCCACACCAACAAAAGAAGTTGAACAAAAAACCTCTCATAGTACTTAAAGGCTCACCTCAAGTGGGAGGAGTGACCTTGAGCCCTTGCCCTTAGACGCATTGCAGTCGAAGTTAACTTCACTTCTAAAAGGGTTACTTAGTAAAAAGGTTACAAGTTGTTTACACGATTTACGATTAACCAGCAATACACGATACGCTTTGAGTGTAAAATTATAAGTTCCAGTATCATAGCTTCCGATTGTTATAATTATATCGAAATGTCCAAGTAAAAATAATAAAAAAAAATACTTGCAATTAAAAACAAAATATGATATAACATAAAAAAAAATATTGTAAAAAGTCGATAAAATATTTCAAAATTTTATCCAAATTATATGATTCGTAGCAAGTATTTTTAGTTGTAAAAAAAAAAGTTTTATTTACCCACAAACAGCTTTACAGTTTGGCAGAAGTAAAATAAGTGAAATGAAAAGATAGTTTTGATAACAATATTCACTTCAACGTTTTTTTTAGTGCCCCACTGCTGGGCACGGTTCTTCTCTCAACTATCTTACGAGTTGAGTGAGTTTAGCACACGCTGGCCAAGTGCGGGTTGGTGGATAGTAGTAGTAGGACCAGATAGTAGTAGTAGGGTAGTTCTTAGACATGACGGTTTCCTCACTATGTTTTCCTTCACTGATATTGAGCAGCGGTGATGAAACAATTCACACAAAGATATAAAAGGCTTATATTTCTAAGGCGAGGCCCGTACCGCTGCGCCACTACTGCGCTGTTTTTATATATTTTACTAGCAGTCCCGGCAGACGTCGTTCTGCCCGGTAAAGCAGTGCCATCTACCGGGTCTCAGACCTACCGAATATAACCAATAATAAATAATAGGTATCTAACCCTGGTTTCAGCACTTCTTCACTTTCTAAATTCTTTTTTTTTATTTTTCTCTGCGTAAGAACCATCCTCGTACTTAAAGGAATATTTAAAAAAAAGAATTAGCGACTAAACTGTGACTGAAGAAATTTAAGTAAACTGTAAAAAAATAAACACCCTTAAAATACTTTTGATTGTGATTTAAACACATCTAATTTATACATTCTGGGTATCGCATTACAACCATATACATAGCAATTAGGGTTTTAATTGCCTCATCAGAGTTAATTTGCCTAGATTAACGAATCTCGCATCAGCAGTAGTAACTAGCAGATAAAATTAGTAAGTTTAAACAAGACCTACATAAAAGTAATTTAATGATATTTGCTGTTGATAAAATTCTTTGGTACTCTTCAGTTACACTGTTGTCGTAAGGAAAAAGGGCACATCCGACATTTTTTTAAGTAACTACCTAAGTTATAAACACTGTCAAAATCAGTAAAATATACAGATTCCAATGATATCAATAACTCAGTTAAGAAAAAAATGTCAGATGTGCTCTTTTTCCTTATGACGGCAGTATAATTGACGCCACTGTACATTTTTACAAACAGTTATAATTTTTATTTCAGTTTTATAAATAACTCAAGCTATGACTTTTTTTAGCGGAGTAGGTAGATACTTACTGTGGCAAAAAAATAGACGACATAAATAAGTTTATAAAATCACTCAAACAATTTTTACTTACCTGTTTGAATACTTTATAAGTGTATACCTATACCTAGTTTGTGAAATTTGGATTTG
The DNA here is from genome assembly GCA_936450015.1 of Meganola albula. Taxonomy (NCBI): domain Eukaryota; kingdom Metazoa; phylum Arthropoda; class Insecta; order Lepidoptera; family Nolidae; genus Meganola; species Meganola albula. The sequence goes on along the minus strand of OW388146.1, from coordinate 11,810,788 downwards.
ATTTTAATGTGTGTGTCAAAACTGTTTTCACAGACAAACTGTAGAAACAGTTCTGTGGTACTATGAAATATTGTAATGTTGTGAAATTTGATAATAAAGATACATACATACATATTAAACTTTATTGACTAAATTATATTACTAGTAGGTACATATTGCGTCAAATTTCCCTTTACCATTCATCCATCTGAGAGCAGCGGTTGCGCAGCGATACGGGCCTCTCCTTAGAAACATAAGGTGGCGGGTTCGATTCCCAGTCGTAACTGCACCGATCGTTGTGTGTATTGTTACGTCGCCACTGCTCAATATCGGTGAAGGAAAACATCGTGCGGAAACCGGCATAGTAACTAATCATTCGAGGACTTGCGACATCCTAAACTCTCTCAACTCGTAAGATAGTTGAGAGAAGAATCGTTCCCAGCAGTGGGTTGAAGTTGAAGTTGATTTATCCATGCGCTTAAGATACAGACGTCACACTTCACTTCAACCATTTTTTTTGTGTTTCACTACTGGGCATGGGTCTTCTCTCAACTACCTTATGAGTTGACAGAGTTTAATCTTAATCCAAAAACGCTGGCAATATTGCGGGTTCGTGGATGTCACATGTCCTTGAATGGTTAGTTCTTAGACATGCATACAGATATAAGGGGGTTAAAAATAAAGTGAAATGTATAGCGTATTTAAATAAAAATAGAGAACACTAATAAAATGGCAGCGTCCATTATTTACTTAATTGAAACTATCCTATTTCCATTACTCTTGACTAAGTAAACCAACTATTACATACTTTATGCAAACCGGCCATTTCTCAAACCCAATAGCGATTTAATTTGCTTCTATTAAGTAACTTCGATGCATCGTAAACACATCCTAACTTCGGATGTCAAGAGATTTGTGTAATTTAATTTTTTTTAAACGCTTTCGAACCGTTCTCCTTACAAAACAAATGAAATCTTTAATATAATATTATTTATCAGGCAAGATTTTTAGGTGTGAACCCAAACTTTTGTCTAATCTGTCTGTCTGTTTGAAATTACGTTAAAACCTATTGCGTCAAAGTTGCAAATTGATTGTTATTATTGAGAATATACTCTGTTAAATCAGATTTAAATTTAAAAGTGATGTTAACTCAAGTAAGTACACAGACGTATATTAGGTCTATGTAATGCCATTATATTTCAACTATTGAAAGCAATTGATTGCCTTTGTCAGATTAAAAAAAATTAGCTTTTCGTTAGCGGCTTCGCCATTTTGCGGGTTAACCTTTAATCTCATTTCGCGCTGTCGGATAAAAACTATAGATACTAAGTCGTTTTCGGGGTCTCAAACTAACTCCATAGTTAAAGCGTGTCCGTCAGACAAACAGAGCTATTTTCCCATTTATAATATTGATAAGGATAAGGATACACGAAAAATACAACACACATCTCCAAAATTTTATAGCAATCTTGTCATCTTGCCTATTCATTACTAGCTTCATTGAATTTTGGTTTCAAGTAGCACTACTTCAAAGTGACATTTTTACTAATTATTCTAACATAATACAAATTTCAGACGTTGGTATATTCATTTAAGTATGACACAGGTGCCCCACTGGGCGCATTAGACGCTTTTGTATCCTGTAATAGGCTTACCTGTTGCTAAGCAATGATAAAACGCGCTTACCCAGTAAATATCAAAACGCACTTTACGATTACCAAAATAATCTACGAATCGGTTAAACAACGATGAATCAAGGCTGTTCCTCGTAACAAAATAGTAACACTATTGAGGTTACCTGATGAGATAATTTAGTTTATATCGATCGCCTTAGGGTATTAGCTGACGACAAATTGTCCAATCACAGGACAGGTAATTGATTCTGCGCTAATATTAGCTAAGCCTTTGTTAAGGCGACTTTAGATAGTGCCAAAATGTTTAACTATAAAATACGTTGGAAAGGGGCGTGGTGACAGGGAAGGTTTATCTTAAAGGATTTAAGGGTGTTAAATCTTTTCTATGGAAACTAGTGATAATAGTTTTGCTTTTAGGTTTTTAATTACAGCAAATAGTTGCATATGTAGGAATTTCTGTAGCTGATTTATAATATTGAAAAAAAAAAATATGAAAAATGTTTTTTACACCATTTATAACTCACGAACGGGTGAAACAATTTTTTTTCATTACTACCCACTTCGAGTAACAGAATGTATTAATCCAAATATTAAAAAAAAAACAAAAAAAATATATGAAAGTTCGCTGTACCAACTACAATCTTATATTAATAAACTTATTAAACGATTGTCAAGTTATAAGATAAATAACGTATCTTTTCAATGAGGTAACTATATTTGAAATGTATATCAAAAATACAAAATCTAAAGTTAAATTAAGTACGGAGGTTGAAGTTAATACGAAAAAAATAACTCAAGATGAACAGATTAAAAAAGATATAAATAAGACCCACTGAACGATAATATCTAAGGATACCTAATTACAACTCGGGTCATAAACTTGGATGCTGGCAAACATATTTTCGCTTATTATGGCGTCTTTTGAACCCTCTGTTTTACGACTAACATAAAAAAGTATCATCTAATCTGCTATCCTGATTAACCGTGCGATTCTCATCCCATTTGCTCATAGCTTTATTCGGTTCGTAAAATTGTAGTCCCTTTAAAATTGAAGTACCTACATTCACTATAAAACGTGTGGCCAGTTGTAAGGGTTCTATCAAATTAATCGTTTTATGCTAGTGCTATCTAGAATAGAGATCGTTTTAAGTTCGGATGACTTTGATATATATAATTGATAAAGATAATATCGCTCATTGTTATACATGCAAAAACATAGGGTCTTGGCATTGCATTCTTCAGGAACAGGGAGAAAGAGGAAGAAAGACCACTTGACGATTTCTACAAGAAGGATCTTGTAAGCCACGTATTGTAGAGTTCTCGAATGTAGTCGAATAAAGACCAAGTAGACGCTGAAGTTCGAGTCTCGCCAAAAGTGAATTGTGAATTGAATTTTAATTTCTCTGTGGTGAGAGTACCCAATGAACAACTGCAGACCTTCACAAAAGAAGAGTTTTGGCCAAAAGGTGTCATATTCCGTCGATTCACCGAGTGATACACGACGAAGCATCGTGTTACATGAAGATAAAGAGTAAACTATTGAACTAAGCGACGCGATGGTGACGCTGACATTAAATGATATATTTGAAAGTGCCCTAAAGTGTAACCTACTATAAAGTAAGTTTTACTGAAGTAACCTTTGTGATCCAAAGGTGACTTCTCCAATAATAATCGTTGTTACTATTGTATTTTTCAACAATGATGAATTGACTAGCACAATTTTTGAACTTACTCAAATTTCGATAAAAGCTAAATTGCTAATAGATACCATCGGTAGACATTTTGTAGGTACCTAATTATTGATGAAATGATTTATTTTTCATTATTTTTGAAAAGAAAAATTTTCATTAAGTTCTATTATTTGTACTGCACATACATAGATATACATACATAATATGCCAATATTATCAAAAGATAAAGCCAGAAGTTTATACCACAAACCTCTAAATGGGACTATTTTGGAATAAATCTCATAGATAAAGAAAGAAGTTTGCGCCACAAAACATATAAAATACTATCGGATCCAACCGACGTTGTCCTGCATGATATTAGATACTGATTAGCGCCATCATTCGAGCTGATTTGTAAATCTAAATCATCCAGGGCGCTACTTAATTGCATGCAATAAAAATAATTCAAATCGGTCCAGCGGTTTAAGACGAATTCAGTGACATACACATTTTTTTTTAATATTTTTGGGACATTAACACACACGGTCATCTGGTCCCAAGCTAAGCAGAGCTTGTGTTATGGAAACCAGATAACTGGTATATACTAAACATATAATACTTTATAGTAGAATTAAAAGTAAAAAGATGAAAATCCGAATTTAGAACCTCCTCCATTTTGAAGTTGATTAAAAACTCAAAGTTCATAACTTTGAGTTTTTAATCAACTTCAAAATGGAGGAGGTTCTTCTTAGTGTTTTATACAACCATTCAATTTGCTGTTGCCACCGAAAATAAATTCAAACATAATGGTTATGTCAGTTTTCGCTTCAAATCAATCAGTTATCTTTATGTTCGACTATAAATGTTTAAACTTGTAGATTGATATGAGCTAGTCTGAGTTATGTAACTGGGTTTGCAAAGCAATAATCCATTTTTCACATGTACTCGTACAAAGACAGCTCGAGAACTGAATTTGATTTCAAAATTCTAAGTCTATTTCTAGTTTTCAAACTCTGCAGAATTGTTGGTCAGACAGTTTTTGATAGAAGTTTTGAAGTAATATCGAGTAGAAATATGTTAGAATCACTATAATTTTTAGCCAATCGATAACGAAAGATCGACAAAAACAAAATGTATGGTATTGGCATTCACCTTCGAAATGTCACGTGACAATCTTAGCTATCCCAATCCCATCACTTCTATCCTTTTTTTAGTGTCTCAATGCTAGGCACGGGTCTTCTTATAGCTATCTTACAAGTTGAGAGAGTTTAGGCTTTATTGCCAACGAAAACAACTGGAAGAACGCAAAGAATAATGTTGAAGCAGCACTTTACCAGATAACGAAATGGTTGGCTTCTAATCTGCTTACCCTTAATATTAAAAAAACTCAGCTCATACCCTTTTTAGGGTTCCGTACCTCAAAAGGAAAAAACGGAACCCTTATAGGATCACTTTGTTGTCCGTCTGTCCGTCCGTCCGTCCGTCTGTCAAGACCCTTTTTCTCAGGAACGCGTGGAGGTATGAAGCTGAAATTTATATCAATTACTCAAGTCTACTGTCCCTTGAAGCTGTGAAAAAATCAAACTTCTAAGCCAACGCAATCAAAAGATACAGCCGTTTATGCCGCAAATTTTCGACACTTGCAAGGGAATCAAAACCTACAGGGTGCTTCCCGTGAACTCAGAATCTTGAAATTTGGTACGAAGCAACGTCTTATAGCATAGATAAAGGAAAAATTACGAAAACCATAAATTTTTAGTTACATCACATAATATATTTTTTTAATAATTTTAAACTTACTACCCATTTCCTCATAAACGCGTAGAGGTATTAAATTGAAATTCATACCAAATACTCAGATCTATAATACCTTTAAGCTGTAACAAAATCAAACATCTATGTCAACGCAATCAAAAGAAACAGCAATTTAAGCTGCATATTTTGAAACTCGCAAGTACTCGCAAGGGAATCAAAACCTAAAGGGTACTTCCAGTCGACCTAGAATCTTGAAATTTGGCATGAAGCAACGTTTTATAGCACACATAAAGGAAAAATTCCGAAACCCTTAAATTTTTAGTTACATTACAAAATATATATTTTTTAATAAATATAAACTTATTACTTTTTTCCTCATGAACGCGTAGAGCTATCAAGTTGAAATTCATATCAAATACTTAGATCTAATTGCCTTTAACCCGTGAAAAAAAAAAAATTCTAAGTCAACGCAAAAACGCAAAACGCAAAAGTACAACCATTGATACCGCATATTTTGAAACTCGCAACTACACGCAAGGGAATTAAAACCTAAAGACCACTTCCCGTTGACATAGAATCTCGAAATTTGGTAAGAAGCAATAGCTTACAGCACAGGTAACAGAAACATTCCGAAAAGCTTAAAATTTTAAGTAGTTACACCACCAAAAAAATTGTGATTGAAAATATAATTGTAGTTACAGCAATGACCGCGAGTTATTATACTATGTATGGGGAGGGCAACATTTTTCAAACGGCAAAGACGACCTCACTCATCGTCATTCAATCCCGATGTTTTGGTGAATGTAGCTGTATAATCTAAATGCGTCCTAACTGCTTAAAGTGTTATACTTATAATTAAATTCAATGACATTATTATATTTCTTATTGTTGGTTATTATCAGACAGCTTGCTTGTATTGTTTCTACTGGCGAAGTTTGATGGGACGCAAAAACGACGAATTATGAATTTCATTTTGCAATAAAAATACCATAGTTATGACTCGATTGTCGTAATGAACGAACTTTGTAAACCTTGCAGGTTTGTACGGAACCCTCGGTGCGCGAGTCCGACTCGCACTTGACCGGTTTTTTTTCATTGACTTTCTCAGCTGCTCTTGCTTCTAATAAAGTCAATATCGTTGCCCATACTTCTAGCACTCCTTCTTCTACATGTGGTATAGCTTTTAAAATAGTGCCCAGTGTCAAATACCTTGGAATCATTATTGACAGTGGGATGAACTGGTACAAGCACATTGAAACTTTAAAATCAAGAGTCCGTAAAATGATGTACATATTTAAGTCACTTAGATACGTTGCCGACGCGGACACAATTAATACGGTATATATTGCTCTGTGCCAATCTGTTTTAACATACTATGTTTCTATTTCGGAGGTGCCGACAAAACCGGAGGTTCAAAGAGCTATACTTAAAACTGTCACCTGCAAACCTATCTGCTACCCAACTGCTCTGCTGTATACCGGAACTTACCTAAGTTACTAACCGTTCGACAAATCTTCATTCTCCTATCCATTTTTTACAGAACGAGGTAAAGGTATTTTTTTTTACAGAACCAATGTAAATTCAATTTTTTTTAGAAATCATAAGTATGTGCTGTTTACACTTTTTAATTATGAAGACAGAAGAAGTGGCTGAAACTTGATTTGTGACAAAATTTTAGGAGAAAATACTACAAAGTAATTTATTTCGACCGCTGAAATCCTAAGCAAGCCGTTATAAAACCCAAATAATCTACTACCAGTGGACTTCGTAAGTTGCCTAAGTAAACTCGAGGGATAAAACAATTTGTGCAAATAAGTGTAAAAGGAAAATTTAAAATTCTGAGCCGAATTTACATAATGACCAGAGGTTCTACTCTGAGACATTTTTCGTTAGGACAACTGATTTTACGAATTAATTTAATGCTTTCGTTTAGGTAATATTGTTTCTTAAAAAAAACTATTTCTATGAGTTTTTAATAAAGTATTTTTTTATGGTTTCTTCATAGGTTACTTCAGTTAAATTGGTTTCATGTGCCACCAAGTAATCAAACAAACCTCTCAGTATTCAGATTTATTAGCAAAAGTAGAATGCCTTTGCAATATTGAAATATCTTAAGGTTAATATTTCACTTCATTTTTTTCAGTGTCCGACTGCTAACTGCCAACTTTTCCTATTGCTCGCTTTTCCGTCCATGTAGCGATAAGTGAATTTATATCATAGCACCATCGCATCGTTTCCGTGATTCTCCTCGGAGACGAAAACTGTCTCCAGAAATCCACTGCGTCTTGATACAGGCCCAACTGTCTCAACGCATACGACAAATGTGACCAACCCAATCCCATTTTAGCTTTGCGGACTTTTAGTCCACATCTAATACATTATTTGGTGATAAAACAATTCACTACTCATTTGTGGTCATGACATGATGTAGGCCACACATCAAATATCCACTTACGTAAGCTTAAAGAAGCTAATAGTTTTACCCCCGTATTCATAAACGTATTTTAAGCTCATTTTAGCTAAAATAGGTTTATAATACGTTTATCTTTGTCTCTTGACATTTCTACTAGTAAGAAAGAGGCAAAGTCCATTTTAACTAAAGAATCTTATTACTTGTTTTTGAATAAGGCCGTTAGTAGGTAGTTATAGTATAGTTTTTCGATAAATCATCCGATGGATCGAGAATTTTAACTGAGTAGCCCTCTGAACGTAACGACTCAATCTAAAAGGCACTGTTATTGTATTTGTTTTATGAACTTGCTGTGGTTCCGGGTAGGAATAGATGGTTTTTATTTTTAATAGACGTAAAATTAGGCCAACAGACATTCTTAGGTTCGTATTAAGTCATTTACGATCGCTGTAAATTTAACTCCGTGTTCTAAATTACGTAACAGACATTTTAAACTGTTTAGGGCTAATCCGGAAATGTAAACTTAATTCAGTGGTTTAATATGTTATAAATATTTTAATTTGATTTTATCTTTTATATTTTCTTTTTTAACCACGTGACTGAAAGAGTTGGGAATTGATTGGTGGTGGTTGATTCATTGTTGGGTATGGATGAAATGTAGTGTATTCCCAAACGATGTGATGATGAGCTCAAGAGAAGCTTAAACCTCATGTCAACCCTTTTAAATGTCCTACTGCTGGTCTTCTCTCAACTATCTTACAAGTTGAGAGAGTTTGCCAAGTGTATCAACCCACACTTGGCCAGCGTCTGTGGATTAAGGCCTAAACTCCTTGGGTGAATTGTTTCATCATCGCTGCTAAATATCGGTAAAGAAAAGATTCCTGAAGAAACCGGAATGTCGAAGAACTAATTATGCGAGAACATGTGACATCCAGCAATCCGCACTTGGCCAGCGTATTAGAATTAAGGCCTAAACCCTCTCAACTAGTAAAATAGTTGAAAGAATACACTAAAAATAAAAATACACTAAGAAAGTTTGAAGTGATTCTAAAACAAATTCATTACAAATGTCATAAAACAACTTTTTCACTATCTATGCAAAAGCAAAGAATAAAGAGCACTGCAAAAGAAAAACAAGAAAAACAGTTTCATTTTTGTTTCAATCTTAACTTTTCTCGTTTTGTAAAATAAATAATTTTGAAAATTTTTGAGAATATTTTTTCATCGCCATCTTGTGCCTTTTTATTTACAAAGCACTTCATTTGAAAGAGGCAGAATATAAAGAAAGGATGTTAGAACGTATTTATAAATTTATAGTCCCCGTAGAATTTTAACCCAGAAATTTGTGAGGCCCGTGAATTTCTTGAATTTGAGATTTAAATAAAGTTGCGAGTTTTGTCTGAAATCACTAAGGATTTGACGCTTATAAAATAAACTATTAACTATCTTAATCATTTGTCACTTGATATTTGAGTTCTATAGTTTCTGTCTACCCCCATGGGAAAAAGATGGCTTTTATGTCTGTATTTTGTCGGCAAGAACTGGATGAGAAAAGCCGCGGATCGTGCCCAGGCCAGCGCAGGAATAGGCTGATAATGTGTTTTACTTCTACTACTAATATAAATATGAAAACTTGTGAGGATATTTAGTTTGATGAGGAAAATGAAGAGGGTGTTTCGGGATTGTTGCTCCTTTCTGGGTTCCAGCCATATCGAGCCATTCCACTGCCACCTTCACACCCAAAATCAATCGTAACCATGAGTGAATCGGTATTCTGAGCTGGCACGATACCTTGTAGACTGCACCAATGCTTAACATCAGACAAGTTGCAGTCAGAATGAAATATATGTATCATTAAAAATCTGAAGAGATTTTTATAATACAAAATAAATGATTTAATCAGTTGATCCCGATATTAATAAAGTTCATTGCGGCTAGACAAAAAATACCAATACATAGATTTATCCGCTAGTAGACGAAAGGGATAACCAGAGTTTTGAAGATCTTTGATCTAATCAAGTTCGCTTCCCCTGTTAACCATAATAATTAACCGCGAGTAATTATTTGATTCTTATTTTAAATTGTCAACAATTAGCTGTTTTTCAAATTAAAGTAACTAATGAAAGTCACATTACACAAATCTCAAAAAGTGATAAAAGATCGACTTCCAATAGTAGTTGACAAATACTCGCTGGAGTTATTAAACTTGCAAAGTTGCTTCAGTTGTAAGTTTAAATATTTCGCAGACCACTCGAAGTAAATACACTCAAGGTATCGCCTAAACTTGAGGTATTATGAAAAAGAAAATATTTTCATTTAAAATTGTTATTTAAGGCCTCTTTAGAGCTTGAAGGAGTATGACAGTGACATTCGTTGATCTTGTAAGTTGGCTTTCGAATTACTACAGTACCTCATGTAAAAAAGTTATCTACCAATGAAAAAATGCCATTCAATGAGCTTAGTTTTTTAACGCATATGTAAATCTTCCTCTGTCCAACGAAACCTTTACCGCAGAAAAGTAAACATTATGTCTGTATTGTCTGCACTTACTTTTAACTACGGGATTTTGCCTTTTTAAATATTGATAACACAGCCTAATATTTTAGTAAGAAACTAATATGTGTACAATAAAGAATAAGAATAAGAATAAGAATAATTTTCACCTCACCATTTTTATTCAACCAATAACTCTCGCAGTTACTTACCTGAAAAAAGAAAATGGATTAAATATTTTGGTAAAATATTTATGGTTTAACAATGTTGATGATTCGTTAATTAAAAAAAAAAGACGGGTTGCACTCCGGGAGTGCCGGCAGAAGTGAAAACTTGATTATTAACATCTTAATCTGCCTAAACGAAACAGTAGGCCCAGGCATACATTTTCGCCGCGCCGTAGAGAGGGGATAGCTGTCTACTCTCCATCCGTCTTACGCTTTTTCGATCAGGTCACGTGTCCTGACGCGAGTTTAAGATTTTATACCCATTACAGAAAAAGTGCTCAACGCCGCTAAAGAAGTTTTCACTTCAAAAAGACGGGTTGCACTCCGGGAGTGCCGGCAGAAGTGAAAACTTGATTATTAACGTTGAGCATGTTTGATATTTTGGAATGGTTAGGGAATAATTTTGCACCAATTGCTTTATCAGTATAAAAGTACTATCATTTATGTGGTAGAATACAATATTCATTTATTGCGCTATCGTACACAAACATGACAATTTATATTACATTAAAAATTTAACACTTTAAAACTATTACAATTATTTTACATTAAAAAGTTTATCTCTTTTTTTTCACAACAATGTGATCACTACACAGACGGTTGAGCCATCAGCTGTCACCATCCATGGATGCGCGTGGCACGCTGTAACATACACGAACATTCGCGCAAGCGCCCTGCGCTGCCTAAACGAAACAGTAGGCCCAGGCATACATTTTCGCCGCGCCGTAGAGAGGGGATAGCTGTCTACTCTCCATCCGTCTTACGCTTTTTCGATCAGGTCGCGTGTCCTGACGCGAGTTTAAGATTTTATACCCATTACAGAAAAAGTGCTCAACGCCGCTAAAGAAGTTTTCACTTCAAAAATCTTTAAAAAGGATGTAGTTCGATATGAACAATTAACAGCATGTATTATATTCGACCATGATATTGACTCTAATTTCAGTTCGAATATGAGCTTTATCATTATGGATCTTCCTCAGACTATACAAATTGAACAAGAAAGGGTATATCGTAAATAATTAATAATTAATTAATCTTAATTTCTACATTATTTGAGCCATATGAAATATTATTGCGACTTTTAAATTTTAATAAATCAATTTGCAAAAGATGACAACTCATACAAAAAAAAAATTGAATTTGTTTTCTTACAATCCTAACTTATAAAGTGGCCGCCAATTATGATTCATTTTTACATCTTTTATGAGTTCAAAGACAGGTCAGAAAAAGAACAATTAAAAAAAAAATCGTGTAAACTTAGCACATCAAAAATCGTATCACAGTTATGTCAATTAATTTCTGACTTCAATTAGTCATTAGTAATTACCTGAAGAATGTCTGGTTTCAAATATAGCTTTTCCGGTTCAGGTTCTATAAAAATCAGAATAAGTTCATGCGGTTATGAGTTTTCGTTTACCAATACAAATTTTAGTATTTTAGTGGTGTATTCTATCACACCGCAGTGTTCCAAACTACCAGTTTATTTTCAATTACACTGTAATTTCTGTTAAAGCTGTAATAACGTTTGTACCCCGCAATTTAGAACGTCGAATCTAAATTGCATTTGTTTTTCACTCTGTAGGTATAGGCGGCCAAAATGGTAGCTTCTGCATAATAATGGCCTTTGGGATTTCAGCTGTTATATTATGAGCCACTGATTTGTTTTTTTCTAAAAAGCTATTCTTTTCATTTGGCTTTGAAATATAAAACTCATGAGTTTGGGTCATGCCCATATCTTTATGTAAATTTTTTCATCGCCACTTTTCAATACCGACAAATGAAAATAATTCGAGGAAGCATTTTAACTATATAAAATTTGTTATCTTTGTATTATAAGACTTGAGAAAATGATAACGTAATAACGTAAAAATGAATAAGTCTTACTAAAAAAGAGTAAGATTAGTAGCATTAACAGTAAGATTCCACGCGATCTGAATCGCACAATTGCGTCCAGTAATGCGCAAATTTTAGTGAGCTTAAATCATGAACAAACGTTCATGATTTACGAACATGAGATGAGTGAAGGTCTAGTTGGTGAATATTCGTTGTGGATCTCGAGAGGTACGATGGCGCAATTTATAAGCCGTTAATGGAAATATGGAAATCGTCACGGCTTCTACGACTGTTTGCAGTTTGTCTCGGTCAATATAAAAAAAAACTTCGCATTGTTACCTATTTATATGTAAATCAGAACCTGATTATGATGATAAAAAATTATGATGATTAATTATATTACTTTTATTTTTTATTCTTGAATCGGCTGTCGCTTGACTACAACTTACCTGATGTTAAGCAAACATGTAGTCTACGATGGAACGCGTCAGCCCAATGTACCGATTCACTCGTGATTACGAATGACTTTCGGTGAGAAGGTGGCAGTGCAATGAGGTTCCTTGGATGAAACCATAAAGGAGCAACAATTTCGACCCACCCTGTCTGCATGGTGTCACTAGACATCGCACCGGAACACGGCAAAGCCGCTTGGCGGTGCGGCTTTGTCTGATGGGTGGTCACCAACCACGGTCGAAACCTACCACCAGTTAATTACCAGTAAACATAATTACCAGTTGATTGTCACCTGATTTGCACCACCCGGGGACCACGTGTGGGGATTTAGATAAAAGGTGCACTCCCATGGACGAAGGTGACTGATTCCCCAAAACATCCCTATCACTGGAGGAAATAAAATTAGTTCCTTATACCGGTGGGTCTTCTTAAAAATATTGAATGTAAAATTGAGTCAGTTTTCTATTAATTATGATATTCATGATGTCCTTGTTGTTGTCGCAATCTCTTATAACACAGATCGTCTTTTAGATACAAAGGCGACGGATGCTGCAGTTCCCCGCAAACTTTCCCTGCAACAAGCGAAGGGTTTAATTGTTTTCCTCAGCCACGAGAAGCTGAGAAAACGAGACTAAAACGCGTTTCAAACGTGGAGTGAGCTCGCTCCACTTTTCTGGAAACCTTTTGTTTGAAGTACTCTAATTTTTAATTGAATACAGCTATGCAATTAACTAAGAAACTCATTTTGTAGCTGTCGTCGAATGATGTAGTGTAGTGAAGAAACCGAAACTTTATTATAGCACACTAGCTTTCCGACCGCGACTTTGCCCACGTAAACTACATTTTATTGTACTAAGCAGTTAGATAAAAGTAAATTTTAGCCTTCTTCAATAAATGAGATATATGACAGTGCAAGATTTTTTCAAATTGGACGAGTAGTTCCTGATATTACCGCGTTCAACAAAAGAACTCCTTGACTTGATAATAGTATAGATAATATTTACAGCTGCCGTATTGTGTAATTGGCTATTCAATACTAAAGTTTAGAAAGGCATGTGACTTCTACTAACCCTAATCACACTAGAAGATTGTATAGATGCAGTAACATAAGAATACAAATGAACATCATAGGGACACATCTTAGACACAGTCAATCAGATGATTGACTGTGTCTGTGTCTTGATGTGTAAAAGGTGTATGGCAGAGGAGAGTTTACAAGTCCAGGAAAGAATGCTTTAAAAACAAGATACGTTATAATTTCAGATTTTGCTTTATCTTTTAGCGTCTATTATACATGTAAAAATTAACCGTGGACAGAAAACAGTTTTGATAATATAGGTAATTCTGAATACATTAACTTTAAAGTATCAATTTTTTTAGAGTGGCAGAAACTGTTATAACAAGCCAAAGATATGACGGAATTAAAATACCATTAATTTAGTAGCAGACAGTGCTATATTTATCTCATACATCGAAAAACATGAAAAGATTATGCCCAAACAAAACGACATTCCAAGTACCTACTTTCACAAAAAATTGCACTCCAATCCCGAGTACAAGTTTGCAACTTGGTGCTTTTGCGAAATAGGGCTTAATGACCTAACGACTGTCACATTTAGTAGCAACTGGCACTAATGTGTTACGTGACTTTCACTGAGCACTTAACAATGGAAATGAGATAAACGGCACAACTGGACCTCATGGCGTAGTGGTAGCAATGCAGTTGCATATATTTTTGTTGTTATTGAATATGCGTGGGCTTGACTATAACTATATACATTGCGGTGGTGTAGCGGAATTGACCTTGGCTTTGAAATATAGGTCGCAAGTTCAAACCACGGTCACACGGTCCCACAATCTTTGTATGAATTAATTCAATATTGGTGAAGGAAGACATGCCATCTCTAACACTCGTAACTAACCATTCGATGACTTAATTGTTACATCCATCAACTCGTACTTGCATGTGTGGATGAAGGTTTAGACTTTTTACACAAGTTAAATCAACTTTTTCTTCAAATTAGTTCTGTGAAGACCCGTTCCACTACACTAAAGGGTTATTAATAACTTAATTATTGACTACAACTTGCCTTATACTATTATTAAGGATTATTGAGTGGCAGTGGCTCGGTCATATCTGCCGTAGTACCGGCAACCGTTTGGAATAACGAGTTCTTGAGTGGAGATATCGAATTGACAAACGTACCGTAGGATGCCTTCAGCCTAGGTGAAAAGACGGTCTCTGCAAGGTGGCTGATAAAAGATAGATGAGAGTAGCCCAGGTCGTGCTCAGTGGCGTGTTTTGGTAGAGGCTTATGGACAGAGGTGGACTAAAATAGGATGATAATGATGATGACGATGATGCCTTATATGATGATATCCTTACACTGTACCGAGCCAAGAGTCTTATTGGCTGCGAACCCTAAAACCTCGCGCATTGCTGCATGGTTGCTAGTCTTTCGGTCTTCTATCGGATACTACAGAAAAGTAGAGGTAGGTACGCCTATGTGCTACCAATATAAGGTGAGAATTCCACAGATACGAAAAAACGCTTTGCTTCCACTTTTATAGTGCGAACTAGCAGTTGTAGAATTCGCTGCGAGCATTTTTTGTCCCGATTACTATAATGTACGTCTTTAAGTTACGAGTGAATCAGTATTTACTTGGTAAGCGCATTTCATCGTAGACTGCATCATGATTAAGATCAGGCAAGCTGTGGTCCTATTTCAAATAAAAAAAATATTAAGCAAGGTTATAGGCTATTTAGCCTGAGGGTAAATACAAGTACCTACTGTAAATTTGAGTCCACTTCAGGAAATACGGCCTGTTTTAAAAGCCAACACTAATAGAGTTCTGAAAGCTATTTTACTTTTACGAAATACTTCCTGGCTGAGTGCACTAAGCGTAAATATTAATTATGCATGAGTTTGGAACTTCCAATTATTTCGTTGTTCATAACATCTCTAGTTTGTTAAGGCTGATGCAGATTTGTGTAACATGTAACACTGCCGAGAAATGTAACAAAAATTCTGTTAAAAAACACGTGTATGAATGGTGAACTGACAATTCGTGCAATATTTAAAAACTGATTGCCTGCAGTGTTTTGTTTTATTACATACAGAGTTTTTCTTTTCTAACGTACCTACTTAGCTGGTTATTGTTTGGAGGTGGTAACTAAAACAATGCCGGTTATTTAAATTTTATTTTGTTTTAAATTATGTATTATATATTATTTAATTATTATAAAAAGAGCGGTGTTCGTGTATTTATTTGTATTTTACAAGTTTGTAACTTCATACAGCCTAAACGGATTGACTAATTTTGATGCTTTTATTTATTTGACACAGCAAGTGATTTGTGTGGTTCTTAACTAAATCGGGAGTTTAATTAATTTCCGTATTTAAATTTATCGTGTGATTATGTTGGAAGGCATCTTGTAATTTTTACTGCTTTATTAAACTTAAAATGCCATCCCAACATGATTGATGATAAAATAAGGTAGAGGAAAGTAAAAAAAGATTTTTTTATTTACACTTTAAACAACATAAATTAAGAACCGCCAAATAGTTTTGGTGGTATATTATACAAACTTGTTACAAAGTCTGAATCCGCCTTTATACACAAAGTTTTTAGCTTGAGATTTTGTTCAGGTGGACGTCGCGTCCTTTCAAACAAAATATTAAATAGCCTTGCCTCTTGAGAGGGAAAAGGTAGAAAAGTTTAACTAAAACCCTTTAGTTAGAACAATGCTACTTTTGTTCAAATAAAACACAAGTTGGTATTTTTAATTTACAACAGGAAACTTGGTACTAAGTATTTTTTCTTAAACATTGTTTATACTTTCAACCTTTGACAAAAAAGGGGGCTGTCATAGTTATGACAAGTTATCGTCTAAATGTGTATCTGTGTACAAGTTTGTTGCATTGTTGCGCCTTAATTGATGGACCAATTTTGGATACGTACTAAAGTGATAAATAGTGTTCGAAGTAAGTCGGGGAATTTATTAATTTTACAAACTCGTGTACCTTATTATGCTTACTTTAATTTGGTACTTTAAAATTGGTCACTTATATAATTTGCGGTTTCATATCTATAGCTAGACCATTCAATTCCCGCGTATCGCCATCTGAGATACAAAGTCATAAAACATTAATCATATCTAATAAAGAACTATTTAACCACAGATAAAAGTAACGTAAGACTATTCGTCACTAATATCCATATCGCTTGAATCATCATCACTGTCCGTGCAGCTTGAGGAGTCACAATCTTGGTGATAGGCGATACGCGAGTTAAACGGTATATCTATACCCCAGGCCAACGCCACACTATGCGGTAAACCCGCCGGCGGACCGAATAATCTTCCGCGTAGTATGTACCTTGAATGTTTGTTCGCATCCATGTACTGACGGAGAATTTTCAGTGTGTAGTGTGGTGTTGTCCTATTACAAAACGGCACTGACCTGAACAAGTTGTAAAATACCATAAATAAACAAAACAAATTAATTAACATTCACGCGTACCACAAAACCATTCATGTCACCGCACACTTTGTAAACTTCAACAAATTATTGTGATGGGTTTTTGGTCAGGTAATTATTTGAACGATGCCAACGACAACTAGTACAAGAGTTTTACTTTCAAATAAAGTTCGTGAGCCCGAAATAGGTATTGTAAAAATGATTATTGCAATTTTTTATGCTGTCTCTACTAGAGAGAGTTGTAAACAAACCGTAATAAAACAAAGCTAAAACAAATTCAATACAACTACTATCTCAAATCCTCAAATTGAATCCAAACTTATCTTCCAAAGCATTATATACAAAATTTAATCCCGTATATAATAAAACTTGATGCATTTCCTCCCCACTCCCCTTAATAATCAAGTTTAGGAGTTCGTCCAAGATGTCGCCACTGCGAATATTCCGGCAACATTGTCCCTTCTGAATATCTTACAGTCTTGGCTGACTAAATTAACATACAATTTACGAACTCACAAGCTCAAAAAGACGATTTTATCCTTAATAGAATTTGGTGTTTGGAAATATTGCATGTTGTAAATATTGCTATTATATTGGAAGTAGGTTAGAATAACCTTATCAAATAGTGGAGCTTTTAAAATGTGAGAATTCACTGCATATTAATTATTATGCCACACAAAACAAAGATTGATGAATGAAAATAGCACGAGATAAAAAAAACACGTTTTAAATACTGTCACAAAGATGTTAAAATACTTTGCCATTTTTATTTTGAAAAGGAATAAGACTCTCGAGTGAAGGCCACGTACTGGGTACAGCGGTGTAGTCACCCGGTCCGCCATGAGCTGAACCGACGACACTGTAAAATTTCGGGTAAGTCGATGGACGCTAATAGAAAGAAAGTGATCGTAGCACTATATCTATCAGTGGAGCTCCAGGCATACGATGTTAAAACACAAAAAGTTTTGTTAAAACATATGCCGAAATCGATGGACTGGATACAAAAGTACTTAATAATCATGGTATCTATGCTACGCGTAATTGGCAAGACAAAAGCAAGATAGAATCTGACAGGGAAAAAAATACATTAATATTAACATCTGAAGGAATAGGCAAAGGTGCATTACCGAATTTACTCTTAATGTTACCGGGATATATTGTCACGACGTGGCACAGTTCCAAATCGGCAAATGGAATACCCTATAACGCTTTCCCCGATAAGGGAACTATGTCCTTGACCTTGATTTATAGTCACAAGGAGTATATAAATTTATTTTTCAGAAGGAATTGAAACTCAAGATAGAAGAGAAAACTCTTAGCAGATTACTGCAGTTTACGATGCTTCGGATGTTCGTATTGAATCCTCGTAGATTACGACTG
The DNA here is from genome assembly GCA_936450015.1 of Meganola albula. Classification (NCBI taxonomy): domain Eukaryota; kingdom Metazoa; phylum Arthropoda; class Insecta; order Lepidoptera; family Nolidae; genus Meganola; species Meganola albula. The sequence goes on along the minus strand of OW388146.1, from coordinate 11,792,473 downwards.
AATAAGCAGTTAAAATGTTCAAAGAGGTTTTGTACAATGAACCAAGCTAGAATCCACCTGACTAACTATGTTTACAAACTGCTTGAGTGAATATAACTACAATAAATCTATACTGATATTATAAAGCTGGAGAGTTTGTTTGGTTGAACACTCTGATCCAAAATATCTTGGCCCTGATTGAAAAAATATTTTAGTGTTGCGTAGGTGAGCTAGTACTTCACGAAATTAAAATGATAAATGATTAGAATAAATCTGATTCTCTCATGATAGCTACATGGCACTTGGTCATTAACTTTCCAGACGTTCTACATTTTGCTACATAATCATAGAATCACTATAACAGTATAAAAAGTATTGCAACGGTACTAGTTATACAAATTTTGACGTCCATCGCTTGTCGTTGGAAGCGGCATTGTTGTTGGAGCATACAAAAAAAATAATGTACAGTCATTCGTCTCGATCGAAAATTTCATTTGTTTGCACAGAACATGGAGCGCTCTGTCGTATGACAAAGATAGAGTTGACAGTTGCATAGAACACTCATAACTCCCTTCTTTGTGTTGGCAAAAATTGTTGTTGTTAGATTTTTAGAAAATTTTTAACAAACACAGGTCTTGGGTAGTGTCTTTTGTAAACTGCTTTGGTTTACCTATAAAACAAGTATTATAACGTAATGCTGATTTTAACTGGATCTAAATTTATTAATACCTTCAAAAAACCTTTACACTAAAAATTACAAATTTAGTTAAAAATTTACAAATATATGTATTATTTTTTTTTACAAATTTATTTACTTTTTAAATTTCTAGAAAATCTTAAAATAAATATCATCGGCATCATTAGTGACCTTGGCCTATAAACAAATTACATACAGAAGCGATAAAGAAAAAATTGAAAATAACAAAATGTATAGGATTGATATAAGTTTGTCACGTGACATTTCGAAGATGAATGTCAAATACAATTTGTTCTTTTCAATCTTTTGTTATCGCTCCGATTTTTAATATATCTATGGACCCTTAGCAGCTGCTATTGGATTTTTCCAAAATAACGTCTTTTGACGTTGATTTTTGTGTCTAGGTCTTTTCATAAGTCATCACTTCACCTACCTAAAGAGCGTTCTACTTATATTGCTGATCTTGTTTAGCTTGTAACCGATTCATCACACGTATTTGTACAAACTGTTTTTGTCAATGTTCCTTGTAGTTTTATTAGCCAAGCCAAATTGATGTCTCCTCGACCACAGCTACGTTGATCGATGGCTCCAGACGTTTCAATTTAATCGCCACTTTAGATGTCCCTAGTGGATAAAGTACGCTGTAAATGCCGTATTTTAACTATGTTATTAGTTTCGTTTTAATTTGGTGTCTTCGTCACAAGCCTCAAGCATCGCCGCATAGTTGCTAGTCTTTCGGTCTTTTATCGGATACACTTCGGAAAGTGTGCGTTGGAATTACGCAATGTCATTCCCCCATCCCCGTTCTTTCATCAGACAAGTAGAGGTACGGTTATGCGCTACCGTTTTTATGGAATTTCCAGGGGTACCCACAAAGCGCTTTGCTGCCATTTTTACTGTGTGAACTGCCAAGTTGTGGAATTCGCTGCCGGCATCTATGTTTCCGATAGCTATAATCTGCCTATCTTCAAGTCACTTCAAGTACGTTCTATCGTAGACTACATCATTGCTTCACATCAGGCAAGTTGTGGTCAAGCACAAGCTTAATGAAGGATAAAAAAACCTGGCAATATGATTAAAGTAAAGTACCAATTACCAACCTTCAGTGTTTTTAGTGACTAGTCTTTTATCTTGATATGTAGTTGTATTTAGGCCTTAATACACGTTCACTGATGTCATATTTTCTCAAAATTTCTATGACATGGAAAAAAAATTCGCTGATTCTTTTAAATCTAAAATAGACTCGACGCGTTTAACCACAACTTGCATGTTTTTAAGCAACGATGTCATCTATGATGAAAAACGATCACCAATTTATACGGAATCTATGTTAATGAGTGATTTTTGATAAGAATATCATGCCAATATTGTAACTAACCATATCGTCTGTTAACAGTAGTTCATATACCATATTTTATTTTAATACTAGCTTTCCGACAGCGGCTTCGCCCGCGTGTATGTCGGTTATCGCGCAAAAACATTACTTTCTTTGTGCGCAGTCGGATCAAAACTATTTTATGTCCTTTCTCGGGTCTCAAACTACTTCCATACCCAATTTCATCCAAATCGGTTCAGTAGTTTAAGCGGGAAAGCGTAACAGACAGACAGAGTTACTTTCGCATTTATAATATTATACACGGTTTGAGCAGCGGTGGCGCAACGGTACGGGTTTCGCCTTATAAATATAAGGTCGCGAGTTCGATTCCCGGTCGCCGACACATCTTTGTGTGATTTTTTCATTTCCGCTGCTCAATATCGGTGAAGGAAAACATCGTGAGGAAACAAACCCGCTTTTGGCAAGGCGTGAGAGGATTAAGGCCAAAACTCTCTCAACACGTAATATAGTTCAGAGAAGACCCGTGCCCTGCTGTAGGATACTAAAAATGTTGCAAAGAAGAGCTCAATTTTTTATAAAGTTAAAGTGGAACGTTGAATGTCTAAGAGTGACTCGCTCTTGACTATTTTATTTAGTCTAACACGAGTTTCGTAAAGGGAAACACTCGACGGGCACTGAACCCGAGCTTCTAGCCAGTGTTGACAAGCGCTAAGCCCCTTTTTGTGCGCAGATTAATGCTGCTCGCAAATAGGTTTCTACAATAAAGCTAAATTGAAAGCCTTTTGCGGTGTTTTTTTTAATTAATTTTGGTGATTTGTAATCCGATTTCAAAATAGAGGTTATCAATTGGGATGTTAATTATATTTTGTTAGTTTATAATTCATAAAATAATGATCGATACCTGTTTATTATCGAAATCTTCCAAATTTAGGCTTATACTTATCGCCCATATTTTATCAACAAAAATAAAGAGTAGGATATCAAAAATAATTATTATATAAATATATTGTATTCATGTGACTTCTAAATTAATTGTTATTTCATTAAAAGCTGATGCTCTCCGCGATAGTTAGCAAGATTTTACGCTTAAGTTAAAAAAACTTGAGAGGTGTCAAGGGACACCCGGATGGAACGAAGTTCCTTTCGATTAATTAGTGAAGGAATTGTAATAATTTTATTTTTAACTTATAATAATATTTTTTTTATTTATTTATTTTCTATCTCTAGAGAGAGAGAGAGAGAGAGAAACAGACAGACAGACAGACAGAGAAACATGCGCACGCCGCACAGCTTACAATAGCTTACTATAACAAAAAGTGTCGTGACAACTTTTCGTAAGAATTTTTTCAGTCTAGCCCCCTTTCACAACGCGCGATAAGGAACTTCGTTCTAATTATAAAAATACTAAATACAACTGTAAATATTACACTAGTAATGACAAAAGGTGCGAGAGGCATAACATCACATAAATCAAAGAAATCTAAAATCAATCGTACTTAAAAGGGCCAATTACTGATTATAATTACTAGCAAAGAAGAATGAAAACAGTTGAAAAAGCTAGACTTTTAAATTGTAAAAACAAAACAACCCGCTCTAATTCACAAAAGTAATAGGTGCATTAATAAAAACAAAAAATATAATCCCCGAATTAATGTACGAGGGTTTTTTAAAAAAGGAAACAGCTCAGTTGACATTTTGTCCACGGCCGTCGCCACTTCACTAATGAATGCAAATTTTATAAAGCAACACACGCTTCATAATAAAATGTTTAATTTAAAAAAGTATTACAGCAGCTAAAGAACAGCGTAATATTATTAAATCATAGGGATAAGTTTATTAGAACAGAGGTTTTGCAAGTCTTATGGATTTAGTATCTATGTAAAGACTCGAAGAGAATTAAAAAGGAAAAATAATGCTAATAATGCAGATTGAATTACAAAAGATTGTGTGGGAAATGGAAAAATATAAAAGAAACAAAGAATTTGCTTACTACGGAAACTTTAGATTCAAATTTTAGTTGCATTCATGTGTAAGTTAATGCTAGATGATTGATATTTTTTTTACTTTTGAGGTAGTTAATGAGTATTTTATACGTTATTAGCACAGCTCAATTGTAGGTAAGTGACAATCAAGATGAAGATAGTATTTTTGCAGTAGGTATATTTAATTATTTACTGGTACTGTTAGGGAAAATCAGTTTGGCATATTCAGGTATTTTGTCGGAACATGACTGGATCCTTTGGCTACATGGCTTTGCCTGATCAGCGGTGTTAAGTGGTGAAAAGCTGCAGCCGGAGTTTACCCCTCAGCGACTACAATTCATTTAGCATAAACCAAGGATCACTTACTAGGAATCCCTACTGGGTCTTGAGAATAAAGCAATGTTAGTTTCGAAGAAGTCACTTATATGCCGTGGTATTATCCATTGATTCAATTTCCCTTTCCATTTTTAAGGTTCCTTAGGGTGAGTCATTACGATATGCTAAGTTAAAGTTTAGGTTGTATGGTCTGAACCTATTAAACCAAAGATATTTAACGAAACAGACGGACGTACTTAAAGGAAAGTAGGTACGTAGTAAAAGTTGAACATAATTAACTAGTAGTTTACGTTATTCACAATGTTATACAAAGTGTCTGCTCTCCACACGTTGAAAAAGTGTTGGAAACTAAAGAGCTAGGTCATCTGTTTTTGCTCCGCTTTCAGAAACAACATTAACTCTATTAGAATACTTGAACTTTTAATAGCTACCTTTGCATATACACATGACTAGAAACTTTGAATTAACGCAAATAAAATGTACTTCAGGTAAAAATATTTGTACTACAACAAATATTGTGGAAGTATTTATTGATGAATTAATAACGACAATCTAGGGCCTAAGAATAGTGCCAATCAAAGGCCTAGGGCATAGTATTATTAGCCTTAGAAATAAGCTTTAAACACTATGCTATGAGGATGTGGTAAAATCATAATACCTGCACAAACCCGGAGTGGCTCAGTTTAGGTACAGATAGATTTTCTATCGCTAAACAACAAGAATAGAAATACGATATAGTAAGTTTTGAGTAAGGAGTATTATATTTTTGAAGAAGTTAAAGTGCATTTAACTTTTAAAAGGCTTAAGGCTTACCTCTTTTCGAGGTAAGGCAATTTTAGTATTTCCGTATTATGGCCCTGAAACTTTAGTGCTCGTGATATTAACTGTAATGAATAAACTGAGCTTTTTACTTTTCGACGACGGCTATTTCAAAAAGCACAATATGAACAAGCTTTTACACTAAATGTGATTTAACTAATAAAACCCCAAAACTTTTAAAAAGACTAAGCAGTAGGAGTGTAGTTGAAGCAAGTAAAATTAATTATTATGAACTTTCTGATACAAAACTAGCGTTAAGTGCAATAGCGAGTAGCGTTAAAGTAGAATGCAATTCGCTAGTAGAACAGGTGGTGACGTAGCAAGTGTAGTAATTAGACAAAGTTTATCTGCGCTAAGCTAATGAGACTGTCTTGGCGTACATACTGATACGCAAGTTAAGTTTGTGTTTGAAATAATTTGAGAATTAACACTATTTTTAAATGAATAATACCACCCGTATGTACATGCATTTTTTATTGATCAAATGTCGTCATTTAAGTTTTTCTTAACTGCTTTCGTTTACCACTTTATGATAGTTGAGAGAAGACCTACGTTTGACATTCTTATAAATACGATAGAAACAACTAGACCAAGTAAACCAAAACTATGAATAGTTACAGACTACTTTATACAAACATACGAAATTATATAAGCAGATTGATTGTTCAAGAGCAAATAAATTTTCTGGAATCGTCGTCACATTAAAAATATCATTATACCTATTTTATAATCCTTAAAATAAAATAACGTTTTATAATGACAATGACCGTAGACTTATAATTGCATCCAAAACATCCAACAAGCTCTAACTTCAAGCCATCAGTGTAGCGTACTTAGCGACACAGTCGAGCTAAACCTCGCAAGAACAGAAAAGCTGATTCGGATTAAACTTTGAATATGTACGACAGACTTTAGCAACTACATTCAGCGTCGTGTTCTGGAACTAGAAACAGTACAGTGAGTGATTCCTATTGTAATTGGATTCGTTTGTTTTTTTTTGTATTGTACCACTGTTAACGTGTGTCCACTAGTATAATTACTCTTCAAGGCGTCTTATCTGCTTTGCTTTCCTCTATTTATGTGATCGATGTTCAAAATACAAATATTATTTAAGTACCTTCAAGAGTGCATAGCCACTTATTGAATACACGTGGACCATCTTCATTTTCTTTGTCATGTTCAAAAACTTTGAAATCGTATCAAAAATTAAATGAACACGTATGAAAATGTTGTTGAAATTTTTTTTTTACTTTAGTATCAATGCCTAAAATGTTTACCTACCTATCTAAGAATATTAGTGTCATTTATAAGACTTTGTTTTGCCTATTCTAAAACGTTTGATATATTATCATACAACGTGCTTTTGAATGTCGTGTCATGTATTATATGTTACATTGGAGAAATACGAGTATCACCCTCATCCACCAGTGCACCATCACAGTTCCGAATAATGCCTTTGTAAAACTTTCAACTCGTGTAATACCCAGTATATTAAAGTGTTTCATTTTGCATGTCGTTGCCAGCAGACAGTTCTATTTAATATACGCGTCAAGTCTTGCTTTTTTGTTCAATTTAATACCCAGACACTAGGTTGAGAATCTAAATTACGAAATTATACGATTTGTTTCAATTTTTTGGGCAAATTGCAAAGATGTATGTCTCAGATGTTGGTTCAGAAGTAATAACAAAATTTGTTTCACTTCAGTTATGAATTATTTATCTATGATGAAAAAAACTATGTATTTGTTTAACTTTTGAATAAAAACCTGTAATGTATAAAAACAAAAAAATTTTACATAATAAATATCATTACAATCTTTTTGTCCATTATTTCCAACCCTATCCCTTTGTAAGTAAAGATTATCTTTATGTTAGTTCTATACCAAATGTTTTATTTTATACTTTGACTGAAACAGTTTATCGCAAAGTGTAAGGTCAATAAAGGGGAATAGGTCAATGTGTTTTACCGATACGTGGCAACTATTTATGCATAGACCTCTTTTGCACGCAATTTTGCTGTAGCATTCTGAGTTGATTTATTGCGTCATTGGGCCAGTATAATTGCGACTACAGCGCCAATGTTATGGAGTTACATTCTTCAATATAGTTTATTTCAGTAGCTCACGCTTGCGACTTCATCAGTTAATGTACGAAAAATATCTTAAGAATTTGATCCTATCAGTAAAATCAGAGCCATTGTCTTTGCATTCGAGAGTCATTACTCCCATGGATGGTTCATTACCATCTATAATCTATATACCTTTCATCATTAATCATGAGCAGGATCAACCGAGCCCATCAGTGTAAAAAAAGTTAAAGTTTTGTATTTACTTGCGTTTACAATTTATCTATTGTCACAAACATTCACTTAACTGGTATCTAGAAAAAAATATATTAATCAACATAATTATCACTAAGGTGCAAATCTATGTAACATTATCTCGTACAACCCATACACATATTCGGTATAAAAATTTTATGATACTTCGATAAAACTAAAATGTAGATCGAATACAAAAGTTTCACATTTATTTCGCCAAAGCTGAAATCTTTATTCAATTCACGAGAAAAGTATTAATTTAGACATGTATAAAACATTACGGAGCAAATAAATAATGTGTTGCCTTTTAAAGTACAGCCAATGGAATTCCACTTTGTATGAATATGTTGCTTGGTATTTTATTTATCAAGCAAATTTAGAAGCGAAAACCTATTTCCAATTGTGGCTAGTTCTGTTACATAAATTAATGTATTATTCTTAAAATTAATTACAGGCAGACATAAAAATTTTACCATCAAAATCTCACCTAGAAAAATACTAAGAATACGGTGTTTTGAAAGTAGCGAGTTCGTACAAAAAGCTATGTTCATTTATTGACTTGAGAATAAGAGCAAATCTATTTGCTTTATGTTTTTATGAATTTATAATTACGATTTGAAATTTTAAAATCCCTAATAATTTTTTTTTTACTGAACTATTCAATCAGCATTATAACATAGAAATAAAAATAGTACAAACCTAGATCTGTGTAGAAACGACTTTGTTACTGACTCTTTTAAATTTAAAGTTTACTGTGGAGGTAAGATTCAAGGGATTTGTCAAGTTCAATATTACATATTTTACATTGATAAATCTTGTTCAATTTATAATATTTCCTCTCCGATAACCGATATAATAATAGTCTGAACCAAAACTTTTAAGTCATATTGCTTCGCTGTAACCATAAATAATTTAAACGCATTTTGTGCCCTCATAATGACTAGCGAGTTGGCAAATTTCCTGTGGGGACTATCAGCCATCTTTAAAATTAATTGAAACGTTTTGGCTGTAATCTGTTGTAATAATTTCAAAAGGGCATCCCGTCTCCGAGAATTTCTTATATAAATAAATAAAAGCAATGGCCACGTAAGACTTTAGCTGCTAAATGTGGTATATTTACATTTCTATTATTGTTAAAAGTTTCACTTTTGTATGATTTTTATTATTTTAACTCTAGTATTGTCTTAGATTTACGCTAATATCACACATTGAAATAAAACTACTTTTTAACGGATTTTATCGCGGTTTATTTTAGATTTATAACTAACTCTGTTTGTTACCAAGTATTTACAAAGTGCTCAAGGTCAAATAGTTTTTTATATTATGTGGCGGAACTGACTGAATATTTCAATCTACGATTATAGGTAAGAATGAAAGTAAAACGTTCATTGTAACTTCAATCAAAAAACATCACATCATACAAATAAACGAACAACGGCTGCACCATTCTGAATCGACAAAGAAAACGTATTATTACATGAAAGCCATTTTCACGGCATTTAGCTGGCAATTCTATTACACATTACATATTCACACAGTCATGCTATGGAATGTGGGGGTCGTATTACATCAAAGAGAGTATTCGATCGACGCGGCTGCTATGTTTTTTGTTGGTTCATTTGCAACGCCATAAGCTTCGCTTTGTGTAGAACACGATGGAAAAATGCAACTACTTAAAGATTCAAATGATAAAGTGTAAAGTTATTTAAATCACATACTGCAGGTATACAAAATAACAAAAAATTATGAGGAGTTAGAATTACAACGTATATATTTAATGTGAATAAGTTGCCAACACAATTTTTACGTCTAAAATGATTTAACTTTTATTAATAATTTTACTATTATACTTACATAGACATGATTTTTCAAATCAATCATCTCCGCCTCAACTTACGTTTTATGCCACCGAGATAATGTTTGGTTTATGTAAATATTATGAGACTTAAACTATCCACTTATTCACTTAGCGTCAGTTCAACTTTTTTGTCTTTTTGTATCGAAACCTCCCCTTTTCTTTCTTCTGAGTTGAAATTGTTTTTTGCCGTGCCATCCAACTTTCTAAGTCGATTTAAAATGTACTTAAAACGATTAATTTGAATGGAGTTAGGAAGTTCGTGTGACACTGACAGTCAAATTTATTCAAAGTGGATATTTTTCTTTCTTAATTTTGATAGAAATGTTCCTCTTTTTAATAATTTACCGTTTCTTTGAGAATTATAAGGTAGGGAATGAAAATAAGAAAAGAATAAAGCTATAAGATAAAACTTGTAATCAGATAAAATTTATTATTGTGTTTACTGAGAAATGATAGCTATCTAATATAATATTCTTTCTGTTTTGATATTCAAGGAAAAGGAGGAATGGTTACCTACCTAAGTTTATTAGATTGTAGAGTTAGTCCTGTAGAATATCCGCTTAATAACCGCGAGGTCCTGAGTTCGTATTATGGGGTTGAGCAAAGTTCTAGTTTACCGTTAAAAAGTACTGAGAAAAGTTATAATTACACAGTGAAGTTGTAAATTGTTACCAATTACGTATAAGGTGATCTAATTAGGGCCGGTTAAATAAAAAATACTGATGATACTGCATGTATTTTTAAAGGGTACAGATGGAAGTACTATCTTAGGTTAGGTAAAATGACACAATATGTATATTAAATTTGTGATTATACTAGTGCAATAAAACAGAATATGTAGAAAGGCAACTTTACATTATAATAATGACGACATAGCATTACGGTTTGCACAAATATTGTTGTTAGTACTATAAGTAATATCTTATTATTCAGTTATTTGTATTAGTAAGAAAGAGTGTTTATTAAGAGTACCTACGAGTCATTAGCCAGTTATACAGAAGTCTCACGATGTGATTGTCATGAGTGTAGACTTGATGACTATTATTGATAACATCATACAGTACATCCATCATGTTTATTATGTTATGCGTAGTTAAGGTCAGATGACCTCAAATAATTGCTTTGGTTTCGTTTAGACACATTAACATACCATCGACACATTACATTATGTAGACATGTTATTGGTATATCTTAATTCATGCATTTTCTTTAGTTTTCGATCTTCGTTATCGCTACTTAAAAGGAACTTTGTCTAGGACCCTAGTCTTTTTTGTTAACATACACCTAAACTTAGCAATCTTTTTACACATTCTATATTTGTATGACATAATAAATTTAAACCCCGTATTCATAAACGTCTTATAAAATAGGTTTATAATTTGTGTCAACGCACAGCACTATGGCGAGAAGGGAAGGCGGGGGGAAGGAAGCCCTCCCGCGCGCCCACGCACCGGCCGCGCGGCCGCGGCCATTATAACCTATAACAACGTTACTTGCAAACTATACCATAAGTACGTTCCCTTAAAAATATGAAAAGAATTGAAGGTCCACCGTCTTGGACTGGATGCGCAGCAGCTTCATATTTTAGTAAATACAGTTTGTTTGTTTAATGAACAAAAGTGGCGACCGAGACAGTACAATCAATCAAATAAAAAGGATTTCAATGGATCGGAACCTAAGCTTGTTCGAGCCAAGAAGACAAAGGAATATTGGTTTTGGAGCCTATGCAGCTATGGAACATGCATCCTAGTAAGCCAGAGGTCTATTCCAAGAAAGTGAGCCCATTCCTTACTCTTTCTTACCGTTCCTATCTATAAATTCCTTAAAATTAGTTACATCGTTACGTAACCGCGTGCAGCAAATATTGCCTTGTTTTTCAAGCGTTAGGTACACATCCACCTTTTCTGGCTATTGCACGCTCATACCGTTTATATAAACAGGCCAAAGTTATGTTTCATGTGCTATTTCAAAGCATCTTGTTCGATATTTTGCGTGAAGTTATTTTCTTCTACTAGTTAAGTCTAAAATCTGTCCTGCTGCCTGACATTATTCTTTGCACGATAGCACTACAAGCTATTATTCAATCAATTCAATGCAAATCTAAAACATCAATGCTTTAAAGAGTTATGACCCACCAAAAAATTTATATAGGGCTATTCAGTAATAAATATCAAAGGGTATGTACTTTGCCTACTAATTCCAGGTCCTGGTTTATGCTTGACTAAACATTCTGGTTATACATACAATTGCACCCGTGCCTGCTCGCAGAGTGTTAGCTTTGCTTTGAGCTTGACAGAGAATCAATCTTCTTTGCCATAAAAGGAGGGTGAGTTGGACAGTGACTGGATCTGGAGCTACTCAGCCCCTTTGTACAGGTTTGAGTGCATATTATATTTAATTTATTGTTAGCTTGCCCTCATAATTGGTGTTTTACAAAATGAGTGTAACAGATGCAAAGGCTATGACCTCAAGCCAGGATAAAATTGAATTGAGCAGTTTAATAAAACAAAGAGGCATTATAAAAGGTAGGCTAACAACGTTTTCAGAGTATTTAAATAATTTACAAGCATTAAAGGATATAGCTTCTGTAAAATATAAGGAGTTAGAACTTAAATTAAACAAATGTCAAATATTATTAAATGATTATGATGTGCTTCAAGACAAAATTGATTTGCTACATCCGGATCCAAGTGAGCAGGTAAGAGAGCGTGAATCATTAGAGAATCATTTTTTTGGTTTAATAGCCACTTGCCAGGATCTTTTAGATAACCGCCCTAGTAAAGTTCAAGAGAAAGGTGATACAGGGGATAATTTTAGTAGTTGCCATTCTGGTAAAAATGCAATTAAATTACCTACTATTAATTTACCAAAATTTGATGGCAACTACTTAGCCTGGTTAGAGTTCAAGGACACCTTTGAATCTGTGATTAACAGCAATGAAGCGCTACCGGCTATTAACAAGTTTCATTACCTGCGTTCCTCACTTGAAGGAAGTGCATCTGTAGTAATTAAATCTATAGAATTTAGTGCTAAAAATTATAAAATAGCTTGGGATCTTTTGTGTGAAAGATTTGATAATAAGAACATACTAATTAATAACCATTTAAAGGCTTTATTCAGTATTGAATCTTTGCGCACAGAATCCTTCAAAGCTTTACGCTTTATTGTTGATCATGTTTCAAAACATTTACGGGCACTTGATTCTCTTGGCCAACCTACTGACAAGTGGGATGCTCTTATAATATTTATGGTTTCGGCTAAATTAGACATTCACACGAGTAGAAAATGGGAAGAATATAAATGTAGTCTTACTGATTTACCATTGTTGAGTGAATTTCATTCATTCCTGCGTAGTCGTGCTGACGTACTGGAAACCGCCTACTGCAATAATAACAATAGGTATACAGATAATAAATCAAAGTCTACCTCTTCCTCTAAGAATTTTATAGTTTCTTATGAAAAGAAAAATAAAAATCATTGTGTTCTATGCAATGATGGGCACCAACTATATCAGTGTCCTAAGTTCAAGTTTATGGAGGTAGATGACCGCTTAAATGAGGCTACTAAATTAAATGTGTGTAAAAATTGCCTACGTAGTGGCCATAATTCATTTCAATGTAAGATTAAAGGTTTGTGTCTTACTTGCAGAAAGAAGCATAATACACTTCTTCATAAAACTTACCCCACATCTGAAGAAATACAACCTTCAACATCATCTGCGCTGCCTGTTGCTATGACTTCTTGTTCTTCCAGTCAAGTTTTGTTGTGTACAGCTTTAGTGAACATAGTAGTAAATAATAAGACTTACCTTGCACGTGCACTGCTGGATAGTGGAAGTCAGTCTTCATTCCTCACTGAAAGGCTGAAAGAAAGGTTAGGGTTGTCTATTGATTGTTCTAGTTCAGTCAAGGTTCATGGAATCAATGATGTGGCATGTAATGTTTCTCAAAAGTGTAATATTATAATAAGATCAAGAGTGATGTCCTTTGTGGTTAATGTTAAATGTATTTTACCTAACTCAGATGTTAATACTGAGTATTTAAAATTACCTTCTAATATTGATCTTGCTGATCCTAATTATTTCTCTCCCTCTGAGGTTGACATCCTCTTAGGGGCAGATGTATTTTGGGACATAGTAGGCACTAATTTAATAAGACTTGGCCCCAATAGGCCTGTTCTCCAAGAGTCTAAGCTCGGGTGGCTTGTAGGTGGTCCCTTAATAATAAGTCAGTCAATCCCAGAGGTTTATTGTAACTTCACTCAAGAAATTAAAGATTCCTTAGAAAAATTTTGGAATATTGATGACTTACCACATACTAAGAAAACCTATTCTGTTGAAGAGCAACTCTGTGAGAAATATTTTGTTGATACCGTTTCACGCTTACCAAGTGGCAGATTTTCTGTTCAAATACCTTTGAAAGAAGCACCTGAGGACGCACTCGGTGACTCTTATTTTATTGCTAAAAAATGTTTAGAAAGTCTTGAAAAAAGATTTATTAAGTTTCCTCAATTAAAGCATAACTATAAGGAATTTCTAAAGGAATATGCACATTTAGGGCACCTAACTAAAACTTATAGACCAAAATTTGGATATTACATGCCACATCATGCAGTGATCCGTGAAAAAAGTGAAACCACTAAGTTAAGAGTGGTATTTAATGCTTCATCGAAGACTCACTCAGGAAAATCACTTAACGATGTTCAAATGGTCGGCCCAGTAGTGCAAAGTGACTTGATTTCAATATTGTTTCGCTTTCGTATGCATAAGTACATTCTAACCGGAGATATTGAGAAAATGTTCAGACAAGTTGAAATATCGCCAAGCCAGCGCCATCTACAGTTGATTTTGTGGCGCGAGGACCAACATCAACCTATAGATGTTCTGCAACTTAATACAATTACTTATGGCACGGCTTCTGCTCCATTTTTAAGTTCTCGATGTCTCTTAGAACTAGCTAAAGAATGTAAGGATAAATTAATTGCGCATATTATTCAAAACGATTTTTACGCTGATGATTTAAATACCGGATCTGATACGGTTAGTGGTTTAAAATACATTTATAAAAATGTTGTAGATGTTTTAAACTCTGCATGTCTACCACTAAGAAAATTTCGGACTAACTGTCCTCAGTTATTTGATGAAGAAATTGATTCTTTCAAGTCCATGGATTTTCACAAAGAATCATCAGTTTTAGGTCTTAACTGGTCACCCAAAGAAGACTCCTTACAGTTTTCCACAGATTTAGAGCCTACTGCTCATATTACAAAGAGGTCTGTAATATCTACCACCTCCAAAGTTTTTGATCCGTTAGGGTTGCTATGTCCTTGCATAATAGTAGCTAAAATTTTGTTACAGGAGTTGTGGTCTTCTAAACTTGACTGGGACGATCCTGTCCCCGTAGAGTTTTGCAAAAACTGGTCAAGTCTATTGAAAGAATTTTCAAGTTTGTCACTGATACAGGTTCCTCGACGAGCGCTGTGTGAAAACCCAAAATCCATTGAGATTCACTGCTTCGTGGACGCTTCTCAGACCAGTTACGCAGCTTCAGTCTATTTGCGTTCTGAAAATCAAGACCAAACTGTCATTGTAAGGTTATTATGCGCTAAAGCACGCGTTGCGCCTTTGAGCCCAACTACTATACCCAGGTTAGAGTTATGTGGCGCTCTTTTAGGAGCTCGTCTATGCTCAAAGGTTTTAAAGTCGCTTAGATGTGAGATTAGTAGAAAGGTTCTATGGACAGATTCAACCATTGTGTTAGGATGGGTTAAGACGCCTCCAAAGGATTTAAAGGTGTTTGTGTGTAATCGAGTGAACGAGATAAATGAACTTACCTGTGGGTTTGAATTTCGGCATGTTCCTACCGATCAAAATCCAGCAGACATAGCGTCTCGAGGTGTAAGTCCTAAACAGCTTCAGTCTTCGCTTCTCTGGTGGGAAGGGCCTTCGTTCCTCACGCATGATCCATCTGGTTGGCCCAGACCAATACATACTCCTACTATCTTACCTGAACTTAAAAACTCAACGAGTTGTAATGTTGTATCTACTAATAGTACCAGTATATTTGATTAATATTCTAACCTAGATAAATTAAAAAGAATATATGGCTATGTATTACGCTTTATAGGTAATTGTAGAAACAAAAACTCAAAGGTCACTGGACCTCTGGAGGCTGGTGAATTGAATAAGGTTTTATTAACTTTAGTTAGAAGAAGTCAGTTAGATAGTTTTAATGAAGAAATTCAATTATTGTTAAACAAGAAACCTCTCAAACATAAATCTAAGTTATTACCATTAAATTGTTTCATAGATTCAGATGGTTTATTGAGAACAGGTGGTCGTATTCAAAATTCTGACTTTGAATATGACAAAAAACACCCCATGATTTTAGATGCTAAGCATCAATTTACTAAATTATTATTTAAATGTGAACATGAACGTTTGTTCCATGCAGGTCCATAGCACCTTTTGGCCTCTTTAAGAGAAAAATTCTGGCCCTTAGGAGGTAGGCACTTGGCACGCAGCACGCCTAAGCAGTGCATGATTTGCGTTCGTTTACGCGGACTTACATTGCAGCCCATATGGGTAACTTACCGGCCGAAAGAAGCTACTCCGCGTTTCCTTTCTACTCGTGTGGTGTAGATTTTGCCGGGCCTTTTATGATCTCTAGCCGAAAGGGGAAGGGAAACAGAATTTCTAAATGTTACTTATGCTTATTTATATGCCTCGCGTCAAAGGCTATATTCATTTAGAGTTAGTTAGCGATCTGAGTACGGAAGCATTTATTTTGTCACTGCGAAGATTTGTATCTAGGAGAGGCAAGCCTAATACCATTTTTTGTGATAACGGTTCTAATTTTAAGGGCGCTAACAATGAAATAAGTAGAATACTCAAATCCAGTCGCGATTCTGTATTTAATTTCGCCTCTAATGAAGGCATAAAATTTGTGTTTAGTCCAGCATACTCACCTCATTTTGGAGGTATTTGGGAGGCTGGCGTCAAGTCGGCGAAATATCACTTAATGCGCGTAGCCGGTAATGCTTCCCTAACGTTTGAAGAACTGGCCACGCTGTTCGCTCAAATTGAAGCGATCTTGAATTCTTGTCCGTTAACACCACTATCTACCGATCCGACTGACCCTGCTCCTTTAACTCCGGGCCATTTTTTGATCGGACGACCCCTCACGGCAGTGCCTTCGCTACCTATCACATCGAAGCACCCTACTAGATACCAGCTTATTGAACAAATAAGACAACACTTCTGGGAGAGATGGCGCCGGGAGTTTGTGGCAGAGCTTCAGCAGAGGACTAAATGGAGAACGAGTCAGAGAGAACTTCAAGTTGGAGACTTAGTAATACTTAAAGAAGAAAATCTTCCACCTTTACAATGGCGATTAGCACGCATCAGCAAATTATACCCCGGTTCCGACGGAGTTAGTCGAGTTGCCGATATCCTCACCACAAAGGGTATAATAAGAAGAGGTGTCCATAAGTTCTGCGTGATTCCTACTCCAGAACCTACTATCAAGTCAAGTACTGGACCAGAAGATTCTAATGCCAGTGATTCCTTGAAAGCAACCCATAAGCTTTCAAGGCCCCGGAGGATGTCAACGCACAGCACTATGGCGAGAAGGGAAGGCGGGGGGAAGGAAGCCCTCCCGCGCGCCCACGCACCGGCCGCGCGGCCGCGGCCATTATAACCTATAACAACGTTACTTGCAAACTATACCATAAGTACGTTCCCTTAAAAATATGAATTTGTTTGTCTTTGTCTAACATCTTGACATTTATACTAGTAAGAAAGAGGCAAAGTCTATTTAATTAAAGAGTCTTATACGATTTTTATGTATAAAAATTCGATAGTATATTAGCCACTACTAAACCACTAAACTCTTCCTATTCTAAACTAAAATTCGACGCACGTCGCACATAGTGTGTCCACCTTACGACGCCCGTTTCCGTCCCCGGATTAACTCGAATTAAGATCGTACGTATCTTTGTGTTTGCCAGACGTTGCAACGGATCTTGTTACTGTACGAACCAGGAATTTCGATACCTCTAAATTCCCTACTGCTTCTAAATTCTCTACTTGACTTTTAAATCGAATTTTGCCCATAAAAACTGTGGATATTTTCGATTTCCTAAATCTTTTTCTCAGACTTATCGGATTTCAAAGATTTTGTTTTTGCATATTCTTTTTGACTCATACGTTTTTAGTGATTTTTTTACTTTACTATAATTACCGGCTAGTCCAAATCTAAACACAGTTCTTCTCCGTCTCATCATGACCGTGTCCTTAACTTGTCGCATCCATTTACTGCTGGAAACCTTTCACAAATCGTCTCGTCAATTCATCTAGCATAACGATGACGTTCTATACTATGCTTGCAAACGCGGTCTCCACTAAAACACTGGCCTACTCCAGCGGGAATCGTCCATGGCATATTACTAAATTTTTTACACTACATTTATGAAATAAATATGAATTTTAAAGTCTACGTCATATAAAAATATACGTTTAATACTAAATTAAAGATGGCACTTAGTGTTATTACGAGATAAAGTCTTATTCCCATAGGAATTTTAATTTACTAGCTTTCTTATTGACACCAGTAGTAGGATATAATAGATAACCAGGTAATACACAAACGTGTAGTTATGTATGCTAATGGAATGCTGCATACTCCTGAATATAGATTGCTGTTACCAAGACATGATGCTAGTTAAGTGCCCACTAACATTTATAGGGCATTCTTGATTGTATACATGCTTATTGGTCGTTATATTCATATTGCATTTTATGTAGATGACTGATACTAGTGTTTATTATTTTAAAACAAAGCTTCTGGAAGTAATTAAAAGAGTCTTAAACGAATTGCTAAATGTGTTGACAAACGCAATGCCTTCAAACTAATTTTGATCGGTTTGGTTGCTTTTTTCTTTCGTTGCATTTATGTTTGAAAATCCCACGCTTTTATCTTGAAAAAATTAAAACTTTATTTTAATGAAAACTAATCGAGACAAGTTTTCATGAAATAAAAGTATATTCATGAAATTGAAAATCACTACATTCATGGAAAAAAAAATCCATTATTAAGAAAACACTGTATTATTATTATTTGATCTCTATAAAGATCAATGCAGGAATTTCGGGCTCTAGAATATTGTTCTAGGTGAGGCTATACCTACATGAAACATTTTGTTACTCACTTAGTATTCGTCACACAAATCTCGCCACAGATGATGTACTAAACAGCAGACAGCGGCAGTTGGCAATATTTCACAGCAAGTACAACTGGAACATGCATGTGCTTGAGTCGTTTGTCATGTCGGAGTAGGCGGTTGAGACCAAAGTCTAATACTGATGGAATAGATTTGAGGTTGACTACCCTGTTGGTCCTGTGGTATTTGCTAGTTCTGGATTCAAAAGCTTTGAGCAAAGAGGTATTATCATTAGACTTTTCTGAAATATGTATGCAATAAAGTTACAAGTTATACAATTATACCCTCAGATCCGTTTTAAAATTGCATTTATAGTTAATTGCCATATAAAAAATCCTTATTCTAGAAAAAATTGAGGCTCTGCGATGGAAAACTAGACGTTTGTTACTTCTTATAAAAATAGTCTTCAAGTAATTTTGCAACAAATTTTGTAGCAACAAAAGCACAAAGTAACGTTACTAAATAAGTACAGTAGGTACCTTTGTGACATTTTCTCAAGTCCAGTTTCTTGTAAGACGCAAATAATGAAGCAGCAAGCTAGTGGCATCCAACGAAAAGGCTAAAAATGTACAAAGAGAAACGTGTAATGAGACAAAAGAAAATGTGTAGGAGCATGCAACTGTTCTCAGCAACGTAATTTACTAAACAACCACAACGACGCCATATCTTTGTTGACTGAAGAAACTTTTAGAGAGGTAAGCATAGTGATTTCCTTAATACTCAATACTCATTTATTTTTTGCATTCCATAATGTGTACATAGATGGTAAATTACATTGGATTAGATCGTTATGGACCCTGTCGGGCACAGTAAAATAGGTGTGAACAATTTTAAGAGAGAGATAAATTGTTGTAGTTTCATTTACACAAAAAATGTTATACAATGCAACAATAAGACTTTTTTATAACAATATTAAGATATTAGGTAGTTACTGTAACTATATAATAAATAATAATAAATGAAATATGTTTATATTCCTTCGTATTAATAGGTAATATGAATGAAGCGGTACTTTCATTTTACAGGATGCACTCAGTCTAAAACATTTTGCATTTTGAGAGAAGCAGCCAGTTCCTGTCGATACATAAGTGTCTGTAATGCGTGAAGGATGTTTCTGGTATTGCAAATGCCCATAAACTACGTTGACCGCTAAACACCAGCTGCGCCGAATGCTTATTTTACAATTTAGTAGTAAAAAAAACTTTATTACTAAACGTTCAGAGTTAGGATAGGTTAACGATGTATGTAGGCTATAAGTTGTCCTAGAATTAAGTCTGTCAAATTCAAACATTTAGACTTAGAGTTAACAACGTCCCCAGGTTTAGAGGAAAATTTGATTTAGTTTCTTTGGAAAATAAAACAGACAACATCAAAATATCTTTTCATATTGTTCCAACTTTCAAAACTCTGAAATAACACAAAACATACTCGTAATTAGAATGCGTGAGTAATAAATGAAAATAAATAAAATCAAATAGGATGAACCTGAAAATTAAATTCTGGTAAGTGGGGATAATGACCCTATTTTGGTCCGCGGATCATCAATTTGTTTTATTAAAAAACTGTTCAAAATCAAGCTTGTAAACAAGAGGTGAATAACATTTGATAAAACTTTTATTCAGCTACAATTTAGCTCTAGAAGTGTTCGCCTTGACGTACCCGGAATATACAGCACGTGGTCGGTAAGATTTATTGCGTCTACCCTCTAGCTACGCTTTAACGAGCAAGAGAAAGTTACTGAAACCAGCTGATGCACTTTACTTTTCATTTCTTATCATACACTTGGTATTCTTATAAAATCTAACGTTTTCTGAATTTAATATAGTTTTTACGTATCTAAATTTCATTAGCATTAATGTTTTGTGTTGTAAGTCCCCGGGTGTTATGGGCATAGATTATGTCTAAATCTAATTAATATAAAAATAGGAGCTAATATTTTAAATAGAATCTAAAAAATACTTTGATTACTCCGGCCCACGACTTTATAATATATAAAAAGTACTATACTATAAAAAGTATATTAGGTTAGGCAGGTAATGTATTTATGTAAGAAAAATTGCAACTAAATAAATCCATTCAGTACATGCAGCATATTATTATCTGTTTCCTGATAGCTACAATCAGCCTGTTTTTTAAGTCACGAGCTAATCGGTATTTACTGGGTAAACGCGGTTTCATCGTAGAATGCATCATAAGTTACCAACAGGCAATTTAATTTTGAGGTCAAGCTCAAGCCTATTATGGTATAAAAAGCAATTTGGCTGTTAAAGAGTATTAAATATCGTTTCTCACAAACTTTCGTATAAAAATAGTAGTAGTATTTAAAGTATTTTTCATTAATTAGATAGAATTTTGTTACAAATTTAATAGATATGTATGTACGTATATAAAAAGGTATACAGTCATGTTTTGAACAGGTATACCATTTTTCCTAAAATAATTACTACATTGTGTAATACAAACGTTCTTTAAGTGCATTTCAAACAAACCGCTATTCAGTATGTGACATCGAATTAACTAGCTATGGCCGAGATCCACAGGGACTCAGATCTATACAACTATTATACAGCTCCTATACAGCTGTGACGGGTAACAGTCGCATAAGTGCTGTATACGAACAGATTTATCACCGTCTACCCTGTGTCGGACACGTCTGAGATACACAGATTTATGATGATTTTTGTTGAACAAGTTAAAAGCAAGTTGAAGCAATTTGGTGAAATAAATTTAAATTGATTCAAAGAATACAGAATAGGCACAATTACTTGTCATAATAGAATAAATACGCATTTGTTTTTTACTTACAACAAATTCATAATACTATTCAAAAGATAATAAAAGAATAAACTAAAAATATCTAAAGCTAGGCATTAAAAAAATTTCTCGACTTCTAAATAATAATATGTCGGTTGGTATCGTACCAAAGAGGCTGGTAACGTTGCCACGTCGAATGCAACGCTTAATCTTGGGCCTAAGTGTAGGGCATCCTTCTTGTCGCGAATAAATATTAAATAAATGTAATTTTGTTTTGCTAAATCTGCACATAACCTTTTCATTTACGCATTGCAAGTTTTTTTTTTTATTTCACCGTACTGTAATTTTAATAAAAATCCTATGAATTTTGTTTGTAAACCTACTTACAGTAATCATTGCCATCTAACTATGTTACACTAGTCTAAATTCTGCCTACGGCTATTCATAACCAGCTCTTACCAGCCACTGCGAAATCAACACTAAATGTGATTATTAGGAACAAACCGCAAGGGTAAAACTGCAGACGGAAGGTAGTTTTTCACGAACATTTTCCACATTCTGCTACCACTTATAACGCTACATAATATACGTCTGCAGCCGTGCAAAGATATCGTGGGAAACTGGCACCCGTCTACAGGTGTTTTCAACACTGTTTTTCTTTTTTCTATCACCACAGATCAACTACATCTCAAAGTAACGCAGTTTTACTGGGATTTTCTTGGGAAGTTCTTCTTGCAAACTCATAATTACGAATGTTACAGTGCAATGATTTTAAGTCTATACTCATATTACAAACATGATTTTTTTTTTCTATTTTGTTATAATTTCAAATTAAAACCGTTCAATCGTTTTTGATTTTGGAATACAAAAGTGTACCTACGCACAGTACCTAAACTTAGTAAGATAAAATTTTCCAATGTCCAGACCGCAGATCAAGAGTCAACACTATACTTTATTAATGTTAAGCTAATTAAATTCGCTACAATCAAGTACTAAGCAAAATCAAACTAATGTTTGCCTTTACAAAATCAACAATTTGTCAAAGCCGCTACAAACTACAATATAATCGTCATAATCAGTCGAGCACAGTGAGAATACATTAACTGAGCATAAACACTGTCGGACCATCACACAAAATGTTTGCTGGCGAATAATTGAAGCGCAAGGCTGCGATATAAAGCTGTTTAACTACTGGCTGTATAACTTGCGCGGGAATTATTGTAAAGTGTAGATAATTTTTCCAGATTATCTAGACTTTAACCTGCAGGTTTTAGATAGAAACTATATATTAATAGAAAACAGGCCTGGTTTTCGTACCTGAACCATTGAAAAATACCAAACAAAATGACATTAGCGTCAGATTACCGCATAAAATGTTTGCTTGCGAATAATTTTAGCTGTTAAAAGGTGTTTAAGTAGTTGTATAACTTGCGCGTAAATGTAGGAATGAATTTTGCTGATTAAGTTAGACCTGTATAACAAAAAGGAACTTGTATCAGGAATAACGAGAACTTTTTCGCACTTATATTACCCAAAGGTGTAGGCAGAGGTGAATATCACCCATATTTCGCTGGTTATGAGATAATAGGGGGCAAGCCTATGTATGCGGTTTTAATGTCAGTATTGGCTATTATCCCTAAAACATAACGTGCCATGACACCTTCATTGTATTCATTGCTGACGTTATCTATTTGTTTTTCGTCTTCTTTTAAATACATAAAAAACAAATAACAATCTTAATAGACATGAGCAGGTTTGTTCTTTTGGCAACCTCGGCGCCTGGCGTCACACTCTGGGAATATGGACATTGCTGAAAGTCAGCGCTGTGGGTCGCCTCTAGTGGGTACTCTCAGCGTTAACAGAGCAATGTACATGTTGGACACTGATGGGTCACACTTACTCTTTGATTTTTTTCTCTTCTTTTTAAATGTTTTCATTTGTTTTTTCTCTCTTCATGTGTTTTTTTTTACTTGATTCTGTGTGTCCTATCTCCGTCAAATAAATGTTTTTCTTTTTTTTCTTTCATAACATCTACGCGAGATCACAGTAGGTAATGTTCCTTTTATGACGGGGATAACCATTTAATGTAATTATTATACTGTAGGTATGGCCATGCATGTTGTACAATCATAATAATATGGTATTTTGGGTGACTCTAAAATGCTCTTCTTTTTACAATATCTGTAATAAATTTTTAACAATTTTTTTTTTAATGTACCGGTACTACGGTAAACGGTACTTCTTAGATTTGATGAACTATATCCATCAAATCTAAGAAGTACCTACCATTTGACGTTTCACTGTTTTCTTTTAAATAAGCTTTATAGAGGCGTACTTCATACTATTTTTATTAGCTTTCCTGTAAAATAATTGAATTATGTAGCTATTTCTATTTTAAGATAACATAAACAATTTTCAATAAAAAAATAAAATTCTAAATGTACTACGTTTAGAACTGTCAAACGGTACTTCTTAGATTTGATGGACTTTAATAGTGTAAGATACTTTTTAAAACGATTTTTTTTTTCAATAGTAAGAATGTTGCAACGGATTATCATATTATTAAGCATGGTATCTAAATGATTAGTACCATAATGCAATCTGTTAGTGACAAGTACCAATTACAGTTTCAGTCGACCGTTTGATTGCAATTATAAATGCATGATCGGTAACCGGATGAGGTACTAACTACTAAGATCCGATTATAAGTTGAGTGTAACATGCTGTGCCCCTATAATGAATTATCATATGTTGCCCTCTACAATACAATAGAGATGACGACAATGTATGAAAAATCGTATTTTAATTAGTCCGTTAGTAAGATTATAAACAAATGTTAGACACTTTTTTTTCGCTTTATCATTGAAATTCAACAATCATCATTCATCATCATTCCCCTTGCCTTTTTCCCATTTCTACCAGAATTATACGAGCGACTGCCACCAGTAGCAGAGATGGTTAGACCAGGTGTCAGATTATATTGGCTTCGGACTACATTTAACGATTGTCATAGATGTGTTAATGACAACCGGGACCGACGGCTTAACGTGCTCTCCGAGGCACGGAGGGTAGTCCCTCAACCAACCAGACGCCGAAACAAATTTTTGTTGTTACACTAATATTGTCCGGGGCGGAAATCGAACCCGCGACCTTCCGGGCACAGTATAGCCCAATCCGGACGGCTTACACCGCTCGACTACCGAGGTCGTCACGTCAATTCAACAATATTGAGATATAACGCATTAAAGTTATGGAGTGGAAGTTTGCTACGTAATCTCTGCCTATAACTGCCTCTGTATAAATCTTATCTAGATGTGACGTCATTCGAGATTTCGTTGGTACGTATCGCCGTAATCTTATGGTAGAAATAAATCAACATTAAGATATAATGCTCTAAAGTTATGGAGTAGGATCCTATATTGTCCAGGACTGGCAAAATACAGGGCTGAACACCTCGGGTCGCCGAGGTCGCTCCAGGAAGCCGTCGGCAACGTGAAGACTTAAGTAATTTGCATGCCCATGTCACGGCAAAACGTGGAGAACAGTTTACTTTACTTTAATGTTTACACCTATAATGTATCTACCCATGTTTGCAAATAAATATATGATTATGATTATGATTATGATTATGAAGAGTCTGCTAGGTTTCCTCCTGGAGCTGGGCTGGCAGTAGTCACGCCAGACCACTACGCAAAATAGGCGCACTAATGACGTCGAGTTGCGGAAACCCAAGCCCGCTACAATCTACATGGAGAAGGAGTGCGCTACGTCATACAGAGGTATAAAACTTACCTAAGTGACGTCGTTTAAGATTCCGCTTAGACGTATTGCCGTTATATTTATCATTATCATTTTAATTTTTCTATCTGACAGACAAATCAAAAAAATATTGTCTGTATCGGTATCCATAAGGAGCAATTGGTGAAGAAGCAAGGTGCGCGGAATCGGCCTTGGCTTTGAAATATAAGGTCACAGGTTTGATCCCTGATTGTGAATTACATATTTGATCACCGCTGCTTGATATAGGTGAAGGAAAACATCGTAAAAAACCGGCATGCCTAAGAACTGATCATTCGAAAACATGAGACATACACCAACCCATATTTAGCCGTGTGAGGATTAATACAGCTTTAACTCTTTCAACTCATAAGATAGTTGACCGAAAACCCGTGCCTAGCAGTATGAGATATGGGTTTTGAGAAAAAAACAACTCGGTGAAGCGAGGTGTAGTATCCAAGAGGTCTGTTTACTGCGGAATGATGGTCAAGTTATTTTTCGGCATTAATAACACTTAATATAGTTAACATTTCAAAATATTTACTCGTACCTTAACTTCCATTTCCAACAGCAATTTGCATAGCACGTCTCTGATGTAAAAGTACTCTAAAGCAGTCAAACCCAGTAAAAAGCATAATAAGACCTCTCAACAGTCATTCGGAAACAAAAACGGCTCGCTGATAAAGCAAAAGGTGGCTAATGCGAAATCGATGGCCCGAATGGCGATGTGACAGCAATAGTTGACAGCTACTTGACG
The DNA here is from genome assembly GCA_936450015.1 of Meganola albula. Classification (NCBI taxonomy): domain Eukaryota; kingdom Metazoa; phylum Arthropoda; class Insecta; order Lepidoptera; family Nolidae; genus Meganola; species Meganola albula. The sequence goes on along the minus strand of OW388146.1, from coordinate 11,766,639 downwards.
AATGCCCTGCCACCGGCAGCCGTATAAATATGCCAGTTATCAATTACAGTAGCGAGTTGTTGTGAATTAAATTTGAATGGTAGTTTCTGGTGATATACTGAACAAAAAGCCGGTGATGACGTTTCGAATGAGTTTGACGTGAATAAAAGATGAAACCGGATTTAAATTGATTAAATGTTCCGTTTTTTAGTTGTGTTGAATTTAAAACTATTATTTAAACTGTAACTGGCATACTTTTGAAGTGTTCAAGGATACGTGACTTTAACAAACCCTGAGGGGTGTTTGGATTACGACTTAACCTATAACCCTGCAGTGGGACACTATAAGGGTTATTTATTACTTTATGTTCTACTAGCTTTTGTGAGTGACTTCGTCTGTGAGTTGTAAGGGAAGTATCCCTAAGTAGGGTTGTTTTAAAAACACCAGAAACCTCTTAGGAGTAGATCTGCAGCCGATTCTAAGGAAGTTTTTTTTCATACAACTAATATTAGTTCGATTTCCCGCTTGAATCTTTATCTTAGATATACGAGTAGGGAGCCCGTGATCACTTCATTTAAACTAGATGATTATCTGGAGAAGTTATCATGTACTGAGTTTTATCAAAACTCGTAGAACAAAAGTTGTGGCTCATGCCGTCATTTATCTATTCCTGCGAGGTAGCTGATGTTTTTAAAACAGCCCTGTAATAAATCTTATCTCAATTTGGCTATGTGTGTATGTTTCAATATATTACAATTATATGATTAAACTTGCTAATAAAACCATCGTCTATAAGTATTATATGTATAGTATATACCAGTTATCTGGTTTCCATAACACAAGCTCTGCTTAGCTTGGGACCAGATGACCGTGTGTGTTAATGTCCCAAAAATATTTATTATTAATATTATTATAGAACTTATCAACGTCTATCCCATGTTAGTCGAATTACTTTCAATTCTTAAATCAGTTTAAAGAAGATCTATAATCCACATGGGACATTTGTATGGTATTGCTTATCAGATCAGTTTATTAACTAAATAATATTTTATTTCAGTCATTAATACATACTTGCCTATTACTCATTTCTTAAAAATAAAATTAAAAAGTAAAATATTAGAATTTAGAAAACCTTAAAACGTTTACCTAATTTATCCGTTTACTACATTTTTTGCAGGAATATTGAGAACCATACACAAAGAAATGGTTAGCCTGATATAGTTAGCTCTCATGTTCCTTTTAGCCTTATTTTCCAGATTTCCACTTGTGTCTGCCTCATATTCTCTATATAATAATAATTGTACACTCTAAAGTGCATTTGCTTCTATATATCTAATGTACAGTGTGACAAATGATGCAGACGCCATCTGTGACGGGACGCAACTGGACGTCGTCGACGTGACAGACATGAGAAGATTACTGTATTCATAAATATTTACTATACACACGAGCCAAGCGATGTAAATTTATTATTAATTAGATATGTTAAAGTAAAGTAGCCCTATAACATCCCCCTAAACAATTATTTTCAAACCATAACAGATTCATAAAGGGTTAGAGAAAGCATCAAAAGAAGAAACTAAACACCTTAGAAGATAATGTTATTTATGCAATACTTATAAAAACCTAAAGCCTAAAACATTACCTAATATGATTCACATTTTTTACTTTACTTTTGTTGGTTCATCATTTTCAGAATACTCCTTGAACTGATCCTAACTCTGCTTCTCTGTGCGTGCTAAACCTGAATCCAAACACCCGGTCTAGGTAGAGTTGCCATAATCAATACAGAGCAGGACACAAAGAAGGGTACATGATCCATAGATTCAAGTCGTGAGTTTCATTGTTCAAAGTCGCATCTGGTTACGCTGACCCAGTTGTCAATAATGTAGATAAACTAACATGGCGATTTTCTTTGTTCAATGAACACATACTCTTACACTTGAATGTCTAAACTACACAACAGTCCACTCGTATTTAAATGTAATTGTGTGAAACGCCACCACAAAGTTTACTAACAAGACAATAAACCATAACCCGGGCCTACAGGAAGTGTTTGTTTCTATTTCACGCCAGAGTGCCGGCGAATGTCGACCTAACTTTACAGTTTGTTTTGTATTTCAAAGGTTTTACGAATGCCAGTATTTTTCTAAAATGAAGCTTAAACATGTAGTGAATGTCATACTTTCTCTATTGTATATTAAATCGATCCCATTGTTCGATACGAAATGAAGTGATCCGACAGAGAACTAAGGTAATCGACATAGCCCACCGGATTAGTAAGCTGAAGTGGCAGTGGGCCGGTGATATCTGCCGTTGAACTGACAACCGTTGGGGTAAACGAGTTCTTGAGTGGAGACCACGAATTGGCAAACGTAGCGTAGGACGCCCTTAGACTAGGTGGAGTGACGATCTCAGCAAGGCGGCGGGCAAGAACTGGATGGTAAAAACCGCGGATCGTGCTCAGTGGCGTACTTTAGGAGAGGCCTATGTCCAGCAGTGGACTAACATAGGCTAATGATGATTGTTCGATCGATCGAGCTATTGGCCTAATTGGTGTGATAGAATAGACAGAAAATTAAAAAAAAAACGATTTAGTACAAAAAATAATTCAATACACAACACTACACACATTATTACTATTACTAACACTATTATTTTATGTGGTGCCACATTACATTTAGAGCAAAATTGTCTAACGGGCCTTTACGTGTTGGCTTCAACCCCACGCACGCCTTCCAAAAGTCCAAAGCTCCATAGCTCTGAGATAAAAAAAGACAAACATAATAATAATAATAATATAATAATGTAGTCCGATATGTTATTATCTAACATATGAATCAGTATTTTGTTGTTTTGAAATCGTTTAGAGATAATATCACTGATTGAAATTTGATGGTGATAATTGAAAAATTCCATTAAAAAGAAGATATCCTAAAAAGTCAGTTACAACAATGCTGTGACTTCATAAACATACACAATCATACGCTTCATAGTTTTAGAAAAACTTTCAAGCAAAGTTTTATAGGTTGTGTTAAAAATATGTAATATGTAACAACAATATAAAAAAATATCTTCTACACGAATAGATATTCGTATTGGTGTGTAACCTTTTAAGTCATTTGTTTAAATTTTCAAAAATAATGTCTGTTTTGCATGCGGTGTTTGCATCTAATGGGTTATGCATTTGAGACTCTAAGTCATTCCTTATATGTATACTTTTTAAATAACGTAATAACTGTTGTAAATAAAATAAAAAGAATAAGTTTGTTTCGATTATGATATTTCATCCAATTCTTTTCAACCGTTTTGCATAACAGAGTATCAAACATCTCACTTCGATACACATCAGCTATACAATAATATCTAAAATAGTAAACTCCATGATTTATTCACTACTACTTAGTAATAGATATAACTTCAATCGTTCTAAATAATTTATACGGAGCTTCGATTGTTCCCGTCACTTCTCGGAATTTGGTCAACTGTCCTATTTTAGACAAACTGAGAAACTAACTCACTGTTTTGAACATACTGTTTGTTGTGACCTATTAACTGTTTTAACATAAGTAGCACATCATTAAATGTGTTTCGTAACACAAATCAATGAAACGGTATTCATTTTTAACTTCCGACGAAACATATAGTTTCATAAGTTCGTATCTCTGTACAAGATTAGTTTATTAGTAGCGCCTAAACGAATAAACCGATTTAGATGCTTTTTGTAGCATCTTTACTTCAGTTTGCTTCAAACCTTTTTAGTGTCCCACTGTTATGCACAAGTTTTTTCTCAACTGTTTTAAAAGTTGAGAGAGTTTAGGCCTAAATCCACACACGCTGGCCAAATGCGGGATGATGGATGTCACAAGTACTCGAATGATTAGTTCTTAGACAGTTTCTTGACAATGTTTTGCCTTCAAATCCCGACCAATTTCAAAAGCTGCGGAGATGTATGTGTACCGAATTTTACCAATCTTCGGGACATAAATTCAGAATAAATTTCCATCATGTTGATAATAAAATACTTGCCTCGTATATTATAAATGAAATAATTTAAAAAGTATAATCTGGTGAGCCTCGGGTAAAAGTACTAGTTTCTGTAGGTATTAGTTATTAATTTTATCATTTAATATTGGGGTAGGCAGGGTAATCTGGGTGTCACTGTTTAAACGATAGATATTAGACAGGTGCTTAACAGTGTAACTACTTACCGATTTGCGTATAACTCCACTAAGTTAATGTAAAAGACCATCCTGACACTTTACCTATAGTTTCTCCCTTCACCGAACCTGCTTCTGATTGAGGGTTGGTCTAGTTTACACCCCTCTTTTATGTAATTATATCGAATTACCCATTTCACTAGACTCCAAGATTTATTCTAATCAACTAGTAAACGGAGGAAGTCACATCTTCGAATAATTTGCACCTAACAATCTGTTTTACCACACTGTAATACAGAATACTCATTAACTTAAATAACGAATAGTTCAATAAAAAACTAACCTTTTTAAGTATCATTAATTTGCTAATACTATAACTTTGTATATAGCGCTTAAATAACTTTTAAACGACTACCTACTACACAAGCCAGGTAACCAACTTTTAGCACTAAATCAAGCTGCAAACCGTTGTTTTGTACCTCTTATACAGCCACAGTACAGCTCTTTTACAGCTTCAAGCTTATAAATCTAACTTCCCGACTAAAACTTCATTACAACAATATTATTCATACCACTTAAATTACCACAAAGTCGCGACGTAACTTCTTCTTTATTACACCTTTACAAAGCCTATTCAAAAGACTAGGTATTGTGGACTTTTTTGAGATATTTATAAAGTTTTTTTTCTACTACTAACTAATGGATATTACTTAAACTTTTAAGTTAATATTTTTGTCTGTCGCATAATACAATTTGCGCCCATAAGGCAAGTAGCGCGTCAAGGATTTTATTCGGCTGCATTGTACTCCGCGTCTACATAAATGTATTTGCGCGTTTTGAAAAACATTTGTAATAGTAAAAGGTGGTAAGTGCGGCTTGTTTTGATGCGATAAATTTGTAAATTTGCTACTGAACTCATGGCCGAGACCGTATCTAGTAGTTGGGTATATTTCATGAACTAAAACAAATTTTGGTAGTAGTTAGTATTCGAAGTTGCGAATTGTGTCCGATGAATGGCCATATGCTCGGTCCCTACCTATTAATTTGAGTAATATTTTCCTCTGAACTTACTTCAAGCCCTTTGTAGTGTTACACTGCTGGGAATGGATTTCTTACGAGTTAAAAAAATGCAAACCTTAATCCACACACAATGGCAAAGTGGGAATGAATAGTTCTTAGAGATGCGGGTTTTCTCACGATGTTTTTAATATAAGAGAAAAAAAAAATGAAAATAGTTGAAGCATTTCTTACTTAATTTTCATTTTAAGTAAGGGGGCTAAATGAACAGCTACCGTATTTAATCTGATCTCAATAATTAAATTATTTCAGCAAGCTCTTTGATAAACACAGAAACTAGTTTAGTAATTACTTGGTGAAGAACATTATCAGACAGCTGTTGATTAGTCGAATTAGTTAGTTAGTTGAAACTAACTTGTTAGCGATGTTTGTTAAGCAATAGCATATTAAAATTTAATCACTTATATAGGTGACTGATAGTGTAAAAAAACTGGGTATAGTATATATGAAAGAGCCAGCCTTTGAAAGCGCCAATATGGTTTTTATTCACAAAAATATGACAGTTCTACGAAAACAAACTGTATTAAGCTGTAACTAGTTAACTGTGAGTAATAGTTACTTAGTGTTACTTAGTAAAAAAAGTAAATTAAACTATGGTAGTACTTAAATTTGGTAAGTTAGAAAAAATCATATCGGCTGTTTCATAGCCTGGTTCTTTCATACACACTCTCCCCTACCACGTTTTTGGGGGTTGAGTCACCTTCGTGGGAGTGCACCTTTTAACTGAATCCCCATACGTAGTCCCCGGTTAGTTGATTTGATTTGATTTGAGTGCAAATCAGGTGACAATCAATCAACTGGTATTATGTTTACTTGTGGTAGGCTTCGGCTGTGATTAGTGACCACCCACCAGATAAAGCCGCACCGCCTAGCGGCCTTGCCATGTTCCGGTGTGATGTCTGGGGACACCATTTAAGAGGGTGTGTCGGAATTTTAGCTTCTTCATGATTATTAACCTTAAGGAGCCTCATTCCACTGCCACCTTCCTACCGAAAATCATACGTAATCACGAGTGAATGTGAATGACGTTATATTGAGCGAGCGTGTATCATCGTAGATTGCATCATTGCTTAAGATCAGTGGGCTAATTCACGTAACTAAATAAGTTCAGTTGCAGTGCAGTTTTAGTTAAGTTTCGATCAAAACAGCCCTCTTGGTATTCTCATAATTATGACGACCGCTGTCAGATACGCTCGCGTCACGTACGCGTCACGCGAGCGCTTTAGCGTGTATGTTATTTGTATGAAAATCACAAGAATACCATTTTGCACTCAGACGTAAATTTAATTGCAACGTGATTGCAACTGCACCGCAACTTGATCGGCGCGTCAAGAAATTACGTGAATTAGCCTACAGGCAAGTTGTAGTCAAGCGCCAGCCTATCGAAGAATAAAAAAAAACACTATGTATGTATGATACTAAACTAATATAGCTCTAAACATCCGTAAAAAACCACACTCTAATACAAAATACGTATTTATTTACCACAAGTTTGGTTCCAACCGTATTTAATTAATTAGACTTCGTGTTCGGCGAGAATCTTAAGATTTCCAAGATGCTTCCAATCCTACACTCGTGTTTCTCTTTAATTAAATTCACTGCGGCTTGTTAGGCAGCTACAGGTATCTAGTATTAGGTTCGACTATTAAAGTATTTGTATGTACCTAATGATGTCTGAGCAATGGAATAACCAAAGATAACACACTTTTCAGGACAACTTTAAATCCTAAATAACTCTATATTATTATTAATAATATTATTGTTATAATTTATTTTTTTGTTAATTGGATTCTAAATTATATTCAACTAGTGGACCAGACAGCTGTTGTCTTGAATGATGTTTTTTTTTGCCCTCTTCCAGGCTGATTTGTGAATCTACACCAAACCTACATGGCGCCACCCCAACGCATACATAAAAAATCATTCAAGTCAGTCCAGCCATTTATGAAGAGTTCAGTGACATACGCACGTACCTACAGTACAATTACTATAATAAATAATAATGATAATATGTGTGACCATAAGTGGGACACACACGGTCATCGGATCCCAAACTAAGCAGAGCTTGTAATATGGAAACCAGATAACTGGTAATATACTATATATAATACTTTTCTTTTGTAAATATATACTTATAAATAGATAATTACACCCAGACACAAGACAAACAGACTTATTTAAACAAATGTTTGTCCCGGGTGGGAATCGAAGCCACGATCTGCGGCGTGAAAAGCAAGTATCTTACCGACCACTCCACCGGCCCGTCATATTATTTATAAGATGTTGTGCATATCTGCACTGTGAGTTATGTTAACTTAAGTCCTAGTCTAAAGAAATGCTAAATGTTAATGTTAATGTTTTTAATATTGTTGATGTGCCTTTAATCATAAATAAATAAATAAATATAGATAAAAACATTTATTTGACAAAAATAGAACACATACAATCAAATTCTTACTAAAGGCCGACCGTTTAACTCGCGTATCGCCATCTGAGGTACAAAGTCATAAATCATTAATTAAATCCCTTAAAGAACTATTTAACCACAGATAAAAGTAATGTTAGACTATTTGTCACTAATATCCATATCGCTTGAATCATCATCACTGTCTATTATAACAAAAATAGGCTATAGGTAACTGAGATACGCGTGGGCAGAACTATCTTATATCCTTCCACAGATGGTGTATTATGAGTGGTTAAAGCGATTATGATTCCAGTGAAAGAATGGAATGCGGTTACATTATAGAAGTGCATATATAGTATCCCTTTCGTTCACCGAAATCACAATCGCAATAAACACTACTAAACCCAGAGCCCCGATTTATCTGTTAGAGATAAATGTCTCAAGCACAAGGCTTTAGACTGTTGTCATCTTGACAGTTATACTAGTAAAAAAGAAATCAAATCCATTTCATCTAAAGAATCAAAATCTTATAAGACATAAGATTTCTATGAATAAGGCCATTAGAATAAAAATATTGATTTTATAAAAGAGTAAAGTATAATATCCTTTTATAATACGCGTGTTTAGTACGAAACAGCTTCTCAAAGTAGAGAAACTTAACCATAAGTATAATACCTAATAGGTCCGTTACTTAGAGGGTACTTTCTTTTAACGGTTACTTTAGCTATAATGGTAAGCAACGATGGAAACTTCATAACCGTAAACGTTGCAACGTTAAACGTTGCGAGATAATAGTTAAACAATAACCGTTATTTTTAAGGTTAAAAGGGTAAGTTTCTATGGCGCATATAACCACAATAATATTGCACAAAACTATCTATAAAGGCGTTTACAGAAACAAAGCAGGTAGCCTGCGCCCTCTATTGACGCTGACATTCACTTCACTTCAACCCTTTATAGTGTCCCACTGCTGGGCACGAGTCTTCTCTCAACTATCTTATGAGTTGAGAGAGTTAAGGCCTTAATCCACACACGCTGGCCAAGTGCGGGTTGGTAGACGCTGACATTAACTAGTCATTTTGCAGGCGTATACCAGGTACACAGGACAAGATAGGCTATTTCCTCTCATCAGTAGGTGGAATTAAATAACCTGAGCTGGCAGCCGGCGTCAGTTGTGACAGACTCAACGTGAGATCACCGATTTTTGTGGTACTACTTTTAGTACCACAAAAATCGGTGGAGATTAGGCCATAATCCACACTCTAGCCATGTTCCGGTTTAGAGATGTCACAATGTCCTCGAATGTTTCATTATGTCAGATTCCTCCCCATTAATATCGTGAGATAGACCACCGATCTGCTCTTTACCAGAGTTAAGACCTAAAACTCTCTTAATTATTAAAATTACTTTGAGCCTCCAATAAACCAATAAATAAATAAAATAATATACAGTTGGACACTAAAATGACACTATACACACAAAAGTTAGGTCATCATCATACCCCTAGAAATGTCCATTGCTGGACATTGGTCTACCCTTTATAAAGTCACAGCGGAAAACGTCCGGCCGTCCACATCCATCGGCTTCCCGCAATTCTAATAATGTAATCAGTTCACCTTATGGCGGGCCAGCTAACGCCGTGGCAACCATTACGTGGTCTCCACTCGATATTATTATGAATAATATTGTTAACAATGATCTAATTTACTAACTTAGGTAAGTATATATATTTTTAGATAACTGGATTCTAAATTATACTCAACTAAAGAACCTGGCAGACGTTATCGTGCATGATGTTTTTTTTGCCATTTTTCGGCGGATGTGACCTGCCCACTTCCAATTAAAACTTGCTCACTGTGATCGCTGTCGGTGGCTTTCGTTCTTCTGAGGATTTCCTCATTACGGATCTTATCGCGCAAAGAAACTCCGAGCATAGCTCTCTATGGCACTTTTTTAAATTAGCTGAAATAAATCTAAATTTAAATCTAGCACGACAAAATTCAATCCAGTTTAATGTCTCAGTTAAGTTATTCATACAGTCACAGTAATAACTGTTACAGTAACACGTTAAAAACCTCTAAGAGTCGCTTTAAGTAGTTCGTGAACATTTAATTCTCCCACAATTAGTTCAGTCTTAATTTCATTCACTTTAATGGCTTAACTTCTGAAATCCTGTACGTATTTATTTTTATTAGGAACTACGATTTAAATTTTTTGTGAGAGATTTCGTAATTTTTAAGGTCGCTAGGATAAGGTGTTTGTCAGTTTGTATGTGTGTTAGTTACAAGATAAATTCTGAAAGGTTAAGAGACACCCCAATTGAAATAGATAGATTCTCTGCCTAATGAAGTCCAGCGCCCATCAAAATAATGTATTTTTAGAGCCTCTCTTTCCTTTTGTGGTGGAAATAAAAATGTCAGTAGTGTTGCTATCTATACCCTATATTTTTTTCTGGTCTTGCACTACCCTCTAAAAGTTGTATACGCTCACAATAGGGTGCTGTCTTTCACGTTTAGTTTTTCTAATGCTTTTGTTTTTGGAATTGCTATAAAGAGGTTTTAATTTTGTGTGTAATTTCAGTTTATGTAGTTGTTTATTCTATGTATATTCTGTTTGTTGTTAAATTCTGTCCCAATATTAGTTTCCTGGTTAATAACCTCTTCATTAAATACTTACCATAATATGCCCATTATTGTCGCAGACGAACGAGGACCTCAGCCGCCATTTTCAATAAATCAGTATAATATTAATATCAGTATAATGATTAAAGTTAAAACAGGTTCTATTTTGCTGCACGATTAGTTTATGCTTTGTTTGTACAGTAATTAATTTGATGTTTAATCAGGTTGTGGTTAAATTGACAATTTGGGTAACAGCGGAATACGTGATGCTAGTTTAAAATAAGTATTTATTAATTGAATTTCAATTCGAATTACTATAACTAAATAACATACCTAAAATTATTTGTTGTTTAAAGTTGATTTAGTTAAAAATAATGTAGTTGAAATGCGATCTGAAAAACAGTTTTTTTTTGCATAGGCTGGCGCTTGACTACAACTTACCTGATGTTAAGCAATGATGTAGTCTACGATGGGATACGCCAGCCCAATGTACCGATTCACTCGTGATTACGAATGACTTTCGATGAGAAGGTGGCAGTGAAATGCGGCTTCTTAAGGTTAAAACCATTAAGGATCAACAATTTTGACCCACCCTCTTAAACGGTGTCACCAGACCTCGCACCGGAACACGGTACGGCCGCTTGGCGGTGCGGCTTTGTCTGTTGGGTGGTCACTAACCACGGCCGAAGCCTACCACCAGTTGATTGTCACCTGATTTGCACCGCCCTGGGACCATAGACGAAGGTGACTCAGACCCCAGTTTCAAAATACCACAGTTACTATAAATAGTTTACCAGCCAAATTTCGGACACAGTAGACAGTCAAGGCTGATTTGCTAACTACGCAGGAAATATCAAGCGTATGTAAACACAGCATATTTCTTCTACTCCCGAGTCAGGTGAGACGGACCGACACTTCTGGTGACAGATCGGGTGTCGATTATTTATTACCCAAAATGTATTGAAAATTATTTATTGATTAAGTCCCTAATAGTTGCTCGTATAATTCTGGTAGCTGGCTTGCTACCAGAATCAGGTTAGACTGGGAGTTGACCCCAATAGAATTGGGAAAAAGGCAAGGGGAATGATGATAGATTAAGTCCCTACAATATTTTTGATCGGGCGCGGGATATGAACCAGCGACTACTAAAACCTATCACGCTACCATCTTCAGTAACAAACCACTCTTCATCGTAATTGTGCTTAGAGCAATAAGAGAGCCACATTTTCCTTTTGTCATGGTTTCCAATTAAATATCAAACTCTGAATCCCGACCCTCATATGATGGATATTCGGACTCATAAAAGTCAATCCATAGCCGTCAAAGATCTCGGTTTTATCCCATTAGATGTAAGGGCTTCCGCGCATTAGGATTTAGACCACACAATGTCATACACAGCAGTTTTAGCTTTTATTTTCTTCTACTTTCTTATTATTGGGACTACAGTTGTCATTTATTTGTTTATTTATTTATCATAATTCTGCTACTTTTATAAGCCAAAATCAATAGCAGCACTCGAAAACAGCTGGATTGTTGAAACTTTCATTTTATCTTTCCACTAAAAATTGCCCGTAATACCTACTGATAATAATATTAACACACGTGGTCATTTGATCCTAAGCTAAGCAAAGTTTTGTATTATGAAAACCAGATACTGCTTTATTGTATTCCTTATAATAAACTACTACTTAGACTACTCAAACTCAAGAAACAATCGGTGTAAATCGCAGACCACATAATTTCTTAATATAAGGCAAATTGTGGCCATGCGTAAGTGAAACGGCTAAACAGTCTTGACTCCCGCGTAATTATAATCAAAAAAACAATGCACAAATTCTTAGAAAATTAAAAGTAGCCGCGTCCGATTGAGCACTGTGTGGTCACATAGCCGACTGTACGGAGGTCTTTAGTTTGAAACGTACTTTGTTGACTTTTGTAGACCTTGAGAGTTAGTTATGACAAGGGATGAAAGGTACCTCTCTGTGATTGGTCAATTATTCTCAGATTTTGTGTTTGATATACCTACAAAGATTTTACCCAATTACGAATATGTTTGTTCATATTAATGTAAATTTAATGATTATGATGCGTGGGGAAGCACACGTAATATTCGATTCGAACAAAAGTGATATTCATAACAAATTCTAATTTTCGGCATAGGTACTATTATGTATTGTTTCGTTTTCACGTTAGACTGGATATTACTCCGTACGAACAAGAGCTGGTACAGTTTTGCGCTAATTGGATGCATATACAACATCAGCGCAAATGCTACTTTGGAATACCACCAACAATAAACCTATCAATGCTAAAATTATTAAGCTAAAGACTTTCCCCCATATTCATAAGCCTAAAATAAAATACAATTTAGATCTGCACTCAATGGTTTTCTTGCAGAAAAATCGTACTATGACATCAATGAATTTATTGACAGTAATAATAATGTGTAATAATTAAAATTTTGACTATATTATATTTTGACATTGCATTATTTATTTTAATTGGTATTTTGATTTATTTAATTTTAATGCATGACAGTATTAATTGTTATCAAATCTTTATTTTAATTACAACGTTCATACGCCTTATGGTAAAACATGGCGTACTCATCCATTTTATATGTCACCATCTTGTTAAATCCCATCTTTGTGAACAATAAATGAATTATGAATTATTATTATGAAAATATAATAGGCTTATTATAGCTAAAATAGGTTTATAATTCGTTGGTCTTTGTCTGCCATCTTGACATTTCTACTAGTAAGAAAGAGACAAACTTCATTTTATATAAAGAGTCCTTTAACTTTTTTAAGAATACCTAAATCCTTTTGTTTCTATGTTTGGTTAAACGTGCTAATCTCAAGAACTTACTGGTCTTGTTAAAAAAATATTCTATTGTTAGATAGCTTATCACTAGTTAATTACATAATTACCAATGATTGGGACCTGATTGGCACCACCCGGGATGATGTATATAAATACTAGCTGCCCCAGCGAACTTCGTACCGCCAGCGGACAAAATTGTGAATCTAAACCATTCCCAGATCCCCTTGAACACACACAAAAAATTTCATCAAAATCGGTCCAGTCGTTTAGGAGGAGTTCAGTCACATACACACGCACACAAGAAATATATATATATTAAGATGTGGAGTCAGATAAAAGGTGCACTCTTACATACGAGTACCTACATGAGTCACCTCAGCCCCAAATTCCCACAATATATCAAACTCAATACAAAATTTGCATTACAATGAACACTAGCTTATTCATAAAACTGCACAAATTGAGTTGGAATTCAAACGATTCAAATACGGTAACAATAATCCATCATAGTTTTACGACCGTCTAGTTATTCTATACGGCTCTCCTCTTGCCTGCATAGAGAGATAAGACCAGTATAAGCAAGTTTAAGTAAAATCGTGTGCTTTAAACTTTATGTACGAAATAGACAAAATTATTGGTATTGAGACATTTTAATATTCATTCTGTTTGGTTTTGTCGGTTTATTACTGTCCTTTCTTTGTTTTATGTAAAGTAGGATGCTACAAATAATAGTCTCGTTTCTTAGTTTAGCTTTAGTTTTCGTTTCTATCTCTTTCAACTATCGGCTTTAGAGAGATGAATTAAAGTGAATCCGTGCAAAGGTTGTAACTAATTTTACTTTTAAAAGTACACTTAGGACAGTAAGACACTTGTTTTTCACGCCGCAACGTAGGCTGCGGGTTCGTTTACCACACATGGTCAATGTTTGTTTAATGAACTTAATAATATTATGGTTTGAATCTGGGTAAAATGATCTATTAAAAGTATGTATTTGTAAAGAAAAGTTTATGTATAGTAAAATAATATAAAACCATATAATAAACCATATAAACCATTTATTTTGTTACACACTATAGGTACAATCACAGAAATCACACAAAAATATTTTAGCATGCAACACGGGATCCAACTCAGTAATTGCTGTACTAGCGCACAGCACTGATTTTCAGCTGGCCCCGGACATATGTGACAACAATATAATTATGTACGCACCAGAAACTCAAAACATAAATGTGGACTCTTTTAGTTCAAACTTCAAACAACAACTACTTGCTTATGAATTACCATTGCATGGAAGTTGATAGCCACAATGACACACGGCACTGCTAGTATAATTTTTTACTAGTAAAATAGTTGTCTGTTTCCTATGACACAAGCTCTGCTTAGTGTGGGATCAGATGAACATGTGTGTTAGTGTCCCAGAACATTATTATATTATTAAGTAAACGTAAAATTTTAATATTACTATGCCTGTGTGCTAAGTGTTCACCTAATGCTGTATAGTAGTTAAGGTAGGTACGGGTCTCCAATTTTATTATTTATTTTTCTACTTACATTCGTTATTTTAGGTCTAATATACAACGGGTTTCACTAGCTTGTATAGTAAGCTAGTGAAGCCCGATGTTAATATGTACTATTCAATTGTAGTCTGTATGTCTTATAAAAATAGAATTAACTAATGACTGTAGGTGATCGTGCATGGCAATTGTTACTCCCTAATATGCAAGAGTCTACGCACGATAACCAACTACACTTAGGAAACGAGCTTATAAGCATTTGATTAACGCAATTCTTAACAGTTACACATTCTTTAAATCCAAACTTACTATATTTTCAGACACCGAAAACTTCGACAACCACTTAACCGTCCATCAAATCTATTATTGCCTAATATTGGATAAAGTTAACTGAATCGAAGTAGGCCACTCTACTCTATTCATTACTAACAGAGTCCGCAACTAAATCCGCACGGATATCGGGTTTGATTCCCCGTTTAAAGTCGAATAGGCCGGAAATCGATTGCTTTGGAAGCTTTACGTTTGAATTGTTGGCGAAAATGCGTGGAGTGTATTTTACTGGATATCCTATGGATGGACTTTAAAGTGTGTTAGACTTTATTTTGTAGTTGGTATGAAGTAAGTTTATTCTAAATATGACTGTAGTTGTGATTTGGAAGTAAAAGTAGAAAGTGTTCCCAATTTGATCAATGGGTAACATTTAAAAAGAAATCTAATAATCAAAATTTTAACTTAATTGGCGCAGGACAAAGGTAAGACGTGACAGGCGTCCGAGGTGCGCTTGCAATGCCAAGGTAGTGCTGAACAGATGCCTCGGAAAGAGAGGCGAAGGAAAACTCTGATCCATTTTCGCCGTCTAGTTCAATTCTGTGTACACACGGCTACACATCAAGCTTTACAGTATAAATTGACCTCTCGTTATGCAGAAATCCTATACAATGCGAGATCAGCCTATACTGGAAATGTATAACTTGCTTGTTTTGCTTCGCTTACATTTTGTATGAAATATCAAAGATGTATTTGTCTCGTGGTGAAAATTTTACCCCTAGTTTCCACTAGCGAAACATTCACAAGAAAACATGTTGCAAGCTCTGTCTATCTCTATCTCTTAGAGATGAGTAGAAAGAGATAAGACTGTGCTTGTATCAGGTTTTGTTGTGCAGTGCTAAAGCCTAGTTAGAAACACATTGAAATTAGATTGAGTCCGATAATGGCAATACTATCCTCCTCTATTACGGAAGGATCTAAACAAAACCTGTAAAAACTTTGTGATTATTCCCCTTAAGCGGAGGCCTACATCTTTGCGTAGTACTTGAGCAATAAGTACATATATCTCACTAGTGCGCATATTTAGAACACAATATATGGGTGGCCCAAGCGTTGGTCCTACATTAACACATTAGCCTCCGTTCATATACAGTGGGAATCACATAAACAATAATAAGTTTGAACGATTACAAAGTTACTTAATTATGATCCTTGTGAGTATAAAAACGCACTTTCCGTTAGGTGTAAAAAGACAAGTAATCTCATGTAGTAATGAAATACTACATGTAGTAATACTGGAATACGTACAAGTAAACAAGTTGGCGCATGTTATCGTATAAGTAAGAAAAAAAACAATTAAAAATTAAAAATTGAATTAAAACTTCTTTAGAATAGAAGAACTTCATATTAGTTAGATGTAATAAGTTACACAAACCAGCATTTATTTTATAGAAAATAGTTTACTAAATTTCACCCAAAACTATTTGCAGAATTAGGAGACTATTGTTCGTTTAAAATTAGGTTCCTTAATAGACTAATTACACTCGGAATAAAAACAGAATTATATAAATGAAGTACTACCCTGTGTATAAATGATAAAATTCCCGATTTAATAAAGGAACAACAGACGATTCATTTCCAAATGGTTTTGCACAGGTTAGTCAAGAACACATTTTATTCACAAAGAAATTTAAATATTATTTTTCATAACGTTTCAACTTGAGTATAAAATTTTCACGTACATATCTAATGATTAAAAATTTTAAGCCTCTATTTGTAATATCTATTACACCTTTTATAACCGTATTTAAGAAAAAAATATATCTTTAAATCCGTGAACCTCATAGTCAGTATACCTAGTACATTATTATTATGGATGTGATTACTTCCAAATATTTTCGCAAAGAGTAAACAAACAAAAATGAAATAGTAGACCTATCTAGTGATTTACACCCCTGTTTGTCTGTACGAACGGAAATAACGGGCTTAATAGATTCGCTTCGGCTCACAAGTGCGATGACAACTGTATAATCTAGTTATGAGGAAAACTGGCCGATACCGTTTTTCGCATGCATCTCTATGTTGATTCGTTGTTACCTATTTAAGTGTACACTGAAATTGACATGCTATCAGTCGAGTGATGTAAACGTTGCTGGCATATATTTCGGATCAATATGTAGATAGAAACTAATTATAATAATAATATTCTGGAAAATTAACACACACGGTCATCTGAACCCAAGCTAAGCAGAGCTTGTGTTATGGAAACCAGATAACTGATAACTCGTGATATACTTTTTTGTAAATACTCGAGAACAGATATGTTCAAAACATAAATGTCTGTCTCGGGTAGGAATCGAACCCAACCCAACAAAAACTAAGGGTAGCAATGCCACCTATTTTTAAATCGGTCACAATTTTAACCAAAATCAACGGATGCCAGAAAGTTGACTATTAATGCATGTTTTTTTATCATAACAAACCTCCGCTTAATATGAATGAATTAAAAAATTACATTTAAACGAAAAACCTTTATGCCCAAATGTTCTATTAAAATTTGAAGTAAGTATTTCGAAACACAAAGACATCTGTTGTTACATTTGTACTGTTACGAGTAGATACAACTTCGGCTTAACACTTTTGACGCCGCTTCGGTATTCAGCAATGGAATTAGCAGTTGTTAGGTCTTACTGATCAAAACTCATCAGTTGATGATATGAGTAGGTATGCGAAGAAATTTGCTTTTTTAACTTCTTGCTTTGTATGTTTCCAATTCTCAGACGCCAACTTATATAAACTGTACTGTACTAATAGCAAAACCGATATCTCTTGAATACATTAGTCACTAATGTATTTTGCAGTTCGCAACTTTCAGTCCACTGGGTAGAGATAAATTAGAGCTCGTAGTTAAGGGGTGATGAATAATTTCGTTTGTACTGTTAATCTATTCGTTTTTGAATATTATGTGATCATTTTGTATCGGTTATTTAGAAAATTTATTCTATGACATACCCATACACCATCAAACTTGCGGTGTTAAATAAGTTACCTAGATCTGTATTAGCTTTCCCCCCGCGGCTCCAACCGCACGTGTGTCAGTTATTTCTTTTTGCGTAGTCGGAAAATATCTCCATACCGAATTTTATCTAACTCGTTTGAGTTGTTTAGGCGTGAAAGTATGACAGAAAAAAAGACAGCTACTTTCACATTTATAACATAGAAGTAAAGCTAGGACGATCACTTCTCGTTTGTATTTGATCGTTGTAGCGACCAACGCTGACTAACCTAAACAGGAGATTATAGTCAACAATTCTGTGCGGCGGCATCTGCGCAGCCAAAATTGTTTCCTCTCACTCTCAGTTTTGTGTAACAGCTTTATGTGCTCTCCAAATCATGGAGGTACGAACCACGAACCCCCTGATTTCGGACTAATGCTGAGAAATAAAAAAAATCATGACATTTTTCTGGTCCGCCGAGGATTTACACCCACGATCTCGGACCTAGAAGCGAACAAGCTATCCTCTAACTTAGAAGCAACGGCACCCATGAAGAAGTTGAACAACATTTTTGTAATAATTTCACCCATTTACAGCATTAATTGTAATCACAAATACAAGAAAAAAATTAACCAGTACGCAATTTTTTTTTGGTGGTTCTGTCTATATTAGTGAATATATTATGAATGAATTGTTCAATATGTTGTTTTTAATTTGACATTATTTAATCAATGATGGACTATCTATTTTTAATAAAACGGTGTAAAAGCACGGCGTGAAATTAGAGGCCAGTGACCCTAGCGAGCGCACAGCTGATACGGCGGCGTGCGGGCGATAATATCAATAGTAAACATATTTCGTTAGCAATTACTTTATTTTTTAGTATCACGACATACCAAAATAAAAATATGTGTTTGTTACAATTTGTTTGAGTTTATTTTCTCGAAGTTGCAAAAGTTTTCCTTTATATGTAATACTAGCTTAACGACAGCGGCTTCGCCCGCGTGTATGTCGGTTATCGCGCAAAAACATTACCTTCTTTTTGCGCAGTTAGATAAAAACTATCCTATGTCCTTTCTCGGGTCTCAAACTACCTCCATGCCCAATTTCATCCAAATCGATTCAGCAGTTTAGGCGTGAAAGCGTAACAGACAGACACACCGAGTTACTTTCGCATTTATAATATTAGTAGGGATTCAGTGTATTAAATTTACCCCTAACTAACCCCCTAGCTCATTAAAACTCATTTTCTGTTTTTATTCGATCCTTCGGCTGCCACCTTCGTAATTAGCTATTAGTAAAAACATCACCTCATTATAACAATAATAAAAAGCTCTACCAATCAACAGTTATGCGGTAAGGTTAACCGCATAACGTAAACGTTATCCAAGTAAGAATAAACAATACCTACATCGCCAGAATTAATTAAACACACAACGCAACATTACTTGAAAAAATAAAAATTACAAAAATGAAAATATAAATTACAAAACTAAGACTGAAATTCAATTTTAATGGTAATTTTATAAATGTAAGCTGAATTTATTTTTTTCAATACATTTGACATATGTTATATATTATTGAGGGACTTGAAATTCTTAATCTATAATGAAATCTTTATTTATTATTACATATAGAGGAACTTGATTAGATTGTAAACATCAGATTGTACCTAATAGTCACAAATTAAATGAATTGAATTGAATTGAAAAAAAAAATGTAATAAATAAGACTAGTCCGTGGACTAGACTAGAGCAGCGGTGGCGCAGTGGTACGGGCCTCGCCTTAGAAAATAAGGTCGTGGGTTCGAATCCTGGTCATGCCCACACATCTTTGTGTGTATTGTTTCATCTCCGCTGCTCAATATTGGTGAAGGAAAACATCGTGAGGAAACCGACATGTCTAAGAACTAAGCATTCAAGGACATGTGACATCCACCAACCCGCACTTGGCCAGCGTGTGTGGATTAAGGCCCAAACTCTCTCAACTTTTAATATAGTTGAGAGAAGACACAGCTGACACTAAAAAGGGTTGAAGTGTGAAGTGTGGACTAGACTACGTAGTAGAGCAGCGATGGCGCAGTAGTATCGGCCTCGCCTTTTAAATATATGGTCGTGACTTTGATCCCGAGTCGTATTCACCAACAATTCACACAAAGATGTGTATCATTGTACTGTAAGAATTTATAGTATTTGGATTTGTAATTTAATATTGTACTTGTTTAAAGTGTGAGCCTTTTGGTCTAAAATAAATGGTTATTATTATAATAAAATTGTTATTGTGTTTTTTTAAAATATCGGTGAAAGAAAACATTGTGAGGAAACGGCTGTCTAGGCACTAATCATTGAAGATCGTGTGACATCCACAAATTCGCATTTGTCTAGCGTGTGTGGAATGTAGATTAAGTAGTTAGCGGTTGTGGATTAACTCCAAGATAGTTGATAGAAGAACTGTGCCCAGCTGTGGATCACTAAAAAGGGTTGAAGTGAGTAATAAGATTTACCCTCATACTTAAAAACGAATTTTAAGCAGAAAATAGGCGAAACATCTTTTGTCCTTTTCTTTTTTATTACACTTTGTTACAGGCATTGATAGAATAATTGCTTGTGAACCCAAATCTGAGCCGGTGTCAGTGGCGCAGCGCTGCCAGACTTCGCTTTGACTTTGCCTTGGTTTCTAAAATGAAATAAATCATTGTGAGGATTGTTTCATCTCCACTGCATAATAAATAATACTAGTTTCCATAAAAATTTGCCTATGTGTTAATCACGTCAACCCTTTTTTATCCCACTGCTGGGTACGGGTCTCCTTTCAACTATCTTACGAGTTGAGAGAGTTTAGGCCTCAATCCACACACGCTGGCCAAATTCGGGTTGGCGGATGTCACATGTCGTCGAATGATTAGTTCTTAGACAAACTGGTTTCCTCACGATGTTTTCCTTCACCGATATTGAGCAGCGACGATGAAACGATTCACACAAAGATGTGTGGGCACGACCAGGATTCGAACCCGCGACCTCATATTTATAAGGCGAGGCCCGTACTGCTGCGCCACCGCTGCTCAATATGTGTTAATACAGACCATAATCTATCTCTGTGCCAAATTTCATCCAATTCCGTCTAGTAGTTTTTGCGTGAAAGAATAACAAACATCCATACATTCTTACATACTTTCACATGTATAATATTTGTAAATTTGTGAGGAATCCGGCAGTCTTAGAACCAATTATTTGAGGTAATTTTAACATCACATAACACACAAAAACTTAAAATACTTCTACTTGTCAAAATTATCTCTACATTCTACTAAATTACTTTCACAATTTATGGAGTAGTAAATAGGTATCTATCTGAAAAAGGTAAAGTACATTACCAGAACCATTTTTTCAGTAATAAATCGACATAATGTGAGTTTTTTGCGCGACCCTTTACAATAAAATAAATAGTGCTATTAAACGAGACGCGAGATAAATATTATTTCAGTTATAATAACAGTTTTCAACTATCAATCTCAATGATATTCGTACAAAATAAAACCAGTTATTAATCCGACAGAGTTTTACTATTTTTTCAATTCCAATATGTTTTTCATTGCACGTAACGCTATTTGCAATTCACAGTCGGTTAGCAAGGTTCAATTTAACATAACACTACTATGAATGATAATTAAACATCTGAGGTATTCAAAGTTAGCTTGAATCAAATTATTTATCAACTAGCGGACCCGGCAGACGTCGTTCTGCCCGGTAAAGCAGTGCCATCTACCGGGTGTCAGACCTACCGAATATAACCAATAATAAATAATAGGTATCTAAACCGGTTTTCGGCACTTCTTCGCTTTCTAAATTTTTTATTTTTTTATTTTTCTCTGTGTAAGAACCATCCTCGTACTTAAAGGAATATTTTAAAAAAAGAATTAGCGAAATCGGTCCAGCCGTTCACGCGTGATGTCGTGACAACGGAGAACGGGTTTCATTTTAATATATATAGATAATAGCGATTAACAAAGGTGTGTTATTACTCTCTCAACTTAACACATAACAGGAGACAGAATATTTCAGTATGTCAGTCAATGTCATAATTTTGTCATAACTGGTTAAGTATTTACCTAAGATCTGGTCAGTTCTAGTTGGTTTACGAGTAAACGTTTGTACAATTGTATTATTAAATATTTTGTTTCCTAAACCGTATTACGACATGACACAATAATTAATATGCATCCATAGAAAATTAGTTGTATTTCATTTCCTAATTGTTCTCAGATTAAGTGGTAAGGAGAATGGTAAGTCATGAAATGGCCACAAGTCGTGTTTAACGTTTTTAATGTGTATCTGGCAGTGGATGAAATAGGATGGTGATCTTTTCCCTTCAACGCTTTTTAGTGTCCCGCTACTGGGCTCAGGTGTTCTCACAACTATCTTAAGAGTTGAGAGAGTAGGTCTTGATCCACTCACGCTGGCTAAGTGCGGGTTGGTGGATGTTGTCACATGTCCTCGAATGATTAGTTTTTAGACTTGCCGGTTTCCTCACAATGTTTTCCTTCACCGATATTGAGCAGCGGTGATGAAACAATGCATACAAAGATGTGGGCACGACTGGTAATCGAACCCGCCGCTTTATATTTTTAAAGCGAGACCCGTACCGCTGCACCACCGCTGCTTGTTTAGTCAAAGTATTTTTTAAATAGTTTAATTTTATATTTTAAAAGAATTCTTAAAATAAGTAAAACAAATTAAAATAAGCAAAAAAATGTACGTAGTACCTACATAGGTCATTTTTTTTGGTTAAATATTTGCATGCCTATGAACGGCTATATAAGGCTGTAAATTTTATAAATTTCACCTTTGCTTAACATGTATTCCATGTAAATATGTGATTTTGATTCATACTTAAATCTACATACAATCTTCCAATTACTGTTCCTGCCGTGTAGTGAATGTTGTGGCAACGTGGCTTACGAAACTTAAGCCTCAAGATTGAAGCCTCAATCAGCGACAACGATGTATCAACGTTGTAGTTACTATAAATTTGTATTTCTAATAAATAAAATTGTTATGACGGCTTCAATCAGCATTATTTATTTCAATAAAACTTTTAACAACAATTTGCATAACAAATTCGTACTGATGATAAGCTGAATTAAACCTTCATTTTGACGTAATCGCGTTTTGTTTTGAATTTTCATATTCATTTCAGTTTGAAAATTTGTTTTAGGTAGATACTCTTTGTTGAATCGTTACTGATTTTTAAAGGAATAGAAAGCTCCTCCAGTTAATAATCGCGGGAGAGAGTCGAAGAAACATTACATAACATACGTTTCTTACATTAAAACTTCAATGCAATTAAAACTATTTTATGGGGGTTGCTACTCCTGTAAGCCAGGATCAACAGCAGCATCGTCAAGAGATTTGGGATTTGAATCCGGTCAAGTCCTGGGAAACCTAAACTGTCTTGTCACTAATTTAATAAGAATGATAATAGTTAAAGGTCTATATAGCAGCTTGAAATCAGGATGAATGACAGTAGATTCGCCAACTTTGCGTGGAACATATGGTCGTCTAAGTGTTGGTAATATTCACCTCTGCCTACACTAATTCCAACTATCGCTCCACCTATCTGGCAGTGCCTAACGTCTATCTTAATACTAACTGGAAATTATGTTGATAATTCCGTACACATCCGGCTCGAAGGACCATGAACACCATTTGGTTCTTCTTGTAGTAGATATAGATAATATAAACATGGCTGCATTTAATGTAACACAAATAAAATCTACAGCTTTATAAAAATGCGAGGTGAAAATAGAAGAAAAACAGAGCAGAAGTCAACATTATATATTAAAAATAGGTATTTAGTTTAGTGTTGCCACAGTACAACAAATACTTCCCAACTATTCAAAAACCCTGACATTCCAATACCCCTTTAAACAAATACGTACCTACATTACCACAATAGCACGATACGATAAGTTTATCGCACATCAAACCAGCTACTAAATCTTAATTACACGAAATCCGAAAATTTTCGACTGCACTCCATTATTTGGCGCGCGGCTAATGTGATCAACAATGATGTACTATTTCTGGATGCGATGGAATTAACTGTTATTTAGGCCTGTATTCAATGCATGTTTAGCGTAGTAATCAGAATTAGTGAAATTATTATACTAGCGAGTATCGTAGCCATTATTTTTTTTCACTTTATTGGACTTACCTTAAGGCGCAATGTTTATTAGTCTTCTAAATAATTGGGATTCTTTTAACCTCGGCTCGGAGATCTAACATGTATTAAATTGTAATCAACAATTTCAATTCCAATTTTTTTTATTCTTTGATAGGCTGGCGCTTGGCTACAACTTGCCTGATGGTAAGCAATGATGTAGTCTACGATGGAAAGCGCCAGCCCAGTATACCGATTCACTCGTGATAACGAATGATTAACTATCGGTGTGAAGGTGGCAGTGGAATGAGCCTCCTTAAGGTTATAAACCTTAAAGGAGCAACAATTCTGACCCACCCTTTCTGCATGGTGTCACCAGACACGGCAAGGCCGCTTGGTGGCGGGGCTTTGTCTGGTGGGTGGTCAGAGATCACGTGGGGGGCTGAGTCACCTTCGTCCGTGCTGCCCACCAGACACTAAAGTGCAGTAATAGCCCTTAAATGATATTTCGTTTTATTTATGATTCTGAAAGCGGGTTTCTTAAGGTTTCTGCTGAGTTAACTATTTTTTTTCTCGGACAATTTAGGTGGTTTTTATTTACAGTTTTACTCTTTTATATCAAATTCTTAACTTTAAATGGCGTTTGCTCGCAATCGTTATTTTGCGGTTACTGCAATTTAGTGTCTGGTGGGCAGCGTGGGTGTAGGTACACCTTTAATTGAATCCCGACACGTAGTCCCCGGATGGTGGGAATCAGTTGCCAATAAACTGGTGGTAAGCTTCGGCCGTGATTAGCGACTACCACATTTTTGTCAACCGCACCGCCAAGCGGCTTTGCCGTGTTCCGGTGCGATGTCTAGAATTGTTGGTCCTTTATAGTTTCTAACCGTAGAGAGGCTCATTTCACTTCCCACCGAAAATCATTCGTAATCACGAGTGAATCAGTGTACTGGGCTGGCGCGTTCCATCCTACGTTGCTTAAATCAGGCAGATTATCTAATTGTTTTTTTTTTCAATTCAAATGCCTTGAAACTCTTAAAAATATTACCATCCAAATTGAGAACCTTCTTATTGATGTTGGTTTAAGTGCCTACACAAAATATGTTTTCATACCGTCGTGCATTAACTAATGCAATATCATTCCTCAAAACGTAATTCGGCTCAATCAGTGTTGAGCACGCAATTCTTCGGTCTAATGCTGTTGCCTCCAATTTGTTCATTGTGTATTCAAAGCATTGTTTCGGAGTGCTAATGTTCCTGAATGAATTAGAACGAGAAATGTGGTTAAAGTTTTCGTATTGTAAACACGCCACTCGATGAGAAATGGTTAAGAGAAACATGGTTTTAGTGTAGTTTATAATTTCTTGAATATTGTCTGTTACAATAATATTCAATAACATTATTGTAACAGACAATATTCATAGAGGATTATATACTCTTGATCCTTTTTGATAAAATGTTGTATGTGTAGGTTAATTGTACGTGGTTCCAATAGCCGATTGGACCCTGTTGCTATACAACTTCTTAGTTAACATTAAACTATGATTTCATTCCAAGCCTATTACTTGATATTTTAATTAAAATAATGGTTATGGAGTTAAAGTTTTATGGAATAATTGCGAGTCGTACAATACCCATTATTACCTCGCGTGAACTTTATCTCTTCACGGTCAGAAAAACATTATAAATTATAAGTCAGTAGGTACCTACGTGCTATGCGTAGCGTATTAACATTCGCTATCATTGCACATTAAATATTTGAAGGCTTTCGACTAAATTAAGGTTGAACAGACAATTGAAGATAAATGTAGATTAACTGGTAAGAAAACGGTATTCGAATAAAATAACTACGGCAACCATTACTTCACCCAGATATTTTTATAGCCTAATCATTAATTCTACTAAATAGTTACAGATCGCTAAGATTAAGTTGGATTAAAAAATAACGTCCACCTCGCACGTGGTTCCATGCGCATTTCCCGACACCACAAAGACCGTTACGGTCCAACACAAAGTGCAAGCTCTTCTAGGATGGCTGTTCCACCTGTGTTCGGTGTTCATTCGTTCTTTCATGTTGACATTTTCAAGTGACTGCTGAGTTGAATTGCGGACCCGATGACAATTAAAATGACAGCTGTTGCATTGAGAAGCGGATTTGTCAACACATTTAATTATAGTATTGTCTTAGATTTACGCGAATATCACACATTGAAATAAAACTACTTTTTAACGGATTTTATCGCGGTTTATTTTAGATTTTTGATCCCGACGTTTCAAAGTCTTTTCAGACTTCATGTTCACGGGTGGACTGAGATATTTGACGTCCAAAAATATTAAAGGAAAAAAAAAAAAAAATAATAATAAAAAAAAAAAAAAAAAAAAATATTTAAATATTAAATATTGAAGGTAGTCAGTAATAATTGTGATTAATATTTTTGGACGTCAAATATCTCAGTCCACCCGTGAACATGAAGTCTGAAAAGACTTTGAAACGTCGGGATCAAAAATCTAAAATAAACCGCGATAAAATCCGTTAAAAAGTAGTTTTATTTCACATTTAATTATGCTAATCAACACTTGAGCCCCTCACAAAAAAATTAAGAATAGTTTCATTTTATTTCAGTCAATAGTCACTAAAAGTCGGGCAGTTTTTCTTATATCACTATAACACTATGCCATTTCCGTGCCATGTATTTTGCAGCTATTTGCAGTTTTCTGAACGCTAAAGTGAATCAAAAGGGAAAAATAATTATCATTTTATTTTTAATGAAACGTTTACACAGAATTTCGCTTGGACAGCAATTGTGATACTCTTTCCTTTTAATTTACTGTAACAACAGGCTGACAAAAACATTAACGGTGCTTTAAATTTGTTCCAATTTTAATTTGTATTATTGGAGAATTTAACGTAACATTGTGTCCACTTCAGAAAACAGGTTTATTTTGCAAATAAATTAAAAGTACAATGTCACAGCAGAAGTTGGTATTATAATGTTATTTTAATGTGGTTTTGTATCTAAAACTTTCTACCAAAAAAAAATCTTGTGACTGTGGACGCTCATCAAACTTCTGGGATGTGATGAATAATGGAGATATTTAGATACTTATAAAAGAAACAGTAATAAAAATCTCTTCACAAAATGAACTAAAATAATGAAAAAAAAGAACATGTTTTTAATTTTGTTTTTGACGTTCCAGAAGAACCAAAAAGAGTCACTACTGAACGAATCCATCTCAACGAACCGAGCAAGATGGAGCTCAGTACAAGGAAAATCGACCCCAGATGATGGGAACAAGTTTAGGAAGAAAAGAAGACGAGCATGTTTATCAATACTAATCAATGAGATCAAACTCGATGGGTTTATATTTTTCAGTTTAAACACTCGGAACCTGAAATAAATACGTGTAAAATGATTTTGTATCTAAATAGAAATAATAAGCAGAAAATTTATCAAAGTAGCCGATAGCAAGTTTGTGAAAATTTTTGAGCAAATGGAAACTCGTTGCAAAAATTGTATATGAAAATTACAAAACACGATATCAGAACCGCAATTGATAAATGCGTTCATTATATCTTGCTTACGGAAACAATTACTGGTCCCAGATGGCCGCCAATAACTCATCGAGTTTTTACTCTGTGCGTTTCTTTTATGTCTGGTTCAGCATTTAAATGCTAATTTCTACGTGTAATTGTGAGTGTGATATATTTTCGCTGTTATTTTACGTTTCAGTAAGTAGTATATATTATTTATTATAGTTACAACTTTTACGTGTAAATCTGAGTGCTAATTTGTACGAGTAATTGTTACTGTAAGCGTGATGAGCAGAGATCGGATATTCCAGTACATACTAACCTAAACTGAGAGTGGAAAAAATCCATTTACAAATCAAGATTTTAAAATTCCATTTAAATATCATTCTGTATTTAAAAATCTAAATCATCACGAGGTTATTGCTCATTGTGCAGAGCATCAATTTTGTCTGTTCTACCGCAAGCACCTAAAGATTTGTACTTGAATAATAAAAACCGGTCAATTGAGCGTCGGACTCGTGCACCAAGGGTTCTGTACAAACTTGCAGGTATTTATGTAAAAGTTAATTTAATATGTGATATAACTAAAAATTTACGTTTTTCGCAATTTTTCCTTTATCTGTGCTATATGATGTTGCTTTGTTCTAAATTTCAAGATTCTGAGTGCACGGGAAGTACCCTGTAGATTTTAGTACCCTTGCGAGTGTCGAAAATTTGTGGCATTGACGGCCGCGGCTGTATCTTTTATTGCGTTGGCTTAGATTGATGGGCCGGTGGCGTGGTCGGTAAGATACTTGCTTTTCACGCCGCAGGTCGTGGGTCCGATTCCCACCCGAGACAAATATTAGTGATGAACATTTGTGTTTGTGTCGAGTCTGGGTGTAAATATCTATTATAAGTATATATTTACAAAAGAAAAGTATTATATGTATATAATATACCAGTTATCTGGTTTCCATAACACAAGCTCTGCTTAGCTTGGGACCAGATAACCGTGTGTGTTAATGTCCCAGAATATTTATTATTATTATTATTAGATGTTTGCTTGATTTTTTCACTGCTCCAAAGGACAGTAGATTTGAGTATTTGATATAAATTCCAGCTTGATACCTCCACGCTCTCTGAGAAAAAGGGTCTAGATACTCAGACGGACGGACGTACAATAAAGTGAGTATAAGGGTTTCGTTTTTTCCTTTTGAGGTACGTAACTCTAAAAACCGAATTTCAGTATTTGTATGAAAGAAAACATTCCATAAACGCTGTAAGTGAAACACTCTAACATAGACTAACATACAGTTCAGGTGTTTACTGCATTTTATGCATTACTAGCGGCCGCCCGCGACTTCGTCCGCGTGGATTTCGGTTTTTTTCGCAATAAAAGGTAGCCTATGTTCTTTCTCAGGGTCTAAAGATTGTCTGTGCCAAGTTTCATCAAAATCGGTTGAGAGGTTTAAGCGGGAAAGCGTAACAGACAGACAGAGTTACTTTTGCATTTATAATATTAGTAGGGATGAGATTGAGAATCTGCAAAAACAACCTAACCAACCCTGTACTTAATTTTGTCTATATCTGTACCAGCACATACATTTCACTTAGTACCCTTACCTCAGCTACTTTGAACAGAATTCATAAATTAGATAGCCACTTTACTCAGATCCCTTAACAAAGTTTCAAGGAACTCCCTTCTACATTATGTATTTATATTCACTCAACAGCCTTTAGTTTACAAATTAGATGTGCGTAAGTAAATTCTAAGTCCCTTAAATGGTTTTGAAAGGCGACCACCGGTCGTTGTATAGATTGAGTAAAGGATATTGAATGTCTACAACACTATTATTAAACTTACTATTTGTGTGCTCTCTCAAGAGCTAAATATAAATTTATTTATTATAATGAAAAGACACTTTAAGGCCAACGTGATAATACGGATGAAGATTTATTTTTTGGTTTGGTCCGTCAGAGAGATAAATTAAAAATATTAGTCACGTATTTTTATCATTTTTGTGTGACTAAAGACTACGGCAATACGTCTAAACGGAATCTCAAATGACGTCACACTTAGGTAAGTTTTATACCTGTATGACGTAGCGCACTCCTACTCCATAACTTATTCTTACCTATTCTTTATTGTACACAAAATACTCACGTAAACAATTAACAAATAGGAAACAGCACATGTACACAGGCGATCTTAATTCAAATGTGAATTTTCTACCAGCAAACTTACACAAACTTTAAAGCCTTATATCATAATATTGTTTCATTTCAATGATATAACAAACAATGGGTTTACTAACATCCCTACTAATATTATAAATGCGAAAGTAACTCTGTCTGTCTGTTACGCTTTCCCGCTTAAACTACTGAACCGATTTAGATGATTATGGGTATGGAGGAGTTTGAGACCCGAGAAAGGACATAGGATAGTTTTTATCCGACTGCGCAAAAAGAAGGCGCGTTTTGGCGCGACAACCGACATACACGCGGGCGAAGCCGCTGTCGGAAAGCTAGTTTTTTTATAATCTAGACAACTAATTAAAATACGATTTGCTACACCTTGTCGTTATTCCTATTCTGAAACTAACATATTTGTACGAAAGGTTGTTGCAAATAATTTTGGAGTTAAGTAGATACCTACTAAATAACACGAAGTCAAAATGTCTTTGAACTATAACATTATCTAACTCTATAGGGAAACTTTTTGGGACCGTGAGATAATATCACACTGTCACGACACTTACAGAGAAATAACATAGAAAACCTCTTCCCTCTGAACCTCAAGGGAATACTGTTCGTAGTTTCAAGAACTCCAGCCTTAAAAGTAAAGTTGACCTTATTCCCACCAATACAATTTGTTATAGTTAACAGTAACCTAAGAACAGATTTATAATGAACGGGAATTTAAAAAAAAATGCCTTCTAAAATTTTAAAAATAATATTTACATCTGTGAGTTGGAATTTGTTCAAATATTCCACAAATCAACTACCTACTTCAATTAACCCATGTAAATATTATAATTTACTTTTTATTTATCTGAAAAATGAAATCACATTTTTTGTGGTGCGCCCACACTTTCCCCGAACTTATGTAAATCCTTATAAAATTTCAGTAAAATCGATACCCCACATGAGAAGTGGAGAAAGGTGGTCCAAAACCACCATGGAACCTCTTCTTCTTTTTTTTCAGTAGTCAGATAATAATTATGTTGAATAAGTGTCTATCTATAAGGCACTAGATTTTATTTCTGATTTTATCCGCGTAATATTCAGTGTACTAAAATAGGCTGATGATGGAAGCCATAGTCAAATTTGCATTCGTTTGAAAAAACATAAAGATTAACAACATATAAAACTTTTTCATATCACTTGTATCTACAAGTAGACTCTCATTCTCAAAGGGAGCCAGATACTGCGCGAAGGCACTTAAGCGTATTTTACATAAATAAATAATACTAAAGGCAGTTACGCCTGATTTATGGGATCCGCAGTAATTTTTATAGAGCCTTAATTGAATAAAGAAGTTGGCCCTGAAATGCTTAAGGCCGGTATCAGACAGCCGAGACGTGCGCCGCGCTTCGAACGGTTTGTTTTACATGCCTAAAACTGTGTGAAGGTGAATGCTCTCAGAGAGCATTCACTACACACGCTTGTTGCTAAAAAATTGACAAATCATGTTTCAATACGCGACGTGCGTTCGGTTAATCTGGCAGCGCTCTGTCAAACACCGTTCGCAGTTGTCAAAGTGCTCAATTTTAGTATGTAGCATGTGTGCGATACTGGTCGCCTACATAATCAGCATGTAACTTTTACGTCTAGCGGATATTTTCTAAACTGTCTGAAGATTTGAGAAAGTTTAAGTCTTAATCCATTGACTGTTGGCTCAATTGGGATTGATTTCACATGTCCTCGAATACCAATTGTAAGGGGGTACGAAGCAACTTAGCATAAGCACGTGTCATTCATTAGGTTTGGTACTTGTATAGGGTGATGGTACTCTGGTTGAATCATACCTACATGACGAACGGGATTAACCATTCGCACATGCCCGGTGATGTGTAGTTCCAGCTTTATCTTACACTACATCGAAAATGTTTCCCTTTATTGACTTAGTTAAGAGTTGACTTAAATAAATTACAAGCTACAAATGAAGTCATAAATCTTTGTAAAGTTTCAGAGCTTAAAACTAAGCTTACGCAATCACATTATTCTTCTAAGTAACACTTTGAAAAGTTTGAAGGAAAGATCTAGAAGGCTTATCCTTGAAAAAAGCAAGATTTTTAAAATAGAAAAGTCGGTTACTATTTTAGTCAATTTCATAAAAATAACAATTATTTTTTATTAAGTCAGGGCAATACTCAGTCTGGAATAGAGGGCGAACATATTATTGATTTTTATTGACCACTATTCCCAACTTCGAGCGAGCGAAGATTTTTTGCATACCACTGGACTACTAAAGCAGTAAAACAAAAATAGATATAATAAATACGATAAAAGCTATTCACAATATTATAGCAGTGACCATTTTACATTCTCATTACTTAGATGTCTAGCCTTCTTTTTAACAACTCTTCTATGACACAACAAACAGCCTTTCATGGAACTATAAAGTGACCCCGACGAAGATGACCATAAGGGCTCTGCCTCACTATGACGGTATAGCGACGCGCAACATCGCGTCGCTCGTCACCACTTACAATTTGAATAATTTTTTGCGTCTATGCCAAATAATCAAGGAGTGACAACCCCTACATCTATACTCTTAAATAAAAGAAAAAAAAGTAGAAAATTCATATTTGAATCAAGCTCGCCTGTGTATATTGTTGTTTCCTATTTATAATTGTATATGTAAATGTTTTGTGTACAATAAAGAATAAGAATATTCTTCATTCCTAGAGGCTGAAATGATGCCTGAAACGATGTTGACACAATACAGATAAATATACTATCAAGAAGAATACAGACAATTGATAATTCAAATACATTATTTATGAGAATTATTTTTGTGATAATCTATATCATAAGTTAGTATTTAGATTTAAATTGTTTGACTTCGGGAGCTGGCGATGTCGCCATGACGCCACAGTGAGACAGAACCCTAATTCCTACACAAAACGTCACAAACTCACGTCAGCTAATGGACTCTCCTACTTTAAACTTTTAACGATCTTACAGCTAATGTTGCTTTACAAAATGTACTAGCAAATGGTTGTACGTTCAACTTGAAGCAAAAACAGCATTAGTTTTAAAAAAAAAGTAAAGGAAAACCTTACTTTGTAATGTGATGTAGTTTCAAAAACCATTAAACTCCAATTTTAGTTTGTGACACTAATGTTATAAGTTTTAGAGGCTATGTTACATTGCGGTTGATGCAAGAAAACTAAATTCAGCGTTTTTACTACCTACACGACAACAATGTGAAAGAATTTTTCGACACTTTAGCTCAAAATGTGTAGCTTGGTTAGGTTAATTTAGCGGATTGTATTTAATCCACGAATGAGAAAATAATTATTTGAATTCTTTTTATGACTTTATTTCTGTTTTAATTATTGTTTTTCCTTCTTCAAAATGTGCAATTTTATTTAGATTTGTACTAAATGGATTTGAATAACATTTGGCACAGAGATAGATAAAATATAGTAACTGTTACAGTCTAGAATAACACATAGGCTACTTTATATCCTAATTACTACATTGATGAAACTGACGGCGGAAGCTAGTAATAATAATAACGAATAAAATAGGTATTACTTAATAAAATTAAAAAATATATTTATATAAATTATTTACCTAAGATACTCAAAACCTTGTTTACAAATCATGATTGGTAGTAAAAAAAAATAGCGATTTTAAGCGCGTAGCAAATTGCGTTAAAATTATTACAATAACTTGTTAATTTAATCCGCCATATATAAGAAAAGTTAACATTTTGGTATAAAATCTAAGCAAATAACTAGTTCCAACTATCCCGAATAAACCTCACTTCAAAACGAAACCAACAATTTTGAAATGCTTCCAAAAAACTTGGAAGCATTTCCAAAGTCACGTGCTTGGATAATTCAGTAGGCCCACGAAGGAAACTTTCCTGTCTCCTCAGATAGGCAAACTTCGATTAGAAACTAAGCCGGGAGCTCTAGAGTTTGACAAGTGGAGTCCGACTTCATCTTGTAAAGAGTAATTGCATGTGACTCTTTATAGTTCAGACGTTTTCGTAAAAGTTTGAGTCTTTCGTTTAGTTTTGATAGAGAACAAACTTCAAGTGACAGTAGAAATATAACGGTGTTTGAAATCTTGGAATACTTTTATAAGAAATTGTATAACCTATTGAATGAAACGTATAAATAGCTAAAAATAAATAAAATTACGTTACAAATGATAAACGTTTTCATAATAATAATCTGGAAGACCGAGTAAATGATGATTTATCGTTCGATAGTCACAGGAGACAAAGTTTGATAGAAGATGTTGAATGAGACCTGCCATCTATGGTACCTACGGTAAAAAAAGTTAATAACAAGAGGTTAAATAGTCTATTCATATAGAGTTTCTATCTATAAAAGAAAAACTATTTCGTTTATTTTAAATTTTATATGCCAACGTTTCAGAACTCTTTAAGACTCGATAGCCACGGGGTCCTGATTTTTTACCAAACCTTCAAATTCTGCGATCTCATTTGAAGACTTACCTGAAACAAAACAAGAAATTGTTAATTTGTGTAAAGACACGGTAAACAAAGAATTCGAAAGAAATGGAAAGGTATAAAGTTCTGCCACAATATAAACAATAAATTTTCTGACGGTAGATGAATCGATGCACGAAGTTTTAACTGAAAACAAACCCTTATTGCATTCATGTAGTTTTAAATGTTACATGCCATAAAATTTAAAATAATGCCTGGTTGTAGCCTAACATACAATTTTGCGATATCAGACACCTGTCTTATTTATTGCTTTATTTGTTGGCCTGCTTTAGTGACCCTGATTCCCACCCAGGACAAATCATTGTTTGATGTATGATTGTTGGTTCTGTGTCTGGGTATAATTTATCTATAACTAGCTTACGCGGCAGACTTTGTACTGCCTCAATCGATAAATAAAACACCTAAAATGTTGTATAATTTTTTTTATCACCTTTTAAACCTTCCCTAGCCCTCCACGAAAATTTCATGACCAAGATAAGATAAATCCGTACAGCCGTTCTCGAGTTTTAGTAAGACTAACGAACAGATTTTTTTTTGTATGTAAGTATATAGATATGTTATTTCGTTAAAAATGTATTTAGGTAGTAAATCAGTTCTTAGTACCCCTAACACAAACAAATATAATAACTTAATTTGGGTCTAGATGGCGCTGTTCGTGTGTGTGTAAAATATTATTGTTATTATAAATAAACTTTTCTAATACCTACAGAATTACCTGATATCCATTTATACTAGATTCAAAGCCGTAACTTTGCAGTTATAAAGAACTCTGAATTATTATTGGACCAACATGGTAAACAGATCTATCTTTTTATGAAATATCCCTATCTTTTTATGAATCTCATTAAAAAAAAAACCTTCGTTGCAGACTTAATGCAAATACCACTACTGATTAATTACCTAGCTCGTGGTGCTTTATAAAGAAATAAACAAATGCAATGAGATTTCCATCGATTTCAATCCCTTTTGTTCTAGATAGAATTTCCATTATGTGGAAAAAAAAACTGGAGCGTGTTTATGCCATGTTAATTGCGTCTCGTGTTAGTAGATTGTCCTAGATTTAGAGATTGATAGTTATTCGAAATAATATGTACTGGTATTAAGATACTAGTTTTTCCAACGTTACTATTTACAAATATTACGGAGCTATCTACTTTCTAGATACAAAATTAAGCAAAATAAATACGGTAGATAATAATTAGAAGTGAAAAATATTTTGATGGCGATAAATATTTTATCATTTTAATAAATCATTAATTTAAATACTAACTAACGTTTACTAACAATATTGACATTAATATATCTGACAATTTATGGATACCAATTCACGTCAACCGTTGTAGTGTCCCACTACTGGGCACGGGTTTTCTCTCAACTATCTACGAGTTGAGAGAGTTTAGGCCTTAATCCACACTCGCTAGCCAAGTGCGGGTTTGTGGATGTCACATGTTCTTGAATGATTAGTTCTTACACTTGTTTTCCTTTGCCGATACTAAGCAGCGCCGTTGAAATAATTCACACAAAGATGTGTGGGCACGACTGGGGATCGAACCCGAGACCTCATATTTCTAAGGCGAAGCCCGTACCGCCGCCAGGCCATCATCACTGCTCCCATTCCAAATATCTAAAATAAATTATATTATTAAACATAGATAGATTTAAATAAACAAATTAGGTATAAGAAATATTTTAAGACCTATACCTAAAAAGTTCTTTCTTAACTCGTAAGATAGCTGAGAGGAGACCCGAACCCAGCTGTGGGACACAAAAAGTGTTGACGTGTGCGTGTGACTGCTTTTTTACTCTTTATTTTGTGCTCTCGGAGTCTGATTGAACTAGTCAGTTACTGGCATGGTATAGATAATAGACTGTTTTAATTGCATCTCAAGACCTGAACAAACACACCAATGTTGTCTACAGACTAGTGCCGAGACATTACAAAAGTCCCAGAACTCTATTTGGTCCGGCGTGGAATTTGAACACGTATCTAATCCATAGATAAATGTGAACGCGCTACCACCATACTTACATGGGTAACACATTTTCTATTCATTTTATTTAACACTAGATGTACATAGACGTGTATGTTGATTTACTGCGAGTCCTTAGTGGGGATCAGAAGGGATTTTACGAAATTTGACGTCTAAAAGGTGAAAAGGGGATAGAAAGTTTTAAGGTGGCATTAGAGTAAAGTAAACAAAATCAAACCTTAAATTCAGGGCAGTAAGCTTTATTTTTAGGCAAACAATCTAAAATAGAACAAATCTTAAATTATATTGTAACATTATAAACTCAACGCTCTTTATGATACGATTCAAAACCGGTTGTCACTTTGAATCCTATGTTTATTTAGCCAAAAGTAGAAATCCAAACTTAACTTTTATTTGAAGACTATTCAAACAAATACGTTATTACGTTATCCAAGCCAAGTTAAATAACGTAACAATTTGGTTCCTTTAAGCAACAACTAAAATAAATAATTTAAAACTGAAATAAGCGACTTCAGGAAAGACATTTACCGCAAAAATCGGTAATTTTGATTTTTTGTATCACGTGGGTTTATGACACAAATCTAATGAGACCTTGCTGATTCTTCCATATTATCTTCTATAACTTCCAAAAATTTTAAGGTAAAGGATAAAAAAACACATAGATGTAAGATGGGCACTACAAAATATAACTTCCTTGGCATTCGAGTAAAAACAAAGCTGGATTAAAAATCAAGCAAAAGTTAACATTTTCGACTGAAATTATCTATCAATACCACAGACATTTTTGAGTAGATTGAACCCGATAATGTTAAAAATAGACTTTTCAGCGTTTTGTAATCGGTATATCTCGAGACCTATCGGGTTGGAATATATAATGACACTTGGCATAAATTGAGAGCATCACTCGAATCGCTGTTATATGGAGTAGTAGTTGATGAGCGGGAACCCCAATTTTGAAAAAAATATTCGAAAACACCTAATTCAAATAATCTTACAACATTTAACTACAAACTTGAAGAGTTTTGACATTCAGAAATAGAAACATAAATGTAAATCGATTTAGTTTAATTATAATAAATGAAAAAAGATTCAGAAACCGAAGATAAGATAAGAAAACGGTAAGATTTATCACAAATAGGAATATGATTTACAGTAAATCATTGTTTAATTTCAATTAGACAAGACTAGCTAAATAGATTTTAATGTGTAGCAGTAAAGTCAAACATGCTGATGAGGAGGTTTATGATGATAAAATAGAATAGCTAGAGACGTCTTATTCTACAATAGCAAATTGTAATGAGGCAACGTACAGAACATACATAAATTTAATATTAGCATGATTTTATCAATATTATCGTGACAATATTGAGTAAAAGTGTAAAAATAGGCCGTACTGCAGATGTCTTAGTATTAATATTACCTACAGATGATGCTCCAATAGGAGACAACACTAAAAAACAACACGATGATACAACAGAATTGAAGTAAAAAGAAATACTAAAAGATATCGGTCAATTTTACTTAGTAGCTAATCTGTAATTCGTGATTCAAATCCCTTGTGGTCGACGCGACACCGCGCCTATCCATTTAAATGGACATAAAAAAAAGGTGTGGCCAATTTGACCGATGGGAATCGCTTTTGCTGCGAGCGTCGTAGGAAGATTTTCTGACAATACCCGTAATTTGGAAAGTAAAACTGAACACATTTAAATAAATAAAACTTAAGCTATTGCTGTTGTAAAGACTATTGAGCTTGTCTATGATTCTACTGATGATAATCATGGTAGTGTCGTAATTAAATTAAAAGATTTGTACGTTGAACGTCAACAGACTAATAGACATGCGATTAAATTTGAAACTTAAAATGCAAAACACAGTTGGTGTTTAACTGTACCTGCGTATTCGTGCACAACAACATGGAATTGTATTTCGTATTATATATTTTTATTGATCCCTACTATAAAAATATCAAATGAACTAAGATAAACTACTTACTTGTAATTTTCAAATTAAAAGTAATATCAATGATCTAATAAACAATCTGAAAAATAATAATGAAACTTCAGAAATTAGCACGCAAAAATGAATTAGAAACACTTAAAGCGAACAATTAAAGACTGACACTTATGAATGACCGCAAAACCACTACAATTTGTCGCTCAATATCGCACCAAGCCTTACACGTAGATACATTCAGACTGCACTTTGCGGTGTCACAAGGACAGGACACGCTATCAGGGATCCGCAACGCTAAATTGGACTTAGGTAGTCGCTTGGTTTAAATCGAATTCCTTCTTTTGTGGAAAAGATATTGTAGATTAGGAAACAAGGCAATATAGTTTCAATGAAATCTTTTCCGTTTTTGAATATTCATTAATAGATGACTAATAGTAATAGTTCACTATTGCTCTCTTTAAAAATGAAATCTTCAATCTACTATTACATTATCAACAGATATTAGGTACTATTTTGTTTTCGCTCTTTAATGTGAAAGTGCATATTTGTTAGTCTTTTACACAAATCAAAAACATGCGATTTAATTTTGAAAAAAAAAATACACGAATGCAGCGTGTTGTCCAGATTGAAATAACAAATAACTTAGTCGCAATTTTAATACAGAATAAGGTTTACCAAAAAAGGTATCGTTTCTGTCGATTAAAAAAAATTCAGCAAAAATAAAATGAACAATTTCATATTAACAAAGGATACAATTCATACTAACAATTTTATATTTCATATCCCTTTCTGTATTTTCCTTTACATTTTAAAGTAAATAGGTTTTGGTAGTAAAGCCTTTGTAAAGAAATATAAGTAGTCCATTTGGCAGTTTGCCTACCAAATAATCTGTTCACAGTTGATCATATTGGTTCCTGTAGCTGTTATTACGTCATCGGAAACTTGACTTATCTTCAATGGAGATTTATGATTCTGTTGCCTTAATTTTATTGATATTAATTATTATCACACTCAACTAGATATGCTAAATTAATGCGTCAAAATTTTTGCACATCACTTTTTGCATTAGTATCCCATTAGGGAGCAGGTATCTCCTCTTACCTATTTCATTGTATGTAAGACCTAAATATGTCTTATTGAATCCAAATCCATAGTAATGAAACATTGAAAGCAAGTTAATCGTTATTCCAAAATACAAGTGATTTACTATTATCTTTTTTTTCCATATGGTTGAAACCATAAATG
This sequence comes from Meganola albula, assembly GCA_936450015.1. Lineage (NCBI taxonomy): Eukaryota > Metazoa > Arthropoda > Insecta > Lepidoptera > Nolidae > Meganola > Meganola albula. The sequence continues at coordinate 11,727,209 of OW388146.1, read as the reverse complement.
AGCAACAATTTCGAACCACCCTCTTAAATGGTGTCACCAGACATCGCACCGGAACACGGCAAGGCCGCTTGGCGGTGCGGTTTTGTCTGATGGGTGGTCACTAACCACGGCCGAAGCTTACCACCAGTTAGTTATCTGTTTATTAGATACTAATCAAACTTTTTATTATATCACTCCCAGAGAAACAAATTAAAAAACATTGCAGAAAACAAAAGTCTTGTGAAAACTAAAATGTGTATTATGAAAATAAAATGCTGTATTTTGCTAGCCGTGTTTTCTGGTAAGTTATTTATTTCTATAGCGTCAAGGAGTGCAACTTACTTCGAAATTTTCGTCTAAACACGTTTCTCTTCTCATAATTGAAAACAGAACAGTTGGAAAAGTTTTCAATATGATTCGTTGAGGCATGTACATACTACAAACACACTCTCTCACACTCTAGGGGATGGCAATGTAACTCGTTAGATAGGGCGCTTTCATATTGGAGTAATGTTTTGATCGTAACCAAGCCACAAAGACCAAATCGATTGAATGAAAGAAAAAAAAAGAGAAACATTTATTGGACAGAGACAGGATACACAGAATCAAATAAAAAAACACATGAAAAGAGAAAAACAACAAACGAAAACAGTTAAAATGAAGAAAAAAGAAACAAAGAGTAAGTGTGACCCATCAGTGTCAAACATGGGTATTGCTCGAATGTATTTTGTTTTACTTCAGCTATTTATTTGATGATACTAACAAATAACATAATCGAAACCAAATATTATGTGTACTTAATACTGTTAATCAATATTTAGTAACTTAAAATGTAACTAACGTTTTTCCAGATAATGAAGTGGAGAATTAATTCTAATATCTTCAGCTCAGTAAACTTATTTAACCCCATAAAGCAGAGTTTTGCTTGATACAGATAAGTTTTATTAGTGCTATTAAATATAGAACTAGGAATAATTACACTTATTTTAATACTTTTATTTTTATAGGCCGACCGTTTAACTCGCATATCGCCTATCGCCAAGATTCTGACTCCTTAAGCTGCACAGACAGTGATGATGATTCAAGAGATATGGATATTAGTGACGAATAGCCTTACATTACTTTTATCTGTGGTTAAATAGTTTTTTAATTCAAATTCAAATTCAAATATATTTATTTGTGAACATAGGTAGCTACATTTGGTCTTATTCTAATACATATCGCTATGTTTAGCCTATCAGGCATACAAATTTTCACATACTAAATTAAAAAGATATTAAATTAAATCAAGTAAAATTAAATTATGTCAAATTAAATCATGTCAAATTTAATAATGTCAAATTAAATCATGTGAAATTAAATTAAATTACATACATTCTAAATAAATCGGACACCTTACCCGCTTTGCAAGAATTCACCAACAGAATAATAAGCTTTTTTAATCAGTAAGTCTTTTAGCATGCATTTAAACTTGTTAATATTTTTCTCGGTTCTTATCATCTTGGGTAAGTTATTATAGATTTTTGGAGCCATTCCCAGAAAGCTTTTTGAGTACAACGCTGTTTGATGAGGCATAACGTAAATTTTGTCTTGGTGACGTGCACTAATCGGAGTTTTAAATAAATTGATGTGTTTTTTAACGAACATTGCTACTTCAAATATATATAAGGATGGAAATGTCATTATTTTTAATTCAATGAAGTGTGGTTTACCACTGTCAACGATTTTGATTTGGCACAAGGCTCTTATACACTTTTTTTGTGCTTTAAACACTAGCTCCCTATCTGAACAATTTCCCCAAAATATTATGCCATATCGTAGTGTAGAGGACACGTATGCATGATATGCAGTTAGTACAGCTTCGCGGCTTGCTATTTTACTAAGATTATAGAGTGCATACTGAAACTGATTTAGTTTTTTTATTAGTTGTTCAGTGTGTTTAGTCCATTTCATATTTTCATCTATGTGTAGACCAAGGAATTTTGTTTGTTTTACTTCATTTATAATTTTGTCAGCGTATTTAATATTAAGTTTATCTTGGGTAATTCTTTGTTTGAATGACATAACATAAGTTTTATCTAAATTAACATTAAGATTATTAATATTTAACCATGTTATTAACTTGTTTAGACTTAGATTTATATCCGTTTCATAGCTATGTGAGTCAATTTTTTGTGCTGTAAAAATAACTGTGCTGTCATCTGCGAATAAGGTCATGGGATGTTGAGTTACACTAGGCATATCGTTTATGTAAACGAGAAACAGTAACGGGCCTAGAACGCTACCCTGGGGTACACCAAATTTCGTTTTCATTGGTTTCGATTGGTACGTTAATTCAATTCTTGTCTTTTGGCAGATTGTTGTTATACTAGTTATTTGATACCTATTTTTTAAATACGATTCAATTAATTGAAGCACATTGCCTCTTACTCCATATTTTTCTAACTTAGACAAGAGTATATTAAAATCTACAAAATCAAATGCCTTGCTCATATCCATTAACAGGGCAGTCGTACGTGTCCGTTTGTCCATATTCGTTATGACTTTACTTACTAATCCATATATTGCCATATTTATATTTTTACACTTTCTAAATCCGTATTGTTCGTCCGCGAGTATTTGATTTTTTTCAAGATAAGCATACAGGTTGTTATAAATAATTTTTTCTATGATTTTGGAGAAGATCGAAATTAACGCTACTGGTTTATAATTCTTAGGATTTTGACTGTCATCTTTCTTATATAGTGGTTTTATCACAGATATTTTTAAGTCATTCGGGTATTTACCATTTTCTATACATAGATTTACAATGAAACTAAAAATTTCAGATATTTCGGTGGCTACACTTTTTATTACTTTAGTACTTATTTCGTCATAACCCACGCTGTTAGTGTTTTTTAGGTTTCTAATAATTTTATATATGTCAATAGGGAGTGTAGCATGCATAAACATTGAATTGGCTTTGTCTTTTATAAGTGATAGGTTCGGATTCACTGTATTATGTAGTGGTTGTACTAAATCTATATAGTAATTATTGAATGTTTCTGCAATTTCTAGTGGGTCTGTTATCTCTCGGTTATTCATAGTTATTTTAGATATGGTTTGTTTCGGACAGTTGAATTTATTTTTATTTATTATCTGCCAGGTGGCTTTCATTTTATTTTTAGAGTTATTAATGCAATAGTTATTTTTTGATTTCTGAGTGAGCCAGATGATTTTTTTGAGCCGGTTAGTTTATGTCTTTAGCTTTGCCTTGTTTTCCGGAGTTTTATGTCTTCTTAAGTCCCATAACATGTCTCGTTTGCGCTTACAACATAATTTAATTCCTTTCGTTACCCAGGTTAATTTCTTTTTGATCGGTATTCTAATTTTAATAATGGGGAAGCACAAATTATAGAAAAGTTTAAATAATTTACTAAACTCTTTATAGGCTTCATCAGGGTCCTGACATGCATAGACATTATTAAATGTAAGGCTGTTCATAGCATTTTTAAACTTGTTAATGTTTTCCAAACTATAATCACGCTTTAGTGTGTACCAATGAGTAATTGTGTATGTTTTTTTTACTGGACACTTTGCTATTTGAGCTGTGTGGTCTGACAAGGCTAGCTCTAATACCTCACTTTTACTGCCCCTAATATTATGTATAATGTTATCAATACATGTACCACTGACCATCCGAGTAGGTTGTTTAACACTTAATTTTAAATTGTAGTTCATTAATAAATTTTCAAATTGTGATGAGAGACGTGTTTTTTTTAAAGTATCTATATTAAAATCACCACATATTACAGTTTTTTTACTATTATTTTTGCAGACTTTTTGTAGTATACCTTCGAAATTATAGAAAAATGTGGTTAGAGCGTCTATAGTATTCTTTGGTGATCTATATATGCATAAGACATTTAGTTTGTGTTCCGTCATTTCAACTCCACAGCATTCGATATAATTAGGACAGCAGTATTCATTTAAATCGATAGTTTTAAATTTATGTTTATTATTAATCAATATACACGACCCCCCTTTTCGAGAATTTCTATTTGAGTAGTTTGCAAGTCTGAAGTTGGGTATATTTAAATGAATATCATCGCCATCTTTCATATTATGCTCTGATAGACAAACTATGTCTAATGGTTTACCTTCTTGAGAAAATTCTTGCAAGTGATAGGCAAATAGGTCCGATTTATTTATTAAACCATTAATATTCTGATGTAAAATTAATATATATTTATACGCGAAAAAGATTCGAGTTATTATTATTAGTATGAGAGACCGTATTGTGAACCGAATTATCATTCCCTAATGTTGGTTTACATTTGGTAATATTGCTCTTACGTATTATTTTATCCGAATCATAACATTCACATGGTTTAGTCATACCAAATACTAAATCAGTTTGGATACATTTATCATACATAGTTTGAGAGTTTTTAAGCATTTTCAAATCGTAATTTTCTCTATTTAATCTATAATCAATACGTAATATTTCCTTTAGTAACATTCTGCACATATTAAGAGTAAAGTTATTCTTCGATGGTATAAAAGTACTGTATTCCATGTCTACAAACGAAACATTTGAATGTCTATTACAAATATATTTAATTAAATAATTTAATTTAGATTCATTTAAATTATTATTGTAAGGTACCTCTAACACTATTATATTTGGTGTTGAAACAGTTTGTAAACAGTTGCCAAGAGCTATTTTAAATTGATATGGATCAGTATCGTTAGTGCCGCCTATAATAATAACACAATCATTTGTACTTAATTCTAGCATAGTGTTTAAATGTAGAATATTTTGCATCTTAGCGCCTGGTTTGGTGTAACTTAATACTTGATACTTTGGTCCTAGGAGTCCTTGAAGTGTACGACAGACATTCCTTCCTTGTTGATCAGAATATATAATTACTTTTCTTATATCCCTTGATTTAATTTTAGTGTTGTGATGGTATATATCTTTTTGTAGATTTATATCTTGCATGTCGGTGTTAAATTTCAAAGTACCCCTTAAGTTGTTATTGTCCTCATCATGTAATAACCGTGGGGTAACTATTTGAGTAGTATTAGTTGTGTCCTTTTGATTTATCATTTTATCATTAATTAATTCTGTCAAAATTACTTGTAAGTTGTCAGTTTCGTTGTCATTAGCCAAATCTGTTGAAGTAGTTGGTAAGTGTTTAGGCTGTTGAACTGGGCCTACCGTTGCATTTTCTACAATTATTGGCGGGGTTTGTGGGACTTCAGTATTTGGTGACGTATCGTTTTTGCTGATAGTTGTTTTTAACGGGGTTATATTTGCACTGTGTATATTATTTAGCCTGCTAATGTCATACATTCTGTTTCTCTTGCTTTTACTCGTTGATGACAAAATAGGATTATCAGAAGTATAGTCGAGCTTTTTATATATTTCAATAATTTTTAGGTATTTATGAACTTTATTCTTTAGGTTCTTATTTTCTTCATTAAGTATATCTATTTCATTATTAGCTGATTGTAGCTCAGAAGATAATTTATTTAGCTGTGTTTTTAGTTCTTCGCAGCACGTATTAGACTCGTCAATGGAAGTATTTGGCAGGCTCATCATAGTCGAATCAAATATGTGAGTCTCCGATGAATTATTAGGAGACATAGACTGAAATGATTTTGTTCGATATCTCCTCTGAGTTACATTTGAACTGCTATTATTAGAATCCATTTTTAAAAGTATTATTTATAGTATTTTTTTTTTAACTATTATTGAAATGATCCGTAGTTATATCGGTTTCTACCAATTTAATGTTTATTTTTAGTTGTGGTATCACTAATAAGCACACTTGTTTATTTCACATTAGCAACCCTTTCATAACTGTCACACTGGAACCCAGCTACTAACTACTAGATGGCGGTATTCGTTACATTTCTAGTTCTTCTAATCACCACTATAGGCGCTGGTTAAAATACATAGTAATTATAGCAAGTGGCAACACTTATATTAATGTCATGAAAGTTCAATTTTAGTTCGTCTATTTGTCACTGTAGGCGCTAGTCGGAATAAAAGATAATTATTGGGACTAGCAACACTAAAATTAATGTCACTTAATTTAAATTATAATTCATATAATCGCCGTTGTAGGCGCTAGTTGAGGTACAAAGTTCAAAGTGAGCAACTGTAACGGTTTCATATATTTACAAAATACTAAATTATGTTTATTTCGATTTATATCAATAACACTGATGTTAAAAGTTATTTTAAGTGATCGGATATTTAATCATATGCACTTAAATTTTACTACTTTTTTGTTTTTAAATATTGTTTTAAAGTTTTAAGTAGAAGTCACTGTTTTATTATTTATATGGTTTATGTAGGTTTATTGTAGCTGTTATTGTTCACTAATAATATCACTTGTTTATACTGATATTTGCATTAAATTTAGCCATTGTTAACACTATTTAACACTATTTAAAATTATTTCTGATTAATTAATACGCAGACGATGTAAACAATTATTACCGTTATATAGATGAGATTTAATTCATGTTTTATGACTTTGTACCTCAGGTGGCGATACGCGAGTTAAACGGTCGGCCTATAGGGGGCTAAGACGCTAAGAAAAAACTTCAACCATTTCGAATTTAGAATTTCAAATATTGTGAACGCAATTCACATGTTTTAAAAACCAGTTTCATTATGTAACTGTCCTTAGAAACGACTTGCATACTGTAGTTGCTAGTTCTACAATACTTTTCCTGTTTTACTACTATAGTGTCCGATTTTCGATCTCCGAATATACCGTCTTCATAGAATCTTATTTCTATTTGTGAGCAATATTCTTTATTGAAATTTCAAAATGAATGATTCCGTTTTATTCTGTTTTATTCTATACTTTTCATAGATTAAATACATCTTCATCGGTTAAGAATTTTAAAACTTTTTGTTTTTAATGTTTTACTGGCTTTCCGACCACGACTCAGCCGGCGCGGATTTCAGTTTTCGCGCTATATCATTAACCTCGTTTTGCGCAGTCGAATACAAACCATCCTTTCTCGTTTCCCAGATCTCAAACTATCTCACTACCAAATTTTATCTAAATCAGTCCAGTTGTTATGGCATGAAAGCGTGAAAACATGTTATATAGACAAAGTTACATTCGCATTTTTTAGGATATGCGAGTACAATCACTTCAATCCTTTTTAGCTGCTGGGCACGGGTCTTCTTTCAATTATCTTACGAGTTGAGAGAGTTTAGGCCTTGTTCCACGCACGCTGACTAAGTGTGGGTTGGTGGATCTCACATGTCCTCAAATGATTAGTTTATAGACATGCCGGTTTTCTCACTATATTTTCCTTCACCGATATTGAGCAGCGGCGATGAAACAATTCGCACAAGATATGTATGTACGACTGAGTGTAATACATAAGTATATATTCTAACAAAAATAGGGTGACGTTTTAACAAAAAATATTCCAAAATATTATCACAGCACGCAGACAGACTCTCAGACTCTTTAACTACAGACATACTGAGTTACTTTCGCATTTATAATATTGAGTAAGGATTGTAGTTCGTACCTGATATTTTTTTCCTTCTTGCATCAAATAAACCCCCGTATTTATAAACGTATTATAAACTCATTATAGCTATAATAGGTTTATTATTAGTTTGTCTTTGTCAGTCACCTTGACATTTCTACTAGTAAGAAAGAGGCAAAGTCCATTTTAACTAAAGAGTCTTATAACTTTTTTATTAATAAGGCCGTAAATCTTTATTTTTGTATATTTGTATTGTTTTTTCGTATAGTGGTTAATTTATGTATTGGAGCTGTTACATAATATGATATAATTTTTTTATCCAGCACCATGGATCTCTTCTATACTATTATGGTCCTTCAACATAAGTTTTTAGGCTTCTTCTTCTGCTGCTATGCCCTAACGGGCGTCTGTGGCCGCTTTTGCAGTCTTTTTTATTCTTGGCCAGTCTAGCGAGTGTGGCCGAGTCTCTGATGTTTTGATCCAGTTCTTTAAGTTATCCAGCCAGCTCATCCTATTTCATCCCCTTCCCCGTTTTCCTTCTATTTTTCCTTTGATCATTATTCTTAATAACTTATATCTGTCGTGTCTGTATAGATGTCCAAAATATTGTGATTTTAGTTGTTAGGCAACAAATCTCAAGGATACAAGTACCAATCCTCTCAGATAACTTCAAACAAAAAATGACGTCAACTAAGAGGGTTTTTGCCCATATAGTTTGCTGGCATCTGGGGCCAAAGCGGTAAATTGCACCCACGGGACGTGTCGATTCAGTTATAGTATATTTGTTGCTTACCCGGTTGTGGCATTGAGATAAATAGGAAATGGGTTTTTGCTCGACTCCGGTTAGAGATAGGAAGATATCAAAGTTATGGCAATAGATTATATAGTTTAAGTACCTATACTCAGTCAGACACAACACTTTAATTCTCATATTTGCTACCAGCTACATTTTATTCATCTAAGTACTTCTATTACTAAAAACTAGATATATGTATTTGACTGGATCGTGGCGTGGTCAGTAAGATACTTGCTTTTCACGCCGCGCCGTTTGTGGGTTCGATTCCCACCCGAGACAGACATTTGTCTGATAAACGTGTCTGTTTGTTTCGAGTCTAGGGGTATTTATCTAATAAAAGTATATATTTACAAAATAAACGTAGTATATGTATAGTATATACCAGTTATCTGGTTTCCATAACACAAGCTCTGCTTAGCTTGGGACCAGATGACCGTGTGTGTTAATGTCCTAAAACATTATTATTATATGCTGTTAATAGGAAGCGCGTCTGTTATCGTTTATCACAACTCCCATTTGTAAGCGATGACTATAGTCAGTTTACTATACAAAAACCTTTACTAGTTTTTGCGTAACCCGGGATTTGAATCGAAAATTAAGCTTTTGGCAGACATTCTTCTAGAAAACCAATGAAGCAGTAATTTATAATGTTATTTTTACATTCATTCTCGTGGTCATTATTTACATTTCATTTTACGTTATTATTTTACGTTTCTCTTCAAAATATATTTTTTACCTTTCAAAACATTATTCGGAAATGAACATGTATCTGAACATTTAAGAATAACGAAATGATGGTTACGTGAACCGAGTTTCGTTAAAAAAAGGTTCGAAACCAGGAAAATAAATCCACGTCTCGGTACGGAAAGCGTTGATGAAATTTTTAAGGGCGAATCTTTTAAATGCCTTTCCAGGCGTTGTACCAAAGTCCAAAAATATTTGAACGATAAAATCCCACTGTTATTATATTTGGTAACATTGTTATTAACTTAAACACAAAATTTTAAACAGACGGTAAACTCGCAGTTGGTATATTCCAGATTTACGTCCTCAGATTTATTTTTGTGCGAGACCTCAAACATTAGGACATCCTAATTAGGATCTGACTCATTTTCTGCAAAATGTTTAGTCATTAGTAACTCACACCTTAATAATCCCAAAATTTAATTCAAAGAAGCGTGTACTAGGCTTATATCAAAGATCTGGCATTCTATTCATCGAAATAAATCATGATGATAAAAATGTGGGTCAAATTCACTCCTGCCTACCATCTATAAAATAAAACAGACATAAATGTAAACCAGCCTGTAAAGAAGATACTGTGCAAGTTTCACACGTCCAAAACGAGGTCGCCTTCGCGCGATCGGTACAGACCTTGATGTGGCCATAAACGTAGACTGAAATAAGCAGGCCAATATCAATCAGCCGAGTGAACAAAGTACGGCCTGTTTCGATATTGAAAATGTTAGAGATTAGCTGCAGAATTGCTTATTTATACATCTTGGAATATTTATTTCTTCGTTTTAAGATCACTTTTTTGTAGGTTCGTGTATTGACTTAAATAAATTGCTTTTACAACTAGATCGTTCAAAATCTAGTCTTCAAAATGAATACCCTATGAAAGATGATTATTATTCTCAATTTCACCTGGTGGCAAGTGAAATTAAGACGAAGATGGTATATGGGCATTAAAACTATTTATTAAGGTTATGCCACATAAGTTTGCATCCACTAATTTTTAGGATAAAGAAGAGCGTTAGATTGATTATGATAGAGATTGGCTATGCACCAACGTTATATGGTGGAAATTCTATGAATATGCACAAATCGCTTTACTTTCACTTTTATTGTGTGAACTGCCAAGTTATGGAATTAGTGGCGGCATCTATGTTTCCCGATAGCTATAATCTGCCTGTCCTCAAGTCACGAGTGAATCGGTATTTCCTGGGTTAGCGCGTTCTATCGTAGACTACTCATTGCTTCACATCAGGAAAGTTGTGGCCAAGTGCAAGCCTATTATAGGATAAAATATGGACAGTCAATAGGTAGTTTCAGTGTGCTTGTCAATACTGACACATTATTATTGATCTACATTTCATTTTCTGCTTATAAAACCTCAGATCTAACAAATGGAAGATTAGCTTCACCAAAATTCTCTCACACAACTAACCACTAGACATGTTCAACATTTTAATCCCAGCAAAGATAACCTTAGTAATTTGCAAATTGATTCTAGAAGCTCTTGGCACTGTTCCGTTGGCTAGTATAGTATTTACCTATAGCCCAATTTCACCAACATCTATTCAAAGTTTAACCACTGATCATCCGATACATTCTTATAAAATGTCATATTTAACAAACGGTTTAGAAATAGGTGTAGTTATGTCAGGTTAGACTACATATGCGCAAACGGTCAACGTTTAGCCTATACCTTGACTTGAATTGATAATGTCAAGGATTTGAATTGGTTAACATCGAATTAAGGAAGACATAATTGGACGTTGTGATATTGTAATAAAGGGTCTATTTAGGATTTGTTGACTATGTACACAATTATTTTCTGAGAATACGTAATATATGTGTAAAAAACAAATAATAATAATATAATTAAATAAAATAATAATAATAACTAGAACTCAGTGTGAAAAATTTTCGACACTAATACGTGTTAATACTATCCTAAAAAGTCATCTAGTTAAACTATTCTTCAAAATAATCAAAATAAAAAGAACCAATTTATTTGTAATGATTAAATAACAGAATTTAGAATCAGTCATAAAAAAATTAAAAATAAAATAATACAATAAAGACAAATTATAAAATTGTAATTGAAATTATGGTAATATAAAAATACAAGCACTTATCAAAAGTTTTATCAACAAATACTACACAACAATAAAAATCTGCTTGATGACTTCACCAATCAATATTTAAAAATAATACCAAATCAAGCACTTCGTTAAGATCGAGGCTCATTTTGTGGAAAACCAGTACCATAGCAATAGTAACAATCAATCGGTGCATTCTTGGCATCGCTTCAACTCTATTACAGAGGCGATATAACCGATGCATACGCAAATGTATTGAGATTTTGAGATCCTTTTGTGAGTCTTGCATCTGGCCTCCATTCGGTTTTATATTTTTGGGTTCATATTCAATTTTATTTAGACATATATAGTAACGGCACTGTCGGAAAACATTTAGGAGTGGTCACTTTAAAATTAATTCAGGTGCATGTTTATAATTATGTAGAAATTAAAGTTAGGCTTCTGGTTTTTGCCATTTATGTGATTTTGTATTTTGATGTAATGTTTAACTACTGCTTTAATAATGCTAGACTGGCTATTAATGTTAGTATAAGTTGGATCTTCAATTTACATATTTTGTATAAACAAAACTCAAACTCAAATTACAACTCTCAATCAATCAATATTGTCGGTATCGGAAGACTTTCTTGGCTTGTCGCCTCGAATAGCAAAGTTTAGTAAATTTTATGTAAAATAATAAACAGTTCATGTCGTTACTCACCATGACTCATTGAATTTGTTCGTCATAACTTCGCCATGCCATTTTGGAATTTTGGTACCCTTTCTTGTATATATAATGGAGACAAACAACAACTTAATGTAGCGTTGCTTATGATGAACTTTGTAGAAATAATTATGAGCATGAAAATTAGAAGGAGCGCCCATGAGCACCTATTGTTCTTGGCACAGACTCAGTAATTCTAAAGCCTCTTGAGAATTATTTTCAGTGTGTTGTATCCTCTTTTGATGCGGGTTTTAGTCATAAAGCAGAGATTTTATGATTGCGTCATTAATGTGTTTGACAACAGCTAATTTATGGGTTTCATTTGGGTCGAGTCAATGACATGAAACGAAATCGGTCATTCTGCAGTGCGGTTTTGTAACTAGACGCATAACTAATGTGTTTGCAAACTTTTGCTATTAGAAACAAAATTAGATAAATAATGTCAAACAACACTATGGTCTATTTCGATAATACCATCATCTAAGGTAGATGTAAGATAATTGAATGTAAGTAAATGAAGAACACGAAATGGTGTTGTGCATAATATTGAGTATAACTATGAAAAACTTAATACGTAGTAACTAAAAATTGCAATAGCTTTAACGCATATTTCTTTCTGGTGTTTTAAAATATCTTCAAAAGTATTTTTGACTTAAAATGTTACCAGCAAAGTGCTGAAATTATTACTTCATAAATGTCTACGATGTATCGCACCTGAGATCCTACTCATGGTGTTGCATTTTTCGTTCGAGTAACAATTAGACGATTAACTTGATTAAGATTATAAATTTCATGTATTTCTAAAATTACTGCTTTTGTAAATACAAACGAGTGTGTGTAGATGCAGTTATTGCTGAGAAGTCAACATAGCAATCTTCTCGTCATTATTCATTACACTGTCCTAAATATGGATACAAATCAGCAGCATATTTTATGTTGCAGTAACTTAACATATTTCATGTTTCAGACAAGTTATATTTTTAATTAAGTCAACTGATAATAAGGTACCTATATATTACTAATCCTCTCTGATAAGATCTGGGTTAGATATAGCATAAAACTGCCCTATTTAGTTGTTCTAAATTAGTGTCCGTAGCAAATGATTATACAAACGAACAAAAATCGTACAAAAGTAGGGCCGTTGATGTAGCGAAATTTTACGAGTTGAAATGTAATATATCACTTCAGAAAGTTCATGTTAACTTCACCTACGTAAGATTTATTTGGCGCGATTATTTCTGTGAACTTTTTAGTAGGTACCTAACAAGATAAGCTAGTTATTCAAAGCTTTAATATTTGAGTGCCCATATTAAATAAAACTAATTTTAAAATTAATCCAACATCTAAAAGGTCAAAGTAAAGGGTAGTGTTCATAGCATAAGTGTGTCCTCCTAAATATTATGTTCATACACCAAATAGTTTTTTAAGGTCGATGCCAGCCCTTGAGCAAATACAATTTCATTTACGAAAATATTTATGTAAAATCTATACACATATAGATTAGAATAATAAATTAAACATATATGTTAAAACATATAAATTAGAGTTCCTATTAATTTATTTGTTGTCTTTTTTTTGATAATAGATATTTGAAGTACCTACTTTTTTTCTTATGAAAGACCCAAAGAAAAATAAAAATGTTACTGTGAATATTATTTTAATATATTATTTGCATTGATACATTTGATATTTACAAGTTCCGGAAAGTTAGACGTATCCTGTCGAATTGTATCAGAGTAGGGCCTTAAGACCGATAACACTACTCTACAAAATTAAAACGTCCCCTACTCATAAAACAAATGTCTCGTACCAAACAATAACTCTACTAACTCCCTCAGGCTATGACCTTATAATTAACATGAAGCTAATTTAAAACGAAAGGTGTGCGTTTCTCCAGAGAATAGAGTATTACGCATCGCGAATGTTTACGTGACATGGAAAACTAATATGACGGGGCGATGGCTTCGTGGTAAGATACTCGCTTTTCACGTCGCATGTTATGGGTTCTATTCCCACCCAAGTCAGACATTTGTGTGACGAGCATGTCTGTTTGTTTTTAGGTATATAGGTATCTATGTATTTACAAAAGAAAAATATTATACAGTATATGTATTATTCGTTATCTGGTTTACATAGTACAAGCACTGCTTAGTTTGGGATCAGATGACCGTGTGTGTTAATGAACAAAACATTTTTCAAACACTATCCCTATTATCGTTATCCCTATTATAGAAACTTATTTTTATTTGACTCGGGATTCAAACTCGTGACGTTGCGTGCACACTTATCATAGGGTCAGCTGATTTAGTTAGTAACAAAATATTAACTGAGAGAAATCCCAAAATGATAACTACGTAAAAACATTACCGTCCACTATAAGAACAATTATATTTTACTACACTCATATGGAGTAATTTTTGTAAGTGCATAATTTGGAGTGCACAATTTAAATTCATATTTCAAATATGAATTTAAATTGTGTATTCCAGTACAAACGAGGGTCATTATAGGCGTGGAAAAGAATAATAAGTTTAACCGAGCTATTTTGTTAAGGGTATATGTGCGTTGAAAACGTATACCTGGGGTGAGTTATGTTAGCATAATTGGTGTTAATTAAAGAGTTGGAACTTAATAAATCACTTGGTTTTCAACTGAAGCGAAATTTCAAGTATATTTGATTGAATTTATTAATTCTAATAGTAAATACGGTTACTTGAATACGGTTATGATAACTAACAAACAAGTGAATAAGGGTACCTTAATACGGTTATCATAACTAACAAACAATTAAATACGGTTACTTGATATGGTTATGTTAACTGACAAAATTCAAGTATACCATAGCGCTCACGCCTATATTACCCGAAAGCGTAGGCAGACGTGAATATGACCCACTTTTCAGAGTCTATATTTAGGTCCTATACGTAATACTAATACTAGTAGGGGGCTACTAATTGTCTTTCAGCGGGTGGAATTCCAAACTATGAGCTGCAAATAAAATTTTCTTGGTGGTATTTTTTAGATTTTTTTACTCTACACCAGCCGAACTCGGAGTTTTTAAGCGAATACGTTTTTTTATCTACAACTACCCCCGAATTTAATGGGAGTCCTGACTACTCCTCTCTGATTGCCTCTTGTGGCTGGGGTTTCCTCTCGATGTTTTCCTTGGCTAATATTGAGCAGCGGTTACAAAACTATTCACACTAAGATGTGTGATCGAAATTCATTTTTAAAAGGCGAGGTCGATACCACTACGCCACCCCTGCTCATGTTCACATGGCGTTTCAACGCCTACGCCTAATAGTTACTACCATTTCCGTTTCTTAATAACTAGAGTATCCACCCGTGAACATGAAGTCTGAAAAGACTTTGAAACGTCGGGATCTAAAATCTAAAATTAACCGCGATAAAATCCGTTAAAAAGTATTCTTATTTCAATAGAGTATCCATAATATCAATAAAATCAGTTCCAAAATGAACCTTCTTCATCATCATCATCAGCGTATTTTAGTCCACTGCTGGACATTGGCATTTCCAAAAGCACGCCACTGAGCACGATCCGCGGGTACTCTAATCCAGCCACCTTGCAGAGATCGTCACTTCACCTAGTCTTAGGACGTCCTACGCTACGTTTGCCAATCCGTGGTCTCCACTCAAGAACTCATTTACCCCAAGGGTTGTTGGTTGTGCATGAACCTTACCCACTTTAAAAACAATATCGACGTCACAAACCGAAGCACTTTATACTTCAGACATTCAATCCATCGACTTCGAGAACTAATAAGTTATATTCAAAATCCGAAGCGGAATAAAAACGTTGGCCCTCATTATACGACACAAAAGCCGTACTGAAAAGTACCCGGATGCCCGCTGCAACATTATAATAAAAGGTAACTGCGAATAGGTTTCCGGGATAAAATTTTATTGTGAACCATCGACAAAGGACCTTCGCGAACAAAAGTCCGCTCGAATCCGGAACGATCCGGACTTTGTGATCACGAATCTTTGTGACATTATAATTATATGGATCCCGAATGGAGTGTTATGGCGATGGGAAGGTGAATTTGAAAGATATGAAATGGGTTATCTAAATATGTTCTCAGTTGGTGTTGGATCTATTTGACAGACATTGTTTACTCGTATGCCTCGCCTTAGAAATATAAAGTCGCAGGTTCGATTCCCGGTCGTGCCCACACATGTTTGTGTGAATTGTTACATCGCCGCTGCTCAATATCGGTAAAGGAAAACATCGTGAGAAAAGGTTTTCTCACGATGTTTATGACATGCAGGTGCATGTCATAAAATTCGAGAACATGTAACATCCACCGACCCGCACTTGGACAGCATTTGTGGATTAAGGCCTATAACTCTCTCAACTCGTGATATAATTGAGAGAAAACCCGTGCCTATCAGTGGGACACTAAAAAGGGTTGAAGTGAAGTATCTAAGTAGCATTAATTACAAGATAATTTTGAATTGACCTGGCATGAAACGAAAAAAGTATAAACCTCCTCTCTCCTCTTTTCTTTAAATTATACACAGTGCAGTACATGCGCTGCTGTGATGTGCATGCGACTGTCTTCTTATTACGTGTTTTTGTACTATTACAACAATGTAGGTATTAAGTACCTACATATAAATATATCGTTTAACATAAAGATTAGTATTAAAATTTTATTGTTAATAGGTAATAGTCCGTAGCAAGACAAGTTCCATAGTTTATCTGCGCCCTCCTTCTCTTCTTTCTCTACGTGTTTGGGCCTCAGTCGTGCAAAAAATTATTGATATTTATTGAAATAATAGTAATTACTAAAGGTGAAGTAAATAACAATTTCTCATAGCCTTGCAGCTACGAAGATCTAAGCTGAGTAGCCAGGAGTACGCAGGATATATTATGTAGAATAGTGACCGGTGAAACAATTCGCAGTCGGGGATTAATTTTGATACATATTATACCTTTTTTAAAGCCAAGGCTAATACTGCTGTTCTAAATCGTGATTATAGTATCCTCTAATAGGTTCACATTCCTAAAGAACCTAATGACGTATTCAGTGATATATTAACTGTAGGTGTTATTCGTGTAACTATATTTAGTGAAATATAGCGCGCTAATTAACAAGATACCAATAATTATTTCCAAACACCTCGAGAGCCAACTTCAATGTTAATTGACCTGGTTATTTCGAATCTGGAATACAACTAACTACTAGATTTTAAATTATGACGGTGGCGTGGTCGGTAAGATACTTGCTTTTCACGCCGCAGGTCGTGGATTCGATTCCCACCTGAGACAAACATTTGTTTAAATATGTCTGTTTGTCTTGTGTCTGGGTGTAATTATCTATATTTAAGTATATATTTACAAAAGAAAAGTATTATATGTAGTATATTACCAGTTATCTGGTTTCCATAGTACAAGCTCTGCTTAGTTTGGGATCAGATGACCGTGTGTGTTAATGTCCCACTATATTATTATGATATTATTATTATGATCATCGTCAGCCTATACTAACCTAAACTTTTACGCCGACCTGAGATCTCCTTTGCAGAAATCGTCCCCCCACCTAGTCTGAACACGTATTACGCTACGTTTTCCAATATGGTCGTGTGATACCAAATTTGGTACAGCTGTACCTATATATTATGTACCACGGAAATTCACACTTAATCACAGTTTGAAGAACTCTTCATACATAGATAACTAGTGACTCGCCCCGACTTCGCACGAGTACAAATTATACAGTTAAACCTTCTGCATGAATCACTTTGTCTATGGGTGAAAACCGCATGAAACTTCGTTCAGTAGTTTTTAAGTTTATCGCGAACAGACAGCGAAAGTAACTACATTTTAACTATGTTATGATCAGACTCAAGAAAAACAGAGAGGATCATTCATAGAAATATCTGTTCTGCTTGAAAATTGAACCCTCAACTAGCCACGATCACTTCCTAAGAAAAAGACCGCTCATTGAGGAAGCTATGGGTATTTTATGCCTCAGAACTGAACACTCTCAAGTATTTACGTGACATCCACCTACACTTGGCTAATGGGAGTAAATCTAAGTGTAAACTCTCAACTCACGGTTACAGGCAAGATGACTAAATTTAGATTTTTAATCCGTCTTGTAGATTGTTCGAAAATATTGGACACGTATTGATTTTTTACGTAATCGAAAAAAGGTGATATATTAACATTTATTAATTATAATAATAATTGACTTATTCTCTAAATAATGTATGATTATTTCTAATTTTAATTTATTGATATTTGTTGTGTTTTATTTATTTAATGTCATTGTATTTTATTCCATTTTATGATCCAATTTGTTGATCGAAATAAATTATTTATTATTATTATTATTATTAAGCCAGTGTATCGCGTAACTTCACGTTTACAGAGTATTTTTAGTGATTATGACGTAAAGAACTCTCACTACTTAATTTATTTGATTTTTTTTTCTATTAATTAGTAAAAACAAATATCTTCTCCAACATTTTCAAAATAATTTACAAGATAATAATATAGTTACATAGTGGGACTATAACACACACGGTCATTTGATTCCAACCTAAGCAGAGCTTGTACTATGGAAACCAGAAAACTAGTAATATACTACATTATAATACTTTTCTTTTGTAAATACATACTTAATATAGATAACCACACCCAGACTCAAGACAAACAGACGTTAATCATATAAATGTCTGACTTAGGTGGGAATCAGACCCACGACCTGCGGCGTGAAAAGCAAGTATCTTAACGTATCTACCGGCCCGTCAAGATGAACTAAATAGGATTTGATTTTCGTGCCTTAGAATCATACCTATTAAATACCCCGCTCATCAAAGGGAAGGTCCTTAGGAAGTAAGGGTTGTTATTTTACTACTCCTAAATAGGAAAAGTTTACTATGTAGTAATTCTGAAGTTGTTTCCGTATTTTTGTAAGCGTGTCGTAATGAATGACCGTGACGCCAGCCTCAGCACAGGTATAATGGGTTTCTTTGTGAGACCCTAATATATGGGTTTTGTCAGTGACAGAAAAAAATTGAATGAGATTATATTTTACTAGCTTTCCGCCGCGGCTACGCCCGCGTGAACTAAATATCATGCCCAGCAGTGGGACAAAAAGTAGCCTATAGCCTTCCTCAACAAATGGGCTATCTAACAGTGCAAGAATTTTGCAAATCGGACCAGTAGTTTCTGAGATTAGCGCGTTCAAACAAACAAACAAACAAACTCTACAGCTTTATAATATTAGTATAGATTTAGCGCAAACATAAGCATTTGGAGCAATGCTCGTCGTTTTTGCGCTCTGCATTACGTTTAAGTTTTTTTTTATTATTTTAATTCACTTTAAAACCTAGCAAAGATTTAACCTTTTTAACTCAATTCCAAAAGGGAGGTGACGCCTACAAACTGTATGTACAGTTTGTCGACGGATGATTTTTAGTGTAACACTTATATTTTGAATAAATAAATAAATAAAAAAAAATCAATTCTGATCAAACTGCTTCGAAACGGCTTGATAAGAGAGCTTGTATGTACATTCAGTAGGTCTGAGAATAGGTCGTAGGTAATAGTGGTTTGTATGGTATACGCCATTCTGTGTGTAAATGGCAATTAAATCAGTAATTTCAGCCTGAGTTAGACCTAAACAATTCTTTTTTCGTTAAATATATACCTCACTGTTATATAAAAATGTTTTTAACAATAGACTTAGGTAATTAAGCATGACATTAATACTCAATACAGATCATCATTAGGCTAGTCTAGTGCACAACTGCAACTAGGTCTAAAGCAAAATCTACGGCTACTTTCCTATAGGTTTTCCAAATGGGCTACAATATACAACATATAATATGGAAATACAACAAAAATATAGATATAATCCTGAAACTCACAAGTAAATTTTAAAATAAGAAATTCCAAATATACTACGAAACCTTACAACCTTACGAGAACATCAGTATAGACTGTAGCCACAGGGGATATAACTTTTTCTCACCCCAAATGTCACAAAATTTAAGCCAAATTTTCTTTTTTTCTATTCAAAATAAGAATTCCGAAACCAGAAAAAATATTCGATCAGTTAACGCAAAAAACACGCTTCATTGCAGCTTTATTTTTATTCTTTTAATGAGGATTTATAATATATCAAAAAATCCAATTTCTAGTGTTCAGCAAGTGAGGATCTAAACAAAACATCGGGCAAACCGTTGGACGTATCAATCAATTACAAAGGCCGACGCCTCGAGCGATATAGTGGAGATAGGCTGTCGCACCCATATAGCTTGTATGGGGTGCAAGTCAAAAACTTTTAGATTTATCTAAAATACAAAGCCCACTACCAAAATCCCGTTACTGGTACTCTTGTAAGCCAAAATTAACATGTCAAATAATGTCGAATAAGTACATTATGCCGATAGAACGCAATTTAATTTACGTTCCAACGTATGCAGCTGATGAGGCACATCAAAACCGTGAAAATGCTTGAAATGACGTTGAAAATGACTTTATAAACCAAACTTCTCTCGCGTTATAGTGTGTTGCTATGTTGCTATAAAAATTTACGCCAGACTGAATTTCCGGAATAAATTCGCTAAACCGTGCGTAATATTTGTGAGACGGTGATGTAAAATTTTATAACAAAATTATATACCTAGTCGCTTTTTTATCACTTGCACCACAAAAGATCTATTGCTCACAACCCTAATCAATATCCACGCGTTATTTGCCAACATGACGTTTTTATTAAATAAACGCCAACGCAAACTGTACTACATTCCAATATACAACCAAACAAAGTTTTGATCAAATATTTGTAAAACATGGCAATGATGGAAGATAATTTATTGTTTCTTTATAGCTGCAGTGAGTTCACCAATATTTGCCCAGAACTGACAAACGTTGGGGTACACGATTTCTTGTTAAACGATTTCTTGAGTGGAGACCGCGGTTTGGCAAACATAGTGTAGGACGCTCTCAGACTAAGTGGTCTTTGGAAGGTAAGGCAATGGCTGGATAAGAGTAGTCACCGTGATCAATGGTGTTTTTTAGGAATAATCGATGTTTAGCAGTGAAAACAATAGCAATCAAAACAAGTTGGTGAGGCGTTTTTAACTAGTTTCAAATTATTTTACAACAGATTTTATTGGGTTGGTTCCAGATTTTCATCGCGATGGTTTGGATACTCAACTGCTTTTGATTCCTTGAAACAAAATACAAAAATTAATACTGGTAATTAACTGGTGGTAGGCTTCGACCGTGGTTAGTGACCACCAATCAGACAAAGCCGCACCACTAAGCGGCCTTGCCGTGTTCCGGTGCGATGTCTGGTGACACCATTTAAGAGGGTGGGTCGAAATTGTTGCTCCTTTATGGTTTCAACCTTAAGGAGCTTCATTTTACTGTCACCTTCTCATCGAAAGTCATTCGTAATCACGAGCGAATCGGTGCATTGGGCTGGCGCGTTCCAGGTAGACTACATCATTGCTTAACATCAGGTAAGTTGTAATCAAGCGCCAGCCTATTCAAGAATAAAAATAAAATAAATACTGTCCTATATCACTCTCAGAAAATGTTTTAGACTGTTGAGTGGGTACCAGCCTCTTTTGTTACATCTACATAATAAAAAAGAATGACCAAATGTGTTGGTAAGCACAAAACTCGAGAACGGCTGAACCGTTTTCGCTAATTATTTGTTTAGAATATTCTTTGAAGTACGAGGATGGTTCTTACGCAGAGAAAAATTAAAAAGCAACTCCTTCGAAATGGCTTGACCTATTTTTATGAAAACTTATACATATCTATATTTGGTAGGTCTGAGAATCGGTCGTAATCTATTTTCGAGCCCGGTAGATGGCACTGCTCTACCGGGCAAGTCGACGTCTGCGGGGTGCGCTAGTCATAAATACAGACTCAGATGTTTAGGTTTAAATATTTTCGTGCTCTATCTTTTTTCTTCCATCTGCTTCAAGTAGCGGTGTTTGTTAAGTAATGGGGTTAGAACAAGTATCAGAACAATATTATTCACAAATGTAGCACAGAGGTTAAAATGTGTTTTGATTGAGAAATCAATTACATTTTAATAATCACGAAAACAGAAGAGAAAGATTCCTTTCGTCTTCAAATATAATACCTAAAATATGTATAGTAATATCAGTAATATTAATAAAAGCGGTATGCTTGGTCTGCATGCCAATGCAAAGAATGGAGGCAAATACCTCGTCACGCCATGCGCGCCATATTAATAATTCTCTTAGACATCATGGCGTTATCATGCGATGGGATGCTCAACTTGGCAAAGATATATTAGATTTTATTGCGTAAATGTCAAGAACTTTGAGGCAGTTTAGCAAAACACCTCACGCCTGTAATAAATAGGTATAGCTAGGATAAGTCACTTACGTTTTGACAGTTGTTTAAATGACAAGAATTGGGTACAAATAATATAATTATTGGTCGGATACATCACTTCACTTCCCTTCAACCCTTTTTAGTGTCCCACTGCTGGGCACGGGTCTTCTTTCAACTATCTTACGATTTGGCTGGCTGGCTGAGTGTAAGTTGGTGGATGTCACATGTCCTCAAATGATTATTTCTTAAACATGCCGATTTTCCTCACAATATTTTCCTTCGCCGATATTAAGCAGATTTATAATAATAACTTTAAAAAAATACTATCAGACTCAATTTTTTTTACCAATGACTCGAAAGGCGCTGAATCAATATTGATAAAATTTAAATGGGTGGTCCCATTAAAATTTTATAAATGAATAATCAAATTGGCAGACAATCTAGGCCTTTATAGTTAAAATGAATTTTGTCTCTTTTTAACTAGTATGAATGTCAAGATGACAGATAAAGATAAACGAACTATAAACCTATTTTAGCTATAGACTTTCAAGACATTACGAATTTGTAAGGGTTCTACTGTATGATTTGTAACATTGCTATTAAGCTTGTTGGTATTACCTAAATGTGTAGGTAGAGGTTCACCACACCCACCAGTTGGCAAATTGTTTAGGTGCCGCATGTAATAATAAAATACATTTTATTGCTCTTTATTCTTCTTAGCACAAATATCTATTTTGCCCTACCTGGAAGCCGGAGCTATAGACCAATAAGGCAGTTGTCTATAAGATTTTTCTGTTAATAAACATAGTCTATACTTTTTCTTCGATCCGATATTTTAACCCGGGGAGATGAGGCTTGTGATGAGGTAATTATCAATATTTTACCAGTAAATATTTTACCAGTAGGTCACGAAAGTCAAGGTTTGCATACTTGCGGATGAGAAAAGGTGTTAATAGCTTTTTAAAACTACCTTAAACAGCGTTGTCGCGGTCTAAAATTGGGTCATGGAATGATAACATTATAATATACACTTAATAGTTGATCCCGGCCCTAATTTGGCTATGTCAGCCAATATAGACTATGGCTATGTACGTGTATATGAGTAAAGTGTATATGAGTAAAGTAAGTAATAAGTACACTTTCTATTACCTACGTCTTATAGAATCGAGGGCTAAAAGAGCTGTTTCAGACTCAAATATGTCACTAACTCCTTGGATATGAACATCTCAGAAATTGGAAAAGTCTATAGACAAACGGTATATTCATAGAAATTTTTCATGTATGTTGGAAGAGGGGAACGCGCGCAACATCAGTTTTGTGTTAAATTTTCTATGCCTTACTCTACGATATATAAAACTTTTTGTACTGCGACATTATTCACGCACAGCCACCAAATCTAAGACTAAGCAGAGCATGTACTATAGACACTAGATAACTAATATAGGTGCAGCATAATTACAATTATTTTTGTTTTCTAAATAGGTATGTAATAAGTTCTTACTTAATTATGCATTAAAAACATACACTTTCATGCACATAAATGTATATCTAAGTGAAAATTGAACCCCGAAAGTCAAGAGCACTTTGTCAAGTTTAATTTCTGCCTACTTAGACTAAAATGTCTAGATTTAATACAAAACTTTACTAGTTCACAGAATGTCGTAACATTTTATTCAGTGAAACCAAGCCTCCCAAAATTGCAATTAAAGTCAAAGAGGCCAAGTCTTGGAGGCAATGTACCGTGATTTGGGGCATGTAAACGTATTATCAAGCCGTTTGTGATAAGCTTTAGCGGTCCTCAAATATTTTTTACTTCAACCGTAATATATTTGAGAGCAAACATGGCCTGAACTGATGATAAAAACTACGGACAGTTTTATTAAGCCAACGTACACTCAAAACATCATCAGCTGATGCTTTTTCAATAGATACCTACTGTTATAATTCCCTTTACATTAAAAAATAATCAAGCTTATTTATGTCCACCCAGTCGTGCCCACACATCTTTGAATGAGTTTTCATCTCCGCTACTCAATATCGGTGAAGGAAAACATCGTGAGGGAACCGGTTTTTTAAAGAACTAATCATTCAGGGACATGTGACATCCAACAAACCGCATTAGGCCAGCCTGTGGGGATTAAGGCCTAAACTAGTACAACTCTTAAGTTAGTTGAGAGATGACCCGTGCCCAGCAGTGGGATGTCCTACAGCAGGTATGCTTAGGATTACGGTGTTTGAAAGGTGATGCTGGTGCGGAATGTTGAGTGTATTCTGAAGTGAGCACTGCCGGACTAACGTGATAATCCTAAGCAGATAAAGACATGTCTTGCTGCAGTCTGCATGCAGGGAGTCAATAGGATCTTTGAGCATACAGTCAGGCGTACTGAACGTGGGAGGGAAAAGGGAAATACGACTAACAAAGTCTAAGCAATTTAAACCCGGTCGTTTAATGGGCGGGCAACGCTTGTAGGTGTTATTTAGACCATCCCCTACACGAGCAGGCTTATAATAATATCTAAATACCTTGTGGCGTATATATTGCCGGGATGTATAGCCTAACATCTTAACTAACGCTAGCTGAGCGAGTAATGAATGAGTTTAGTACAAGGACATTGTCTAATTCCAAAATAAATAAATCAAGTTTCGTGGATAAAGATTTCTTACTGCCATTATTTGGCAGAGATTACGGATTGCCAAACGTACCGTATAAAGACCTCAATCTAGATCGATGGTGTCTGTAAAATGGCAGTCATAAACTGGATGATAGTAGCCTCATATCGTGCTCCGGAGGTGTACATAATATTATGAGTGAGAAGTGGGTTTAACCAGGCTGATCTTTATAATGAATGAGATTGTATAAAACACTGGACATCAATATAGTGATAAACTTGTTTAGTTCATTGGTTGGAAATTAACCTTTCATGACGCACAACACAGCGCATGTTTTCATGTAATCTGAGGGTATCCTACACTATTTAACGCTGAACCACAGTATCTATCTAACCTAACGGCCATATTTACCATGCTCATTGTTATTCATCTTGCATATCCAAAAGAGCATTTCTTTTGCGTCTTTTGCAGATTTTTTAGGCAGTTTCCTTTCGTAAAACTGCAAAGCTTCGAGACCCAGAGATTTTTTTCTGTACCTGGCCTGTTGTATCTATTTTAATAATTGAATCATGCCCGTATTTCAGCTGGACAAGGTCACAACTGTTTAGTGGCTCTATAAATCTGCCTACCCCTTACACGGGAAAACATAAACAAATAATTTTTCCATCTCAGCCTACGAGTTGGACGGGTTAGATTCAACGGAGCGGAGATGAATTGTATACTATGATATTACGTAAGGTGGGGTACTAGTTAACACTCACTAATAGTTTTACATTTCTTTTATTTGGTTGGTTTTCAATTTTTAACGGAAGCTTCAATTATAGTAATAATACGTGTAACTATATTAGTGTTTCATTGATGGGCACGGAATTTCTCTCAACTATCTTTAGATTTAAAAGAGATTTCATACACAAACTGACACCTCCTTTTTATTCTTAAATTAAGATTGTTGGAAAAATCTAATTTAAGCCCATCCTCTTTGTGTGAATTTTTTCATCGCCGCTGCTCAACATTGGTGAAAACACAGGAAAACATCGTGAGGAAACCGGCATTTCTAAGAACTAATCATTCAAGAACATGTGACATCTACCTACCCGCACATGGGCAGCGTGTGGGGATTATGGCTTAAACTCTCTCAACTCGTAAGATAGTAGAGAGAAGACCCGTGCCTAGCAGTGGGGCACTAAAAAGGGATGAAGTGAAACCCATCCTCAGATTTCAAATTGTCTACACACCAAATTCCATTTGAATTAGGTCAGCGTGAAAATCTAATAGATAAACCAAGTTGCCTTTGCTGTTAAAACATTTATTATTGGCATTGTTGATTGCAGATTTTTGCTTTTCAAGTCTCTAAGAAACATGCTATAAGTGAGGCCATACCTCACACTATACTATGCCTACGTAGATTGGCCACTGGGGGAATTTAGTTTCTTCACGCCACCTAACTTTGCGGGTACTAATGGCACTGGGCCTGTTTATGGTAAACTCTTATTTTCAACAGTAATAGGATCTTTTTGAACAGTTTTACTTTGTTATTTGTGGGCCTTTTTAAAGTCACAGAGCAAGTTGCACTGTTAACGAGACGACAGGTGACGCCATAAATGGGAACAAATGTGGTCGGCTATATGCAGCGATTGCGCTTGATCATAAGTTGTCTGATGTTTAGTAATGATACAGAACTATGGAACGTGATAATGAATTCCTTGTGATGATCACGAGTGATTTTCAGTGCGAAGGTGGCAGTGAAATTATGCTCTATATTATAACCGTAATATAGAGCATAATTTCACTGCCACACTGCCATTGGTTGGATATAATAAAGGAGCAACAACTCCAATCCACCCGCTCAAATGGTGCCACCAGACATCGCACTGCTAGGCCACTTGGCAGTGCGGCTTTGCTTGGGATGGTCACACCACGGCCGAAGCCTACCCCCAGTTTATTGTCACCCAATTTGCACCACCCGGAGAACTCGTGTGGGGACTTAGACTGAAGGTGAAATCCCATGGACTAAGGAGACTCAGCCCCCAAAAAAATTATCTCGACAAAATGGTGTAAAAAATATATATTAATATTTTTTGTTCATATAAGTAGAAAGACAAATTCACAATCAGAACACTTGTGGCGAGATAGATTTCAAAATGTTACCTAGAGCGTGAAAATAATGATGTCTACGGAAAAAAATAATGGTATCCCATTATTTTATCCACTAGATACTTACCTACTTTAAACACTTCAGCTGAAATTGTCATTGTGTGAATCTGCTGACATTTTTTTATGTACTTTTTCTAATGAATTCTATTTTCTATATAGACAATAAGAAATGAGAAAATAAAGATTCATATGTCATTGTAAGTAAGAAGAATATTATTCTTATAAAGAGGTGTAGGCTACCTACATGGGGTACTCAATGGACTGCGCAAAATTAGTGTAACATTTTCGTAAGATAACCGATATCAGCACGGGTGAAGACATTTCTAGATGTTTCTAGTCAAGGCACCTTTAAAAGTAGAACGGTCAAAAATATTAAACAATGATATACTTCCTAATAACACTGACGAACGAGGGTGAAGCAGCAAGAGTAGTGGAGTAGGGACAGCTAGCGGGCAATAGCTTGCGATTGCATCGGAGCTCCCTCTTATTTCCCTGCTAGACCTTGTCAAAACCATAATAGTACAGTCGAGCTTTTGTCTGTCTTTCTTCTACAAAACACCATAAACTACACATTTGCTCTGATACTAAAAAACGATATACAAGAAATTACCTTTTCATTGATTTAAGGCTAATTGGTGTTGAGTAGGAAGACCTGCTCAATCACCTTTGACTGCAAGAAAATTGTGAATTACTTATAAATAAAGATTGCATTTATCTAGAGCTAAATACAGTTATTTACAGAGACTTTATTTCACTGTATTTACGGGAGTTTTTCAATTGGACTTAATTAAAAGAAAACAAACGTACGTGGTCTAGCACACAGATAGCAAGCTTGGACATACGACTCATTAGGTTTGAGTTATAAGCGACTACGGATTTTCACAAAATTTGTAAATAATGTAAAATCATCACTTCGACCCTTTTTAAGTGTCCCAATGCTGGGCACGAGTCTTCTCTCAACTGTTTTATGAGTTGAGAGAGTTTAGGCTTTAATCCACACACGCTGGCCAAGTGCGGGTTGGTGGATGTCACATGTCTTCGAATGATTAGTACTTAGACATGCCGGTTTCCTCACGATGTTTTCCTTCACCGATATTGAGCAGAGGAGATGAAACAATACACACAAAGATGTGGGCACGACCAGGATTCACCCGCGACTTTATTTTTCTAAGGCGAGGCCCATACCACTGCGCCACCGCAACTCTCATCATCATTATAAAATCATCATTCATTATAAATTTAAATAGAATACTAAAAATAACTTAAGTGGTGACGGACACTGCAGTGCAGTTTTCTTTCGTCCTGCGGAGTTATTACAATCAAGAGGAGCAGTACCTGGAAGCAGTAAAGAAAACGGTTCCAAGTAAGTCCTATACTTATCTGCTATATATTTCTTTACGATTGCTCACCATTCACATATGCACCGCAAAAGTTTGCGAGGTAATCACCCATCTACCTAACCTAAACTAATGCGTCAAAAATTCTACATTTTCCATTTCAATATTTTCTATAAACAATATATTTTTCAAAT
This sequence comes from Meganola albula, assembly GCA_936450015.1. NCBI lineage: Eukaryota > Metazoa > Arthropoda > Insecta > Lepidoptera > Nolidae > Meganola > Meganola albula. The sequence goes on along the minus strand of OW388146.1, from coordinate 11,698,739 downwards.
TCTCTGTTATCTCCCGGCAACGTATCCAAAAGGTTGTTGAGATTGTTATTCAGTTAGTTAATTTTTATTCGATACCTATATCTTGTAAATAAATGTATCATATTTTATTTTGAGAAGTTTTTTCTAACGTACCTAGTCTATATCAAATTACTTGCATTCCATTGCTGGCTTCATCCGCGTGAACTGAATTTCATATCATGTCCAGCAGTAAGATAAAAAGTAGTCTAAAGCCTTTCTCAATAAAAGGGCTATTTATCGTTGCAACAATTTTTCATATTATAGGTACTTGTAGTTCATGAGATGAGCGCGGTCAAACAATCAACCTCTTCAGCTTTATAATAATAATATTATTTATAATTTTTATTTACAAGTAGTCTTTTACCCGCGTCCTCCCACGCGTATGTCGCTTATCGCGCAAAACCGTTAACCTCTTTTCGCGCAGACGGATAAAAAATATCTCAATACCAAATTTCATTTAAATCGGTTCCGTAGTTTAGGCGTGAAAGCGTAACACACAGACAGAGTTAATAACGCTTTTGTTGTAATATCATTATATATAATAAAACTAAGTTGATAAAATGTGCGTGCCGATAAAACTTAAAAAGGAGTCCCATCACGATAAAGGGACTTATATAGTGTGATAGCCCTTTATCCCCCCTCGAACAAGAAAGTTCCCGTTTTAACCTAAAGGGTGTGTTTTTAAAGATATAAGGGCTTTTCCAACCCTTCAACTTGGAAAGTAAGTGTAGTCGCGCCATCTGTTGTCAAATAGTTGAACTTCATTCATTGTACACAATATGGACTTAAAAGAACGATTATTTGGGGCGCGAAATTTAAAATTCTCATTTCAATAAAGTCTTAAATTACATTTGTTACCATAACCCTTTATCCCCCCTCGAACAAGAAAGTTCCCGTTTTAACCTAAAGGGTGTGTTTTTAAAGATATAAGGGCTTTTCCAACCCTTCAACTTGGAAAGTAAGTGTAGTCGCGCCATCTGTTGTCAAATAGTTGAACTTCATTCATTGTACACAATATGGACTTAAAAGAACGATTATTTGGGGCGCGAAATTTAAAATTCTCATTTCAATAAAGTCTTAAATTACATTTGTTACCATAACCCTTTATCCCCCCTCGAACAAGAAAGTTCCCGTTTTAACCTAAAGGGTGTGTTTTTAAAGATATAAGGGCTTTTCCAACCCTTCAACTTGGAAAGTAAGTGTAGTCGCGCCATCTGTTGTCAAATAGTTGAACTTCATTCATTGTACACAATATGGACTTAAAAGAACGATTATTTGGGGCGCGAAATTTAAAATTCTCATTTCAATAAAGTCTTAAATTACATTTGTTACCATAATAAAGTTATTAAATTTTGTGTATTTATACAGCAGTAGCTAACTTATATGTTGGAGTTAAAGCGATATCATTTTAGTTATTCAAATTACTTCTGAAAACATTTTAAAATTTAAGTTTTTAAATTTCGCGCCTTTACTGCGTATGCTACAGCTGCAAAACCTATTGTTACGGCGAACGATAACGTCGAGAACATTCTATACCTAGAAGGTGTGAGAAAGTAAATATTCCCAAACTTTCTTGAATATCCTAGAGCCATCTTTCTCGAATATCTTAGAGCCAACTATACACTTCATGTGTATAGTCTCCATAAAGCCAACTTTCTGGAATACCCTAGAGCCTAGCTTTCTGAATATATAAGAGCCCGGTGTCGCCCGCCAGAATTAATTCGATTTGAACAGCGGAACAAGCCACTTCGAAACGAAAAAGAAAGAAGTTACCTGTGTGAGCCTTTATTTTGAAGTATCACGTGTGAGTATTTTTAATAGTGTGTTTAATTAATTCATGATCTTGAAGTGAAGAAAAAAAAAAGTTATCTGTGAGCCTTTATTGTGAAATATTAAATGTGAGTATTTTTAATAATGTATTTAATTAATTCTAATGGTTTTTTTTTCTTTTCTTTTAATTGTAATTTCCTTAACTTTCAAGTAGTCGCGCGGCGTTGAATCGATATACTTTGGCCGTAAACAAAATATCGCGCGACCGCTTGAAGATTAAATAATTTTGTTTTCTTTGTCTCAACGTGCCCCACGTTTACGTAATAATATATTTGTCTATAAAATGTTCATTTAATTTATATTTTACAGAATATAATGCCTAGACGTAAAAGAGGTGGAGATCTTGCCAGTTCTGCAGCGAAACGGCGGAAACAAAAAGAATATCGAAGAAATGAAACGGAAGAACAGCGCGAAGCACGTTTACAAAATCAACGAACCAGAATGAGCACCCTGAGAAGCGGAAAAAGCGAAGAAAGAAGCGAAAATAAAACTATTGAAGAATCGAGAATTTTAAAAGATAATCTAACAAAGGAAGCATTCCACTACGAATCGACGAAGAAATATTACAATCATAAATATGTTGTGATCGGAAAAATGAATAACATTTGCCAATTTTGCCACGCGAAAAAATTCAGTAAAGAAACACCAGGTCTCTGTTGCATGAATGGAAAAATTCGATTACCACCACTGGAAGCACCTCCGCAGGAATTTCTACATTACATGACCGGGGAAACACCAGAATCAAAACACTTTCTTCAAAATATAAGATCATACAACTCCTGCTTTCAAATGACTTCTTTCGGTGTTACTTCGACTAACACTAATAGAGATGAATTTGAATATGTATTTTCAATTCAAGGGCAAATTTATCACAAAATAGGATCGTTACTACCAATGCCTAACGATGACTATAAATTTCTGCAAGTATATTTCATTGGAAATGAAGAACAAGAAATTGATCAACGAAGTACACATTTTAATGGATTGAAACGCGAAATAATCCAAGATGTACAGAGGATCTTACACAAATACAATCAACTGATTTACATATTCAAAACAACACTAGATCGCATGATTTCTGATGACTATAAAATTGTGATTCGAGCCGATAAAAGACCACGTGGAGAACACGAACGTAGATTTAATGCACCTCAGATAGATGAAGTCGCCATCGTAATTGTGGACAATGAAAATACAAGCCGTGACATAATTTTACAACGAAGAAGAAAAGGACTACAACGCATTGCAGAGACACACCGTTCATATGATTCTCTTCAATATCCTTTAATATTTCTGCACGGAGAGGACGGTTATCATTTCAATATAAAACAAATTCATCCTGAAACAGGCATAGAAACAAACAAAAAAGTCACTTCCAAGGAGTTCTATGCTTACCGCTTAATGATCAGAGACAATGAAATATACAATCACATTCTCAACACTCGCCGTTTATTCCAACAATTTCTGGTAGATATGTACGCAAAAATAGAAGCAGAACGGATGCTTTACATAAGACTGAATCAGAAGAAACTACGCACAGAAGAATACATCCACCTTCGAGATGCGATCATAAATGACGGCAATATTGACGATATTGGAACAATGGTAATCTTACCCTCATCATACATAGGAAGTCCAAGACATATGCACGAATATACTCAAGATGCCATGACCTACGTAAGAAAATATGGACGACCTGATCTCTTCATAACATTTACATGCAACTCATCATGGCCAGAAATCAAAGAACAACTAAAATATGGACAAACCTCCATGGATCGACACGACATAATAGCCCGAGTTTTTCGACAAAAACAAATAAGATTTATTGAAGTCATCACAAAATACCACATCTTTGGAACCGTTAGATGCTGGATGTATACAATCGAGTGGCAAAAACGAGGATTACCTCACTCACACAATCTCATATGGCTACACGATAAAATTTATCTCACGGATATCGACAAAATCATCCAAGCTGAATTTCCCAATCCACAAAAAGATCCGGAACTATACAGCATAGTAGTGAAAAACATGATTCACGGACCATGTGGACCATTAAACTTTAATGCGCCATGCATGCGTGATGGAAAATGTACAAAAAAATATCCAAAACCATACGTAGACGATACAAAAACTGAAGATGACGGCTATCCCAAATATAGAAGACGATCACCGAAAAACGGTGGTTTCACAGCAAAAATACGAATACAAGGCAGAGATGAACTGGAAATAGATAATCAATGGGTAGTACCATATAACCCACTACTTTCTAAAATGTTCCAAGCACACATAAACGTTGAATATTGCAATTCAGTAAAATCTATTAAATATATATGTAAGTACGTAAACAAAGGTAGTGATATGGCAGTATTTCAAATAGTCCAAAATAGCGAACAAAATAACAGAAATGATGAGATACTCATGTACCAAATGGGAAGATACATCAACAGTAACGAAGCAGCGTGGAGGATTTTTAGTTTTCCCATACACGAACGCGAACCAGCTGTGCAACATCTAGCAGTACATTTGGAGAATGGACAGAGAGTTTACTTCACAAAAGACTCGGCTAGAAAAATTGCAAGCGAACCACCTCAGAACACAACATTAACAGCTTTTTTCCAACTTTGCCAAACGGATCCATTCGCAAAGACGTTACTGTATGTCGACGTCCCTATTTATTATACGTGGGACAAAACAAGAAAAATTTTTCAACGACGAAAACAAGGAATGCCAGAAGAGGGTCATCCAGAAATAATGAAAACTAACACAATAGGTCGAGTATACACTGTACATCCAAACAATGCCGAATGTTTCTATCTCCGGATGTTGTTACACGAAATACGAGGACCAACAAGTTTCACAGATCTCAGGACTATTGACGGCTACCTATGCCAGACGTACAGAGAAGCATGTCAACGCTTAGGATTATTGGAAAACGATAACCACTGGGAATTAACACTACAAGAAGCCACACTCACAGCTTCAGCTGAACAAATTCGAGAGTTATTCGCCATAATTCTAACAACATGTAACCCATCAAACCCAAAACAGCTATGGGACTCTTTCAAAAGGAGTATGAGTGATGATATATTGTACCAAATCCGACAAGCTAATCCAGAACTGACTATAGAATTCAGTGACAACATCTTCAATGAAACACTCATTCGCTTAGAAGATAAATGCTTAGCAATAAATAACCGGACCTTAGTAGAACTTGGAATGCCAGCACCACAAAGAAATGCTTTCAGTATGCTAAACTACGAAATTACAAAGGAAAAAAGCTACAACGTCAATGAACTACTTGAATACATTGCTCACAATAAACCACTCCTCAATGACAATCAAAAAACAATTTACAACGTTATAATGAACCGAATAAATAACAACACTGGTGGAATTATTTACTTGGACGCACCAGGAGGCACCGGTAAAACGTTTCTAATAAATCTAATACTGGCGGAAATACGTGCTAAAAAACACATCGCACTGGCACTAGCATCATCCGGCATTGCAGCCACACTTATGGAAGGAGGACGAACTGCTCATTCTGCCTTACAACTACCGTTGAATATAGCCGAACAACAATTCCCGGTATGTAAAGTCTCAGGAGCATCTGGACGGGGTCAACTTCTAAAACAAGCTAAAATTATACCCCGGACAATAAAATGAAAAATGTTGTTTATAAACAAGTAGTATAAATAATGAGAAAATGTAAATACATGTAAATATATATGTTTAAATATACATGTAAATATATATGTCCATGATAATGTAAATACATGTAAATATATATGTTTTCAATATATATATATTTTTTACTTTTTACGTCATAGTTTATTTTTTTATTTCAACTACCACGTAACCTCATATCAACTCCCGAGCGAAGCCGGGTATTACAGCTAGTTTATTTTATAGGGATAAGTAACGCTCATTTATACAAATGGAATGACAGTTTTAAATTAAATAAAAGTAAGAAAAAAATATTTTAATGCAGGGGAAGAAAATATAGATCGCTTCCACCCGCGGCTTCACCAGCAAAATTGATCTCACTAATCTTGTTTCTCTATACAAACTTTGGAACCCCGTTTCACCTCCTTAAAGGGTGAGTTTTGAAAAATCCTTTCTTGGTGCACCCCTAGACCCCATAAGGAACCTATGTGCCAAATTTGGAGTCTCCAGACCCAGCGGTTTGGGCTCTACGTTGGTATGTCAGTCAGTCAGTCAGTTTCTTCTTTCATATGTTTAAGATTTAACTTCAATCAGCTTATGCCTTAAACACTATTTATCTGATCTTCGTATGTTATTCAAACAGCATTATTTAGTTTCATCTTACTCGGGTTCCAGTTTAAAATGTTTGTTTGTTTAAATTTTGCTAAAATCACAATTTTATTCCCGGGTAAGATTGTTAGGTAAACGTTTTAATTAAGAATTTGCCTTTTTTATTCATTATGATTAATGCTTTAGAATAACAAATGAACATCGACTTGATGCTTCAGCTTAGGCATTGTTCACACCAACCAGACAGGCAGATTATAGCAATCGGGAAACATAGATTTCAACGAATTTCACAACTTGGCAGTTCGCACAATAAAAATACTACTCAATAATAATAATATTGTACGCTGCCGGCTGTAAGCGTTTCACTGTCGACAAGGCACTACAAATAGTCTATTCGGCGAAGAGAAGAAGAACGAGAAATGAAATATATACGCGTCAGAGAGATCAGCGGCCGACAATACATTTGGTCTGAACAATGCTTGGTCTAAATAGTGGAACCTAAAAAACAATTGAAGATCGTCTTTTCGTACACTCGTACACAAAATGTACCAAAATTCTACACTAAATAATCTTCTCCACAAATGTAACACCATACAAAATATTCGCTTGAACAGGGCATTCTTACTAATGCGAGGCGTACATTACTCTATTTTTAGTATAACATTAACAACAGTGCACGTTCGATTCCGAACGTATTATTTACGAGTGTACTCCATGTCGTGATTAAAATAGAAATAGTGGCGATCGGCTTTGCAAGCATTAAAGCGGTTGGTTGGAATGCCATAGCTGAAAATTCAGTAAGGAAATCCATGGTGCAAGGAACTTATGAGTAGGTTTTTCGAGGTTCAGATGTAGTTTTACGAGGGTGTGCCTTGTTGTTGTTTTAATTTAAGGTTAACCTTTGTCAGTGCAGTTGATAAAATTGTTTCTATTTGGCTCGATGTAGAGCAGTTTATTCAAGGAATATTCCAAAAAAAGAATTGACGAAATTGGTTGGTTGGTTCTCGAGTTTGGCGTTTTATATTAAATAGATTTTAATTTATTTAGAATAGATTTTCAACCCAATAAAAACGCGAAGTTCGCATAAATATAATCTGTCAATATAATATACAATACGTAAACAAAATTTTTGGGACGTTTGTCTTAGGTTTCAGGATATTAGTTCATCAATTCTCACAAAATTGTCTCCTAAAAGTGTCCATTAATTATGTCTGTTGTTAAAGTTTAGGTAAATTGGCTCACGTAATTCCGTTCAATATACAGAGTAGAACTCAGTCAGTAACGTGCTAAACGTTTATTTTTTGGAACGAAGTTCCTTATCGCGCGATGTGAAAGGGGGCTAGACGGAAAATATTCTTACGAAAAGTTGTCACGACACTTTTTGCTATAGTAAGCTATTGTAACCTGTGCGGCGTGCGCATGTTTCTCTGTCTGTCTGTCTGTCTGTCTGTCTCTCTCTCTCTCTCTCTCTCTCTCTCTCTCTCTCTCTCTCTCTCTCTCTCTCTCTCTCTCTCTCTCTCTCTCTCTCTCTCTAGAGATAGAAAAAAAATAATGAAATAAATATTATTATGACTTAAAAAAATTACATTTTATTACAATCCCTTCACTAATTAATCGAACTTCGTTCCATTCGGATGTCCCTTGACACCTCTCAAGTTTTTCTTATATTTGTAGAAATAGGTACATATAAATATTCTACATCAATTTTTTACTGCAGTTACATTGGCTGTGGCAGTATTACAGGCGGATGTGATGTGCATACGCGCACGTGGCTATGACGTCATCGTTGGAATACAATTTAAGGTACAGATAACATTTCACAAAGCAGCTTATACGGTGGCTGTAGTTATGTCCAAATGTTTTGGTAACCATATAGGTATTTGACTATTTTACTTGTATAGAGTATTTGCAGAATTGATAATTAACGTATCGTCAGAAGTGGGATGATTTCACGTCATTAATTGCATTCTATTAGAGTACTTTTCTCTTGTAATATTATTCTAGCTGCAGTTTAATGTAATTATGACGAAAAATATTTGTTATCTTATTAGTGTAATAACAAAACGCGTGGAAAGAAATATAATTACGGGAAACGTCATGATGTCATTGTCATTGATCAGTTTGATTGACGGCGTTCTAAATAATTTTAATTTTTTTGGTTGCTCAATTGTCATTTGGCCATGGGGTTGCCAATTGTAATAATCATAATATTGCATTAAGGATTCTTATTTTCAATTTCAACTTTTATAAAAACGGGGGGGGGGGGTAAAATTATTTTAAATACACCAAAAAATTTAATTAATTATGCTCTATTAACATTACATATGTTAATAGAGCATAATTAATTAAATTTCAACTCAGATTGCTGTTCAAATTTACAATTATTTTAATCCCAGGCTCTATACATTTTTTGAACGTCTCCTTTCCTTTTATTTGCTTAATTTACTATTTATATTAAGTATACTTATGTCGTTTCAAGAAGTGGATACCACTTCTTGAAACACAAAATAAATACTAGTGCAATAATTGTAAGTATATTTTTGACATTATTATTTGCAATTTTACCCTACTAGTATAAGTGTGTATATAGACGACCTCTGTAGTCGAGCGGTGTAAGCCGTCCGGTTCCCGCCCCGAACAATATTTGTGTAAACAACAAAGATTTGTTTCCGAGTCAGGTAGGTTGAGGGAGCCATGATCTCTCCTATGTGCCTCGGAGAGCAAGTTAAGTCGTCGGTTCCGGTTGTCATTTAAAAACAACTATGACAACCTTCAAACGTAATCAGAAGCCTAATATAATCTCACACCTCGTCTAACCATCTCGGCTACTGATTCCCTACGGGTTTGAGGTCAGTTGGCAGTCGTTCGTTTAATTCTGGTTGCTAGCCGCATCAGGTTAAATTGGGAGCCGACTCCAATAGAAATGGGAAAAAAGGCTAAGCAAATGAGTGATCCGAAAGAGAACCAGAGTAACTGACATAGCTCACCAGTAGTCATATCTGCCGCAGAACTGACAGTCGTTAGGTTTATCGAGTTCTTGAGTGGAGACTATATATTGGCAAACGTAGCGTAGGACGCCGTCAAAGTCCGGTGAACTAATAGAGGCCCGTCCGGCCGATTGGGTTAGGTCATCAGCAAAAAAAAGTAGGACGCCGTCAGACTAGGTGGGGGTGACGATCTTTGCAAGGTGGCTGGTAAGAGCTGGATGAGTGTACCCGCGGATCGTGCTCAGTGGCGTTCTTTAGAAGACGCTTATGTCAGGCGATGGATTAAGATAGGCTGATGATGATGATGAAATGAGTGAAAGGCAGTGTGAATGAGTGTAATATTATATAAATATACCAGAAATGGGTTAAGAAGAGTGTCGGTCGACGACCTAAGATATCCATTAAACGCACATTTCCCTTCGTAAAACTTTACGAGTAGCGTTGGATGATAAGCAGATTACTAACAGTTTACTCGCCATATTATTTTATTACTAACTACCCGTCCAAGCTTCGCACGGGTGATGTAACCCAACATTTTCATTTTTGTTTTACATTTTTTTTTTGCCTTAGTGGTAAGTGTTTTTTTCGGATCAAGCAATAAGACATCTAACATATTTAAAGAATCATAGTTACAGCTCGAAGTTTAGAATTGTGCTTTATGAACGGCAATAAGTTTGACCCATATTATGTATGAGACAAAATTAAATATGTAGCGAAAAGTGGGTGATATTTAGCTCTGCTTGCACCTTCGGGTAATACAGGTGTGATGCTGTAATACTAACTCCCGTATTTATTAACGTGTTATCAGCTCACTATAGCTAAAATAGGTTTATAATTACTTTATCTTTGTCTGTCATCTTGAAATTTATACTAGTAAGAAAGAGAAAGTCAATTTTAACTAAAGAGTCTTATAAGATTTTTATGAATGAAACCGTAATGAAACCGTCTCTATGTTGCGATTTATTATATTATTATTATTTACTGAAATATATAGATAATATCAGATTGATTTCAAGAACTTAGAGCCGCATCAGTTTAACCAAACCTTTTTTAGAGAATGTCGCAATTGTCAATTTCCAGTTGCTACTAATATTTAGTCAAATCACTTCAACCCTTTTGAGTGTCGGGCACGGGTCTTCTCTCAACTATCTTATGAGTTGAGATAGTTTAGGCCTTAATCCACACACGCTGGCCAAGTGCGGTTGGTGGATGTCACATGTCCTTGAATGATTAGTTCTTGGACATGCCGGTTTCCTCGCGATGTTTTCCTATACCGATATTGAGCAGCGGCGATGAAACAATTCAGACAAAGATGTGTGGGCACGACCAGGATTCGAACCCACTACCTTATTTTTCTAAGGCGAGGCCCGTACCGCTGCGCCACCCAGGGGCGTAGCTACCGCCGTATTTGCCGTATCAATTATACGGGGCCACGGGGGCCCCCAAAGTGTGTAAAGAAAAAGAATAAAAACAAAAACTAAAATCATCATCAGCCATAAATGATTTAATAAATCAGTTTGCCGAAAAAAAGGCAAGGAGAGTGAATATTTAAAATTCGATTTTTATTTGTAAAATGGGTAAATTATGTGATAAATAAATATTTCTTCTCACAATATTTTTTTTCTTTTGTGAAAAATCTTTACCTCCATATAAGGGCCTCCAAAAATTTTTTTATATGGGGCCCCGACAAGGCACGCTACGCCACTGGCGCCACCACTGCTCTAAGATTTGGTCAAATAGCGCTATTAAATTCAACCACTCAGTTCATAGCAATGTACCATCCTACTGTACCATCGGGATTTTAAGTAATGTTTACGTTGATAATGAATAACTCATTAAACGACGCAATAATGTAGTAATTAACAGCTGATTGGATCGTCCCTAGTAGGTTCATGTAAAAGCATTTTAATTTTCAACGAGTAATAAGTTAAATGATTTGTGAGGGTTGAGCGGTATTGGTTAGTAATTGGGTATTATATTGTACTCGTTTTTCGGATGACAATAATCAGTAAAATTTTTAAAACAATGCGCAAACGTTCGGAAACACAGAAGCAAATTTTAATTAACACATATTTTTCTTTTTTTATGTCTTAGTATTAAAAAAATTAGTAATATCTAACGAAAGATTTTTATTACTATAGGGTTCGGTCGCCCTTTCGCCGCCGTATCAGCTGTGCCCTCCCTAGGGTCACCAACCGCTAGTTTAGTGCAGCGTGATTTTTTCGATGTTATACGAATAGATCGTCCATAACTTATTGATTTTATATCAATTAAATGAATAAAAAAAATTAACAATTGTTAATGAAAATAAGCTCTCATAATGATGCAGTCACCAAAAAAATGCGAACTGTTTTTAAAACATCAATATTTTTAGAAGCCTAATTGAATACTCACTTACACCTTTAGGTATACAGGGTAGAAAAAAAACATTGAACCCAGGGTTACCAACTATCTGTTACCAGCTGTTCTTAGAACATGTCCTGACTAACATGTTTTTAAGAAAACAGTACAGTTGGTAACGCTAAGTGGACCCTAATGAGAAAAGGACAAACGGCCTAATGAGTTCTCTGATAGTTAGGGGTTTTACAACTTTCTCACAACAGACTGGTGAGAAAATATAAAAAAGAATCCAACGGACTTTTTGGTCCGGTACGGGTTTCGAACCCTCTACCAGACGGATAGTTGCAGACATGGCATCTTTTCCACCAACGAGTAAGTAACAAAAAGTTTTATAACCGTACATTAAATTAAAATTTTCAATTATGGAATTCTAACCAGACACTTTTTAACAACACACCTGTATAAAAGTGCTGAATTTAAGTTTTTAAGTACGGCGCCGTAATGTAACTAAAGGTTATATCAACAATTTCACCATTAAAAGCCACAAAAAATGGGATCGTCTATCAGCATCCACCACTCACAATAGCATTCTATAAATATTCGAAACAGAATCAAAACTGTAAGCTATAAAAAGGTTTATTATAACAGTCGTAAGCCACGTGGCACCAACACATCTTTAGTGCTATAGTCAGATTGTATTTATTTGGCTCCTGGTGTACCGCACTAATTTTCATTTCAAATTGAATGGGTAAATTTTTGTATATTTCGGCGAGTTTAGGTATAGGGCAGCGATCACCAGATACACCTTACTTATCTTTGCATCTCGATGGAACACAAAATAGCATCATAGAAAGTTAATTAATATATCTGCCATTGATTACAAATATTCTCAAAATGTTTGGATGGAAATAGATTTCTTCGGTTTCTTTCGACAAATTCGGTTTACACACATCACGTGCTCACCCAACTGACTTCCCCTGATGTAACAATGACAATCACAGACAAGCAACCTGAGTGACGTTGACGTCTTATAATTTTGACAACTGACAGGCCTTATACTATCAGATGTAACTGAAGTGACACCTAACCGTCTGTTTAGGCAACAACTTGCTACGTTTATAGGTTACGCACTGCGACATATTATGTTTTTTTAACTAAATTCAAAATATTTTTTATTTGATTGAGTAATTGTAAACTTTTTACCATAACATCATACCTAATTAATACGTTGTATAAAATACTACACGTTTCTTTACTCAATACAGTATTTCAGACTAGCTAACATTGGCCACATTTCATAACCAACACCGAACATTTGTTCAAATTAAGCAAGCACCCAACCTATTAGTGAATACGGAACACACTCCGAACATTACTGGTAGAATAAATTTTCACTGTGCATCTCCAAATACCTGCGAGTAACTATTGACCTAATGAGCTAATAAGGGTCCTAATTCACTAAAGTGCAATGTGTAGTAGCGAGTGCAGAGTATTTTCAGCATTTTAATGAAGCAATGTTTCTTTTACACATCATAATGCAGTGCACTTTTAGTTTTATTTTTAACCCGCTTGCATCAGCTTCACTAGAGGAATCTGGGAACATAATATGTTTGACCGACTTCCTGATTTCTGATTGTACTTATACTTTTAGATTATGGTTTTCTTTGGTATGTTAGATCATGATAACATTGGAACAAATTCTTAACTGTGTAAATTGAAATCTAATAGTTCTTTAGTATTTGAAGATCATACATTTGAGTTGACTATTTGCCAAAAATTTTAACATGACAGTTGAAATATTTCATAAAAGCTTTTAAAATAGTTTTGTTATTACTTTAGTTATGCCTACTTACGAAAAAACGACGAACCGACGAACTTCCGAACGGATGAACCGCTTTGATGTTTTTTTTTGTTTCTAAGGTAAAAAATAAAGGGTTACAACATTTTTAAAGTTATACCTAGTTAAAGGTCGTCTACTTAATTTCAAATACTTTTACCATTTTTTCTTTTACCTTTTTTACTCAAGTAGCATAGAAAAACCCAATTTTTTTACATTGTCTCTTTTAACAAGAGACCAGTTACCGTTATGAGTTTGTATGTGTTTAAATGTTCCATTTTTCAGAATACGAGTAAGACCGTGTGTTATAAATTTAAATGATTATAAATTGTAAGATTGATACACTTCGTTGTGTACAGACCTTATACATCCTTTCACAAGAGCATTATTAGTGCTCAATTAGTCTACCGTGAGTTAGTGATCGGCTCAATAACAATTAGCAGCTAGCTCGGGGCGGAGTTGGTGAAACAATGACTCATGATTCAACATACAATAGTGCGTTTGTTGCTTAGATAATGAAAATGTGACGGGCAAACCTCCATTCTTTATTTGAACTTTATAACAAAGTTTAAAAACCCAATTTGAATAAACTGTTCAACAAGATGCCTAAAATTTGTTGTGCCATGAAAATATTTGTAAGTAGATGTACTTAAGATCCCTTTTTTCAACAAAGTAGTTTAGACCAAAATAAGAAGTAACTTATAGACTGATGTAACCATTGTGCGAACTAATAATTCGAAGACATTTGACAAGTGATATCCACGGATTGAAAATATTTTAAGATTCCGTGCCTACAGAGGCATAAATAACTATCCTATTAAATGTTTATCTGCTCATAATTTTCTTTAATGCAGAAATCAATCATCCAGAAACAAAAATGTGTTACAGTTTACACATAAAACGATCGTAATTTACAACCCAACTGTATTGAAAACTAGGCTATTGTTACATCCACGTAATTAAAATAACTAGGTGAAAGTCTGATATTCGATATTTACGATGTCAATATTAAATGCATGTTTTAAGCAGTGATGTTACTTTTAATAGCTTCGTAATACTGGATGTCTCGTTAGTGGATGCAGACCATAATTGGCAAATGTAGCGTACGGTGCCCTCAGACTCCGAAAATCATTCGGGTAATGCGAAAGTGAAAACGAGGCCTGCCATGTGGGTTGGCAGAGTACAAAACTGCTTTGGAGTCAACATACCCATTCTGTTACACCCTGTTACAGTGGGACCTATAAAAAAAGAACACCCTCAGACTAGGCAAAATGACGATCTCTGCGAGGTGACTGTTAAGAGCTGGATGAGAGTAGCTACGTTTCGTACTCAGTGGCGTGCTTTAGGAGAGGCCTAAGTCCAGAAGTAGCGTAGAATAACTAACGGAGAGCAAAGCAGATGAAGGTGTGGTAACCGCCAAGAAGTCAGTAGATGCTAGACGGGTAGAAAACTATGCCTTTTTGTTTCAGAAATCATAGTACCATTAACAAATCAGACCTACACTTGGTATTACAACTTGTAATATCCTGTGTAATTCACTAACACTTTTAATGTCCTACTGCTGGATACGGGTATTCCCTTAACTACATATGTATCTTAGGAAATTAGAGGGTTTATTTTCAGCCTAACCAATAAATATTACAGATATAAACTTTTTTTTCTAAGAAGTAATGTATTTAAACACGTAGTTGTTGTTTAAAATAGAAAATGTTTAATCGTTTTCAACTATCATTTTAATTTAGAAATGATTGATTCTATTCGTTCATTTGGTAAGAATGTGTGTTATATTTTTAACTTTATAACTCGGTCAAGATATTTTCTGATTAAAATTTGTTTAGGTTTATTATAGCGAATAGTAACAACACTACAGTTTCACATAGTTTGACTAAAGTCTTATATAAACTAAGTTGATAATAATAATAATAATAATATTCTGACATTATTTTTTATTATTATTAAGTTAGTTTGACTTAAAAGTTGAGAGAAGACCATGCCACATATAGGCTTTAGTTAGTTACATGTACTGTAATGTTCAGTTAAAAAACATGGCGGTGTCGGCGCTAGGTACATTGTTATCATTATGAGAATTTATATATTTCTTTATGCGTACCTTGCCTTATCTAATTTTATGCAATCTTTTAGAACTTATGCACTTACGTACATTTTAAAAATTGATTTTTTTTTATAGGGTGACTGGTAAACAAACAACTTCCCTCAATAATCTTTTTTGGAGACATTTTTTTAAATTAATCTCGCTGTTTAATATTGAGCCGCACAGTAAAGACCACGATCGTTACCACAGCTACATGAGACGTCTCCTCGTTTCTCTCTACTCTACAATACATAATTGTCGTCTCTACTGCGCTAAAATAGGTTAAGAATTACACTAATTACTAGTCACCCTTTATGATTGACTACATTGCTAACAAGTTATAACTAGCTAAAACGACTAACCAACGGCTGTTTGATAATGATCTTCATCAAATAATTACTAAACTAGTTTCTAGGTCTACTTGCAATAATTTAATTATTAAGATTAGATTGAATGCGCTTTCTTTGATAACTGTTCTTTACCCTCCTTAGTTTACACAAATAATTTAACAAGCACGTTAATAATAATTTACGTATGTATAACACGTAATGTTTATATACAAGAAATCACTGTAATTTCAAGGAATGATCTAAATGTATTGGTACATATCAAACTGTTTTACTGTTTGTATGACCTCGATAAAACTAAAACACTGTGATGTATATCTGATATCAGAAATAGTTATTCCATCAGTAGAATGTTTTGACTGGCATCTAGTTTATATTCAATTATTATAATTATTCTTCCCGATCGCCTCGCCCTCAATAATAGAAAAGTACCTATAAATTAATGAATTAATTTATTTCTTACTTGTAGTAGGCCTCCTAGTCACTCAGGCGTCACATAAGTTTAACTCAGTAAAAATAAAAAAGGAATTGTATTCTGAGCTTAAACTTACTGTTTACCGCTCCTTGTCTATGTCTGTCATTCGTTTCTTATGTCACAGGCGTCATGCCGCCCTTAAAACTAATTTTCTTAAAAAACTATATTTTAGTGGTTTTCAGTTGTTAAAAACCAAAACAGAGTCCAATAGAAGTATAATAAACACATATTATGTGTATGTTTTATGTTGCAACAACGCAACGCCGTATTTTTTTCTTATGTTTTAGCTTTTAGGTTAAGTACTACCTATCATCAATGTTTTCCAATAAAGAGAGAAGACCATGGATCCCCGCAAGACCTACATAGCTTCAAGCGTCGAGCGTCGAAGAGCGTAACAGAACGTGACAAAGCCCGTGGACGTGTGCACTTTTGCACTACCTATATGTGTGATAGGCTGTTCCGCGCCAGGGGCAACGGGTTTTTACCCGTTGGGTCCTAGTGGTTACATTCCCGACACAGAAAATAGGTACCACTGAGGGCTCGTGGTCTGCCTATGTGTGCTGGTCTTTTCGCGTCATGGGCACCGGTAGAACCGGTGGGTCATGATGGTTAGATTCCCGACACATAAAAAAGGCACCACTGTGAACTAGCATAGCTCGTGGTAACACTCTTTGCAAGAGTTGTTAGAAAGAGCTCGTGGTCTGCCTATGTGTGCTGGTCTTTTCGCGTCATGGGCACCGGTAGAACCGTTGGGTCATGATGGTTAGATTCCCGACACATAAAATAGGCACCACTGGGAATTATCATAGTTCGTGGTAACACTTTTTTGAAGAGTCATTACAAGAGGTTTGTGTCTGTGTTCTGAACACCACTGGGTTCATCCTAATTACCGATCTTCCAAAGTTACCAAAGTATATTTATGTATCTTCAAAGGACACATTTGTAAAGGCAGCTGACAGACAACACAAACCAGTCACCTACTGACTTCTATTCATGGTAAACACAATATTTAATGTCCCCGTAATACATGCACACACACAACTTAAAGAGTGTCACCGACTCAGAATAATGTTAAGGTAACTTACATGAAAGTTCTGTGTTGGAGTGGAATTAAGACATTGTTATCTTTATCACTAATGTCTAATATTAAAAGTGTTGATATAATATATCATGGTATCTATGGAACTACAAGGGTTTTCAGTATGTTATTTAACTAACAATATTGCCCACTGTGCCATATTTAGATCATGTATACCTACATATTGCAACAAAATCTTGCAACAGTATCAGTGCTGCCTGAAAATCTTTTGCTGATACATACCTACTCACACCATGCATGAAGTGGACATTTAATTTCTCACATGAGTACCATACCAAGCATTCTAGTTTCCTGAAACACCAATTTACCTAAAGGTAACTGTACTATTTAAAGTTAGCCATATCTGTGTGGAGAAACTAATCAGACAACTCTTCATGAAACTCATGTACTTATTGAAAGATATCTCTGCAACATGGTTAATTATTTGTTATCTATAATGTATAGTTCTATACTAAACTTATTTTATACTTAGCAGGGATGTAATGTTTGTGCAGCATGTAATGTGTTTTCTGTGAGACACTATACATAAGCCCAACTAAAGTTGAGGTTTTTATCGCTAGCCACATAATTAATCTCTTCGGTCGGAAGAAAGTACAGAGTTACAGATTTTAATTAAGAATGCCTTTGAACGTGGTGGGGGAAGTACTGTGATATGACATTGGATGGAGTAAAGCTAACAGGACAACCGACTTCTAACCCTATATAACTGATTTCCAGTTATTGCACCTCACAAATTGTAATCAAAATAAGTACTCAACAGGAAACCGACCTGTTTGCTGGTCAGGATTTCAATTTGCTTATGAAAGAACCTCACGTTTCTCTTGTGTTGTTATAGTTATAAGGTTATGAAGCACATAGATGTTACCCTGTGATGTTACCTACAAGCCTTGTTGCTAAAGGTCTAAATTTAACAGTAATTTACCATAAGCTACTCACCTGAGGTATAAATACATATAACTAAACCTAATAAGATTGGCCTTTCCACCTATTATTGTCGTCTATATGCGCACAGATAGGAAGGTGTTAATTATTAAATATTAACAAAAGGAAACTGGAAAAGTTAAGTAACAATGGGATGGTTCTTTTTCTTTATTTATTGAGATTCACAATTCTTTCATTCTTACAACATTCAGCTTTGAGTTTTTATGGAATAACGAGCACATAGAAACACGGTGAATATTGATGACCGGCGCAGCTCTTGATATGCATATTTGCGAATGGCAGATTGCCATTGTCCATGGACGGGAGGATTGCAGTTGACTTGCAGTGAGTTGTCATAATTGCACTCTATATCGTTTATTGTCATGATGCATTCATGGGTTTTTGATTAACAAGATAAGATTTGTTTATTTTCTGATAATATAGTGCAATTGATTTGCTATGAAGTATTCATGACACTTTGACAGCAACCAATAGTTCGGTCCAAAATCGACGAATTATTGACAAGCAGGTTAAAGTCTTTTTAGACAACGTACGTAAAACGTTATTTTACATCGGTTGGTGAACGAAGACGAAAACATTCATATGTATTACTATTTTAGCTTCTGCAGACATAATTCCGCAAATCTGCCAATGTGAAGTATTAGTTTGTGCAAAATTATACAACCTTTGAACAGCAAAACAGATGGATGTGATAATAATATAATATACGTACCCATAGATTTAGGATGAACTGGCGTTTACAGTTTGGCGTTGTTATGCTCGATCTATGTACCATAGATTGATGAGTAGCCATTAATAATATTTAATTTTCTAATGTGAAAATTAACTGCGGTGAAGTCAATTTGACTGAATGTTTTGAGTGTCATGAAGGTGATGATCAGTGTTGATAGTTCATAAAATTATGTATAAAATTCTTTGGATAATCTTCTTGGTTTTTAAATCCGGAGGAATAAAGCTTAATAATATCTTTATCCCAGGATTTTACAATATAATGTACATAACTTTTTAAATGTAGCTACATAATATCAATAATATACGACCTACTTCACATTTTATACCTAATGATTAAGAGTACCACCAATGTAGGTGGGAAGGTACCTACCCTATGCATCAACAAACCTAAAAGTTAAAAATAGGTTGATTGTATTAAAGGTACAAAGAATACAATCTTATATATACTACTTATGGTTACAAATAATTCTAAACATAGGTAGTTAAATAAGTATA
This sequence comes from Meganola albula, assembly GCA_936450015.1. Taxonomy (NCBI): domain Eukaryota; kingdom Metazoa; phylum Arthropoda; class Insecta; order Lepidoptera; family Nolidae; genus Meganola; species Meganola albula. Next base: position 11,679,264 of record OW388146.1, on the reverse strand, counting down.
ATAATGAAATTCTGTTAATCATGCAAGTACCAACTTACCTACGAAATAAACCTAGGTATACCTTGGCTACGTGCATGCCTACTTGAAACCATAATTAAGTAATAACACTAATAACTTAATTTCAATACATCATCAAAATTGGACGCTTAATTCTTAATATTTACAAATGTTGAAAATTATGAATGTTTAGGATTATTGAGATTACCTACTCGCCAACAGAAGCCATAATCTACTAAAAGCTTTGGTTTCAGTTCTGATTCTAATAGTCATTCATTTTCTTAGATTTTATAATTTATTTTTTTGTATCTTTACCTTGATAATGTATGTAGATACCTACGCTTCTAATTTCGACTGGGTAACTGCAAGGATAAATAAGTAGTAACAATTGTTATAAAAAAAAAAAAAATAGCAACCATCCTTCAAATCATCTAACGAGGTTCAACGTATCTTTTTATCAGACTTCATTGAAGGTTGTAGACGTACTTAGAGGAGACATAATATTATTATCATAGCAATACCAACTTCAACTTTAGGAGGGTCTAATGTTTATTTCTTTTTACTATTTAAGTACATTCCATTTTATGCAATTTGATTTTACTAGATTGCCTCGGATGGCAGTGTATTTACACTGAATTAATTTTACCATAATAATTATATTAAATTTACTGTCTGTTGTGACTACTAGCCCAGACAGTACAGTTCAGAGAGAAAAATCATCAATTTTTAAATAGTGACTGGTGTTGTTTTCACAGTTACTCCATAGTATTATATTAATTGTAATAAATAATACTTATGTCTTATTTTATAAATTATAAAGGTGGTACCTTCATGTATTGTGATGGAATTCCTTCGTTGGGAATGGTTACAAGCTGACCCTATACAACGAACAACAATAAAAATGATAAAAACAATAATAATAGTAACAATATTATTATATTATTTTAGAAGTTTATAACACCATTAGGTACTTATGTAAGTTTCTAGAAATCTTAAAATTTTCCAAATAATTCAGGTACTTAAATTCAATAACAGATAAATATTATTGTGCCATCTATCATTATAATATCATATCATCATATCGTTTATATGCAGGTAGTCCTTGTATAGGTTTAAAAATAGATAGAGAAGAAATATTACCTATCCACAATATTTTATTTTTTCTCTTTCTCCCAAGTGTCTTATGTGATACCGAGGGTCTCGAGACAATGTAAGCAGGTACACTTACCCACTCCAGGTTAACACCTACTTATAGATTAATAGATCTGGTTTGATAAGTCAGCCAGATAACAGCCTGCTATGCGAAATAACATTAGCATGTTATCTAATCAATGATATCATTGATTTAGATACTTTTGAGTAAGTATGAAGGTAATTTCAACTACGTATGAACCGAGGGGTCAAGAACTCACAACTTCATCAAGATCGTTCCCCTTTGGGCGTTATTTTTTAACAATTGATAATTTTGTGAAATAGAATTAATGAAAAATAACAACATATTCCAATTCAGATCTGATTGTACAACTCTTGACTTTAAACATCTACAAGTAAGAAATAAATTAATTCATTAATTTATAGGTACTTTTCTATTATTGAGGGCGAGGCGATCGGGAAGAATAATTTAGAAATCAAACTAGCTTACCTGTAAGCGACGTTCGATTGTAATTATTCTTCCCGATCGCCTCGCCCGAAAATAATAGAAACCCACCCTCCCAACCCAGAATAGTTGTAACAATCAGACTCAATGAACAGCGCAGCGAACTTTTAACTAAATGACAGACATAGACAAGGAGCGGTAAACAGTAAGTTTAAGCTCAGAATACAATTCCTTTTTTATTTTTACTGAGTTAAACTTATGTGACGCCTGAGTGACTAGGAGGCCTACTACAAGTAAGAAATAAATTAATTCATTAATTTATAGGTACTTTTCTATTATTTTCGGGCGAGGCGATCGGGAAGAATAATTACAATCGAACGTCGCTTACAGGTAAGCTAGTTTGATTTCTAAAATATATGCTATTGTGTATTTTGTTAGGAAAACATTTTCTATTACATATCTTACTGTGAAAACAAGCTTGCAATAACTTTAAAAGTAATGTTCAAAGTTTATGTTCAACATTTTGTAAACCGATTTTAAATAAAAATATTTGGTTTTGTTGTCTATTCTAATATTACAAAGAGGAAAGATTCGATTGTTGTTTGTAACACAAACTGGACCGATTTTAAAAAATTGTTCACTGTTGGAAACCTACATTTTTACTGAGTAACATAAGCTATTCTATATTTGATACGTTTAATTCACAAAAAAGGTTTATCTTTAGTTTTTTTTTTGTTTTCAGTTCTAAATATGTCATAACATGTGTATTTAACCTATTTTTTCCTTTGTATACTAATATTATAAAACTGATGAGTTTTGAGTTTAAACCAACAGTTGAACTCAAAATTCTTGCACTGTTAGATAGGCTATTCATTAAGGAAGGCTGCTAGACTATTAGTTCATGCAGTCGGAAAGCTAGTTCTTAGTAAAAATAGTTGCTGACGTGTTGGTAGATGGAAATTCTGGATTTGTCTAAATTTTTAACTGTTAAGTTAACGTTCATAGAAAAATTATTTATAAACCCTTTCAAATTACTTATCTTTTTGATATCTATCAAAAAGATTAGTAATAGGCATGCTTCTGCAGCTTCTTACAAAACCAGGGTGATTTGTTAGTTTAGTAGAATAAATGTAATCTCTCCTACAAAGTTAAAAAAATATTAAGAGTTATAACTACGGTTGGCATCATTTTTAAATGTATAAATAACCCTGTTGAGCCCAATAGATTCCATGATTGTTACTGTAATTTACCATTGTTTTCACCACCTGTACAACAGTATGGATGCAATTAGGTATTGAGTATTGTGTATTAATTTTTTTCCTGAAATTCTGTAGATACATCTACAGAATTTCCGCTTACGTTTTTGTGGTAAACAAACTTTGTTGAACATTATTTACGAACTACAACTCACCAGTTCATCATAGTAGTTGGATATGTAAGAGTAGATGAGCGAGTCGTAATCCATTGTCGCCACTGTCACTGTCACTTGTCAAACTTACTCACAACACGGTTTGAACGAACTTGCGCGTTATAACTTACACTTATTGTGTTTGGTAATGCGCAACAACAGTTTTGTTCGTACGTACCGTCGATATTAGACGCATTGGCGGACTACACTGACGTACAAACGCCAGAAAGCTAAATTAAGACCAAATTTTAAACACAAATCTTTGATGTAGGGTGATAAATTTAGAGCTGTTGTAACCGCTCGTGACGTTATTGTTTGTTTGGGAACTGTGTTTTAGAAGTTTTAAGGAATGTGATATAATATTATTATATGGAACGAAATATTAGTTGCTTTTTCTATTAAACAAAACTACACTTGGCCAGCGTGTTTGCATAAAATCCTCAACTGTCTAAGCTCCTAACATGTATATTTGAGAGAAGACCCATGCAATGTGGCCACAAAATCACGCTACTTTACATTACGTAATTAAAATTTATAAATGGTCATAATTTAACATCAGTATTTAATTATTTTTATTTACAATATAGCGTTTTTGATGTATCCTCATAAATACTTCAACTTCAAGACATAGATATTTATATATAGGTATCTTCAGTTTTTGTAGGCTGAAAATAGTAGGTATGTTATATTTTTGTAAATATCTAAGCGACTTTAATTTTTTTATGAGTATAAAGTTATGTAGTTGGGTATGTTCTTATAGCATAAGTAGTGGTGGTCACACTTAATTCATATTGGTCACACATGCATCCACTCTAATGTAATCCGTTGAAGAGGAAGCGAGTTATAACGTGTGCCCGACCTGTGAGTTACTTCAAACATGTTCTGTTTTATAATTTCTACAGAATTTTATTCCGATTTTAATATTGTGAGGACTGTTGGGAGGGGACACGCTCTCACGTTTGTTTTTATTTGGGTCTGGGAACGTGATTTTGTTCTTTTTATTCGTTTTGCTTTATAAATTACGTTGTTGTCATTTGCAATACTTTTTACATTCTAAAAGGATTTATTGCCGTAGGTTTTGAAGCAGTTTTTCTGTGTATACTGAACTGCTGATTAAGCATATATCGGTCACGTGTGTGATTGTGCGTTTGCACTGCACAACAAAACATGATACAAGCAGTCTTATCTCTTTCTACTCATCTCTAAACGATAGAGATAGATAGTGCTTGCAACATGTTTTCTTGTACAGTGGAAACTAGGGGTACTAAAAGTTGTAGTAATGAGTAAATGTCTCTCACGTTTGCGAATAACCATACTATGTGTAAATTTTTTTTCTGTTCAAGCACAAATCTCAATTTCAGGCTATTATTTACTGGTTGTACAGGAGTTTTGAAGAATTTAAATGAAGCTACTTTATAATGGATTTTATCGCGATATATTTTAGATTTTAGATCCCGACGTTTTAAAGTATTTTCAGACTTCATGGTAACGGGTGGACTGGGGTATTTGACCTCCAAAAATATTAATCACAATTATTACTGACTACCTACAAACAAAATGAGCTCACAGTGATTCTAAGTTGATTTTGCTTGGATTTTGGTACAAGTAAGTTAAGCACCGAAACCCAAGCTGGTGGTATATTCCAAACATTTTCTCTGTTAAAATTAGGATATTTTGGAACACACCACCAGCTTGGAACCCAGCTCTTTTATAGTTTCTAATAATTTTTATTAGTTTCTAATCATATGGAGCTTTATTTTACTGCCACTTTATTACCGAAACCATTCACAATCTCGAGTGAATCGGTATACTGGGCAGACGCGTTCCATCGTAGACTACATCATTGCTTAACATCAGGCAAGCTGTTGTGTTAAAGCGCATGCCTACTTTGGAATAAAAGAAATAAGTCTTGCAACACACCCACAGACTCCAGCTCTCACAAAAGTTTGAATTGTATTCATGTACTTACGTGTATAGTACTACTACCTTCACAGAGAAAATAAATAAGTATCATTATTATTAAACTCCCTACCTATTAACCACTCAACCTACGACTCCTAAATTTACACTAGGTATTGAATTTTTCAGCATTTAACCATCGTAGTCAAAAATTGGTGATGTGGAACCTAAAGCCCGGAGGCAATTTTAAGTCATCGGTTTTGCAGCATTTCTCTCAGCAGTACCGGACAACCGATTCTGATGGCCTCTAAGAGTAAAGAAAATAGTCGATACGAAAAAAGTTTACGAATACTATTTTTAACCTGTCAAAATGCGTTGACAATGCAAATTCAAGTTTGTCGCGGTGTACGTTACGTCAACTTGAACTTGATCAGAGATAATCTTGCACTCGGTGACAGGCAACAGTGTCGGTGGACAAACAGCCTCAGTGACTACATCTATACCCCCGTATTTAAGACTAAGGTTTTAGACTAAAAATATCAAGATTAGCAGACAACTTTAGGTAGGCGTGAATAATCGGGTAAGAAGACGGTATTTCAATAAAATAACTACGGCAAATATCACTTCATAATTTAAATTCTACTAGATAATTACAGATCGCTAAGATTACGTTGGATTAAAGCGTAACGTCCACAAAACACGTGTTTGCGTGCGCACTTCCCGACGACGCAACCGTCCATCACAAAGTGTCAGCCCTTCTAAGATGGCCGCTTCACCCGTGCTTGGTGTTCATTCCTTCGTTCATATTGTCATTATCGAGTGACAGCAGACGTCAAAGACGGACGCGATGACCGTATAAAATGACAGCTGATGCATTGAGAAGTAGATGTGCCAACAAGCTTATTTTAGCTAAGATAGGTTTATAATTCGTTTGTCTTTGTCTGTCATCTTGAGATTTATACTAGTAAAAAAAGAAAAAGTCCATTTTAACTAAAGTCTTATAAGATGTTTATGAATAAGGCCGTAAAATACTATAATAACAATGTAGATAATCGCATTCAAACACAATTCCCAGACCAATTTCCCAAATGCGGAAAATAATACGAACCTCCTACCGAACACATGTACTATTACCAGATGTGCTATGCAACAAGAAACATCGCGATATAAAATGTTCAGTAAGCCGACGTTACATACCACATCGTTGCAATTTATCGCTCCGAGATCGCGGATGCGGTCTGGCAACGTAACGCGTTTGTGAAACGTGAAATAACATTGTTTTGGATACGGCATATCATTTACTAATTCAAAATACTTACCAGCTTTTTGCCTGCGGTTTTCTCCATTTTATTGCATAATATACAAAGTCGCGGTACTGATAAATAAGTAAGTAGTAATAAATAATAATAATACATTAAATCTTCAAAATTGAAATTACCTGTAAACTAAATTTGGTTAATTTTAATTTAGATTTTCCGTCGTAAAATGGTAAGGGTCGGTTCGAACTTATTTCTATTTTGTAATTTTTGAGTATGGTCTAGATACAAGTGTTTATCGTTAATATAGGTATTTACTTATCTATTTAATAAAAATGAATCACTAAATGTGTAACTGAGCACAAAACTCGAGAATGGCTGAACCGATTTCGCTAATTCCTTTTTTACAATATTTCTCAAAGTACGAGAATAGTTTTTACGCAGAGAAAAAATAAAAAATCAAAATTCTCCGAAAAGGCTTGACTGATTTTTACGAAATCATATATCTATATTCGGTAGGTCTGAGAATCAATCGTAATTATTTTTGGACCCGGTAGGTGGTGCTTTACCGGGCAGGACGATAAGTCTGCAAGGTCTGCATAAAACTTGGTACCTACCTAATTTAAGTGATACATTTTTATTTATTACTCAAAATGTTGAACCATAATTTTGGTTAACCAAAAGCTTCAATCAGACTCAGCTGAACAGCGTTTATAAATCCTCGGAAATGAACAAATTACAACAATTTATACGAATTACACAATGTTTATTTATTACATGCTATAAATTAACAGGTAAAGTAATCATGGTGGCTCGGAATTCGTCTATTTTATTGTTAACATAACTGTCCAAAATATGGGTACGTATTTAGCCCTTTTATGGCCAAAATGAATTAAAAGATTTTAATTAAAAGATTTTAATTTCAATTCTCCTAGTTTGGACACAATTCTAAACTAGGAGCATTGAAATTTATTAATTAAAATATATATATTAATTAAGCAATTGAAATTTAATTAATAATTTTTATTTATTTTGAATTGTATTTTTTTTGCAAAAGGCAAAAGGTTCACCGCCTAATACGTGGACCTAAACAAAGCCGGCAAACGGTGGGTGATATCCACCTCTGCCTACACTTTCGGGTAATACGCATGTATGACGCTAGGTTTAATGTATAAATAAATCTCCGCTTCATAATTTTAACTACATTAGCTTATCATCCACTGAACAACCATTGCAATATTATAAAAAGAAATATCAGTGTTAAAAAGAAAACATATTTCGCATTATTATTTAGAAAAAAATAGCCAAGGAGGTAAGCAAGGGACAATATATAACTGTGTGTGCGCTACACAAGCGCACTCGAATTTCTCTTACTCTGAAAATGAGACGGGACAGTTAAACCGACACGACAGGTTAGAAGATAGGGTGCAGGACTTTTTTAATCTGTAATAGACTTGCGCTTGCCCACAACATGCCTGTTGTTAAGCAAGGTTGTAACGCACTTACCTAGTAAATATCGATTCACACGTGACTTTAAGACAGGCAGATTAAACATGATCGTTTATATGTACTGACGACTTAAATACTCTAAAGCGAAAGGCGAGCTGTGGAGACGTCACATTACTTACTGCGATATACGAAACTACGGTGGGCAGATAACAGGTATGCAATCGATATAATTGTCTAAATTTAGATATACATACATATTATTATAGGCCGACCGTTTAACTCGCGTACTCCTATCGCCAAGATTCTGACACCTGAAGCTGCACAGACAGTGATGATGATTCAAGCGATATGGATATTAGTGACGAATAGTCTTACATTACTTTTATCTGTGGTTAAATAGTTCTTTAAGAGATTTAATTAATGTTTTATGACTTTGTACCTCAGATGCCGATACGCGAGTTAAACGGTCGGCCTATAGATAGAAGCACGCACGAATAACGCCTTTAGAGACTATAAAGTGGCACTCGCTACGATCTAAACATACTTTCTCAGCATCACAAATGTTCATACATCTGGTCATACATGCACGGCGGTTGAGGTCAATGAATGTTCTCTTAAGGAGTCCTCTCCCAGCGTTTCCACTCACCTCCACTGTGTATATTCCTTATTTAGATATACCGTATCAAATATTTCTTAACCCAAGTGACCACGCATGACCTGTTGCAATACTGGAGGTTTTCCAGTGTTTAAGTGAAATATAGTCAAATAAAAGCGTTGCAGTTATCATTTACATTTTTCATTTCACAACTACCCTTGCCAAGTGCGTACAACTGAATTGAATGTAAAGGAAACTTGCGGAATTAGGTTTTCTGAATCGAATGTAAGGAAGAATTGAAGGAGTTTGAAATTTAATTGTGAATTCTTTTGTTTTAAATAACTCTATCAACCTAGTGGTCTTTGTTTTGGTGATATATTATAAGAGGAGGGGATAGCTTACGCTTGTATGACCTGAATGTGTAGGTAGAGGTAAAAACCACCCATATTATGCTGGCTATTTTTAGGTCCAAAACGTAATAGGGACGAGCATATTCCCGTATTTCTATATATATTTCTGTATCAGAAATGTGTTTGGTGGGACATAGAATCCGAACCCTAGACCTCGCATTAGCCAAAGCGTTTACTACGGGCTCATCGAGGCAGATAACAAGAAATAAAACTCAGATAACATGAACACCCGTAAACATGAAGTCTGAAAAGACTTTCAAACGTCGGGATCTCAAGTCTAAAATAAACCGCGATATCAAATAAAGAAGTTCTTTATTATTTATAAGATTGGTTTCATAAAATTTATGAGCAAAAAATTAAATAAATAAAATTAAAAATAAAATAATAATAATTTAATCATCTCTAAATTCGGCTTCGCTGTGATAGAGTCCGGGACTGAGGAGAAGACAAAAACGATTATAAATAAGGAGCTGAATACACCCTCTCAGTTTAGCTGTTTGGAGGACTGTCCCTTCCACCCTGTATAATAATAATTTTGTTCCTGTTGGTTAATAAGCTAACATGAAGATAATTTGACAGGCGTCCGCTACATATTGAATTCTTAAACATTTTAACACCCACTAATGCATGTTACAATTTGCGTGGAAAATGTTAAGCTTTTTTCGACGCTTTACGACTGAAGTTTTACACGAACCCACAGACTAGTTAACTTTGAGACTACATTCATTATGTTCCACTACCTGTTCAGCAATAGCGAAATCATGTGCTTAATTTTATTTAAACATAAATTAGCTAAACATGGATGGTTACTTAACGCTGAGTTTACTTATTGATTTTCTCTGTAGTTTGTGAGAAAATGTTGACACAACAATTTATCACTAAGGATGCTGAAATGCATAGGTGCATGGATTTTATAATTTTGAAATTCAGTTTAAGTATTATATTCTAATAAAGAATCATATTTGGGTTGTAAATAAATCTTATACTGTATTTTTAGTAGTAACATATTTAATAAAATTGTAAGGTACTTCCAGGCGTTGCTTTAAATCTATTATTGAAAATGACATTTCATTCTAAATCGTGTTCCGCTATTTTGACAATTCAAATTTCGCATTAATCATGTAGTTGTATATATTTAATATTTAAATGTATAAAAATGTTACTCCTGTAAATTATAATTAAGTTTTAAACGTTAAAGCTGTTGTGATGCGTTGTCTGTCCACAACAGTGGTCTGTGATTTTGTATTAAAGCTTTGTAAGTGAAAATTTTATTGTTGAGCTGTGTCGTTATTTTGTGGTATTTGGTGATAGTCGTTGTGGTTTTTTACGTTTGATTAATGTGCGAATAACATTTGTATAAGCACGTTGCTTTGAGTATGACTGACTTTCGTCCGGCCCGATGGTGAAATGGTTAATGACCCTGATTACTAAGCCAAAGGTGATGAGCATGTTTGTTTATTCTGTGTTTGGTTGTTATCCTTCTAATGCATTAATGTGGAAGTAGCTCTGTCTGTCTATTACGCTTTCATGCCAAAGCTACTGCACCAATTTGCATCATTTTGTACCTATATAGATAATTTTGGACCCGGGAAAGGACATAGAATAGTTTTTATCTTACTGCGCAAAAAGAGGTTAATGGTTTAGCGCGATAACCGACATACTCGCGGTTGGAAAGCTGGTTTATCTATAATAATAATAACATAGTGGGACATTAACACACACGGTCATCTGATCCCAAACTAAGCAAAGCTTGTACTATGGAAACCAGATAACTGGTAATATACTACATATAATATTTTTCTTTTGTAAATATATACTTAAATATAGATAGTTACACCCAGACACAAGACAAACAGACATATATGTATAATTAAACAAATGTTTGTCTCGGGTGGGAATCGAACCCACGACCTGCGGCGTGAAAAGCAAGTATCTTACCGACCACGCCATCGGTCATAGATCTTAATGTATCTACAAAATTGTTTTTAGGTAGCATATCAGTTTCTAGTACCCACAACATAATCAAATATAATTGCTTGGTTTTGGCCTAGGCGGGGCCGTGTATATGTGTGAAGATATTGTTATTATTATTAGTCTTTGATTTGGTTACAATTTTGGTTAAAACATTGTATTGGTTTGAAAGTACTTGATTGTTAAGTAAACCAAATATTAAGTTAGGATACTGCCACATGCCACCAAGATTATTCTTAAGCCTAAAATTGAATTTCCAATTTTGATCTTCTACTTTTGGCGTTAACTGTACTTTTGGTAAGCAATCTTGCTAGAAATTCAGATTGTCTGCGGAGAGTTGGATAAATGCGGCCCACTTGCTGCTCCTTAGGCTTCACAAAAACTCTGACCTAGATTTTATAACTGTCGCACAAAAATGGCCACATTTACTGAGGTGATGAAATGGCCTTGAAAAGTATTCCAAAACTATGGAAATGATTTGAATAAAATTGGGAATGAAGATAGTTTGAGACCCGGGAAAGGACATAGGATAGTTTTTATTCGACAACGAAAACAGAAGTTACTGATTTACAGTGAAAACCGACATATGTACGCGTGGGCGAAAATTAGTAAGTCTTCTAAAGGAGACTGTTAACTGAATACCTACTATTAAGACGAAAATATGTACATAATGTCTTAATAAAGTGGTTGATAAATTGTGACTAAAACACTAGGCAGTGAAAACTGTCATTTCTGAACGAATTAAAACAGAATAAAGTTCTCAATTCAAATGTTTATGATTGTATGGATGTAACTCGGTCTTACCGACGGGTTTATAAAATTATATTTTACTAGCTTTCCGACAGCAGCTTCGCCCGCGTGTATGTTGGTTATCGCGCCAAACATTACCTTCTTTTTGCGCAGTCGGATAAAAACTATCCTTTGTCCTTTCTCGGGTCTCAAACTACCTCCATACCCAATTTCATCCAAATCGGTTCAGTAGTTTAGGCGTGAAAGCGTAACAGACTGACAGACAGAGTTACTTTAGCATTTATAATATTAGTAAGGATTTTATTACAATGGGCATATTATTGCAATTGATTAACACTGACACTAATTGTTTGACGCTGATGGGTCACACTGATTACATAATGTATTTTATTTTATTTTTTTACAGTTATTTTTACAAGTGTTTTTTTTATTTGATTGTGTGTCATGTTTGTGCCAAATATAAATGTTTTGTTCATTCTTTCTTTCTTTAATTTATTAGGTTCGGGACATGGAGCTAGGAGCAGTGAGTTCATAGGTAGGTAGGTATTTTTTATCTGCTTGGTCTGTTGAAAATATTTTCTCTCTCCATTTATACCTACAGCGGAATGTTATAACAAAAAGTACTCCACTCGAAATTCCTTAGAGACAGGGCCGCATCCAACTGAAATTTACCTATAAAAGTGTAAGAGAGTTGTTTTGTGGTCTCTGAGAATACAAATAGGTGTATTTCAAAATGTACGTCTATGCATACATTAAGTACAATCCGTGAGTGGTGGAAATTAATGCGAATTCGTATAAATATCATGAGCATGTGATTTAGCATGCTAATTGCTATTGTTAAGCTAATTGCTAATATGAATACATAATAATGAAATGATGTTCACTCGGGAACACTGTCAATCAAGGCCACGTAAACAGAGAGATTTATTGCCGGTTGTGGTCAATGTAATATGCATAGTAAAGAAGTAGGCAAGTGGTGAATTCATTTCATATTTCACAGAATTTCGCAACTACATAGTGAAATGCTAATTAAGCATTCACGTGTTAAAATTAATGTGAATGCTAAATAATCCATTACTCCAATACGTCAACGCATTATTACTTATTAATAAAAATGTATCTATTACAACTAACGGTTGTTTCTCTTTTGCGAAAAGAGTGAACAAGTTCAAACGTCTGATAGCAGAGTAATAAAAACAGTGCAATTTATGACTGATCTCTAAATTCAAAAACTAAAAAATAGAGCGTAATTACATTCTTTGTTCGGCATTCTTTATGCAGATTATATATCACCATCACAATCATGAAGGTTCGTATAGGGACTTACTAACTTTATTACTTCCAAAACGATATTTATATCCTACTAGCAGACCCGGATAAATTCATACCGCCTAGGTAAAGACGGGACAAACATGAAACGTTTGACAGAAACCAAAAAATTAAGAAAAAAATGTTCACAACATTTATTTATTTTATTTCTAAACGACTTTTAAATTTAATTGATTTCTAAACGACACGTTTAACATCAAACGATTGACAGGTAGTTTATTTAAGTAAATAGTTTAAAAACTTATATACTTATTAAAACTTGACACTGGCAAAATTGCGGAATAATTTCTGCAGAGGCCATAATTAAAAGAAGAAGAAGAAGTAAGGGAAAGGAAAATGTTCACTTCAACCCTTTTTAAGGTTCCACTGCTGGGCACGGGTCTTCTCTCCATACAAGCTGGCCAGATGCAGTTTAGTATTGATATGTCCTAGATTAGTTCTTAGACATGCCGGTTTTCTCACGATGTTTTCCTTCGCCGATACTGACCAGCAGCGATGAAACAATTCACACAAACGTGTAGGCACGACCGGAGATCGAACCGCGACCTTATATTTCAAAGGGGCAGTTACCACTACGCCACCGCTGCCCTTGCATAATGTTTTTTTTTTCTATATTCCAAACATTTTTATTATATTTACTCATTTCATAAACCTTCCCTAAACTTTCACAAATAATTCAAAACTAAAGTTACCCAAATTAGTCCTGCCGTTCTCGAGTATTATGCTAGAATAACCGAACAGCAATTGACTTTTATAAATAAAATTATTACTAACTATAGGCCGACCGCTTAACTCGCGTATCGCCATCTGAGGTACAAAGTCATAAAACATTAATTAAATCTTATAAACTATTTAACCACAGATATAAGTAATGTAAGACTATTCGTCACTAATATCCATATCGCTTAAATCATCATCACTGTCTGTGCAGCTTGAGGAGTCAGAATCTTGGCGATAGGCAATACGCAAATTAAACGGTCGGCGTATAAAGGCCCTAATTATAACCGGTGTTAGTAAATTAAACTAACCTTTAATCCGAGGTTTACAAACAAGCTATTACATGTCTCATTTAAAATTCATAGACAATGGTCGATTCTTTTATGAATATGACATGCGCACTAAATAGGTAGGCGTAATGCGGAATAGTAGTCAATTAATTAGAAAACAAATAGGGCGAATGGTAAGTAGTTGTAAATACTTTAATCCGAGATTAGACTGATGAAATTTTCCTTGAGCAGCGGTGGTGCAGGGGTATCGGAGTTGCCCTTGAAATGTTAGGGCGTGGGCTCAATCTCCGGTCGAACCCACACATCTTTGTGTGAATTGTTACATCGCCGCTGCTCATTATCAATGAAAACATCGTGAGGAATCCAGCACGTGTAAGAGCTTATCATTCGAGGACCTGTGACAACTACCAAGCTACGTTTGGTCAGCGTTTCCACTCATAAGTCGAAAGAAGACCCTGATGGATACTAAAAGAGTTGAAGTGAAATTTTCTTTGGTCGATATTGAACAGAAACTATGAGCAATAATATTTAACTAAGACGGACTTGTGCACGATCTATGATCGAACCAGCGACCTTTGTTTTAAAGACAAATCCGATTACCGTTGTACCGTCACAATTGATTATTATTTGTGTGTTTTTTTGGCAGCATAAATATAATACTATGTACCTGATATCATGTATACCTCATAATTACTTAAAAAATAAAAATAATATATATTTAGGAACCGCCTAACAAATTAATAAAAAAGCACTCAAAACTATTTAAGATTTAATAATTTTAAACAATTAAAAATTTTAGCAATTAATACGCAATGAGAAAGGCAAGTAAACGCTGCGCGTGTTCGATGGAGAGTGGGTTCCTCGGTCCTCGGCACGGTGCGAAGGCACTTCAGGTAGCACTAGGCTTCACTCTCGATCTTGTACATGCTTCGTTCTCCCGATTACTCTTTCGCTCCGCGAATGACATTTTAAGATGGAGACATCTTTAACAATATAATAATTCTCTTTTTAAATCATCCAGCTAAAGTTTAAAAACAATGATATCTAATAACTAATTTTAATTTGATCCTATCCTAATCTTTTTGTGAAGCCATATTCCAGATTTAAACGTTCGTTGAATATAAATTGTGTCATTTAGCAGACCCGTAATGGAAAATCAGATTAAATAATTCAGGCATAAGAAACGTTGAGCCCATAACGGCATTCATAAATAATGGGGCTAACACTCGTGAGTGTTACTGTACTCACATTATGATAGAATGGAATTGTACAGAAAATGGGTAAAAACGTTTTGCTGTTAAGTGTACCGAATATTATTATATTATTACGTTTCCTAAGATGAGAAAATTGTTGCATAAGCGTTCACGTCTATATTACCAGATAGTATAGGCAGAGGTAAATATCACCAACATTTTGCCCGTTATCTTTACCTAATATGGGGCGAAACTACTGCCGTTTATGTCACGATTCCCAGTAGAGCTGACCCATTAACATTTTTCTAATATACTGTATATTAATTAACAATGGCGTTCCCATATAACACTAGCTACTAGGTCAATATCAGCAGGTAAATACATAGTGCCCAGAGTAAGTAATTACTATAGAGATAGAACGTTACAAAAATAATACCTTATCTTCTTAACAGCTTGCCAGCCGACATTAGGGATATGGATGGTAAAAAAATTGGTTGCCTGTAAAGTCGGTATACGGGCGAAAGTTTTACGTGACAACGACTTTGAGTGGTAAAATAATTTTAATGTGAATATTCATTCGTATAGTAGGAAGAAGGATGAAATAATAGTAACAATATAAAACATTTATTTATACAAAGAATTATATTTAAAACATTAATTTATACAAAGAATCTCGCTCTTAGGCGGGCTAACTGTGCTCGAGTGGAAGGGACGCGTGCCTTTCACTTTTTATGTCTGTCTCTCTCGCTCTTAGGCGGGCTAACCATGCCCGAGTGGAAGGGACGCGTGCCTCTCACTCGCTCTCATTGTGAGCGCATAACGTGAGCGGAGCGTAACGCAGTTTCTTGAAGTGTCACCCGGCAAACCAATTTATAAGACGTTGTCACGTCAAAATAAGTTTGTAAAATCATTCAAACAATTCTTACTTAGCCGTTTGAATACTGTATAAGTGTACATCTATATCGACCTGTTAAATAGCTTGTTAAAATTTCACGCACTGTTAAAACTATTGTTAACCTGAATGTTTCGAAATTTGATAATAAAGATACATACATACATCAGGTTGAGTAAATTTCTAAGTATCTTAATAATAATTGCAACTTCTGCTTCTTCTAGTGCCTCTCCACTACTGGAGGTTGGCTATCAGCTCTGGGAAACTCTTCTTTTCCTGTGCACAGCGGAATAGTTGCAACGCAAAGTTGGAAATTGTGTCCGCAGTGGACCAAACATAGCCAACAAAATGTAAGTGATTTCCATTTCTACCTCCACTTTTCGGTACCTAATACAAACCATGTTGTCACTTAAACATTTTTTAGTATCCCACTGCTGGGCACGGTCCTTTTTTCAACTATAATAATAATAATAATAATAATAATAATAATAACATAGTGGGACATTAACACACACGGTCATCTGATCCCAAACTAAGCAGAGCTTGTACTATGGAAACCAGATAACTGGTAATATACTACATATAATACTTTTTTTTGTAAATATATACTTAAATATAAATAATTATACCTAGACACAAGACTAACAGACATATTTAAACAAATGTTTATCTCGGGTGGGAATCGAACCCACGACCTTCGGCGTGAAAAGCAAGTATGCTATCGACCACGCCACCGGCCCGTCAGACTATCTTGAGACAATTGAGACAGTTGAGACAGTTTAGGCCTTAATCTACACACGCTGACAAGTGCGGGTTGGTGGATGTCACTTAGCCTCGAATGATTTTCCTTCACCGATATTGAGTAGCGACGAAGGAAGAATTTACATATGTATGCACGACCGGGGATCCAACCCGCGACCTTATATTTCAAAGGAGAGGCTATACCGCTGCGCCACCACTGCTCTACAGGTTATGTTATAAACTTATCTGAACCGTCGAACAAATCTGGTTATACTGAAAATTTCTCTATAAATCATTTTGCGGTGAATTTTATCTCTACGATACCTACTTTTGAGATACGAATATTTTATGCGACGCTAGATATTCTTGATATTTTCGTAAATGTACAGTCAGATACAAAAGTTTATTAATATATTTAATATTACAAAACACTGTACCGCAATACTAAACATCTAACTGCCTCTGTGGTACAGTGGTAAGTCTGTAACCGCGAGGTACTAGGTCAAGCAAAAAGACATATCTAATGTTACCTCTATTTTATTTATGTCTATTTATCTCTATTTTGTTGAAATAGATACATTTATGTTTTAACTTAAGTCTAAGTAGTTAAGTTAAATGTACCTACCACTAAAAGTTAAATAAACAAATCTTATTCTTGTTAGAGAATCTCAGTTTACTAGTCGAAGTTTAGAATTGTGCCCGATAAACGGCAAAAGGCTCGCCCCCTATTACATAAGGAACTTAAACATTGCCGCCACTGGTTAATATTTTCCTTAATACAGACATTACGCTATGTTATGTTATTATATACCAAAAACAATTTGCCGGAAGGGCATTTATTGTTAACCGGACTTTTTTAGTGAGCCGTTCGAAGACGTTTGAGCCAATCAAGCACTATAACAACTGCCTTGAGGGCTCCCCATGTGTGGACGAACCTCGGCTCAGGACGTTGCGGCACAACTCTACTAAATTTAGAGGATAGGATTGTATTTTCTCCCCTCGTCGCGACACTTCTTTAGTGAAACACTATTGTGTAGGAATCAACTTTTATAGCTGACTGTACTTAGGAAAGTGAAGTAAATATTAGCGCTATACATAAAACAGTTTACCCCGTCGCGTATATCTGTAGTACATTTTTGAGGCTGAGTCACCTTCGTCCGTGGGATTACACCTTTGATCTGAATCACGTGCTCCCCGAGTGGTGCGAATCAGGTGACAATAATCTGGTAATAACTGGTGGTAGGCTTCGGCCGTGGTTAGTGACCATCCACCAGGCAAAGCCGCACTGTTAAGTGGCCTTGCCGTGTCCCGGTTTGAAGTCTGGCGACACTATTTAAGAGGGTGGGTCCAAATTATTGCTCTTTTATGGTTTCTACCCGTACTGAGCCTCACTCTAATGCCAGGTGGCATTAAAATGAGGCTCCATATGGCTCTCGCTGAAAATCATTCGTAATCACGAGTAAATCGGTAAACTAGGTTATTCAAATTCAAATTCAAAATTCTTTATTTACGGACAACATTGATCCATTTGTTAGTAATATTTAAACTTAGGGCTATTAGAAAGAAAGAAAGAAAGAAAGAAAAACATTTATTTGACAACGACAGGACACACAAAATTAAATGATAAAAAAAGAAACACATAGAAAGAGAAAAAAAAAACAAACATAACAACAATTAAAAACAAGAGTAAGTGTGACCTATCAGTGTCAAACAAGGACATAGCTCAGTAAACGCTGTGAGTGCCTACTAGAGGCGACCCACGGCACTGATTTTCAGCAATGTCCATATATTCATGTTCTTAAATTGTTAGTTTACTATACCTATTATTTAAATATATCTACTAATTGTTAATATTATTATTGCTTAACATCAAACAAGTTGTATTAAAGCGCAAGCCTAGTTCAAAATAAAAAAAAAACAGTCAGTAAAAACATGTGAGGAAACCGACATGTGTAAGAACCAATCATTCGAGGACATGTAATATCCACCAACCCACACTTGGCCAGCGTGTGTGGATTAAGGCCTAAAACTCTCTCAACTCGTAAGATAGTTGAGAGAAGATCCATGCCCAGCAGCGGGACACTAATAAGGGTAGGAGTGAAGTGATGATATTAACTCGTACGCTGTAATGACATGCCGTTAGTTAGGTATGCTTACATATACTCTAGTCTACCTCTGCCTACACTTTCAGACAAAACAGATGTAAGTGTTATGTATTTATAATATTACATAAATAATACTAGACTCAAAACTAAGATAAAATCAAGGCAGCTATGAATATTTGAATTAACTTTAGAAGAGGTTGAAATGAATAAAAAATTACGGTCTTATTCATAAAAATCTTACTCTTTAAAATGAAATTTGTCTTTTTCTTACTAGTAATAATGTCAAGATGACAGACAAAGACAAACAAATTATAAACCTATTTTAGCTATAATGAGCTTGAAGGCTTTCGAAGGTTTTGACTAAAAATATCAGGATTAGCAGACAACTTTAGGTAGGCGTGAATAATCGGGTAAGAAGACGGTATTTCAATAAAATAACTACGGCAAATATCACTTCACCCCAATCTCTCGATAGCACAATCATTAATTCTACCAGTTTATTACAGATCGTTAAGATTACGTTGGATTAAATCGTAACGTTCACCGAGTACGTTATTGCATCTGCATTTCCCGACGACACAACGGTCCAACACACAGTGTCAGCCATTCTAAGGTGGCTTCACCGTGCTCGGTATTCATTCGTTCGTTCATATTGACATTTTCGAGTGACAGCTGACTTCAAAGACGGACGCGATGACAGTATAAGATGACAGCTGATGCATTGAGAAGTAGATATGCCAACAAGCTTATAAGCCGTTTATGAATATGGGAATTTCTCATTAGAAGAGGTTTTTCGTTGTGATTTTTTTTTGATAGATCAAATGATCTACTACAAGTACTACACTAGAAGTAATTCTTGATCACTTTAAATAAACAAGAAGTAAGTAAGAAGTTTTACCTATTAAGTAATGAAATATTACATGTAAAATGTTACAAGTATAATATTAAGGGTTTTACGAGAGGTGTGATATAACATGTACGCTGTGGTTTTGGGTTGGGTACGCCATGCGACTGCTACGTTAGATATGCTTACATATTTCATTCTAATTTAAAATTAAAAGGGAAGGATTTTGGTGCTTATTTATGGTGTTACTACACACACTTTGAATACTGAGGTCGTGTGAAAATTGTGTTATGAAAAATTAGAAGATATTTATAAAGATACTAGCTGACCCGGCAGACTTCGTACTGCCTCAATCGACTGCTGTTTTAAGGTGTTACCGGCAATTATTCGAATTTTTCTCACCTTTCAAGCCTTCCCTAGACCTCCACGAATATTTCATGACCAAGATAAGATAAATCCGTTCAACCGTTCTCGAGTTTTAACGAGACTAACGTCAATTGATTTTTATAGATATAGATATAGGTAGTACATTGGTCACTTTAACCCTTTTTAGTGTCTCACTACTAGGTACGGGTCTTCTTTCAACTATCTTACGAGTTAAGACGAGTTGAGAGAGTTAAGGCCTTGATCCACACACACTGGCCAAGTGCGGGTTGGTGGATGTCACATATCCTGGGATGATTAGTTTTTAGACATGCGGGTTTTATTTCACCGATATTGAGCAGCGTCGATGTAAAAATTCACATAACGATGCGTGAGCACGTCTGCTAAGGTAAAATTTAAGGTCGCGAGTGCGCGACCTTAAATTTTTGAAGAGAGGCCCGTACCGCTGTACGTTGCTCATTGGTACCTTCGTAATATCATAAGTAAAAGGACATAGACCTGGGCTAAATATTTGCGAAAAATCATTAATCAGCACAGTCGATCAAAAAATCGCGGATCGTGCTCAGTGGCGTACTTTAGGAGAGGCCTATGTCCAGCAGAGGACTAGAATAGGCTGATGATGATGTTGATGATGAAAAAATCATAAGTTTTGTTGTTTTTACTCATGAGCCCTACCTTTTAGTTAAGTATTTTACACTAATTACTAGTCATCTTATATAGCAACGGATGACCCAATTGGCTCTAATAGAATAAAATACACAACACTGCCGAAAGTTCCAGCCAGCTTGACTATGAAGTATATTAAAGAGATCAGGTATTTGCAATATGTATGTAACTTATTGCAAAATACCTGAAAACCTTTAAATTCTCTTTACCTGTACTAACCTTCATAACATAATTAAACTTTGCTCTCCTTTATGAAGTCATTAAGCAATAATTTTATTTGTAGGTGCCCTAAAATAAAATTGAATTACCCAACCGAGGGGAGAACGGGTACTGAGTACCGGCTAATTTTATGTGTCGACCTTAAATTTTACGAAGTACATTTACTTTCTTGTGTTTATTGTTATTATTTGTTTGAATATCATTATCGTTATTTATGTGCAATTGCTAAACACCATTAACCTAAAGCTGTGTTTTTTTAATTTTGAAACTATTTATTTTAATCTGTACTATAATATTATAAAACTAAAATGTTTGTTTGATAGAATGCGCTAAACTAGGGGAACACTGGTCCGATTTGAAACATTCTAGCACTGTCACATAGCCCATTTTTTGAGGAAGGCAATAGACTACTTTTTAACCCACTGCTAGGTTAAAAAACAGAAAAAAAGCTAGTTGATATGACACTATTAGTAATTTGACGGGCCGGTGGCGTGGTCGGTAAGATTCTTGCTTTTCATGCCGCAGGTCGTGGGTTCGATTCCCACCCGAGACAAACATTTGTTTAAATATGTCTGTTTGTCTTGTGTCTGGGTGTAATTATCTATATTTAAGTACATATTTACAAAAGAAAAGTATTATAAGTAGTATATTACCAGTTAACCGGTTTCCATAGTACAAGCTATGCTTAGTTTGGGATCACATGACCGTGTGTGTTAATGTAAAAAAAAATTAGCCGTTAACTTAGATTTCAGTGTCTGCACTCGGCATAGATCACGTCATAACCTTGATTTTATACAACCGATGAAATGTGACGCGCATTATAGTACATAGTATAGCTTATCTGGATATTCTTCTATTATGTCCCGAAACCCCCAAAAATCGAGAAGTACAGGTTCACAGCGCAGCGATTAGCAGCATAATATTTTGTTCAGATATTTGTATTTTATACGATTTTAGTAACATATTTGTAGAAAATACTGCAATACCGGGTAAAAAGGTACAATAAAGATTTATTATTATTAGGTATTTTAAATATAAACCGGTGTCACTGTAAAATGAGCCTAATTCTTTAAATACTAATATTTGAAAGTTTGGTTGAACGCGCTAATCTTAAAGACTAATGGTCCGGTTTAAAATTATTTCACTATTAGATAGCTTATTAATAAAGGAAGGCTGGAGGCTACTTTTTGTCCCCCTGCTGAGTATGATATAAAATGAAGGTCACGCGTGAAGCAGCGGAAAGCTATTTATCTATATTTTATGTATAAATTAATTAGCTTTAATATATATATATATATATTATAATATTATAATATTATAATAT
This sequence comes from Meganola albula, assembly GCA_936450015.1. NCBI lineage: Eukaryota > Metazoa > Arthropoda > Insecta > Lepidoptera > Nolidae > Meganola > Meganola albula. The sequence goes on along the minus strand of OW388146.1, from coordinate 11,657,228 downwards.
TATAATATTGCCGTCATAAAATTTACCCTTTAATATGTTACTTAACAAACTACATACGTACATTAGGTACTCTAAATCAGAGAATTTATGTATCTCTAGTGGTATGTAGTAGGATTTTACCAGTTCACCCATTGACAACACACGTGGCATTGCAGTATCACCGACAAAAGAGATGCTACTGGAACAATATTATTTAAGGAACTTAGACTAAAGTCAAGTTGATATAAAATATAATTTCAATAACAACTTACCCCTGGTAGCGTCCGTTTTTCATGTAGAGCCGATTGTGCGCTAAGCGCACTTTCTGGATTGAAGTACGTCAAAAACGCACACCCTGAAACAAATGAATGAAGATTTTAAATAATCAAACTACTAAAATTTTTAATTAACTTTATCTATGTTTGCGACAAAATCTCAGTAGAGTTAAAAGTATTTTTTCTTAGAAGTTATACATCATACTTTTGCCCTTTTGAGTGTCCCGTTGCTGGGCACGGATCTTCTCCCAACTTTTTTACGAGTTGTGAGAGTTTAGGCGTTAAACCATACACACTGGCTAAGTGCGGGTTGCTGGATGTCACATGTCCTCCAATGATAGGTTTTTAGACATGCCAGTGTAGGCAGAAGTTAATATCACCCACTTTCCGCCAGCTATGTTTAAGTCCCATACGTAATAGGGGTCAAACCTAATGCCGTTATTTTTTTTATTATTATTGTGAAATAGGTTTACACTTCACTACACCTTGCCTGATGTTAAGTAATTATCTAGTCTACGATAGAACGCGTCTGCTTATTATACCAATTCACTCGTGATTACGAATTATTTTCAGTGAGAAAGTGGCAGTGGAATGAGACTCCATATAGACCCAATAAAAAATCAATCATTTACATTAGGCACGATTTCAAACTTCCAGCTGCAACTATAAGATTCTCTACGTACCTAATACCTATATTAAAAAAGTCTTTTGTTCGACTGGGACCTCGTGGTTATTATGATAACACGCTTACCACCGGACTACCGAGGCAGTTCTTCTATTAGTTCATCATCACCATCAGCATCAGCAGTCCACTGCTGCATATAGGCCTATCCTAATAAGCGCCATTTCCCCCTATCCTCGGCTAGTCACATCTAGCTATTTTTCGCAGATCGTCACTCCACCTAGATGAAGGGATTCCCACTACGCTTGCCAAGACGTGGTCTTCACTCCAGACCTCGCTCAAAACGAGTTATTAACAATGTTAACCACCATACAACAATGGTTACAGCAACCCGTCCGTTAGTAATGCGATATTGGTTCGTTTCTATGCGATCAACATACAGTCGACAAATAAAGCTTTGACTGTAATCCGAACACATATCAGACATTTTCAACGCGATACTGCATTGGAATTTAAATTTAAATGCAATATGTTTCACGGTTTCTAACTAGTAGACTACAACACACTAAACAAAATGTAAAAGAAATATTATGTACTTTTCTTAAAAAGTCAAAAATCCTACTGAGTTTTGATGGTAATGTTTCTCAGTAGTTGCCAAACGTTCACTGTACGTTAAGAAAATAAATTGGAATATTTTTATGTAGACTCGTGTCTCAAAAAAATGAAGCATTTTTTAATTTCACTATATTACCTAAGTATACTTATGTATATAAAAAAACCCACAATTTAGTTTTTGACAGAGTAGGCACAGGCTAGTTACAAAGCTTAAAAATCCTTAGCGTTTTGTGATGTACAAAATTAATAATTGCCAAAATTTTCTCTTAATTACTTTCAAGCCTTGAAAAGAAGTATCATAAGATAAAAATTCATTAAAACCGTGTGAACAAAGAGTGTCTAAATAATTTGAAAACGGCCACTCAAAGACTGGAGATTGCACTGTCATGTAACGCGTCCCAACCATTTGTCTGTGTCACGGTTTAAAAGGCAGACTTGCATCAGTCCTGCATTTGTATACAACATGTTTATTCAGCTTTTTAGAATGTTCGAGAAGATAGGTGAAGTCTTTTAAAGTGCTATAGAATTGTATAGTAGGTAACTCTTTACATGTTTTCTTGAAGAAAATAAAAATGTTTAGAAAATAAAGTGACGACTTATTTGATTTTTTTATTGGCTTTAATAAGATGCCATTGACCTTTGCAATCATTGATACGTGCTTGACCTAGGAAGATCAAATTCGACAAGAAGGTAGAATCAAAAGAGATCAGGAAAACATTTTTAGGATTTCTCAAAAAAGTAGAATTAAAAGAGATCAAGAAACCATTTTTGGAAAATAAAGGGTAGAATACAGGAATTTGCCAAAACCACGTCCATGCGTCAAAATTAAAACAAAAAACTAATTTATTTTGGGAAACCAGAAATATTTTATTATAATTTCAGAACACTTAAACTCCGATGTTTAAAAAGATGTTTTAAATTTAAAAAATAAAAACGCACTCCATTGATTCAACAATTTACATATTAATATTAAAATTGAAACTGACTCTCTAATTATTCTAAATTAAGACAAAATGTTTTACACAACTTAATTGCTAGTTTCTACACAACAATAAATTAAATGCCTTACTAATTATATTAAAAGATAATCTATTTCAGAATTTTTAGTAATTTTCTGTGTGTGAAATTTAATATAGTCTTAGTACAATTTTGGCGTGTTAGTCTTTATATTGTTAATATTTTATTAATTTCATAGTACAGAACAGAACCTATAAAAAGAAACTACCTTACTTTACTTGATAAATAATAAATTCATTCTAACATTACATTTCATAACATTGTATCGACTGGATATTTTTATAGCAGAATAAACGAAAATCCTTATTTACCAGCTTTAAAAATTATGACTTGGCAACATCGAATGGACCGGAAATGTATAGGCTCAGGAAATGAACCCGTTGGCGCAGCAAGATGGCCGCAGGAAGCTGGCTAGTCGATATTCGCGTTACTTTACTTTAGATGTTTAAATAGTTGCGATTATGATGGTTACGTGACTTTAAGAGGCAAAGTTATACATAAGTATATTAAAAGTTAAAATATATTTCGGTACAGGGGGCCGATCAGAGGGATAGTCATCGCCAGAAAACTTATTGAGTGGGTGTGGTATTGAGGAGCAAACCAAATAACTTAATCACACTATTAATTTGTTACGAAATGTAGAACTAATACAACGAGTGGTAAGACAGTTCCTAGACCGGTGTTGGTCGCACGGACGTCTGTAGAGAACTGTGGCACCCAGTTCGTGTAGCGACAATCCCCACTCGTCGCCCGTGCGGACCTCAGGCTAGACTCCGTCGAAGCGTGTCGACCCGACGCGCTGCCGCCTCGCTGTCAAGTATGCTACCGTACTAATGACTTCTCCGACATATATATGTGATCAAGGTCAAGATGTGCGGAGTATTTGAGGCTTCATAATGTTCAAGGGAAAAACAATTTGATCCCACTGGGTCAAAGTGCTCTGGGTCTACTGGCCCTATATTACAAAAGATAAGTTAAAAGAAATAACTACCCTTTAGTGTCCTACAGCTGAGCCTGTGCCCAGCTTGTGCCCAACTCCAGCAAAAAAGACCCGAGTATTTTTTCAACTATCATAAGAGTTGCGAGAGTTTGAGCCATCCTAATACGCTAGCCAAATGCGAATATATAGATGTTGTATGTCTTTGAATGAATAGTTCACAATGTTAAAAAAGCAGCAGTTAAGAAATTTTACACTAAATTATGTAGAATAGATATACCCGGATCCAGGATAGAACCCCAGTCAAATAATTGCAAAGTTTCACGTGTTGTAATGTCTCACTTCAACCCTTTTTAGTGTCCCACCGCTGGGCACGGGTCATCTCTCAACTATCTTATAAGTTCAGAGAGTTCAGGCCTTAATCCACACACGCTGGCCAAGTGCGGGTTGGTGGATGCCGGTTTCCTCACGATGTTTTCCCTCACCGATATTGAGCAGCGGCGATGAAACAATTCACACAAAGATGTGTGGGCACGACCAGGATTCAGACCCGCGACCATATTTTTCTTAGGCGAGGCCCGTACCGCTGCGCTGTCGCTGCTCTAGTTTTCTTCTTCTTCTGTCCTTATGTCTAGTTCTCTTTTATTTGTAAGACCGTAGGCATACCTTTACTTCTAAAGATCGATTGTTCTTCTTTGTCGTAGTTGCAACGGCAATTGACTCGCCCCATATTTTGGGGACTGAGTCACCTTCGTCAGTGGGAGTGCACCTTATAACTGAATCCCCACAGGTGGTCCCCGGGTGGTGCAAATCAGGTGACAATCAACTGGTTATTATGTTTACTGGTAATTAACTGGTAGTAGGCTTCGGCCGTGGTTAGTGACCACCCATCAGACAAAGACGCACCGCCAAGCGGCCTTGCCGTGTTCCGGTGCGATGTCTGGTGTCACCATTTAAGAGAGTCGGTCGAAATTGTTGCTCCTTTAAGGTTTTAATCTTAAGGAGCCTCATTTCACTGCCGAAATCGGCATGAATCGGTACATTGGACTGGCGCGTCCCATCATAGACATTGCTTGGTATCAGGTAAGTTGTGGTCAAGCGTCAGCCTATTCAAGAATAAAAATATATATATATTACTTAAGGGTCCTAAATATTGCCGGCGAATAGTGGGTAAAATTCGTCTCTGAGTACACTTTAGATTTTTTTTTATTTGGGACTTAACTCGCCACCGTAATCCCGGCACTTCTACTCCAGTAAGCCAGGATCGACAGCGGCGCTGAAGAGACTCAAATCTTACTTTCCAACTCCTCCTATTATCTTTCTCATTAAACTCGTGGGGGATCCAAGACAGTTTAGGTGTCCCGGGACTTGGCCGGGTTCAAATCTCGAGTCTCTTCACGGCGCTGCTGTTGATCCTGGTTTATACTTTTAAATTATGTAGGTACGTATAAATTTATATTACTATTGAGCAATTAGCCCTGAGTCTAAAACCATTTGTAAATTATAGCTATAAACATTTTACCACCCATTTTATCATTAATTTATCAGCAGTTAACATCAGCAATTAACATTCTAAATTCAAAACTAATCTCACATCCACGATAACATGTTTTGTTTCAACCTATTGCATGTATCAAGTACCTACTTACTACCGCGTTTAGTTGACCGCGCTAATTTACTATCCAGACAAATTTGCATCGGCTGTACATTCGACCACCGGCGACCACCGTCAACTATGGTCGACCACGACCACGGGTCGCTAATTAGTAGTTGCCCGGCTTTTATTTCCGAGCCAGCGTTATCTAATCCGCTGTAATCGGCTACTGCTACGCCCAACTGTGCCTAGGTTTTCGCAAACGCTATGCGGCCTAAATGTTACTGCGGTTTGAGGGAAATTAGTTGCTAGAATAAAGGTTTTAAAAAGCTTTTAGCCTCTTTTGTCTGTTATTTTTACACATTTATTTTCTATAGATATTCTTCGAATCTAGATTTTTTAAATATATTTGTAGGTATGTACTACCTATAAGAGGTCTGTGCACATATTACGAGTTTACTATTCTCGCTAGCGAGTATAATCTATTATATAAAATTTCTATGTCACAATGTTAGTTACCGTAGTCCTCCGAAACAGCTTTATCGATTTTTACCAAATTTTATAAGCGTATTCAGTAGGTCTGAGAATCGGCTACTATCTATGTTTCATACCCCTAAGTGATAAGGGTTCTTCACCCTTAAATATTTTTTAAAATTTTTGGACGGAATATTGTTTTTATTTTTGTTTAGTAATACGCGGTACGAAGTTCGCTGGGGCAGCTAGTTATCTATACTTTTTGAGTGGATTATTTTAGTTACTTAAACAGGGTTATATTAAAAAACCAGAAATCTCTTAGGAGTAGATAGCTCATATCATATGCAACAACTTTTGAGAATTTGGTAGCTTTTTTTCATACACAACTAATATTAGTTTGATTTCCCGCTTGAATCTTTATCTAAACTATAAAGGGACTGTGAATACATACATTAATATAAACCAGATGGTTATCTAGAGAAGGTGGCGCTATTTTTGTAGGTATATAACGCAAGCACACGTTAGAATCGCGTAACTTGTCATGTATACAGTTATGTCAAAACACAGAACAAAAGTTATTGCTTATGGTATCAGTTATCTACTCTTGCGGGGATGCTGGTGTTTTTAAAATAACCCTATGAATAGTTGTCGCTATTACTTGTTTCCATACAAAAAGTATAGTTTATTGGGGCAAGCTATAAGGGCGCTATTGGCTCTTCAATGATGAACCAATTATATTATTATAAATGACAGGTATTTGATACAGACACTAAGAACCCACTCAGGCTACTTTTTACCTGATCGTAAGATAAAAATAATTAATGTAGGTACTTGCACCATAAACAACATATTAAAACCTCATAATATTTGCAGTAACTTATTTAAATCTATGCCATCGTATTCTACTATCTATAAACAGTCATCTGAAGAATATTTTAAAAATTTCATCAATTAAAAAAAATTGTAACCAAGCACAGTTTGGTCCAGACGCGACGGGTAAACAAAAATGCAAAGAAACTCCTCAGCAAAAGATAAAAGAAAATCTTATCTTGTATATTTAAAACGATGATAGCAAAAAATTGCAAAATTAAAAGCTCATAATACAGTTTTCGTTGCAAAGTAATTCAATCTATATTCGAGCCGTCTTGAGGCGCGCCTTTAAGGCTTGTAGCTTGAGGCACTACTCTTTTGAGATCTTTGTTCGTTCGAATAATGCAATTTTTGACATTATTTGTACAAAAATCTACGCCATACAGTGCTGGGGTAAACACACTTTAAAGTCTAAGGCTATCTTAAGATCAAACATATTGAGAAAAGCCGCGGGTGGAGACTTTAGGAGAAACCAAATAGAAGAAATAAATTAGGCTGATAATGATAATTAATAATTACAAAATATTAATTATTATTATTCACTCATATAATAATAACGATCTATTAATTTAAAAAGTATTACATAGTAGGTATATACTATATCTACTATTTGTCTTTTGTTAATAGATAATAGAACAAACTGAAATATGTCTGTATCGGGTGGGAGTATCTTACTAATCACGCCACGGCCCGTCTTAGACCAGTCATTCAATTTTACCATCATGATATTTTGAAGACTAAACTTACGTATAGGTGTTCACTTCATTTTGGTTTTTTTTCTCCGAAGATTTCCCGAACGAATGAAAACGTATGTGAGTAGATCCTCTAAAGCGGAATTGCATTATCACCGCTTTAATTAGCTGAGCGCGAAGAAATATGTATACTCATGTATTAAAAAGAATTATGTGGACTTATAAAACTTTATAAATTAAGAGAACCAGAGACAAAGAAGCCTAATCTCAAGTGAATGTTGGCGGTATTTGAAACGTCGGGATACTTTATTTCAACCTTAATAGCGGATTTTATAAAGGGGTACGTTATACAGATTTACACATTAAAAATATTTGAGAAAACAAAAATGCGGTCTCCACTCAAGAACTCGCTTAGTACAGCAGCGGTTATCGACTCTTCGACAGAATGGCCAGCAGCAAGTTCCCAAATTTGATAGTTAGCACAATAAAAGTTGGAGCAAAGCGCTATGTGCGTACCCGTAGAATTTCCACCATAATATAATATATTGTTTGCACATGGCCGCCGTGCCTCTAATTGTCCGATGAAACAACGGAGATGGGGAATAAGATTTTACTATCTAGAATATTTTCTAGATAGGCCAGCGTGTTGGGATTAAGGCCTAAACTCTCTCAACTCGTAAGATAGTTAGGTACTAATAAGTACCTTTACCGAAGTCACACGTCAAACCTTATATTGTTCCTCTGCTGGGCACGGATCTTCTCTAAACTATCTTACGAGTTGAGAGAGTTTAGGCCTTAATCCCAACACGCTGGCCAAGTGCGGGTTGATGGATGTCACATGTCCTCGAATTATTATTTCTTAGACATGCCAGTTTCTTCACGATGATTTCCTTTATTGATATTGAGCAGAGGCGATGTTACAATTCACACAAAGATTTTCGACCGGGAATTAAACCATCGACCTTATAAATCTAAAGCGAGGCCGTACCGCGGCGCCGCCTCTGTACCTAAATACGAGTAGGTACTAGGTTCATCTCTTAGTAGAAGCTATGTAATTTACAAAGTAAAAATATATTGGTGAAATCGGAGATCAATAGGAATGAAAACAAAGTAGCAATATGTAATTTGTGATAGCTATTAAAGATATCGTTTGTGTAAACAAAGTCGAATACCATCTGCCAAAACGCTCAAGCCAGCATCAATAAAACAAAACAATTTATTTTCCTAAACTACACACGTTCGTGACACAGCATTGTAAGCTTGGATTCCCATTTTCAATGTTATGTGCAGTTTTAGACAGGCGGGACGATCTCAGTAGTCGAGCGGTGTGAAACATCCGATTGGGCTATACTGTGCCCGGGAGGTCGCTTTCGATTCCCGCCCCGGACAATATTTGTATAACAACAAAGATTTGTTTCGGGGTCTGATTGATTGAGGGACTACCCTCCGTGCCTCGGAGAGCACGTTAAGCCATCGGTCCCGGTTGTTGTTTAACACATCTATGACAATCGTTACATGTAGTTAGAAGCCAATATAATCTGACACGGATTGAGGATTTGAGGTCTGATGGCAGTCGCTCGTATAATTCTGGTAGCTAGCCACATCAGGTTAGACTGGGAGCCGACCTTAATAGAAATGGGAAAAAGGCAAAGGTGGTGATGATGATGCAGTTTTAGACGGGCGTTTTTTACGCGACTAAATACAGTTCTTTCGACAAACGCGATAAACGCGGATTTTAATTCGCGTTTCATAAGTATTTACATGCGCGAATGGACGCTCATAACTTATAACTAACCTAATAAAAGCCTACGCCGCTGATTAGCGTTATAATTATATGTATATTTTCGCTAATAGTAGAGTAGAGCTAAGATAGGTAAAGTGCGTTGCATGATAGCGATAATAATAATCGTAACTATTTTTTCATTTGTTTAGAATTATATTTTAGCAGTAGATACGTTTAAACTGCGTAAATTACATAATTTTATTTTGTAATTTTTATGAATATTTTAAATGTAAGAAAACTTACGTACAAAATAAGATGTTTATTGTTTGATTGAGCGCTTGCTAGGACATATCGTCACTGACGCTGTTAGTTTAAAGTGACAATGGGCATACACTCACTTAAATATAAATTTAGGAGTAGGTACGCTCGCGACTTGTATCATTCTGGGCGAAAGCCCGCTTATACTACAATAAATAAAACGTTAGTCTGAAAACGCTCTAAAACTAAATAGTGGCTTCTAAAATATTATCCACAATCTATTCCATCGCACTATCGTTTGTAGCCTCATTTATTTATAACCTAACAAAGAGCCTAACTTACGTTTTCGCCTGTGCTTGCCTTGTGACTTAGGGCTAAACCAGACTTTCTACACCTAATGTTGCCAAACGTTGCGAATTAGATGTATTCTAGACTAGCTCTCCAGCCGCGGCTACGACCGCGGACATTTCGGCTCAACCGTTAAGTTCTGTTTGCGCAGTCGGATAAAACTATTAAACTATAATCCTTCCCCGGGTCTCGAATTATCTCCATACCAAATTTCATGTAAACGGATCAGTAGTTTTAGCGTGATAGACGGATAGAGTTCTTTCTCATTTATAATATTATTAAGGAGCAAGGATTTGTCATAGTTCAAACACTTAACCTTGGTTTAAAAAATCATCTTCAAGCGATAAACAGCTATATTTAGCGTAGTTTCTTCAAAGAATCCTACTTCCTTATATTGAAAACGCGAAAGTTTGTAAGAATGGATGCATGGATGTATGTTTGTTACTCTTTCACGGAAAAAGTACTGAACGGGATTTGATAATATTTGGTATAGCTTATGGTCGGGAATAACGCATAGGTTACATTTGTCGCAATAAATACCACACGGGCGAAAGCTAGTATGTCTAATATGTTTAATTTTATCAAAATCCAGTCAGTATTTTTTTAAGTAATATCACTTCAGTCCATGTTCACAAACTTTTTTTATTATATAGAAAGCGGTAGTAGGAAAGCCTTAAATTATTTCTTGGCAATTTGCACACAGCTACCTTTCTGTTTGCGTTTCCTTTCTACAGTAGATTTGTTGGATTTTTTCCAGCAGTGGCCAACGTTTTTCTTGTTTAATTACGTAATAATACATTACATTCCGCCGCTTTTTGCCGGACTTTGTTTCAGGCATTTTGCTGGTGTTTTTTTTCTAGATTGGAGTTGGTTAGCTATGGTGTGGTTGTGTTTCGTATTGTTTAATTTATTTTGGTTTGATTTTGTGTGGTTAGCAGTTGCGAAGGGTGGAAGTCTGAAAAAGGGAAACCGGAGCAAAAAAGTTCTTACTTAGGAAAATAACATCTCTTCACTACCGTCACAGATCGGTTCTTACGCTTGATGCTAGGTATACTTTTTTGTAGTTATTTAAAACTTTTAGGCGTTACATTACATATTATTAAGTACGTGATATTTACCATGATGATGATGGGAGTCGGCTTGTATGGACCCTTGACCACAAGTGGTTAGTAAAGCGTTTATGAGAAATCATACTTACTCTAATATTCATAACTCCTAATTAAATTAAATAATCATAATAATATTGTAGGACATTAACACACACAGTCATCTGATCCCATACTAAGCAGAGCTTGTGTTAAGGAAACCACATGCGATGTCTGGTGATACAATGCAGAGGGTGGGTCGTAATTGTTGCTCCTTTAAGGTTTCTAACCATATGAAGGCTCATTCCACTGCCACCTTCTCACCGATAATCATTCGTAATCACGAGTGAATTGGTATACTAGGCTGGCGCGTTCCATCGTAGACTACATCAGCTTAACATCAGGCAAGCTGTAGTCAAGTGCCAGCATATCGAAGAATAGAAAAATCAGATTGTATTCTATAAATAAATAAATAATTTATGAATAACAACATTAGCACTCAACCACAACCTTATAACACGAAAGGTCCTTAAAAGTATTACATTTATACATACATATAAATAAATCACTACTAGGTACTACTATCTATATTGCCTCGGTGGTCCAGTGCTGCGTGTTTTCTTAGAAACTGCGAGGTCCCGGGTTCCATTACCAGGTCTAACAAAAGGACTTTTCTAAAATTTTAGTTGCAGCTCAAAGTTTTGAATTGTGCCCGATGAACGGCATAACGCTCGCCCCCTATTACGTATGGAACCTAAACATAGCTGGTGAATAGTGGGTGATATTCACCTCTGCTTACACCTTCGGCTAATACAGGCGTGTTGCTATGTTGTAAACATATCTCCGAAATGTATTGAAACGTCATTTATATTTTGGTTTTGCTATCTATCGTCAGAGCAAGACAAGCCCTGCTTAGTTTGGAATCTTATGGCCGTGTGTTTTGATTTCCCATTATAATATCATTATTTTTACATAATCCTGTATTGGTATGTTCCAGAAATTACATCCCAAAAACAAAACGAAAAATATTCTAAAACATTTGGAACCTGAAAAATTGTTAAAAGTGCCAAAAATTCAAAACCACGGGCATCGCGAAACGAAAGCCTCTTACTGTCGACATTAGGTCTCGTTCACACTATAGACACGGCATGGGTTAATCCGACGTTGGCCGCCTCGGGAATTAGTATTCTTCCAGTGTACAGCGCGGAAAAAGTTGGACTTAAAATTTTGAAGTTGCATATTTTCGTGGAAGTGAAGCTGAGTGTTGAAACCCAACTCTTGTACATTATTTGTTTCGATCGGAGAAAATACGTATTACTTTTGACGATTAGGTACCTTCCTACCTAATAAATTTCATAATTTATTTTATCTTCCTTATTTGTAGCCTCAAAGTGAATGTCTAAAAATAACTTTATTTTAATTCTTGTTTGATTTTTGTAATACATACTTTGTAAATATAGGTAGTCTGCCCAGGAAGTGAGGAGTAGAATAACGTTCTGTTGACTCAGTCTACTTAGACCACTGGAACAAGTCGTTCTCAAATTATGGCATTTTTTGCCTTGACATATTATCTCTTTTGCCTCATATTAATAGTGAAAACTTGAAGTAAACTGTAGATTCATGACTAAAACGCGCCCGTAAATGGTCCGAATGAATGGTTCATAGTAAGGGCAGGCTGGCTAGAGATATCTGGGATATGGAAAATCTTTGGCGCAAAAAATTTGAGGATTCATTACTGGAGGTGAAATTTGAAAGCAATATTTTTTATTTGTTTTTGCTTTTAGTAAAACAGAAGCTGAATTCTAGATTTGTTATTAGAGGTGAAAGATAAACATAGGGTTTTATTAATTATTTTATTCTTTGTCCTCTTCGTCGATTTCAATAAAGGCTTTTTCAAGTAGGTATTTGATTTAAAGCATTTTATTTATTACAAGTGACAACTGGTTGTCAATGTTATGTTCGAGACATGATTTTTGATGTGACGGAGACTTTGTTATGATGTATTGTATTAAGTATTTAATCTGTTGATTAACCTTAGCAGCTGTCTTTATCTAAGTATTTAAAAAAAATGTCATCATATCTAATTTTACAATTTCATTTGTCACTTAAACCTAGTCAAGTGTACAGCGTTTAACCACAATATCACTTACAAAACATTTTGAAGGTGTTTAAAACCTCTTTCGTCGAAACATTGTTAGCTCATAACGCGAATATAATTTCAAGTAACATGTAGTTACAATGTTTATCCTACTAATATTATAAATGCGAAAGTAAGTGTGTGTGTGTGAAGGTTTGTTACCACGTATCTCCATAACCGCTCAACCAATGTTAATGAACTTTGAAACGTAGGTAGTGTATACCCTAGAATAGGACATAGGCTAATAATATTTCCAAAAATCATCCCCTAAGAAGGTTAAATAAAGGGGTGAAGTTTGTATGCAACTTTTTATTCCTTGATCCTATTTATTTAAAATTCGGTACACATAAACCTTAAAACAAATAATGAGACACGGGTTTTTTATTTTTCCATAATTACCCCCATGGGGTGTAGAAAATGAGTTTTAATGGTAAAAATTAAAGTTTCTCTGGATCTGTTCAGTCTCAAGTCCGATTCACTCCAAATTCGGCACACATAAACCTTAAAAGAAATCATGAAACACGTGTTTTTTATTTTCCCAAAACTACCCCCAGGGGGAGTGTAAAATGAGTTTTTTTGGAAATACTAAATATTGCAGAACTGTTTATTCTTTGGTCCGATTCACTTCAAATTCGGTATACATATAGCTTAAAACAAATAATGAAACACGTGTTTTTTATTTTTCCATTTTTTTTTTATTTTTATCCTAATACTACGCGGGAGAAGCCCGCGTAATTATTCTGAGTGTGATTTTCTTCAAAGTTGATATCAATACTCCTTCGTGCTTTTTAGCTAAATTACTTTTTATTTTGACACAATGACGTTTGATAGCTCAGACCGATTATTAGAATTCGAAATTTAAATTTTATATCTTCTTATATATTGAATGAAAAACTTACAATAATCATGGTCTAAGAGACGTAGTATTTTTTAAGAAACCCCTATAGATTTATGGATATACCTATGAGTGCTTTCCGATTTCAAAATGTTGCTTACACGCCTACACTACTGAACTAATTTTGTATGGAGATAGTTCGAGTCCCGGGAAAGGATAGTTTTATCCGACTGCGAAAAAAGAGATTAATGGTTTAGCGCGATAACAGACATCCGCGGGCGAAGCCGCGGGCGGAAAACTAGTTATTAAATAAAGTGGAAATCCCACAAGTTTACGGCTTCATCGCAGTTCAAAACTTACTTAGTCAAATGGGTATTTTGTTCGCTCAACAATTTACATTCGTTTCATGATACGAAACAACTTTCCACACTATTGTTCATTAAAATGGATACGGATTCTATATTTATGATCATACAAAATGCTTATACAAGGTACTTATCTCATTAGTCAATCACTGTTTAACTACAATAAAATTTAGATTATGTTCTTGGTTATAGTGAATTTAGACAGAATCATCACTGACACCGGAGCACTGTTCGAGTGACTGAATATTATTATTATACTTTAAGAATACTCTGCTTCTGTTTGAGTTCATAAATAAACGATGTATTTTCTTTTCAAGTAATATACATTTATTTACAACATAAAGATTTGTTGGCACATCTACTTCTCAATGCATCGGCTGTCATTTTATACTGTCATCGCGTCCGTCTTTGAAGTAACCTGTCACTCGAGAATGTCATTATGAACGAACGAATGAACACCGAGCGCGGGTGAAGCGGACATCTTAGAATGGCTGACATTGCGTGTTGAACCGTTTTGGCGTACGGTAGTGCAGATGCAATAACGTGATCGGTGAACGTTACTATTTAATCCAACGTAATCTTAACGATCTGTAATTACCTGTTAGAATTCATGATTGTGCTATCGAGAGATGGGAGTGAAGTGATATTTGCTGTAGTTATTTTATTGAAATACCGTCTTCTTACCCGATTATTCACGCCTACCTAAAGTTGTCTGCTAATCCTGATAATTTTTAGTCCAAAAACCTTCGAAAGCCTTCATCAGAAGTTGGGATGTGAAGGGTAAAACCAAGAGGAGACGGTATCCAATCGAAGAAATAGTCATCCATGTGTGTTTAAGTGTTATATGGTAAGGTGGTTGCAAGGGGCCCAGTACGCCCAAGCCACGCTTTGACGGTGGTTAATGTAAAGCTGGTTGAAAGGGCCTCGTATGCCCGGGCCATGCTTCGGTAGTTGGTTGAAAGGGCCTCGTATGCCCGGGCCATATTTTGGTTAGTGGTTGAAGGGCTTCGTACGCCCGGGCCACGCTTTGGTAATTGGTTGAAAGGGCCTCGTATGCCCGGGCCATGCTTCAGTAGTTGGTTGAAAGGGCCTCGTATGCCCGGGCCATGTTTAGGTAGTTGGTTGAAAGGGCCTCGTATGCCCGGGCCATACTTTGGTAGGTGGTTGAAGGGGCCTCGTACGCCCGGGCCACGTTTTGGTAATTGGTTGAATGGGCCTCGTATGCCCGGGCCATGTTGAGGTAATTGGTTGAAAGGGCCTCGTATGCCCGGGCCGTATTTTGGTAAGTGGTTGACGGGGCGTCGTACGCCCGGGCCACGTTTTGGTAATTGGTTGAAGGGGCCTCGTATGCCCGGGCCATGTTAAGGTAGTTGGTTAAAGGGGCCTGGTAAGCCCGGGCCACTGTTGAGTAACTGTATGAAGGAGACTAGCATGCCCGGTCCATATTACTATGCAATGGCGATGAATTTGAGTTTGGTCAGGAAGGACCGAGCGTATGTTAATGTCTATCTTTACTTTTTCATTAGAACAGGTTGAGAAGAGTGACATATATCATCGAGCAGACTGATACTATGCGCACGAGGTCGTGCGATTCGTCAGGGTTGGCCGTGTTGGCACATCTACTTCTCAATGCATCGGCTGTCATTTTATACTGTCATCGCGTCCGTCTTTGAAGTAACCTGTCACTCGAGAATGTCATTATGAACGAACGAATGAACACCGAGCGCGGGTGAAGCGGACATCTTAGAATGGCTGACATTGCGTGTTGAACCGTTTTGGCGTACGGTAGTGCAGATGCAATAACGTGATCGGTGAACGTTACTATTTAATCCAACGTAATCTTAACGATCTGTAATTACCTGTTAGAATTCATGATTGTGCTATCGAGAGATGGGAGTGAAGTGATATTTGCTGTAGTTATTTTATTGAAATACCGTCTTCTTACCCGATTATTCACGCCTACCTAAAGTTGTCTGCTAATCCTGATAATTTTTAGTCCAAAAACCTTCGAAAGCCTTCAGATTCGTAACTATGTGAAGGCTTTCAACTAAAAATCAGGATTAGCAGACACTTTTATCTGTTAATAAAACGGTATTCTAATAAAGTAACTACAGCAAATATCACTTCACCCTGATCTCTCGATAGCACATTAGTTTAATATCTGTCTCTCATTTATCTCTCATTAGTTCTACCTGATAATTACCGATCGCTAAGATTGCATGCGCACCTCCCGAAGATGCAACCGGCCAAAACAAAGTGTCAGCCCTTCTAAGATTGTCGCTTCAACCGTGCTCGGTGTTTATCCTTTCGTTCATAATATTGACAATTTAAAGTGACAGCTGACTTCAAAGACGGACGCGAACAGTATAAAATGACAGGCGAGAAGTAAATGTGCCAACATATGTATATTTTATGTTTATGTATTTGGTTACTCCTTATAAATATGAAAAATCGTACCTATTATATTTAAGCATTCTGTAAGATTTAAAAAATGCTAGACGCTTATTTTTTCCTTTCATTGAAATGAAGCAATATTATGATATACCTACCACGTATGTGTGACGTCATTCGATATAAAATAATAAACTTTAAAAATGTTTACATCTAACTAAGGTATTAATTATGAGAGATAGGTTATATTGTATGTACATTGATATTTATTTATTATAATGGAATTTTTTTTAAATTTGTTTGCGATCATGCAAGTTTGAATAGACAAATGCTAGGTATATCTTTGTAGACTAAAATTAGTACATAGTCTAAAGCTATGCAATGCAATCTACAAATTGTTTTACTGAATTGCATTTAAAATTGCAAAAAAAGAATGCGTATGCGTGTCTCTTATCTATGAATTGCAGTTGTTTTATGCAAAAAAAAAAACTATTGCGTGAGGTAAGAGGTTATCGCGTGCGTAGTTTAGTTACATTAGTCGTTGCTTGTTGGTTATAATCAAAATTACCAGTTGATATGAAAAATATTATGCAAGTCATGGAAAATGTTACTTGTATATGTAACTGTGTATAAATGGTAAAAGTCGCTGACATTTTGTATGAATATATATTCAGATTTATCAATAAAATGCTCATATTGTTTTATGTTATTGACACTACACTTATTCGCAAACCTCGTCATGTCTAAATTATCGATGGCGCAGCGTTGTCCCACGGACATGGCTAGGCGATGTTGAAACGTAACTACACAATGGCCACGTTCATTTGTTTGTTTAATTTGTTCAATATTGGAGATGAACACAGAAGCAGTAGCCGCTGCTGTATTATGCACAGCATAATCCTGTACCATTATTTTCTTAAAGTGTACCAGAAAAAGCGAGAAGACACGTAAGATTAAAATCTCACATAAAAATAAAAAAAGTTACAATGAGTAAGATTTAAAAGATAGACATGCTACAGCGGCCTTTTTTGAGATTTTTTTAAAGAGGAATAATTACATGATACCCACATGGCTTTTGCGTAACTCAAACTGTTTGCGCAACGCACACATTGAAGGTTCTCAACAAGAAATAATTGTTTCCGTTTTTGCATAATTTTTCATCGCGATCGAAATCATTGAAATTATGCACATAAATAAAATATAGTCTGGAATAACATAAAGTAGTGGAAGCTAGTAAAAAATAAGTCAATAATACTTAGTTTAATGATGATAGTACATAAATGAAACCTATCAAACCTGACAAACCAAATTAAAAACTGGCCTATTTACAAAAATAACATTCTGGGACATTTACACACACGGTCATCTGATTTCAAGCTAAGCAGAGTTTGTGTTAAATATAAATTGAAATGAATTAAAAAAATAATTATTGCTCTATGTCTTTTAACTTGATGTTGGCAGAATTACTGTCAAAGATGGTGGACGTTAAAGATATTTTAAAAAGTGAGTGAATGGACACAGATAAAAACAAACGAAAATACATTAAAAACTTAGTTCAACAAACAGTAATACTCCTTTGAGACAATATCTAGATATTAACAAGCACTAACTTTGGAACAAAACTCATTCGTTAATTTCCAAAGAGTTTCTTTGAATTTTCGAAGTCACGGCTCTGATAGGTGAATAGAAGTTCTGAATGCATCTCCGCCCCTTCTGGAGCCTTTGTAAGGCTTTGACGGTAAGAAATTAGATTTCTACTAAAATAAAGAGTAATTTGCTGATTCACTTAAAATATAAGGTAGATAATAATAATAATAATAAACTTAAGAATGCGTTGCACGTTGCCTTGCGGTATTAAGTGAAGTTAAGTTAAGTCTGTAACATATGTTACAGAGTGAGTACCGGGATTTGAAGGAAATGACTACATACGTAGCGAGAGTCTTTAGTTGGCACTCACAAAGACCAGGGTTCACAAGCATAGAGTCCCCAATCGTAGCACTAGCACTAAATGAATATGTGTTTTTTATTCTGTAATAGGCATGCGCTTGACTACTATTTGCCTAATGTTAAGCATAGATTTAGTCTACTGTGGAATGAACCTGCCCAATACACCGATTAGCTCCTGATTACAAACGATTTTCGGTAAGAAGGTGGCAGTTAAAAAAATTTAAAGACAATTTCAGCCCTTAAATGGTGTGTCACCAGACATCGCTTATGAGAGTGAATGGAAAAGTGACTGCACCTATATTTGCGTGTGCTATGACGAACATTATGTTTTATTTAAATGGTTTAATTTTATGGTGGTCCCATATACATTTTATCAAAATCGTTTAAGCGCGTTTAGAGTTATTTTTTTAACAAACTATTTATTGCATTAAATTTTTAGATTCATGCGAGATCCAAGAAAATTTTTGTGTCCCGGGACTTAGCCAGGTTCAAATCCTGAGTTTCTTCACAGCGCTGCTGTTGATCCTGGCTTACAGAAGTAGCAGGGGCGGAATTGAATTAGGTTAAGTCCCATTAAAAATAAGGTATTTATTGTAGACAGGTACATATGGGTACAGATTCAAACTCGATTCTTGTTGCAAGTTAACGCTAACCAAATAACAAAACAAAACTTAATTCAGAATTAAATCACCCATTCAAAAGTAAGGGCAAAGTATTTATATCATCAGTTAGGTCCGCCAACTTTCAAGGAATTACTCGGACAGCAATTATACAGGGATTAAGCCGGGTATCATAACAATCCCGGTATATCTCGGGGTGTCCCGGAATATCCCGTTAAATAGGTATAATGCGCAAAGAGAGGATTAACTATGGAGAATCATATTAAGTTAATTGTTCTTTTAAGTGGAAGTTTATAAGGTGGATTAAGATCCTACAGTGTTTGTTGTGAAGGGTAGGGAGAAATAATCACATAATTAAGAATGAAAGGGAGAAACGACATGGGCAAATAATCCACAAGAAATAAATTTAGGTATTATATGCAAAAAGACTTTAAAAATAAACTGTTGCACTTTTTTATCTTGAATTAGCTGTGCAGTTAGAATTTATACATACTATTGTAAAAACTGTTGATAAACCTAAAAAATTAATAAATGAATATGAAGATAATACATGAATGAATATATATGAATATGACTTTTGTAATATACCTACTTAGAGGATCTTAGTTGCAGCCTGAAGTTTGGAACTGTACCCGGTGAACAGCGACAAGCACGCCCCCAAATACGTATACGTAGGTGATATTCACCTCTACCTACATCTTCAGGCAATACAGGCGTCATGCTATGTTGCCAAAGACCCAGACCACTTCAAACAACTGACGGTTACAGGCAAAGTTTAAGGCAAACAGCCATAAGACCGTAGCCTTGCACTCTGACTGTCGGACCAAATCTACTCTACGCTGAAAATTAAGATTTATACACTCTGTAATGCTAACAGAAAGAAGAGGCGCAAAATCATAAAAAACAAAATTACTCCATATTTAGGTGACCAAGGCAGTCATGAAGAAGCGGAGCGAGAAAAATGGAGTTATTTTATTCTTTAACTCAAATAATATGTTAAAATAGATTCTAACCGTGAACCGTGCTACAATCTGATTCTACAAAAACTTTCGATGAATCCATCCAATCTTGAAACGGAAAAACTAATTCCACTCACAAAAAACTACTATTAACTTCAGCATTACGACAAAAAGGTTGCATAATCAGCAGAATAAGGAAGTTACCAAAAAAGGGCGTTCGCAGATAGTAAAATTAACCCTCGGCTGAGTAAAATATTCCTACATCTCGGAATCCCGCTGAACTAGCAAAGTGTATAACCAGCCTAATGGTACCACGTGAATCAATAACCGCTGACCCGCTCATTACTGACCCTGCTTTCAATCAACATTGTTTACAGAAATGTCAACCCTAAGTCTTTGGAGTAAGTTCCAAAGTCTGATACCATCATCTCGGCACTAAGGCTTTAATAACGATTGCTTTAATAAAAGTGTCAAAGTGCTATGTCCGCGAGACGGACGACGAATACGGAGAACGGTTTTATTGACTATAGCTAATAAAATAAAAGGGAAAACGAAGTTTCCGTTTGATGATATCGCATTAACTGGCCCAACAGCGCAGTAAAGTGAAAAGTAAGTATAGTATGTAAGTAAAGTTTCAGATATTGTTGCTTAAGTTCTAATACCACAGAAGTCAAAAATAACAACTTTTCAGGTAAGCAAAAAATCTGTGCATATTTTGCCGCGTACGCTATGTTTTGGTTTTAAAAATAAAACGCTTCCATTGGTTTAAATCCTTGTTTCTGATTGGTCTAGAGATGCGTCTTTCGATTATCTATCAAATGACATGCAAAAGTCAAAAAGACAGTAGCGACTTCCGCGGTGTTAGCAAAGAACATAAGCAACGTTATGTAGAAACACGCAATTTGTACCATTCGAAACCAAGTAAATCTAGTCAAAAAGCCAAACCTGGATAAATAATTGTCATTCTTTTAGCTTTATATCCCATTCCAATTTCCTTATAGCTAAACCATAATTGATATTATTGGTTTCTTAGTATTATAGGTAAATATCACGAAAGAAAACCTCGTAGGTAGTTATTATTTGTAAAATATTGGACTTATTGGGCTAATGGTTGCTTGCGTGCCAATTTCGGTGAATTTATTATCTTCTGAGTTAATGAAAATATTTTCAGTTAATTGGATGTTGTAATTGGGGTTCGGGTGTTCAGCTTATAACAATGTTATTTTAATTTTGTAGAAAACAAACTTGATTTATTTTTGGCTGTTGTTGTAAAAGCAATTGATTAACAGAATATCGAAATTTTGGATTTTGTATCAAGAAAAAAATTGAAACGACTACTTTTATCGAAATTTTTCTTATAGATAAAATTCACCAAAAAGTGATTTAGTGTGAAATTTTCAGCAGGTATATCCAGATTTTAGATTTTTCGGCTTCAGTTAGGTTCATAACACAGCCTGTAGGGCAACGTTGGTGCAGCGGTATTGACCTCACCTTTCAAATTTAAGCTAGCGGGTTTGATCTCCAGTTGTGCCGACATATCTATGATTGATTAGTTTTGTGAAGGAAAAAATTGTGAGAAAACTGGCATTCCTAAGAACTAATCATTGGAGGACATGTGACAACCCGCAGTTGACCATCGTTACACTCTCTCAACCCGTAAGATAAGTGAATGAAGACCCGTGCTCATCTGAGCAATACTAAAAAGGATCGAAGTGAAGTGAGATTTCTTACTTTTTACCATTGTTATTATTGTAATTTTAGGAACTTCTTCGTTTCCAACGTGGGTGCCACATTGTATTTTTTCTACGTATTTAAACACTGTGAACATAACGAAATAAGCCCCAGATGGCCTCCCATAAACTCTTCAGCGTGAAGGTTCAATCCATTGAGAGTAATTAAAAAGAAAAACAGACGGGCTTGTGTAAATTTAAAATTTCCGTCCTTTCATTAATCATCTTGAGGCCGAAAGCCAACAAAGCCGAGGACGATGACGTTTAACAAACGGTTTGTATGCTATCTCTTTCTAACATATGGTGAGGAAAGAAAACGGCGTCTCATATTTCAACGTCGATTCCTGTGTTTAGGACATGGACCGTATTTTCTAAACAAAAGTTTTGGGAGTCAGTTATGGCGATTTTTGAAAGGTACAAATGGGGGATTATTTTTTAACTAGCTGCCGCCTGTAACAATGTACGCTTGAAATATGAAACCATCCTTAAAAGTCCTCAAAAGGTATATCCAGCTTTCGCTCGCAACTTCGTTCTGATGTACTCGTACGGGAATTATTCCATGAAGAAGAATATTTCGTCGCATAAATAATTTCATTTTCAACGTATTATTTTTAAAGTATCATTTGTACATTTAAAATAATGTTGATAGTAGACTCGTTTTTTTATTGTTATTATTTTTAAAATGTTTGAAGAATATCATTTTTTCTTTCAAGCAATGATGGAATGGAATGTAAGTAGTATGAATGAATGGGAAGCGAATTTGAGAAAGAATGAGTGAGTAATCTATGAATAAAATAAATGTAGAAAGAAATATTAACTAATTTCCAATAAAATAAAAGAGTTATTTAAAAAAAATGCCATTGTAATATAAACGAACACATTTATGATAACTTAAATAATTAACACTTATTGATGTTTAATAAAATTATTATCTCCTATTTTGACATGGTCCTAATATAACAGAGTCCACAATGATCATATTTTATAAACCTACCACCTATGTAAATTATTGAGTATTCATTATTGAATGAATATAAAAGATGGTTGATGAATAATAACTGCTTTAGTTTAGTTTAAACATGCTGTCGCAGTTAGTGAAGATATAACATACACAAGGAAATCTGACGGATAGGCATTTCATTTACCTCCGGAAACCTTCGTACATGTTATACTAAGGACGGAATTTATTTTCGTCATAAAACTAGCTTGCGCTTGACCATAACTTGCCTGTTGTTAATCAATGATGTGGTCTACGATGGACCTCACTTACTTATTAGGAACCGATTCACACGTACTTTAAAATAGGCAGATTATAGCTATTGGGAAACAGAAATGCCCGCAGCGCTTTCGACTAAGCAGTTTGCATATAAAAGTAGAAGCGCTTTGTGTGTACCCGTGGAATTACCAACATATTTATCGATGGTGCCTACTAAAAGGCATTACGTAAGGTCAGTTTGATTACACGTTATATAAATTATCGTAATACTGGGTCATGAATACCCTTCAATATCACTTTTTTATTTGACAGAAAAAATAACTAAGTACTCTTTAAAAGAATTGTTGGGGAGGCTACGAGTAAAGATGCAATTTCAAATGAAATAGTTGTGTATAGATACACAACTAGTGTAGTGTAGTCTATTCAATTCTTCATTGAAATAGCTGCAGAAATATAGTTTTTAAATGTAAGTCAGCAGATTTCCCATGCGGGGAAAGGCGAGACAAAATCTGGCGCAAGTTTTATTTTACTTGACAGAAACTTGGTAGTAGCCTTTTTAGTTGAGCTATGAAACAGAATTCAGCGTGGAACTGAATTTCTAGTAATACTTACTTATATTTCTAAAAGTTAACGCCACGGTGAGAGTGTTCTGAAATTTTGTTTAAAATATTCCAAAATTAAGTCAGGCTAGTTCTCTCCAAGTTTTTAGAAGTTTACTTATTGTGCATTTCAGCAAAATTATACAGCTGTTCATAGTAACACATAGATCTTAGTATTTAATCAATTTCTGCCGCGGCTCTGTCCGTGTGACCAACATTTTATAATAATAATAATCATTTATTTCAGACGATAAAAGACCTTTAAAAGGTTAGTCAAAATATGAAAAAAAATGAATAAAATAAGCAAAAATATCCTAGCAACGGGATAAGAAGTAGCCTATAGCCTTTCTCAATAAATGGACTTTCTAACAGTGCAGGAAATTTATTAGTAGTTACTGAGATTAGCGTTCAAGAAAACAAACTCGTCAGCTTTATAATATTATGTAACACAGCGCTCATAATGTAAAGAAGTTTCAGTGTCGCTTAACGTATCTATATCATAGATATGATGATAATAATATGGGTGATATTTACCTACACTTTATGCTAATACTGGCATAAGGTGTAGCTAAATATCACCCAGATTTCTAAATTTCCAACTGCTACTAAATTTTTTCTATGAAAATCAGAATAAATAAAGTTTATTTGGGACTTCAAACTCACTTGATAAGCAAATGCGCCTTCCAACCAACCAATGTAGTTATTAGTCTTATTTGTACATAGAACATAGTCATATACTCGTTATATTATCGCATATATTATATTTAGCTTAATATTGTATCTAGCTCATGTATATGCCATGAAATTTAATAAACTTATTTTATTTATTTATTTTATTATAATGACATCGAGACAGTCTTAACCATTTTTCAAACAATCTTTTAGGCCCAACGACGACGGAATATTCCAAGCGCCGATCTCTATAACTGGAGGCTAATACGCTAACTCTACGCCGTACCTAGCTTAGACCAAGAAGTTACTAAATATATCCCAAGACCAAGTTCTGACTAAAAAATTAAGACTAATTTGAAATTAAGTTCGTTTTTCTTAAATATTCACAGGAAACTAATTCAGATTCATACTTAAGAACCTAAATCTTTTAAAGATGCAACACTAATACAGGGAAGTAAGGAGCAGAACAGCTTATCTGGCAATTTTTAAGAGCCGCGAGCTACTTTATAAAACTCAAGTGAGAGAAATGGTTTATTTAACGATGCACTCATGCAATGGACTACTAAGTACCCGCTTGCTAACCCACTAAAGGCACTAAAATTATGTTGTATGTTGTTTAAGTGATGTTAACAACAATAAGATTTTATGTGTAAAATATGTTTCACATGTGTTAACATTAAACAACTATTTTGATATATTTTTTTATGTTATAAACTTGTATGTTAGAATGGAGGAAGTTTGTGGCAAAGGCCTTCTTAATCTGGAAATAAATAGATACCGTGACCTCCTGGCGCTACCACATGCGCGAAGAACACCCGAGTGGTTTTAGGGGTACCCTTCGGGAGTCCCATATACCCCTCGCTCTGCACATACACTGGGCGGGGGATACTTTAAGAATTTCTCCCCGGCAACAACGGTTTAGTATAATAAAACCGAGGTAAATCATTTTTTTTGGTTTAAACGATCATGATGTCGTTGTCGCTAAGCTAGAAGCTATGAAAGGTAACAGAAAATGTCTTCATTTGTACCACTGTTAAAGGAGCAAATGGCATTTCTTTGGCTTCCAAAACCAATTCATTAAGCAGCCTACCAAATATATCAATTGGATATAAAAGATTCATTCGCTGACCTGCAGCAACGAATACAAACATAGCTTTACTGTACATCGCTACTGAAGTTCTCTATTAAAAGAACACTAGACGGTTTTAATTATGCAAAATCATCGATGTACGCTCACCTATTGGGGTCAGCCGTTGCAGACTGGCAGTTTTAAAAATGAAACAATGAACGGGAAATGAAGTCCAACCGTACGTATGTTGAAATGAAATAGTATTGTTAAGGGGACTTCAAACGTGTGCAATGCGTATTGCACTTTTGTGTTCGTTCAGAATACCATTCAAACGTGATGTAGGAAATGGGATTTGTGTGTAGAGCCCTTAACCTATATTTACTAGATTCAAATGTAGCATGTACAATAGCATTAAAGTACCTTAAAGAAGTAGATGGACCATCATACAAAATGTTTTTAAAGTAATTAGGTACTTATTACATTAGAATATTTCTATTAGGTTTATAAAAAGTCATAAATCACAATACCATACACCACAAACGAACATAACACCTTCACTCTTCCATGTTATTATAATTATTTTCCATTTTCAAGGTTTTTATTGTTGTTTTGGTATTATTTTTTGTACTTATACTATGTCGATAGAGACTGGACCCCGCAACATAAGGTATATTATGCACGGCCCAGTGTCACTAACAATCTACTAGACCCTTATCCCCGTATTCATAAACGTCTTATAAGCTCATTATAGCTAAAATAGGTTTATAACTCGTTTGTCTTTGTCTGTAATCTTGACATGTTTAGTTACTAGTAAGAAAGAAACAAAGTCCATTATAAATAAAGTTTATAAGATTTTTATGAATAAGACCGTTAGAAGGTATTTTAACATAGAACTGTTATACATGAACAGTCTGTATACATAAACTGTTCATGTTTTGTGGTTTTTGTAGCTTTTATTTACGTGTGCATTTGTAAAGACGCTTGAACTTTTTGTAAGTGTGCGTTACCATACCTTTTTACATTACCTTTTTTTAAATGTGTACAGTACCTCGCCTCCTCCAAAAATTGGCAGAAACAATTATGAAATTGTGAAAAAGTGTGAAATTTTCTGAGCCTAAGAAATAAATAGGTATATTTTTTTTTAATTTGTAATCAGCTTGCAGAACCTGTGAGCCTATATGGGAGAGTGTGTGTCGAAAAATCTTAGTAACTTAATTCTAAGATACTATTTGTACCCGATGAACGGCATTAGACTTGACTTGATAGACTTGGATCTAATATATCCACTGGTGGTACAAAAAAGGTGTCAATCACCTCTGTCTACACTTTCGAGTAGTAACAGGCATGAGTGGTATGTAATAAGATTTATTTTAATAAGAAACATGATTCAATGGTGACTAATTTTAACTGAAGTGCGAATAAAATATTCTAAGCGATATAACGTTTTGAATTGCTTTACAGGGTGAAATTGTAGACTTGGCGAATATTCTAAAGGATATATATTTATGTAGTTATTCCATTTTTAAATAATAAAAGAACTTACATGTCAGAGTTTCGTTTTTTCTTTGTCTGAAATGTAAAGTTAATAACTACGAAAATGTCAAAAATATGGACATTGTTCTCCTGCTTATAATAATAATGGCTTTTAAAGATAAAAGAAGTTACTTCATAAATATTAACATTATTAACTCAACAGAAAACTTTGTCAACGTCACAAGGAAATATTGCTGCTTAAATTTTGTTTCTCTCATTTACTTTTCTGAAGTACTAAGCGTCAAAAAAATCCTTTTTTAGTTCTGTGTGCAATTCTTGAGAAATACACATCGTCGACATATCGCTGTTACATAACAGTTACGCCTGTATTATTCGAACGTATAGACCGAGGTGAATATCGTATACTTGTTGCAAAAAAAAATATTCTAAGAATATTAGAAAAGTGCTCGACTTGGGAATCCGATCCGGACCTTGTGGTTGCCACTGGATCACCAAATTATCGAGGTATTGCTGTTGTTAGTAAAATTTTGTGTACATGCTTATATAAATACAGACGAAGCACAAGATTGTGCTTAATAGAGGTTAAGGAAGGCCGACCCCAGATAAGTGGGGTAAGGTCTATGTACCAGTAAGTACTTAGCACGGATCTACTCCCAAACTTAAGAGTACCTATTAAGCATCTTAAAAAGGTCCAATATTTCACAAAGAAATATGGTATGTAGATAGCAATATTGTTATTATTATTTATTATTATTATCATTACTATTATTTTATTTTTTATTTAAAATTAATTCTTTTTTTATACCATAATTTAATTTAATGTTCTTTTATGTTTTCAATTATATTGTAAAATAATATGGATCAAGTGTCCGAAATAAATGATTATTATTATTATTATTATTTATTATTATAGCAATGGCAAATTAAATTTATATTCATCTCTGACTTATCTGTTTAAGGTTTAAGATGGAGTAAGGTTTGCTAATGTTTACCTAAGTTATATTAAAGATTCATCAAGGTTGTTATACCTTATAGAATTGCGACAAAAGTCTACTCATTAAAATTCTGTGAGACAGAACGTATTTTGAGCCACGTTCATTTATCATAATTTTCTTTTTGTACAAGAAGTGAATTAATTCGTGTCGCCCTCTTCCTCTTACATATTAATATGTGCTTGAGTACACAGTGTTTAGAGGTTGCCAAGTCTTGACTTGATTATGAAGAATTTTGTGGGAAAATATCATATGGAATTTCAGTAGACCGTATAGTTTAGTTTGTTTAAGTCGTATTATTAGACTAAATTGCATGAAAATTTATGTTTTCGTCATAAATATTTTTAGCGACTTCCAAAATTCAAAATGATGAGGTATTAATAAATAAATGATGAGTTAATAATAAATGATGATATTTTTCAACCTAGCCGGGTTCCGTAAGGGTTCACGCCACTGAAATGCTCATGACTGGCGCATGCGTGCACCGGCCGTACACTGTGCGCCTTATATGATTTTTGGATGGGTGAAATTTCGTGATTTCAGTTATCACTTCTATTGGCAGTCTCTATAACTGCCAATATTTTTGTTACATAAGGGAAAGTGTGTTTGAAACAGCGAGGCTTTAAAAAAGTCGATATAATTCACAAAAATATGACAGTGCAACGAAAACCAATTTTGTTTTTGTAGAACTGTCACAGTTTTGTGAATAATAATAATATTAATGTACTTATGTACCCGCGTGAGAATTTATACTTCTTTGGCATCATCAAAAATAGTATTTAATTGCATGCAAATAGTTAATTACAATAAAATAATAAAGGACTGCAAAAGGATAGTCGTCACAGTCCATAGAATTTCGTTTAAATTTGAACAATTAAATAAAAATTTATTATCACATATATAATTCGCAATTGTACGAAACTAAAACACGTGTTGTTAATGTAGAAACAAGGAACATGTGCATAGAAAAGCGTGCCAACATGCGCGACTAATAGAAGTTCCATTTTTGTTTTGTTGATAGTTTTATTTTCGAGATTTTAATTTGTTTAGCAGGCAGCTTCAACCAGTTAATTTTGTGTCACCCTGATGCGCGCACATCTTAAAATATCACTCTCATCATTTTTTCATGACGCGGTTAAGAAGTTTAACTTGAAAATAAATTAAGCTATGGTAGTCTATGTAAATTATAACAAATCATAATATATCGGCTCTTTCAAAGCCTGGCTCTTTCATACACAGTCTCCCCTTAGTACATCCACGGATGTTTCTGCCAGTTACAGTCACATGCTACTGAAAATACAACGCGTCATAATACTAACAGAAAATCATAAATATGTAAATCTGAAAACCATCATAAAAAGAATGTCTTACTTTCTTACCTACCTTCCACTAATGACGGAATGAAAAACTTTACAAAAAAAACTCTCACAACCTGCGTTACGCGTATAAGATAAGATCCCCTTCGTATCCAAGTTAATCATGAACCTCGGAGTACATTTACATAATGTTTCCTTTATCCACGTAGTTGTTCTTAGAACGGAAAGTTTCACAACGCTACGTCGAAGGTTCTAGTGTTATTAATAATTATTTTCATAATTAAATTAATAAGCCTCGGTGGTACAGTGGAAAGCGTGTATCTGAGCTTAGTAACCACGAGGTTCCGGGTCGAGCAAAAATACATCACAAACTGGTAATAAATCTAGTTATGATTGTTAACAATAATAAAATAGTAGCTAGGTATGATTGTTACCAATATTTTGTTTTTCCGCTACAGAGTTAACGCACGTTTCATGTACATGACAGGTGACACTATCTGAACTATGTACCGTCAGACAAAAAATAAATGGAAAACAGCTTAGCTACCAATAACTGGCATTCTGTCTATATGTTTTGGATAGAAAATTGCCTTAATACTAAAGCTTCTAAGCTTTAGTATTAAGGCATTTTTTTGAAAGCTAGATAACTTTGACTATATTTACTGGCCTGTTGGCGCAGTGGTTTGCGACCCTGACTGCTAAGCCGGAGGTAACTCAGGACAAATTTTTGTCTTTGTTTGGCCTAGGTGTAATTTATCTATAAGTATGTATGTATTTAAAAAAATCTGTGTCTAAGTGGTACCTTAGTTACTAGTGCTCATACCACAACCATATTAATTGATTAATTGTGACTAGATGGCGCTGTGTGTATGTGTAAAAATATTATTACTTTTATTTTTGTTAATAACTACGTCATTTTAATCTATATTATTAGGTTTATTTAGGTAATAAACTGTGTGCAAAATTTTAACTAAGTACGTTGTTCTATGAAAGAGAAAATCACACAA
The DNA here is from genome assembly GCA_936450015.1 of Meganola albula. Classification (NCBI taxonomy): domain Eukaryota; kingdom Metazoa; phylum Arthropoda; class Insecta; order Lepidoptera; family Nolidae; genus Meganola; species Meganola albula. The sequence goes on along the minus strand of OW388146.1, from coordinate 11,627,390 downwards.
ACTTTTGCAAGAATAATAATAGTATTACTGAACAATAATTGAAGTATACTAAACTAATTTAGGTTGTCTTTGTTGTTGCCTTGTCAGTTTTAGAATATGTCTATAGCATTGATGGTTTGATATAATTAGGCCAACGTATAGTTCACCTCTGCCTACACTTTAGGTGAATAAAAAGTGAGTTATGTAAAATCATTTGATAAACAACAGTTTCACTGAGTACATTGTACAATAGAACACGTGAAATGAGATGTCTCATAACAGCGGGGTTGACTGCGGGTGACACGCGGTGACGTCACTTAGTTAGATGCTGTATAATTTGTTACTAGAACATACTATAATGAAAATTAAACAAAGTTTTATTTTTATTACAAGCTTTTGATCAACTTCTAAATGAAATCTTCCGACACAATTTTAAAGCAGACATCTTCAACCAATAAAGCTGATTTTTTCATAAGCACACGTTTAGTATGGAAAGCAATGCAAATTTAGCTGAGTAACTTGTTTCTTAATCCAATATAGCGGAAAAACCCAAGAAGGCGGACTATTTATTTTGAAAACATTTCCACAGTATGGGTATTAAATGCAAAGGGTTAATGAGAATAAATCTAAAAATAAAGTGACGTTATTTATCTAAAAAAAAAAATTATGAAACTTCTCACACTGTCTTAATCCCTTTACCTTTTAAAGAAAGAACGTGCTAATTTAAACATTACAATGCCACTAAAGAAAAGTCAAAAAGATTTATAGTTCTTTATTTAAGTACTAGAAATCTATCTATATTCCCAAATAAAATGAAAAAAGAACAGCTATTTACCCACGAATAACTACAAAAGAATCCATTCCTTGATTAAACCAACCTAAACCAATAATCAGGAAAAGCTTTTACAAACGCACTCAACTGTAAATCACGTAACAACCCACATCTACGCGCCCTTGTACCTGTCAAACCCGATACAAACAAAACAATCCAAAACAAATGACAGTCTAAAAATAATTTAGAATTTGGAACATAATTGGAACGGTCCAATTATTTCGCTCGTACGGGTCGAATGCGCTAGTCATACACGGAGTTTGCTGCTGCGCTTGACAGATATTAAATTCGCATCCGCGCTGCGAGCCGGCCACAAATATATTGCTATGTATCGCGCTCATTCTGAATACATTACACTGATGCGCTGATGCTAGATCATGAGTTGTTGACATGATATACGGATAGCTGGCTTAGTACAGTTATACAAATAAGCTCCAGACGAGAATGCAAAACTGGTAATAGAAGCTATACCTATTTTTTGGGACTTAACCTACCGACGCAATCTTGCCATTGCTACTTCTGTAAGCCAGAATCAACAGTGATGCCGACGGATTAGAACCTGGTCAAGTCCCGGGACACTTAAACTTTCATGTATCCTGTACGACTTCAATCAAAAAGATAATAAGAGGATTCGGAAAATTAGACTTTCCACTTCCCTCCAGGCAATACGGAAATACAGAATACGGAATCATAGAGAAAAAAGAGTGGTTTTTTCCTCATCAATATGAACTAACCACCACGGGTAATGTAATCTAAGGGGGTTTATAGAACTGGGTTCAGTAGTAATTATGGCAAATCATTAAGATACACCAATATTGCAACAATATTCAATGTAATATTACAATATCTGCCCCTAATTTTGTACAAACCTAACCACAGTAACGCAAGCGACGAGAATCAGTAATTATACGTTTCATCAGATACAATAAATAGTCGTCAGTTTCCCGCTGAAGTCAAGTGTTACAGTGTTGTGAACTGTACAAGTTATAAGAACAAGCTTGAAGGTTTTTGAAAGGTTTTAGATTAAAATATCAGGATTAGCAGACAACTCTAGGTAGGCGTGAATAGTTGGGTAAGATGACGGTATTTCAATAAAATAACTACTGCAAATAACACTTCACCCCCACCTCTCGATAGCACGATCATGAATTCTATCAGTTAATTACAGATCGTTAAGATTACGTTGGATTAAATAGTAACGTTCACCGAGCACGTTATTGTATCTGCACTTCCCGACGCCACAACGGTTCTACACACAGTGTCAGCCATTCTAATATTGCCGCTCCACCCGTGCTCGGTGTTCATTCGTTCGTTCATAATGACATTTTCGAATGACAGCTGATTTCAAAGACGGACGCAATGACAGTATAAAATGACAGCTGATGCATTGAGAAGTAGATGTGCCAACAAGCTAGTTATTGTTTTGTGTATCACTCATTACGGTTATTTATCTCGGCTACTGGTTTCCTACGGGTTTCCAGATCTGATGGCAGTCGCTCGTATAATTCTGGTAGCTACCCGCATCAGGTTAGACTGGGAGCCGACTCCAATAGAAATGGGGAAAAGGCAAGGGTGACGATGATGACTCATTATGGTTATTCATTTATAAAGGTAGGTATAATTGTAAACAGGTAAAGTTTGTGAGGTTGGAGCAGGTAATCGAAGGTAATTGGTCCAGTGGCATGTTCGCTTAGTAACCGCGAGGTCCCGGATTCAATTCCAGGGTCTAGAAAAAAGACTTTCCTAATATATTGAGAATCTACACGACAATAGGCTCGCCCGCTAATACGCATGGAACCAAAACATAGTCAGCGAAAAGTGGGTGATATTCATCTCTGCCTACACTTTCTGGTAATGCAGGCGTGAAGTTATATTATTTATTATAACAATTGCATAGAATGTTTGCTCAATGAGCCAATATTTTCAATCTTACTATCCTACTTTTAAATGCAGGAAGGCTGGAAGCTGAAACTACGTCATGAGGCAGATAATACAGCCAATGACGATATTTTAAACTGTATTGAAGAGTCGTTAAAGTAAAATGTTCCATAAATTATTATTATATAGAAACGGTTAAGATTACAAAGATTTATTAATAATTCAAAATAAAAAGTGGCACTTGTTTTCGTAATTAAAATGCTACCTTAATAATAAGTATTATGTAACTCACATAGTAAATTATGTTTTTTATGAAACGCATACATTTTTATTGTTTATCTAAATCTAATCCATTTTTGTAGTAATTTTTGTAGTATTCCTTATGTTTTTCAAATCGCTAACTCTTATGAGTTACTCAATATTGTCCTAAATAACTCCACCCTAGGAGTGGTGATTACCCCTTTATAATTCCCCATGCGAGTCTAATACATTATACTTATGCACCGGCGACTAATGTCGATGCATCAATAAAACATTTTTTGTATTTTTTTTTGTAGGTGCGGCTAGGAACACAGCAGCCACCGTAGCTTTTTGTTTGTTTATAATATTATCTGTATACTAATATTAAGTTTTATTAATGACCCAAGAAAAATATATTCCTCGATTCCTGAATAAATCAATACTTTTGTAGTGTAAAGAAATCCTAAATCCATATTTAATTTTTACACGACAGTAAAGAAAATGTTGTTTTTGGAAAATTATATCCAACTACCATCGCTCGTTCGCTAATAAAGTTGCGGTTTAACTATAGATGGATTATACGAGTAGGTACCAAGTATAGAGGTGAAATCTAAGATGGCGTCGAGCAGTTCAGGTGTCATTCCACAAGGAGACCAAGTTCAAGTGGGACGACGGAATTTAAAGCATTGTAATCTCACAGCCAAACAATGATGCTTAGAATATGGAATAGAAACCTTAAATAATATGCTTTGAACAATATATTACAATCATAATATACATCATGAATACCTAAGTTTTAAATTTAATTAAACCCCTAATGCATAAAAAAGACAAAAAATTATCTTAAATTATGTAATCGTATGTCATCAAGTGACAACATTATTAACAGAGCGGAAGATTACATAAAATAAAAAAATATAGGTAACTTGGCTAAGAACCATCTAGACCATTATAGAAAAATGCATCAATATTCCTACTCCTTTAGGCGCTACGGAGCCACAGCCTTGTTTACAAATAAGTACATCAATTTTACAGCTTATTTTACAGCAATTTCACATCAAAAAATAGTGTTACAAATCTTGTCTCTTCTAGTGTTTATCTATAATCATTTTGATAGAGCAAATACTGAGACGATGATAAGTGAATTGAATCGCTCTCATAGTTTAAATATTTTACTATGTGACTTCAATATGTTTAAACATTTGTTCTTTGTAATAATGTATAGTGGCAGTGAAATGACTCCATATTATAATTGGAAAATATAAAGGGTCGACTTTTCCGACATACCATCTCAAATGCTCTCACGGAGCACAGCAAAGCCGTTTAGAGCACAGTTATTTTTACCTGATTTGCACCACTTGAAGACCACATGTTGGGATTCAGATTGAAGGTGGTTGATGGATTAGACACATATCATGAGTAGCAACTGCTATAGGCCCCGCATATTTGAGACCTCCGCATCAACGCTTTGACCGTAAAAGTTTGTAGAAAATCTTTCAAATATGGTACAAGAAAACCAAAAGCCTCTTAATAAATTTTGCTACAGGCTTGGGCTGACTTAATCTGGTACTGTTGTGGGCCCACTCTCACGGACGAAGGTGTCTGCTAAAACTAATAATAGCTTTTAAAAAAATACTTTTTATAAATTAAAGCGCTCTACCAATATATAAAAAAAATAAATAGGACCACCAAGATAAGTATAAAACAAAATAAGAATTTTCAAAATCAATTTGTGATTAGCGGAATTATTGCGTACCTACCTATCAGACACCCAAAAAACATACAATCTAGAAACCCTTCTTTTTTAAAATCTGTTAAAAACACAGTTTAAGACACTTCAAAAATGTAAATTTTACGGGTACGCATTGCTTCAACTTTTATTGTGCGAAGTGCCAAGTCGTGGAATTCGTGCCAGCATATATGTTTTTCGATAGCTATAATCTGCCTGTCTTAAAGTCATGAGTGTATCAGTATTAACTGGGTAAGTGCGTTCCACCGTAGACTAATTGCTTCACATCAGGCAAGTTGTGGTCAATCGAAAGCCTATTATAGAAAACAAAACTTAACGTTACTTAGGTACCTACATTAATACATTAGCTTTAGGTATAGCTAAGCAATCTTCCACAAGTGGAACTAGACTCTAAAAATAGTATTTGAAAATAGAGCTACAATTTTTGTATCGAATCACAGTCCAAAATTGAAACAATGTGACTGGAATAAATGATATCGATATTTGTTTTATTCAATGATATTTCTCAACATTAGCAATTTGCACTGCCTCGGATTGTGTGTCTGAGTGGAATTTTAAAATGCACCTACAAGCTTGTTAAAGTTTCTAATTTGTAAATCTGGCTATTTGCTTGAAAACAAGGTTATCCGGGTGTTTTGTTGTGTATCTTGCACTTGCATTTAGTTTATTATTTAAAAAAATCAATTGCTTTGCGTACAAGAATGACAACCATCAATTTATACTAACATTCTATTCACTTCACCTTTCACTCAATTCTTGCCACACTATGCACCCGTCCTCATAAACTTTATTGATTAATAAATAGTACCGAAAGACTTACATAATTTACTTAAATTAAATAAATAAATAATAATTCATTTATTCTTACACAAATTTATCTAAATACGAAGATAATTAATTGTTCCCTTTGTGGTTTTAAATTAAACGTTAATATATTCAGTTTGTTTGCAAACTGAAATTGCTAGACTACTGGAATACAATATGAATTATAATACCGTGCTACGTTCTCTGTTCATCTAACCGCCAATCTGTATGCGACTTAATAAAACTAGGCATGCTCCGGAGATAGAAACCATATACCTAATACATACCCGTAGTAAAGTGGACTGGCTTTAATAATGCATCCTCTGTCTAAAATAAAGTAAGAACCCTTCAATGTCTTACTACTGGGTATGGGTCTTCCCTCAACTAAAATCGGGTTTTTGGATGCTATGCTTTCATCTGTGGCAGCCATTTTGCGCCATGTTTAGTTCTAAGACAGTTGCCATTGTTTTTACCTTAAGCATATTAGAACAAATTTTTGAGCTCTGCGAGAGTATATTATGCGGAATACATTCAAAACGTGTGGAAACCAAATGTTCGTTAGATCCTGCAGCTGTAGGGACTATGAAACCTTAAACATTATTGCATTTTTATTGTTCGATAGGCTGGCACTTGACTACAACTTGTCTGATGTTAAGCAGTGATGTACTCTACGATGGATCGCGCTAGCCCAGTGTACCGATTCACTCGTGATTACGAATGACTATCGGTGCGAAGGTGGCAGTGGAATGAGCCTCCTTGAGGTTAGAAACCTTAAAGGAGCAACAATTCCGACTCACCCTCTCTGCATGGTGTCACCAAACATCGCACCGTAACACGGCCAGACCGCTTGGCTTTGTCTGGTGGGTGGTCACTAACCACGGCCGAAGCCTACCACCACTTGGTTGTCACCTGCTTGACCTTGCACCACCCAGGGACCACGTGTTTATAATTCAATTAAAAGTTTACACCCACGGACGAAGGAGACTCAGCCCCCAAAACGTTGTTTTACACATTGTATCTCCTTCGCTCCTCATATGCTCCTATAATACTGCTTTAAGCTGTTGAGATTCGATACCTAAGGCCCTCAAAATAAAGCAAAGACCCGACCAAAGCGTTAGATACCTTGAAATAACAAAGAGGTCTCTTCAAACTCAACCAAGCACTGAGAAAAGTAATCTAGGGAAACCTATTTGAGTTGGTTCAAGAGTAAAGGCACAACCGCTTGAACGTAACGCAAATTATAAGGTCAATCAAGAAGGTCAGTTCGCGTGATTGATAAGACACTGGCTTTTCAGGCTACTAATTAAGGGTTCGATTCCAGGACTGACTATATGTACTTGAACATTGTTTGTCTTGAGTCAGATTATTCCCATAGCTGTATTTATTTAAAAGACAGATAAATGTATGTGTAAATGTCCTAGCATGAAAAATTCCAAACAGAAATAATTTGATAGTTAAAAAGAGTACCATGATTTTACAATTCATTTACGTTCGCTAAGTGAAATACGAGCTAGGACTAAAATAAACCCTTAACAATCGCTCTCAGCTCCACTCGAGGGTCATTGAAGTCCTTGATTGTGACGTCAGACGAGAATACCTGAGGTGCTTCAGTTAAGTACCAGTATAGTACCTATATCTACCGATAACTTAACGTTTAATACTCGGCAATTAGTAGGGAGCAATTTGGAAAATTAAATTAAAAATAATAAGCAGTGATGTAATTAAAAAACAGAAAATTGCAAGTTTTAGTAGACAATGATAATTGAACAATTCACTATATACTTTTTCAACTCAGTTCTATAAATTTCACCTCTCTTTAACCCTTTTTTAGTATCCCACTGCTGGGCACTGGTCTAATTGTATAAAAAAAACTTGTGAGGTGTCAAGGGACACCCGGATGGAACGAAGTTCCTTTCCATTAATTAGTGAAGGAATTGTAATATATTTTTTTAAGTTAAAATAATATTTTTTTTATTTTTTTTTCTATCTCTAGACAGAGAGAGAAAGACAGACAGACAGACAAACAGAGAAACATGCGCACGCCGCACAGCTAACAATAGCTTACTATAGCAAAAAGTGTCGTGACAACTTTTCGTAAGATTTTTTTCCGTCTAGCCCCCTTTCACAACGCGCGATAAGGAACTTCGTTTCAATATAAATAAATATTCTGGTACATTAACACACACGGTCATCTGGTTCCAAACTAAGCTGAGCTTGTGTTATGGAAGCCAGATAACTGGTTTTAACTATACAGATAATAATTTTCTTTTGTAAATAAATACTTATAATAGATATTTACACCCAGACTCGACACAAACACAAATATTCATCACTTATGTTTGTTTCGGGTGGTACCTAATCGAACCCACGAACTGCGGCGTGAAAAGCAAGTATCTTACCGACCACGCCACCGGCCCGTCAACTATCTTAGGACTTGAGAGAGTTTAGACCGACACACGTTGGCCAAGTCGGAGTTGCTGGATGTTACATATCCTGTTGACCTTGATTAGGCCCTAGACATACCCATATTAAGCAGTGGCAATAAAACAATTTACTCAAAGATGCTTGAGTACGACCGGAGACCATGACCTTATATTTCAATGGGTAGACCGATACAGCCGAGCGCGCGCGCTGTTCCTTACACTAATATTAAGGTATAAAATAAGGTATATAAAATCCATCACTTATCTATAAAAAAGTTAAAAGCAACAAAACTTAGGCACGAGGCAACATTTCTTATAGACTTTTGTTTTGGCAAACGCTTCGTGAACTGTTGTAAAAACTGAAAGTGCTTACGGTTTTACGAGACAAACTTCAAATTTTGTTGCCTTAGGTGTGTTTCCGACTTTTAAAAAGGTTTTTATGTGATCCCTTTTAACTACTTCAAGTGAGTTTGGGATACCTATTGGATTTAATAAGATTGTAAGTACCTTCACAAGTTTCGTCTTTGTGTACATTTTCAATATTGGTAATCTAAAACATAGTGCGTAAGAACAAATCATTCGAGGACATGTGATATCTACCAACCTGCACTTGGCCAGCCTGTGTGGATTCAAACTCTACCTCTTCAAACCTTAACTCTCTCATCTCGTAATATAGTCGAGAGAAGGCCCGTGTATATCTGTGAAACATTAAACAGGGTAATATTTCTTATTATTAAAATTTTCGGTACCGGTGAGTTCATTAAAAATCAATGCGACACAAAAGTTAATGATTATAAAATTGTGTGTTTTTTAATGCAATAAAGCAACAAACATTTTTTGTAACTTATTAAAATTTCAAACGTTCCTGAAGCTGAAACTTCGCTAGAATACTTCAGTTTTCTTTAAACAGCGCGCTCATTTGTTTTCGCCCTAGTGTTTGTAATTACCGACGTAATTACCTCCTTTGTAACTGGCCTAGAACAGTGCACTTTAATTATTGAATGACGTCGACTACCCTCACTTTGAGCCCTCAAATTATTTACGACTCGAGACAGAACTTAAGACAAAAAGGAAATAAATATTGCATACGCCACGTCGTATGTAGAAACAACTGAGTGGAGTTTTCTTTTGCTTTTCTTTATAAGTTTTGTGTTGTACCTAGTACTAGTTTTAACTCGAATACACTTTACATTACTTGCTGTTTCTATAAGTCTTGAATAATCTGGTTTGAAACTAGGGTCACACCATATATTCAGATCTTTGTAATTTTTTTATAATCAGTCTTTAAAATAATATTTTAATTTAGAATTTACACTAGGACAGCTAATGTCTGGTAATTAGTGGAAAATACATTACCATGATAAGCAGCGGTGGCGCATCGGTACGGGCCTCGCCTTAAAAAATAAGGTAGTGGGTTCGAGTCCTGGTCGTGCTTACACATCTTTGTGTGAATTGTTTCATCTCCGCTGCTCAACATCGTGAGGAAACCTACTACTACAATATATAAAGTGTATATTATTATATATGTTTATATTTTATGTGTGTATACATATATTTTTTCTTAGTAATGACCATAACTTTGTTTTAGACACCGGTTTCTCGATTGTGTTGCTTTTTAGCAAAGGCCTCCTCAAGTGATCTCCACAACGATCTATCCCTTGCTTCCCTCATCCCATATGTTCCTGCCGTTCTTACTAAGTATATCCTCTGCTACGATTGCAACTTGTAATTCCACAGACCGCAGACGCAAATAAACATTTCAAACAAATATTACCATGAGTATTGGATATCGGTACACGATCAGCATCGATATTCCTTAACGTCCAGTCATTAAAATAACTCTGTATCGGTAACCACAGACAGGTTGTGTCTTATTTATCTTCCAACTGAGAGCAATTCGCGTTCTGTATTTATTGTGTGTCGTTGCAAGTATCAAGATTTATTGGCGAATATATTATTGCATTTTTGTTTATTGCAGAATCTGAGAACGGTTTGCTGGAATCGATGCAAAATAATTCTTATTGTCAAAGGCGTGTTATTACAGGTAAAATGGCTGAAGGCTTTCTTCTTTAACCGTTTGGAGGTAAAATGTGCTTTTGCCTTGTACACCAACGTTAAACTGTGAAGAAGAAGCCAATCCCTGGATATTAGACAATCACGACAGCATGAGCTGGATGGGAGTCACTGTCATTAGTGGCCAGGGGTGCTTTAGAACCGGCTTATGTCCAGCAGTGATTAAGATAAATAAAAGATAGGCTTTATTATTTAGGCAAGCTGAATATCTGTAATTATTACATGAAAACAAAAATCCAATCAGAATAAGCTACTTAAAAGATTCACCAAGAAAAATCTTCAATACTTACAGAAATATTTTCAACAGAAATAAAAAATCATCATAACGAAAATATGTTTGGAGTATGAGATTCCGAAAACATCATTCTTTAATAAAAATGAACGACGTTTTCAATTGTGACCGACATTTCATTCGTATCCCAAAAATCTTACTAATTTGCAATAACAACCGCAGAAACATTAATCTCCTAGAACTTTCCAGAGGGGATCGAGAAAAATTTCAATTATCGCACCGCGCAAACCCTACTCTTACACATTGGTATTTCGTTCGTACCTGCAATTTTCTAACGAAATGTTAGCCATGAAGATTGTCATGATGTAATATTTATCTAACCTGTACCGTCTCTCCTATTTAATGTGTAAAAATTAAGTTACCAGAATAGGAATAGTTGCGTATATACGACCTGAACTCCGTCTATAGTTAATTTTAACAAATAATAAGCAAACAAATAGTAGCAGATAATAAATCCATAAATAAAGTAATTACTATTATAGTAGGGTTTAATACAGAGGAGCTCAAAAAATTTTTACACGTCCGTAAATTAGCCGAATTAAAATCGAAGGTGATTTAATGCATATAGTAGGGCCTTTGGGAAAGTCACACAGGATTTTATTCCCATAAGACTTAAAGCACAAAATGGAATCCCATTTTATAATTTTCTCCGACTTACTGATAGCGACCCGTTCATTGCTTCTACTAGAAGTTGAATTGAACAGAATTAGATTTATGTACTTATCTTTTAATGGAACGAAGATATTTATCATGATGTATGAGAAGGACAAACAGTTTATGTAGTTTCCAATCGTGTCCAACTAATGGTAGGTGCACTTACACATACTTATTTAAGTAGGTAGGTAATGAAAGTTACAACCTTATTGACTTTGGCAGCGGGAACTGGTCTTCTCCTAACAATAGAAAACAAGAGTTTGAACAATTAAACCATACATGCTGGACAGTAAAATGATCATCTAATGTTTCCCCCCATTTTTATTTTTACAACCTGAATTGGGATGGGTATATAGTTATACATAGCTATACTTGCCAACCAGACATTCTTGAATTCCTTACTAATGAACTATGTGAAGTCAGAAATGTATTGGATTATATTTTGATACGATATATGATGTGCTAAATTTCTGCCTAAATTTTGTGTCGGCAAAAACAGCTATTAGGGTTGCCTTAATAGCTCTTTTTGACCTAATAAAAGATGAAACAAATGAATGATAACTGGTGGTCTCTTAAAAAAAATATATATATTCTGGTACATTAACACACACAGTCCCAAGCTAAGCAGAGCTTGTGTTATGGAAACCAGATAACTGGTATATACTATACATGTAATACTTTTCTTTTGTAAATATATACATAAAATAGATATTTACACCCAGACTCGACATAAACACAAATGTTCATTACTAATGTTTGTCTCGGGTGGGAATCGAACCCACGACCTGCGGCGTGAAAAGCAAATATCTTACCGATCAAGCCACCAGCCCATCAACCGTCAAAAAAGTTAAGTTTGTCAAATAAAATATATTCGGAAGTAATATTTTAATTTTGCAGAAATTATTTTTTCTTCTAATTGATTTATTAAAATTTAACAATCGTTATTGTAACTGTAGTCTGATGAGCAAGATAACTGTAAAAATAACTTTTGGTAAGTTACATATAATATTATATCAAGTGTCTTGAAACTTTCAATCTGATTTATCTAAAACTTTAACATACATTCTCTCCGAAATTTTCCAAAAAAAATTACCTGCACTCAATAAATCAAAACTTCTCGATCACATAAATACATTTAAAATCATTCGACAGTATAATATATTGGTTTTTGGCTCGTTTGTCATGGAGTAACACGGGGGTTCATAGTAAGCTTGCTTAATGGCTGAACTTTTGTGTGTCTACTGGGATGTTTGAATTCGGCCACTCTACGACAAGTCTATTATTTATTACTCCATAGGTAAGTATTGAGGTTTTATTTGAAATTTACTTTCAGTAACACGTACGTGTATGAGCTTGTCTGAGCTGATCAAGATATTTTAACTCTCGAGATCAGAAAATTACAGGTTATTTTGTACTGTCTGTCTGTATCTTCGAATAAAGAAGATAACAAAATTTTCTTACTTATTAAATCCGTTCGGACTTAAGACAACGTCTTTGGTATCCCAGAGCTTGAAGCTTTGACCCTCTTCATGCGTGCATGCAGCTCTTTATGCAGCCGTTGTTGATATTGAATTATATAAAACCTAGTATCTATCGTAGGAGAATGCTGATTGTCACGCAGAGAGGCCTCCAAAATGTGGCACTGAAGACAAACGGATTTCGGACTGCATAACATAACCTGAAGCTGAATATCACCCACTTTTAGCCGGCTATAATTAGGTATCATACCTACGTAATAGGGGGCGAGCCTATTGACGTCCATCGGGTATGATACGAAAGTTTGTGTGGTGTCACATACCTAACGGCACTCAAGAGACATGACGTCATAGCAATCCTGAATCGCACAAGCACAGTTTCACCGACGATTAGTTTAAATACAACTTTCCGACAACAACAGTCGGAGGGAGTACCGCGGTCGCAGGGCATTACAACCCGGCTGGAAGATCTTCCCTTTTCATTGGAGGGTCACTACCCCCCAACCCTCCAATCACCTCCACATTTGGAAAACTTTGGGTTTCAACTAAGATTCTCTAAAGACTTCTTACACAGGGTAGCACAGCCCGCCGGCTTTTGCCGAACGACATATTTTGTATTTCATTGTATTGTTGTAGCCACTGAGCGCACCGCGGCGCGGCTTGACTGACAGCTTGCCCGGCGGCAGCCGTGTAGCAGCCTTTCGTATTCTAAGATTCTTTATGCTTGACCTGGGAATCGAATACGGGACCTCGCGATTATGCAAATTATTTTGCATAATTATTATTATGCAAACACACTTACCCAGACTACCGAGGCAGTTTCAGATTCCAGATTTCGGCCTGCATCCTACACCAATAAGTCCATTTTGCCGAAAATTAAAATCAAAACCAGGCCCTTTACTATTTGTTGGCGATGAGTCCTAAAGGATTTCAGTTACATACCCGATATGGGTGGACCCAACCTTGAATAAATGTTTTCTGGCAAAATTGAGGGCAAACGTCCGTGGCTGTACCTCACTAAGGAGGGCTCATGCACACCACTTTTTTAAAGGCACCATCTTAGTGCTTATTCTTTTCAGTCGGGTAATCGTCACGGGCATCACTAACCTTTTTCAGTGCCCCGTCGCTGGGCTCAGCTCTTCTCTCAACTGTCTTATGAATTGAAAGAGTTTAGGCCTTATTACATATACGCTAGCCAAGTGCGGGTTTGTGGTTAGTTGTGGATGTCACATGTCCTTGACTAATTAGTTCTTAGACTTGCCGATTTCCTCACGATGTTTTCCTTCGCCGATATTAAGCAGCGATGATGAAACTATTCACACCGAGATGTGTAGGATCAAACCTTGCAACCTTTCATTTAGAAAGGAAAGACCGTTGCCGCTGCGCCACCGCTGCTCTGCAACTACCAATTAAAGAAGCATAGTAGGTGAAATACTTACAAAGAAGTCTATAATTTTTTAAATAAATGCACATAACCTCAAAGCAATAAATAAATTCTGTGGACGTGTGATCAAATTCGCAGTGTCCATGAATACAGTCAATTTTCGGTAGTTGAACACCGACCACAACGATTATACCTTGTTGGCAGCATATTGTTTAACTTACACATGCTCTTTCCTTGCTTTTGATGCTATATACTACTACAACGAGTTGTACACGCGTCTACACATCAAGCTATATAAAACCAATTTAAACTGATCTCGCATTGTACAGGATTTCTGTAGGTCAGTCTGTGTAGGTCAGCATATATTGGTTTTTATCGCTTGATGTGTAACCGTATGTACTTAAGATCTTAAGTAATTCTAAGCCATTCGAGGAGATCTAAGAACATTCAAGGACGTGTGACATTCACCAACTAACACTAGGCTAGCGTGTGTGGATTAAAGCCTAAACTCTATTAACTTGTAAGATATCAGTTGAGAGGAGACCCGTGCCCAGCAGTAGGACACTAAAAAGTGTTGAAGCGAATTGACTGTAATATTAGTTTCGTTAAACTCATTAAGAAGTTGATCCTATATAACATTATGTACCATTAACGATCAAGCCATCAAAATGCACTCAATTTTGTTGAAAAATTATCAAAAAATAACTAAAGCGAACTTTTTAGAAATCCCGTCGATCGAGTTTAGGATTTTTTGTTATAAATTGAAAGCTTGATGATTGATGGTACAAACGGTGGCAACGTGTATACTGTATACAAAATAAAGGTAATAAAATGACATACAAGTTGCATTTTATGATTGACATGTGTACATAATTTTTGCGCAAAAGCTTTTTCAGAGAAATTCGCAGTATATTTTAGTTAGAGAGACATGGTCGTGCCGTGATAATACTTTGGAATACATTTTTGTTAAAAATGTCACGCTTTTTTACATTTTTATGAATATAAAGTACTTAAGCATTATACTCGCATATAATAATAATATTTTTACACATACGCCGTCTAGTCCCAAATTCTGCTTCTCATTAAATCAACTGTTATTTTGTACTGTCATTACCTTTGGAGTCAGTCATCACTCGAAAATGTTATCGTGATAACGAATGATTTTCGGTGGGAATGAGGCAGTGGAATGAGGCTCCATATAATTAGAAACTAAGGAGCAAAAATTCCAACCCACCCTCATATAATAATATGGTGTTACCAGACATCGCACCGGAGCACAGCAAGGCCGCTCAGCGTTGAAGTTTTGTCTAGTGGTGGTCATTAACCACGGCTGACGCCTACCACCACTTAATTTTTTTTTTTTTTATATAGTGGGACATTAACACACACGGTCATCTGATCCCAAACTAAGCAGAGCTTGTACTATGGAAACCAAATAACTGGTAATATACTACTTAAAATACTTTTCTTTTGTAAATATATACTTAAATATAGATAATTACACCCAGACACAAGACAAACAGACATATTTAACAAATGTTTGTCTCGGGTGGGAATCGAACCCACGACCTGCGGCGTGAATAGCAAGTATCTTACCGACCACGCCACCGGCCCGTCTTACCAGTCAACATCATTACCAGTTGATTGATTGTCACCTGATTTTTACCACCCGGGGACCACGTGAAGGGTCTCAGATAAAAGATGCACTTCCACGAACTAAGGTCGAGAAAGACACCCCCAAAATGATCATCGTTTTGTAACACTCGTGACGCGTGTGAGAGTACCTTTAGCACAATTGTTAACTCTACAATTTCTCATACAATACTTTTTCAATTTCGCTGGAACATTTAATTTTAAACGTCTCACTTGTAAAGGAAACTTTAAGGGAAATGAGTCATACATATGGATATAAAGAATTTATTAATATAAATCTGAGCATATGTAAGCAATATTAAGTTTTCTTAATACATTATGTAAAATGCTTAAGTGCGTTTGCGCTGTACAACAAAACATGATACAAGCTCATTCTTATCTCTTTCTACTTATCCCTAAGCGATAGAGATAGACATAGATAGCTACATGTTTTCTTGTGAATGTTTTGTCAGTGGAAACTAGAGGTTATGATAACAAACAACTTTCATAAAGAAACATTTTTGAGGCTACTTCTTTTTTAAATTGAATTCGTTGAGCATCGGTAGCGCAGCGGTACGGGCATCGCCTTAGAATCATAAGGTCGCGGGCTCGATTCTTAGTCGTACCCACACGTCTTTGCGTGATTTGTTACATCGCCGCTGCTTAATATCGGTGAAGGAAAACATTGTGAGGAAACTGGCTGGCTGATTTTTCGCGTGCATTATATTAGTAGGATTAAGCACTGCAGTGACGATCTCTGTAGTCGAGTGGTGTAAGCGGTGTATAGCAATGGGGCTATACTGTACCCGGTAGGTCGCGAGTTCGATTTCCGCCCCGGACAATCTTTTTGTAACAACAAAAAGTTTTGTTTCGGTGTCTGGTAGGCTCATAACTATTTTAGATTCAGAAAACCTTTTACTAAATTACAAAACTTACTGACAATGTATCTCTTATCAGAACCTTAATAAATTCTAGTGATACGCTATCATACCTGATAAAGGGGATTTGTATAGGCTGAGTATCGGCTCCGACATCAGTGGGCCGGACGGCTCTGGAATACATAACGTTAAATATCACTTTATGTAACTACGTTTGTAATGTTGACTACGCACATTGCCTGTAATTACACCCAAATAATATTTAATGATAAACTAATTTGATTTAAACACATTCAAGTAAAAATACTCGTTAGTGAAAAACTTAAATTTATGACATTTCGAACTATGTAGATTTCAAAAATGTTCGCATTTTAAAATATATTATCAGAGATAAAACCTTTTTGGTTGAAATAAAATAAAAACATCCTAACCACAAAAAAAATTAAAACCTCTTTGGAATAAATAAATTAATGCATAACTTTAACGTGAAAAGAAAAATATTCCAATCATATTTTGTTTTTCGAATTCGATTTCTGAAATACGTCATTATTACAGGTTCTAACATTTAAAATGGTTAATACATACGAAGATCTGTTCTTAGGAATCAGGTCATTGATTTTAGTAACGAGAAAAGCTTTAAAACTGGATTGGTACGGAACTACAAAATTGAAGCTATAGTTTCCGACTTTCTCATACTGGCCATTCTAAATGTTACACTGCATAATAATATCGTTATTCAGTTAATAGACTATAATAGTAACACAAACGTTTAATAGATAATTAGCTCATAGCGTTCAATAACTGATATTTACGCGAGCCCTTCAAACACGTCTATGTAATTACAGGCAATATAAATAGTAAAAAACAATTTGTCATGAATGTTTTACCCGTTAGCTACTTACTGATAATGTTTGATAGACAAAATGTCTCATCGCTATCTCACGAGAGCCATGGATATGAACATGATAATATCATAACAATATTTATTGCTACGTGCATAAAAATGTTGTTGTAGACAGCTACTATAATTAAATTTCTGGTTATTTCTAAAAATAATGTAAAAAAATATTGACCTCACTTAAGTTTAAACATCCGTGTATATTTCAGACAATTTTTTAAATGAGGCAGGTAAAAGAAGGACCACACTTCTAACAACTTCTTGAAAATTTCGGTTCTAATGAACTAAAACTTGTAACTCCTTTCGCTCTTTATAAGTAAACTAGCCTTCTCTTTCAATCATACGGAAAAATAAAGAAAATTTAAGAAAGTTTATGATCACAGAATGACATTAAAATACTGACACCATAAAGTGAAAACCTCATAAAAGTAAAATAATTAACCTTTCAGAAAAAGAATTGCATGGTAAAAAATGTTGTACGGCATCCTTTATGTTTTATAATTGTTCAATAATATTACGAAAATTAAACTTTCTTCTCTGGCCAGAACTGTTAGATACTAAAAGATTGTCCATTAATTTTTTTAGAAAAAGAATAAAATGAATTTGAGCAAAAATTTACTAACGAGGTTGTCACCCTAAGGCGTATGCGTAGAAAATGTATTTGACTCTAGTATTTGTTTTATTCTGTAATAAACTACGCTTGACCAGAACTTGCCTGTTTCTAAGTGACAAGCTTTCCGCCGCGGCTACGCCCGCGTGAACTACATATCATGCCCAGCTGTGGGATAAAAAGTAGCCAATAGCCTTTCTCAATAAATGGGCTACCTAACAGTGCAATAATTTTTCAAATCGGTTTAGTAGTTTCTGAGATTAGCGCGTTCAAACAAACAAACTCTTCAGCTTTATAATATCGGTATAGATAATGTGGTCTACAATGGTACGTGCTAACCCAGTAAATACCGATTCACTCCGGACTTAGAGATAGATTTTTTTGTTGTGTCAAGTGTCCAAATGACTTTTACTATGAAGTTTTTGTATGGAATTAGTGACTCGCCTCGGCTCTGCTCGGATACAATTATACACCTTAACCTTACCTATAGATCACTGCGTCTATCGGTGGAAACCGGAAAAAAATCCGTTCTGTAGTTTTTGAATTTATCACGAATCAGCAGCGATAGCGACTTCGTAAAGACAAAGATGATATATTTTGAAAGTACTTACAAAAAGTTTATTCACTAACCTATTTGACCCTTTCAATAAGTTAAGCTAAGAAAACTGAACTAAATCGCTTTGTCGATCAAATGAAGGTCTCATTTTATTAAAGTCCCCTGTGACCATTTTGAGTGAAAGAAGCTAAAAGAAAATATATAGATTTTATTGTAAAAAGTGTTGTAACTAAATTTCTGCTATCATTTTAGTAGGTACAAGAAAAAAATACATTTTTGCTTTTGCATAGTGCTGCATCCATACGTTAGATTTTACTGTGTAAATTATTTTTAATGTTTGAATCGTCATATACATGAAAACTTTGTAACCAGCGCCCAAACTTTGAAAAAATAAACTGAAACAAATTATAATAAACACATAATAAAATTTTTATTTTTATATGTTTGAGTACAAAAAAATGAAGTAGTGATTACTTCATTGTACTAATTTTACGCCACGCACACGTAAATCCTTCATAATTTGCTAAATGTATGTCGAATAAAGTAATAAACAAAAAATGTATATTGAACAATTCGTAATAATGTGTTCTATTACTGATCGAGAACCACAAAAAATATTTTGCGCACTGGTTTAAAAGTTTTCCTGTAGGGTTTAAAGATTAAATATATATCTACTAATGTACCCAAATATGTACATACTCCAATAATAGTTTTTTTTTAATACAAACTGACTACAATGTTTTAACAATAACTCAAAAACTGTTCAATAAAATTTTATGGGACCACGTGGAAAGTATATCCTTTGAAACAAAATAAGAATTATTAAAATCTATCTATAATTGGTGGAATTATCACTTACAAAAAACACATACAAAATAACATATATTTGAATTAAGACTTCCTTCTTTTTGAAGTCGGTTGGAAACACATCTACATAATATCACAGTCCTTTATACCGGATCTGATGGTTAACATGATCCATTAAAGTACTATAATAGCTTCTAAAATGTTTCCCGGTGCTTCCCGCAATCATAACACTTATTCTAGCCACTAAGTTCCTCGGCATTTGCCAAGAAACTGCAAGTTATCGTCCGATGCATCCGGTACATTTAAATAACTTTATCTTAATTGAAATCTTATTATAAAAATGTAGGAAAACAATATTGTTGCCAATACCGTTTGTTTTGGAAAATGTTTGAAATTATGTTTTTTGAAAAATTTTAGTTAAATAAAATTTAAGTTAAAAGTTGGCAGTGTTTCTCAGTAGTTGCCAGTCATTCACTGCTCGGTAGGAAAAGAAACTTGATTATTTCTATGTAGACTCGCGTCTCAAAAAAAGTAAAACATATTTTCATTTTATTTCATTTCAATGTATGCAGTTATTTTGAAAATACCAGCAACCTCGCAGTAGTAGACACCATAAGTAACATCTTTTGTTCCTGGTCAAGTAATCCGATTTTTAAATACCCTGACTAAAAAGGGTATCTAATTTTGAATTGTGTATCTGTGTACACTTTTAAACTTTCGCGTTTCATTATTAAATATTATATTATTTATTTTATATTATTTCATTATTATTTATCATAACGGACAATTAACGCGCTCTCCTTTAATTTGGCTTTACGTTTGCTTTTTATTGTGTATCTGTGTTTCTGTGTATAAGTTTATCACATGGTAGCGTTTAAAGGTAGCGTTTCCAAATGTAGGACTTTGAAGATATTTGGAGTGAGAGTGAGTGAGAATTTAAATGAATTGATCAATTTTGATACAATATTAATTTTATAAGTGCAAAAGTTATTTTTGTATGAAAACTAGAATGATCAAAACGATTTTTACCTAGGTTTAAAAAAACAAGTTTTGTATATTGTCGAAATCAGCAAGAAAAGACCCATTTACTTACTAGTATTTATTATTTCGACTACATAAAGGTCAGATGCGCTATTTTTACATATGACAGAATTATAGAATTAGTAAGGAAATAGGCATGTTGCAGCGCGTAACCTTAAAAATTTATCTGCACAAAAAGGAAATATATTTCTATTAAAACATTTTGTGAATATTTATGATTAGGAAGGTGCTGTAATTATTGGTAGAGATATTGATTAGCTTTGGTGTTATTTTCTATCCCATTAAGATGCAAATGTAATGAGGTGTATCTGGTGATCGTGACCTTATGACCTGAATGATAAGTATTAGTTATAGATCTAGTTATCAGATTTTTTAGTACTTTTAGTAGTCAAAATAACTTTTGTTAGTGACCTGACTTTTTTTTAATGCTAAAGACAATTAATTACGTACCAAGTAATTTTTTTCGGAACTAATTATAACTAACTAGGATCTTTTTTGTTTCCAAGACAACTTTCGCTATCGAAACTCCGTTTATAAACAGTTTGCTGGCGACATCATTTAGACTAAGATCCCAGGTATGCGTTCTTTGTTGTTATGAGTATCTGTGATTATTAGAAGAGGTCCTGATTTTGTGTCAATAATAGTAATAGCTACGATTTTTTTAAATCACATCTTTATACCGATGTTGATTAATTTGTCAAGTATCTAAACAATTAGAAGACTTATCTCAAGCTCTAAAAACGCCAATTAAAATTGTAACAAAAATACTACTAGAATCAATCAAAATTAGCCATTAAAAATCAAATTTATTGGACAGCATTTACATATTCATATTATGTTATTATTACTTACAATAAAAAACCAATTAACTAGTAATACTTGACTAAAATTCCTTAGTAAGCGGTACTTAACGTAGTTTTAATAAAAGTAATACACTAAAATAAATATTCAAGCACTTTTTAATTATTTCACCAATATTCTCTATCTTCACCCAAATACGTAAAATTTAATTTGGAAAATATTTGAAATTGCAGTGCCGGGATCTTGGCCTACAATGAAGTCTAATTAATTTCCGGGTCAAATATAGTTTGTATAGTCATAAATCTCGCAAACTTTCGAGTTGGTAGGCTACACTGAGATAAGAGAGTAACATCACAAAATTTATCTTACTTTAACTTAATTCAGAAATTTTCCTTATAAAGTTATTTCTTTTTTTACTTTCGAGTTGCCAGTAATAGAATTAAAACAAAAAAGTATTGTCAGAAAAGTTAAAATTACTTCTTTACTATTTCAAAATGTTCAAAAAGGATATTTTTATTTACCTACCTACCAACCAAATCTTTTATGCTGGGGCTAAAAGCATTAATTCACTTCACTTCACTTTAAAAAAAAAAATTGGCGTCCACCGTCTTTGACAGTGATTCTGCCAACGTCAAGTTAAAAGAGACAGTGCAAAAAGAAAAGAGTTGTACGGTGTGGGCCAAACGCTGACTCAATAAAGTAGGTAGGTATTGGTAGGTAATTCATGAAGAGGTTAAACAGAAAATTAATATTAAAAGTATTAATAAAGGTATTATAAGTTTGAACCCTTGAATACGAGTTGTCCATTTAAAACAGTTTTTGAAATTGCATTATCATAAACTTATCAAGATTTTTTCGGATAAACTAAAAAAAAATATTATTTACTTATTCTTTTATTACCAGTGATCGGAATTGGTAGTGCAATTTTGCGGGATTTCATAACAAAATGTTAACATGGATATGCCAACAGCGTGTGATTACTATTTCGATAACAGATAAACTAAATATTAATATCCTTTAAAACCGTCTATTCCATGCAAAAATTAAAATAATAGATCCTTTAAAAATGTTACTGTACATTGCTGCTAGTACTATTTGTAAAGAGAAAATGTATTTTACACGTATAGAATATTTCCGAAATCCTGAACCGTGAGCGTATCGTTAGTAATATAATTTTTGAGGTCATTAACCCCAAATTGCACTACCTATTCCGATCACTGTTTTTATCATAATTTATTCTATTTCTAGCTCATCTTTTTTTCGAACATTATGAATGAATTCTGAAAAAATATATTTATAAACTCATTACCACAAATTTAAGATTTCAAAAACTTTTCTCATATTAGTATTTTCTTAGATTTATGCGAATATCACACAATGAAATAAAACTATTTCAAAACGAATTTTATCGCGGTTTACATTTTAGATCCCGACGTTTCCAAGTCTTTTCACACTTCATGGTCAAGGCTTTTTCTCATATTTACTAACTCGTATCTACTGGGATTACTATAGTCTGAGTACGATTACGTCTTCGTATCTGTGTAAGAAATAGTGTAATTTAGTAATTCCAACTGATTTCGGTTTTATTTAATTAAAAACTAAACTGATCGAGGTACTTCTTAGCTAGGTCAATAAAATAAAAGGTTTCAATAAATTTTAATTTAGTTATCATTATAAGGTAACGAATTTAGATAAAATCCAATGAGAATCGACGTAATACACAAAATTATATCAAATTTACACTTTCATAATAAATTTTGATACTTTATTTGACTGTACAATACAAATTTTACTACTATGTATCCAAAGAAATATTTCTCTTGGAAATAAAGTTAACCTTGAACTACGAATTCAAAGATCTCTTTTAATAACCACGAGTACGTACATTAAAAGTATCTAGGGGTCAAGTACAATATCGCTATAGTTTGAGTATCGATGCCACTGAGGTTTCCAAAAAAGGTTACCTTTAAAATGTACTTGAATCCTAGACACCTCTGTTATACGTAAATTGCTGAAATATCACGACCACCTCGATCACTTCATCACTAAAATCTGTATATTCGTTTAAATGCTATAATTACACAAGCTTGTATCCAAACACAGACACACAGTTCCACACGTCACATATAACACCTCTTTTGTTAGGCTTGAAATAACACATCGAGTGACGAGCTACAAGACATTCAAAGCACTTGGTGCTAAACTGAATATTATTTACATAAATGCACATAAAAAGTTTGTGTCTTGATGGCCTTTTCTCAAAACGCATAAAATAATACCTTTCTAAGATTAAATAATCACAACAATGGCCAACGGACTGTGTTTTAATTTTTAATATATTTATTTGGAATTTTTCTGAAGGCAATGTTGACTCGAGAAAGTTTTTAAGTCTTTTCCATATTATATTTCCATTTCGTCACTCTGCGTTAACGTTGTTATTTATTTTGGTTTGGGCTCTAGGCCTAGTTTTAGTGTGTTTATGTTTACCAAATGTTTTATTACATTTGCACAACTTCTTTAAGTAGCTATTAACACTATTTTATACTTCTATACATTGAAATTAGTTAATTCACGAAAAATATTTTTATTAATAAATATAAATAAAGATTTATTCAAAGTTTCGATCTAGCTTAGAACTGCAATAGCTTCGAATTTTAAATAAAAAAAATGTTTCATAATCGTTCCATTTATATTTTAAATTTGCAGCTCTATAATCCAACAGATATAGGTTAAATTCCTTTTATACGTCATGGGTTAAAAATTACGTAAGCACATTCTAATAATAAACACATTTATCAAGTTACTGGTTTTTGATTAGGTAATAAAATTCTTACTTAACACGCAATGTTTCCTAAGTAAAGTATTGCAAAATAAACTTGGAGTTAATAAATGGCTGTAAATAAATCTGACGTAAAAAGGGACAAATAGGTTATTAGGTAAACTCCTACTGTTGTTTTAAGACTTCTGGAAAAGAAGGAGGTTTTACTTTCGATAGTGTGTATTTTTAATAAGTTTTTTTAATTGATTACCTATTTAAACCCAAATTTAATATTTGTTATTTTTAACATCGTCTGTTTTAGTTTCATACCATGGCTCTCTTATGACTGATCTAAATAAAAACTCATTTGGCTAACGGATAAAAATCATGTTTGTGTTTTCGGAACTCACCTCCACAAATGAGAGACATTGAGGCAATTTTATTAATACAAAATACTAATTAAACTATGTATTACGACCTATGTTACTAGCGTATCTAACTTGAAGCTTGGCTATTAGAGATATTTAAATTCTATGTTAGGCGTGAAGGCAATGAAATATTAAATTTTGTACTGGCGATAAGTATCGTTAGCAACTACTTTAAGTATATCACTTTTTTTAGAATTAAAAATGGCACTAAAAAGACACGCTTTAAATCGATTTGTTACACATTTATGACCAAATCGTCACTCACAGAATTAATTATTTTATTTTATATTTAATTCTTATGATTATTTAATAATCAATTATGAAATTAATACATCAAAATGTGAACTAAATACACCGAAAGGTTTGTGTCGTCGGGGTCGTATCATAAGCTTGTATTCATATTGTTGTGTCAACGCGCGTGTTTTCGCGTGAAGCCGGCGCGGCGTGCGTATAGCAGCGCTCAGACTCTTTATACTGACTAGTAGACGTGACGTCACACAGCTTCGTGCTACATAGCGCACGCGCGGAATCACACAGTCGCGACTGCCGCACGTGGTGGTCAGTGTGTGCTTGCCTTTACCAAACTTAGATACTATACAACTTGTAAGTTTGAGCTGTTAAACTGTACAGATGGGTTAAGTTATGCAGTTAAGTACGTTTTGAACGATTACAGTTTGGTATTATTAGCAAGAGTTCATGGTTTAATATTGGACCATTTAAACTACATATGCTTTACATAAATCATATACTTACCTACTCAGTAAAAAGTGTTTTGGCAAAGTATAAGTATATTACTTTAACTGTTTTAAGTATCCCACAGCATGGCACAGGTCTTCACTCAACTATCTTACGAGTTGAGGGAGTTTCCAAGTGCGTATTCGTGGATGTCACATATCCTCGAACGATTAGTTCGAAGACATGCCGGTTGTTTTCCTTCACCGATATTGAGCAGTGGCGATCAAACAATTCACACAGATGTGTAAGTACGACCAAGGATCTAGCCCGTGACCTTATATTTCAAAGATGTGATGTCGGTATGAAGCGAACTATGTACTACGTTATACCTATAATAATAATAATAATAACAATTTATTTCAGGGTACAAGGCCCATATAAAATATAACACTACAAATAAATATAATATAAAATATTTCATTTTTTCCACGCTGCATCGTGAGTGTGTTGCGTGGTGTCAGGTATCCGACCTCGGAAGCGCCGGAACAAAACACCTTGCGGCCAAAATTCTTCTTTTGCGAAGGTTGGCAGATGTTCAGTGGGTACCCTCACCACAAAGGAATTAAAATTTACATTGTGGCGAGACTCCAAGCGCTCGACCCTCAGCGTGAAGTTGGTCTTCACACGGCAGTTTTTCTTCCTATACCGAGTATAGCTGGCCAACGTCAGAACCAATCGATCCAAAAGTTTCGATCCTGTTTATTAAACACTCACCAAGCCGCAGCGCCAAGTGGCTTTATTGTTTTTTTTTTCGAATGACCTAACCCCATGAGCTGGAAGGGCCCTTATTCGTTTACCGGACTTTTTCGGCGTGCCGTCCGAGGACGGTCGATCCGATCAAGTACTGTGACAACTGCCATAAAGCCTCCCCATGTGGGGACGAACCTCGGCTCAGGACGTTGCCGGACCCTCTAGTTTTAGGGGATCGGGGACGGCTTTGCTGTTTTTTGCGCATGGCCTAACCCAATTAGCCAGAAGGGCCTTTATTGGTTCACCGGATTTTTTCGGTGAGCCGTCTGAGGACGGTCGAACCGATACGGCTATGTTGTTTCCAGAAATTGTCTATATACTAGTCGTCGGTGAAACTTTGCTTGCGCCATTCAAGATTGCATTAACGTAATATCTCTTGATTGGCGTTAGGTCTGTGACGCCACTACACCAGTCAGAATAATAATAATAAATAAATAATAAATATTCTGGGACATTAACACCCACGGTCATCTGGTCCCAAGCTAAGCAAAGCTTGTGTCATGGAAACCAGATAACTGGTATATACTATACATATAATACTTTTCTTTTGTAAATATATACTTATAATAGATATTTACACCCAGACTCGACACAAACACAAATTTTTATCACTAATGTTTGTCTCGGGTGGGAATCGAACCCACGACCTGCGGCTTGAAAAGCAAGTATCTTACCGCCCACGTCACCGGCCCGTCAAATAGTTGCATCTAAATGGATATGGAGCCTCAGCTCACCGATACTCACGAGTGAATCGGTACACGGGGTAAGCGCATTGCATTGTAAATCACATCATTGTTTAACATCAGGCAAGCAGCGGTGGCGCAGCGGTACGGGCCTCGGCTTAGACATATGAGGTTGCGGGTTCGATTCCCAGTCGCACCCACACATCTTTGTGTGAATTGTTACATCACTGCTGCTCATTATGCGTGAAGAAAAATATCGTAAGGAAACCGGCATGTCTAAGAACTAATCATTCGAAGACATGTGACATCCACCAAACCGCACTTAGCCAGCGTGTGTGGATTAAGGCCTAAACTCTCTTAACTCTTAAGATAGTTGAGAGAAGACCCGTACCCAGGAGTGAGACATTAAAAAGGGTTGAAGAGATGAAGAGAAGTTGCGGTGAAGCGCAGGCCTATTTTAGAATAAAATAAATAACGTTAATTGAAGAACTGCAAAGAATTTACGAGCTACAAGTACAAAATAAATATTAACGATGAGTGCAAAGCCCATCCTTAAGACCTTGACCTCGCACGTACTCGGTACAATGGCTAACTATTCTGGTACACAATTCAATTCTCTATAGGATAAACTTAGGTTTCAGTACGAGTATACGACTCTTTGTACAAGATTGTACCACTTTTTTATTCTGAAATAGCTTTGCCTAATGTTAAGCAATGATGTAGTCTATGATAGAACACGCCTGCCTAATATAAATAAATAAATAAATATTTTGGGACACTAACACACACAGTCATCTGGTCCCAAGCAGAGCTGGTGTTATGGAAACCAGTTAACTGGTATATACTATACATATAATACTTTTCTTTTGTAAATATACACTTATAATAGATATTTACACCCAGAATGTTCATCACTAATGTTTATTTCGGGTGGAAATCAAGCAAGTATCTTACCGACCACGAAAACGGCCCGTCACTCGTAATTATGAATTATTTTTGGTAAGAAAGTGGCAGTGGACTGAGGCTCCATAAGGTTAGAAACCATCAAGGAGCAATAATACATCAATATGAATACAATCCTATTTACATGTTTTTTAATATATTTTGGGCATCTCCTAAATGGAGATGGCCAAAATATATTAAAAAACATGCCCAACAATGCCCTTGATTTTATTACCCAAGTAAACAGGTTTGGTTAAAAAATAAATAAGTTACAATTAAGTGTCTTTGGTTTTTAAATCAAAGTCTATCTTAAGATACTTGGATTTTTGAGATAAATGTAAGGATATCTTGCATTCAGGGGATTTCATCTTTTTCAATCATTCGTGTTCAGGCAATATGTTTGAAAAAAGTCTACTATTTATTTAAATAAAATGTAAATTCGAAATAATATACGGTAGGAATTTTCAATTTCAAACATGTGTTTAGTATAACGCTTGAAATGTTAAGTGAATGCTACGGTCGGAGTGCTACGACGCTACGGTGCTACGAACTACGACGCTACGGAATTACGAAGCTACGAACATGTAGTATGTACTACGAAATTTCTACGTAATGGTTTTGACATATTTTGATATAATAATATTCGATTTTTTTGTTGACATTGCTTTACAATATTTAATGCTTATTTACTTTAAAATTTAATAATTATTAAAATAATTCTAATAATTAATGAATAACTTTTATATAACTTTTCTTAATAAATCATAACTTTATTTTGAATAACATTATAAATAATTTGTAATGACGTTTATAAATTTCATGCATAAGGGAGGAATATGGACAGACTAACCCGGTATTCATAAACGTATTTTAATCTCATTATAGCTAAAATAGATTTATAATTCGTTTGTCGTTATCTGTCATCTTGACATTTATACCAGTAAAAAAGAGACAAAGTCCATTTTAACTAAAGAGTCTTATAAGATTTTTATAAATAAGACCGTAAATTTGTACTTTTATTCGCAATATAACTAATTTGAAATTGTTACTTTTAGAAAGGCAGTACTTAAATAAATAAATAATTAAATCCTAACGTTTCAAAGTCTTTTCAGACTTCATGGTTGCGGGTGGATTGAGTTAAAATAAGCCGCGATAAAATCCCTTTTAAAATAGTTTTATTTCAATGTGTGATATTTGCGTAAATGTAAGAAAATATTAATTATCTACCAAGTCAATATTTGTGAAGCTTTTTATTACCAGTTACTATTTTTTATTATAAAATAATATGATTTTCTTTTTTTTTGGCAATTTTTCTACTCCTTCTTATTTTTTTTCATTTTACTATCGTACACCGTAATTACGAGTAAATCAGTATATTGGGCAAGCGTATTCCATCGCAGTATCTATTGCATCTTTACATCAGGCAAGTTGTAGTCAAACGCAAGCCTATATCAGAATTAAAAAAAACTATGTCACATTATAATATATAACACTTTTATAGAGATTAGGGCAGTAAATCATTAAGGCGAGGCATATTTCATTGTTCCCATCAGCCGCCCACACTCTCCCACGCAACTCACGACTCACAAACCAATAAAGACTTTTTGATGAAATTTCAGTATAATTCGTAAAGTCTGCTGCAGACTATGTTAGAGTGTAGGTCAATGTTAAGGTCACGTAAAAGTAGAATAAATACTCCTTTTTCATTCGATTGAATGGAACATTAGGTAAATGACTAAATTGGCTGAAAACATAATTCTGTTTTGTGCCGAGAAATTGAGCAATATCTGTACTTACTCTAATAAAAGTTATTGTATTTTGTTGAATTGATTACGTACTAATTTTATTAAAAAAGATGTTAAAATTTCTTTTAGAATTAGCATTACGGGCAATGCCTACACTTTCTTTTTTAAGTCTCGACTCAGATGAATGTGTGATTACGAACGATTAAACCCGTTTCGAAACATTATCAAATCCTGGGAATCAAACCGAAACGGACCTCGTGGTTATTAAGCGACGTTTACCACTGGACCCAGTCAGTGGCCTAGTGGTTAGCGTCGCTTGATAGGCTTCGGTAAGCTACTAATGTAATTTATTTCGTCTGCGGATTTTTTTAATTATCTCCAAGATTAATTATAATAATAATATTCTGGGACACTAACACACACGGTCACCTGATCTAATACTAAGCAGAGCTTATGTTATAGAAACCAAATACATAATTGATATACTATAGATATACTACTTTTCTTTTGCATACCAATAGATAATCACACCCAGACTCAAGACAAACAGACATGTTCATCACACAAATGTCTGAATTGTGTGGGAATTGAACCCACGACCAGCGGCGTGAAAAGCAAGTATCTTACTGGCCCGTCATAAAGGTAGATAACTGAGAAATATATAAATAAATCTTTTATTAGTGGAAACCTCTTTTTTTAGTTTAATCACCAGATTTTTTATGTTACTAATATTTGCAACTTGTTTGACCTTGGTTTTACTAATTTAGGGTTTTACACTATAGAATAACTGAAGTACCTATTACTACTTTAAATGTATATAAACATACATCTTTGAAAAGAAGGATTTTGTTACTCTTTCACACAAAAATGACAAGAAGCCACTTAGTTAATTAGGTACATCTAATTAGTACATGATTGGACACCTTTTATGATGACGGCTTCATAAAGAACATCATAGAATGAATGAATGAATAAAAAGTGAAAGATTGAAGGAAAACGAGGAAGAGGAAGGCCAAAAATTAACTATATGAGTCAGATAAAAGAGAAAGTTGGCGTCATGTTGTTTATGGAGGCAATAGTTTTCGCAAAATGGAGAGAAAAACATTTCAGAAAATATATCTTTACATAGACAAGAGGTAGGCTCTTAAATAAAAAAAAATCGAATTGATTCTATAATTCTAAATTCAAAACGATAACCATCTACATAATAATTGAAAACTGTAAATCGAAATTCAAAAACATGTAACCTACATACATATAATGTAACTCAATCGAGGGATAGATCACAGGGTCACAGATCAGGCCGACGCAATCAAGCGCTGTCAATCAAGGCTTACTTAATTACCAACCAGTAGAGTTTGAACATACGTAGCGTATCTATGTGTGAATCACTTCTGGAATGTAATCTACAGCAATGTATGAATGAAGAGTTATTTGTATATATGCAGTACGTATCAGCCAATCAGAGCATTGATGGCTTTGATGTCGGTCGCGGGTTCGATCTGGGTCGCACCCACACATCTTCACGAGAATTGTTTTAATACCGGTGCTCAATATAAGTAAAATTGAGGACAGCGAGGTCTCTTAGAATTAGAAATTAGATGACATGTGACAACCACTAGCTCTCATTAAGCCAGTGTGTGTGGTTAACAGCCTAAACTCTCTCAACCTAAAAGATAGTCAAGAGACTAGCAGTAGCTACACTGAAATAAAACTACTTTTAGCTACACTTTCATTTTGTTTGTTTTTTAATGCAATTTTTAATTTATTCTTATTTTTGGTGGCAATTTTTCAAATTTAATGAGTTTATATAATATGAAACAAAAATAATAATGTAGAACAATGTAAGAATATGGCCTATAAACGCGAAAATTTGTAAGAATGTATGGATGTATATTTGTTACTCTTTCACGCAAAAACTACCACACGGAATTAAAAGAAATTTGGCAAAGAGATAACATATACTCTGGATTGACACATAGACTACTTTATATCCCAATAATTACTATGCGGGCGAAGGGCGGGCCGTGGGCGGAAGCTGGTAAATTAATATCGTACGTAACGTATCAAACGTCATGGTTGACATGACACGGACAAACTTGTTGTCATGTCACCTTTTTTGTGTCTTATCTGTCTTGGATTAGTATAAAGTTATCTGTGGTCCCTCTCTCTAGCAACTCTCATAAGCTACATACGTGTTTAATTATTTAAAAAAAATAAACTTAATTAGTAAAATAAGTGCTCTTTAATTGTTAAACTCATAGAAGTGATTTCTACAAATATCAATTAGTTAAAACAAATATTACGTAAGTATATGAAATAAGGCTTTCCTTTACTATTTAATTCACCATTACGTGTTACGTTACCACGTATGTTTTCGATTGCGTCATTTTAGGGTCGTGGCAATGTCATAACAGTTTGTTGGGACGATTGTATTTGCGGAGGCGTTTGTTTACACTGAGTGTGGATGAGTGAAGAAATCTGAGATTGCTTGTAAACACAACGTGGACCAGGTATTAGTTTGTTTTATATTCAGCAGAACATTATGTATAAAGTGTAAGTTATAAAGAATAATATTAAATTAAAATATGTATTATTCTTCACAATTATAGTTACGCACGTCTACGTTCCACTCACCTTTATTTTTCTAAACATATACATTCTCTGTGCTCCTTGCTCCTTGCAGTTCGTAAATTCATATTTCAAAATGTCTTTTGTTTCTTTCTTTTGTCTTTTTTCTTTTTAAATCTGAATATATGGTGATCAATTATTTCTATGTTCTGAATTCAAAATAGTTATTAGTGTTTGCATTCTTACATAATATTCCATAAGGTTTTAGAAAAGTAGTTATAAACGACCACGTGTCTAAGTAAATCTGATCGAAAAACCAATCATGCCTGAACCACGCGGTTAAGCATTTACCTCGCTAAGTGCATGCTAACCGCCTGACCTTACTTCCCATTATAACGCCATGTTAGATACGCCAATTAGTTTTTTACTCGGGCTTGGCTTGACGAACCCGCAATTATGTTTGAACGATTTTCTTCAGCAATTTCTAACCTTTGCTTTAGTAATATGGTAAACATTGTTCTATTACTCGGCAATGAAGTTTTGAACGCCTGTTTCTATAGGTATCACAATATCTTAAATTCTGAGTTGATTTTGCTTAGGTTTTGGGTTTTGTGAACTCGGTTTGCTTAGATCAGAACACAACTTAAATAATAATGTTTGTAGGTAGTCAGTAATGATTGTGATTAATAATTTTGGACGTCATATACCTCAGTTCACCCGTGACTATGATGTCTGAAAAGACTTTGAAATGCCGGGATCTAAAATCTAAAATAAACCGCGATTAAATCCGTTATTAAGTAGTTTTATTTCAAAATCGTATGTAAGTTGTATCTTAAATCTAAGAAAATATTACTAAAACCATGGGCAAGTCTAGATCTCCTGCAAATAATACCTAGATAAGTCTATTTACTGTCCCCGATCTCCTTTATTTTCTTTAAACTGTCGTTAGAGTAGTACGTCAGCTGAACATAATGTTATGATTATTACAGTTCAGCCTGGACTACACCGGATTCTGAATACATTGTAGTTTTCACCAAAAATATATTAATAGTTTCTTTTTGCCAAAACGTATTCAATGCGAGGTCAATCAGGTCGTACGCAAAAAGTTTTGTCATAAGAACACTGGCTTAGATCCAAGATAGTATAATGTCTTTGAACATTTGGAAAACAATTGAAACTTTAAAGATTACCAATATCTACAACGTTGTGAATGTAACGAGCAAAAGAAAGTTACAACCCTTTAGTGTCTTGCTGCTGAACACAGGACTTGTATTTCAACGATGTTAAGATTCATGAGAGTTTAAACCTTAATCTAAAGTTTATACCCCATGTCCTCTAATCTTAAGTGTTAAGATACGCCAGATTTATCAAGGTATTTTTATATACTAATATGAGCCCACCGGATTAGTAAGCTGAAGTAGCAGCCGGTCATGTGTGCCGCAGAACTGGACCGACAAGAAGAACAACCGCTGGAGTAAACGAGTTCTTGAGTGGAGACCACGAACTGGCAAACGTAGCGTAGTACGCCCTCAGACTAGACTGTGTGACGATTTCAGCAGGGCAGCCGGAAAGGACTGAATGAGAAAAGCCGCTCGTGCTCAGTGGCGTACTTTAGGAGAGGCCTATATCCATCAGTGGACATGATGATGATGATGATGATGATGATGATGATATCGCTATTGCTCGAGCCTGTCCTCCTGTGTCTGTTGCTGCGGTCATATACTAGGGCTTCATGTAACATGATGAGTTATCAAATAGCTAAACTTCGGTTCGTAACTAAACACAACTGCTACGATATCTGCTACGTTAGTGCTACGTCGTAGCAATTCCGTAGTAAATGCGTAGCACATTATGTGACGTTCAATAAATATCTTTATTAAATATATGATAGGGTTCAAAATCTAAACTATAAAAGTTTTCTAAGCCATCTTAGATTATTAGAATCATTTTTAAAACATGTAGTAAGCAGAATATTGCAATGATTATTAATGTTAACCTAATTCAAAGTAATGACGTCATAAATTGGTTTCAACTTGAAGACCTCAACTGCAGAGTGTCAGTTTTTGTTGTATTTTACAAAACATTTTTATCTAAGGCGAAGTTTTACATAAAAAAAAAATGTTCTCATATAATGTAACCTATTTTAGCAGTTTCAGCGCAACAGTTTGCGTCCAACTGAGCAGAAAACTGAATCTTTTTTTACCTTTGTTTTCTAAGCGCACCGTTCTTTGAACCGGCCTAACCGTTCGTAAACACCCGTCAAATTTACAACGCAACTGTCAGATAAAATTGTTCGAGAAAATTACAACCTCAGCGATAAGAGTTTCTCAAATACATTGATACCTATGCATGTATATTTCTTTGGCGCGCTCTAGAGGCTAAAGGGCTTGTCGCATCTGAGCTTGAGAGGTATCATAGATTCGTCTTAATTGTGAACACTGAGTACATCAAAATTATGTAACAAAAATACTTTGGATTTTTTGTGCCAAATCCATTCATTTCAATTAATTTGGCAGATGTTGACGTAGTGGGGATCTTGATTTCATAAATAATTTTACTTGCTTATATATCTGTTTTTTACACGAAATATCTAAAATCTTCCGGAGCCGTTTTATGTTTACATACAACATTCAAAAAGTAAATTGATGCTAGATGCTATACAAGGTGTTCATAAATTATGTCTTCAAAATTAAACCATGAATAATCGCCAAGTATTGAAAAAATAAGGTGTCGTTTTAAAAATATTTAATTATTTCCCATTCAGCGTAAATTATTAATTATACTATGCGTACGATACCTTTCTATAAACCAGATAGCACGCGCGCCATCATTTCGCATGTGAGGTACAGTACGAGGAAGAATTTATGATATATCACTCTTTCTTAGTTTAAAAAAAATTAAATTATTAATAAAAAAAAATTATATTTCTTTTAATTATGCTCAATTTTCTTATATTATACAATCATACCTAATCCAAAAAAATATTCGATACTAAGTACCTTAGCAAAGTTTAACAAGGTAATTAATTATCAACATAAATAACCCTACTTATCACTAGTGCTGAGCAAGGGAAAAAATCGAGTGAAAGTAAGGATTAGAAACTGTATTTAGACCAGTATAATATAACAATAATATATAATAATATTCTGGGACATAAATCACGCGGTCATCTGGTCCCAAGATAAGCAGGCCTATATACTAAACATATACTACTTTTCTTTTGTAAACATATACGTGTAATAGATAATTACACCCAGATTCGAGACCAACAGACATGACCATCACACAAATGTCTGTCTCGGATAGGAATCCAACCCACGACCCGCGGCGTGAATAGCTATTACCTATCTTACTAACCACGTCACCGGCCCGTCAATTTAGGCCAGTATGTATCGATTAAGGTAGTTGAAAGAAAACAGGTATCGGAGAATCAACTAGGAAAGTTTTGGTGGTTATGAATCATAATGCAGATGTGACTAAAGAACCAGTATACATAAGCAGAATATACTAATAGAGTACCTATACATCGATGAGATCATCGTTTGTGACTCATAAGTTTTACAATACACATTTAAAATTATTAAAACTTGTCAAACGTACTTAAAAAAATTAAAAGGTATGGCTCACAATTTTGCTGTTACAAGAGAAGCCAAAAATCGATAAGTGTAACCTTAATTTTTAACCGACATAGCGTTACTTGTGACAATAATATTGCAAGCATTAGGTATCTACTTATCGAATCGGAGCCTGGAAGGTGAAAGACAATTACGAACTACGTAAATCAGCTCACCAGTGGAGATACATAGGTTCAAAGAATTAATTTACTCGTAAAAGACTTAACTCTACTTACATGAACTTTATATTTTTTTCTATTGCATTCTTTGAGAAAAAAACTTAACAAGTTTTAATAAATACGTCTGTTTATTTTTATATTTCTTGGAACAAAAAAATGAAGTAATAGCTACTGACAGATGTTTACTAATTATATTGATATTTATGTCACCAGCGCGCCGCCGTGTCAGCTGTGCGTTCGCTGGGGTCACTAACCGTTAATTTTTCGCCACGCGCATTCATCAATATTATTATGAATTGATCGTCCATAATTTGATGAGTTTATATCGAATATAAGAATTTAAAAAAATGCATTGAACACTTAATGTTCTATTACTGATCCAGAACAACCAAAAAAAATACGCTCTGTGTAAAAAGTTTTCTTGTACATTTTGCCCACTTTATTTTTTTTTCGGTTTACTCGAAATATTTATATGACTTACGTAACACCTGCTATAATCTATAATACAGTATATACGTACTTAGTCCAAGTTTTGACTCCTACGTCATTTGTGGCTACTAACTTTGAAGCAGAACCGCTTTGCTGGGAGATCTCAAGCACTTTGTTGTAAATCTACGTCTGAGATGCTCTGTGCATCTGAGATTATCTATTGTTTGGAACTGTTGAGTAATTGCACTAACTTGATTTACTCCAACCGAGAAAACATGTTATATGAATATGTATTTACGGTCACACGAATGCTATTGACTTTAATTTGAATTATTATTAGTACATTTTTACATTTTTGCACTCATTTTGTCCTTGTTTTTACCTAGTGTTACGTAATAATTAAGACGAAAATGGTAGGTACATGTGCAATCAGTAAACTGGAATTTTAATTTCTCTTTTTTTTGTGAAATTTTCTTTTGTTTCAATACTCGTCTTGCTATTTATTCTGCAAGGCATGGAGATAAATTTGAAAAATTATGGTAAACTACAATTGGTGCAACTGTTTTTAAGTTATAAATGGTATACTCATGGGGATTGGGTACCACTAGACCACAAACTACGGAGTACGAAGCATATGATTCTTGTTGTTTTGGAACTAAAAGTCTAATCTCGGTGTTCGTATACGCCTTACAAGCAAATTATAGCAAAAATAGGTTTTTCTTTCGTTTTTGTCTGTCAGCTTGACATTATAAGTACTAGTAAAAAAAAGATAAGTCAATTTTAACTAAAGAGTCTTTTAATTTTTTTATGAATAAGATCATAAATGTTCTTATGAATAAGACCATTTTTAGAATTTTTCACTCATTTAGGTGTTACGTAGCAAAAAACTTGCATGCTATATGGATTCACGCGTCAAACATAAAACACACTTTTAGTTAAAAACCACCTTACTCAATCAAACTACCGCTACTCGTGTATGTGAGGATCGACAGTGACGTCAGTTACACTAGAAGAAGCACAGTTCATAGAGCTCGTTAGTTTGTTCAGTAATTTTTGGCTTTTTATCCACAGAACATAAACTAGTGAAGGCTGTTTTGTTTGAAGTCATTTAGAATAGACTTAGTGGCTCTCCACAAACCTATTCCAAAAGTACAAAACAGCCTTCAGTTGTAGAAAAACTACTTAAAAACACATTAAGTCAACCCCATAGCAACTAACCATCATTACAATAATAAACAAAAGACACACATTTTCTTACAAAATTTCACAAGAGAACCTCATTTTTCGTGTCACCCTTCATAAATAAGCCCTTTCGTGCGGTG
Source organism: Meganola albula (assembly GCA_936450015.1). Taxonomy (NCBI): domain Eukaryota; kingdom Metazoa; phylum Arthropoda; class Insecta; order Lepidoptera; family Nolidae; genus Meganola; species Meganola albula. The sequence continues at coordinate 11,590,227 of OW388146.1, read as the reverse complement.
GTTATATTAAATTTTGAGTCCCTTCGCCCACTTATTGTAATTGTAATGTTCAAATATTAATAGAAGCTCCGTCTTACAGCGTCATTTATAATTACAATTCGTAATAGCTTGTAAATTATTTGAATGCCCTAGTGTCTTGAGAGAAGTATAAAATTGGCAGTATTTAATTATCTCTTTTATAATTATCTTAATTATTATTACTAACTTGCTGCCCCGGTAAACTTCATACCTAGTTCTAGTTCTAGTGCCTAGTTTTCCCTATTTGAACTGTCCTTAGACTTGTTTGAATACTTTAAGACCAAAATTGGTCAAATCAGTTCACCCGTTCTCGATTTACAGCGCGACGAACTAACAGCATTTGATTTTTATATATAAGATTTTTCTCAACTTTTAAACCTTTCCTAGACCTTTACGAACATTTCAAGACCAAAATAAGATAAATCCGTTCAGCCGTTCTCGAGTTTTAGCGAGACTAACGAACAGCCCGCCCCAGTTTCGCCCAGGTAGCTTCAGCCCACTCAATAATTTACAAAAAAAATTCTAAGCACAGAATAAAATGAACACACGAGTCAACTTATGTTAACAATTTTACTACCTGTATATAATATTTTGAATTAAAATAATTAAGAAGCCAAATATACATACCTTTAAATGATATTTTTCATAACTATGTAAAAACCGAGCATTATATCTTTACCTACAAATGGGGTAAACTTACCAGTCGCAAAAAGTCTACAGCACTTTTTTAAATATTATCTAAAACACAAATCATCATAAATTACACTGAACGCGCCAAAATAATGTCCCAACCAAAACAACAGAACCAGGTACTATCACAAACAAAAGCAACACGCTACCAACGCGAACAAAAGTACCTCAACGACAAATTTTTCACTTGCTGTCATAACACCGTTTGCGTGTGACTGTACAGGAAAACACAAAAAGTACATAAGCCGAAACTTGAAACTCTTTGTAACTGCTATACTGAAAACGATAAAGCATTTTTTATAATGATGTCTTTTGTGAACTAAAAAATTGCTCTATTTGTATGGTTGCGCAGTAAACTAGAAACCCTTAGAGTTTCGCCATACCCGTCTATCTGTCTGTCTGAAGGTTAGCTTAGAGACCGTTGGTACTTCAGAGTTAGAAACAAGTTAATAATCTAAAATGCATTTCAAAAATTGTATAGAACTTTTTATGTGCAAAACCGACTTGCACTAGACCGGGTTTTATTAAGTTACAACAAACATGTCTCGTGTGCATATTAAAAATACGCGATACCGACAGCTTAAATTCACACGTTATTTTACTTTTAATAAGTAAAGTCTTTTACAAAAATAGAGTCATTTATCTCTTCAATGTTTTACTTTTAATAGAACTACGCAAACAAAAAGGAAGATTTATTACAGGCTATATACTCAAACACGTTAAAATCGAAGCACGAAATTATTACACTCTAGTCACGTCACCAAAGATTATGGCGGGACGAGACGCAATAAAAACGCAGGATTACCCTCACACTGAGATGTCACACTCGTCACGCTCGCTGCAACGTGACTATCATGAGAGAAGATAGGAGTTTTGGAATAAACATGACAAAATTTTCCATACGTGACTTAATATATATTGCTTAATTCTTTAACTCAAAGGTGCAAATGATCCAAAAGTGAAATAGGAGTTTTGGAAAAACATGAGAAAATTTACGGCACAATAGTTAAAATATAATGTGTTTTAACAAACTCGTAGGCGTAAGTTTCAAAAGTGAGATGTCACACACTTCACGTTCCCTTTTAAAAGGGAATATAGGAGTTTTTTTTAACCTTTATGACTACCTAGTTTAGGTTGTCAAATCTAAATTCGAAGGTTCAATTGGCCAAAAGTGATATGTCACAGATATCACGCCATCAGTGCTACAACATGACAATTATAAGAGAAAGTATATGTTTCAAAATTAGTTCGTTCGTTCGTAATGAGACGTTCGTCATGACGTACTTAGGTATTTTTTACTCCACCCATCTACAATTAGTACAATGTTTTGTTTTTATGCACTGTACTAGTAGCCAAACATATTAACTTTATATTAAAACGAGCTATATGGTTGTGTAGTTAAAAATTGTTACTAAACAGATAATTGTCTAGTTACAAATTCCTACTCACACAAATTCCTACAATGGTTCAACAATAAATAAATTTAGGTTAATTAAATAAAAGTATTATTTAATGTAATACATTGTATAAAGAGAGTTATTTATGCTTTATGAATCTCTTTGCATTACGAGATAAAATAGTCGATTTAAATAATCAGGGGTCTTAAAACCTCTTTGTTAATAAATAATACGATTTTAAGCACACCACTAAAGCAATTCATACATCGCGACTTTGAACAGTGAAACCCTTTTACAAATTTACATAACACACAAAAATATGACTATCGCGTGGCCTTGATAACCCGTTTCTACCCTTGTCAAACTTTACTTAGAGTTACATAAACAAGTCTTTATATAGTTCGCAAATATTTTACAATGTACAATATTCTGACATACAATTAGTAAACAGATTTAAATACACATGTGAAACATATATTTACCAAACCGTAAGGCTTTTTGAATGAGAGAGGGTGGTATATAAACCTGATATTAAAACATTAAAAAAGCCAAAAAAAAAGGTTTTTGAAAAACTTTTTGATTAGTGTCACGAAATTTTTTAATTGTTTAGTTAGATAAATCAACTCATTTCGATGTCTACTTATTGAAATACATAACTTTAACAATTTAATGCTTACGAAGTAGGTTTATCGAAAAGTTCTTAATATATTTTTTTTAATCTTGATACATTTATGTCCCTGTTTACTTCTTTAAAATATGTTATAGTACATTTTACAGATCAATAGTTTTGTGATCAATCAAATCACCGATTATTATTCGATACCCGCAAATAACAATAACGTGTAAGTATGTTACGTAATATAAGTGTTGAGTAAGTTAGCTTATTTTTTTTTATCATGTCGAGTGGAACGAAGTCTGTTTCACCACCTAGAAATACAAAAAAAAGCTGAAAATGTTAAAATTATATTCGAATTTCCACCGACCTTTGTGAATCCCTGTATGCTTATCCTTGAGTACAGTCAGCTCATAAATCTTGCCGAACTCCTCAAACATGGGTCGCAGATCCTCCTCCTCCAAGTGTCGCGGTATTTGGCCAATAAAGAGTTTGACGGCGTCCTTGCCGGCGCCCGGCGGAGCGCCAGTCCGCTCCGCCGGCGTCAGAGGCGATGCACGCTTCGCATCGCTCGGCCCATGGACCGGGGTCGAAGGCGCCGTTGTCACCGCACTCTCCGGCCTACTTTGAGGAATACTGATAAAATTCGGCATACTGTACCCCAACAACATAGGGTTTATATTAACACTCCGCATGTTCGGACCCACAAGCATGATTCTATCACAATTAACAGACTTATTAATGAACACAATAGTTTATAATCTAATCACAGTATTTTGTACTATGTTGCCTTATTCTATAAATTCGGTTTGCAAGTTTTTTTTTTTTAAAGCTCACTTGTGTTTACTTTCGTTTTTCGCGGAGGGCGTTGAGAAGGGTGGGGTGGTGTGCGTAGGTGTGCGTAAGGGCGTTGTTTGTGTGCGTTTCGTCTTTTCTCAGTGAGCTCGTAATGCGTAATATTATCGATCGCTATAGTAAGAGTAGTAAGATGTAACTCGCCGTTTTTCTCACTCAAGCGGATTTATTTTACTCAAATTGCTTTTAATTTATTATTGTAATGTAGGTTTTGAATTTATTTTTGTACTTTATTTATATTTTAATATTTAGTATTGCACATTTAATATTTTTATAATTTATTTAATCCTAATCTTAAAACTGTTTAAGTATCTTATAAACTTAAAATTATTAATTAAAAAATTTGGCACATCTAGTTGTAACACACAATTTGAGCGATAATTAGGTTTCTAAATTTTTTCGTTAAAATTAAATCTACGCACTAGAATAAATGTTAATTCAGTGTTTTCACTTGAAAAAACATTCTAATATGTAATGCTATGTCAGTGTTTACATTCGTAGCGTCACACGGGGCGCTGTTTGTAAACAAACCTCGGCCGACACTTTCACTTTTTTATATTTTTTTTCTCACTACACATTAACCTTTGAATGTTTACACAATTTTAATACTAGTCACACTTAATATAATTTTGTTATTTTTTAATAAGTATTTTTTTTTTTTGTTTTATTTTACACTTCACTTATGTACACTTAATCTAACTTAAACTAGCACATGACGACGATTAACCATCACTTGACGCACAAACGAAAAGCACAAAACACGAACTAAATGAGACAACAAATCTGCCGTGTTTCCGTCTATATGCCTACATGTCCACTAACCTAAAATTTCCCTCCGAGGTCCCCTTTTACACGCCATGGGGGAGAGTCTGATACGATCCTCCCTTTCACTCACCCTCTTGTTGATACGCGAGTAAATTCGCTTTGTGTGAATAGGTTTATTATTTGAAATTTCTTGTTTCTCTATTCAGATGACGGCGTTTGCTGTGTGGCTTGGTTGAATTATGCGGGATATTCTGACAATTTTCAGTTTGTTTACGTGTAGATGAGGTGTCAATCTGAATTTGAGAGGTTCGTTTTAAAAGCGCTGTAAATTTTGTACTGTGAATAATTATGATTCACAACGTTTTTGTGATTTAATGGTTTTTAATATTTTGCTTGCACCGCCATTTTTAATATATTTTTGGGAAATATTTGGAGTTATGCTAGTAAAAATAAACAAAGCCTTATAATTTATAAAAATGGTATTTTATATGGATGTATGTAATTTCGTTATATTAGTAATAAATAGAAAAAAATGTATTTTATAAAAATATTTTTTTTCTATTATATTTATTAAACCAAAAACTACCGAGCAGATTTTTTTTTCCTAATATAGGGCACTAGCTAGCCAATCACGGCTTTGCTTGCCGCCTATGTTGGTAATAGCGTTAAACGATTAACCTATTTTCGCTAAGTCAGATAATGTCTGTTCCCGGGTCTCAAACTATCTCCATGTCAGATTTCATTAAAATTGTTCATATCGGTATATTTCATCAAACTCAGTAGTTTTGACAGAGATACTTAAAGAGTTACTTTAAAGGATTATATTAGTAAAAGAATTACGACAGAGTGATGAAATTATGTTGGACTCATAAGCTGTTGTACACATTATTCATTATTAAAATAAGCAGTTATTGGTCTAATATACATAGAACATAGTCATATACTCATAGATTAGAGATAAATTTTAAAGATAAAAACAACAGCAATGAGTAAATTATATTTAGCTTAATATTGTAACTAGCTCATTTATACGCTATTAAATGCAACATACTTATTTTTATTTATTTTATTTATTCAAAACAAAGCCCCACGTCACGTCTTGTTTATATCTCAAAAAATACATGAAGAATTTTCATACAATTTTCACGATCAGTAAGATTTTTTTTTTAACAAAGGATCATTTTAGGACAGTTAATTTAACAAAAAACTAATCTTTTTATATACAATTATCTAAATATGCCAAACGTTGCGTAGGACGCCCTCAGACTAGGTTTAGTGGCAAGAACTGGATGAGAAAAGCCGCGGATCGTGCTCAGTGGCGTGCTTTAGGAAAAACCTAAGTCCAGTAGTGGACTAGAACAGGCTGACGATGATGATAATGATGAAATATAAAAATGAACTGACGGATGTTTGTATTGCTAAAACTTAAGAACAGCCATACCGATTTGGCTAATATTAGTTTTAATATGTTCATACAGGTCCAAGAAAAGTTTAAAGGGTGAGAAATGCACAGTACATAGTAGGAATATTAAAGGATCTACTTTATAAATGAAGGATTATTATAAAATTTTAGACTATTCATCGTTCTAATACAACACATTAAACAAGATGTACCTAAAAGGTATAGCTTAATTTAATAACGAAAAGGTTTACGGTGTGTAAAGCAATTATTTTCAGTAATTGCTACAACATTCAGTGCAAGATACGGAAAAAAATTGACGCATACATTAACCCCTGTATTCATATAATAGGTTTTAATTCGTTTGTCTTTGTTTGTCATCTTGACATTTATACTAGTAAAAAAGACATAACTTTTTTATGAATTAGGCCGTTAGAATCGCACTTTTTAACAAATAAATGATTTTTGACTTTACCTTTGAAGTTTTTTAAAAAGAAAGAAAGAAGAAAGAAACACATTTATTTGACAAAGACTTAACACACAAGATCAAATGATAAAAAAAACTCAAAGAAAGAGAAAAAAAATGGTATATTGTGCCCGAGTAAAACCTTTATATTTATAAATTAGTGGCCCGCCCCGGCTTCGCACGGGTATATGTCGGCATTAGACAAAAATTTTAACCATCATAAATTTTATCACAGTCTTGTTAGACTTTCCATGCTTAGAATCGATCAAGTCTGATTAAATCTGCTTAAAAACCGATAATCAAAATGATTTTGATTTAATGAATATTTTTGAGACGCGAGTCTTGTAGACTCGGTGTCTCAAAATAAATAAAGTATATTTTCATTTTTATTCTCGGTATAAATATTTTTTTCAGTAACCAAAACAAAATGAGTTATTTTTTAATCAAGCATCTATCTTTATTTACTATCTATTTTACCAAATAAACCACCACAATCCTGAGCAGAAAGCACATACAATTATTTATTTACGTAAACTTCAGTATCAAGTGTTAAGCCCAAAAAACTCAGTCATTGAATAATTGAGCCGACCAGCGCTTAGTAGCAGTCGTAAAGAGCTTGCCGATTTCGGTAAAAAGGTCTTCAACATTTGGTCGTACTGTAATTCAAGCTCCGAAAATAAACTAGGGGATACCTCCCCAATCTCCCCACCCTGATCTTTGCACGCAACTCATAATGGCTGTTTAAAAAAATATATAAAAAGAGCTCTTTTGAGTGTCAGATGGATTTTTTAGGAAGAGATGATGGGTATGTACATTTTTAAACTTAATTGCTTAGGAAAAGTTATGGTAGAGTAGAATTTTCTGGAATATTTTGTTATTAAATTTATTTTATTTCATCCGTAACTCATGTTGAGTTACGGATGAAATAAAATATTGATCAATAATGCTTAAAACAAAAACAGATACCACAGCGGTGGCGCAGCAATTTCGGCCTGCCGTTTAAAATATAAGTTCGCGGGTTCGATCCCCGGTCGTGCCCGCACATCTTTGAGTGAATTATTTTGCGTCCTTGCACAACATTGGTGAAGGAAAACATCTCGAGGAAGCCGTTATCTAGGTATAAGAATTAATCTTTCGAAGTTATAAGACATCCTACCCGCACTGTGTGGATTACGGCCTAAGCTCTCTCAACTCGTAAGATAGTTGAGAAACGACCTGTGCCCAGCAGAGGGACACTAAAAAGGGCTGAAGTGTAACTTATACATTGTCACTCTCAAACATGAGACATTAATGCACAAATTCGAGAAAGTTGCTACATTCGTACATACTAAGTCTAAAGTTTAGTAAGTAACGCAGTTCTATTGTAGGTACCAATAAGCACTTTTAACCTTAGCTTGAGCATTTTCCTCAGAATATCATAACTAAGGAACTACATAGGTAATAAAGTTAGCAAATAAGTAGGTACTAAAAATAAATGATGAGCAGGTTATAATAAAAGATTGTGCCTTGGTGTAATTTGTCAAGTTACTGCTCAATATAAAAGATTTTAACGCCACAGACCATGGGTTTTATTCCCACCCAAGGCAGATGTGATGAACATGTCTGAGTGTAGTTATAATCTAAATATATAAAAGAAGAAACTGACTGACTGACTGACTGACATATCAACGCAGAACCCAATCCGCTGGGTCTGGAGACTCCAAATTTACCACATAGGTTTATGGAGTCTAGGGGTGCACTAAGAAGGGATTTTTCAAAACTCACCCATTAAGGGGGTGAAACGGGGTTCCACAAATAACAAATAAAAAAATATGATAAAGGGTTCTTAAAGATCTGTCACTAGGCTAATTTTTATCCTAACACCACTCGGATAAAGCCACGGGCGAAAGCTAGTAATAATAATATTTCCACACATACACACAGCGTCATCTAGTCCCAAATTTAGCAACTATATTTGTTTGAGTTATGGATATTAGAAACTGTTAAACTACTTATATTGTTATACATATTTTTTGTAAATACTTACATCACTTCAACCCTTTTTAGTGTCCCACTGCTGAGCACGAGTCTTCTCTTAACTATTTAATGAGTTGAGAGAGTTTAGGCCTTAATCTACACACGCTGGCGAAATGCGGGTTGGTGGATGTCACATGTCCTCGAATGATTAGTTCTTAGACATGCCGGTTTCCTCACGATGGTTCCCTTCACTGATATAGAGCAGCGGACATGAATCAATTCACACAAAGATGTGTGGGCACGACTAGGTATCGAATCCGCGACCTTATTTTTGTAAAGCAAGCCCCGTACCGCTGCGCCACCACTGCTAGTAGATAGATGCATACATATCATACATGAATTGAACCCAGACACAGAACATACTATCATGCTTATCACACATAGATTTGCCCTATCGGTTCGACCGTCCTCGGACGGCTCACCGAAAAAGTCCGGTGAACCAATAGAGGTCCATCCGGACGATTGGGTTAGGTCATCAGCAAAAAAAAAAATTGATTTGTCCTGTATGAGTCGAAGTCCGAGTGAGTAGGTACTATAACAAAACGTAGTAAAGTAATTCCTCTGATCTTTGCAGTTAGTTGGTGCTGTTTGCTGCGGTCTCTCCCCTTTTTTTTTTTTTTTTTTTTTTTCGAGGGGAAATGCTTTAAGCATCCCCTCGCCCCTAATGGGCACAGGGCGAGGGGTATGTGGGAATCCCGTTATTGGCCCGGGCGAGCGAGACCCCGCAGGGTCTCCAGCTACAAGCGGCCGGGCCCGGTTTACCCACTAAAACCCCCCGGTGTTCCGTCGGACACCCTTTGTGCCGGGCTGCGGGATTCGCTCCTGCATTCACCGAACAGCCCGGCGGGTCGGCCCGCCTGCCTTAAGACGGCAAAGTGGCGAGCCCCGTCCGGGACGGAGACAAGTCTCCGTCCTTGTTGCGGGGGAGGCTGCCCTCCCCCTCCTCTGGAGAAAGGCGCGCGCGGAACACGTCGCGCCACCTTCTCGGATTTGCTGCTGCTAAGGCGGCGGGTTGCCCTACCCGCCGCCCGCAGGTCGCCTCTACGGAGGCTGCAGGTCGTCTCGAGGCGCCCTTCGGCGCCTGGTGCGTCTGGAGCGGCAAGGGAGGGTGGTGGTCGCCTCCCTTTCTCGCTCCGCCGCTTCCTTCTCGGCCATCACCTCGTCACAGAATGAGGTGACGGCCGACCACGCCTCCTCGCTCCGGGTCATTATAGTGACCACGGACTCAAGCGAGGAGGGGTCTGCACCAGTCGCCGAGACAAGAGTCCGGCGCTGCAACGACCACGCCGGGCACTCGGCCAGCGTGTGCAGCGCCGTATCCTCCGGGGCCCCACAGTGGTGGCACCCGGGAGTCGGCTCCCGTCCAATGCGACACAGGTACTTGCCAAAACACCCATGGCCCGTAAGCACCTGTGTCACTCGGAAGCCGAGGGCGCCGTGACGCCTCGCGGTCTCTCCCCTAACGTCACTCGCATGCCACCACAGTTGACCACAAACGTACAGTTGTTAGATATTTTGATTGTATACTGTGAATTGTTAGAATTATTCATTATTTTTAAGTATGAAATCAGTTCAGTTTAAGTATGAAATATTCTAAATTTCAAGACCTTACAAGTTTTGACCTGAGTCGAGATCGTACTTTATAGTAGATTGGTGTGTGTTAGTCGAGTAGTAAGAAAGATTTTGGCCGTGTAGTTTTGCTTTTCACGCCGCAGGTCGTGGGTTCGATTCCCACCCGAGACAAACATTTGTTTAAATATGTCTATTTGTCTTGTGTGTAATTATCTATATTTAAGTATATGTTTACAAAAGAAAAGTATTATATATTGTATATTAGCAGTTATCTGTTCCATAGTACAAGCTCTGCTTAGTTTGGGTAGAGATGACCGTGTGTGTTAATGTCCCACTATATTATTATTGTTATTATCGTGATTTTCTTTTTTTATCTCCGAGCTATGGAGCTCCGGACTTTTGGAAGGCGTGCGTGGGGCCGAAGCCAACACGTAGAGGCCCGTTAGACAATTTTGCTCATTAGTACTGGCAAGAAACAAAATAATGTAGAGTCCAGACATTTAAATAAAGAATCGTTACTGGTTGTACTATTAAATCTAGTTTATTGTTTATTTATCTATCTATCTAACAAAAAAAAATATTTCAAAATTTAAAAAAATTTTTACTAATTAGATTTTTAAATCCGATTAAAAATTACCTAGAAATCTTTTACATAGAACAGCAAAATATGTTCATTTAAAATACACTGACTGAATACAATCTCGGTAATATTTTCAGCGTTCTATCAAAATTTTAGATAGCTCTTGTGAACTTTGGAAACTAAACAAAGAGGCACGACCTACTTATTGAGCATACAGTATTGAATATTTGAGGAGCTATGTGCGGTTACATTCATCTATACATACTTAACTTCTACTTAACATTATGTAACAATATGATAGTTTATCAAACAAAATCTGCCAAATGCTAGTTGAACTCCCACGATGAAGGGTCTGTTGAAACATTTACGGCCTCATTCACAAAACTTATAACACGTCTAAAGCCTCGCTAAAATATGATTTTCTAAAGACAAACTTAGAGCCTGAATGCACTAGTGGCAGGCCGGAATGCTCCTGCCACGGTACACCTCAGTATCTGCGTTTAGTTGTACTGTATGTGCGTTGAGATTATATATAAAATTTTAGTGCGTCCAGTCGTATGCAGTACATAGCATTCCGGTCAACGGCTAATGCGTACACGCTCTTAATATATCAAACCTTTATAATGTTTTTTCCTGTGAAAGTGTAAAAATACTTATTTCACGAGAAGTACGGAGTACCTACTACCTCATACATAGTACATCTTCTTTATAGGTTTGGAGCGCAACAAACTTGCATTGTATTTTCTTTTTTTTATTTCATTGTATTTTTTTTGAGATTTTCTCACTGCTATAAGGCCTACAGCACTGCAGAAGATGAAAACTTAACATCGATTTAAACTAGATAGTTCTAAGTCATGTCTTTACTTAGGTTTTTTATAGTTTTTACTTTTAAACAAATTAAAAACCCCAAGGGTAATAATAGTGTTATAAGTTTTTATAAAATTGTGCATGCCATTTTGGTAGAATGTATATGGGACCAATCTATTTACACCTGTATTACTTACTTACATTTCTAAGCAAATAAAATTTCTATTTTATTCTTTCATGGTCTTATCAGACTGACATTTTCAATTTTCATTTTTGCATTTCATTTTTTCATGGACCACTAATAGATTCGAGTACTGAATTAATGCCAAAAGTATCGGTACGCAGTGCAAAAAAAAGATCTTTCAAAGGAAGAACTAATTTCAATACTAAAGAAATTGTCAAAACACCCAATCAACATTGACTCATTCGAATCTTAATAATTTTCATGCCGAGGGTGCGGTTACGCCGGGCGCAATTACTATACTTTTATTGCTTGTTATCACGAATAGGGTGACACGGGTATGGTGTAATACTGGTATAGTCAGAGCAAATAAATTGGCACATAAATTGTATACAATCTAACTTAGGCCTTTTTTCTTACGTAAGGCCTTTAGTTCAGTCAGCATAGAAACTTTTCCGGTGTGCCTTACGTTTTTATCACCGTGAGAAAGGAGTCGTAACATTAGATTGACTAAATCACTATTATAGGCCGACCGTTTAACTCACGTATCGCCTATGGCCAAGATTCTGACTCCTCAAGCTGCACAGACAGTGATGATGATTCAAGCGATATGTATATTAGTGACGAATAGTCTTACATTACTTTTATCTGTGGTTAAATAGTTCTTTAAGAGATTTAATTAATGTTTTATGACTTTGTATCTCAGATGGCGATACGCGAGTTAAACGGTCGGTCTATTATAACGATTTACTAGACGAAGTGCAAAAACCTTCTCCACTTCTTTTCAACAGTTTGCAATCGCTTAGCGAAACCATGAATCGAGGTTCATCACTGTGTCGTTTCTCACCACTAACTTAAGACTGTAAATTTATGCTTGGGAAATTAGTTACATTTTCTCCATTATAAAGACGCTGCAGGTAGGTTCCCTTGACACGGGTAAATAGTTGACGTACTCGGTTGAATCCGTGCCTGGCTAGCGTTTATGAGTAAACCCGAATTCAGACCGACCGAAGACCTGATAAATAAATATCAAATAAATATAAATATCTGCGTAAATCTAAGAAAATACTATAATGGTTTTTGCTACCACACGCCAACTTATTTGAACTAAACTATATTTTACATTAGGAATTCAGAAGACTTGGGTTACACGTGTCGTAATTATCATAATGGATGTGGAAACGCTCAAATTTAATGTCATACTTCAGGATATCAAAATTACGGGGACGTAAGTACTTGAAATTTAAAATAACCTTTTATACAACATCAGAGAGGCTTTATCAATGGTCAATTTCGCTAGTTCTGTAAGACAAACGCCGTGTGCATTCCTGACCACGGCGTTTGCTAAGTTGCTTAAAGCCAGGGGTGGCAAACTTTTTTGCATGGACGTGTCATTTATTTCCAAATGCTCTTCAAAATTAAGATCCCATTTCGTTTCAAATCTAGACTATTACTAGTAGATTAGATATTACTAGCAGAGACCTAAACTAGGTGTCGGAAATTTGCAATTTTAAATTTCCCGCAGCCTATCATAAAATGCATTATATAATATGCTTATGCGCTATTATGCATAACCACTAGGACAACTTCAATTCACTTAAACAATTTTTATGGTTTTCTGTCAACTATATTACGAGTCGAAAGAGTTTAGGCCTTAACTCTCACTCACATGCCAGTTTCAGCACAATATTTTCCTTCGCCGATATTGAGCACCGATAAAACAAATCACATATTGGGCTTGACCGGGGATCTAATCTGCGACCTTATATTGAGCTTATATTAAAAAAATGAGCAATGACTCTACTTCACTCAAATATATATGTTTTAAAACGTGAGATTGAACCTTCAATTATACAAATTTTCCTCTACACCACCGCTGTTCTTATTACAAAATGACTATGGAGATAGTAACAAAATGTAACACAGATTTGCTTCAAGTTGCTCACAGCCCCAAAATTAAGGGTTCCACAGGCACCCTTTGTTCCAAACATTGAACATGTAGATGTTTAATAGCTATTAGACTTGGCAACTTAGACAATATCTCTATTCTTGGTCAGTATTGTTAATTAACGTAGGTAAGGTTGTTTCTTAATACTTTGACTTTATTGGCAATTTTCTGAAATGAGATCTAGCTAATAATACAATGTCATTTTTTATTGAATATCATTGTAATCATAGTTCAAATTGTTACAAGATATTAGTAGATATTAAAAATACTTAGTGTATACCTAGACTTCGTATAAAACATATGTGCCAAAGGTCATTGGGCGTATCTGACCCGCTTTGCGAAGAGTGGCGGACATTAATCAAAATAGTTTTAAACTAAGGAGAATAATATGACCTTTCATTATATATAGTTATTTGTTTATAAATCGATGGAGAAAAATGTACAGGATCGTTTAAAAAAAATAAAAAACAAACGGTTTCAGAGGATTTTATTCCATAATTAAAGGCATAAAAGAATTTCGACAAGTGCACTGATAAGCCGATATTTAGAGGCGTATACGCTGTCTCTTTCGCACATTAGTTAGGCCAAACTAGTTTTGTTGCGCTCGCGCACTGACTCACCGCCCTCTGCGCAGTCCTTCGTTAGCTATCGTTGCGACCTGTACGTTTATCTGTTTTGTTTTGTTTATTGTTTTATTGATCTTATGCTTGATTTGGATTAAATTGAATAAACATATTTTAATTAACTAGCATTTTATTCATATTCCTCGTATCAGTTTATAACACTTGAATTTTTCAAGATTTCTGTGGCTCACATTAATGCGACTAATGCCATAGTAAATCAGAGCCTTAAATCATTACACTCTACCATATTTCATTTGTGTCCGCCATGGGTATGGTTTCCATACTAAGGTGCCCAATGACCTTTGGAGTCTCTAGACCCAGTTGTTTGGGCTGTGCGTTGATATGTCAGTTAGTAAGTTTCATCTATTATTTTTTTAAATAGGTTTTTGATTCGTTGGTACTAGTCTATCATCTTGACATTTATAATAGTAAGAAAGAGACAAACGGTCGTATTCAGAAAAATCTTATAAGACTCTTTAAATGAAATGGACTTTGTCTCTTTCTAGTACTAGACTAGTACCTAATAATGTTAAGGTGACATACAAAGACCAACGTAATTATGAACCTAGTTTATCTATAATGAGCTTATATGAATATGGGGGAAAATCTATTTAACTAAAGAATTTAAGGTTTTTATTCTTTAATAAGCCCATTACTTATTAGTTGTATTTCAAGCTTAAGCGAACTAACTTCGTAACAGAAAACTAATAAATAGGACAAATTATTTTATCGTGCATACTTCTTATTCGTCACTTATTTCTTATCATCTTCTTACCGCTGTCGGAAGTTTTCGTGAATGAGAATTAGTTGGGTTTTACCTTCAATATTTGTAAGCAGAATTACTACTGATAACTATATTCTAAGACATGACCAAATTGTTGATATTTGTTCTCAGGTTGAAATATTTGAAATAAGTCACAGTAAATTTATCGCATCTTTGCACAAATTAAATACACCTGCCTAATCAAGTCCTTGCTAAATAGGTACTAATATCTTAATATTAAATTATTGTCATATTTACCATATATTTTTCCTTACCTTCACTTACACTCTCAAGCTGTATAAATATTGGAAGCTGTGTACAGCTGTAATTGGAGTGCAGATTTGGAAATGTTACTATGTAAAAAGCTTTTTTTATAATGACTAATTGATCTGTGTTCTGTAACTGTACCATTTGATAAATAAATAAATAAATTCAAAATTCTAGACAAGCCCTAAGTAGGTAACTTCCCACTTACAAAACCTAAACAATGTTAGAGCTAATAAACAAAAGGTTATAGTCGAAGTTGCGTGCTCCCTGAGCTCAGTTATAAGTAATTCTAGTTTGGATGTTCAACATATTGGCCCCCAGACAATCCACTGGCTACTCTTGAAATGTTAGTGTTGCTTGGTAGTAAGCCTGGGGCAAATGAGGGTCATATTGTTATCTCTCTTAATATTGTAGGCTAAAGTAGTGTGTATTAATACTACAATATTTTATGTTATTGTTCAGCATCAACTCTTTTTGTCTCAATTTCATTTTCTCTTTCCTTTTCTCTCTTGTAGATTTGCTTAAGTTAGCTTGATTAATCAATACAGTACCTATTTAAGTAATCATAAGAGACGTCACAGAAATTTAACCTGAGGTGATATAGTACGATATATTATATTTAAGTTTAGGAATTGAAATACTGATTCCATACCGACAACATACTCGTATCGATAGGTGCATAGATTAAATGAGTCATCTGCAACAAAGCATATATTACAGACAATAATAAGAATAATCATTTATTCATAACCCAACACAGAAATTGACAGCAAGGTGAGATAATACAGAGATTATGGGTGAGACTAGTTACTTTACACAAAGAAAATGGCCCCGTGACTTCGAAACTAGGTTAACTGTACTATAAGAGTCAGTGATTCCTCATATAGGAGCGCCAGTGACTATAGAAATTTATAATTTAATAGATACCGCATAGATATTCAGAAAAACGCCTAAGAAATCCATTCCTAATCGTAGTTTTTTTTAAAGTACCGGAACCAGTGAGGTATTAAATTTTGAAGGATTTGTAGCGGCTGCTTCCGTAAAGGATACAAACATATTACCTAGTAATGGATTCATTAGCATTCAAATTAATTGTTAGCATACGGATAATTAATTAGCATTTATTAAATTAAATGTAGTCGCAAAATTCTGTGAACTATGTAGCAAATTTTTCACTCGCTTCATACCTGTTTCATTAGTAAGTACATTAGCCGCGATCGGCAGTGTGCGCTTTTTGTACGGCACGTAGCTCTAATGAACTTCATTCACGAATGAAATTATTAGCAAATTCGCATATTAACAAAACTCTTTACTTGATTATTAGCAATTTGAATAGCAATAGCAATTAGCATGCTAAGACTAATGGATGCACACGAAAATGAAAATGAAAAATGAAAAAAATTAAAATCAAATTTTGAAATTTACGCAGAATCACAATAATTACCATTACATATTTAAAATTTGTTTAACGGTAAAGTGGTACAACTCTTTTTACATTTGAGAGTAGGTTCCATGTGACGTAAATTGTTCTCAGACGTAATACGGTTCCATACAAACAAACTTCACAATAACTCAACATTTGACGTCTCCAAGATATGGTAATTTACTTACCATTATATTACCAGCTGCTCGGAATGTCTAGTCACCGCTATTTTGCGGTTGTGTTATGCCTCGTCATCCTCCATAGAATGGTGAACGGTATGAAATTGGTTCACTATACCATGGATTTGATCAATGGTCTTTAGATATGAATGGAATTCTGTAGTTAATAGGTTGATTTGATCAGTTTTGTATAGAAATTAGATTGGAATCTGTTAGAGATTTCTTGTTACATTCTTTTTGTAAAGACTTGTAGTCTTCAAACAAAAGCATAGCGGTATTAATTTGGATCGTACTCGTTGACTGTACGAAACTACAATCTCTGCTTGAATTTGTTCAATAAGTCTTGATTCTATATTATGTAGTAGTAGAACAACCTTTTAGAAGCCTACTACTAGGCATGGAACCAATATTTTCATTTTTTAATTTTACTTTATTGGGACAAAAACAGTTACACATTACGGATACAATAGATAAAGACTAAAACAAAAAAAAACTAACTAAAAGTGTAACCCACGCCAATGTCCGCGCAATAATTTTACTACAACTGATTAAGTGTGCACATAACCAACGATATAACACAGTCTTCTCTCTTTGAAAACAAAAATTAAGTAATTAAATTAGGATAAAATTTCAGTAGTATTTAGTTTACCCTTGAACATGAACTCTGAAAAGACTTTGAAACGTCGGGATCTAAAATCTAAAATAAATAACGATAAAATCTGTTAAAAAGTAGTTTTATTTCAAAATTTTAGTAGTCATTTTCTTAATCTTTTTCTTAATATTATATCTAATTTGGAAAAATATTTGTTGTACGTATCTGCGATACGTCATAGCGGCGCAAACTATTATTAACTAAACTATAATTTAATTACTTTTTTATTTTCTTCTAACATCAACTTTATTATGAAATACAGTTTAGGCCCCACATTTTATGCCTATTTTGCCCATGTGTTTGACAGGTTATTCGCACTATTTGTCTTTAAGTAAGTTTTTAAAATTAAAATAACAGAATACTTGCAGAAATTTATGTTAATTTTTTTTTTATTATACATCTTTACCTAAGTACATAGGATATCTGCGGCAATCCAATGTTTCCCCGTTTGTCATCGAAACAATTATAAAGTAATAAAGCAATAAAAAACATTCACATTATACTCGTAACAATATTCGTTGCGCACCCTTCATGATCCGGATATAACCGGTTATCGCCGGTTGCGACTTGTTTAGAGCGAATCTTCGCGCGTGGACAGCACCCCCGAATCGCTTTGAAGGTCAATGAACCAGGAGTACGTATTTTGTATTAGTAAGGGTGACTGAGAGAAGTAATCAATAGTGAATTTTTGGTAACAAGATCACCTCACTGAATGTGAGGTACGTCATGTATATATTACAAATAAGTAGAAATCATACGTCAAAAATATCTACTAGGATTTTTTATAAGATAAGCAGTTTAGTATTATTTTATACTTTCAATTGCAACAATACTTTAAAATTTCTTGATCCTTAGACATTTTTGATTTTGACTATTCGGTGCTAATACTATTAGTACAGATACCTCACATTAATATGATAAAATTTCTACTAAATAAGGCATTTCTTTAATGATAAAAAATGTAATCAGAGAAAATATCAACCAAACAAATAATTTAGGTACAAAAAAATTGTTTACCTGCAATTAGTGAATTACTAAAACTCCCGATTTTGAGTAATATTTCAATCTTTTCCACACTTATTAATAAAACCACATCGAAATTGGTCCATTGACGATCTCGGTAGTTAAGCTGTGTAAGCTGTCCGACTAGGCTATACTGTGCCAGAAATGTCGCGGGTGCAATCCCCGCTACGGACAATCTTTATGTAACAAGAAAGATTTTCGGTGTCTGGTTGGTTGAAGAACTCCGTGCTTCGGAAAGCCGTCGGACCCGGTTGTCATTTAACACGTCTATTACAATCGATATAAGTAGTCAGAAGTCTAATATAATCTGACACTTGGTGTAACCATCTCGCCTACTGGTTCTTTACGGGTTTCGAGGTCTGATGGCAGTCGTATAGCTAGCCTAGACTAGTTAGACTGGGAGCCGACCCCAATAGAAATGGGAAAAAAAGACAAGAGAAATTACATCGAAATAGATCAATTAATTTTAACGCCAGGATGAGGCATCGCCATACTTGAAACCTGTATCAGTTACACAGTCATACAGATACCTACACGTGTCAAACTTACTCTCTTCTTCTTCTCTTTTGGGGTTTAAAAAATCATTTCATTCATTCATTCATTCTTTGACCAAGTATTGCCTATTTGGTGCATTGAAATATAAAAGTTTTTGAAGTGTCAACATGATGTTAATAATTTTGTTTTTATCGGTCCACCCTAATCAGTTGCAAGTGCTTAAGTTACAGTAAAAACATTTTATTCAACACGCAACAACTAAGATTACGATCAAATTGACAAATACTTTTTTTTATTGTGTTGTTCGTAGTATGTAAATCAGTTAAATTGAATTATAAAACGTATAAAAATGTTTCAGTGAACAGTTCATAAATATGATATTTTATGATTTTTAGTTTTGTCAAAGTTTAATTTTTAACACTGACCCCTTATTTTATTGAAGGTGTATTTTGTAAGCCTACTTAATAATGTAATTTCGGGGGAGTTACATTAAATTACCATAAGAGGTTGTTCGCTCCATCTTTAGCTTTGATAGTATCATAACATGACAATAGGTGTCATGTTATGATCACTCGAAGGTGTAGGCAAAGGAGAAAATCGCTCAATTTTGCCGGCTATGTTTAGGTCCCATACATAATAGAGGCAAGCCTATTGGCGTTCAACGGACACAATTCCAAATTTTGAGTTGCAACTAAAATTCTCTTCCTTTACGTTTATGAGAGTAAATATTACTGAACGAATCAGTACCAGAATAAAGCAACATTTTTCCTTATGCGGCAATTGCGATCCCCAAATTTATTGAAACTGCCACATAAACTATGGATATCTCCGTTATTATTCAACATCTGTTGTACACATGAGTGTTTTCCGAAATATAAAAGAAAATACACGACTCTGCAAGCCGTTTATCGTGTTTCTCCGTAAGTCATCGTAAATCATAAGGCGATATCTTTTATTTCTTAGAAATCCTTTTTACTACAACTTTGTGTAAACAAAGGGACCCTGTTTCGTTTTCCTACTGTATTAGATAACTATAGTAACGGCTGTTTACATAATCTTGATCACAACTATGCCTTTTAGATAATTACTTACCCACTTACCTTCCAAGTACTGCGAGACAGGCGGATGCTGCTACTGCAACGGCGGAGACTGTCAAACAACGCAAGTATATGATATTTTAAGTTCATTATATTTTTGGGTCCCAGGTGCCTACTGCTTATTTAGAGAGGTGTCTAAGTGTATCTTTTACACCACCCGTAACCAGAAGGCTGATTTTCATCTTTAATCCAGCGCGGCAATGCTGTGGCAACGATGTGGAGGAGTTTTTCGAGGCTTTTAGATTTAGGTTTTAGTTTTGGATACTCAGATAATTATTTAGTTATATATATTCTCAGGGTAATTTGGATATAGTTAGATAGTCTTTTTAAGTTAAGAATTTTAGTGATAAGTCAGATTTTAGTTCTTTCCTACATTTAAAAGTAAATATCTCATTAGCAGGCTCTATTTAAACTGTTGCAAAGTTAACTTCCCCAATGAAATGGCGCATCAGACAAAGCCTCAATTGATCTGCTAAAAAAACTGCATGTTGGAAATGAACATCCATTTCCAACATGAATCAGAGGGCAAATTGATATGCTTTCCGCGTCTTATAAACTATTAGTAAGGTCAAGGTATCAAGGTAATATCTCATCATGGATACGTTCGATGTCGCACAAAGCGTTAAGCTTACTTTTTTGTGCGAACTGCCAAGTTGTGGAATTCGCTGTCAGCATCTCTGTTTCAATCTCTATTTCATCTTAATAGCTGTAATCTGCCTGTCTTTAAGTCAAGAGTGCATCGGTATTTACTAAGTACTGTTGTGGGCTGCATTATTGCTTAGTAACAGGCAAGTTGTGGTTTAGTGCAAGCTCATTATTAAAAGTGTGTGATACGTGTTTATTTACAACCGCATCTTGCTGTTTGAGACTTACGTGTTGATGACTCTTTCGAATAGTCTACTACTAATGATCGCTTTATGCATGACATCTGTCGTAAAAACTAGTCACCGATGTAAACGACAGCTTCGCGTCTAGTCGCGGCGACGAGACGCCAGATGCAAATGACAACGCCGCCACTTGTCGTGGTGACAAGTTGCCCAGTTTGCGATGACTCTCCCGCAGTCCGCGATAGCTGATGTAGGATGTTGCCAAATTTAAACGCACGCTTTACGCGGGAAAAATTGCTTTTTTTGACTTTTGTCAATTTCGTTTAAGTTATGTATTTTCTAAAAAAATACTGAGAAAAACTATTGACTAAACGATTAAGTACATAAATTCAAAGATCTTGTCATATCAGTTGTCGTTTTGATCTAGATAACGATGATTGCCCAAATAGTTCGGTATTTTCCGTACATTTTCGTGTAAGGCCTGATTATGTGAGGGTGTGCTGGCAATCGAATCGTCCCTGTCGTATAAGGCAAAGGAGACGGATGCGTGATGGAGAATATAGGTGACATAGAGTTGCTAGATTATTTTTTATTGTATTGCCCTCAAAAGTATAGTTTTAATGTGAAGATTATTTTATAAACTCTTATTATAGTAAAGAAAAGAACCGTTCTTTAGTGGAATTCTCAACTCTCTCCTCTCTTCTTGGGACCCACAACCGCAATCCTGCCACTGCTAGCCAGGATAAACAGCTGCACCTTGAAGAGACTCAAGATTTGAACCCGGCCAAGTCCCGGGACACCTATATTGTTTCCGATCCGGTAAGAATTTAATCGGAAAGATAATAAGGAGTTGGAAAATTAGATAGTCCACTTACTTTTTCGGTAAATATAACTATATGTGCTCTTCAGAATCGAACTGGCTATTGTATGTGCTATGTTCAAAACTAAACCCAAAATTCCCTCATATTTTTCTTAGAATTCTCTATCTCAATCGACTAAAAAGATAAGCAAATAATTACAAAGAATAAAAAGCTTATTAAATCATTTTTATTTATCATAATATTATTATATTACTTTGACTGGCATGGTGGCGTAGTAGTTCGTGAACCTAAATGCTTAGCCGAAGGTCGTGGGTTCGATTCCCACCCATGACAAATCTTTGTATGATGAGAACGATTGTTTGTTCCATGTCTGGGTGTAATTTATCAGTAATATTCTAAATATATTAATCTATATATAATTATTATGTACGTTCCTACTAACCATGACACAAGCAAATATATTTGCTTAATTTGGGACTAGATGGCGCTGTATGTATGTGTGAAAATATCATCATTAATATTAATATATAAATTAATCTGGAAAGTTTTATGTGTTAAAAATTTTACTAGTAGGTACCTACATATATTGGATATATCAATATTTCATCGTATGCTTAAATTAAAGAACGGTAGTTAGGACACAACAGATAAAACAACAAGCAGAGAAAAACAATCAAAAATGTTGCTCACAAATGGTACCTAAAGTTTGTATCCAAGATTTTTGACTATAGCTCGTTAAAACGCAACTCTATTACTTTTCTGTTCCCCAAAACTGTGTGCTAAGAGAAGGGCTCGGACCCAGAACGTTATTGATTTCCATTATACCCGCACTGCTTGTCATCTTAACGTGTCGCGTTTCACACATTTTTAGATGTCTACAGAATCACAATGGAGATAACATATAAAATTTACTCATATCACATAGAAAACGTCACCTCCCCCTTATAGAATACACGCAGTTTAATATCTTTTGGTTGTGTTTCTGGGTGTAAGTGAGTCAGGGCCTTAGATATCTAAATAGTCGATAATACGCAAGTGAAGCTTTTGATGTTCCAAGCGACCATAGGATACGGTGAATGGTAACAATAAATTGGAACATATGCTGAAGTAGTATCTAAAACTGAAATGTAAAAGATGATTGGATTAAGGATACAAGAATCTGTCTATCTAGTCCCAACTTAAGCAATTATTTTACTTGTGTTATGGGTACTAGGAGCTGACATTATTATTATTATTCTTACTAGCCCGGATCATCCCACTGCTCGGCAAAGGCGTCCCGGTCTTGTGCCACCTCCATCCAATTATCCAAGAATTTATCGATTTCGTCCCGCCATCTCCGACTTGGTGTACCACGACGCCTCCTCCTTGGATCTGGATGCCAGTCGGTGGCTATCTTTGCCCACAGCTCGCTTGCCATACGGCAAACATGGCCAGCCCAATCCCACTTCAACTTACAGGCTTTCCGAGCTACATCAGTGATTTGTGTTTTTGAGCGCAGCTCGGTGTTACATACTCTGCCCGTTAGTTTGACACCTAAGATGCTGGCTCCATCGCCCATTGGCAGACCTTGAGTTTGAACATCAAATGTGTGTGAATGTGAACACAAACATTTGTCCAGGGAGTAAATCGAACCCATGCTTAGCAGTCTTGGTCACTAACGAATACGCCAATAGGCCAGTCATAACCGCTTATAACCAAATTTTTCATTAACAGACGGAATATTGACTGAGATAAATCGCTACATATAGTTCTATCGGTAACTATACTAACAAATTTTCAACTTAACCTATTAAATGTAATTTATTACACTAACACGAAATATCACATGACACTAAACTTTGAATACCACGAGTACATTTACCCCTTGGTTTACCTTTCAACTGACTTTAGCTTACCCTTATGTTGACTTGACTTTTGTGGGCAAGACCTTTATATAAGATTCTTTGAAGTTTAAATACACTACAATACAACCTAATTGTATTTGCATATGTGAACTAAACGAATTTGTTTTATCATCTATAGACACTGCTTTATTTATGAGATTTCAAAAATAATTCCTGATTGCTCATTTTATTATGTATTACTTAGTATCATTAACCTCAACTTTTTAGATGTTCAAATTCAAATTCAAATCGAAAATCTTTATTGCGAACTAAGTAGAACATAATGCAGTCCTAAAGAATTTCAGCCACTTTCAGCTTCTCGGATTAGTAGTCCACGTCTGCAATGCCAGTTTTGGAGTCAAAAATGGCGGTTTTGCGGATTCGGTTCCAAAATGAAATAAACCAAAACGTTACATAGTTAATGACAAAATAGAAATAGGGTAAATTGTCTATAACATGTAAGTTTCATTTAACGAATACCAAAAGAGGGAGGTAATTGAATAAAATAGAAATGAATGAAGACGTCTCCCGATGTTATCTGATGAACGGCGGAATTGAATGAATTCCATGTTTAAGTGAATGATTCGATTTTTTCTCCATTCGAATGAACAATGAAATCGTAATGTGGAAAATATTAACCAAACTCATTGAAGTGAAAAACTATAAAGTCAAATACATTTGAAAATGGAACACTAGAATAGTAAACCCAACGATAAGCTGGTATTATACTGAAATAAAAATAAACTAAAAATAAGTTTATTGAACTTATAGAAATCATACTAGATTATAAGAAATTGCTGGGACTTCGTACAAGTAAATAATAATAATATTTATTTATCATAAGTTTACTTAAGACACATGCGACTAGGTAATATGGTATGGAAATGGTAGAATGTGTATTTTGTCTGTACCTATAAACATTTATACTAACTCTCTCTCCTACACCTGGTAAGTTATGGAACAGTGTTCGGCAAGAGGATTGGTTTAAACACTTAACTATATATGTGTGTGATTAAGGCCTAAACTCTCTCAACTCGTAAGATAGTTGACGAAGACCCGTGTCCGTTTGTGAGACGCTAACAAACAGGTTGAAGTGGGGAATTTTCTGTTTACAACTGTCTAGATGATCCAGATGTCCGCTGAATTCTAAATTTGAAATACCTGAAAAAAAAGGTTTTGCCATTAGAGACAGGAAAAAAAACATTTGTTTGTCAACAACACATGTGAAAAAGAATAAACTACAAATGAAACAGATAAAAAAGAAAATAAATAAAAAACAAAGAGTAACAGTGCTGTCAAACGTGGACATTACTTAGAACAATTTCTCATCAGATCGAATCTACTATTTCAATTAAATAGAGGACAGTGGCGAATCGTCTGTAACTTTCACCTACACATTAACTATATTATTTATTTATACATTTGTTTGCATTTCTACAAATATTTTTTTACTCTTCCAAGAGACCGATCTGAATGCGTAATGTCTTAAACCATATAAACCTCCATACATAATGCCGATCCTTTGGGTATAGAAGTATACGGCCCTTCGCTTCGTATCAGTTATCGCGAATCACTATCCTTATACATATGTATTGTAAGGGTTTTAGTCTTAAATAGGTCGATAAGGATGTAGGATTGTGGGGGGTTGAGTTTCAGTACAACATTGCAATGCAGAAGTGAATTTATTTGATATGAATGTAAAATGAAACTACGTAAGGCGTTTTAATACACCTTATCACCATCTGCTGATGGGGAAGGAATTTTAGGGGGGACGCTTTTGCCGTTTTTTGGGCAAATAGAACAGTAAAAGCGTCACCCCCCCCTCTTATATTACTTATTGGATCTAAAACATAGCCGTCGCGATGTTGGTGATATACACCTCTGCTTACAACTTCGGGTTATCAAGGGTGAGCGTTATACAAGTATGCATCCTCTAGATTCTGCTTACGTAAGCTCAATCTAATAAGCTTAATCAGGTTAAGGCGTGGACTGTCGGTTTCCGGAATCCCCGGATCCGAAAAACAAAAAGTACATTAGTTTCTTCCGGGAAAAATTCGGGTTTGAAAGGCCGATTATGGTTATATTTGATTATATTTGAGAACCGGTTCTTTGTATGTATTCTACGCGGGAAAAAATTCAAATGATCGTGCTATACCGTTTCTTTCCGGTCCGTTGGATTCCTGATGCGATTCCGGACAAGATTGACTAGGTATATACCTAGTCAATTTCATCGTCAATCCAATTGGGTTCTTGCGTAAAAGAAAAACAAACATCCACACATCCCATAAGATTCATTTTTAAGCAGATGTAATGTAAAAGTAATGATAGAAAATAATAATAATTTTACTCTGACGGCCTAACAATTTATTAGGTTAGCACATTACCTGCAGTTGAGGCACCGTTTCATTAAAACTTAAATGGTTATGCAACTTCAGGTCTCTAGAGAGGTGAGTAGAATAGTGGCGAAGCTGTTAATATCAAATAACCTAGCTTGATGTGTTTTAAAATCTATTCAGAATCTATTTAAAACCAGAGAGGAAGGATGATGGGCCATCCTATACGACATGACACCTTCATAAAAACCATCTTAGAGGGAAAGATAGAAGGAAAGCGTGGAAGAAGAATGCCAAGGAGAAGCGCTTTAAGAACCAATTAAAGGAAAAGGTTGGTGTCATGTCGTATAGGGAAGTGAAAGAAGCTGCTCTTCGAGTTAAATGGAAAAAACTTCATCAGATGCACCGACAAGGGTTAACCTTAAATTAAAAGAAGAAGGTGTGTTCTAAATATATGATACTTATTGTTTTTAGGCTTGGCTTGTGTGAGGACCTATATCTGTGTAATTTAAAGTATTGTAGACAATAAATATTTTTCATTTTGAATTTTTTTTTATAGTTTATGAATCAACCAGTTTCCATTTTCACGCCTATTATATTAAAAGGTACAGACATGAGTTAGGATGCCGATGCGATATTTTCTTAAAGTGCATGCAGGATACATTGACTTTTAAGGATTTAAGATCTGACGTTGTAAAATTTTAATATATTTTTGCCAAATAAATAATTGATTTGATTTGATGTTGAGCAAGTAGAACTACAGGGTACGAAAATCAAAATTCTATTTAGTCGTTCTTGTAGAAAATGTTGAAGAATAGAATAGAATATAATAGAATTTGCTTTTAGGTATTAATGAAATATTAACTATGCGTCATAATCATTAAAAACTACTCCGTGAATGCCAAGTCATTTGACATTTTGGCTGAATGTGTCACCTATATTTTTTGATTACAAAAAGAAAAAATACTTGTTCTATTTTCGAACAATCTAAAAGACGGACTAAAACTAACAATTTAGACATCTTGCCTATTCACACAAATATATGTGCACGGCCCAAAATTGAACCCGCTACCTATATTTCAAACCGAGTCCAATACTGCTGCTCTCGGGTATTAAATAAAAAGCCTAGTATTGAAAACAGATAAACAGTATATTCCTCTATTTTAAACAATTATTTTTTTAGAATATTCGGTGCTTATTAAGTTTCTGTAAATCCCTTTGCCAGTTGGCAAAGACCTCCTCGAACCATTCTGATTTTTCTTTTACTTCCCCTTGGGCACCACTGTGTAATTATTTTGCTCCATTCCTCTGATCATGTGTCCCGACCACTTTCAGATTTACTACTCGACACAAACATTTGGTTGTTTTTTTACAAGTATCCTAAAATATGAGATAGAGTATAACGTTAATAGGTAGCTAAATGTGGGCAATATTCTGGCAAAAGATGCCATTAATCTATCTTTATTACGAACGTTGGATCATGATGAGTCCTCTCAAAGTGTTTATATGAGCACAGTGACTGTGCGTGTTTTGAGTGGAGCGTGGAAGGGGCTTAAAAATACTGGATTTTTCCTCAACTACGGCAGTTTATTCTTTAACAATGTTATAACATATTGTGGTTGTTTTAACCCGAGACAAATACTGAACTACTGAATACTGGCCATAAATTGAATATTTGAAAATGAATTTAAATTATGTAATTCTTTTCATAGCTGACACGTAATTTATAAGGTTTTCCTTTTTTAACTTTACCTTATGCTATCTGAAGACACGTCTTGATTTATTCCTCACTAAGTATAGTTTGGTCTGACAGTTGAAAGATTTATTGCCTTTTTTCTGTTTGAAAGATAGGCCTGCGTTCATCTATCTATAACTACCTATTTGTGCTATAGTTTTGTTTTTTATGACTTTAGTAGTTAGTGAAGGTTGAAAGGAGAGGTCAAAAGTGGGCTAGAATTTTGAACACCAATGTGATATACCTCATTGGAAAGCTTATTTAATAAGCTGTTAGAATTTAACTTAACACGAATTTTAGGAGCAACCATTTTTGTAAAAATCAAAAAAATGAAATAGAAAAACAAAACGCACATTACCTTTAATTATCCGTTTCCTAAGCAGTATAAATATTGCAATCACGTCAACAATTGCATTCTGTTACAGTACTTTTCTCTTGTAATATTATTCTAGCTGCAGCTTAATGTAATTATGACGAAAAATATTTGTTATCTTATTAGTGTAATAACAAAACGCGTGGAAAAAAATATAATTACGGGAAACGTCATGATGTCATTGTCATTGATCAGTTTGATTGACAGCGTCGAAATAATTTTGATTTTTTTGGTTGCTCAATTGACATTTGACCATGGGGTTGCCAATTGCAATAATCATAATATTGCATTAAGGATTCTTATATTCAATTTCAATTTTTAAAAAAACGGGGGCGTGTAAAATTATTTTAAATACACCAAAAAATTTAATTAATTATGCTCTATTAACATATGTAACTCAGATTGCTGTTCAAATTTACAATTATTTTAATCCCAGGCTCCATACATTTTTTGAACGTCTCCTTTCATTCCACAGTTAAACATCCCTTCAAACCTTTTGGTACCCCACTGCTGGGCACGTGTCCTCTCTCAACTACCTTACGAGTTGAGAGTGTTTCGGCTTTGATCCACACATACTGGCCAAGTGCGGGTCAGTAGAAGTCACAAGTCCTCGAATGAATAGTTCTTAGATATTTCGGTTTCCTCACAATGTTTTCCTTTACCGATATTGAGCGGCAGTGATGAAACAATTCACGAAAAAGAAGTGTGGGCACGAGTGGCCTCGCGATCTTGTATTTCTAAGGCGAGGCCTGTACTGCTGCGCCGCAGTTAAGCATAGGCCTTTTTAATATGCCCCATTTCACACTGTCTTCAAATTTGCATCTTCTTCCAGCAAGTTTTCTTCGCATCATTACTCTTTGCATCTGAAGGGTGTCCTTAGTGCGTTTGCTAAATTGTGTTTATTACTCAAGAACTCTCTAAAGGAGTAAAAATTAGGGTTATAAATAAACTTAAATGATTTGCAACTTGTTTTCTGCTTATGTAAGGTGTGTATGTATATACCATAAAATTATACTACTTATCATTGATACCTATTTTTGTGCCATCAGGTAAAACCAAACTAACCATACTAAATTTCATATGATAAAAGTAAACAGACAGAAAGACAAAGTTACTATTGCATTTATAATTTAAGTACGGATTTTTTAAAAAAAGTGTTGTTTCATTTTGCTTTTTTGGTTTATGGAATAGACATGTTCAAAACAATTTAGTCGAACAAATCACATAAAAGGTATAGAAAAGGTAGAAGTTTTCTATTTGTTCAACAAGAAAACATTTGAGCGAAAAATACCTTTGAACAATACGATGACAATTTCATCCCAAACTTTCTGTCTAACAAAAGAAAATCCCTTTTTTTTTCAAATAACACTAACGACAAAAACTAAAGCGTTTTACCAAAAAGGAATTTAAATTATTCGATTTTGTTTGTCACCATCAGAAGGAGAAAACCTTAAAGGTATATTTAAAAATCTATTTCAGAGGAACCCGTAAATACCTGGGGTGATTTTTTATATCCATATTCAGGTTTTAAGGTGCGGTAACTTGGTGACACACGGGTGGAACATGAACAATTTATGAATAGAAGTATTTTTTGCCGGAGGAAAATCCTTTATGGATTACTCCACCCCAAATAGGCGCAGGGCAGTGTGTATATAGAACTCTTCAAGAGTGCCCAGTAAAACCCCTAGGGTGTTTATTCTCATTTAGGGTTTACAATTTTTTTTCACAGAGACCAGCTGCCGGGCTACGAGTGTGAGTATTTAAAACGATTCTGATTCCTTTGAAAGAAAGGGATGCAGTTATACAATGCGTATATCCGCATCCTTTTCTTTCAACAGAATCACAATTGCTAATCATCATCATCATCAGCCTATTCTAGCCCACAGCAGGACATACGCCTCTCCTAAAGTACGCCGCTGAGCACGATCTACGGCTTTTCTCATACAGTTCTTGCTGGCCCTGCTGGGAACGTTACTTCACCTAGTTTGAGGGCATCCTACGCTACGTTTGCCAATTCGTGGACTGCACACGAGGTCGGATTAGTAAGTTGCAGTGGCAGTGGACCGGTCATATCAGCCGTAGAACTGACAACCGCTGGGGTAAACGAGTTCTTGAGTGGAGATCACGAATCGCTAATACTGCAGCTAAAATATATTCATAGTCACAGTGGCAATAGGGTTTATGTTATTATATTTTTTTTATATTCTACAGATTGTGAGATGTGAGACTATCCTTCATCCTCGATTAAAATTTTAAGTATATAGCTTAAAACTATTCGCTACTCTCGACATTGCTGAAAGCATCTCAAAGTGTATAGGTACCTCGTATCCCGAAAAAAATCCTATACCTAGAATTTATAAAAAAGTTCCTAGCCACCTGCCAAATTTACATCCATCTTTACAAACTCTTCGTCGCCTTGAAAAAATTGTTTCTAAATAGAGCGCATATTTTTAATTGTAAGTTTAAATGTGAAAATTTTGGACCAAACCGAATGTGTTCGTAAAAGAAAACAAGCAAAGCAATTTCCCGTGTGTCTCCCATAAAACTCAATAGAACAGTGGGTGTGACCGTTTTATTTTGGCGTCTCCACGGCTTTGCAATTCGCTCGCTGTTCTGAGGGCTACAGCAAAAGGGAAGAGCCCAGATGTCGCCCGAACAAATTATTTACTATCCTCCCTTTTGTTAAAGGCCTGCAACTCCATATATGTTATTGCGAAAACGGTGTCAACCAAATTTTGGAGCACTACCTGAATTGGGTCGCTATCTATCTTGATTTCTTTTAGCAAATTGGGTTTGATAAAGTGTTTGTATGTTTGGCAGGCTCTGTAAGGCTGGGGCGTGGGTTTTTTACCGTGTGCTTGTATGCAAAAGTAGATATTTTTCCTGTTATGATATTACAGAGTTTGATAAGATAAAACGTAATTAGGAATGTCGATTATCACCGCAACAGTAAAAAGTAGCCATTTTGAAAATGTACAATTCGGTATAAACACAGCAGATTGTTTTAACGGATTTAGAATTTTGTAAATAACTTTACTTTATCATCGTATTTTAAAAAGTTTACAGTTATTTTAGTTTTTACGGGCCGGTTGTGTGGCGGTAAGATACTTGCTTTTCACGCCGCAGGTCGTAGGTTTGATTCCCACGCAAGATAGTTATTTTGCGTGATGGACATGTTTGTTTGTCTTACGTATTTATTATGTATTTACAAAAGAAAAGTAGAATATTTTGTAATATATTATATTATCAGTTATCTGGTTTCCATAGTATAAGGTGATGGCCGTGCGTGTTAATGTTTTTTTTTATCCTATAATAGGTTTGCGCTTGACCACAACTTGCCTGATGTGAAGCAATGTTGCAGTCTACGATGGAACGCGCTTACCTAATAAATACTGATTCACTCGTGACTTAAAGACGGGTAGATTATAGCTATCGGGAAACAGAGATGCCGGCAACGAATTCCACAACATGGCCGTTCGCACAATAAAAGATGTCCAAAGATATTACCTATATCAACAATAACGTTCAGGTTTTTGCTAACTTGACATTATTTTGTAACAAAAACAAAGTTAGATATGTTAAAATTTAGAATAGCAAAAGGTCAAGCTCCACCTTTTTGTGGTTGAATCAGAAATAAGTAAACATAAAACATTAAATGATACAATGTAAACACAACAACACTCATTTTTAATCCAAACACAAACCAAACACTAGTTTCACACATAAACATTCACAATTTAAAAAAAAACAGTTACATTTCAATTAAGAACATAACTCTTCTAAACCGAACAAAAAACCACAGAGCTCCACAGTATAAAACATACAACGGAATTAAAACTCCGGATGAATTCAACCAATAACATTCGCTGCGGATGCAGAACCAGCAATAACGGAGTCGTCTACATATGTTGCATGAACTACAATCGCTCTCTTTGTTTGCACTTATCTTTTGGGAATACCAGTTTGGAATTATATTGAAACTGGTAATTTTCGGGTTCGCTCGTATTTCTTCATTAGCGACTTCGTTTCAAAGGTACTACGGTTTAATACGTTTAGGTAATTTACGGAGGAGTTTTAACACAATCTATGTACTTCTAAGCAGTGTAGTGTAGGAATTAAGATTTATATACCAAAAAAAAAACAAATTTGGTTCATTCGTAATCACTAGTGTGAATCAGTTTATTAGACAGGCGCGTCTCATCGTAGACTACATCATTGTTTAACATCAGGCTATTTCAGAACAAAAAAAAAGAAAATACCCAAAGTTAGTGGCTGTTTAATCAGAAATGCAAAAGAATGTTGTGTTAAGTACTTACCTTTTTAACTAATTCCTCACTATTGTGATTCCCCAGGCAATCGAATCTAATACATGTAAGTTCAATGGATTATATGACTTTAGGGGATACAAAATACTTTTTGCAGTTACAGTTAAAGTTAGGTATCTAACTTTTGACTGGCCTGTTGGCGTAGGGGTTAATGACCCTGACTGCTAAGCCGGAGATCGTGGGTTCGAATCTCACCCAAGACAAACCTTTGTGGGATAAGCACAATTATTTGTTTTGTGTCTAGGAGTAATTTATGTATACAAAAAATGTAAACTGTAAATGTATACTTAAAAAAAAAATAGTAGATATATCAGTTCTTACTACCCATAGCGCAAGAAAATACAATTGTTTAGTTTGGGACTATTGTAAAAACTTTATTTTAACGTCTCAAACTGCAACAACGTATACGCATGGACGAAATCGCTTGCGGAAAACTAGATAAATAGCCATATAATTTACCTTCACTTCAACCCTTTTTAGTATCCCACTTCTGGACACGGGTCTTCTCTACCATCAGGGTTAAAATTGTTTCATCTTTGTTTCATCTTTCATACATTTGGTTTGTTTTGATTTTTCGTAACCGCTTCGTTATGTGATTTGTCTAGAGGCCCTGGGCAGAAATTTTGCGTCTTTTATACTATGTTTAGGCAGCAATCGTACAGACATTTTGTCCTTTTAAAATACCTTTGCTTGGAGTGAGGATATAACTATTAAACTTATTACTTCTCGGCTAATTTAAAGTGGGAGTGAGCTGGCCATTTGTTAATGCAGCCAGAGAGATGGGCCCAAATAACCACTCACTGGGTGCTACAAGATGGTAGACATTGCCGAGGCAGAACGAAGAATACATGGCGGAACGATCTGGATGCATTTGATTTAGAGTGGCCAGAGGTTTCGAGAGACAGGACAAGATGCAAGACGTTGGGGGACGCCTTTGTTTAGCAATGGGACAGTATAAGCTAGATAAGAAAAACCCTGTTTATTTTATTAAAAATTAAATAGAATAGAATTTAAAAACATTTGTATTTAGCAAAACAAATACTAACGCTATAACAAGTAACAAACGCTGGGTATAAAAGAGTCACCAGCACATGTTACACGATAGAGTGCGGCGACCACACGCTCCTGCAATAACCCCGGACAGTTCTAGATTAATATGGGAATAGAGATATTCTCCACAGTGTTTATATTTCCACAGGTATTATTTATCTGAATAGAACAGTTAAATAATAATTTTACTTCATTTGATAGTGTAATCGGTAGCGCAGCGGTGGCGCAGTGGTACGGGCCTCGCTTTAGAATAAAAAGTAGCGAGTTCGATACACGGTTGTACGCACACAATCTTCTGTGAATTGTTTCATCATCGCTGCTCGATATTGGTGAAGGAAAACATGGTGAAGAAACCGGCATGTGAAAGACTAATAATCAGCCCAGCGTTAAGTCCTAAACTCTCTCAACTCGTAAAATAGTTGAGAGATGAGCAGTGCCCAGCTGTGGGACACTAAAAAAGGGTCGAAGTGAATTACCCGGAGTAAGTTCTAAGAAGTAAGTACGCTATAAACTTTAGCACATAACGATACATCTGGATACTCGTATTTGAACTCTCGACCTAGTTCGTCAGTCGAAAACCCGAAACCTCACATAGGTATATACATACAAACTAACAAAACCAAACTTTGTAGAGAATGTTAGTAAAATTACTATACCATTTACCCAACCCCACCTAACCCTATAGTTCGCCACGACTATGCATTATTGCCTCAACTTTTAAATTAGCTGTCGTTAACAGAACATATTTGAAGTCCGTATTAAACTCGGGTTTGTTTTGTAAAGGGTCCTCAGAGTTTTGCGTTGGGTAATAGGAAAAGTAGATTAAAATTAACTTTGTATTGTAAGCTGCGTTAGTGCGATTAGTAGGTATGTTTCAAATGAAGCCTATGAACGCCGCGCGGCTCTTGGTTATTAGGTCGTTGCTAATGTTAATCGAAATTAAAACGGATAATAAAGATATATTTGGAAGTTAGTAAAAAAAATTAATAGGAATATGCATGCATAAAATTTTATAATAGGTATAATTTTTTTTTTTTTTTTTTATTCTATAATAGGTTTGCGCTTGACCACAACTTGCCTGATCTGAAGCAATGTTGCAGTCTACGATGGAACGCGCCTACCTAATAAATACCGATTCACTCGTGACTTGAAGACAGGTAGATTCAATTCAATAGTATAAGTACTTAGTATAAATTGTGAATGAGCGCAACGCCTACAAACTGTATGTACAGTTTGGCGACGGATGATTTTTTGTGTAATACTTATATTTTGAATAAATAAATAAAAAAAAGAAAATCTACTCGTACACAACTCATATTTAGGCAAACTCTAGTTGAGCGTGACATGTGTTTATCGCATTATTAGCTGGACGCTCTACTCTAACGCATCATTGGTTAAGTGTGAAAGGTTAAATATGTTGCTGTACTGTCCATCTCCATCAAACTGACAGTATCGCATCAGGTAGGAACGAATGCGGACGCATGCAGCAACATCGGTTCGCGTCCGGCAGGATGTCGACGCATGACTACGACCGGCTCTGTACAAAAGGCGCGCAAGTGAACTGCAGCGCTTTCACTTTCGAAATAAATATTGGCATCGCAGTGGAATCGGAATGGATCCGATAACACGTGGCCCGGTGGACGGAACCAATCGCCCGTCGTGACATACCGTTGGCTGCGTTCACCCGTCGACGCATGCAGGCGCAATCAATCTGCTTTGTGCGTGACTCAATTTTTTTTATTCTTGAATTGGCTAGCACTTGACTACAACTTACCATATGTTAAGCAATGATGTAGACTACAATGGGACGCGCCAGCCCAATGTACTGATTCACACAATAAATAAATTGATAACACTATTTACAAGAATTAATTTCGTCTAAAGCTAGTAATATTCGGTCCTGTCCGATGCGATGCTGTCCGTTTGATGGAGATAGACCCTTTCGCGACTGATGATTCACAACTCATTTTTCCGTCAAATGTATACCGACCCTAAGGTTTAAACTTTGAATCATGTTGCTAGTAGCACAATATTAGTACACGAGTAGATTACTTAGGTAAAGGTAGCAGAGACCTAAAATGAGAATTAAACTCTGACAAATACGAGTTAGTATGAGATGGTACTCGTAAATATAAATGTAACTAAACTACATTGTAACTCTGTCTAATGTTTGCGATAGAGCGAGATGCCAGACATTAAACAAAGTTTCGTTACAACAGCAAGTTGAACATGTTTGCATTGTTCTAGCAAACTACTGGATTAATGGAAAGCAAATATAGGTATTATCCATACTGCAAAACTGAGTGACACAATGTGTAGTTTTAGCAAAAATATTTCGCAATTTTGTGTGCCTATAAAAGTAGGTACTTTAAAGAGTATTTACTTATAGATAATACTTTTTTTTAATATATATCTACCTACTACCTACTTAGTATCCATTTCATAATTCAACACAATAAAGCTAGCTTATGCTTTTAACTTCTCACTTCGACCCTTTTAGTGTCCCACAGTAGGGTGCGGATTTTCTCTCAACTATCTTACGAGTTTAGACCTTAATCCACACACGCCGAGCAAGTGCGGGTTAGTGCAGGTATTCTTAGGCATTGCCGGTTTCCTCACGATGTTTTATTTCAACGATATTAAGCAGTGACGTTGAAATAATTCACACAGAGATGTGTGGACACGGCCGGGAATCGAATCCACGACCTTGTATTTCAAATACAAGGCCTATTACTGCTGCGCCACCGCTGATCGGTTGCGCTACCGCAACTCGTAACTTCTGCCATCCTAATATTTAGGATTCCCTACCCATTGGGTACCGATGGGATTCCACTAAGCTGTCGCGTCCATCCGTTAAGGTTTGCTATGGATAGCCCGTTTAACTCGCGTATCGCCATCTGAGGTAGAAAGTCATAAAACATTAATTAAATCTCATATAAAACTATTTAACCACAGACAAAAGTAATGTAAGACTATTCGTCACTAATATCCATATAGCTCGAATCATCATCACTGTCTGTGCAGCTTGAGGGGTCAGAATCTTGGCGATATAGGTGTCAACCTATTACCACAGACACATTAGATCTCTTGTTTACTTTGGAATGGAAAACCTCAAGAACTGTTTATACCATAGTCACAGTTGTTACTTAATTAATTTAAATACATTGTTCGGACTTAAAATGTGTTCTAAATGGACCCTGCGTTCTAGGGAACCTTTGGAAAGTGCAGTACAGTGTTAAATTTGTGCCATTTGTGAATTAATACACGCTGTAATCAATTGCAAATTAGCGAGTGGCGCCAAGCCGTGACCCGCGCTTCGCGCGCTTTTACTCCCGCGGAGACTAAATTGATGATTGTGATTGTCTATCTCGCTCTTCAGTGAATATGGAATGTATTGTATGCAAACGAAACATTGAGCTAGGCGAGCAGTTGAAATGTACTGGATGCAAAGCCGGATTTCACTATCGTTGTCTTAATATTACCTCTGCTAAGTTCAGAGAGGAACAAGTACAGCTGAAAAACAACTTTAAGTGTGATTCTTGCTCAAATGTGACCCGGCGTATTCGAGTAACTGATGACACCCCCGTGCGTAGTAATCGGAACGGTAACCAATTTTTCGAAGAAAATAAAGAGTTAATGTCATCTGGACAACAGATTTCTAATAAGATTTATAATGAGGTATGTTTAATGGATAAAATTAATAGCATTATATTAGCAAAACTGAGTGTGTTGCAAGAAACAATTATTGAAGAAATTAAAAACAGCGTCACAGTGTTGGCGTTAGAAAATAAAAAGTTAAAGAGTGAATTAAGTGAAGCAAACAAAAAATGCCTTTCGTATGAGCAAGAAATAAAAAAAATACGAAAGGGAGCTCAGGAAAAATTCAGCTGTAACACTGTAGAAGGTATCTCACAGTATCAACAAATGAATAAAAATACGTCAACGCAGGAACATCCATCTGTTGGCCAGCCTGTTCATACAGCGGGCACCGTGCCGGCCGTCACTGACCGAAGTGAGGGAGACAACAATACAAACCAAACTTCGGCGCCAACGCCTATCTCCAGTTATGCTGCTGCGGCCAGGAAAACAGCGGGTTATGGAGTTGACTATAATAACGGCTGGAATGAAGTTTTAAAACCGAAAAGTACTTACCCAATAAAAAGGGGAGGTAATACATCAGCTGTTTTGAAGATAAAAGCAGTAGAACGGAAGAAATTTTTACATGTATGGAGGCTAGAAAAATCAACGACGGAGGATATCTTAAGAGATTACATGACGAATATATTAGGAAATGAGTTTGAAATTACTGTTGAGAAGTTAGTACCTAAAACCGAACGGGATTACGCATCTTTTAAAGTCGGCATTACAGAAAGTAACTTCGAAAAAATATGTGACCCGGATTTTTGGCCTGTAAATGTAGAGTTCAGTGAGTGGATTTGGTTTCGCCGCTCATCCAAGCCAGCCACACTGCAAACCCAATAAAGAAATCGTCATCCTTTATCAAAATGTGCGGGGAATGCGCACAAAATCGGTAAAGTTTCTATCCTTGTTGGAGTCATCTGTATCAGATTTATTCGCGATCACCGAAACCGGTTTATGTGCAGCTATCTCCAACGCGGAATTTGTGCTACCCGGTTATCAAATATTGCGATGTGATAGAGCGGACGGCCGTAAGCAAGGTGGCGCGCTTTTAGTGGCCACACCACGATTAGTGTTGCGACAAGTAACCTTACTAGACAATATTGATATAAACAATCATAGCTTTGAAATAATCTGTGGTGCTGTTTATTCGCAAAACCGGTATTTATTTACATGTTGTACAGTTTATATTCCGCCGCAAACAGAGGAGAATGAATATATGTTAATGTTTCAAGTATTAGAAAAGCTTTGTGTTAAGTTTAAAAATAATTTGGTGATATTAGGAGATTTTAATTTATATTCGTGCAATAAAAATGTTGTAATTATTTTAAATATTTTATGGCGTTTTGTGAATTCAGTCAGTGTAATTTTGTACCAAACTGTAACGACCGACAGTTGGACCTTGTATTGAGCGCGCGTAGTTGTGTGTCGGTGCGCGCGGCCGACGAGGGACTTGAACCCATAGACTCTTACCATCCGCCGCTTGCTGTATACCTCCAGTTAGGATCATTACCGGAAGCTGAACCGCCGCTCCCATCGCCACCACCGCCTACCGTGCCCGCCGCACCCTCTCATTCACAGCCGTCCCAGTTAGACATAACGCGATTTAATTGGAATTTTAATAAAGCTGACTTTAAACTCCTATATCACTTGTTAGCTGGGACAGACTGGACTGAAATGTATAGTTTGACTGATCCTGATATGGTTTTAAATATATTTTACGGTAAGATTTACAAGTTATTCGACACCTGTGTTCCGAAAAAGGAACTTATTTTCAGGAATCCTAGGTATACATATCCTGTATGGTATACATCCAACATTATAAAAAATATTGAGCTTAAATCTAAGTTACACAAAGCATATAAAGCTAGCAAATCGGATACTGACTACAGGGCATTCGCTCGTTGTAGGGCGAGGGTTAAGACAGAAACTGCCCAAGCGCATGACTTATATCTTAACCGCATACAAAACCACCTGATAACAGAGCCGCGAGCGTTTTGGGGTTATATGAGGTCTAGGCAAGGTAATTCTAACAGGCAGAAATTATTAAAGGAGGGCCAAGGTTTATCGAAGCAAGAATGTGCCGACGAATTTGCAAGATTTTTTCATTCGGTCTACAATCCCGAACATCCTGAGTTAGACGTAACAGCGACAAGCGCTAAGGCGATACCGGGAACATGGGCGCAACTTGCACCTATGCGACCAGATGATGTGCGACGTGCACTAGCTCACCTGCCTGCAAAGCGCTCGGTGGGACCCGACGGAATACCGCCCTATATACTAAAGGATTGCCGAATGGTATTAGTGGAGCCATTGTTGCATTTATTTAATGTCTGTATAAGAGCTGCGACTTTTCCTCGTCAATGGAAACTCACTAGAGTTGTACCTGTTCCAAAAGGCGGCGCAGGGTCAGCACCTACTTACTATAGGCCAGTAGCAATCTTGTGCGCTCCAGCCAAGGTGTTTGAAGCAGCCATTCACAGAATGATGTCCGCACAGATAAGTGCTCAACTTTCCGATGCGCAACACGGCTTCCGCCAAGGTCGGGGAACAACGGGTAACCTCCTGCACTTGATGACTAAATTAGTGCCGGCGGTGGATGCTGGCCATCAAGTAGATGTAGCCTATTTCGATTTTAGAAAGGCATTTGACACTGTGGATAATGACATCCTTTTATTGAAGTTGGCGAACATGGGATGCACACCGCACACACTATCATTTTTCGCTAGTTACTTAAAGAACAGATGTCAGTATGTGGATTATAGGGGATGTTACTCTGAGCCTTACTACACTAGATCTGGTGTCAGTCAGGGCAGTAACTTGGGTCCACTGATGTTTATATTAATGATTAATGACCTGCCACACGTGGTAAATGACTGTACATGTCTATTGTTTGCGGATGATTTGAAGCTAGTCCACGAGATAAGGGACTCAAATGATCATGAGAAGTTACAGCAAAGTATTAATAGAGTCGTCGAATGGAGTTTTGAGAATAAGTTATATTTTAATGTAGCTAAATGCTCCATTATTTCGTTTACTCGTTCATATAAGCCGCGCTACCACCAGTACCATCTTAATGGCGCCCCTCTACAGCGTGTTACTGAAGTGAAGGATTTGGGTATCCACTTCGATACACAATTGCATTTCCGAAAACAAGTCACCAAAGTCTGTGAGAGAGCGTACCGTAACTTAGGTTTTATCCTACGACAGGCAGGCTCCATGTCGAACGTCGCAGCTCTGGTGGCTTTGTACGAGGCGCTAGTGAAAAGTCACTTAGAAGGCAATGCAATGATTTGGTCACCTCACGAGGCTAAATATAAAGGAATGCTAGAGCGTATTCAGAATAAATTCATTCGATTTTTGTATTTAAAACGGTATGGTGTTTATCCTGGATACCCTCTACTATATCCAACACTTTTTATATTAGGGATGTTAGGCTACTATAAACTGGAAGTACGAAGAGAAGCAGCTTTTGCCATTTATTTATTCAAGGTGTTGCGGGGGGTCACGCATAATCCGGCTATACTGCGCGAGATACAGCTGTGTGCTCCAAATGAATGTTTAGGGAGGCGAAGGCGACCGCCACTGCTGGCGGTACCGCGCGCACGCACAAAGCTGATGGAGCAGGCACCGCTGACCAGAGCGCTGTGCGTGCTTAATGCAGTGTCAGAAAATATAGATTTATTTTCATGTTCACTAACTGAATTTACAAACGTCACTCTTAGTATTATTAGTAGTTGTAAGTAGGATATTTAAGATTATATAATTTATGTTTATATTAATAATTGTAAGTACATTGTCGCATTAGGTGTAAACCTGTAAAGATAATGGTAACTGAAGAATAAAAATAAATAAATAAATAAAATAAATAAATACTCTATGATTTATACTACATTTAAATTTCGAAGCAAGTGCGCTTGAATTAAATAAAAATTAATAAAATCTTGTAAATCTTGGAGTCCTTATATTTTCAGTGTCATTCCAGAAAACGCAACATCTTTTAAACAAAACATTATGTAGGTAAACCTTTTCTTTTTACAGCCTGTTACTTTACTCGGAGAGTAGAAAAAAGTAATTCTGGTATGATGCCTTTATTGCGGCCCTAGTATAGAGTTATGGCACTTTTCATTTTGCTAGATAGTCTTTTGTTTAGGGCGCGTATATTTTTATATCGACGGCCATCTTGTTTTTATGGTACGAAACTGTTAAGTTACGACTGTTTATTCTTTTGACGATGCTTGGTTTTGTTATATTATGTTTTGGTATATACTGAATTAAAAAATAAGTTTTTCCGTGATGGATTTATAGTGTTGTATGATTTGCGTACAAAATTTGTTTGCTAGTAAAACTCATAAAATATTTAGTTATTATGACATACCTTTTAACTAAAAATATGATATTACGCATAAATTATCATATTTTCGTTAAACATGGCTAAGAACATCTCAATTATAGATAAACCGTTTAACTCGCGTATCGCCTATCGCCAAGATTATGACTCCTCAAGCTGCACAGACAGTGATGATGATTCAAGCGATATGGATATTAGTGGCGAATAGTCTTACATTACTTTTATCTGTGGTTAAATAGTTCTTTATGAGATTTAATTAATGTTTTATGACTTTGTACCTCAGATGGCGATACGCGAGTTAAACGGTCTAAGTATCTATAGTGCAGCTTTAAATTAAAGAAAACTGCATTAAAATAGGTTGTCCACTCAAGCACTCGACACAGCATAATATTCCTTTTATTTGTCGATGGTTAATTTTAACCCCCGTATTCAAAAACGTATTTTAAGCTCACTATAGCTAAAATAGGTTTGCAATTCGTTTATCTTTGTCTGTCATCTTGAAATTTATACTAGTAAGAAAGAGACAAAGACAATTTTAACTAGATAGTCTTATAACTTTTTTATGAATAAGGCCGTAAGTATATATTCACAACAGAAAAGTAGTAAACGATGGATATTATATCAGTTATCTGGTTTTCATGACACAAGCTCTGCTTAGTATGGGATCAGATGATCGTTTGTGTTAATGTTCTAAAATATTATTAATATTAATTAAGAAAAGTAACAATTGTTTTCATGTGTTAAGATTTTGTACATTTGACAACTATTTTGTTGATAATTTACCTAACATAATGTGCACTATAGTCTATGACCTCTTTGTTAAAAAAAAAACAACAACAAGTGTGCCAACCTTTAGAATATTAAAATTTATAGAATTATCAAGGCAGTATGCAAATACGCGATATAAAAATGTTAATTGTTCGGCCCTTAAGCCACCGCTTGCATACGAGCGTTTTATTACACATACAATTAAGAGAAAAGCCTAGAGTAGCCTTGTAATATTCCCGGGTTTTCGAGATTTTGAGAACAATCTCTTACCGCTAGATATAAAAATATTTGCTTTCAGAGTTTAAATGTAAATTTAGGTTATCTTATCTTACTAACATTTTGTTGATTTTTGTTACTCTTTCACGCAAAAACTACTGGATACTTGATAAAATTTAGCTCAGATACAGATAATAAAAAATAAATAATACATACACGGATGAAGCTACAAGCAGAAGCTAGTCGATATAATACGCATAATATTACTTTGAGTTATGTAAAAAGTACATCTTATACTTTGCTAGTCTTTCTCTTTGGTGTGTATCGTTTGTTTATTACTAAAGAGGTTAACTATTACCTAAAAAAAATTTTTCAGAGGACAGAGAACAAAATAAACTACTTATTCAAAAGCGTTCGAAAATTGGAACGTTGTCAGTTTAAAATTAAAACAAAACACTAACGAAACAAAAATAGACAACAGTGTTCGATTTACTTTTATTTAAAATTGAAAATATATGGTATGTTGGTGATGTAGGTTTGTGTATACCTCTTCTAATCCAAACGGTCTCGCTGGATTTGCATTCAATGAATATTTGTTCCAAACATTTGGCTCTGCACTGGTATTGTCAACTTTCTACTGTAAAAGGCGATTCCACGTGAAATTCAACTCTATTGAGAGGGAATAATGGTGCTTCAAAATTAAATTTTGATCTATTTGTGTTAGGTTTTGGTGTGGAGTTCAGTCGTTTGTTTGTTTATCTTTAAATCGATAGATTTTAATGATTTTGGTTCCAATAACCTATAGTTTAGTAATTCAACAAAGTTCTCGAATATACTGTCGTGACAGTACTTTGCCATAGGCAATGTAACTTCTCTAAGCTGTTTGCTTGAATGAGGTTTGTATCATACAAAAACTCTTTATTAAACTCTTTTTTACGAAATCTCTATATTAAAAAAATGGATTAAACAAGACAAAAATATAAACAGAGCTGAATCACAGTGATTTTCTTCTTATATGACCTTTTATGACGATTCCGGTCCAAGATGGCGGATTTCCAGTCCTACTATTATTTGCAATACATACTACTCTAACTCCGTTAGTCATAAAAACTTATAAAAGCATTGTAACACAAACAAATAATTTTAAAACAAAATAGCAATTAAAGAAACACAAAAACAGTGACAAATCAAAATAAAAAACAAAAACAGTGTG
This sequence comes from Meganola albula, assembly GCA_936450015.1. Classification (NCBI taxonomy): domain Eukaryota; kingdom Metazoa; phylum Arthropoda; class Insecta; order Lepidoptera; family Nolidae; genus Meganola; species Meganola albula. Next base: position 11,546,864 of record OW388146.1, on the reverse strand, counting down.
ACCCATAAGTGTTGATCGTAGACATTGATCAGAGAACGCTGTGAGTGAGCCTACCGGAGGTGACCCACGGCACTGATTTTCAGCAATGTCCACATTCTCACAGTGTGGCTTCAGGCGCCAAGGTTTCCAAAAGACCAAAACTATTCATTCCTGTTTCAATCCAACTTAATAAAAAGAAAAAGTAGGAAGTTATTGTAAAGATAGTCTTTTGTGTTCTAGGTTATATGAATAAGGTCGTAAGTGTATCAACTCGTAAATAATTATCACATGTCTATTTTTCTTATCATTACCAAACATCTAACGGACTAAAAAAGTTACACATCCTCGAATCATGGTACGTCCATAAAAATACTTACTATAAAAGTTAGACGTTGCGGAACTCTCGTGTTCTCGTTTTTTAGTAGCCGTCTTTTTTCGGACGATCAACTTGAAAACCTTTTGTTTTCATTTAAAAAAATAACCTAAAAACAAGCATTTTATTTTTCAAATCTCTCAAAGGTTCTTCTTCTTTTTCTTTAAAAATATATTAAAAAAAATAATCATCAGAATTAGAACCGAGATCATCTAGTTTTACGACCGCCCAACCTTCCACCTGAGCTATCATAAAATACCTAATAGATTGTGGCAAAATTTGCTTTCGTATTCAAATGAGTAGTTTTCCTGACTGTCTCAAAACACGGATAAAGCGACGTTTTCGTAAACAAAAAAACAGCTACTCAGGGGGGAGGAACTCATAGTATTGTCTTATTTTATTTCAATGGGAAGGAACTCGATAACTCAAGAGGTATTGTTGTTTTACAATCACCTAGTTGCACTTAACTTGAGGCGAAAGTTTTAGATGATTTCAGTCAAAGAAAGCTCCAGTTCGTCACTCTGTACGAAGAAGGTTCAAGTTCGTCACTCCGAACGAAGAAATATATATTGAAATAAAACTGCTTCATAACGGATTTCATCGCGATTTATTTTAGATCTTATATCCCGACGTTTCAGTCTTTTCAGACTTCATGTTTACACTTGGACATGAACATGAACATGCCTGTGAACATGAAGTCTGAAAAGACTTTGAAGCGTCGGGATATAAGATCTAAAATCAAAAATAAACCGCGATAAAATCCGTTATAAAGTAGTTTAATTTCAATGTGTGATATTCGCGTAAATCTAAGACAATACTAAAAGAAATGTATATTCTGACCATATGGCTGCTCATTCCACTGCCACTTTCTCACCGATAATCATTCGCAATCACGAGTGAATCGGTATACTGGGCTGGCGCCTTCTATCGTGGACTACATCATTGCTTAACATCAGGCAAGTTGTAGTCAACCGCCAGCTTATCAAGGAATAAAAAAAACTCCGGTAAAAAAAGTACGTTACTACGAATAGAGAGTTCCGGTCAAAGGAGTCTTGCCTCAGTTTACGCTTGCTACTACAAATCTCTCGAAACTTTGGTACAAGTAAACCTTAAAATATTGACAAAAAGACCACAAAAAATACTATTTCCAATGCTGAAACGACCTCTAATAAATCAACTAGCTTTCTGCCCGCATATGTGACGGTTATCGCGCAAAATCACTAACCTTTTTAAGTGCAGTCGGTTATTTATGTCCTTCCTCAAGTCCTAAACTACCTCCATACAAAATTTCATCCATGTTGGTTCTGTAGTTTGGGCGTGAGTGTAACAGACATACATAGTTACTTTCGCTTATAAAGTACTTCTGCCCCAGCGAACTTCGTACCGCGTATTACTAATTTCGCTATTAAAAAATAGGGGTTGGTGATAGAAAGGTGAAAATTTAGAGTTGCATGTATTTTTTAAAGCCGCATTATACAAAAATAAAAACAAAAAATTTCGTCCAAAAATTTGAAATAATTTTAAGGGTGAACAACCCTTTTCACTTAGTGGTTTGAAAAATAGATAGTAGCCGATGCTCAGACCTACTTAATACGCATATAAAATTTGGTAAAAATCTGTAAAGCGGTACGGTAACCAACTTTGTAACATGGAAATTTTATATAATAGATTAGTAATGAAAATAGTAGGGATTACATTAAACAGTCCACACAGTTCGCAGTTGTTATTTTACATGAAAAATAATTTTCTTCAGATGTCATCGGCCACTCCTAGCTAACCCGGCCCATTCATCATGCCACAGCTACAGTACCTACTAATTAAGTGTAAGCTATAAATCTCCGGCCAGACCACCGCAATCAGTTTCTGATGACATTGTAATATTAGGTTAATGTTAATTGCAATTGCCTTGTTGTTTAGTTGTAACGAGTTTGAATCTTAGGCTGTTTATGTATAGGTTTGTTACATATTGTAGGTGTAATTTAACTTATTTTACATTAAAAGGAATTTCCTCAGATTTCATCAGTCATATTTAGCGAACCCGGCCAATTCACCATGCGACAGCGACAAGCAAATCTCCAGCCACACCACCGCAATCAATTTTTGAGAAAATAAATATTATGTTAGTGTGAAATGTAATTCTCTAGTTGACATGTCCTAAAGAGTGAAACAACGATAATGGCGGCAAACCGCCGCCGGGATGATTTTGCTTTGAGAATTAGAAGGTGAAGCGCAGAGAGTAAATGCCTGTCTCACCGGGAAAGGGTAGATAGGTAGATAATGTGAAGAACTCACGTATCGTGACCCGCCGATGTTGTATGTCTTCGGTGCACCGTCCACGTCCTTGATTTCTTGTTTGTTAAATAGCACTAATTCACATGAATGGTGAAACACTTGATGGTCGACCCGTCCACACACAGTTAATATATAGAAGAACTAGTACTTTACATTAGTTTTAGTTTAAAAATCAGAGAACACCACACGAGCGTTGGTGTCACGGCCGAGGTTTATTAAGAAGTCCTCTTCAACGCCATTGGTCGATTTTTCTATGATCGACGCTTGAAACCTCTGATTGGCCGTTGCTTGGCGCCATGAGTTCAATGAAGGAATTTTAAGGAAAGGGAGGGAAAATAAGGAAGGCAAGCCAGAACAGGTAATATGATCGACACACAGATGATCGATATTTCTGAGCTGAGCACAACACGTGCGTAAAGGTTTTTCACAGATCGTTAGTAGAAAACTCGTTTTCACATTCACTAAAAAAAATTTCCGAATATAAACACAAAACTGTTTCAACTAATTACTTAAGTATAGAATTCATACATAATCTAATGATTTAATATGTTATGCTTCCATTTGTTATAGGTATCAGTAATACCTTGTGTTGAGGAGCGGAAGACTAAGCTACGTTAAAGGAAAGGTGTGAAGGTGGTAAAATACAACTTTATTCTCGTGCAACACACGTACACTCAAAGCAAAAATAAAACAAAAAATGTTGATCAAAAATTAAAAGAGACCGCGTTCCAGCCAGTCGAAAAAACCTTGGTAACCATATTTATGGCAAAAAAATCTTTGAATCTTTAAATGTATAGAACTAGTAAACTGTCAATGCATTTCAAATGGGGTTTAACCTCCAGAATGATGTCTAACTGGTTTACCGACAAATTCTGCCTTAATTATTGCCTACTAAATAAGCTCTTTAGTTTCACTTTACTAAAACTACTAAATGCGTAAATCATAATAAGTACCTGCAAATCCCAGTACTAGTGATGAGGCGTATTTATCGTCACTGTTATTTAACAGGGTGTTTGTAATTGTTATTTCATGTTAATAACGGTCTGTAACAGTGTTATAAAAAGTACTAAAGTACTACCTACTGGAATTCGATAATAGCAAAAAAGAGCATATTTAATTTTATAAAGCTAACATAACTTCCTTTCCCACCGGCTTAGTAAGCTCAACTGGCAGTGGGCCGGTCATATCTGCCGCAGAACTGACAACCGCTGGGGTAAGCGAGTTCTTGAGTGGAGACCACGAATTGGCAAACGTAGCGTAGGACGCCCTCAGACTAGGTGGAGTGATGATCTCAGCAGGGCGGCAAGCAAGAACTGGATGAGAAAAGCCACGGATCGTGCGCAGTGGCGAACTTTAAGAGAGGCCTATGTCCAGCAGCGGACTAGAGTAGGCTGATGATGATGATGATGAACTTCCTTACTGTTAAAAATACTTTTGTCACTCCATTTTTACTCTTATAAAAGCACTAACACCTTAAATTTATAGTGAGAAATGAAAATATCGAGAGTATTTAGCACTGAAATGATAAGTAGAACAGTAAATATGTTATTATGTATCAAGTGGTGACAGTGACTGACTATTAAGTAGCTGTGACAAAATACTACTTATTATTTTGGTACTGTTATTCGGAACTATTATTTTGAGTAGCTGTCACAGATGTAACGTTTACTTGTTTTCAACTTTCGCCTAATACAGCCCATCTCTAGTTTGCACAGTAAATGTTATGCGCAATCAATTCTAGCAACACAGCTTATCGCAACATCAATAATTAATTTTGATTGCTTTGGCTGTAAATTCTTAACCTACATGACGTTTAATGTTATGAAAAGTTGATGGACTATTAAATTAAAAACATGAGCTGCTAATAATTATTTTACACTACCAAGAAGTTTACTACTATTGTAATATATACATATACTTGTAACCCTTACTACAAAAATGGCCTAACAGAAAAAACTACTTCTAAATCCGCTATATCATTAGGATAAAAAAAAAATTACTTATACAAAATGTGAAACATTAAATGCGTTTGTTTATCAGTAGAAAAACAGATCAGTTACTCTTAAATCATATAATTCTATAGTCTCTGACCCCGGTGGTAAAAAGGCGTATTTTTATATAATGTAAATAGTACAGGAGCACAGTAAGGTAGCTACATTTTTAAATAAAAGTCTGATCCTGGTTTTAGGTATTCTCAAATAAAACCTCTTTCAACCAAGCTTGTAAACCAAAAAGCTGGGGCAGTTTTCATCGAGGAAAAAGCGCGGAAAATCAAACAAAATAGCGGATAGCACAGTGTAGGTAGTAGCAATGCGAAATAGCGTATTTTCTCAAACGCCAATATTTTTTCAAAACCTTGAGCCCTAAATATTACAGAGCGCTCACACCTTTATCACCAAAGGTGTAGGCAGAGATGAAGTAAAATTTAAGAATAACAATGGAAAGTCAGATAAATACGAATAAAATGTTTGCGGGACCCGAATTATAAAGAAATTATGAGAGTAATTGAAAGCAAAATGGGTATTCTAAAACCAAGTCAAACAGTTCAAAATTCGAATCTAATATTCCTTTTTAATCTGCGCTTTCAAAAACGTTCCTCTTTCAAATCCAACATAAAACCTTCACGATTCAAACTAAAACATTTTTACCTTTTTATTTCCCAAACCGGCCAAAGATCGCACTAGCGGGACGCCAACCATGCACCGCTTCGGCGGGTGGCCGGAATTTTTCAGTCCCTATATAGGCTTGCTGCTAATCTCTTCACTTTTAACTGGGAAAACAATAAAACGAGTCACAGTGGGCAGCGGAAATTGTATATTGCGTTTAAAACGAAGCTGAAGCGACAATTTGGTTTGCGTGTAGGCGGTAGAGCGTAAAGATTGAGGCAGAATTAAATTTCAGGCTTTATGACTTTATCTATTTAAACTTTTTGGTTTATTTCGATGATGTGAATAAATTTATTACTATTCTCAGTTCAAAAAATTAGAGCTAAGAATAATATTATATTGTACGAATTCTTGAGGCAAACGATCAAATTTGTTTGACAAACTTATTTGTCAAATTACGTTTTGTAAGCTAGAACATTGACCAAACTTTCAAAGAATCGCATTCTGTAAAATTACTTAACAAGGATATCAGCCTTGCCTTTGAAATATATGGTCGCGGGTATGGTATGCCTACACAAAAATGTGTATGGATAAATGTCGTACCTATGTCCTCGAATAATAATTAGTGCATAGACATGCCCGTTTCCTTACGATATTTTCTTTTGAGCCGCGGCGAAGAAAAAGTTCAGAAAGGAAACCGGCGCTCCACCGGTCTATGCACTAATCATTCGAGGACATAGGTACGACATCCAGGAACTCGCACTTGACCAGCGAATGTGGATTAAGGAATAAACTCTCTTAATTTGCAAAATAGATAAAAAAAGACCCGTGCTCAGCAGTGGAACACGAAAAAGAGTTGAAGTGCATCACCAACAATTTGAAAGAATATGAGAATTACAATTTAAAAAACTCTCTTAATTGTCAAGTTAGATGAGAGAAGACACCCTATCAATGGAACATTAAAGTGTATTACTCTTGCATGATATAAGTGTTGCAATAACTTACTATGTATTCAATTGGATGGACTCGTCCACTAAGTGCGAACGTCTACAGGGTGTTACTTTTACAGCAGACGTAAATTCCGCATCGTTTATTTCCTTTTACTGCGTCTAGGCCTGAAGTAGGAGCGAATTGATGTTGTGATCAACGTCGACGTAGAACTTTGTATTTTATACTTTGTATGTTATGTTATTAAAACATTCTTGTTGGTTTTTTTATTATTATTATTCTCGCTAAGTACACTCCCAAATAAATATTACTTAGACCTCGATTGTCACGCTAAAGACATGTACCTACCTCGAAATCGACATAATAATTATATCAGAAAAAATAGCAGTGAAAACCAGTGAAATCTACACATGTTGTCGATTGCTATAGACTTCTCGTTGCATGTCATACTTTAAGACGAAAATTAGTTTGAAATCGACATTGACCTTTTTTTTACGACATATGTCGCGTTCGAGATAAATATCTGGAGAGCAAGAATCGGAGCCCAAAAATGCTGCCGATAGCACGTTTTTTTATTCTGCAATAAGTTTGCGCTTGACTACAACTTTCACATTTCAACCCTTTATGCGTCCCACTGCTGGGCACGGGTCTTCTCTCAACTATGAGAGAGAGAGAGAGAGAGTTTAAGCTGGCCAAGTGCGGGTTGGTGGATGTCACATGTCCTCAAATGATTAGTTCTAAGACATGCCGGTTTCCTCACGATGTTTTCCTTCGCCGATAATGAGCACCGGTGATGAAATAATTCACATAAAAATGTGTGGGCACGACCGGAATTCGAACCCGCGACCGTATATTTAAAAGGCGAGGCCCGTAACACTACGCCACCGCTGCTTAACCAACTATTACAACTTGCCTGATGTTACACAATGATGCGTACAAGCAACCGAACAAATTTTTGAAATTAATAATTGACAGTCAAATATCGACTGAAACTGCCAACCAGTATGTATAATTATTAACATTAGGTATGCTGGTTTCAGTTTCACGCATTTCGACAGCGCATATCTTATAACTAATGATTCGAGGACATGACGTGACGTCCACCGATTCGTAATTTGCCAGCATGTGTGGATTAAGGCCTAAACTGAGTCTGAGCTCAGCAGTGGGACACTAAACCGGACTGAAGTGAATAAAAAATTAAAACAAATTCAGGGTTTAATAACATCGTAATATTAAAATAAAATGCTCCTTTATGAATATTTTCTTTAAGTCTAGACATTGTAACGATAAGGTCGAGGCCTTCGTCCAGCTGGGAATCAATAAACGACCCCACTTAAATACTTATAAATTTTATTGTACTGCAGCGGCAACTGCCCACTTTACTTATAAAATGGTCATAAAAATATTTATATCGTCTATACAATATACTCCGCTAGTGACTTTATTTACATCTACAAGAAAACATTTTAACCAGTGCTTACACTTTGAGAAAATAATGTTAAACAAATTTTAATACACACTTTTTTAATGTCCTAATGAAAAAAATTAAGCAAAACCGAGCATGCTCAGCGTCAGCTGTGCGCTCGCTAGGGTTTTTGACTGCTAATATTACGCCGAGCGCTTTCATCGATATTATTACGAATAGAACGTCCATAATTTGTTGATTCTATGTCCGATATAATTAAATAAGTATATCGAACAATTCGTGGAAATGTGTTCTATTAATAACACACAACCAAAAAAAATCTATAAAAACATTTATTTTTATAAAAAAGCATTTGCGCACTGGTTAAACTGTTTTCTTGTTTATAGGATCTCAAGGACGTACAGGAAAACGATAGAATATATCTTAAGTGTCGACGTTAATTCAGATAATAAGTTCTGATTTTTATCAAAATTAGGTTCACTAACGTGTGACAAACATCCATCATTCGCGTTTATAATACATACCAACATATTTTAACTGCCTAAAGCTACTTTCATAGCCAGTGCTGCTGACTTCTGTAAGCCAGGATCGACAATGACATGGTTCGATAACAGAACACTAAAGCTGTCTAAAAATCTAAGACCAATTTAAACTTAAGTTCTTTTTTATTTTATTTTTTCGTTTATTTTGTTTTGTCTTTTGTTTTTCTCTAGCGGTAAGCGTGTTAGCTTAATAACCGCGAGATCCCGGTTCGATTTCCGGGTCAAACAAAACAATTTATTTTTCTAATAGGTATACTTAATAGAGAGTCGTTGAAAGTTGAAGTGTGGAATTTTGCCCGATTGTGTATGGGATCTAAACATAGCGACGAAAAGTGGGTGATATTCGACCTCTGCCTTCGGATAATACAGGCGTGATATTTTATTCAAAACTCTTTCCCTTCAAACATCTACTAGCGAAAAGTGGGTGATATTCGACCTCTGCCTACACCTTCGGATAATACAGGCGTGATATTTTATTCAAAACTCTTTCCCTTCAAACATCTACTCGTTCTTCAAATGACGTAAAAAGTGAACGCTACAATTTCCTTTATTTCTTCAAAAGGATTAAGATTTTAATTTTTGTTATTTCTTAAATTAAAATTATCACGCGTTGTGGTCTAAACATTTTGTGACGGGGTTTCTTAATAAGGGTTCAAAATAATGTTAAAGATAACTGTAAAGGTCGTTTTGTTGTTACAACATTGTAATGTTATTATAACAATGAATTAACGTTGCCTTTTCCACCACATATCACCTGAACCACTGCTATTCTTAGGTTTTACTATACTTCCTGACATTTTTACTCCACCTAGTCTAAGGTACGTTTGCCAATTCGTGATCTCCACTCAAGAACTCGTTTGCCCCTCGAATGTTTGGCTAGAAGAAAGTATGGCCGTCCCATGACCACTTTAACTTCCTAGCAACATGTGACTATCTCTGTAAGCACCAATGATTTTACCAATTCCAGACCGTCAATTCTAAGTAACGGTTATGCCAAGTCAAATAGCAAACCTACTAACATTACGAACTCATTGACGGCACTGCTGCCTACCCTTATCAGCGCAGTTATATTCTCAAGCAATAATTGTATCCATCAAAGGGTAATTTAGCTGTGCGCATTACCACAAAGTCAGTATACAGCATAAAAATATCAGTGAGACAATCATTGTCATGTTAATACTATAGGTAGTTTATTCAGACTGCAGCTCCTACAGCCTACAAGTATTTCTATCGTTTTTGGGGCTGAAACTATCTCCATGCTAAATTTTATTTAAACCGGTCTAAGCCAAGTTTGAGTTATGGAAATCAGATAACTAGTATATACTATACAAATTTTTTTTTTTGTAAATATAATAGATATTTACACCCAGGCTCGATACAAACATACATCATCACACAAATATTTATGTCGGGTGGGAATCGAACCCACGACCTGCGGCTTGAAAAGCAAGTATCTTACTGACTACGCTACCGGCCCGTCAATTTTCGAATATAACAGACAGTGTTTCGGAGAAATAAAGTGTCGATAATTAAAATGATGGTGCATTGCGCTTATGTTCTGCAAAACCTTAAGATATGCTGACATTAACACACTAGTTAATTCAGACTGTGGTTTGAAGCTCCTTGATCTCTGATAACTTGTGTAACAGTCGGCTTGCATGTGGCGTTGCATGCGCGTCTAATAGCCAACGAACGTCTATTGCTTGCTCGGTAACACACGACATGATATTACGCCGAACTACGCAAGGAATGTATGTGCGTGTTTTCAATTGTTTTTACAAATTACAAAAGCATAAAAAGTTCTATTGAGTAGCAATGTTTACTTTTTATTGACAATGTTTGCTATTACTTTAAGAGATTATAGTTATGGGCTAACTATATCTGCAGTCCCTCTTGCTCAATTACGTATTTTATTAACCATGTAAAAACATGGATATCATCATAATCATGATAATAAAGACATACCTAGCTAGCTATAGTTAACTAACTAAAACTTAATTCCACTATGGTACAGTGCGCGGTGCGCGACCGCGCTGCTATGTGAATATTCTGAATTCAACAAAGTCAAACAACATTTTTTTACACTTTGAAGCAATGCAGAAGTGATTTTGTCTTATACTTCAAGATTTTTCATGTCGTTTCCAAACCAAATGTGTTCTTGTATATTCTGAATTATCAAAGCAATGATGAGGTTTTCTTTACTACTGGTTCAATCGACTTAAACTCAAACATCGATACTATCTTCTATGGAAATTTCCCATGTTTTACGTCGAAATTATAGTGCAGTGTCGATTTCAATGTTTATTAACTCCGTAAAATGAAAATTGAACAACTATCAGATTGAAATGTGTTCGTGCTGAATATCAATTTGATTTTATTGATTTTTGGGAGGTACTAACTTCACTGCACTTTGAGTTAGAAGAGGCTTTGTCTATGAGTTCTATGGCTAATCAGTCTATCCTCGTCAAAGAACTTTGTTCTTAAAAGAGTTTTATTAAACGTTCTTAATATTCTGTTAGATATTTTTTCTGTTATTTAAGTGTTGAGAAAAAAATGATCAGGGCTAAATTTTATATTCAGACTAGTTTCGTAGGCACTTTATCAAACTTGGTTTTGCGGCGATAAAGTATAAGACTTACAGAGCTGCACATCATCATCATCAGTTAATTTTTGTTCACTTCTGGACATAGGTTTCTCCCAAAACATGCGAGCTCCAGCTTTTACCAGCCTCCTTGCAGAGATCGTCACTTCACCAAGTCCAATCAATTTTTCCACACAAGAACTCGTTTACCCCAATGATTGTCGGCTGTGAGGTAGATATGACCGGCTCACGGCCACATCAGCTTACTAATCCGGTGGGCTAGGTCTATTACTCTGGTACTCTGTCAGATCACTTTATTACTACTGGTGATATGCTGCAGCAGCAGTGCGAGTTTGTTCTGCGATCTCCCAGGCAAACCCTTTTAAATATAAGCCAGATCTCCACATTTACAATTATTAGGAACCTAAGTGTAAGTACCTATAACTTTTATGTTTTCTCCAACTTTACTCCCAAATCAAATCAATCTCAATTACCTAACCAACCATCAAGGGACGTGTGAATTTCAGTAGCGATGAGGCGTCGTAAATCTGGCGAACTATCTCCTATACTAGTTGTCTGGAGAGCACTTAGGACTGTCCTCGACTTAGACACTGGCCCAACGCAAAAGCGATAGCGTTAGTAGAAACCTACTTACTAGGTTCCATTGATTAAGTTTGATCCTATGTCCGTTGTTCGTCTGAGACTAAACTAAACCGATTTTAATATTATTTGGTGTGTATGAACTCATGAAGTAAGGAAAAATGGAAAGTAAGAACGTTCGTATGTAAAATAAAACCAACTTAATCCTTCACTAGCTTTTTAAAATAACTATAAAATCTACGTTATGTAAGAAAGCGTATTATAAAATTTCAGACTATGTAACGGATAAAAACGCTTGGAATTAAGTCGCTCTAATTCAACACACTGAACAAACAAAATGTAATAGATATAAGTACTTCATTTAAAAAAGATAAAAAGCCTACTGAGTTTTTTGGCAGTGTTTCTCAGTAGTTGCCAGTCATTCACTGCACGGTAGGAAAAGAAATTGGACTATTTTTATGTAGACTCGCGTCTCAAAAAAAATAAAGCATATTTTGATTTTGATTTTTTTGATTTTTCAACGACTTTAAAAAGAAGGAAGTTTTCAATTCAACTTTGTCTTTTATTTATTTATTTATGTTAAACGATCATTCCGCCAATAATAAATCGATTTTGGCAATTCTTTTTTTTTGTTTCAAAAAGCATACTTTCCATGGTTCAGCGGATTTATAGTTAATTTAAAACATTGAATAATTGTAACGATATCACTTCTGCCGTTATATTTCATACAGATTGGAAATTTGACTTTAAAATGTAGGTACCTTATTGTAAAAAAACTTTACTTCAATTTTGTTTTGTTTTTTTACTATAATGGTTGCTTGCGGTTTCTTGCTCTAGGATAAATTGATCTAAAATTTTAATGTGTGAAATATTTAGAATCAAATTTCGTATGCAAGTTACATCTTACATTTTAGACCATATTCTCACAATCGGCTATACCGGTTTATGCTCTTTTTAAGCTAGTTGCAAGGAGCGACGTCTCGGCACAGCTGCGAAGAGCCCTAGTGGGTGTTTTATACCTCACACTGTTGTTAGTAGCATTTCGGTACATTTCTTGGAAACGACAAGAAAATAACTATGTGGAGTTTGTGGAAGTATTTTATTTGTATGATGTTGTATTTACTCCTATAGGTGTAGTAGGTATATTTAGTAGCGTCACAAAACATTAGTTACGTGCTTAAGCTAACCTTGAAAGGTTTAACCTTCATTTTATCGTATTTGAACTAATGATGAAAGGCTAAAATTCTCTGCGTTTTTATCAAAGAACCATACCTGAATTTATTGTAAGGGTACAAATTGTAGCGGCTAATGTAACTTAACTTAATTAAAAATCAACCAACCCACAAAACTCGTCTGTATCGGGGCTTTAAGTATCTTTACTTTTCGGTTTTATTATTTCTTTTTGGAACGTGAACAACAGAACGTGTGACATCCACCAACCCGGACTTGGCCAGCGTGTGTGTAGTAATGCCTAGGCTCTCTCAACTCGTAAGATAGTTGAGAGAAGACTGAGGGCACTAAAAAGGGCTGAAGTGATACCAAATACCGGTTCTTAACTTAGTTACTTCTATCAATTTCAGTGTAGTTGGTAGGTAAATATTGCTCGCAATTTCGTTGAACAAGAGACCCTAAAATTTAACATAGATCTGTCAAACTGATACAAATTTAAGCGACTTTACCTATTTTTAGCATCTCATAAGAAATAGAATTAAGAGTATTACCTACTTACCTAAGTTTTATTAGATAATCCTTTAACCTAAGCTTCATACCTATAACTCTTACAGTCAGAAGCAGTTACAATTAACAACGCAATAAGCATCTAAATAGGGACGGACCACGCAGACAATCCCCAAAGGCCGACGGTCGACGCATATTTAGCTGCCGAGTGTCAAATGTGCATATTCAACGGCAGTGTGAAATGCGCTTAATGGAGTACACTGACTATTAATGAGTTTCCTGATGAAATAAAGGTAGATACGATAACAAAGATTGGGATATATAAAGTGGAAAAAGTTTCCCGGGTAGATCAAAAGGACTTTTCTTTTAAGAGGGGGGTGTAAACCAGAAGCAGGTTCGGTGAACTGAGAAATACAGGTAAGGTGTCAAGATGGTCTTTTATATTAACTTAGTGATGTAAGTAGTTACACTGTTAAGGCATCGTTTAGACAGTAACGCCCAGATTACCCTACCTACTACAATATTAAACTATTATGGGGTTCTAGGGGATTCAGTAAATAAAAGTAAAACGTCTATTCCAAACGTCCAACGAGCTATTCATTCAAATACATTGGTAACAGTTATCACAGACATAATCAACATAATTTTATTCTTCATTCACTCGAACAGCTCTGGGGTGTCACCTGTCAGACGACCTCTGACGTTGATTCGGCCCGAACACACTATGGCCACATTATATTTAGAGAATCTTAGTTGCAGCCCCAACAGTGAAATAGGGATGACGGCAAGGTATGAGAAATCGTACTTTATTAAATCCGTCAGTAAGATAATAAAAAAGTGTTAGACATTTATCTATTTTTTGCTTTATCATTGAAATGAAACATTATTAAGATATAACGCATTAAAGATATGGAGTGGGAGTGCTACGTCATACCTTTGTATAAAACTTACCTAGGTGTAACGTCATTCGAGATTTCGTTTGGACGTATCGCTGTAATCTTGAGGTCACAATCAAAAGAAAAATCCGTGTCGAATATTTTTAATTTATCTTTCTAACGGACAAAACTAAAAAAATAAAAAAATTACTGGTAATGAAATGATGATTTAAATCGTTTTTCTTTTGTTTAATAATAATAATAACATGTCGACATTTAATTATTTGCATTACTGACATTTTATTATATTGACATTTCATAATTAATTATAATAAAAATAAATCATTAGAGTTTTTAATGTTATTTTCATATGCCTCTTTAGGTAGATTTTGGTGATGCTATTTCTTGACCTCAGATCAAAATGTATTAAGTACTTACCCAAAATGTTCAGAAAATATGATTTGATTTGATTTCACTAATTTTATGAAGGTAATGATCACTATTCTTTTGTCACAAGAGACGCTAATTACCTGTCAAACCGTTACATAAGTGATTTTTGACGTCTCTTGTCACAACAGGACCCTGATGCTCACGCTTCACACATTTATCTCGAACTTGACATATGTCGAAAAAAATGGCGAATGTCGATTAAAAACAAATTTTCGACACATATCGAGTTTAAGATAAATGTCTAAAAGGCGAGAATCGGGGTCCAGAATTGTTCTAATTTACACTAGATTTATGTGTATCACAATTGCAATATACTGCAATTTTAATAACATCGTTTTCAATTATTGGCCCCAACTGCACATTTGTTTTGTTTTTGTAGTTGCTGCCTATTTCCTCCTGTGTTAGATAATCTACTTACAGCTCACAATACTATCGAAACAAAAGACAATCATAGACTTTAATCCTCTGGACATTCGAAAGGGGCAATTAAAATGTAAATGTCAGTGTCGCATCAAGTTTGCCCCAGCGCCTTTCAAACTTATCGGACTGAACTAAAACCGAGCCATGAATAATACATGCACTGCCATCTGTTATTTTAAACAGGCAACGTCTTCGAAGTTTTAATATTACATTACTGTTTTAATATAGAATAATTATGTTAATGGCAAACGATGCAGGCAATGTAGTATGTTGTTACTAATTGTAAGTTTAAATTGTATGTAAGTTAAACGTTGGTTTGAATTTTACTCAGGATATTATTGTAATAGACAAATTTAAAGAATAGAAAGACAGATTTTTAAAAGATTTTCATATGTTATATCGATTAATCGGAGAGAAGCGCAGCGGTAGCATTGCGGTATCAGTCTCGCCTTTGAAATATAAGGTCGTCGGTTCGATCCTCGGTCCTCGGTTGTGTCGTGTCGGGTCTTTGTGTGGGTTGTTTCATTGCCGCTGCTCAATATCGGTGAAGAACCCGCACATAGGCAGCGTGTGAGGATTAAGGCCTAAACTATATCAACTCTCAACAAGATAATTGAGAAAACAACAGTAGGACTCTAAAAAGGGTTAAAGTGATTTCGATTAATAGGTCAAAAGATAATTAAGCAGTAAGAACCTAAGCTATTTTTAGGAGTAACCTTTTTTTACTTTAAATAGAAGAACATGTGTGTACCATAAGTTATCCTCCTCTTCTTTTATTTGAAGTACTTAAAAAGACGTCTTTAAAATAGAGTTGGGTTGAAATACGCTTATAAAACTTTCTTTATAAAACATTAAGTATTTCCTAACAACACTAACAACATTCCCGTTCAAACTTCACACCTTATTAGCTTAGCGTCAGAACACCTAAAAGGGGCAGAACCAGGTACTCTAGATTCAGCTCTTGTACCTATCGCAAAGTAATCGTGTTCCTGAAATTGAGTCTGCGAGTTTCGCCGTGACGTGTTATCGGATTTGTTCGGCACGCGCTCAGAATCTGCGAGAATGCGCCGCCTACTCGCAAATTGCATCGGATACTGAATAGATTTTTAGCTTTTGTTCCTAGGTTTAAGGACCTTAGTGTTAATGCGATGGTTTTCTTTGTAACATAAAACTGATTGTTATGTCCTTAACTATGGTTGAGCATAGTCCGGTCTTCATCACATTCATTAAATAGGCCATACGTTACAATCTGCCTGTCAGGTCTTCCTATACTACAGCATATAATTGCACTGACAGGTTTAGTTGTATAACTAAGCTGAGTAAACACGGTTTTGTATAAAACTTAAGCAGCACCATCTTGTGGAGTACTAAAGGTTGTTAACTTTAGTATTTTTGAGATACAAGTTAACGCTTAGGTTAAGGCGATCGTGTAGGTAGAACAAGTAAACCTGTCAAGTTCGCTCTAGCGAGTATGGACTGCTCATTAGGCTGTCTTAGACTGTTAAATATAGGTTTGGACTACAGAACTGATAACCATAAGGTTCAGTGAGTTTTGTGTACAGGTCTCGGATTAACAAACGACGCGTGGGCTGGCTTTTTTTAAGCAAGGAGACCCAATAAGCATTCTCTGCAACCCGGTTTGAGCGCGGTGAAGGGGATGTGAGTTTTTCATGCGGACCCATGCCTTTGACAATCCTGATCAGATCTTTAGCTCCAGCAGATCAGTTGTGTAACTAATACCTCACCGTGTTCCGTCAGATATTCATGATGCTGAACTGCGGGATTAGCTCACGGTATTTACAAAAGAACGGCACGAGCGACACAACGGGGTTTCTTCACATGGTAATTGTTGACAAAATTGGAAAAGAGTATCCGTAGGTGTAGGTCATATGGTATGTAAAAAAGCACAAGTAATCAACCCACTAGTACAATTACATACAATTCAGAACTCCCACGCCATTTATCATTATCATTATATATAATAAAACTAAGTTGATAAAATGTGCGTGCCGATAAAACTTAAAAAGGAGTCCCATCACGATAAAGGGACTTATATAGTGTGATAGCCCTTTATCCCCCCTCGAACAAGAAAGTTCCCGTTTTAACCTAAAGGGTGTGTTTTTAAAGATATAAGGGCTTTTCCAACCCTTCAACTTGGAAAGTAAGTGTAGTCGCGCCATCTGTTGTCAAATAGTTGAACTTCATTCATTGTACACAATATGGACTTAAAAGAACGATTATTTGGGGCGCGAAATTTAAAATTCTCATTTCAATAAAGTCTTAAATTACATTTGTTACCATAACCCTTTATCCCCCCTCGAACAAGAAAGTTCCCGTTTTAACCTAAAGGGTGTGTTTTTAAAGATATAAGGGCTTTTCCAACCCTTCAACTTGGAAAGTAAGTGTAGTCGCGCCATCTGTTGTCAAATAGTTGAACTTCATTCATTGTACACAATATGGACTTAAAAGAACGATTATTTGGGGCGCGAAATTTAAAATTCTCATTTCAATAAAGTCTTAAATTACATTTGTTACCATAATAAAGTTATTAAATTTTGTGTATTTATACAGCAGTAGCTAACTTATATGTTGGAGTTAAAGCGATATCATTTTAGTTATTCAAATTACTTCTGAAAACATTTTAAAATTTAAGTTTTTAAATTTCGCGCCTTTACTGCGTATGCTACAGCTGCAAAACCTATTGTTACGGCGAACGATAACGTCGAGAACATTCTATACCTAGAAGGTGTGAGAAAGTAAATATTCCCAAACTTTCTTGAATATCCTAGAGCCATCTTTCTCGAATATCTTAGAGCCAACTATACACTTCATGTGTATAGTCTCCATAAAGCCAACTTTCTGGAATACCCTAGAGCCTAGCTTTCTGAATATATAAGAGCCCGGTGTCGCCCGCCAGAATTAATTCGATTTGAACAGCGGAACAAGCCACTTCGAAACGAAAAAGAAAGAAGTTACCTGTGTGAGCCTTTATTTTGAAGTATCACGTGTGAGTATTTTTAATAGTGTGTTTAATTAATTCATGATCTTGAAGTGAAGAAAAAAAAAAGTTATCTGTGAGCCTTTATTGTGAAATATTAAATGTGAGTATTTTTAATAATGTATTTAATTAATTCTAATGGTTTTTTTTTCTTTTCTTTTAATTGTAATTTCCTTAACTTTCAAGTAGTCGCGCGGCGTTGAATCGATATACTTTGGCCGTAAACAAAATATCGCGCGACCGCTTGAAGATTAAATAATTTTGTTTTCTTTGTCTCAACGTGCCCCACGTTTACGTAATAATATATTTGTCTATAAAATGTTCATTTAATTTATATTTTACAGAATATAATGCCTAGACGTAAAAGAGGTGGAGATCTTGCCAGTTCTGCAGCGAAACGGCGGAAACAAAAAGAATATCGAAGAAATGAAACGGAAGAACAGCGCGAAGCACGTTTACAAAATCAACGAACCAGAATGAGCACCCTGAGAAGCGGAAAAAGCGAAGAAAGAAGCGAAAATAAAACTATTGAAGAATCGAGAATTTTAAAAGATAATCTAACAAAGGAAGCATTCCACTACGAATCGACGAAGAAATATTACAATCATAAATATGTTGTGATCGGAAAAATGAATAACATTTGCCAATTTTGCCACGCGAAAAAATTCAGTAAAGAAACACCAGGTCTCTGTTGCATGAATGGAAAAATTCGATTACCACCACTGGAAGCACCTCCGCAGGAATTTCTACATTACATGACCGGGGAAACACCAGAATCAAAACACTTTCTTCAAAATATAAGATCATACAACTCCTGCTTTCAAATGACTTCTTTCGGTGTTACTTCGACTAACACTAATAGAGATGAATTTGAATATGTATTTTCAATTCAAGGGCAAATTTATCACAAAATAGGATCGTTACTACCAATGCCTAACGATGACTATAAATTTCTGCAAGTATATTTCATTGGAAATGAAGAACAAGAAATTGATCAACGAAGTACACATTTTAATGGATTGAAACGCGAAATAATCCAAGATGTACAGAGGATCTTACACAAATACAATCAACTGATTTACATATTCAAAACAACACTAGATCGCATGATTTCTGATGACTATAAAATTGTGATTCGAGCCGATAAAAGACCACGTGGAGAACACGAACGTAGATTTAATGCACCTCAGATAGATGAAGTCGCCATCGTAATTGTGGACAATGAAAATACAAGCCGTGACATAATTTTACAACGAAGAAGAAAAGGACTACAACGCATTGCAGAGACACACCGTTCATATGATTCTCTTCAATATCCTTTAATATTTCTGCACGGAGAGGACGGTTATCATTTCAATATAAAACAAATTCATCCTGAAACAGGCATAGAAACAAACAAAAAAGTCACTTCCAAGGAGTTCTATGCTTACCGCTTAATGATCAGAGACAATGAAATATACAATCACATTCTCAACACTCGCCGTTTATTCCAACAATTTCTGGTAGATATGTACGCAAAAATAGAAGCAGAACGGATGCTTTACATAAGACTGAATCAGAAGAAACTACGCACAGAAGAATACATCCACCTTCGAGATGCGATCATAAATGACGGCAATATTGACGATATTGGAACAATGGTAATCTTACCCTCATCATACATAGGAAGTCCAAGACATATGCACGAATATACTCAAGATGCCATGACCTACGTAAGAAAATATGGACGACCTGATCTCTTCATAACATTTACATGCAACTCATCATGGCCAGAAATCAAAGAACAACTAAAATATGGACAAACCTCCATGGATCGACACGACATAATAGCCCGAGTTTTTCGACAAAAACAAATAAGATTTATTGAAGTCATCACAAAATACCACATCTTTGGAACCGTTAGATGCTGGATGTATACAATCGAGTGGCAAAAACGAGGATTACCTCACTCACACAATCTCATATGGCTACACGATAAAATTTATCTCACGGATATCGACAAAATCATCCAAGCTGAATTTCCCAATCCACAAAAAGATCCGGAACTATACAGCATAGTAGTGAAAAACATGATTCACGGACCATGTGGACCATTAAACTTTAATGCGCCATGCATGCGTGATGGAAAATGTACAAAAAAATATCCAAAACCATACGTAGACGATACAAAAACTGAAGATGACGGCTATCCCAAATATAGAAGACGATCACCGAAAAACGGTGGTTTCACAGCAAAAATACGAATACAAGGCAGAGATGAACTGGAAATAGATAATCAATGGGTAGTACCATATAACCCACTACTTTCTAAAATGTTCCAAGCACACATAAACGTTGAATATTGCAATTCAGTAAAATCTATTAAATATATATGTAAGTACGTAAACAAAGGTAGTGATATGGCAGTATTTCAAATAGTCCAAAATAGCGAACAAAATAACAGAAATGATGAGATACTCATGTACCAAATGGGAAGATACATCAACAGTAACGAAGCAGCGTGGAGGATTTTTAGTTTTCCCATACACGAACGCGAACCAGCTGTGCAACATCTAGCAGTACATTTGGAGAATGGACAGAGAGTTTACTTCACAAAAGACTCGGCTAGAAAAATTGCAAGCGAACCACCTCAGAACACAACATTAACAGCTTTTTTCCAACTTTGCCAAACGGATCCATTCGCAAAGACGTTACTGTATGTCGACGTCCCTATTTATTATACGTGGGACAAAACAAGAAAAATTTTTCAACGACGAAAACAAGGAATGCCAGAAGAGGGTCATCCAGAAATAATGAAAACTAACACAATAGGTCGAGTATACACTGTACATCCAAACAATGCCGAATGTTTCTATCTCCGGATGTTGTTACACGAAATACGAGGACCAACAAGTTTCACAGATCTCAGGACTATTGACGGCTACCTATGCCAGACGTACAGAGAAGCATGTCAACGCTTAGGATTATTGGAAAACGATAACCACTGGGAATTAACACTACAAGAAGCCACACTCACAGCTTCAGCTGAACAAATTCGAGAGTTATTCGCCATAATTCTAACAACATGTAACCCATCAAACCCAAAACAGCTATGGGACTCTTTCAAAAGGAGTATGAGTGATGATATATTGTACCAAATCCGACAAGCTAATCCAGAACTGACTATAGAATTCAGTGACAACATCTTCAATGAAACACTCATTCGCTTAGAAGATAAATGCTTAGCAATAAATAACCGGACCTTAGTAGAACTTGGAATGCCAGCACCACAAAGAAATGCTTTCAGTATGCTAAACTACGAAATTACAAAGGAAAAAAGCTACAACGTCAATGAACTACTTGAATACATTGCTCACAATAAACCACTCCTCAATGACAATCAAAAAACAATTTACAACGTTATAATGAACCGAATAAATAACAACACTGGTGGAATTATTTACTTGGACGCACCAGGAGGCACCGGTAAAACGTTTCTAATAAATCTAATACTGGCGGAAATACGTGCTAAAAAACACATCGCACTGGCACTAGCATCATCCGGCATTGCAGCCACACTTATGGAAGGAGGACGAACTGCTCATTCTGCCTTACAACTACCGTTGAATATAGCCGAACAACAATTCCCGGTATGTAAAGTCTCAGGAGCATCTGGACGGGGTCAACTTCTAAAACAAGCTAAAATTATCTGCTGGGATGAATGCACCATGGCCCATAAAAAATCACTAGAAGCCATGGACAGAACATTACAAGAATTGCGAAAAAACTCTGAAATAATGGGAGGAGCTCTACTCATACTCTCAGGAGATTTTCGACAAACACTTCCAGTTATTCCCAAGTCAACACCAGCAGACGAGATCAATGCATGCTTAAAAAAGTCACATCTCTGGCCAGAAGTACAAATACTGCAATTAACAAAAAACATGAGGGTTGAATTATCAAAAGATGAAACAACAGCACATTTTGCTAAAATGCTTTTACAAATAGGCGAAGGTACATATCCTACTGACCAAACGACCGGTCTCATTGAACTCAATAGTGATTTCTGTAACATAGCCACTACTGAAAACGAACTAATCGACAAAATTTATCCAAATATTATTCAGAACTATACCAACGTAGAGTGGTTATTTCAAAGAGCAATTTTGGCCACTAAAAATAATATTGTTGACGATATCAATTTTAATATTCTAAAGAAAATACCTGGTGAAGAGAAAGTATATAAATCGATCGACACGATGGTAACCATTGAAGAAAGTGTCAACTTCCCTACTGAATTTCTAAACTCTTTACAAGTACCAGGAATGCCATTACACTGCCTTCGTCTGAAAATTGGATCTCCAATCATACTACTTAGAAATCTCAACTCCCCAAAACTATGTAATGGAACGAGGATGATCGTAAAACAGCTATCGAATAATATCATTGAAGCTGAACTTATTTCTGGAAAGAACAAAGGACACACAGTATTTATACCTAGAATACCACTGATCTCTTCTGAATTGCCATTTCAATTTAAAAGATTGCAGTTTCCAATTAAATTAGCCTTTAGTTTTACAATTAACAAAGCGCAAGGGCAAACTTTAAAATATTGTGGCATCAACCTCAAAGAATCCTGCTTCTCTCACGGTCAGCTTTATGTAGCTTGCTCAAGAGTAGGAAATTCGAAAAATTTATATATATATACCCCGGACAATAAAATGAAAAATGTTGTTTATAAACAAGTAGTATAAATAATGAGAAAATGTAAATACATGTAAATATATATGTTTAAATATACATGTAAATATATATATCCATGATAATGTAAATACATGTAAATATATATGTTTTCAATATATATATATTTTTTACTTTTTACGTCATAGTTTATTTTTTTATTTCAACTACCACGTAACCTCATATCAACTCCCGAGCGAAGCCGGGTATTACAGCTAGTACCGTTATAAAACTTCCACGCGCAGTAAAAGTTAACTGAACAACAATGTTCGTAACTCGCACTGGATAGGCTAAAATCGACCTCTATTTATGTACCAATATCGGCTTTAACCCGGTATTTAAACGTTTTGTTTTAAACTCAAATAGTTCGTGAAGTGTTCCCTGCTTTATTACCTCATACACTTCATGTTATATTAACTGGAAATGAACACAACAAAATTGTTTGAGTACTTAGTATTTAGCAGAACTGGAATTATCGTTCGACTTAATTAGAACCTGTTAAACGGAAAACAGGTAAAACCTTTGTATATGTACAATAACAACGGGTATTCTATCCGCTATGTTATAAGTTGAGAGAATTTAGGGCTTAATTCTATTAACAGACAATATGCACGAAGGTAGGTATATAGGCCGACCGTTTAACTCGCGTATCGCCATCTGAGGTACAAAGTCATAAAACATTAATTAAATCTCTTATAGAACTATTTAACCACAGATAAAAGTAATGTAAGACTATTCGTCACTAATATCCATATCGCTTGAATCATCATCACTGCCTGTGCAGCTTGAGGAGTCAGAATCTTGGCGATAGGCGATACGCGAGTTAAACTGTCGGCCTATAGTATTGATACTACATACTCGGACAAGAATGGATCGAAGGAACGAATTCAGACATTATGTTTTGTTTCCTATACACTGCGTAACTAACCGCATGAGTATCGTAGTGCTGTAGGCGATATTTTTGTTAGTTTTAACTTTAAGCTACATAGTCGACACTTTGGGTATTTGCACACCGCCTTTCTATAGAATAACCAAGGGGTAATGATGCCAATTTAAATGGAATAAGCACTACAAGATCTGCTCAGACTGATTCCAGTAATATTAGCACCAGTTAAAACAAGATCAATATACAGGAACACTATTTATATCACTACTAGCGACTGGCCCCAGCCAACCGCTCAACCGATTTTGTGCAAACTTTACATAAACCATCTACTAAATAGTCCAAAAAATGCCTAAACATTTGGTTATAGGTAAGCCCGTTTTCCACGACACAGGGGATCCTAGTGTGGAGACTAGTGATCATGTTAAGGAAATGTAAAATTTTAAGAAATAAATATTTTTGTACTTTTTTATACTTTTTTTTATGAGTAATAAAATTATTTTTGAGTTATAAAATTACAACGAAAAGTTTCATTGATTTTTATTTATATAGATTTAACTAGTAAGCAATTTTTTTATGGTTCTGTATCAGCATAATATTAGAATACAGTATGTATATTTATTTCGACACAAAATCTGACAAGGAAGATTTATTCGTAATAATATCAATGAATGCCCGCGGCAAAACTAGCAGACAGTGACCTTGGCGAACGCACAGCTGATGCAGCGCAGCGGGGCGGATTCAATCAGTAAAAATAGTTAAACGTCTTTTGTTAGCGATTAGTACAGAGTTTTTAGTACAAAGACATCAAACGCGTTTACTAAAATTTGTTTAAGTTTATTACCCCAAAGTTTACTCACTAATTAAAAAGTTTACCTGTCAAATATATGATGTTAGGTTTACTCTGAGACAAACCTTGTAAACCGAATCTATGCATAACGCTTTCTAAACCCCCGACAGATAAGAGGGATATTATGTTTGACGTGTGTATATGCTGTGTACAAGTTTGTTGCCACGTAGAGCCTAAAGGGAAAGACCAATTTCTATTCTGATATGTTTGAAAGATGAATTTATCGAAATGGTTAGTTAAATAGGTTTCAAGCAAATTAGGCGATGGGATGGTGGTGTTCATAAATTTTTAACTTTGTCTTGTCTTGCCATTAAGCAATAATTCAGTCTACGATGAAATGCGCTTACCCATTAAAACCAATTCACTATATAGCTACCAGGAAACAAAGATGCGGGCAGCAAATTCTACAATTTGACAGTTCGCACAATAAAAGCCGAAAGTCAGTGTTGGGCTCCAGCTCGCCAGTATCACGGTTAAGCAAGATGCATAATAAGTTTAAAGAACATGTGGATATCTTTCACTTGACTTTTCCACGATTTAAGCACCAGGTCAATACTCTTACTATGGATTGAACATCTTATAGTTACTAGTAAGTTACTTTCGATGTATTATGCATATTTTTTACACTGTAAACATACCTTAGATTAACAGTTTTTCATTGTAATTTGTTTCCGTGTTATCACTTAATTTTATCAATTATTATTATATACCTACATAGTAAACTAGATTTAAGATTTTGCATGTGGTGTTTACCTATATGAGTTGTGCACTTAGTTTAAGCATTACTGTTCTAATTTGTATGAATGTTTTAGTGTAATAACTACTGGTAAACCAATAAATAAATAAATAAAAGTGGAATCAAACCGCTTTGTCATTTAAACTCGCTATTGATTCGCAATCGTAAAACATATTATTACGTCTAAAGAAGGCTCAAACAATAAACAAAGAGATAAAATCCCAAAAGGCTTAGCACCAAGTACCATCGAAATCACAATTCAACCCTTTAACGATTACATAATATCGGTATCGCGTAACATTCACAGAATTCAATATCTATACTCATAAAAGTTAGGGTTAGGAAACGGGAAAAATTGTGTTTGTCCCACTAAACGGTTATTATTAGTCGTTGAAAATAACTGGTGCATTTTCGGTTTCGTTATTTTAAAAATCCCGTAGTTACAACTAACATAGTCTTAATATTAAACGGTTGGGGTTTTTTTTTCTATTTAAAACTTGTAAAACGTTTTCATATTTAAGTGTATTAATGAAAGGTGAACACTAGGTAAACACTATTTGACTAATAGTAAAAATGTAGTGATCAAGCAGAGGACGGTCTTTAAGAGTGAAAAGAAATTCAGGCTCTTTATACGCTGGGCGATGCTTTCAAGAACATTACTATTTTAGGAAGGATTAGGTTTTGAACCTCAATTCTAATGTATTCATTGTGAGATCTATAAGACTGCGAAAGAAGGAGGCTGTCACTCCGAATTTTTATAGGCTAACTAAAAAAGAAAACTATATCACCAACCAAATTATAAGAAGTAGTGTTATGACTCCGACAGCATTTTTGAACACTGACAACTAAGATTATTCAAAATCACAGTAAAATATTGAAATTAAAATATTGTTTTAACCTTTTCAGTTCTTCGATGAATTCTAAATTTATTTTTTATTTCCTTTTACTTATATTGTGCAGCGGCGACGCATTTGAGCAGTGCGTGTATACAAGTAATCTTTCTCATCTCAAAATTCTACTATTTTGAGCAGGCAACAAGGCGTAGTAAGAGAAGAGTTGTTCATTGCTTACCAACCTACATTTTTAGTAATTTTATATGAACTAAGATTGACTCGGGAATTACTATAATTATAAATCCCATCACTAAAACATGTTAACCGCTGTATGTAAATTTACCTAACAGTTAGTATTTACCTATTTACCTAGCTCTAGCTCTAAAGAAATTACAATCTAAATGGAGAGCTCCCTGTATTTACTGTAGAATCGCTCAAATAATACGCTTGTCTGGCGATTGTGTTAGATAACTACGTCATAAAATGGTATTACTAGTATTTTTTTTTTGATGATTACTATCAAGCAGCCATTGACTGTGCACGGAAGTGTCAAAACAAGCAAAATTATTTAAAAAATAAAAATTCCAACTGCGTCCACATCTGCCAAATTAATTGAATGGAGAGTTGTTAACGCGAAAAGTTAATTTTTTTTATTACATTGATGTGCCCAGTGTTGCTCTCACGACTAAGATGAATGTAATGATACCTCTCAAGCTCAGATGCGACGAGCCGTTTACGCGAAATATCGCCGCTTCGGAAACCGGAAACAAATTTTCACATCGCCGCTGCTCAATATCGTTCAAGGACGACATCGTGAGGAAACCGGCATGTCTACGTCCAAATCATTCTAGGACATGTGACGGCCACCAACCCGCACTTGGCCAGTGTGTGTGGAATAAAGCGTAAACTCTCTCAACTCGTAAGATAGTTGAGCGAAGCCCTGTGCCCAGCAGTGGGACACTAAAAAGGGTTGAAGAAGATACACTCGAAAAACATAAACCTTCTTCTGATGCCGTTGGATAAAAGTAGATCGCGGGTTCATTTCGCGGTCGTAGCTACTCATTTTTGAGAGAATTATTTCATTGCCGTAGCGGCACGTCTTAAGAATTCAACATGAGATGACGTGTAAAATACACCATACCGAACTTAGTGTGTATACCTTTAATTGAATCCCCACACGTGGTCCCCGGGTGGTGCAAATCAGGTGACAATCAACTGGTGGTAGGCTTCGGCCGTGGTAAGTGACCACCCCTCAGACAAAGCCGCGCGGTGTGATGTCTGGTGACACCATGCAGAGAGTGTGGGTCGGAATTGTTGCTCCTTTAAGATTTAACCAGAAGGCTCATTCCACTGCCACCTTCCCACCGATAATCATTCGTAATCACGAGTAAATCGGTATACTGGGTTGGCGCGTTCCATCGTAGACTACATCATTGCTTAACATCAGGCAAGTTGTAGTCAAGCGCCTGCCTATCGAAAAATAAAAATTAAAAAAAAATTAATATGATGTTGCAAAACATCATAATTATGTTCTAAATTATTCTAATGTGGCACAATGTTTTCCTTAACAGTTAAGAAGACAATTTTCTATTCTTAACAATGCAACTATAAAAGATGTAACACAGAACAGTCTACCAACTGCCAAGTTTGGGGAACCACGAACAGTTGTTCCATTAGTCCAGTAACGTATGCCATCTGTTGGCAGGCCTAGCTGAGGCACGATACATTCCTCTAATGGCGAGATTACAAATTGCAGCAAACCACTGGCATGCCAGGATTTAATACACATGTAAAACATTTGCAGCAAGTTACTTGAACCAAATGTTTCAGAATATATTTGAAGTAGTATTGAGGCTTACAATCACATGCATTTAAAATGTTCTCATTTGTTTCAGAAAATGAAATATTTATTTAACATAGTCTTACATATTACTTATTTATCTATTCATCTCAAGAATAAATTGATTTCGAGGGGTTACTGCTGTCATACAAAACGCCCTTTCATACTTACATTCATACTCATAATAGTCTATTTCAGTAAACTGGACCACTGCACTGGACTCTTCTTAAGCACAATTCGTGGTTATTTTCGTCCATTTCTTACTAACCTCTTTGCAGACTTCACATATTCTGTGGGCTAGTAGCTTCCAATATTACAAATTTGGAATCTAATTAGCTATCGAGTGATAAAGTGTGTATAAGAGCAGCGGTGGCGCAGCGGTAAGGGCCTCGCCTTAGAAAAATAAGGTCGCGGGTTCGAATCCTGGTCGTGCCCACACATCTTTGTGTCATCTTTGTGTGAATTGTTAAATCGCCGCTGCTCAATATCGGTAAAGGAAAACATCGTGAGGAAACCGGCATGTCTAAGAACTAATCATTCGAGGACATGTGACATCCACCAACCCGTACTTGGCCAGCGTGTGTGGATTAAGGCCTAAACTCTCTCTACTCGTCTGACAGTTGAGATAAGACCCGTGCCCAGCAGTGGAACACTAAAAGGGTTGACGTGAAAGTGTGTACAGCCAAAACAGTGGTTACGAAGTCTTAGTTCAAGACAGTTTTTGTCTTTTTGTTGATATGCTTTGTATGATAGACGTTTTGTTAGCAGTGCCTAAATCAGCGGTCAAATTCTGAATTGAATTCTGGAACATAGCAACAAGAGCTGAGAAAAGGGATGGGACAGTGACAATTAGGAACGCAATTATAGGACCGTATCACAGTGGTCTGAAAATCGAGCTCCCCTTTCATAGAAAGTCAATGTGGGATATTCATAAAACTAAAATATGGAACGTCTCAGGTATACATTCCTTTAATGCATATTTTAGTATGAATGATTTTAGTTACTCCGCGCCTGAGAAAAAAAATATTTAGTATTTTTTTGTATGGGAGAAATTACATAAAGTACATTTTCTTGCGACTGAATGAAACTGAAAGGCTGGTACTCATACGAGCTATTGCCGCTCTTAAGGCGATTACGTTGACATACCACTCGTGTACCTTTAGGTGCCGCTTCACACGTAGGATTTTTTTGAAATTTCGAATTTTCGGCATTGAATATTTTAAGTATGTGACGCATTTAAATTAGGTTGGTAAGGAATATGGAATTAAATATTTATAATAAATACGCACCTAATATTATAATAACTGTTATAATAGATTCAATTACTTTAACTCAAAAAATAAGTTAACTTTAGAAATTCGTTTTTTGCGAATACTAATTAGGGCACTGAACTAATATCTGCCTTATTTTAACAAATAACTTTTTACAATAGTAACCTCATTAGCTAAGAGGGTGTTAATGATTTTTACTATACCTAATGATAACAGAGGTTCGTTATCATTATCAATTACGGGAATTACTTATTACTTTACTAATAGTTCAGTTTTATTACGTGTTAATTTGTACCGACCCTTAATGAGGGTCGGTGAGAGAGTTATACATAAATAGAATGTTTGGCATGGACTCAGTCAGTAACGTTTAGCACTTGTGCGCGTAAACTTTAATTTTTCTGTTCTTTCAATTTTTCTATTGCAATGGAAGGTTTTGGTACCAATCTTGATATTTTCATGTTTGTGGCCAACAACACTTCTTTCTCAGATCCCAATGTGTTGTTTGATGTGTTTGTGAATAGTATTGATTTGTCAGAAAATGAAAAGAGAGACTTGAAACAATTCTGCCAAACTTATGTGTGTGCATTGAAAAGGAAATGGATCTCATGTAATCGTAAACGACATACTTTCATTAAAAAGTACGAAGCATGGCTCCAAGAAGACATCAAATGGCCTGAAGTCATCAAGGAAAAGATGACTTCCTCCGTAACGATAGATCAGTCACAGTGTTCCAGTTCAGAATTTCCCGTAAACGAAGGTGCATCAACATCCGCACAACCACAGACTTGTAGTGTTGGAACCTCAACATCTCTTGGAAACCAAAGAAAGGAGTTTTCGGTGTTAAGCCCGTTACAGAAGAAAAGGAGAGTAGAAGAGCTTTTAAATCATCCATCGGAAAGTCTTGCTTATGCAACTGGCTTGAAGGCGCAAAATAAAGATGTAGCAGACATAATAAAATTAGTCACAGAGAATCCCGAAGAGGCTACAAACATAAAAGATATACTTAAAACTAAAAAAAATGTGCCCATATATTCTGCTGATAAAGCTTTAGGTATTTTGACTTCGTTGAAGCTGTCGAAGTGGCAGTATACTACTTTGAGAGCTTGTGCAAAGGAAGAAGGAATCCCACTATTTCCTTCATACACAACTGTCCTAGAAGCGAAAAAGGACTGTTACCCACCTAAGGATAGCATAGACATTTCTGAAAATGGGGCACGAGTTAAACTTCAAGCAATTTTGGATAAAACTGTGTCAAGACTTGGAAAATATCTACGTTTGCCCTCTACTTTAGATGGCAAGGAGTTAACACTTCTGTGTAAGTGGGGCTTTGATGGTTCTTCAGGGCAGAGTTTGTATAAGCAAAGCATGGTGGAGGAAGATGATTCCAGCGTCTTCATGTGTTCTTTTGTACCTGTAAGATTAGATTGTGATGAAGAAAATGTATGGGAGAATCCAAAACCGTCTTCGACAATGTTTTGCAGGCCTCTTTTTTTCAAGTTTGCAAGTGAAAACAAATTAGACATCAAGAGAGAACAAGCCACGATTGAAGCTGAAATTGCTACACTGGTGCCTTCTATAATGGGAAATCATGCAGTTAAAGTTAAAATGCTCATGACTATGATAGATGGTAAAATAGTTTCTAAATTATCAGAAACATCAACCCAAACTTGTGACATATGTAAAGCAACCCCATCTGAAATGAATAAATTACATGTGATCTCAGAGTATGTTTTGAATACTTTTATAATTTTCTTGGCTGATAATCATGAATACCTATTTTTAAATATATTATTTATTTGTTTTCCAGAAAACCAGTGTCAACGGAAATATACCAATATGGTTTGTCTACTCTCCATGCTTGGATTAGGTGTATGGAATGTTTGCTTCACATTTCCTACAGACTTGATTTCAAAACATGGCAAGCTAGGGATGCAGACAGCAAAAAATTATTGAAGGCAAGAAAGCAAATCATCCAGCAGAAGTTTCGTGATGAAATGGGCCTCTTAGTAGATATCATCAAACAAGGTGAGTCTTGAAGTGCAACGAGTTGATTTGAATGATTTTGAAAACGTTACTTACCAAATACCTTGTTTCTGCTCAAAATGGTGAAGTTTTTGGTTTTTGTTTCAGGTGCAGGCACTACAAATGATGGCAGTACAGCCCGAAAATTTTTTAGTAATCCTGTAAAAACGGCAGCCATCACTGGATTAGATTCCACTATAATCCAAAGATTTGCCACAATTCTAGGTGTGATAGCATGTGGGGAGCCCGTTAATGTTGAAGCGTTTGCAAATTTTGCGCGCCTTACTGCAGAAAGATATGTGGAACACTATGGTTGGTATTATATGCCGTCAAGTGTTCACAAACTTTTACTGCATGGTGCTGAAATTATCAGGCATTTCAACAAGCCAGGAATAAAGACTTCAAAAAAATCCGAGAACATTATTCGCGGAATTTTGTCGTAGAGCAACAAATGAAGATATTTTTAATGGACTCCTTGTATCGTCAGATCCGTACCTATCCAGCATAAGACCTGTACACAGAAAGTCAATCAGAACAGCTGTCTCTGATGACATGAAAACACTTCTCATTAATGAAGACAATACAAGTGTGGACAAAGAAAATATTGAGTTTGTTGATGTTAGTGTCGCAATGCTGGATTCAGAATTAGAAGATTTTGATGATAATTGTTAATGCGTATTTTATACATATCGACGTTATTATTATTTTTATTTATTTTAATGTTAAGACTAGATAAATAAGAATTTTTGGTATTAAAGAAGCAAAGAGAATATAGACGTATTTTGAAGAATGTAAGTAAATACTAACCAAATGAAGCTTTTTGTATTCTTTGATTCAGTTTTTTTCTAGTTATAGATGTAATTATTATTTTATGTTCTAATACTAGAGAAATAACGTTTTTCAGTACTAAACAAACAAAGGCTAGGGTTTAGACGAAGTATTTTGAGGAATGTACATACTAACCAAATGAAGTTTTCTAAATTATTCGATTAAATTTAAAAATAAATAAATTAGTTTTAGCTGTTTAACTGTTATAATATTTAAACACTTGTTTTACAATTGATTGTACAGTTTTTAATCGTATTAAATTTTCAAATATGAAAAAAATGTTAAATAAGTGTTTTATTCCTTCTTTAAATAGCGTGACTTTATGGTCGTTGCTTTCCTGTTATGAGGTGATTCTACTCATAAAAACAAACAACTTTTTTTATGGAAACCACCTTGAAATGACGGAAAAGAAAACAACTGTTTCATACATTACGGCCAAGCAGGTATTGAACTTTAGTATGAAACAGCAGACATTTTTACGCGATTTAGAGATTGTTTCCATAAAAAAAAATGTTGTTTTCATAAGGAATTCGCAAGAAAACAACAACCCCAAAGGCATAACATAAAATATTCAATAACGAAAATTCGAAATTTCAAAAAAATCCTACGTGTGAAGCGGCACCTAAAGGTACACGAGTGGTATGTCAGCGTAATCGCCTTAAGAGCGGCAATAGCTCGTATGAGTACCAGCCTTTCAGTTTCATTCAGTCGCAAGAAAATGTACTTTATGTAATTTCTCCCATACAAAAAAATACTAAATATTTTTTTTCTCAGGCGCGGAGTAACTAAAATCATTCATACTAAAATATGCATTAAAGGAATGTATACCTGAGACGTTCCATATTTTAGTTTTATGAATATCCCACATTGACTTTCTATGAAAGGGGAGCTCGATTTTCAGACCACTGTGCGTATGTCCGACATTACAACCGCACTCCACAGAGATTCGCATTCCAGTGTCGGGAATAACAAAGCTTGCCAACTAACTATTAAGACGTTCAAGCCTCATTTTACGGCCTCACACATGTATTTTTGTGTTAAAATTGCTTCGTGTTATGCCTGGATCGTTTTCATTGTAATAAACTGAATAAATAATTTTATTTCATACAATTGGATCAGTTAATTGTCTAGCCTTTAATTTTGGCAGTCTTATAACACGTTATACACACTTTTATGATTATCAGTCTTTAGCATACCAATTTGACCATAGGCCTCTCCCAATATGCGTCATTTCGGCACCTTATTTTCGGATTTTCGCATCCAGCTACTGCCGGGAACCTATCGCACATCATCATCACCTAGCTGGAGGGAGCCCTACGCTTGTCAACACGCGGTCTTGACTTAATAACACGTTTACATCATCGGTTATCGGTTCTTCGACAGATATGCCTACTATGGCTAGCCCACTGCCACTTCAGCTTGCTAATTCTTTTTATTATTTCAATAGCTGTAGTTATTTGCTGGATAACCTCATTGCGAAATCTACTCTTCAAAAAAACAACAAACATAACCCGCTCTATAGCCGGATGGAACTAATTCGACTAAGGGAATTCCCAAAATTAGTCTCAAATCTTTGATTATAATTCGTCTGAAAAAAATCTGTTTGCATTTAAATTTAGCAAGTGTAACTTCTGTCAGTAGCTATATGAGCGGTTTTGTGAACGAGTGATTTTAATATAGGAAAGTAGATGCATCCATATTTTTGGGTGTATGCTGCAATATTTTTAAATTTACTTCAGTTGAGACGGACTTAGCATGAATATGCGAATTGTATTGTGCGAGTATGTAAATTGCAAGATTTGTATATTTTTCTTTTAAAAATAAAATGTATTTTTGGAATTAGGGTAAATTTTTGAGTTATCTTTGTATTAAAACGTGGTCTG
Source organism: Meganola albula (assembly GCA_936450015.1). NCBI lineage: Eukaryota > Metazoa > Arthropoda > Insecta > Lepidoptera > Nolidae > Meganola > Meganola albula. The sequence continues at coordinate 11,513,232 of OW388146.1, read as the reverse complement.
ATTTACTTATTTCAATTTACTGGCAGTAGAGCTAGGTATAGTTAGTAGTGATTGGACTGTTTTAAAAATATTTCTTACAAAAGTTAATAGACTAAGATAGATTGATTGTTAAATTGCTCAGTAACCAACCAATTTTGGAAGTGTTATACTAGAAATGAGCACATTTTGTGCTTTATTTTATTTTTAAATTTGTTGAATGTAATGTAATGGTTAATTTTATTTATTTATTTTTAGTTTTTTAGGTACAATATTCAGACATAATGTATCTATTATTGTTTATGAATAAATAAATTGAAATTTATAATATCTTCCACAAACGTTAACTTTAGTTGTAAAGTGTCTTATAACTTTAAACTATTATACGTAACTACTATTTTTAAGTTTCAAAGCCTAAAGTACATAAACAGCACTGTATAATAAACTTTTTTTTTACTTTAAGCAGAAATTCGTACCTACTACATTCGAAAACTCATGAATTTTGTTTCCAATTGTACTAGTGTAAGGTGATTTCTAGGATTCCGGGCCCAAATTATTTCAACGGAACCCTGTTGCCTAAGCCACCACTCCTCTTGACTTGGCTCCGACTTGAACCTGACACTGACTTTTATCTCAAACCTGTCACTAAGTTAAATATTATAGAGTTGTAATCTATATTTCCATCTAAATATATACAAGAAGAAACTGACTGACTGACATATCAACGCACAGCCCAAACCACTGGGTCTAGAGTCTCCAAAGGCATATATGTTCTATAGGAAGTCTCGAGTGCACTAACGAAGGATTATTCAAACTTCTTTATCTAAAGAGGTTAAACGAGGGCAACACGGGCGAAGCCGCGGCTAAGAAGCAAATTTTCATAAAATCATAATTACACACAATTCCATCTAGTCCCAAATTATGCAATTAAAGGAGACGTTCAAAAAATGTATAGAGCCTGGGATTAAAATAATTATAAATTTGAACAGCAATCTGAGTTACATAGGTTAATAGAGCATAATTAATTAAAATTTTTGGTGTATTTAAAATAATTTTACACCCACCCATTTTTTTAAAAATTGAAATTGAAAATAAGAATCCTTAATGCAATATTATCACTATTGCAATTGGCAACCCCATGGCCAAATGTCAATCGAGCAACCAAAAAAATTAAAATTATTTAGAACGCTGTCAATCAAACTGATCAATGACAATGACATCATGACGTTTCCCGTAATTATATTTTTTTCCACGCGTTTTGTTATTACACTAATAAGATAACAAATATTTTTCGTCATAATTACATTAAACTGCAGCTAGAATAATAATTAAAAAGAAAAGTACTCTAATAGAATGCAATTATTGACGTGATTGCAATATTTATACTGCTTAGGAAACCGATTATTAAAGGTAATGTGCGTTTTGTATTTCTATTACATTTTGTAGATTTTTACAAAAATCGGTGCTCCTAAAATTCGTGTTTAGTTAAATTCTAACAGCTTATTAAATAAGTTTTCCAATGAGGTATATCACATTGGTGTTCAAAATTCTAGCCCACTTTTGACCTCTCCTTTGCTAGTGTTTTTTGTAAATACATACATATAATAGATAAATTACACCTAGACACAGAAGAAACAAACATGCACCTCCCACAAAGATTTTTCCTGGGTTAGCAGCCAGGGTAACTAACCACTACACCACCAGGCCAGTCAGAATAACTAGGTAGTTTTTAACAACAAATAATGAAACAGTTCGAAACCTTTCGTGTGTGAATCGCACTTATCTTTTTTATGTTAAACGAAATGTACATTTGTCAAGGTAATTTGAATTTGTCTACCGTTCCTTTGTAATGCAAACTTTAAAACAAACCTTTTTACATGTCCTGTTACAAACAAATGGAAATTCATGTAAGTTTTTGGTAAAATAAATGTAGAAGATATTTATAAGTAGTTTGTGTTTGAGTTGTTACAAGCGAGAATGCTGTCTTCACTTTAGAATAACATAACATATATCGTCACGCGATATTACCCAGAAAGTGTAGGCTGAGGTGAATACGACGTTCATCGGACACAATCCGAAACTTTAAGCTGCAACTAAGATTCTCTAAGTATATTATTTTTTACTTTTCTAACAGACAGTTCGGACTTATTATAATGTTCATTGGATAAAAATCTGGTGTCCCAGTGTTTGTGATCGCACTTCCCCAAAATATCTGGACTGGTTTTCATAAAAATGTTTGTCTATATTTAGTAGGTCTGAGATTGAGATAGGTAGGTAGGCCGTAACATAAATTGATTCATCCCAACTTTATAAACTTTGTTCCCAACGGCTGCCTCTGCCGCACAATTTTTTTTACCTAATTAGGGTAGGTAAAGAAGGGTATGTTTTAATTTTCTGTTAATAATCATGATTTTAAATTACGCGTACAATCTGGGGTTCATTACAGGTTATTTATGATGGTAATATGATAGCATTAAATCATAATATTCGTACCTAAAGTGTAATTAGTACGGTGTTGTATTAAGATTCATGGCGCCTGAGTTACAAAGAAAATATTATTACAACTAGCTTCTGCCCACGGTTTTGCATGGTACGTATTCGGATAAAAAGTAGCCTATCCGTTAATCGATATCATTATCTATCTCTATGCAAAAATATATCTAATACCGTTCAGTAGTTTTTTAGAAATAGTAACAAATATACATCTATACATCTTTACAAACTTTCACGTGTGTAATAAGTATTAGTAGGATTAGAGTACAAGTAAAATAACAGCCCTCAAGTGTTATACTGCTAAGCATGGGTGTTTTCTGAACCATCTTAAGAGTTGAGAGATTTTAAGCCTTCATTGGCTGGAGTGAAGCCTTAATCTAGCAAAGCAGTGATAGTGCAATGGTCTCGCTCTGTCTGCCGCGCTTTCATCCCAAAACTATTAAAATAATTTGGATAAAAATTTGGTATGGAGATAGTGTGAGACTCAAGAAAGGAGATAAGATAGTTTTTATCTGCGCAAAAAAAGATTAATGATTTAGCACAATAACCTACATACGCGCAGTCGTAAGCCTAGAATTACATATTATAATTTATTTAGAAAATGGCGTTAACATATATCATAGGTAAACACAACAGCAAACGAAACATCTAGAAAACATCGCGAAACTTTACCAACGACTTCGCTTCGGTAAGAATCGCTCGCTACTCGCTTCATTGCTAGGGTTGCTTGCTAGCACTTTGTAGTAACTACTTATTTATTTAACGACTCGCCTTGCTAGAATAACAGAGTTGAATGATAGGTACACATGAATCGTCTTTATGAATCTCTCTGTCTGTTAGTGAAAACTGTATGGATCGATGCTGATGTATGATAATACCCGACCACACAAGGCTCGGGTCGAGCAAGCGTATCATATTCAGGAAGTTAGTATCAGCATGATGACATGACCATCACGACGTCCTGATCTTCACCCGTGGGATGAGCTAGCAAATCTAGTCAGCAGCGTATACCACCACCTACGGATGGTATGCTCTAAAACAGGCTCTAATAGAAGAATGGGAGATTATTCCCCAACATCAGCCTCACAAAAGGTTGTATGCAGTATGCCAAATCGGCTCGAAGCTCTAGTCAGAGCCCGAGGAGGTATTACCAGTTAAAAATTAAATAACATGTAAAACAAGTTTCTTTTAGTACATTTTAGGAGTTTTTTAAAAAGGTAGTGACAATCCGCCTAAACAGTAGCGCTACAAAATATTAGTAAGTAGAGTACAAGAATTAATATTACATTTTAATTGTTGCGTCGTTGGCTATATTTTCTCAAATTAATTCAAGTATTCACGAGTTTTCTTTCAAATATCTGCCTATCTAATACAATACGAAAGCCTTTAATATCCCAAGCTTATGACAGACAACAAAAGCGATGGCGCGCCAAAATTAACATTGCGGTCACGCGATTTCCTAATACCAGCAAGGTACTAAGGTTCCTCAACTTTTAAATATTATATTTTCTCATTAACTAGATTTTAAATATCAAAAACATAACAGTTGATATTTTGGCAGTCAATTGACAATTAGTATTTTAAATAATTTACCTCTTTGACTGAAATGAGAGAGAAATTCGAGTGTATTTTTGTTTTTGGTTTAACTCTAATATTGCACCCATTTTTTCAAAAGAGGTTTATTCCAAATTATCCCAATAGAAATCTCCCTTATGGTATTATTACACAAAAATTTAAATCTATTTTTTTTATTTTAAAAATAAACATAGTAAAAGTAACAGCCCTATAAAGTGCAAAACAAAACAATTGACACTACCAACAAAATCTCAGGTATTGGCGGCAAAAATTTATGAGTTTTGTTCCTTCAAATGGTTGTTTTGTTATTGGTATATGTTTGAAATGTTTGAACAGGATGCGCTAAAGTCCGATTCACACCGCAGAGGACCACATCAAAGAGAAGAATGCTTACATGCATTATATGCATACTCCAGTGATTAAAAGCATGAGTGAAATAATAAGTATTGTGTGGATTAAATATAAAGGAATTAGGAAAATTTTGCCTAAATATACCTACAATTTTTTAACACGTTGTAGGTATTGCAATATAACCACTTTATAACGGATTTAATCGCGGTTGACAACGGATTTTATTCAATGTTTTAATTATAGTATGATGATTTACGATCTTAATCATAAAAATCTTACTTATAAACTCCTATAGTTGAAATGGATTTTGTCTCTTTCTTATTAGTATAAATGTCAAAATGATAGACAAAGACAAATGAAATATAAACCTATTTTAACTCTTATAAGCTTTTATGATGTTTATGAATAACAAGGGTTAATTTATTATTTAATTATTAACTATTCTGGTCATTTTAATATTAAAAATAACGCAAACTTTTTGTAAGATTCTATATCAGGTTATTTACTCATCAGGGCTCTGCTACAGTGGAAAGGTGACCTAAATATAACATGCGATTTTAATCGAAAGTTTAGAGAAAATGATTGTTTTAATGTGAGATAGCGTTGGTTTTAACTTTGAACTGTTTGTTGAAAGGAAATACACGTTGCTTTTGGGTTGTGGTTGAAGTTTGTGTTTCGTAGATCTAATAAATGTTTGATCGGTTTTAGTTGTTGACATGGGTTTGAATGAAATATTTTAGCGAAAAATGCGTCACTGCCAAGAAACTGTTTTGTTTTTCGCGTACATCTTGTACACACATCAGGCTATATATTTCTAGTTAAAGCTGACCTCTCATTGTACGGAAACTCTATACAATGGGAAATCAGCTTATACTGGAATTGTATAGCTTGATGTGTAGTCGTGTGGTCTAGCTTTCCGCCTGCGGCTTCGCTCGCGTGACTGAAATTTTATATTACGCAAAGTAATCTGAAGCCTTCCTCAATAAATGGGCTATCTAATAATGCATATCGTTATTTTTATAACTGAAATAAAAAAAAATATAGCCAAATGTATTAAAAAATGTACAAGGACTAATTTAAATTCAGTCATCTTGTCTAGTAAGTAATAAGGTCATTAGTAAAAAAAATAACACTGAAAAAATATAACCGCCATTAAATATTTAAAAAAAAAAACAACTTTTTAAACTTCAAACAACAGATGTACCCATAGATAGGATATACTATACCTATCCTAAATCTATGGATGTGCCCATAGATTTACCCCCGTATTCATAAACGTCAAAAGCTCATTATAGCTGAAATAGGTTTATACATAATTCGTTTGTCTTTGTCTATCATCATGACATTTATACTAGTAAGAAAGAGACAAAGTCCATTTTAACTAAAGAATCTTATAAGGTTTCTATGAATAAGAACGTTAATATATAACAAATATTTTTTCTCTTTTTAGACAATAATTTAGACCATAACTAATTACTCAGAATACCCCACTAGCTTGCTATTAATTATTCTGAGCTACTCAAATCAAGCTCGAAGTACCTAAACAAATTCCTTGGACCAATCGATTAATAAGAGCCAGGGAGAGCACTTAATCTGAGTGCATGCTCAGGTAGAGCATGTCGTAGGTACACTAAATCTATGATGTCAACACAGTCATAGATACCCCTTAATGTGCTTTGTGATAGATATGTATAGTCTTTATTGCGATTGCATGATTTTTAACACCTTTGTTTTTTTATTCTGAATTAGGCTTGCGCTTAGCTACAACTCGCCTGATGTTAAGCAATCAAGTTTTCTACTACGGCCGAAACCTACCACCAGTTAATTCTGAGTAAACTAATGATTAATTAATTACCAGTATATGTCTATCTATCTATCTAATGCCTTTAAATAAGCTATTATTGTATATACCTAATAAGTACCTTTAAAAATATATAATCTGAATCTTGGAAACCGCTACAACGATTTCCATGAAGTTTAGTATGCAGGAGATTTCGGAGGCGATTGAAGGAGATTGGTTTCATTTTTAGAAAACGTCGTTTTATTCGTGTTTTGAGGCAATAAAAAACTGTGACAATATCATTAGAATGCGAAGGCAAATTTTACCACAATTCACAATGATAAGATAGCTCAGGTAGGTCGGGGCGGTCATGAATTAAGAAGATCTCAATTCGAATTTAGACTATTATTATTTTATTTTTTTCCTTCTTTTTGTGAGAAAAACTATTACTCAGAGCCCGATAGTATATTTAAAAAAAATGATTTAAGCTCGGTCATTAAGGTACTAAATATTTTATAGGTATATTATTTCGTGGGGTCGATTCCCTCCCGAGACAAACATTAAATAAATAAATAAATATCGTGGAACATTAACCCACACGGTCATCTGGTCCCAAGCTAAGCAGAGCTTGTGTTATGGAAACCAGATAACTGGTTATACTATACATATAAATAAATAAATAAATATTAATATATTATTATTATATTATTATTATTATATAATACTTTTCTTTTGTAAATATTTACTTACAATAGGTATTTACACCCAGACTCGACACAAACACAAACGTTCATCACTAATGTTTGTGTCGGGTGGGAATCGAACCTGCGGCGTGAAAAGCAAGTATCTTACTGACTACGCCACCTCTGGCCCATCAAACATTTGTTTAAATATGTCTGTTTGTCTTGTGTCTGGGTGTAATTATCATTATTTAAGTATGTATTTACGAAAGAAAAGTATTATATGTAGTATATTACAGTTATCTGATTTCCATAGTACAAGCTCTGCTTAATTTGGGATCATGGCCGTGTGTGTTAATGTTCCAATTATTATTGTTAGAAAAGTCACTTAGCTCGATTCGGAAACCTCAAAGTTGTTAAGCGAACACACATACCAATAAAACACTTGTCAATGTTTGTGAGCATGTAGGTAATTCTTAAAAAAAAATATGCCCAGAAATTCCTTTGAAATGTACAGATAAACCTTGTTACCCATAAAGGTTTACGGTCGTGTGCGCAAAATTCAGCAGAAGACGTAACATGATACCCCTGCGGTCCATAAAATTAACAATTCTTATCACTGTCGCTGGTCGTAAAGACTGACATTGTCGTTGTTTAAAGAAACTGATATATATGATAAAAAAAAATTGGTTGCCTGTAAAGTCGGTATACGGGCGAAAGTTTTACGTGACAACGACTTTGAGTGGTAAAATAATTTTAATGTAAATATTCATTCGTATAGTAGGAAGAAGGATGAAATAATAGTAACAATTTAAAACATTTATTTATACAAAGAATTATATTTAAAACATTAATTTATACAAAGAATCTCGCTCTTAGGCGGGCTAACTGTGCTCGAGTGGAAGGGACGCGTGCCTTTCACTTTTTATGTCTGTCTCTCTCGCTCTTAGGCGGGCTAACCATGCCCGAGTGGAAGGGACGCGTGCCTCTCACTCGCTCTCATTGTGAGCGCATAACGTGAGCGGAGCGTAACGCAGTTTCTTGAAGTGTCACCCGGCAAACCAATTTATAAGACGTTGTCACGTCAAAAACTACGTATTTGGTGTCTTTTATAATCTTTTAGTATTTTGATTTAGCTGCGTATTCTTAATAAGTTAGTTTATAGTATTTTTATGGTCCGCATTTTGTTTTCATTCTTATCACTGTCACCGCTCGTAATGACTAGCATTTTTGTTGTTGTTTGAATGAACTGTCATTTAAAGATGTACGCCTGTCTAGTCTTGGTCATTTACCTACATAAAAAAATCTAAAACTGTAAAATGCAATTTTTATTTATTTAATCAATAAAAATTGCTTCGCTTGCGTGGTATTAGGATAAATAGTAGCCTACGTACTATCTCAGACTTCAATCTATATTTCTATCAAATTTCATCCATCTTTATGCCAAATTACATTGAAATCCGTTTTGTAGTTTTTGCTTGAAAGTGTAAAAAACTTCCAAAGAGTAGGCAACAAAAATGTTTCCACACACCCATACACAATTTTGTATTTAAAATATTAGTAATTGAGTTAAGTTGATTTTGTATTAGATATATATATTCCCAGGCAAAGCCGCAAATGGCAAGCTAGTAGGTAATAAAACCAAACATCATCTACTTAAGAATCATATGAAGATTTCAGATCTGCTAACGCTAAACTTAGTCTCATCCTAAGTGCAAGTAAAAATTTTAACACCTCTGACGCGACATAAAAACTACGCTTTATTACACTCACAGCGATAAACTGAAATTCTCGAGACAAGTGCCACATGCTGCAAAAGCCATAACAATATTTTAATCTTTAATAAGACATTTCTCTAGATAACGCAGTTTTAGATACTGTGTGGTGTTGGTGGTAAGCGAACCGCGCCAGGGCCGAGATTCTCGCTCTTTAGACATTTAACAGTATTTTTTTTCTGGGACATTAACACACACGGTCATCTGATCCCAAGCTAAGCAGAGCTTGTGTTATGAGAACCAGATAACTGGTATATACTATACATATAATACTTTTCTTTTGTAAATATATACATATAATAGATATTTACCCAGACTCGACACAAACACATAATGTTCATCACTAATGTTTGTCTCGGGTGGGAATCGAACCCACGACCTGCGGCGTGAAAAGCAAGTATCTTACCGATCACGCCACCGGCCCTTCTATTCTAATATAAGCAGCGGAGCAAAAATTTCAAATTCACACAAAGATGTGTGGTCACGACCAGGATTTGAACCGGCGACCTTATTTTTCTAAGGCGAGACCCGTACCGCTGCGCCACCGATGCTCTTATTGTATGTATGTAATTAAAACTGTAACAACTAGGTGTAGTTTAACTGAACGGCACTGTATCAAAACACGAGATTTTGTGAAAAAGTTACCAATTTGCGAGGCATTAGCAATCGAGCCACGTAAATACGTGCGTATGAATAATTTAGAAGGGCGCCTTTATTTGGCTACAGTTGGCCTTCTGAAGGAGAAACACTTTCACGTACTGACTCGCTATTGAATGGGGAATTGGGCAATTGAGGCTGATAATTAAGAATAAAACAATTTATTCTCTTATAAAATAAAGGAGTCAAGCTATTGAAAGATACCATTTACTTAAATTGTGCGTAAGATCTCTTAGACGTAGATCTATGTATATCGTTATTTACTTTATCCCCGGTCGTGCTTATCTGAATTGTTTCATCACCGCTGCTCAATATCGGTGAAGGAATACATGTGACACCCACTAGCCCGCATCTTTTAATTCGTAAGATAGTTGATAAAAGACCTGTGCCCAGTACACTAAAAAGGGTTGAAGTGAGTGTCAGTGAGATCTATATCTAATGTTATACATGCTTTGCATTTACCTTTGGTGTTCATCTTTCCGCCAGCTTAGTGGATTTTTACGATTGAAACGCTGATGTGAAATAGACAACATTTGGTATCAAGAAAGTAGAAATTTGAAGGAATGACTTATTTTTCTCGATTGCGCTAAAGTAGAGCAGTTATTACAGTAGGTATTATGATAAATGTTTCTCGTTTTGGAGCTATGGGAGGGAAACTGGTATTGTGATAATATGTGCCTTCTCTTAAATATGGAACGCGCATAGTAGGTACGAATACGCACGAATGCATTAGAAATGGAACACCCGCCCGTGGGACCGCCCGACGCCTGATGAATACGACGAGTATACGAGTTGATTGGGGGTAATTTGTGAGTAGGTACTTAAAGCTTCTTAGTATCTAGTCCAATCAATAAAAACCCCTCCGTACTAGGTGATCATACCAACCCAATAGATTAATGTAATTTATTGAGGGCATATCAAAATGAATCCAAGAAATATCATCAAACATTTTACGAAAAGGACTTAATATTTCCATTATATTCATGGTGGCCAAACATTCAATATTTCTTGGATATTAATTTCAGTATTTTTCCATCAAACATTACGAAAGACATTGCAAAGAATGTATTTTCTTTAAAAATAAAAAATGGGTTCGAAGTGATGCTAGTTACGTTTGACGCCAGCGAGTCAGCAAAACCGAAGCTCGAAGTAGCGAAAAACCTTCGCTCATTCACCTAATGAGCTGGTCGACTTTTTGTCGGTTTAAAAGTACTGGAAATATTCGCAAAGTACCTGCAACTTTCCAACTTTTCGTCGTTTTTGTTGAGCTGTAGCGTTTGTGAGTCACACCCGTTTGTTGCTTGAAAAAATATTGCTACATTTCTGTTACCTACATTTTATGTTACATTAGGAACACTACTTAACAATGAGTTGAGTTAATGTTTCAAGAACATACATTTAAGTATGACACACACATAAACAGCAATCACGATTAAAATATGCGAATATGACAGAGGTGATCCATCAGCAGTCATGGACAAGCTGTGCGGGGGGATAATACTTAAAGCTTTATATGATCAAGGGGAAGCACAAAAGATCACAATGGGTGGTAGTGCTCTGAGTCAACCAGCCCCATTAATAAGATAATACGCGAGGATGATAGAATGATACGCGAGGCTATTAAAATTAAAAAAAAACCTTATTTCAACAGAGAAAATAGTTAGTATATACCAACTGTTTAAAAATGAAAATATGCTTTATTTTTTTGAGATGCAAGTCTACATAAAAATACTCCACCAATTTGGGACTAAGTGCTTAATTTACTTGTTTGGTACAAGTAAATTAAGCACAGGGTCCTGGTAACCCAACCAAAATCCACTTAGAATAATTCTAAACACTGTCAGCTTTTTGCTTAAATCGGAATTGCAACTTAAATAATATAATGTTTGTAGGTAGTCAGCAATAATTGTGATTAATAATTTTGGACGTCAAATTCCTCAGTCCACCCGTGACCATGAAGTCTGAAAAGACTTTGACACTTCGGGATATAGAAATCTAAATTAAACCGTGATAAAATCCGTTATAACGTACTTTTATTTCGATGCGGGATAAATTGCGAGGCTTGTGTCGAACATGACATAAAAAGTAGTTTTCTGCATCATAAGGATACACATCCGCTGTTCTACTTAACTAGGTAACGAATTTTTCACCACCATGTAGATAATTATTTTCGATAGGTTTATAAGTTCGGTACCTACAATAAATATAGCGTCTGTGCGAAGCTGTGATAGGTCGTTAGTCCTAATATTATAAACACGAAAGTTTGCGTGAATGTACGGATGTTTGTTACTCTTTCACGCAAAAACTACTGGATGGAATTGGATAAAATTTTGCACAGAGATAGACTTCAGTCTGGATTCACACGTAACACGTACTCCACGGCTTCGCCCGCGTGCGTTAGTATATCATAATTAAAGTAAACGCTCATTATATCAAGACGCACAGGTTCTGAAAGCCCATCAGATATGGCACAGGCTGTAATTTCACTAATGACTGTATTTCAGTTACCGGTAACATATTGAAGTGACTAATTTCTACCATTTTGCTTGATCGTCTCCACGTGTTTGGGTAGAAATTATATTTTCGGAGCTCATCTACCATGTGTTGTTTATGTACGATTTTTGATGTTCCGTGTGGTTTAAATCAACAAATTTAAACACAAAATATTTAGGCACGTTTATATACTGACCTACCTACCTAACTACTTCGAGTTTTTCGTTCTTACCTGCGCTGGTCACCTTTAGTTGTCATTTAAACCCCCGGTAAAAAAAGGGTGTTTCACATGTGTAAAGTCCGCAAAGTCTAAGCTGTAGGTACTTAGCGTTTGTGAGAGTAATTAGTGATTATATTTGCTACAATTTAGACTTATCCGACCGTAAGAACTTCGTACCGCCTAAAAGTTAATTATTATTAATTTGTCAAATACAAAATGTCATTCGACAATTTATGTTTGTCTAATGTCAATATTACGATACTAACGTCACTCAATTGTTTCATCTTCCCGGAACCTCTCCACTAACACTTGAACTTTATGTTATGGTATTAAAGTTCAAATTTACTTACAGGTTTTATCACGAATTAAAAATTTATACCGAACGTTATTCGGTATAAATTTTTCACTACAATAAGAACCGTCCTCGTACTCCAAAAAAAAATCAGCGAAATCGGTTCAGCCGTTCTCCAATTTTGCGTTTAGCAATACATTTAGTGATTCATTTTTATTGTATAGAGATGTAGAGACGTATACAGAATAAAAACCTGCAGTATGCAGGCTACCCCACTATTGTACTTGCATTTTATAAGTAGATTTGGTAGTTTTCTAGTTAGTATTTAAATTAATAATATGTTTTACTCTTTGTGAAACCGAAAAAAACACGTGTTGAAAACACCGAAATATGGTTTAAAAATTTGTAAATTAAACTCAACATTCTATACAAATACAGAAACAAATTGAATGCGAATACACGTCGGCACTCAAATAAATTTCGCTGGATTCAATCCGCTTCAATAATAGTTTCGGAAGCATCGGCAGATTTGACTAACTTTTCGCCGGTCGGCAAATCCGGTACAACGAGCCGCAATTGTCAGATACGGTATTTCATTCTAATAGTTTACAGGGCACAAAATACACAATGATTTATATAGGATCAGATGGCCGTGGCTGCAACGAAGGACACGACAGCTTTTCAGTAGCATTCCTTTAAATAACTGCACGGTAAAAGGACCTATTGGCCGTTTTCAAGTGTAAAAAAAAGTTATTTTCAACCAGAGCATCAAAGCGACTGAGAAAAGAACCAATGAATTTAACGGATTTTGTCTAACAACGGACTTTAAGGAGAACGCGCGCAATACCAATCTCGATCCCCGCGCTTTTGACATAATAGGCATGATAAAATGGCGAAAAAAAAAATGGCGATTTTATTAGTTTTCTACCATTTTTTCGACATTTCTGTACTAGAGATAAATGTCTAAAGATCGAGGCCTGAGGATGTGCCGAGAGGCTCTTTGAGACCAAGCCGTTGACTAAAATGACTATTGAGACTACTTCTGTTGATATTTAACACTTTTCACTAATAACTATTAAACAAACATTTTTAACGACTCGATACTACAGATTTTTCAGAAGCAGTATCATAAATAATATTCCTAGCTAAAAAATAAGCGAAACACACAATTTTAATACCCTTTTTAGTGTCCCACAGCTGGGTGCACGTCTTCTCTTGACTTAAACTTGACTATTTCCTTTAATTTACGCGAATATGACACAATGAAATAAAACTACTATATTACGGATTTTATCGAAAACCGCAATAAAATCCGTTATTGTACCTAATTTATTTCAACAATAGTATAACTCGTTACTCATCATACACGTCAAAATGAGTAGGAAGGTGACTGTTACCGAATTTAAAATAATCTATTTAAGTACACATTTAAAAGAAAAATGAATAAATGTCCGAAACACCTGACTGACTGGCTAACTGACTGACATATCAAAAGAGCCCAAACCGGTGGGTCTAGAGACCCACCTAATTTGGCACAAATGTAAAATTTTAAGAAATAAAGATTTTTATACTTTTTTATACTATATACATCAGTTCCACGTGTACAAGAAAAGATGTTTCAAAACTCATCCCATAAGCGGGTGAAACTCGAAACACGTGGGCGAAAGCTGGTTGTTAAATAAAAGTAAGAAGGTTTATTATAAAATTACAGACTATGTAACTTGTGAAAACGCTTGGAATTAAGTCGCTCTAATACCTACAATACTAAACAAAATGACTGTAATAAATACTTAATTTAAAAGAGATGAAAGCCTGCTGAGATTGAGCATGTCTCTCTGTAGTCGCCACGTCTTCACTGCATGATAGGAAAAAAAAATTAACGCATTCAAATATATATTTTTTTACGAAAACAAATTATTTTTTACTTTTGAAATAACTAACTCACATACATCCATGGCACGCCTGAGACAAATCCTGCCAGACTCTGTACCAACGACTTAAATTACTTTTTTAATGGAATCTACCTATAATTCATAGGCATTTTCATGGATTGGTGTGGTATTGTGATAGCAAAGTTAATTATAAAACCTATGACATTAGTTTCTTATTAACACATTTGGTGTCAAATTGGCATCATATCCTAGTGTAACAGAATAATCAAGTCATTAGCTGGCTAACAAAATACACGGAAGACATTATTGTCCACAAATATGTGTGTGTAAACATAGATGAGCCTTTTATTCCCTCACTCTCAAAATGCAGTGGGACGCGATGTACTGACCTCCACAACCGGGTAAAGATTGAACGTAGGAATGACAGTTTTAGGTATCTCCCGAGGAACAGGGTTGTGAGAACGGGAATGCTGAGAAATTAGACTATTTTTGGTCTGATGCGGGATTTGAACCGCGTCATCCACGTTTTTGTCTATAGTGTCTATACGAGTGTTACGTATTTTAGTGGCAATGGGCAGGCCACGTCGCTTGTATAACCGATAATCGCTAAGGAATAACCGTTCTCGAATGGAAACCACGCAATGGGCGCCTACAGCGTCAGATATCATCAGTCCACCTTGTAGCGATGACATTGTTAAAATTGCGGGATGCCGATGAATGCTAACGGCCAGCATATCAGTTTCAACTATCGGTCAATACGGTATTGACCATAAAGCTATATAAATACAAACATACAATTAGCGAATGTCCTCCTAGGCTGTCCTCTCCCAGCGTTTCCACTCACCTCCGCTGTATAAACCTTGCGTCAATCGTCTATCATCCATCCTCTACACATGACCAAACCACCTAAGCATGCTATTTTTACCTTTGTCACTACATCTTCTTTCAGACCACAGCATTCTCTAATTACTTCATTCCTCAATCTAGCATTCAGTGTTACAGCACGCATACTTCGTAGAGAACGTATTTCCACAGCATTTATTCTACTTTCATGCTTCTTTTGCCACACTCAACATTCACTAAATAAAAAAATTATAATAAGTTTTATTAATAATAATATGTTCACATAAATTACAATTAATACAGGTAAATGATTCTTACTCGCGTTTGTTTGTTTAGTAGTTTTTTTCCCTCTTGTTCACACTGATTCAAATTACTGTAGAAAGTAACTGCAGCCGATTTGCGTAATCAGCTAAATTACAGCAAAAATGGACTTCGAAATATAAGTGGGTGGAAACGAGAGGAGCCAATCAGAAGTATGTGCGCTGATCAGAGAAACTATACTATACTGTACTGTATAACTATACTGTAACGCTCAGATTACCCTACCTACCTCAGTATTACTATTATGGGGTCTATGGGGGATTAAGTAAGTAAAACTAAGATAAAAGGTGGGTTGGCCGCGCTCACGACCTTGGCGTCGCTAGTGGTCTCTTGATACGCCAGCGGACGTCTGACTTGCACGGGGTCTATCAATATAATAATAAAAATAGGCAACAACTAACACAGACAGAGTTGACAACTGACGTTGTTGTCAACTGTCAGACTTGACATCTGACTTTGATTCGGTCCAAACTCACTATGACCAATAACAGAAACTATGTTAACTGTACTAACAGATTCAGTAATTCCTCCTACAACATCATTGAGTAAAGCAAATTTAATTTAGCAAAATGTAATAACAATGAACAGTGGGACAATAGTAATTACCTTTGTTCGGATCAGATGTTAAAGTTACACGACTTTGAGAGTTCAATGTCCACATTATTAAACGGGGCTTAGTGTTCTGCTCGCGGCGATACTAGCCTTCTAAAGATACACACTACTACATAGGACACACGACAGATTTACAAAATGTACCATCATGACCATCGTCAGCCAATAAATAATCCAACCTTCATTCTTCAACCTTTTCTCGTTCCTGGCGACTCTTACGTTTCTTTTTTGGTATAAATCTTTGTAAATTCAGAATCCTTTATTATACCAGATATCTTTCTTTACAAGGATCTCTTTACAACTCTCGAAACGAGATCTCGTGTTTTATTTTATAATTTTAATTTATATTACAATTTGTGTTGTCAAACAAAAGTATTGAAGCTAATTCTAAATGAAAATGAAACATGAAAATGAAAATATGCTTTATTTTTTTTTGAGACGCGAGTATACATACAAATAGTCCAACTACTTTTCCTACCGTGCAGTGATTATGATAAAGTAATTACAATTTATTTGCAATTCTAAAAGAACACACAATTGAAAAAGAAACGCAAGAGTGGCCAGGACCGAGGAAAGGTGGACGGATGGAGGTTGGATTTATTAAAATAAAATCAATTAAAAAATTAAACAATTTTATTTCAATGTGTGATATTCGCGTAAATTCAAGAAAATACTTGTCTTTAAGGTTGCATCGTTACAGTAATAGGGATGTCCTAGCTAGACATGGGGATACCCATGTCTAGCTTTAGAATTACCCTTTAGAATAGCATCCATTGGCAAGCCAATGGATGCTATCGTCGTCGGCGATCGGGAGTCAGGCTAGCCGACTCGCGACGCCGCGACGCTGCGGTCTCCACTCCAGAAACATTATCTCCAGCGCAGCGGTTAACCAGAGACCTATGTCCAGCAGTGAACTAGATGGCTGTGACTAGGCTGATGATGACGATGATAATGATTTGATAACGGATTTAATAGTAGTTTATTTAAGATTTAATGTCCTGTGACAGCGCAAGCTGGGTACGTTGTAGTGAAGTTTTTTAAGCTACTAAGCTGTATGTACAGCTCGGAAATTCGCTGATGGGGAACATGCCCCTTTGTGCTACACATTCTGCACAATGAAACTATAAACGTCAGCACACACCAACGGTCTGGCAGCACAGATATGTCAGTAGACTTCAGTTGTTACAGTATTTAATTTAAATCGACATAACAGCGAGTGGCGAGCAACGGCGGCGCAGAGCAGCGTTGGCGCAGCGGTACAGGCCTCGCCTTTGAAATATATGATCGTGGGTTCGAACCCTGGTCGTGCCCACACATATTTGTGTGAATTGTTTCATCACTGGTGCTTAATATCGGTGCAAGAAAACATAGTGAGAAAAACGATATGTCTAACGAATCATTCGATCATGTAACATCCACGAATCCATACTTGACCAGCGTGTGTGGTTTAAAGCCTAAACTCTCAACTCGTGAGATAATTGAGAAAACCGTGAGAAAACCCGTGCCCAGCAGAAAGACGCTAAATAAGGTTGAAAAAGAACAGCGAGAATGAATGTGAGTAAGATAGAGTGCCTTTCGACATCTAGAGAGTCGACAGCACGCGAGTGATGGCTGTGGTGTTTTAAGCGTCCATAAACTATTCTGACTGCTTACCATGATTTAAGCCGCATACACGTAGTATAAGAAAAGTATTGTATGTAGTATATTACCAGTTATCTGGTTTCCATAGGACAAGCTCTGCTTAGTTTGGGATCAAATGACCATGTGTGTAAATGTCCCACTATATAATGTGGCGATGCGTGTGATCGTCAATTTTTTTGTAATACCAATTGCAAGCAACAGTTTTCGGCGTTTTAATGTCGATTTCGAGAATGTCGAGAGCAGCGGTCGTGCCCACACATCTTTGGGTGAATTGTTACATCGCGTCTGCTCAATATCGGTGAAAGAAAACATCGTGAGGAAACCGACATGTCGAGGACCTGTGACATCCACCAAGCCGCACTTGGCCAGCGTTTGTGGATTAAGGCCTACACTCTCTCAACTCGTAAGAAAGCTGAGAGAAGACCTGTACCCAGCAGTGAGACACTAAAAAGGGTTTGAGGTGAAGTGAAGAAGTGATGGTCGCTTTGGCAACGTTTTAGTAACTTCGCTACTACTCTACTTTTGCTCTTCTCCGTCGGTGTGTTTATAGCCTAAAGCATGTTCTGTTAATCTTTACTTTTTGCTGGGTTTTAGGACATCTACGGTTACAATTGATTGATTGACTCATGTAAGCTCAATTAATAGTCAATTAAAAAAAAACACGCATATTTGACCAGTCGTTCGTCTAGAAAGACTTGTAGCGTCACATACCTAACGCCACTGAAGAGACATAATGTCATAACAATCCTGAATCGCACAAGCAAAGTTTCGCCGACGATTAGCATGTAAACATCTTCCCGACAAGAACAGTCGGAGGGAGTACCGCGATCGCCGAGCATGATATCTCGCCCGGCTGGAAGATCTTCCCTTTACACGGGAGGGTCACAAACACCCGATCCTCCAGTCACCTCCACAGACTGAATGAAACTGTAACCATATCTGCTTAATCAAAGGTGTTAACAGAAGAGAACGTCACCATATTGTAGCTGTCCCTACCCGAGATACGTTAGGATAGTTTTAACTATAGGCCGACCGTTTAACTCGCGTATCTCCTATCGCCAAGATTCTACCTCCTTGAGCTGCACAGACAGTGATGATGATTCAAGCGATATTGATATTAGTGACGAATAGTCTTACATTACTTTTATCTGTGGTTAATAAGTTCTTTAAGAGATTTAATTAATGTTTTATGACTTTGTACCTCACATGCCGATACGCGAGTTAAACGGTCGGCCTATAGGATAGCAAGCCATAACGTCGGTATCACAATCCTGGCTTCATGAAATATTTTAGTATCGTCAAATAGTAACATTGTGCTTTCTTGCTAGCCTAAAAATTAATCTAGTGTAGTATGTGTGGGAATCGATCTCAAATTAAAAACACGGTATAGTATAACTAATTACTGCACTTTTATTTAAAACTAGCGGACCCAGCAGACGTCGTTCTGCCCGGTAAAGCAGTGCCATCTACCGGGTCTCAGACCTACCGAATATAACCAATAATAAATAATAGGTATCTAAACTGGTTTTCGGCAATTCTTCGCTTTCTAAATTTTCTTTTTTTTTAATTTTCTCTGCGTAAGAACCATCCTCGTACTTAAAGGAATATTTTAAAAAAATAATTAGTGAAATCGGCCCAGCCTTTCACTCGTGATGTCGTGACAACGGAAAACGGGTTTCATTTTTATATAATTACTAGTTTTCCGCCCGCAGCTTCGCCCGCGGATGTTGGTTATCGCGCTAGACCATTAATCCCTTTTTTCGCAGTCGGATAAAACTATCCTTTCCCGGGTCTCGAACAATCTCCATACAAAATTAGTTCAGTAGTGTAGGAGTGTAAGCAACATTTTGAAATCATTAAGCGCCCATAGGTATATCCATAAATCAATGGGCGTTTCTTAAAAATATTACGGCTCTTAGACCATACTTATAAGAAATGAAATTAAATTTTCGAATTCTATTCGTAGCATTGAGTTATCAAACATGTCATTGTGTCAAAATAAAAAGTAATTTAGATCAAAATTACGAAGGAGTTATGATATCAACTTTGAAGAAAATCACCCTCAGAATAATTTCTCAGGCTTTGCCCGCGTAGTATTAGGATGAAAATAAAAAAAATTGAAAAAATTAAAAAACACGTGTTTCATTATTTGTTTTGAGCTTTATTTATACCAAATTTGAAGGAAATCTGACCAAGGACTAAACAGTTATGGAATATTTAATTTTTCCAAATAAACTCATTTAACACCCCCACAGGGGGTAGTTTTGGAAAAATAAAAAACACGTGTTTCATGATTTCTTTTAAGGTATATGTGTGCCAAATTTGGAGTGAATCGGACTTGAGACTATACAGATCCAGAGAAACTTTAATTTTTACCAATAAAACTCATTATCCACACCTCATAGGGGTAATTATGGAAAAATAAAAAACCCGTATCTCATTATTTGTCATAAGGTTTATGTATACCGAATTTTAAATGAATAGGACCAAGTAATAAAAAGTTGCATACAAACTTCACCCCTCTATTTAACCCTCTTAGGGGATGATTTTTGAAAATATTGTTAGCCTATGTCCGATTCTAGGGTATACACTACCTACATTACAAATTTCAATAAAATCGGTTGAGCGGTTATGGAGATACGCGGTAACAAACCTTCACACACTTACTTTCGCATTTATAATATTAGTAGGACTAGCGGACCCGAAGACGTCGTTCTGCCCGGTAAAGCAGTGCCATCTACCGGGTGTCAACCTTTCGAATATAACCAACAATAAATAATAGGTATCTAACCCGGTTTTCGGCACTTCTTCGCTTTCTAAATTTTATTTTTTTTTATTTTTCTCTGCGTAAGAACCATCTTCGTACTTAAAGGAATATTTTAAAAAAAGAATTAGCGAAATCGGCCCAGCCTTTCACGCGTTCACGCGTGATGTCGTGACAACGGAAAACGGATGTAATTTATATATATATATATATGTCGGAGAAGTCATTAGTACGGTAGCATACTTGACAGCGAGGCGGCAGCGCGTCGGGTCGACACGCTTGACAGAGTCTAGCCTGAGGTCCGCACGGGCGACGAGTGGGGATTGTCGCTACACGAACTGTGTGCCCCAGTTCTCTACAGACGTCCGTGCGACCAACATCGGTCTAGGAACTGTCTTACCACTCGTTGTATTAGTTCTACATTTCGTAACAAATTAATAGTGTGATTAAGTTCATTTTGGTTTGCTGCTAAAACCACACCCACTCAATAAGTTTTCTGGCGATGACTATCCCTCTGATCGGCCCCCTGTACCGAAATCAGAATCGGGATAAAGGAGCAGACAAACCATCACCTAACTGAAACTACGCAACGCCGTGAAAAATAAAATGACGGGAGTGGTGACAGCTGGCGACGTGAACAAAAAGACACATCTCTACCCAGTGCCCTAATGGAAGTGGAGGTTTCACGCAGCAAGCGACACGTGAGGGTCGACGTGTGCGTGGTTGATCCACCGGGATGTACTTTTAAACATCAAGGTCAGTCGTTCTTTTTCTATTAAGATTCCGGTGCCGAGTGTTCACTTCGTTAAAGAGAGTAAACGTAGAGGTAAAAGAGTACAAATGTTGTACCTTAAAGGGTCAGTCAAGCATACTTGGCATTGTTTAAATTATTTGTTTTGTTGAAATCGATAATTTAATCGAGATTTTATTGTACGTTATGCCTGATGTAGTGATATTTTTTACGAAGTGATATGATATTAGGCCGCGAAGTATTGTTGCAAGGTTTTATTGTTAGTATGACCGCGATTCATTTTAATATTTGAAAAGTTCTCGATATAACGATTGTAATTTACAATTATCAATGAGTACCACCAAACTGTTTAATAATAATGATTTACCCTCGATAAATCGTTTTACCGTTGTTGACAATAGCGTTTCGCGAGAACATAAATCACCTTTTGTCTATGTGTTGTCTCGTAATTTAGATTATTTAATAACTGGTATGTCGCTAACATGCGCAACTACAGGTGAGCTTGTTTTTTTCGCTTAGTTGAACCTTATTTGGTTGCTCAAAAATTACCGTATCGTTTTAGTGCGGAAGAAAGAAAAATGATCGTGAGCGTGTAGATGAGTTATTGCGTGCAAATATTATTTCACTGGGTAATTTAACTTTTCACAATAGCTAAGCTAAGACAGTATATAGGCTTAGTCGCATACTTCAGACAGTAAGACTGCTAATATCCAGTCTCTTTGGAGGCCATGGTTGAGCACTTAAACTTGTCTCTTAAAGCGGTTTCCGACTGGGGTGACGCCAATCTAGTCAAGTTTAATACTGCTAAAACACAGGCGTGTCTATTCTCTGCTAAAAAAGGCCATTTTGATTGGCTCCTACTTTTCAAGGTGTATCCGTGCGTATTACAGACCACTTTGAGCTTCTTGGCGTCAATATGACTTTGAACCTCAATTTTGACCCGTACATTGAGCCCATGGCTCAACTTGCTGCCAAAAAGCTAGGTGTCCTCGCAAATACTTCACGCCAAAACGGATGCTCGAGCTGTATCAAGCACAAGTTCGCTCATGCATAGAGTACTGCTTGCATCTTTGGGATGGGTCAGCTAGATACCAACTCGAGGCATTGGAGTCTATAGACAGACGAGCCAAGAGGCTTGAAAGGCCACGAATCCCTCGTCAAGGCTAAATTGCAAAGCCTCGAGCATCGCCGCATAGTTGCTGGTCTTTCGGTCTTGTACCGGACACACTTCAGAAAGTGTGCGTTAGGATTAAACAATCTTATTCCCCCATCCACGTTCTTCTACTGGACAAGTGGAGGTGCGCCGCCGTTATATGGTGGAAATTCCAGGGGTACGCACAAAGCGCTTTGCGTCCACTTTTATTGTGCAAACTGCCAAGTTGTGGGATTCGCTGTCGGCATCTATGTTTCTCGATAGCTATAATCTGCCGGTCTTCAAGTCACGAGCGAATCGGTATTTACTGGGTAAGCGGGTTCCATCGTAGACTGCTTCACTGCTTCACATCGGGCAAGTTGTGGTCAAGCGCAAGCCTATTTAAGGTAATAAAAAAAAGTTTGTGACTAATTTTGGACCCCCGTTATAAATTAACTTGTGATAAAATTCATTTTTTTTCTTGGCAACAGCGCCACGAGTACATTAGGAAAGAAATAATTTCATGACGATTTACGCAATGTAAATAGGGCCGCATTCTATGAAAAAAAAAAAGGAAATTCGACAAGATAAAGGCAAAGGTCAATAATTTTTCAATGGGAGAGTTTGTTTTGATTATGAACAGGTGGTGTGATGATACAAAGTTAGATCCCAAATTTAAAGGACCGTCCGAGGTCATAGAAGTTTTTGACAGTGACCGTTATAATTTAAAAGTACTACATTGTAACTGTACCTACAAATACGCACATGAAAGCTTGCAAAAAAAAAATCCGGTATCAAAGTATAACTGACGAAATTGAGGTAGAGTAAAGTAGTCGTGATGATGGCGACAAGATTGTTTAAGCTTGCATAATGATTGGACCGTACCGGAGGTTGTCGTGTAGCCGTAGCTCAGTAGAAATCGGCATCTACTACATTGTAGTAGTCCGTGAGTACGCGGTAGTGCAGTCAACTCCGGCAGAGGTCGGGTTTCTTGGGAAACCGTGAGTCCAGGGGAGACTCGGCGTTCCCGTGGGGGTTCGCATAAAGTTGAGTAACTGGAGGTTACTGGGCTATGTGTAGCCAATGGTCATATGCAGAGCTTAAATTAGTTTACTTATTGTAAGTGATTGTCTCTTGTGTGAGAGTGTAAGTTTTAGTAGTCAGTTGTGCTTTGAGTTTCTGATTTTGATATTGAAGCGATTTAACTGAATAAGTGATATTGATTGTTCATTGATTTTTAGTAAACAGGTTTCTTTAATTTAATTAAAAAAAAAAAAAGTTTAGAGTTCTGTTAAATTTGGGGATTTCTGGAAATCTTTATCTTTATCTTTGTCTAAAGCCAGGAACTTGTTCCTTCTAGTTTAGTAGGCCAAGCGTGACTGAACTATGTGATACTGTGTGTTGAATATTGTTTCAGAATAACACACAGAGACGTGTGTCTCGCAGGATGGCCGTGTCGGAGAAGTCATTAGTACGGTAGCATACTTGACAGCGAGCCGGCAGCGCGTCGGGTCGACACGCTTGACAGAGTCTAGCCTGAGGTCCGCACGGGCGACGAGTGGGGATTGTCGCTACACGAACTGTGTGCCCCAGTTCTCTACAGACGTCCGTGCGACCAACATCGGTCTAGGAACTGTCTTACCACTCGTTGTATTAGTTCTACATTTCGTAACAAATTAATAGTGTGATTAAGTTCATTTTGGTTTGCTGCTAAAACCACACCCACTCAATAAGTTTTCTGGCGATGACTATCCCTCTGATCGGCCCCCTGTACCGAAATATATATATATATATATATATATATATATATATATATATATATATATATATATATATATATATATATATATATATATATATCTATATATATATATATATCTTGTGTGCGTGTGTATGTGACTGAACTCCTCCTAAACGACTGGACCGATTTTGATGAAATTTGTTGTGTGTTCAATGGGATCTGGGAATGGTTTAGATTCACAATTTTGCGCGGTACGAAGTTCGCTGGGGCAGCTAGTATATATATATAATATAGATTTAACTTCTTAAACGTTAATTAAACGTCTTACACTTCGTAATTCCTCCATTAAAACTATCCCTCTCCCTCTCTTGCATTCACTCACTAACGTTCCGTCTCACACATAATATTCACGTTCCATTCCCACACTAGTATAGGTACACAAACCCAGAGTCTGGCTGGCTTACTAACACTTGGTTGAAAAACTCACTTCGTGTATCTCAGGCATAAAGCAAGTAAGTAGAATGATTTCTGATAAAAAATGATCGCTAGGCCACAATATAAAACAAAATTGCCTAGAAATACCTAAATAAATACAACAAAATGTATTTGTTCAAGAACTAGAGGCAATCCAAAGAATGGATTGAATATGAATTATTTATGGTATCGCAAAACTCTTGAAAGTCAATCGAGAGAAATGGGTTAGGCTCTATTTTGATGTTGTGAGTGGTTTGGTTTTTGTTTATAAGAGACAGTGTTTTGTTTATTTTTAACCTTAGCTCAGGCCTCTATTACCCGAAGGTGTAGGAAGTGTTGCCGGTCATAGTGTGTTCGGAGCGAATCAACGTCAGACGTCAAGTCTGTCAGGTGACATCGCAGAGTTATTCGAGTGAATGAAGTTTATGATTATGTTGAATGTATTGTCTGTGTTAACAGTTACCTATTTAAATGAATATATCGCTGGATCCCGTGCGAGTTAGACTTCCGCTGGCGAATCAGTAGACCAACTTACGAAACGCCAAGTAGAGCGGTTGTATGCGCGGCTAATGCACCTTTTATCATAGTTTTACTTACTGAATCCCTTAGGATCCCATAATAGTTTAATACTGGGGTAGGTAGAATAATCTTGGCTTTACTGTTCAAATGATAGCTTACCAATGTAACTACATACCGATTTGCATAACTAGGTTAATATAAAAGACTACCTTGACACTACCTATATTTTTCTGTTCACCGAACCTACTTCTGGTTGAGGGTTGATCTGGTTTACAACCCCCCTCTTATAGAAGTAGACATAACTCCCTGGATTAGTAAGCTGAAGTGGCAGTGGGCTGGCAACTGTTGGGGTAAAAGTCTATGTCCAACAGTGGACTAAAATAGGCTAATGACGATGTAGGAAGTGGTAAATATCACCTACGACGTTATCGTTTCCGGACCTACGATAAAAAGAGGCGGGCATATTATGGCTGACCTGTTGGCATAGTGGTTAGTCACCCTGACTGCTAAACCGAAGGTCATGGGTTTGATTCCCACTCAGGACAACTCTTTGTGTGATGTGCACGAGTGTATCTGTGTCAAGTTGTAAGTTATTTATTGTATATAGGTATGTATTTACAAAAAAAAATGTATTTAAGTATTATAACCGTTCCCAGTACCTATAACACAAGCAAATATAATTGCTTAATTTGGGACTAGATGGCGCTGTATATATATGTGAAAATATTATTATTACCTATTTTAAGCGCTGCTAAAAAACTAGAGAAGTTGAAAACTCCTTTGGGTTCGTAACCCGCAACTTTGGCAGCTAGAAGCGTTCTCTATATGTCCAAAAATATGCCTATTGAAAAATAAATCTCGCGAGAAAACCAGCCGAGGGCATTTTATTTGATCAGAAAAACCTACAAAAGCTACTTAAAAAACTAACTGTAACAATAACATCCAAATAAAACATAATACCTATCTTGAGGATGACTCAAAGCTGCAACGTTGAAAAAACTTGTTAACAATTCAAGTGGATTCTCTTCAGATTACGAGGGAGCCAGCAATATTTTTGCATCTTAAGAGAAATAAACAAAATCTACTCGCCACGTCCAATCCGTCGCGTCGCAGTTTCTTTTACATAGAAATGGAGCCATAAAGTATGAACTCGACCAAATGCTGCATGTATTTTGCTTCAAAGACGAGGAAGGTATCTTTTGGGAAGTTTATTTTTTTCACGAAATATTAACTTCTTCAAGTTCACAATTCCTACAACACTTCTTACTGCGTCCTCAAATCAAGTGTCGAAGTCAAGTGTCCTCCTTGCTGCAACGCCTTCGGAACAGTACTAACAACCTGCTGAAAGTAATCGCTGCTAGACCGAACTGTCCCATACAGAGGCACTAGAGGTGGCATTAGGCCTCAAAAATTAGTTTTTAATATAATGAATTTTAATGTTAACAAATACTAACACTAGGAACTAGAATTAAGCTCTATTGTTACTAACACACTAACTAATATGGGTGTAAAAAAGGATAATAAAGATAATATTATTATTAATATTATTATAGATACTGCGCCGAAGACGCCTTTTGCCGTCAGTACGATGGGTCTTGTAAGCCTGCTTGACCGGGAATGAGAACAAAAGAAACCACTTTCATTCCGATAGTCGGGTGTCCCAAAGACATCACACGTTTTCTTTTCTTGAGCCTGAGCAATGTCCACGTTAGACACTAATGGGATATCACTGTTTACTTTTTTAATTTTTTGTTTTTAGTTGCATTTTTAATTTTTCTTTTTTACATATTTGTTATTTGTTTGCATGTCATGTTAGTGTCACACAAGTTCTTTCTTTCATCTTTCTAATATAGGTACTAAAAGAATCTTAGTTGCAGCTCGAAAATAGGAAAAGGACCCCTATTACGTATGGGACCTAATAAACCTACCTTCTGGTAATACAAGCGTGATAATATGATGATGTGTGGGTGCTGTAGTGTTAATTTTTAAATAAATTATGCGGTGTAGCTAGCTCTTACATCATCGGCCCTACACAATCCGCTTATTTAATGGCCCTGTTTAAAGCTATCGTTTCTCAGATGCCAGTCACTATCTCCGCTTTGTACAGCGGCTATTCACTGTTAGCGGGTGAAGCGCAGAATTGGACAGGCAAACCCAATTACCGCGCTACGTTGAGGCGTTTTTATTTATGCAGTCCTTCGAAACGTGTTTCAAGCTAATGTGGTAGTTTGGAAAAAAATTATAGCGGTTCACGTTTCAAATGTCCTCGTGACTGTAGAAGCATCCGAAACTTTTTGATGTGAAGGACATGGGATGGTTTGTATCCGACTGTGCAAAAAATCGTTAATGGTTTTGCGCGCGGAAAAAGCCGAAGGCGGAAAACTGAAATTAAAAAAAAACGTTTAATTTTCGTCTTAATATAAAAACAATAATATTTACTTCAACCTTTTAGTGTCCCACAGCTGGTTCTTCACTCAGCTATCTTACCAGTTGCTCACAACTCGTTTCGTCAAGTTTCTGCCTTAATCCACACACGCTGGCCCAGTGCGGGTTGGTGGATATCACATAAGACATAGGTATCCTCAAATAATTAGTTCTAAGTCAAAATTCCTAATGATATATTCCTTCACCAATATTGTGGAGTGGCGATGAAAAAATTCACACAAAGATGTGGGGGCATGACCGAAGATCGAATTTACGACCTTATATTTCATAGGAGTGGCCAATACGGCTGCGCCACCGCTGCTAAATTATAATAAGATATTAAGACTTTACTAATAGTGTTTACACTATTAGTAAAGTCTTAATATCTTATTATAATTTAACTCAACAGCTCGACCGATTTTAGGTGTCAATGAACTCGAAACAACCTAATTAGAAATTGAAAAATTGATCTGAATTATACTCATAATATTTCTTTACTTAAATGTATTATATTATTTGTGGTTATATCTACTGGGTGCGATTTAATAATACATTTACTCCTACTCCATACGTGAACTAGGTTAACCTTAAAAGAAGCCCGATATAAAATTTTCCTTTAAAAGTCTGAATATTTTTGCAGCTCCACGAACGGAAATCATTAACCTTGCCTATTCACTGCAAAATAAATCCAAAGAAAATCATACATTTTAACAGATAGATCTTCAATATCTACTTTAGATACCTATACATACATAAGTGCCTAGATTGAATGCATTGAATATGAGTGAACGAGATTTGATCCATTCGCGAACTACTGAACTACACACAGTCACGTAGGATGTCGAGCGGGCTTTAAGATTGTAAAATCGTTCGTGCCTCACAGATCATATAGATTTTTGGCACCGTTCCATTTCCAAATATGATTCGTTTTTAAATTATTTGTGAAGTTATTTTTAAAGGTATGATAAGATATGATTGTTGTGCACTTATCGAGACCGCTTCTGCGTAGTTTCGTTATGTTGGCAACGGTTGCGAAATAGAACTAATTTGAAATTTTATAAGAATGAGCGTAAATAAAGTTGGTGAGCCTGAATTTTCTGGCACACATTCAAAGGCGTATTTTGATTTGGTGAGGTAAAATTCTTTGTATTGCGGAATAAAGTGGTTGTTTATTGACATCTGTTTCGTTATTGTAGTAGAATAAATGTAGGAAATATTTATCTTATATTTTGCTTTTCTGTCTGAAAAGGCACTTAATTTGATTTTAAACATACATACACAAAAGATAATACGTTCCTAATTCTAGATTATGCTTTAGTTAAGATTTTAAGTAAATATTATAATATATACCTATGTTACATAAAAAGAACCCAATTGCGTCTATCTGTAAGGATGATCTTAAAAACTACTAAACACATTTTCATGTAGTTTTTTATAATTTCATATAAATAATAAAAAATATTGGTATGTATCGTCACTTTTGACACCCGTACAAAGTTGGGACGGGTCGCTGCTAACTAAACTTTAGGTATGAAAATAGTAAAAATAAAAATATATTTCAATTTGTATTACACACAGTCACAGAATGAAAATTTTAAATATAACAATGAACATTCCGCAAAATAGTAAATAAACTACACACATCTGAATTATAAATCAGAAAACCGCCAAAACAATTTGGCAGAACGTAAACCACACAATAACAATTATATTCACATTACAATATTTCACATCTACAATACAGAAACCGCCGAAAAGAACACTTAATAAAACACTCGATTTAAACAATATTTTCACACAAACTTTTGCGGCCAACTATTTGGCAAACATCTCGACTCAAGTTGGCTATCTAAGTTGGACGTGCATCATTAGCGAACTTCAAACCAAGCAGATCCAGGCTCTCTTTTTTAATTAATACCACTTCGAACAGAGAACCGAAAGAATGCTTCAAGTCATTAAAAGTTTTAATAGCATTTGACTTGGAGTTGTAGATGGTAACAAATTTTAGCTGAAACTTTTAGGTTTTTTAAAGGAATAGTTGAGGTTCAGAGTTTTTTGGAACGGAATGTGTGGTTTTTGTGGTGCAGGTTGAGACTTAGTTTTTGCGGTCTAAGTACCTTGTTAAAAGTTGGCACTAGTTCAACCATATTTTTACTAAGGCTTTACCGCCCACAGGACAGTCTTAAGACAGACCACAGCTGTACAAAGCCTATGAATGTGGGAACGCTGCGAACAAGGCATCTATCAAACAAACTGACAAACATACTATTTTTTTTTTATTCAACAAAAAGTTTATAGGTAACAAGATTAATATTAAGAAGTAGTAGTCTGTATTGTATAAACCTGTACACAATATTTAAACTCTGTCACCTAAACTAGGAGACAGTGTTCGGCAAGACAATTGGTTCTAAATTAAGATTAATACAACATGACTATGTCGATTTTTAAGACATGGCATTTCCGAGTCTAACTGTACTTTAACCAACATGTTGATTGTGTTGTTTTATGTGTTTTTATTATGTGATTTATGTACCTGTGTGTTTAATGTGTTGTGTTTATGTGACGTATGTAGCCAGTGCTTCTGTATTATCGTAGTCGTGTGTTAATAACCAATCTCTGACTCTGCGTCTAACATTGTGTCTATACAGGGTACGATTAATAGAATGGTTACCCTAGTATATGTTCATCAATACGAGAAAAGTTTAAGAATACTATCTTGACCCCGTCCAAATTCTATTTCAAATTCAATATTTTCATTGAAAACATTTATTAAAGTGGAAGTAAAATGGTACAAATAGAATAAAATGTTTCAACTCATCATCTAGACATTGATAGTCTTCTTCATCGTCGTTAAACTCTTGACAGTGTGGTCGTGATCGTCATGTTGTTGTGGGTTTACTCAATATATAGTTCATCAATAATTTAAATCATTCATTTCCCTTGCCTGTTTTCCATTTCAATTGAGGTCGACTCCCGGTCTAATCTCGTGCGACTAGCTACCAGAATTAAATAAGCAATTGCAATTAGACCTCGAAACCCAGTTAGACCCGGCGTCAAATAATATTAAGCTTCTAATTACCTGTAATAATTGACTACCGATACTTCCAATACATGGAACACGTGTTAAAATATAACTCCCGCTATAGCACCTCGTGCCTTTAAATCGAAAACCAATTATGGAAAAACTGTACATAAATACGAACGAGTATTGTCTGGATGTATATACATACAAGTAGTACACGCAAATGCAGAGATTCAGTGTAACTGGAAAAGCCTTTTGATTTTTTTTGACGAATACACAAAGGCTACATAAAACAATCTACTTACTTCTCCTAAATATATAAAAGAAGAAACTAACCAACTGACTGACTGACATATCTAATGACAGCTTAAAATGTTGAGTGTAGAGGCTCCAACTTTGGCACATACAAATACTTAGTTAACGAATGTTGTTGCGTTCTGATTCTCATTGTAACCGTTAAAAGTCGGGGAATATCTTCCCTGATACGATGCTAATTTTGATTGGATCGTTCAAGTTCTTGTCCTTGAACAAATCAATCAAAATTAACCTATAACTGGATGCTATTTAATGGTAGGAAATAAATTAGGTGAGCGCGGGGGCCCAACTTTGCGGTGTTTTTGAGTATATTGTCTTCATTGCTCATAGCGTTCTTTCCCAGAGTTTTCCATCATATACTAGTATACATCTACTACCTTTCATGATCAGGCATTCTATCTATTATATTCATTTAAAAATAACAATATCTAGTCACATCCATACACTATTATTCTCGTAGAGAACGTTTAATTAACACGAGTGACAGCGGTGTGAGTCGACGCACGACTGGCATACATTGTACAACAATACGAGTACGCACGTTGTGTGGATTATAAATGGGGCTGATTTAAACACGTAATGAACTAACAATTACTTCATAGATATTCATTATGTTGATCTATATTATACTATAGATAGACCGTTTAACTCGCGTATCGCCATCTGGGGTACAAAGTCATAAAACATTAATTTAATCTCATAAAGAACTATTTAACCACAGATAAAAGTAATGTAAGACTATTCGTCACTAATATCCATATAGCTTGAATCATCATCACTGTCTGTGCAGCTTGAGGAGTCAGAATCTTGGCGATAGGCGATACGCGAGTTAAACGGTCTATCTATAGATTTAGATTTGACGGGCATGTGGCGTGGTCAGTAAGATGCTTGCTTTTCACGCTGCAGGTCGTGGGTTCGATTCCCACCCAAGTCAAACATTTGTGTGATGAACATGTTTGTTTGTCTAGAGTCTGGGTGTAAATATCTATATTTAAATGTATGTATAAAAGAAAAGTATTATATGTAGTAAATTACCAGTTATCTGGTTTCCACAGTACAAGCTCTGCTTAGTTTGGGATCAGATGACCGTGTGTGTTAATGTCCCACTATTTTATTATTATTCTAGTGTAGAGGTTGAATTATTTTCTCTATCCATGTTAATTTCAGTAGAAACATCTACTGCATGTCAATTTTTTTTTTAAAACTGCAGCTTAATAACTTTCAAAATCCTCGTATTACCTTTCTGATTAAATTTGTGCGGGATCGAAGACAGTTTAGGTGTCCCGCGACTTGACCGGGTTCAAATCCCGGCGCCGGCCGCTGGTAATCCTAGCTTACAGGAGTACCGGTAGCGGGATTGCCGCGGTGATGTAAGTCTAATTAAAAGAGACACAGCGGGAGATAGCATAGAGATACAAACAGAGGTTGAAATTGCCTCACTAAAATGGACTTAACACCACGGGTAATGTAATCTGAGGGGACCTATTAGAGCTGATTCCAGTAATAATTACCTATGGCAAAATCGTTTGAATGCACGGAAATCAATTTTGATTTAGAAATGGTCTTTGCATTAAATTTGCATCTTAATCTACGACCTAACGGAGTTTTGTGTGAAACAGTGAAAACATCCTATGACAATATCATGTGTGCAACTCATGGTGTGACAAACAAACAACTTTTCACTACTAAAATCTTACTTCTAACTACTATAACAAACGCAATAGTTTGTAAGAATATATAGATGTCTGGATATCTTTCACACATTACTCTTTCACACAAAAACTGCAGGACGAAAGTGGATCTAATTGACACAGAGATAGATTACCTATGTTCTGATTACATAGGATACTTTTTATCCCATTATGTACAACGCGGGCGAATCTGTGGGCTGAAGTTAGTACGGTATAATTCAGTTTCTCAAATAATGTAATAATTAGTGAAATGTCACTAGATTTGCACACAGAACCGGATAATTAGTTCAATGCTGTAAAGTGTGCTAGCACTCTGCGCTCGTGTCTTTACCAACGAAAAAGCCAGAGGTTTGATTAACCTGTATATTTTTGAGTAGAATGTTTACTTTTTGAACACACGAAGCCTTACGTGGAGTCGGTACTCCGATTCGGAAAAGCTTTTTATGTTACATTTTAATGTATAAATGTCACATTTTACCTCTATTGGCACACATAAAAACGTGCAATCGATTTCAAAAAGCTTTTTAATGTTACATTTTAATGTAACTTAAAAAGTACTTTTCACCTCAATATATAAAATGTGCCATTAAGTGCATTTAACCCTAGAATTTCCTTCTATCTCTTGAAAATAATATTACGAACTTAAAATGCTACGGTGTTAAAACAGTTGGTCACCTCTACTTGACCACTAAAAGATAAAGCTACATACATAACGCTAATGCCGTTATTACCCGAGGGTTTAGGCAGAGACGAATATATCTCTCACTTTTCGCTGGCTATGTCTAGGTCCAATGTGTAATAGGGGAGAGCCTGTTGTTGTGTTTAACTTATAAAACCATATAAAACATTCAGTGAAGGAAAACATCGTGAGGAAACCGGCATGTCTAAGAACTAATCATCTGAAGACATGTGATATCCACCAACGCAACACCATGATGGTTGAAAGACGACACGTGCACAGTAGTGGGATACTAAAAAGGGTCGAACTGATGATGATGATGATCAAAACATTAATTAAATTATCAATCAATTTATGTTATAATAAGTAGGCATCAATATTATTATATTCTAATTAATAACAAACATAAATGAACAGGGACAATATGATCCATCAATTATAATTACGATGGCATAACATCTCATCAAACATTTGGGCTAATTGAATTCACAATAGCCAAATATTCTGTTATTATGTCAAATTAATAGTTAATTTTACTTTAGTTATAACATTAGTGTAAATCTACACCAATATTATAAATGTACCAAAAGTCAAGCAAAATACACTCCGTAATTAAGACAATGCGAGCTCAGTTTGTTTAAATCGGAACACAAATCTATACTTTATATTATAAATGCGAATGTAAGTTTGTTTGTTACGCTTTCACGCAAAAACTACTGAACCGATTTGGACGAAATTGGGTACGGAGGTAGTTTGAGACCCGAGAAAGGACATAGGATAGTTTTTATCCGACTGCGCAAAAAGAAGGTAATTTTTTGGCTCGATAACCGACATACACGCGGGCGAAGCCGCGGGCAGAAAGCTAGTAACCTATAAGATGTGATGTCAAGTACCTCAGACCCCGTAACCATGAAGTCCGAAAAGACTTAAAAACGTCTATATAAAACCTAAAATATTAACCACAATCAAATGCGTTACAAAGAGTTTTATTTCAAAATAAATAATCTGTTAGAAAATCTCATCAAAAATATTATCTAACATCTTTAAACGAGCAATTCTTGTATAGGTATTTATCACGAAAACGGCTCCAAAGATTTTCATAAAATTTGGTATGCAGAGCGTTTCGGAGGCGACCTAGCTAGGTTTCATTTTTAAAAAACCTTGTTTTATCCTTGTTTTGAGGCAATGAAAAACTGCTAAAATGTAATTAGAATATGAAGACATATTTCGCCAAACTATACGATGTTATGGTAGCTCAGGTGGGAGATAGGACTGTCATAAAACCATATGATGCCGGTTTCAATCGAGATATTTTTTATTTACTTTTTATAATTCCTTCTTTTTGTGAGATTACTGGGAGCCCCCAAAGAAGATTTATTATAATTAAAAAAAACGAACGAGCAATTCTTCAGATATTAGCATTTAAATGCAAATAAACGTTTGCATCGGTAATGGTAGAAAGGGAGATATTACGATGAATTACACTTTATATAACTCATGAACAACAATCAGCCAAACCCAAACTCCATTTATCTCTTTAACCTAAAAATATGAATGCAAATTAAAACGCGTACCAAAACACATCATCCGTATCCGTAACTGAGTTTACTGGCTCCTGAATGTTACCGATGAGTAATATACCACGCTCGATGGCTCGCAGATTACGGACTATAAATTATTATGAAGCAATCACTGTACGGCAAAAGTTTTGGGGTCATTTTGTACATACGACACGATTAAGAGACGTTAACACTCCGATTTTTATTTTTATATGGAGGATCTCTACCTTACAGAAGACACGCAGTGTATTAGTGTATCAGTGGCTTTTAGTTGTATTGCTGAGGGTGAGTAAGGTAGCCATGACAACATTTAAAAGGTTGCCAACACGCGAGTGAGGTCTCTAAATTAATTGGCCCAAAAATAAAATATTTTTTTTGTCTAATTAATAAAAAATCCCTGCTAAATTTAAACAGTGCGACAACATGCTTGATTTGCTTTTACTAACTCTGTCAACACAATTCCTCCACTGCTTTTCCTGTACATCGAAATTGACAGAGGAACGTATGAAGTGTCCGACTTATTGAGAAACTAATAAATTGTACACCGCAAATATTATAGTGCTAAGTGTGTGTGGAAACAAGTGTAAGTACCTACTATCTATTCCCTCATTCCAGCTGAAACGACGGATCCATCACGACCAGAAATATATCGGAAGCAAGACCAACTGCTTCAACCAGGACTCAAGAACCAAGGCATTTACCTAACGACGTGACGACCTAACGACTAGCAAATGATTCTACTAAAATCGTTGAATCTAAAAAGGATTGTTCACAAACCGTGAGCCACCGTAGATTTATTGGTAATATAATTTTGATTGATCGGAGCCATTTCAGCCGACAACTTGAGGTTTAAAGCGACGCAGAGCTTAAACGTAATCAATCTTAAACGACTCTACTAATAACAGGTAACATTGGTTGGTGTATATCATTGTACGGAAATCATATCTATGCATTACAATTTATTTAATAAAAAAATATGATCACAAAAAGTCATTTGGCTCCAAAAATCGAAAACACTAATTTATAAAACGAATTTAACATAGTATTGTCTTAGATTTACGCGAATATCACACATTGTAATAAAACAATCCACCCGACAGTCCACCCGTGAACATGAAGTCTGAAAAGACTTTAAAACTTTGGGATTTAAAATCTAAAATAAACCGCTATAAAATCCGTTATAAAATAGTTTCATTTCAAATTTAAAAAATGTAAATTTGAAATACGTGCGAAATTTTGAGCTACGCCCGCCTGTACACGTGTTGTGCTACTTATTTATAAATTTATAATAATAATAATAATAATAATATATTAGGACATTATATATTATTATTACCCCAAACTAAGGAAAGCTTGTACTATGGAAACCAGATATCTGGTAATATACTACTTGAAATACTTTTTTTTGTAAATAAATACTTAATTATTGATAGACAAACAGATGTGTTCATCACACAAATGTCTGACTTGTGTCGGAATCGAACCCACTTACCCTTAAATTGTATAAGTAAGTGTTTTGTTTACAATAAACAATAAGAATAAGAAAAGTTACATTACTTTTGAATTTCGAGTGAACTAAAATTTATGTCTTTAATAATTCACTAAAGGATAATAAAAAATGACTAGGCACAACAAACTTCTATTTCCGCAAAATAATTAGAATTTTCTCGAATAGGAATCCTATATTGGAATGAAGCAATATTCATAGCCCAAGCCACATGGATTTTAGCTGCAGCCACCGCAGTAATGTGGATTCTATGAATTTTTAAGCACCCGTTATAATTATAGTTCAATGAACTTGGCTTGAACATTTATTCATTATCACAGATAATAGTAACAGTTTTTAATGACAAGAGTTTATAAACTTGAAAAAAAACCAGAGCCGATAATATCTAGTATACCCATTATTTAACAAACCCCCCAAGTGCAAGTCGAGCCACCACAATGTGGGTTTAATTGTCACCTTAGTAGCGTAAATATCATCAAAGAAGTATTTTCTAGGGATTTTCTATACTATCACTAAACTAACAGAACTAACCACGAAAGGAAGAAACAACTTGTTAAACAAAATGGAAGTGCTGCGTCTCCACATTAGATCAAACAAATCATACATTACACATAGAAAAAAAAATACTAATTGGTGATAACATCCTAGACAAAATCATCCAGACTACAGATATCACTTTGTACCAGATGCTTAAACAACGTTTTGTGACATTCAAATAGAAGAAGTCGTTTAACAAACTAGTTTTGCGATAAAAAAATAGATGGCGCTATAGCACAAGTGATTTTAACTATAACCACTTGTGATAGAGTTCATATTGGCTTGTTTTATAGATCCAAGATTCTATATAATTGAATAAGGATTGGTTATACACGAGTGGCTTTTTCAAAACAGGTAATTCATTTTTCTAAGGGACTAACTGAGCCGTAATACTGCCGTCTTAAGGATAAAGCGCATTTCGTCATTTTTATCGTAACTAAATTATTGATATCATCGGAATCAGTATATTTTACTGATTCTGACTAGGTTCATTACGAAAAAAAATGACAGATGTGCCCGTTATCCTTAAGACGGTAGAATAGCTTTCCCGAATTCTAAAACGGTATCCACATTGTGTACTATAGTTAATTGTAATTGTTTCAACAAGCTTTGTCCCATCCGCCAGTCTTGTTAGAAAAACACAAAAGAAAGAAAGAAACAATAAGCAAAATCCACAAAGAATGAATACATGAATAAAATCTCTGTCAACTCTCATAATCAAACTGAGGAGAGCATTTCACTTGAAATCAACATCGGCAAACCATCATTGGTTCAGTGACACTCCGGAAAATCATCTTGAACAGCTTAAAAGACTATATAACAATCAGTTTCGTTTTACTTGAAATATGCTTAAACAAAAGCTTATATCTAGGAAAGCATAAATTAAAATATTTGCAGTTGTCTGTTAACACTTCGCGCCGCCGCCGCCGCCTTGGATCCTTGTCGATGTATGTGGGAATCAAACCAATATATCTAACAGTAATAACTCACTTTCTGACTCATAAAATAAATATAACAGTAATGAGCATGTTTAAAATATACTAATGCTCATAATTGACTTGTAAGTTAACTATAATTAAGATTTTTTTATCCATAGATTTAAGTAGAGATGACCCAAATTTTGCAGTACAGTTTAAGCTTGTAACATTTTTAGGTCGTTGTCAACGATACTCAATAGATGCGTAGTTTTAATGAATCGGATCCCAATACTCGCTAACGATATCATTCATAACAAACTTGGAACGGAAGGAAGGCCTTAATTAAATCGCCAATTCATATTCCCTTGTCCAATACCCAATCAAAGGCAGATGAGAATCGGAAAAAGTCAGAAAAGTCGAAGGCTTTTGTAATTAGCTGATTGCAGAGGAAACATACATATTTATTTTTTATGAATATTATGCAAGCGTGGCTGTAGTTGGAAGAAAGTCTTTTACCACCGATCGATTATGAGTAGTAAGAGTGTTCTTAAATAATAGATCAATTATGTTCACGCTTATTCGCTGAAACACATTTTAAATTTAAAGCTGAACTGATCAAGAGGCTCCATAAAAATAAATAATAAATCCTAGTTAATGAAGAGATTAGTATAACTTGTAATAGATTTTATCGATTCTAATTTTGAACTCTTTAGTTTAAATTATCATTTAGCTGAAGGTGTTTAAATACAGTTACTTTTCAGATGTTTTTGTGTCGGGGGTAACAAATAATTATAAATAGGTATAACACCTTTGCACCTATTGCTTGGCTTGTTTTTAATTGGCTGTATTCTGTAAGTACTCGGTATACCTTTTATGTCCTCATAACACAATTTAGTTCAGGTCTTTAAAACTCAATATTTAAAAGTAAAAATACAGATTCACGCTCACACATTTTAGACGGTAACTGTACCTACTTTAATGAAATATTAAAATATCCATCCAAAGTTCGTTGATATTATGCGAATAAATACGGATTAAGCAGGAATATTAAGACTCTTTGGTTTTGATTTAACAATAAAGGATTATGCGTCAAAGGGCGAAGGCAATTTAGCGTAATAACGGGTTTTTGTGAGAGAGTTTCGGATTAATTAACATAAGGGTTTAAGGAACTCAGTTTGAGACCTTGATTATTTATGCAAACTATATTTAAGTCGAATAAAGATACAATAGGTGCCTCAACCAGCGATTATATATTTCAAAGGCGAGGTTGATACCGCTGCACCATCTCTACTCATGTTTAAGTAGTACTACAGATGCCTCTATAATAAGATTTAAACCTTAATTCCTTACAAATATGTATCTACTATACCTACCACTCTAAGCAGTATAAAGGTTGCTTGCTTCGTTGAGCGTATAGTCTAAAGCCATTGAACACACTTAATAGAGATAATTGTTTAGCAAAGATAACAGTCCTTCAGTGTACGAGTTACTCGTGTAATTAGAGCTACAATGTAGATCGGAGCCCACATCATTGAGTAGAGTAACGCAATGAATCTAGGTAAGAAGTCTTTATATAATTGTAAGCCAGTAGCTAGCTTGTAATTTTATATCCATTCATCACTTTAACGACATGGATCTACTCTCATCTATCTTACGAGTTGATAGAGTTGAGGCCTTAATAATAAGAATATTCCAGGACAGTAACACACACGGTCATCTGGTCCCAAATCTGGTCCCAAGCTAAGCAGAGCTTGTGTTATGGAAACCAGATAACTGGTATATACTATACATATACCTTTCTTTTGTAAAAAGATACATATAATAGATAATCATACCCAGACTCGAAACAATCAGACATGTTTGTCACACGAATGTCTGTCTGGGAATCAAACCTACGGCGTGAAAAGCAAGTATCTTACCGACCACGCCATCGGACTGTCAATCCACACATGTGGATGTCATATACCCTCGAATGATTAGTTCTTTGACATGTCGGTTACCAAATGATGTTTTCCTTAACCGATTCACTCAAAAATGTGTACGCACGACCGGGGATTGGACCCTCGACCTTATATTTCAAAAGAGAGACCAATACATCTGCGACAACGCTGCTCTATCTATTTATGAATCGGGTTACTTATGGAAAGGGTCTTTACGTAAAAAAAAAAAATATTTTCTCTATCGTAATACAGAATTATCTGAAAATCTCATAAGTCCAATTCTGCATTCAATATTTAATACTAACTTCGTTGATATTATGCTAACACATATGCAATTATCAATTAGGGAGGAATGTTAGACGATTTGTAAAATGCACTAGTAACCCCATAGTACAGCAGTAGCATAGACTCCTAGCAAAAGTTACGGAAACCATGAAAGGCACCATAGCGGTAGTATGGACTCCTAGCAAAAGTTGCGCGCACGTTAAAGGCAGCACCACGGTAGCATGGACTCCTAGCAAAGCCGACTCCTAGTTGCGGGTACCATCAAAGGCAAGCGGACAGGGACGTGTTAAGTCAAATAAGAATTATATTAGATCTACGTCGTCATGATTCTATTTGGGTCCACAGTTGGGTTATGACTACTTCTAAGCCACAATACTGATTTTTTTGTTTCTTAGATGTTGCTTTAATCGAGCCGTTGCCTCCAAAGAGATCTTCAACCACAACAATTAGTGTTGTAATGAAGATCAGGTAGGGTATATTTAAATTAAATTCACCTTGGCTTCGGCCGAGGTTAGAGACCACCCACCAGACAAAGTTTGGTGAGCGATGTTTAGTGACACCGTTTAAGAAGGTGGGTCGGAATTGTTGTTCTACTGCCACCTTCTCACTGTAAATCATTCGTAATCACGAGTCGATATATTGGGCAGGTGCGTTCCATCATAGACTACTTACATATAATCAAGCGCAAGCCATTTCGGAATTTAAAAAAATATTAGTTAATTACTGTTCCCAAAATGCTTTCTTGTGTAAAATACGGAGCTAATCAAATAGAAAGACAACCAAATCTCTAAGATAAAAACAAACCGTTTACGCGTAAATTTCGCCACAAATATACCCGTGTTTTCGCAACGAATACCATTTTATTACATAAGCTCTTAGTTAAATCCTAAATCGAATTCCATTTGTAGTAACTTGTGTTAGAGTAACATTCGTTAGATTAAGCCTCGCCCGGCTCTCGGCGATAGGAGCCCGTAGGGAGCGCAAAGGAACGGTTGCGTCTAACTCACCGACGCAAGTTATAAGACTCAGCGATATAATTGTATCGCAGCGTCAGTTACCTATCAAGCGTAAGGTAGCAAGTTGTTACTTAAACAGACGGTTAGGTGTCACTACAGTCACTTGTAATAGCATAAGTCACAAGAAGTCAACGTCACACAGGTTGCTTGACTGTGATT
Organism: Meganola albula; assembly: GCA_936450015.1. Classification (NCBI taxonomy): domain Eukaryota; kingdom Metazoa; phylum Arthropoda; class Insecta; order Lepidoptera; family Nolidae; genus Meganola; species Meganola albula. The sequence goes on along the minus strand of OW388146.1, from coordinate 11,472,199 downwards.
GTCATTGTTACATTAGAAAAACATGTTAATTTTGCTTTGTTGCAATTCACAATTACTGCTCTGTTCGCAGAACTCGATTTGAATGAAATACAGCTAAAAAACATCCATCAACGCATAAGTTAAAGGAACGATGCGTAAAATGACGCGGCTCGAGTGCGCTTGATAGTAAGAACTAACCCTATAGCGGAAAAGTCGGCAGTTAAGGTTTCCTTAAGGTACCGATAAATTCCGTATAAGTTAGCGAAACGAAGCACTATTATTGGATATCCATAAATCTGGAATTAAATTTCAAATACCGATTATCTCAGTATGATGTACGGAATTCACCCCATCAGTTTGTGGAGGGCGATCCGTCGCACTCGGTAAAAGTCTTCATAAGATAAATTTCATCTTGCATCTTCAAACAAATAAAAATGTTTATTAGCTATTTATATTCATTATTTATTTAGTTTATCGCTGCCGTTTATCGTTTGGACGCTACTGAGACGAAATTGGACTCAAAATGATTGAATGCAGTTGTAAAAGCGAGTAGTTTGAAATATACGGAACCTTTGTTTTAGATATATTTATTACGACTCGGTGTAATAATGTGTAACTTTCATAAAGGTATCATACAATTTATATCGAATGTGCACTATTGTAAAAATTGTAGTGCAGATGAGGATTGGTAGAGAAATATTTTTCTTCCTTCAGTTGTACAGTCAGCTACAAAAGTTTTATTTTATTTATTTATTTATTTAACAACATAATAACATACATTTATAAAAAAAGACAGTTTGCAACATTTTAGCAATAAGTCAAACATACAATAATATAATAATGATATAATAATAATCTATGAATTAAATTAGTAAGAATAGTGGCTTGAATTAATGAGATTAGCAAACATAATCATATTATTGACTATTAAATCACCTAACGTTATGTTGTTCTGTCTCATTTTTAAGATTTTTTTTCTTTATGAATTTTATTATTAACTAGCGGACCTGGCAGTCGTCGTTCTGCCCGGTAAAGCAGTGCCATCTACCGGGTCTCAGACCTACCGAATATAACCAATAATAAATAATAGGTATCTAACCCGGCTTTCGGCACTTCTTCGATTTCTAAATTTTCCTTTTTTTTTAATTTTTCTTTGCGTAAGAACCATCCTCGTACTTAAAGGAATATTTTGAAAAAAGAATTAGCGAAATCGGTCCAGCCGTTCACGCTTGATATCGTGACAACGGAAAACGGGTTTCATTTATATATATATATATATACTAGCGGCCCGTCCCAGCTTCGCCCGGGTAGCTTCAGCCCACTCAACAATTTCCATAAAATGTGATAACCATAGCAGCGCCATCTATTGATTACTTACTCAACCCAGTCGAAAGGTATCGACATCTGTTAGAATCATTTGGAGTTAACAGATAATTGTGACTGTCAAATAATAACAGACAAATAATTAGCAATAAATAAAATTGCGACTATAATTTGAGATTTAAACTATCCTATCTCTCAAGTTGGATCGAACTGCACATGGTGTGCGAATTTTATTATAATCGGTTAAGTGGTTTAGGAGTCCATTGAGGACAAACATTGTGACACGAGATTTATATATATTAAGATATAGATTTTATTTTTTGCATAACATAGCGGACATGTCAGCATTATTTTATTGTAGTGAATCCTAATAATATAAATGTGAAACCAATTTTTTTATAAAATAATAAAGGAATTAATCTCAAATGTTGCTTGTAATTGTAATGACTAATATACATATAACATTCTTAGATAAATATATAACACCCAGACAAAACGAATGAACGTGCTTCTCATTAATATGTATGTAAAATCACTCAAACAATTTTTACTTAGGAATTTGAATACTGTATAAGTGTACACCTATACTGACTTATTTAGTTTTTTTAAATTTTACGCACTGAAAGAAAAAAAAATATATATTTGACAGAGACAGGAGACATAGAATCAAGTAAAAAAAACACATGAAAAGAGAGAAAAACATAAATAAAAAAAATTATAAAGAAGAGGGGAAAAAAAAAAGAGTAAGTTTGGTCCATCAGTGTCAAACATGGACATTGCTCAGTAAACGCTGTGAGTACCTACAAGAGGCGACTCACAGCACTGATTTTCAGCAATGTTTAACTTGAATGACAAACAACGGTGATGGTGGCAGCGGTGGCGCAGTGGTACGGGCCTCGCCTTAGAAATTTAAGGTCGCGGGTTCGAATCCCAGTCATGCCCACACATCTTTGTGTGAATTGTTTCATCGCCGCTGCTCAATATCGATGAAGGAAAACATCGTGAGAAAACCGGCATGTCTAGGAACTAATCATTCAAGGACATGTGACATCCACCAACCCGCACTTGGCCAGCGTGTGTGGATTAAGGCCTAAACTCTTTCAACTAGTAGGATAGTTAAGAGAAGACCCGTGCCCAGCAGTGGGACACTAAAAAGGGTTGAAGTGTGAGTGACAAACAACGACAAACAAACTATGAAAACAGTATTGTGGGGCAATGAAATATTGTAATGTTGTAAAATTTGATATTATAGATACATACATACATAAAGATTGGCGGGTGTGATGGGAATCGAACCCACAACCTCTGGCTTAGCAGTCAGGGCCATTAACTAAGTCCTTTGTTGTATAAATAATTATTTGTATCTAAACCAATATAAGCAACTACGCCACAGAGGCATCCATTACATTTTAATATGCCTTTGAGAATGCTCCAGGGATCTCATTGATTATTTTCATGTTTTTAAATAAACTCAGTGGGCTTTGTCTCGGCTTAGGCGTCGTACACACCGTTACTGTTCTAGAGTTCTTCTCCAACGTAAAGTAAGTAGTTAATATTTTAAAATTTTCTGCCATACGTTTATCTTTTTAAGTACAATAATTTATGAAATAGCGGGAGTGGATTAGTTTAACCTATCGTTTTATTGTAAACTAGCTCAGGTATCGCACGCGTTAAGAAAATGTTGTATCATTAAGTATTACTATACAAATTTTCCTTTTTTCGTACTAAAAAGTCTATGTTCTTTAGGCTCTAGACTATCTGTGTACCAAATTTCATATAAATCGGTTACTGAACCGATTTATATGAAATTTGGATTATAGAAAACTACACAGTTTTGGCATGTAAGCGCGACAGACAGACAGTTACTTTCGAGTCTATAATATTAAAAATTATGGATATACATAATTATGCAAGATATAATGTGCAAACTTCTCACACACTTTAACGAAAAAGGATGGAGGAATGAAAATTTTGACCGCTCTCTGTATACAAAGTATCTAAACCAGAAGATTATACGAGCTGGTTTATTAAAAGCAGCCATTTTCCGAGTCTCTGCCTTTAGTTCTTGTTTTAAATCATAGCTTTGTTACCGTTCTTTTAAATTCACGTTTGAGGTTTTGTATGCTTGTGAAATTATTCTTATTTTAAATTTTAAAATTTGCGCTTCGCATTTGTTCTGGTTTTGAACTTGGAATTTCATTTTGAATTTAAAAATTTAGCGCTATGTTCTGAAGAACTAAAAATCAAAAATAATTATCTTACCTAACAAAATTACTACCTTTTTGGTATGCGAACAGCGTAATATTGACGCAATTTATGAGGAAACCTTTATAATTTAGAGAACTTCACGGCATGAGGGTTAACACCTAGCCCCTTCGCGGAATTTAGATAGCCCATTTTGTAACCCCGCTGTCTTTGAGCCTGTCGCCTTATTATGATCACCGTTTGTTACCTTACGAGTTTGATAAAGTTATAAATTCCTTTTAATTTTACACGGTATAGTGTAGAGAACGATATAGTAAAGTAAGAATCATTATTTTAATGGTCCTCATGTCCTTTGTACGACATTCTTAAACTGCATTTACACAGATACAAACAGCTTAAAAATAATATTGAAATGAAATGAGAACATTTTTTTTCATATAATCGTACAATTTCTTTACCTGCTGTGCAGTGAAAATTACTGAAAAACACTGATAAAATCTTAGTAGACTATTATATTTTTAGAAATGAAGTACATTTAGAATTGACATTTGAGCGATCTAATTTTATGCGTTTTTATCATAAATGATAACATAATTGTTTTTAACATAAATGTTTATAGTGTGAAAATTTATAATAAACCTAGCTGAGCCTATAACTTAACGAGGATTTTCTCATTATTTTAAATGTGGTAACAGTCATTTCTCTAATATGATCAGGAAATTTGTTGTAGAAAAGTACACATTGTTTAATATTCAAAAAGTGAAGACTCATTGTCGAGTTTCAGCGAGACGAACTAACAGCAATTTGATATAATTTATCAAATGAAATGCTTTTTGTTTGTTTGTAAAGGGGTTCTTAAACTTGAAAAAAATAACTATCAAAAATCTATGAAGTTTAAGAACGTTGTAAATGTTGTAATGCATAGGTAATTCTTATCTAAACGTTTCAATGGCAAGATTAATATTGTTGCACTTGTATAGAAATAATTATTTTAACATTTGTAACGCTGGTATGTAACTGCTAGTACATATAATAGCATAACATCCATTTATAGGTACATTATATAATATCCTGCTAAATCTATACAACATAGAGAACTTTGAAGTATTAACTGCAGTTTTAAAAAAAAATAGCGATTAGTTAAGGCGTATCCTCCGGTTGTCATTTAAAACATCTATGCCAATCATTTGTGGTAAATATACAGAACCACTGCCACTGCATAAGTACTTCAAACACCCTGTGTAAAATACTTTTTCAGCGGTGGCGATGGCGCAGCGGTGTCGCCCGCATGGTGTTTAGTGGTGTAAAAAAGCAGCCTATGTATAACATACATCCAGATATATATTCTTAAGGACTTTCGCGTTTATTAGTAGAATTTTCCTTAGTGTTTTTTTTTTTTAGTTAAACAGCTTGTACCCAACTCTGTTCTTCCTATAACTTCTATTGAGATATGCCCTTACAAGGGTTTTATAGCTGAGTGACCACCCTTCTCATTAGCAACGATGCTGCAATCATGTCTGTATGACTGATTATTTCATATGTCATGTAACCCTCTCTTGGGGTGACGGAGATCACCTTAACCCTACTTTAATATAATAAACGCGAAAGTTTGTAGGAATGTATGGATGTTTGTTACTCTTTCACGCTAAAACTACTTGACGAAATTGGATGAAATTTAGCACAGAGATAGATTATGGTCTGGATTAAAACACAGGCTACTTTTTATCCCAATAAATACCACGCGGGTGAAGCCTTGGGTGGAAAATAGTAATATATATTTCTAATTTGTAAAATCGCATGTAGTTACGAAGTAAATCGGTATGCTGAGTAAGCGCTTTCCGCATTGTAGAAACACACGGCTACACATCAAGCTATACAAAACTAATAATAATAAAAATATAATGGGACATTAACACACACAGTCATCTGATCCCAAACTAAGCTGAGCTTGTACTATGAAAACCAGATAACTGGTAATATACTACTTATAATACTTTTCTTTTGAATATATATTCTTAAATATAGATAATAACACCCAGACACAAGACAAACAGATATATTTAAACAAATGTTTGTCACGGGTGGGAAACGCACCCACGACCTGCGGCGTGAAAAGCAAGTCTCTACCGACCAAAATATCTATCTTAAAAAGTAAAAGAGTAATGTATTGTCAAGATTATTATAATACGATGTACTTTTATCCAGAAATAAATTACGTTCCACAACATACTTATTAAAAAATATATAATAATATTTTTAAATATACATACAGTGCCATCTAGTCTGAAATTAAGCAATTAAATTTGCTTGTGTTATGTGCACTAAGAACTGATATACTACATAAATACATATTTCTTTATTAAATTATACACAGATACAGAACAAACAATCATGCTCATCTTACAAAGACTTGTCCTGGGTAGGGAACGAACTCACGACCTCTGCCTTATATTATGACGTGGGTGGATCTCTTACCGGTCGTGTAGGCTTGTATCACAGGATTGTGAGACTAAAATAATAATAATAAAGTGTACGCCCGTGACACACACTTGTGAACTACATAGATCCCCGTATTGATAAACGTCTTTTATCGCTAAAATAGGTTTGTTTATAATTCGTTCGTCTTTGTCTGTCATCTTCACATTTATAGAAACATTTATTGTAAGAAAGAGACCAAAGTCCATTTTAACCAAAAAGTCTTACGATCTTATAAATAAGAAAGACTCTTTATTTAAAATGGACTTTCTTTCTTACTAGTGTGGAGGTGACTGGAGGATCGGGTGGTAGTGACCCTCCAGTGAAAAGGGAAGATCTTCCAGCCGGGCGTGGTGTAATGCCCGGCGGCCGCGGCACTCCCTCCGACTGTTCTTGTCGGGAAGTTGTTTGCATGCTAATCGTCGGTAAAACTTTGCTTGTGCGATTCAGGATTGCTATGACGTCATGTGTCTTGAGTGGCGATAGGTATGTGACGCCACACTAGTGTAAACAAACGTGAAACAGACAATAATAAACGAATTATAAACCTATTTTCGCTATAATGGGCTTAAACGACATCTGTGAATACGGGGTTAAGATTTTTATGAATAAGACCTAATATCTTCAACGTTCCTGCTGTACTCAGAATACGGCTTTCATTGAAAGAGTTTATTACCTATTTTCTCAAAAAAGTTTTCAACCTTATGATTGGTTTCCATCAAACCAAACACCAAACTCCGTAATATAAACGACATTTTACGAACTTGCACATGTGACCATATTTTCGCTATTGACTACGTTATAGGTATCGCATAAAACATCTATGGTATGCTCTCACTGAAATTGAACTATAAACAACGGCAGGTGAGGCAAAAAATCAATCCTCTTAATACAAGTTTGTTGGAATACATCGATGACATAATACGTTTTGGTTAGGATACGGCATGTCTTTATATACACGATTATCTGTAAATAATAAAATTAAATCGATAATCAATGTTGCTAATCACATCATCACAAATTTCAATATAGCAAATTCCATGTTGTTTTTGGAATGCGATAAGATTTTTTATTTAAGAAACAAGTAAGTAGTTACAGAGTTAGTCGAAACGGGTAGCTAATTAATATTGTTTTATTTAACAGCATAAAGTCTGGAGAAGGTCATAATCTCTCACTGTGCTGCCTTGCAAAACGTGTGATTGAGGGGACTAGAATGGAAAGCCGAGAACCATTACATATATCTAACTTTTGGTGTCCCACAGCAAGACCTGGATGTTTTCTGAACTAAATTATAAGTTTATATCTGAATTTAGCATCTGAACACGGCAGCCAAAGTATTTTTGCTATATAATATCAATATTAAGTATGTATTAACCAAATAAAAGTAGGATATCTATACTAATAGTATAAAGGTGAAGAGTTTGTTTGTTTGAACGCGCTAATCTCATGGACTATTAGTTCAATTGCATCTAGTTTTCAACTTGTTGCACTGTTGGATAGTCCGTTTATTGAAGAAGGCCCTAGGTTACTTTTTATTCTACTGCTAAGCCTGATATGTAGGTCACGCGGGCAAAGCCTCGGGAAGAATGCTAGAGTAGTATAAATCAGTTATCTGGTTTCCATAGCAAAAGGTTTGCGTAATGTGTTTTAATGTACCAGAATATTATTATTATACTAGCTTCCGCCCACTGCTCCGCCCGCGTGGAATAAAAAGTTGTTATATGTTAATTCAGACCATATTCTATCTCTGTGCTAAATTTCGTCCAATTCCGTCCAGTATTTTTTGCACAAAAGAGTAACAAACATCCATGCATTCTTACAAACTTTCATATTAATAATATCAGTATGACCTCGTGGAAGAAGTGCCGCGGAGAAGGTAGTTGTCAATATTTATAAATATAATGATTGCAAACATAGCAGATCCATAATTTCATGCATCTTTACATTCACCAGCAAAACAATGGCTCTCTACTCATAATTAAAACTCACAAAAGTTTGATGGGATTGACTCCAAAACTTCGGACTTGTATAAAACCAATTTATATGGAATTTAAAAGTTCAAGGGTTATTTAATTACCTGGTATACATGAAATTTTATCGTTTCAACCCTTACTTGTATAGGCAGAGGCTATAACCACCCTTTTAACCCATGGGACCTAAAACAGCCAACGAAATATGGTCCTATATTCAATTTCGGAAATAATAGACGTAGACGTTATGTAAGTTTTCTATACAAACTTTGCTTGAGATTTAATAGGATACTTATCAATCGACTATCAATCATCAATCATGCGATGATGAGTTCGTCACTATCTGAATAGCAATCAGGAATCAATTTCCAGTAAACGCTATCCTCCGGACACCGATCACTGATTGATTGACGTTTTTAATCCCGATCATCGATAGTGTATCGCGGTCCTTACTTTGATTGATTTACTAGTTTATAAATATCAATAGCCTACTGAGTATTGCATTTACTCCCTAGGTACACTTGAATTATAAGCAAGGATTATCGCCTTCATTTGGTGAGATTTATTATTTATCTAGGTGTAGAAGAATGTTGATTCTTCTTCTAAACCTTTTTACCTTCTAAGCATTTAAACCTTTGTCGATGCAAGTAATGAAGCTCTTTGCACCTGTTTCGATCTGGAGCAGCCCTTACAACTCGACGACATTACAACTATACGACATTACACCAATTTTTTTTTCTATTTGGTTCATTTAGCTTATACTTGACCTTTCTCTTTCTATTTTTCTCGAAGTTGTTTCGGAGGAGTTCTTTTTAAATTTTTCTCTGCGTACCATCCTCGTACTTCAAGGAATATTCTAAAAAAATAGCGAAATCGTTTCAGCCGTTCTCGAGATATACGCTTACCAACACATTTTCCGATTCATTTTTATATTATAGATTAGAGATAATCTGTCGCAAATGTAAATTCTCTTTTGTGTTACAGGATAGTACTTGAAACTCCTTGTCGATCTTGAATACCGAGCAAAAGATCAGGGCCCCGATGCTCGCGTTCCAGACATTTATCTGTAATAGACACAATATGTCGAAAATAAAATAAGGATTTCATTAGTTTTCTGTAATTTTTTCGACATTTATCTTTTATAGACATTAGTTGTCAAACAAAAATGGTGATTTCTTTTTTTCGACATTTATCTATTTGAGATAAATGTTTAAAGCACGCAAATGTCAATTGCGGATGTCATTGAATAACGAAAGAACTTGGCATTTTTGTTTGACAAATGTCTATTAGAGATAAATGTCTTAAGCGCGAGAATTGATACCCAGCTTTTGCTTCACATACTTCAACCTTGCTGGGCACGGGTCTTCTCTCAACTACCTTACAAATTGAGAGAGTAGGTACTCTTCTTGTAGGTACGTTTCCGTGTTTTTAGAATGATAATTTGAATATAATGATCATATAGAGTACCTATCACTAAAAATATACCTCTTATGGTATAAAACACGATGGCCACTGCGTTACATAATCTAAAATCAATCTTCAAATAAGTACTTATTTATGCATTGAATCTGCATTTAAAATTGCAATCTACTGCAATGGAGCTAAGTTGAAAATCGATAAGCAATCACCACCTGTAATCACGTCACCGGTTATTCAGTCGAGTTATAACAAGCATAGCATCAGTCAGCTAATAGAGGCTGCAGACAGGCGCGGTGCGAAATTGAATACGTCCCAGGACAATCTCCGCTGCGAGTTCACAAGTTACAAGCGAAAGCGGATGACAATAGGGTCCAAAAAGCTAAATAGAGTAGATAAAAGTAAAACAGCGTTTAGAGTAGCGAAATACAGTGCAAATAAGCGGAATAGAGTGGGAATTTATTTATTTATTTATCAAAAGATACAGTTACAGAACACAGATCAATTAGTCCCTACAAAAAAGCTTTTTACATAGAAACATTTCTAAATCTGCACTCCAATCACAACTGTACACAGCTTCCAATATTCATACAGCTTAAAAGTGTAAGTGAAGGAAACAATGACAATAAATGAGGTGGCTGGAGTGGAAAAAACTGGGTTAAATTTAATATATCGATGTACAAATGACGATCAACATGTATCCCTGGTCTAAACAATTTTATCTCACTTTTTCTGAGGTTTAGGTAAATAATACAGGAGGGACGTGAATTATATTTAAAAAAATGTTGTACAATGGCTATAGTTGGTATTCTAATAAGGGGAGCAAAATAGATTACAATGTTACCGAATACGACTCACGGCAGTTTTGTTTCTCCGGTAACTTCTATACGAATACGTACAGCAAGACATTTTGAATCTTTAATTCTTTAACCTTTTTTATTCTAGATAAAGGAAAATTTATCAACTTGTTCTGCAGCATTAATATAATACATTTCCATTATTATTTTTATGCGCTTTTTAATATTTTTTATTCGATATAAATTCGTAATATGGATGATCTATTTGTCATAATATCGATGAAAGCGCAGCGTTAAAGTTACAGACACAGCGTACAGCATGAACAGCAGCGCTCGGATGACAGTGTACTATCATCCGGGCGCTATGTTAACTATGGTAAGCTGTATCACTATCAATAGTAAATATCATTCGTTAGCGGTTCATTCATTATTTTATGAATTTTACTTTTTTATTATACGTGTTTATTTCGATTTTTTTAAGTTTATCCACTGTTTAAAAAGTTTTCCTGTAGATTATAAACTGAAAGTCTAACCTCTAACCTCTCATTCCTTGATACTCGCACTTAATCACAAAATGTAAACTGTAATAGTGAGCCGGGCTCGCACGATAATATGCATTTCTAACGGCTAAAATATGTTTGCTTTTTTTAAATACCCATATGGGATAATGCTCATCTTCAACAATGAATATACAAGGTGGACCAGAAAGTTGGTTCACTTCACTTCAACTCTTTTTAGTGTCCCACTCCTGGGCACGGGTCTTCACTCAACTGCCCTACCAGTTAAGAGAGTTTAGGCCATAATCCACACACGGTGGCCAAGTGCGGGATGTCACATGTCCTTGAATGATTAGTTCTTAGACATGCCGGTTTCCTCACGACGTTTTCTTTCACCGATATTAAGCAACGGCGATATTACAATTCACACAAAGATGTGTGGGCACGACTGGGAATCGAACCCACGACCTTATAAATCCAAGGCGAGGCCCGAAGTTGGTTATATCATTTTATTTATTTATTGTATTATTATTACAGACAAATATCATTAAATACCTAGTTATGAATGATTGAATGAATGAATGAATGAAAATTAAGTCTGTGTGATTTTGTGTACATTATGTAACGTTAAAATTATATTTAAGGCAAAGTTTTAATAAATCGATAACAAAATAAAATGACCTACAAAATAAAAATATTATTTTTCAATTTATTTTCTTAATCAACCCTAATTTTGGAAAAAAATGCCAATTGTCATGCATTTGTCACATTTTTATGTATGTAGCATGTCTTATCTGGATTTAATTATGATGTCAAACAAGCATTTTTGCCCACCGTACTAAAAATGTGAAGTTTTTGACCATTCTGGTCCAATATGGTGGATGGCCAGTGTTATTTTTATTTCAATAGCAGTGTGCTAGACTTCAAAGAATACATTATGCCACCATTTCATTGAGTGTACTAAAAAATGCGCTTGTCGCACGCGTAAACATTTTACTACGACCATTTAAATCAGACACCTAACCTACCCTACCCAGTACTATTACCAGGCGTAACAATTGTCAATGTATGAAGACGTAAGGGTCAAAATAAATTGGTCGTTGTTAATAGTATTAGCGAAGAGGCGCCACAGTTCTTTATTGAGAGATGCGTGTGGCGCCGGTGTCGTAGCGTGACGTCATTGACTTGACGTCACTGTATTGTTAATTGCGAAACCTCATTCATGTTAATCGTTTAACGTAAGTAATTACATAACTAGTAAATTGATTAAGTGAATTAGGTAAGAAACCTTGTGGCAATCGCAAGCCAATGTACATGACTTCTTAGGTTCCAATCTTGAGTTAGGCAAACAAAACTGGGTTTTTTAGATTCCTTGTCTAGGCTAAATTGCAAAGCCTTGGTAAACGCTGTAGGGATGCTAGTCTTTCGGTCTTCTATCGTATACATTTCGGAGAGTGTGCGTTGAAATTACATATTAATCTTATTCCCCTATCGTTGTTCTTTCATTCCACAAGTATGTGGAGGTGTGGTTATATGCCACCGATTTGATGGAAATTCCACGGGTACGCAAAAAGCGCTTTGCATCTATTATTGTACGAACTGCCAAGTTGTAAAATTCGCTGCCTGCATATCAGTTTCACGATAGCTATAATCTGTCGAATGAATTAGTATTTACTGGGTAAGTGCGTTTTGTAGTTGACCACGTCACTGCTTAACAACAGGCATGATTGGTTCAAGCGCCAGCCTATTAAGGATTTAAAAATGAATTGAACGATTGTATGGAGGTATACTCATGTAATTAACAATAATTCGACATTAACTTTGAAATTAATTGTAAACGTAATTCGTACAGCTTTGCGCAAAAAAATAACTGAAAAGCCAGGCTTAAGCCTGTAGATTAAGAGTTTCAATAACCGCAGTCCACATAATTTGAGAAATATTTAAACCGACAATTTAATACCAGAGAGCTTGCCAAAAAACTAACTTTGAACACTTTTATATGGCTTTACCGTGGGCTAATACGTTCAGGTTTACTGGTTGGCAGCAAGTTTCGTTATAAATCGCGGCTAGGAGTGTGGTCTACAAGATAGCAGCCAGAAATTTTGGCAGACAGCCTCCGGCCTCCAATAAGGGAGTCGGTGAAACACGGATATAGAACTCCTTTTTTGAAGTGATCTCTCAAATAAAACAAATGAATGTAGTTTTATGGTAATTACTTTAAAATATTATTGGTACGCCGATGAAGAGAATAAATAGTGTGTGATTTACAATCTTGAATTTCGTATTTTCGTAGTAATATTCTGGGACATTAACACACACGGTCATCTGATCCCATACTACGTACATAGAAAATAAATAACTTTCAGACTAAACAAACTACTTTTCTTCTGTTAATACATACTCAAAATAGATAATTACACCCAGACTTACGATAAACAGACATGTTCATCACACATTTAAGGTCTCGATTGGTCTTAGCGTGATGTAATATAGCCCTTTTGGATTAAGAACTATATGTACCTATTTAAACAATTGAAATATTTTTTTTAATTCGATCGAGATTATCGTGTGAACCCAAACTCTAGCTTTTTGTAGTAGTATAGATAAGCTACGTACTCAAGACGAAGAGTAGATCAACAAGAAAATAAATAACTCGAGATCACTTTACCCACTCTCCTCTTCGATTTAATACGCTCTACCCAATCCATCTAAATTCTTTACATCTGTGTTTTGTTTAAAATCGCGACTTGGCTTGTTGCTAACAGCGGAACAGCTGTTGTAATTGTCTGTGAATTGATTTTTTTGTTTTTATGCTAATTTCAAACTGGTTTAGACAATATGCTCCATAAAGTTTCCAATATAAATACGCAAGATGTATCCAATCTATCGATAGTCAGATAGTCTTTAGTCGATTTACGCGAATATCATACATTGAAATAAAACTACTATATAAAACGGAATTTATCGCGGTATATTTTAGATTTTAGATCCCGACTTTTCAGTCTTTTTAGACTTTATGGTCACGGGTGGACTGAGGTATTTGACGTCCAAAATTATTAATCATAATTATTACCGACTACCTATTACATTATTAAGCTTACAGTGCCTTGAATTCTGAGTTGATTTTGCTTGGGTTTTGGTACAAGTAAATATACCAGTATATATTGGAATATACCACCAGCTTGCGGCCCAGTGCTTAATTTACTTTCACCAAAACCCAAGTACCAAGTACCCTAGCAAAATTTAACAGGTTAATTAATCAACACCTTGTAAAGAGTAATATTATCTTATTTTATGAAATTGGCATGGTAAACACAAAGTACTTTGACCCAGAGGGATCTTTAGTGCTTCCCCTTGAAGAAGTTTGCTACTAGGAAGTCTTTAGTGTTCTCCTTCCTCAGCTTATCCATGACTTTATTGCCGGGAACACATAGGGTCGTATTTATCGGGTGACGGGCGCTCCACTCTTAATGACATCATGTGTTCATGCGCCAGTGAAACACACTCTCACAGTGCTCTATAGAATACTCTGCTTTCCACATGCTAAGCTAGTGAATTTTCAGCTTTTCAGATGTTTCTGTAGCCCAAAGTGACGGACTAATTAGAATTTAGACTATTATACTTGGGAATCATAATCATCATTTATTTAATCTGTTTATCCAAACAATATGGATGACTGCCCAGTCTCGTTTGCAATGTAAATTAATATCATTAATTACCATTTTAAATTTGTTGAGCGAAGTGCAATGATTAATATTAATACTTAATTCGAATTGTTTGAAATAATTTATCATAATTAGTTTATAGTTTAGTTAATAAGGTGTAGGCAGAAGTGAAAATCACCCACTTTTAGAGGCGAGCTTATTGCCATGCAATCGGAACAATCCCAAAGTTAGAGCTACAACTTAGATTTTATAAGTATATTAGAAGAGGCAGAGTAATAAGTATATTTTTCAACTAGATATAAGACGAGAATTTGCGTTATTGTATTTTTGTCTAAATACGTTATTAAGTAGTTATTTTACTGCGAACTGGAAAGTTGTGGAATTCGCTACCGGCATCTCTGTTTCCCGATACCTATAATCTGCATGTCTGCAAGTCACAAATGAATCTATATTTACTAGGTAAGCGCGTTTTATTGTAGACTGCATCATTGCTAAACAACAGGCAAGTTTTCCAGAATAAAAAAAAAACACGGGAGGTGTTATGCGCAACTGATAGTACCTACTAAATTGTTTCTGCCATTTTTGGGGGACTGGAGGTAACTACATACAGCACACATGTAAAAGTTGGAGCGTCTTTACAAATGCAAACGTAAATGAAAGCTACACACAAACACAAAACATGAACAGTTTATGCATACAGACTGTTCATGTACCTTGGCAGAGAGGAACGCGTGCAATACCAGTGCCGTGTTAAATTTTTTAAGCTACGAGTTTAGCAGCTACAGCGGTAGCACGCATACCTACTTAAAAATTACGTAGTATTTACTACGAATGCCATAATGCTACGGATGCTTCAAAGTGCTACGATGGTCTACGATGCTACGAGTGTAGCAGCTACAGCTGTAGTACGCATACCTTCATATAGATTACGTAAGATTACGTAGCATTTACTACGAATGCCATAATGCTACGGATGCTACAAAGTGCTACGATGGTTTACGATGCTACGAGTGTAGCAGCTACAGCTGTAGTACGCATACCTACATATAGATTACGTAAGATTACGTAGCATTTACTACGAATGCCATAATGCTACGGATGCTACAAAGTTCTACGATGGTCTACGATGCTACGAGTGTAGCAGCTACAGCTGTAGTAAGCATACCTACATATAGATTACGTAAGATTGCGTAGTATTTACTACGAATGCCACGATGTTACGGATGCTACAAAGTTCTACGATGGTCTACAATGCTACGAGTGTAGCAGCTACAGCTGTAATACGCATACCTACTTAAAGATTACGTAAGATTGCGTAGTATTTACTACGAATGCCATGATGCTACAGATGCTACAAAGTCCTACGATGGTCTACGATGCTACGAGTGTAGCAGCTACAGCTATAGCACGCATACCTACCTAAACATTACGTAATATTGCGTAGCATTTACTACGAATGCCATTATACTACGGATCCTACAAAGTGCTACGATAGCTAGCTGCTACGAGTGTAGCAGCTACATTGAGAAAGAAGAAACTGAGTACACAATTATTTGTCATCTTGTTGTAGAATTGCGAAAAATATTGATTTTATTGAGAACGAACAAACAAGAAGATTAATGAAATCATTTTTTATACAAACACAGGTAACTTTGCTATTATCATTGTTCCATTGTTTCAGTGGTGCAGTTTTTAAGTTTGTTGACATAATACTTACAACTTGGGACTCGTAGGCAGTAACCTACATTTTATGCCCATCAGTGGGATATAGTAATCAGGCTATATGTCGGTGCGAAAATTTAGCATTCAATATAACAAACTCTTTGACTTTATAATAAACCTAGCTGGCAAAATATAAGTGATATATACCTATGCCTACACTTTCATATTATATTATAGGCATAAGAGCTGTTATCACCAAAAATTAAGCAAAGTACTAGAAATTGGGAATATTTTACCTACTTCCTAAATCTATTCCAAAGTACTTTCCGTCGAAGCCTTTAAATACCCTTCGTTTCCATTAAACACTTCAATAAACCGCATCGTTCGCCTTAAACACCAAATGAATGGGTTGCAGCGCGGCCTCTATAGAATTATTCATGACGGTTGGGGATCATATCTTCATCCCACGTAATGGCTCGGACGGGGATTGCAGTAATCATGCGACTGAAGCGTCTTTCGTTTTGTATCGATTTTGAAGTTGCCTCATATACCATTAGGTACAAGCTTTTCGCCGCGGCTCCGTTCGCCTTCTTCTACATTTTATATCTTGAGCAGCAGTGGGATAGAAATAGCCTTTAGCCTTACTCAATAAATGGGCTATCTAAAAGTGCAAGATATTTTTTTAAATTAGATCAATAGTTTTTGAGATAATCGCATTCAATCAACTAAAACAAACAATCTTCAGCTCTATTTATTTATTTATTTAACTATTGACAGCTTAACAAAAACATTATTTTGTATAGTGTGATAGAGATCGAGATAATTTTACACTCAAGATTGAACAAACTCACAATAAGAATTTTCAAGATGTTAATGAATTAAGCGCCGCTTGTTTTTATTTTAAAAGGACTCATCCCTATTAACCCGAGAGACACTTATTGGTCCACCATTCTTTTTTAGTGAGCCGTTTAAACAGATATTAATCGCTCAAGTTGTGAAGCTGTTATGAAGGCTCCGCAAGTGGGAACAAACCCTGGCTCGGGATATTGACTTGAGATAAAGTTTACCTACTGATTGAAACCGTCGTCGAGGTGACCTTACGGGTGATAATTATAATTATGTGACTTCATTTAAAATTACTTCAACCAATTATTTGATTAACATACTTGAAAGAAAACTAGACTTTATGCTCAGGAGACTGTGTTGTTCTGTTCGTGTGTATGTGATATAAGTCTTTCTTAATCACTTAGTGGGGTTAAATAAAACAGAATAAGTATGTTCAAATGGATTTTAGATCATAATCATTTAATTGTCAGAATATGGTTTTACATTATTTTGTAGTCTTAAGTTTAAATTATGTCCCACCATATTCTACCGTAAGCAGTGTGCAAATATGAGTAGGTCATTAGTGTCCCTGACATAATTAATACATTTTACGTTTATAATAAATGTCTATAGTGCACAATAAAAAAATTGACAATATTTAATTAATAGCAATGTAAATGCAAATAAAATGGCTTACAGTCCCAATTCATTGCACAAATGTACAGGACAATATCTATTGGGTCCGCTATTTTACTTATTGTTAGTAACGTAGATAAAGAGATCGCTAAATGATACAACCGGTACGCACAAGCTCGTATAAAAGACTGGCGCAGGGGTCGACCAATCAGAATCATGCTGTCTTTTATATCCTACCTACTTGCAGTAACAATTAAAAACATTCCTCCACTTTTATTTAAAAAAAAACTGTCTGTAGTCTGAAATAAAACTACTTTTTAACGGATTTTATCGCGGTTTATTTTAGATTTTAGATCCCGACGTTTCAAAGTCTTTAGTCTATTGGAGTTCTCTTACGTCTAAAACGGCCACTACCCTCAATCTGAGCACATGTATCAATATCAACGCTCGTGATTGGTATCGGTATCAAAAATAATACATAAATTTCCCCTTGCTTCTTTCTATTGAAGTCGACTCTCAATCTACCCTAATGCGGCTAACTACTAGAAGAAAACGAGTGACTGCCATCAGACCTCGAAATCCGTAGGGAACCAGGAGCCGAGACAGTCAGACCAAGTGTCAGATTATACTAGGCTTCTGATTACCTGTTACTGTCATATATGTTTTAAAATGGCATCCGGGACTGAAGGCTAACCGTGCTTTCCAAGGCACGCCGTTCCAGTGGGAGTTCCTTAACAAACCAGACACCAAAACAAAACATTTGTTGTATAATCAAACCCATGACCTACCCACAGAATACCCCAATCGGACGGCATACAAAAATAAATAAATCACTTTAATATTTTCTTAAATTTACGCAAATATCACACTTTGAAATAAAAGTATCTTATTACGGATTTTATCGCGGTTTATTTAAGATTTTAAATCACTTTACTTACCTACATGCATGATTTACTGTAGATATCTAGAATTTTAAATCTAATCTGCCTTCGAACTCTTTCATCTCGAAGTAGGTTCTTCGTATACAGAGCGTAGTGGAACCAGTTATTGGAGGCTCAGTGCCAAGAAATCGGCCTAAACGCTATCTCCAGCCAACACGCCGAATCACCTCAGCCCTCAGAATTATTCAAACGAATCGCATTACTGAATTGTGTATAAAAATTTTATTACTATAATGTATTAGTTTTGGTCTTTAGTTAATAGGTTTACGTACTTATAGTTGATATATTTATTGAAGACTAACTTTTATCTACTAGTTGTTACGCTGAACCATTAAAATCTTTTTGCGCAGTAGGATAAAAACTCCCCCATGTCCTTCCCCGAATCTGAAACTATTAACACCAAATTTCATGGTTTAATATTTTAGCGTGAAAGCAGGACAGACACACAGAGTTACTTACGCATTTATAAAATGACCATACAAACAAGGAAATTTAAGATAAAATTTATATATATTTAATATTTATTTTTCTTTACCATTTATTTTGACCAGATTTATTTTTCTGAAAATTCGATATTAGTGTATGGAAAATTGGTCAAATCATAAAAATATTCCTCGGATATCATTTATCTGAAATTCAACAGAAAAAGCGAATAATTTACATTTATATGAGTTACTTTACAATAACTGCCTTTTTGATCCACTAGGAATCGCATTCATAATAATTCGCATTCGCATTTCGCAACGAGCAATAAGTGTTACAAACATTAAAAAACTTTCGCATTCAATATAAAAAAATACAAATGAATCTCCGAAATGTATGGACGCTCCTAATTTCCGAACAACAGTACCTACCGATGGAAATTTTTTTTCGTTTAATATGATGAGTACACACGGCTACACATCAAGCTAAAAATAGCTATAAAAAAAAGCTGGAGCTGGGCAACTAGTTAATTATTACTTCAATTACTTTTAGAATTAGTTAGTAATAGAAAAAACTGTAGGTCGG
The DNA here is from genome assembly GCA_936450015.1 of Meganola albula. Classification (NCBI taxonomy): domain Eukaryota; kingdom Metazoa; phylum Arthropoda; class Insecta; order Lepidoptera; family Nolidae; genus Meganola; species Meganola albula. Next base: position 11,452,800 of record OW388146.1, on the reverse strand, counting down.
AAGAAGAAAAACACAAAATACAATGATGGATTAAACACAAAATACGAATAGTATAAAACCATACCCAAATACCCGATTTTATAGGGCAGCTACAAACGATTTGTTCCCAAATCGTTCGTTACAATAATCGAGATAGGTAAGCATTGTGGCCGAAATTGCTTTTGGGTCGAGCAAAAAATTTATTTAATAAAATTTTGCTGCCAGTATAGAGGGAACTTTGTTGAAGTTTGCTAGCAAAAAAGGGTCTAAATAGGTCAAGTGAGATTAGTTTATGAGTTTCGGTGTGATGTGGCTAGCCGTTGATCTAAGCCAGCCTTAGTACACGACCTGCATGTAGATGCGTGTGTGGGAGTACTAACACAAGAACTTACTTGGTAGTTCAATAAAAAACGGCACGATTTATCAACTTGCAAGTTTATTGCAAACACGGTAGTTCACACACACAATAACACAAAAGAATAAAAACAGAAGGAGTAGTGATAGCGACAGATAAAGAACAGTTTAAGCACAATGATAATATCAAGGCGTTACACAATATGTGAAGCGTTTAAGCGTATAGGCGTATAGAAATGCGGAGCGCAAGCGACGTGCGTCTCGCGTAAGGTGTATGAGCGCACACTGTCGAATTCGCCGTCGACTCACGCGCAGGTAGTCGAGCGGCGCCGAACCCTTCCGATCGTGCGGTCGGGAGGCTTCGGTGTGGTCCGGTTTTAATATGGACGCGAAGCAACGCCTCGCAACTCACTATATAAAATACCGATCGTAAAGTTGTACGTTTGTTAATTATTGATTAATTCTTGTACATATTAATTTAGTAAGTAATAATTTAGAAATGAGTTTAGATATTTACTACAATGGAATTTAAGTTAAATTTAAGAATCAATTTAAAAATGAAGTTAACATTGAATAAAGTTAAAATAGATCAGAACAACATAAAACATAAAAACATAAAATAATTCCCTACATGCACATTTTATCGCCCTTTGTCTCGTAGTTTTTTTTATTCTGAAATAGGTTTGAGCTTGACTACAACTTGCCTGATTTTAGGCAACGATGGAACGCGCCAGCTTAGTATACCGATTCACTCATGATTACGAATGATTTTCTGTTAGAAATTGTCAGTGGAATGTGCCTGCCTTTAGTTAGAAACCATAAAGCAGCAACATTCCGATCCACCTTCAGTGCATGCCACGGTAAAGCCGCTTGGCGGTGCGGCTTTGTCTTGTGGGTGGTCGGACCACAGCCGAAGCCTACCATCAGTTTATTGTCATCTGATTTGCGCCACCCGGGGACCACAATTAAAGGTGAAAACCCACAGAAAAAGGGAACTCAGCCGTCAAAACTAAAGTTTAACTTTAAATTAAAATGTAAAGAACCCCGTAGTATTATATTAATTTAAAACCTAGTTAAGAACCATCTCTCTTATTTCATATTTTTATATTTATATTTATTTTTATTTATTTATTTACCCTAATTTTAATACGTTTTTTTTGTTTTTTTTTTAGTAGGTAATGGTTGCGGTTCTGTCACATGTAGTTCTCGTGGCCCCCTGGTATAAATGCGCTACAAAACACCCGGGGGGGATTTAGTGGGTACCCTTTGGGAGTCTCACATACCTGCGCCTATACGGGGCAAGGTGGACCCTGTAAGAATTTTCTCCGGGCAAAAAAAAACTTAAATAATAGACCAAGCTAGATTTCTCATCATCACCGTTTTATGTAACGTCCCACGGGAACGGGATAAAACTATTCTATGTCCGACTCCTGGTTCTAAGCTACCTGTTTATCAATTTTAAGTCAAATCGGTTCAGCCGTTCTTGAGTTATAAATAGTATAACTAACACGACTTTCTTTTATAAATAGATTTGAGACCTACTAAACAACGAATACCCATTTAAATAACGAATTGTTTCTATTGAGATAACGATTTAATATTATGCAGGTAAGTATATTACCTGCATGTACATACTCGAATAGAGAACAATCTAACATAATTTATAGCAGTTTGCGTACAAACCGCGTGCTATTAAAATATCAAATTTCCCACATACTGCACTAAAGTTTGCAACAACTACTCATTACGAACTCCAAGAGGAGGATCATAGGCATATCAAATTATCCGGAGCGCAGTTATTAATTAGAGGCTCTACTCTCGAATAATTTTCGTTCGTACATACTAAATACGTATTGACTTTGAAATTTAGATGAACATTAATCCCTATTATTATTACTACTAATACAAAAGTAAATCATTATTATTAATACAAAAGTAACTCTGCCTGTCTGTCTGTTACGCAGTAACGTAAGTCGGTTCCGGTCCTGACGTGACCGTGGTAGACGTAAAACGCCTAAACTACAAGAATGTAACAGACCGATTTAGAAGAAATTTGGTACAGAGATAGTCTTAAGCCTGAAAAAGGACATAGGCTACTTATGAAGCGGCAGGCGAAAGCTAGTTATAAATAAAGGTTATAGAGTTCTATCGACTTTGTTTTTTTCTTGCTTAAACCTTAGTCCCGATATTAATAAACGACGTATAAGGAGTGAATAACTAAGTATTCTATATTTTGTCTTTTTCTCCTCTATGACACGTATAAATCATTTGACAGGGACAAAACATAGTATAGCTATTTTCATACCTTATACCTACATCGTTTATTAGTAAGCAGTTTAATAAAAGTGACTCCTTAAAATATGAATTGAAAATAATGTTTATAACTCTGCTTTTTGAGACATGCGACCCATTAAAAATATGCTTAGACATTGAAATAAATTCCACATACAAATTGTCTTGTCGTATCTTAAAACAATAAAATATTTTAATTTATGTGTTTTACTATACGTATAATAAACAAACAATTATTAAATAAGGTCGTTTAGTAAACAGTTTTTTTTTATTTATCTGTAATTGGTCTAAAAGAACGGTTAATTTATTATTTATGAATGTATTCGAGTAGACCTGTAAAACTGAGAGCGTCTCACAGGCACGGCATTCCTGAACTACCATCTTCTATCGACCTGAAATGTTCGAGATACCTTCGGATATTGGCGCTTCTCAAAACTTTAGCGTAGTCCTTATTAATACTCTGGCAGAGTGTGAAAACTTGGCATGGAAAATCCTAAAATACTTCACTATCTAAATACTATACTATAGGTAGGTAGTACTGATAATAACTCCTAAAAAAAGATTTTAGGTTAAACGGTTTTATTAAAGTGGAAGGAATAGAAACTATTTTTAATTCGCCATTATATGTAAGCAGCCAACATTTTATATTATTTTTTTATTTTAATATATGAATTCTCGGATTCAAAACCTTTCATTTGATACCCATTTTGAGAGCTTTGCCAAAAATAGGTGATTCGCAATCTTGGATTTTTAAGGACGTGAAAGTATGTAAGTTTTAAGTAAGTAAGTTTTAAGTTTTTGTTTTTAGTATTTGAAAACTTTTTTCGTATTAACAACTCGTATTAAGAATAGGTATTAGCTGCGTTGAAATACTTGTTTTTAAATTACTTACACACTTTACCCGTTCACACTTAAAATTAAGTTAAGTAAAAACTTTAGTCTATGGTAATATCATAAAAACAATACCATGAAAAGAACTAGAAACTTAATAATAGCTTTAAATGAACGTTACGGTAGATATAAAAAAATGGTTTTACAAGGGCACTTAATATAAGGCCGTGTTCAAACTGGTACACAATTTATCAAATAGTTACAAATTGTCAAATTAACTAACCATTAACTGAATTTAACATAAAAACAACAAATAATCAAGCAAAAAAAGTGTGTTCCGGTGCGATGTCTGGTGACACCATGCAGAGAGGGTGGGTCGGAATTGTTGCTCCTTTAAGGTTTCTAACCATATGGAGGCTCATTCCACTGCCACCTTCTCACCGATAATCATTCGTAATCACGAGTGAATCGGTATACTAGGCTGGCGGGTTCCATCGTAGACATCGTTAACATCAGGCAAGTTGTAGTCAAGCGCCAGCCTATCGCAGAATAAAAAAAATACGTTACATTATTAAATTAACATCATACGTTTTGCAGTTAATGTAGTTAAATCCAAATAACGAGCATGTGGCAAATTGATACCTTGCCGAGATAAGGAGATTTCTAGTTGATTAAATAATAATACTTACACTCACAGCACTAGACAATATTGCAAAGATTTAAATTGTATATACGAGCCAAAACACATACTCGCGTTGCGGCGCCGCACCGCAAGAATCGGCAGCGAAACGCTCATAGTGCTAGTACATTTTGTTCTATGTAGAGGCGGGCGGCACTGCCGATTCTTGCGGTGCGGCGCCGCAACGCGAGTATGTGTTTTGGCTATAAATTAAGACAGCTTAAGTGTGTTCATTGTTATTTCATGCATTTTAACATGTGTTTGACTTGTTGAATTAGGTGAATCGTTACTTTCCCTATCAAAGAGCGCTATACTACGCTTGAAAAGACGCTAAAGTTAGTTAGTGACCAACGATTATTTTTTTCAATAAAGATGTCAAACTTCCACAATGTTGTGGAGTATGTACAAGGCTTTATTTATATAAATACAAACGCGAATAAATGCTTCTTTATCACGACATTGGTGCAGTTTATAACGTGATTTTATTAAGTGCCTTCAACTAAATAAAGGGTGAAAAAAAAGTAATGCAACCGACTTTATGCTAATAACTATAAGGCAATGAACGTTGATCAAAAGGTCATCTATTATTAAGTAAAGTATAATTAACAACCTTTTCAGTGTCCCTTTGCAGGGAACAGATATTTTCTCATCTATCTTAAGAGCTGAGAGAGTTTTGGTGATCACACAAACGCTTGCCAAGTGCAGGTTAGAAGATGTTACACTTCTAATGGTTATTCGTAGAGACGCCGGTTTCCTTACTTAAAGAAATGTGTGGGCACGACCGGGTATTGAATCTTTTTTTATCCTTTACTTGCGCTTGACCACTAATTGGCATGACCGGGGATCAAACTCGTAACCTTATATGTCAATGGCGAGGTTAATACCGCCGCGCCGCCCGCTGCTCTCTGCACCACCGCTACTCAGACGGTTACAGTAAACAAATGAAGCGAAAAGTCCATAAAACCAGATTCCCACCAGCTTCCCTTTAGGAATAGGTCAATCTAACTTACTTAATTAAATATTATGTAACGACTGAAAAATTAAATAGCATCGAAAAAAGCAGTAGGTACGCCGCGATGTTAACACAAAGTACTTACCATTACTTCTTAGTAACTTGGAAAGGCCCTCTGACTGGGAAACTTTGAAAGGCTTTGATAGACTAAAAGTAAGACTAAAACTAGCCAAACCCATTGCTAAATAATTCAACCTTGTAGGTACTTAAGTACCTTTTTTAAATCTGCAGCCTTCGCCACTGTTAAATAATAATAATAATTACTATTTATTTTAGACCATAAAAGAGGGGTTAGTAAAAAACGTAAAAAGAAAAAAAAGAAAATTACACCTTAAAGATGATGTTAGTAAAGTTTTAATCAACATCCCTACTAATATTATAAATGTGAAAGTAACTCTGTCTGTCTGTTACGTTTTCCCGCTTAAACTACTGAACCGATTTGGATGAAATTGGGTATGGAGGTAGTTTGAGACCCGAGAAAGGACATAGGATAGTTTCTATTCGACTGCGCAAAAAGAAGGTAATACCAACATACACGCGGGCGAAGCCGCTGTCGGAAAGCTAGTAAACATATAAACCTTAATCCTATGAAACAGTAATTTAAGTGCTCCACATGTACGCGGTCACACCGGTTCATAAGCATGGTTTAAGCAGAAAACAATATTTTTCACCAAATTATGAAACAAAACATCCAATCCAATCTCATTCAGTTACACGATATGAAAGGAAAGACAAACCCTACTATATACATACAAAAAAATATGCAAAACTGTTGTTTCATCACCGAGGAAGCAACGAGACAGGGCATTTGCATTTTATTAAAATCACAATTTTATTTCTGAACGTCAGCCTTTAATGCGCATTTTATAACTGTTTCAAAGCGTGTATTTTCATTAATTTAGTCTGTTTTGGATTTTAATCAGCCTGTCTCTGAAATTAGGTAGATTAATAAAGTCACGAAATCTGATTAAAGGTTTAAAACCTCTGAATTAAAGAGGTTGAATAAAGGTATTTTCGTAGTAACAGTGGATTTGATAAAACCATGGATTAATTTTCATTTAATCCTGAAACGGAGGTGAAAAGGTGACATTCTTTGGAATTGTACTACGTTAAACTTTTATACTCTTTAGATTAAGGTCAGTTTCAAATTAAAGTTAATTTTATTACGCAAATGATTTCTTTTAATTGTTATCGTCGTTATCAACATTGGCCTATACCAATCCACAGCTGGACATAGGCCTCTTCCAAACAGACCTTTTATTTAATCCTAATAAATATTCAAACTTGATAGGTAATGCTGTGCGGTAACGATACTTATACATTCCAACAAATTCTTACTTATATTATAAATGTGAAATTTTGTATAGATACATGGAGGTTTGGATGTATGGATTTTTGTTACATTTTCAAGCAAAAATGGATTTTAATGAAAATTAGCACAGATATAGATAATAATCTGGAATAGCACAAAGGTTACTATTTATCTTAATACCACGCGGGCAAAGCTGCGGTTGGAAGCTAGGACTTGACTGAAAATAATTGACTAGCGCGTCTTCTTGGGAGAACTATCAACCAGTGAAGACGTGTCCAAATGGAAAATATACAATCGTATTGTATTTGGTTGCAAATTATTATGCTGAAATGTTAAGAGACGTAGAAGAACCAACCTTTACCGTCACGCACGACTCGTCTGTCAACTATCTTTCGAGTTGAAATAAGTCTTTCAAGTTGAGCCTTAATCCTGATGGACGTTAGCCAAGCGGAAGATGATGTTATCATTTTCCCGAATATTTTATTGTCATAAACTCATTATTGTAATATTAAAAAACCCAACTGCGCCAATATCTGACATCTTTATTAAATTCAATGAAGAACTGAAAAGGTAGAAACAAGATTTTAATTTGAATTATTTTATTTTGTTTTGAATAATCTTAGTTGACAGTGTTCCCAAACGCTGTCGAAAACATAACACGCTCACGTTTCATATTTAGTAGGTGATATAGGTAGAGCAACAAAGTCTCGAAATGAACTAAGGCCTCGGACAGCGTTTGTAAAAAAAAACTTTACAAACGCCCTCCTTCTTTCGCTGTCGGGTTAAAAACGATTAGTGCTGGTTTCTAAACGTTGCTTTTACAATATAATTCTCATGAACGAGTGTGCACCTGGGTTCGAAGTTGGAACCTATTCATCCATATTTCAAAGCCGAGTCCAGACTCATACCAGTACTAGTAACGCTACGGTACCGCTGCTACTGAACTGAAAATATACATCTAAATAAATATCAACATAAATGTCACTTCAACAAAAATAAATATGTCAACGTAGACAAAATTTAGCCAAACATAAAAATCTAAAGCCATAAAAATTTCCTTCATTTTACGACTTGAAACGAGAAATTTTTAATGTGAAAACAGAGTCCATTAGTCAGTGAAGTTCTTTGAAACGGCGACGCAGTTTCATAGCCAAAACAAACTATGAATCACTGCCAAAATTGTTGGGAAGGCTGCATTAGCCTGACTGCTGCCGACGGGTTACATTATAGGCACTTGTTTCCTATATAGTAACAGTGAATTTTGTTATAAGTACGGACATGTACGTAACGTTATATTATTTTTATGCCTATGAACTTTTATTCTATCTAATCGTCTATAGAGCAGCGGTGGCATAGCTGTATCGACCTCACCTTTTAAATTTTATAATGTTGCTTGTCCGAACTCGGGTCGTGCCTACGTGCCCATCTTTGTGTGAATGTTTCATCGTCGCTGCTCAATATCAGTAAAGAAAAACTTATGGAATCCGGCATGTTAAGAACAGAACTGAACAGAATATTTGGGGACATATAACATCCACTAACCCGTACTTGACTAGCGTGCGTGGATTAAGACCTAAACTCTCTCAACTCGTAAGTTACTTGAGAGAGCCGTGCCCAATAGTGGGAAACTAAAAAGGGTTGAACTGATTGGCCACCGACAAAAAAACGAATTAACCGCTAACCGGTATCGGGTAAGAAGACGGTATTTCAATAAAATAACTAAAATATCACTTCACCCCGATCTCTCGATAGCACAATCATTAATTCTATTTTTACCAGATAATTATAGATTCAGACGCAGGTTGTATGCGCACCACCCGACGACGCAACCGTCCAACACAAAGTGTAAGCCCTTCTAAGATGGCCGCTTCACTCGTGTTCGGTGTTCATTCGTTCGTTCATATTGACACTTTTGAGTGACAGCTGACTTCAAAGATGGACGCGATGACAGTATAAATTGACAGCTGATGTATTGAGAAGTGGATGTGCCAACAAATTCAAAAGATATAAAATGAAGACAAAAATAAACAATTCAATAGCTTCCTATCGGAAAGTATTTACTGTGTAAGTACGGACGGACCGGAAGAAACCGATCATACTTTATAACCCCGTTTCTGAAAAAGTCGTTTTAAATAAGAATTCTCTTTATTATTTTATTGAATACTTAAGTAATTTTTTACGAGTTAAGATTTTATTAGACTGTAGTGTTATGTGTTGCAGTTTTTTATTAACTCTGTCCAATGTATGAGTGATCGGCGCATTGGTCGCTTGCGACTTGCAACACACCCAGTGCTTCAGTGGTAAACTTGTTCGCTAAACAACCGCGAGGTTTTGGGTTCAATTTCTACCTAGAAAAGTTTAACTGCAGCTCGAAGTTCGGGAATTGTCTCCGATGAATGGTAATACTCATCCCCAATTACGTTTAGGACCTAAATATAGCAGAAGAAAAGTTAGTGATTCACTTCTGCTTACACGTTCGGGTAATACAGGCATGAGTGCGATGTCATATTATGAAATCTTTTATGAATCCCTTCCGCCCTGAATGTGACTGCTAAAGGGTACACAGAGATACAAACTCCCCAGGTGTCCCTTCCATGGGCCATGGTACCGGGCTGCCGGAATTGCTGTTGAATGCATGTTCGTTTAATCTCATATGCGCTTTGTAGCAACAAACTTCTACACAGATGAACATTGCAGAACACGTCAAACTGGTTTAATACCCCTCTTTTTCGTCAGGGGTTGAAATATATTTTATCAATATTTATTTCTATCATAACGGGCAATTAACGCGTTTCGACACGGATTGCACCGGTCGTGGTCGCAAGCAGACTGATCCAACGATAGAGCTCCGTTGATGCCTGTGGGGCCGTCAAACAACATTTTCTCGAACTACCGACTTTTATAATAAAATTTAACAATTGCTAAGGACCCCACACATTACACTCACAATGTCTGAATTTTCGATCTTCAAACAGCGAGGTCGAGATAACAATAAAAGTTAGTTAAGTTAGTTAAAATATTATTCACTGGATCAGTCTGCTTGCGACCTTGACCAGTACAATCCGTATCGAAACGTAAAACCAAATTAAAGGTAAGCGTGTTAATTGTCAGTTATTATAAATATAAATATTAATAATGCAACGCGAAAGATTAAAAGTTTGTATATATTATCATCAAACAAAGGCTACTTAGAAAAAAAAATTGCTCCGAAATATATTAAGATGAGAATAGATTGGACAATATTTCAAGAACAAATTGTTCGGGACAAGGTAACGTTTTTCATCATCCCCCTTAATTTATTGCCACATGAAACGTTAGCGACATTCTTGATTGAAGGCCTGGATATTTTTTTGGATTATACGAATAAAATTGTCTTTTTGTCGACAACAAATTCAAATTGAAATGGAACCATTTCTAAATAATATATATACCTATTTATTTTGCAAATTTATACAGATACTAGATTCCACCCGTGGTTTCACCCGCGTGATCCCCGTTTCACCCCCTTTTGGGGGTAAGATTTGAAAAATCCTTTCTTAGTGCACCATTAGACCTCGTGCGGAACTTTTGCGCCAAATTTGGAGTCACTACAGTCCATCAAATCTAAGAAGTACCGTTTGACAGTCCTAAACGTAGTACATTTAGAATTTTATTTTTTGTATGAAAATTGTTTATGTTATGTTAAAATAAAAATAGCTTCATAATTCAATTGTTTTACAGGAAAGCTAATAAAAATAGTGTGAATTACGCCTCTATAAAGCTAATTTAATAGAAAACAGTGAAACGTCAAAAAGTACTTCTTAGATTTGTTCAATTGTAGACCCATCGGTTTGGGCTACGCGTCCATATGTCAATCAGTTCCTTCGTTTATATATTTTATGGATGATGAATAAACAGAAAACATAAAGACAGAAATTCTGAATTTCTTCTTTTTTGCAGTCGGATAAAAACTGCGTAGCCGTGGGACCTTCGTCTGGTATACGAATGTCCCTCCCATGTGTCATGTAAGTGTGAGGTGCAAAAAGAATCACATTGAAAAAGATTATCTGAATGAATGCCTTTAGGCGTAAAGTATTATAATTTATACAACGTAGATATTTTAGGCTACTTGGTTGACAATACAATGAAAACAATTTCTTATTATAGAATATCATAATGGTCATAGTTTAATACATTTTACGGTCTTATTCATAAAAAAATTACTTTGTCTCTTTCTTACTAGTATAGATGTCAGAATGACAGACAAAGACAAACGAATTATAAACCTATTTTAGCTATAGTGCGCTTATAAGATGTTTATGAATACGGGGGTACCTAAGTATTTACAATCTAAAAACACGCAATTCTTGACATTGAGTTTAAAGAACCTTGTACATTTTTACAGCAATTAGCAACTATTCGCAACTGCGGCAAAAGTTGCGGCAATATTTTTGGGTGAAATAAGAATCTTAGTAAAATAATTTCAAAAATAATTCCGACCTAGCTAATAGCTAGCCATTAATTTATTTTTGTTCAGCGAGGAAGGATATATTCGGCCATAAATAAAAACCATTTAAAACCAATTAAAACTAAACATTGATCAACGAATAAAATAATCAAATAAAATTATTGACGATTAAATACAGAAAAGAGCAGCGGTGGTGCAGCGGTAAGGGAAAGACTTTAGAAGGGCCTTAAAAATTTAAAGTCACGGGTTTAATTCCCGATCGTGCCCGCACATCTTTGTGGGAATATTTTCACCGCTACAGCTCAATATTGGCGAAGGAAAACATCGTGAGGAAACAGTCATGTGACATTCTGCAACCCACACTTGGTCAGCGAGTATGGATTAAGGGGAAGACAGTTGAGAGAAAACCCGTGCCCAGCAGTGTGACACTAAATAGGGTTAAATCAACGTGAAGAAGTTAATACGTAACAACCACAGATCAACAAATCCATTTTTTTAGAAGAGCACTTTTGGTAAGTATTGATTTTATTTAGTACAAGCTTAACATGCAAACATATTGAGCCCCAACATTTTCCTTAAAATCATTTTATTTTGTTTATGTTGGCACTCAAAATGATGTTATATGTTAACTCAATTTATACTTGTTGAGAATTCCATTTAGCTGTTTAATCTGTCAGGTGAAACCGATCTTGAAAAAAACATCTTTTCTTAAAAGTGATTTGCTGCTTGTTATCCAACTGCCAACAAAATGTAACCATAAAATAGAACAGTTTCAAAAACCATTTGACTCGTCTTTTGTTTTACATAAGGGTTGAATTTTATGTCACACAACATTTCCATATTACAAATATAAAGTGCGCCCTAAAGGCCGCACTCAAAACAAATGTGCATACCCCTTAACAAAAGGTCTCAATACATTTACTCACCCATTTAATAGCACCAGTAATGTAACGCCATCTTTATGTGACGTGGCAAAATATACATTTTGCTATACATTCACGGGAATAAAGTACAAACTTCAATGTACTGAGGCGTGTAAATAAATTCAGTATATTATGAATGAGGACAAATGTGCGTAGAAATGTAGGGGCTTTGAAATTGTATAAATTACAGTTTATTTCAGGTTTTTCCATTTCGTTATTGTTTTACAATAAATCTTATTTGTAGGTTTATGAAAGTGAAACTGTTCAGTTTCGGCTGTGTTTACACGATCAAAGTCTACTTGACTAAACTATTAAGCTATGGGAAAAGGATAAAGGGATAAGGGGATATGGTTTTTCGTCCTTATAGGGAGCATATTCGTTCAGCGGCCAACAACTGGGATTATAAGTCTAATATATCTTAAGTCTATAAGCTTAAGAGCTAAAACAGTTAGGTTTTGATTTACACTGGCTGTTTGGAATCGACTGACGGACTGAAAACCTTCTTGTAAGCTTGTGACTGAAAAGTAATGACTTCTGATGCTACGCTCGTTGCGTCGTGAAAGACGACAGCCGTCAGTGCGCAAATTACCTAATGATGCCAAAATACGAGTTTCATCCAAGTAAGGATTCGGACCCATTCAAGGATTCATTTGGTTCGAGCAAACTCTTTGTATCAACCCAATCTTAGATATATGACTAAATCAAAATAGAACCACCATAGTAAGCACTGAATAATATGAAAACATCATAAATTGTATCACAATGTCCATATGAAGCAAATTTTATTAGCCAATTTGTTTCGAGCCCATTGACCGGAATCCCATCTTAGATAACAAGCAATCAGATAAGAATTTAATACCACTTCGCAAATCTAACCGTGACGTCACCAATACCTTCATTTTTTCCTACAGAAACTAGATTACCTTCTCGATTGATGATCAATAAAAAACAAGATAGAAATACACCGGGCGCAAATAATTCAATTGTTTCAAACGACCAATCGGCCAATGCGAATGAAAAAAAAAATGGAAATTCGTTAGAACTAGCAATCAGTCGGTCGCTAGTTTGTGGCGAGATTTGCATACTGAATTATGCATCAGTGCATCGTGAGCGCCGAACGTCGTGGATTGATGCGTCCTTTGATATTTGGAGTACAAACATTGGAACACAGAATATTTGTTTAGGCTCTGTCACTATAAGTTGACGAAATTTTGTGACGCTGAGCTCTCTTCTGTTGGTTTTGACGAATATTTTATTTGTCAACTCAATATCAGGTTTTCACTGTTTTCAACAATCTCTTTATCGTTATAGACCTAGGTTTTGATATAAGATTATAATATAATGAATTTTTTTAAATATAGGTTTTAAAATCCAGATTTTTTTCATTTCTTTTAGGTATAATCGCCTTTGTTTTTCACCGCCTTGGTGACGATATAACGGCAACCTTCTTTTTACCTTACTCATAAAGTTAATTCTTAGCCTTCTTTTTCCTTGTTTTCCTTCTATTTTCCTTTTTAAATGTTCTTGTTGAAGCCGTCATGTTTTAAAAGGTCTCCAACCATTTTCTCTCTTCAGTTCTTTATGGTTTTTACGAACATCCGGATCTTGTCCACTCTTTTCAATGCTTCTTCGCTTATATTGTTTTCCGTTCAGCTGATAGTTTCCATCCTTCTCCCACACCACATTGCGAACGCTTCAAGCAATTTTCTATCGTTTATTACTCTAATATCAGTACTATTATGGGACTAAATATCATTTCAGAGACACATCTCTATTTTAATAATATTAAAAATAACTTTCGCACACAAAATGCATATTTTGCGCTACATTTTTTCCCCAAAATAGGCTAAGTAAATACCAAAAATGCTATGCAGCAAAATACGCCGCATGTATTTCCCAATTAGCTTCTACCTAATCCTGACGAAACGGCAACAACCAGCGCCATCTAGCGACGCAATTAAAGCTCATATTTACGTGCCATATTTGCACAGCTGCGTTCGTTGATTCAGTGTAAACAATGCAATTTGCATATCGCTCAGTGTACCACCGTCTTTAGTAATATCATTTTAGTTAATTAAAACTATTATTGTAGTTTTGCTATGATATTTCTCTGTGTTTGTAGTCATGGTTTTGAGTTTTAAGATCAGGACAAGATTTGTATCAAATGAAGTTAAAATAAACTAGAAGAGACTTACAAAGGAGTAGTTAAACCACCCGGGTACTGTTGGGACAAGCAGATCTTTTTTTTATTCTGCAATAGGCTTGCGCTTGACTACAACTTGCCTGATGTTAAGCAATGATGTAGTCTACAATGGGACACGCCCGCCCAATACTCCGATTCACTTGTGATTACGAATGATTTTCGGTGGGAAGGTGGCAGTGGGATGAGGCTCCATATGGATAGAAAACATAAAGCTGCATAATTCCGACCCACCCTCATAAATGGTGTCACAAGACATCGCACCAGAGCACGGCAAGGTCGCTTTGCGGCGCGGCTTTCTCTGGTAGGTGGTCACTAACAACGGCCAAAGCCTACCACCAGTTAGTTACCAGTAAACATAATTACCAGTAGATAGATTGACACCTGATTTGTACCACCCGGGCACCACGTGTGGGGATTCAGATAAAAGGTGCACTCCCACGGACAAGGTGACTCAGCCCCCAAAATATAGTAGATAGTTATAAAATAAAACTAAGCGAACGCACACCGTCGAAATGGAGAAAGAGCGACTCTTTATCATTTGAAAATCGACTTTACGTATTTTAACATACATTAGAAATTACTTTAACCGCGTATTTAAGTCGCATGGAGATTGTCAATTTTTTTTAGTTAAAGAACCTATCACAGCGCGTCTTCGAAAAGCGCGTGGTAATTTTCAATTGTTTTTATCGTTATGCAGGTCTGAGGTCAATCCCAATGAGGGCTCTACTCATACAACACGATATGACGACGTAGCGTGGTAAAAACGGACTGCTCGAACTAACCCCCTTATTCATATACCTACGTCTTATAAGCTCATTATAGCTAAAATAGGTTTATATATTTTTTTATTAACACACACGGTCATCTGATTCCAAACTAAGCGGAGCTTGTACTATGGAAACCAGATAACTGGTAATATACTACATATAATACTTTTCTTTTGTAAATATATACTTAAATATAGATAATTACACAGACATATTTAAACAAACGTTTGTCTCGGGTGGGAATCGAACCCACGACCTGCGGCGTGAAAAGCAAGTATCTTACCGACCACGCCACCGGCCCGTCTGTTTGCCCTTGTATATCATCTTAACATTTAAACTAGTAAGAAAGAAGCTAAGTCCATTTTAACTAAAGAGGCTTGTAATTTTTTTATGAATAAGACCTTAAATGTTTAAGGATAGTAATGTGTCAAGAGACAACATGTAGTATCGCATTTATATGTAAGAGCCTTGAGTACAGTCATGTCGCCTTAGTCCAGTCCGTCGCGTCGGTGAGTTCAAAACCTAAAACCGGCATACTCACATCCACTCGCATCCAAACCAAACGAGTAACTGAACACCGGCATGGGAGGCACGTGTTGGCGCACGCGCGATGCCTTCAGAGGCTGTAACGGACTGCCGCTATTGAACTAGGAGAGATAGGTTCAAGGTT
Organism: Meganola albula; assembly: GCA_936450015.1. Lineage (NCBI taxonomy): Eukaryota > Metazoa > Arthropoda > Insecta > Lepidoptera > Nolidae > Meganola > Meganola albula. Next base: position 11,437,331 of record OW388146.1, on the reverse strand, counting down.
AGGCGTTCTAGGTAGAATTCGTAGGGCCTAAATTTACGAACATCGAATGTTTAGTACCAACCACCTAATTTCCTGATTCAAATTTCCATGGGTACCTAAATAATAGAGTCACTTCAACCCTTTTTAGTGTCGCACTGCTGGGCGCGGGTCTTCTCTAAACTATCTAAAGAGCTGAGAGAGTTTAGGCCTTAATCTACACACGCTGGCCAATTGCAGGTTGGTGGATGTCACATGTCCTCGAATGATCAGTTCTTAGACATGCCGGATATTTAGCAGCAGCTATGAAACAATTCACACAAAGATGTGTAGCTACGATCGGGGATCGAACCCTCGACCTTATATTTCAAAGGCGAGACTGATATCACTGCACCACCGCTGCGCGCTGTTCTTGACTGAACGCAAGACCGAAGGCTTAACGTGTTAAACACTCATAATAAGGCATCAGATATATTGTGCATTAGCCAGCAGTTAACTCGTCTACGTCTGGCTAGCAGCAGTGCGGTTTACTAGTTAATGCGTACTTGCAAGTCATCCTATCTCACCAGACATCTTCACATAATAATGTCTAGGAACGCCCTCAGACTATTACTGTAACTAAAGTGCCTAGTCACGTGGCAACGATAAATTACAATAAAAATTACCTAACACTTGAAGATAGGAAGAAAAATGCTCCAGAATGTTCTTAGAATATGGTTCCGCACAGTTTTGTGGCTAATGGAGGAATAAATAGTAGGTACCAAGGTTTCAAAAGTACACTCTACAAAGACTACGCAGAGCTTTGCATTTCTCAAGTGATCAGTGGTCATATTTTATAATAATAATAATAATAATCCTTACTAATATAAACCTATATAAATACGAAAGTAACTCTGTCTGTCTGTCTGTGTTGCTTTCACGCCTAAACTATAGAACCGATTTGGATGAAATTGGGTATGGAGGTAGTTTGAGACCCGAGAAAGGACATAGGATAGTTTTTATGCGACTACGCAAAAAGAAGGTAATGTTTTCGGGCGATAACCGACATACACGCGGGCGAAGCCGCTGTCGGAAAGCTAGTATTCTATAATATTAACACACGCTGTCATCTGGTCCCAAGCTAAGCAGAGCTTGTGTTATGGAAACCATGTACTATACTTATACAACTTTTTTATTTTAAATATATACTTATAATAGATAATTACACCCAGACTAAAGACAAACAGACATGTTCATCACACAAATTGTCGATTAAATGGAAAAATGACATATTTTTCAAAATTTTATTCTTAGTGTCATTTGTACATTTCAAATTATGTTTATAGACTTGTTTTTTATAACTGTGTTATTTTTCAAATATAATGTTTATACTAGACTTTTTAATCTATTCTATCTATTTGGTCGATTAGGTATATGGAAAAATGTCATTTTTCTATATTACTATAATCGACCAAATTTCTGTCTGTATTTATATGAGAGTGTTGCGCTAGGTATGCACCGCGCCTGTGCCGATGATAAAAAAACAGTAAAAACAAATTGATTGATAAATGCCTGAACTAGGTACAAATTATACATCTAATACTTTGTCCTTTAGGTAATAGGTTTAGTTGTATAAATTGTAACCAGCAGCGGTGGTGCAGTGGTACAGGCCTCGCCTTAGAAATATAAGGTCACGGGTTCGATTCCGTGTTCGAGTTGCGAGTTCGAGTCGTACCCAAAAATGTGTATCTTTGTGTGAATTGTTTCATCACCGCTGCTCCATGTCGGTGAAGGAACACATCGTGAGGAAACCGGCATGTCTATGAACGATTTTTCTAGGACATGTCGTGACATCCATCACATATCCTCCATGTTTTCTGTCAGTGGCGATAAAACAATTTACACAAAGACTAATAGGCATGACCGGGGATCGAAGCCGCGACCTTATATTTCAAAGTCAAGCCAAATACCTCTGATATTGACATATCATCCCCAGTTTAAACCTTCCAACTTCTGCCTACTAGGCAGAAATTTAGTAATTACGAGGCAAAATTTCCTCCCCTTTAGATGTGCGGAACCCGAAAAATTAACAGGTGAACGCGCCGTAATGAGGAAACTTGGGGAATACCGAAGGATTGCCAATTTAGATATTCAAATCATGTTTAGTTCATTTTCTAGATATTGTAGGTAGATAAAAATGTTTGTAAAATATTATGGAAAGTACCTATTGCTTAATTGTGACTTTTACAAAGGGTCAATTTGAAATACTATTATCCGGCCAATAATAAAAAAAATATTTTCACACATACAATCAGCACCATCTTGTCCCAAAATAATCAATTATATTTACTTGTGTTATGGGTAATAGGAACGGATCATCATCATCATCATTCCCCTTGCCTTTTTCCCATTTCTATTGGGGTCGGCTCCCAGTCTAACCTGATGCGGCTAGCTACCAGAATTATACGAGCGACTGCCATCAGACCTCGAAACCCGTAGGGAACCAGTAGCCGAGATGGTTAGACCAGGTGTCAGATTATATTGGCTTCTGACTACATGTAACGGTTGTCATAGACGGGTTAAATGACAACCGGGACCGACGGCTCAACGTGCTCTCCGAGGCACGGAGGGTAGTCCCTCCATCAACCAGACACCGAAACAAATCTTTGTTGTTACACAAATATTGTCCGGTGCGGGAATCGCGACCTCTCGGGCACAATATAGCCCAATCGGACGGCTTACACCGCTCGACCACCGAGGTCGTCGTCCGAGGTAATAGGAACGGATATAATACTTAAATACATTTTTTTTAGGTAAATTACACCCAGATACAGAACAAACACTCGTGCTCATGACACAAAGATTTGTCCTGGGTAGGAACATCAATTCAAATTTTAAACATGCTTATATTATTAATTATTATTATAATGAAAACAGGTCAAAATTAAGGACACCTAATTTTTTGCGTAATTATTACAATATTATAATATGATGGTACGGGCCTCGCCTTAGAAAAATAAGGTCGCGGGTACGAATCCTGGTCGTGCCCACACATCTTTATGTGAATTGTTTCATCTCTGCTGCTCAACATCGGTGAAGAAAAACATCCCGAGTAAACCGGCATAAAACCGGTCTAAGAACTAATCATTCGCGACATGTGACGTCTACCAACGCGCACTTGACCAGTGTGTGTGGATTAAGGCCTAAACTCTCTCAACTCTTTGATAGTTGAGGGAAGACCCGTGCTTAGAAATGGGACACTAAAAAGGGTTGAAGGGATGCATAACCCTGAATGTGTGATAGTTTCGTAGTAAAGTCTATCACAAAACTGTATAGATTGTGAGATAATGATAATTAAGTCTACGAGTATAAACATGATAGGTAATTAGAAGTTATTCAACAACAAAACCAAGTAAAATTATGTACCTGCTTAGCTAACAAAAGTACTGTAATTTAATCGGTTGGAGTACGTCAGGAAACTCAATTTAAGTCGCACTACTGAAGCGTCTGTACAGTCTGGGAAATTGCTGTTAACTCAAACATTTCGGTTGAAGTTAGCTTGTCACAAAAACTTAGAGTTACTTGAGAGGCGAGCGTGCGAGTCCCCTATTCATGTGGCATTTGAAATTATTTCACTTTTCACTATTATAAATCTCGAACTGTGTTATTTAATTACAAAACAAATTAATACTACTTCAGTAAAGTACAGTAAAAAATACGGTCACCAGCAAATTCGATTTAATCTTTCATGGGTCAATTCTGAAATTATCTGCTATTGACAAATCTAATTTAGTTGCTAACTGAATTTCCTTTATTTTCCTTCGTAAATCTCACTGTCCATGGTAAAAAACCACATGCTGCTAAGACCAGGAATCGACCCCGCGATCATATATTTCAAAGGCGTGGCCGATACCACCGCGCCACCGCTCCTCTTATTTACCCGATACTAATTTAAACAAAATGATTGTAAATTCCTCCACACAACTGAATTGGTCAAATAAGATAATATTGATAAGAAGAACTTAAAATGCTTCAAAACATCAAATCAGCCAAATTAGTTCAGCCATTCTCGAGGTTTTTGTAAGACGAGAAACGTCAATTCATTTTTTTTATTTAAGAATACATTTTTATGTATAAATTATTTTTAACACTTCAACCCTTTTTAACCACTACGGGGCATGGGTCTTCTCTCAACTATCTAACGAGTCGAGAAAGTTTAGGCCTTAAAACTATTAAATTACATAATTTATAGATGTTGATATAGGAATGTTGTACATTATATCTTTCGGAAAAAAAAATATATTTGTCATACCTTAACAGGGTAATTTACTACTGTGTTATTATATAAATTTGTATGTAACTAAAGAAGTAGACGGTGATTTGAGAGGTTTGATTTAATACCTTCATTACGGATGACCTCATTAATTATCATTCATCCTAATTTTCTTTCCAAAGTGAACTTAAGAATACGAACAAGACTTCTAATAATAAATATTACATAATATTTATAAAACCTTAATAACTCGCTAACAAGACTATATCAAAGTAATGATGATAAACAACTTTTAATTACTGTGTATTTTTTGTAGGTTCATTAAGTTATAACGAAGCTAAAATATGATATCTTTTAGAATAAGCCCGCCTTCCCTTTGCTTTATGAAACCTTTAAGCTTGTATTTCGTAGAGAGGTAAGCTGGGGCGTGTTAGTAATGAAAATTTATGATTAGTAAGGTAAATGCAATTTAGAGAATCTCATTTAGCTTCTGCACGTTTGTTAAGATAAAATTTAATAAAGTCTTGTTATTTATCTGCCTTATTAGGCATGACTTCAGATTTAGAGCGTTTAATACGCAACTTGTAGTACTAAATGGTATCTGCCTGATTTTAGGGGAGATAACAACGTACAGTACACATGTACAAAGTTGAAGCGTCTTTACAAATGCACACCTAAATAAAAGCTACACACAAACACAAAGCATGAACAGTTGTGTATACAATCTGTTCATGTTCCTCGGCAGAGGGGAACGCACGCAATACCAGGTCTGTGTAAAATTTTCTAAGACTTTAGCGTATTTAAAATTGTATTAGGTACATACCTGGCTTGTCTGTTTAACTATTACCTACTCGTATTTTGTGAGCAGCGGTGGTGCTGCGTTTTCTGCCGCCTCTGAAATATAAGGTCACGTTGTCCATCCCCGGTCGTTGAAATAATTCACACATTTTGTGTAAATTATTTCATCGCCGCTGCTTTATATCAGTAAAGGAAAACATCGAGAGGAAACTGGTATATCTAGAACTAATCATTCGAAGACACGTGACATCCACCAACCCGGACTTGGCCAGAGTGAGTGGATTACGGCTTAAACTCATTCAACTCGTAAGTAAGTAAATGAAGGTCCGTGCTCAGGAGTGGGATACCAAAAAGAGTTGAAATGTGAAGTGTACTCAATTAAGACTGGCCACCGCTGTAGTCAGAATACGACTGGGAGGGTATTACAAATCCCCTCTGCTATCCGTAAAAAGTCGAGTTAGTAAATTAAGAACATTTAATATTTTCACAATTTTCCTTTCCACTTTAAAATGCTTAGCAACAGTTGTTCTCAAAGTTACACCTATGCTTACTTGAAGTGGTGTTAAATCACATTTATTTACTAGAATGTAGCTAGATGTAAAATGATCGTATTAGACTTGAGTTTGATTTCACCGAATTTTAATCGGACGATTTATTGTTTTTTTAGTTACTTTGTTAGATTATGTTTATAATTATAAAATGTTTATTAATTACTTACAACGAGAGCGTTATTTATGAAGCTTAAGCAAAGAATAGCTTATTTATGTTATGTCACTGTCACGTGATTTCAACTTCTCCTATGCAACAAAAGTACAAAACATGGGTTTTATAGTTAGAACTTAATTTTCGTTTATTATGGGTGCACTTTTTCAATTTAAAAGCAGTTCTCTTGTCAGTGAAGCAATCTCTACCTATCTCTTTCTCTAACTAACACTTTTAATGCCCGGTTCCTATAATTATCAAACTTCCGTCATTAGTAAACGTAACCTTCCGTTTCCATCCTCCAACCAACGGGGCGTTAACTGGCGTTCCACAAGTTTTTTTTTACGGCTACCGGTGGGTAGCATCCGCAGGTAAGACTGGCCCTCTTTCTTATAGGAACACCGTTTTCAAAATTTCCATACTTTAAGTTTACGGACCGTAGTAGTTAGCCCTCCCATCCGTTAGTAATACACCTTGAGTAATCTTCACAACGGGACGTTTTTTATAGGAACAGATTTGGATGACCGTAGGTAGAAAATGTTAACATCCGTTGCCAAAACGAGGCGTTTTTTTGATATAGGAACCGGGCATAAATCTGTTGTCTCAGTTGTCCAAAATATCATTGAGAATGGTTCGTTAAAACTAATGCTGTCGCTTTCTTAGTCAGTCTTGCAGGGAGACGGCATGTGATTTGATGACGTAAGTATAAAACAACCTACAATCCTTATGTCGTGAATTATGTCGTACAAAATATCCAACTAGAAATAATGTTTGTTAAAAATTTATTGCAATACTAATTTGGTCTAAAAGAAATTTAGTTTAACACGAATATGGTCTATAAACTGCCGATTTAGACATTGATTAATGTCCGATACGAATTTAACCTTGTACGAATTTGGTCTGACAGGATTGTAATTGTATTGTAATACGAATCTTGTTCTATAAACAGCCGATTTAGATAATGGTGTATTTGACAGTCAGGCAATAAATAACTATACCACGGTCGTGCGTAAATTTTCATTTGTTTCACAACACTTTATCATAATTTCACCATTGAACTCTGAAATATTTTTAAAGCACCTATGTTATATTGGGTGCTTATATAGCCCTTAGTATATTGTTGTAATATTTACTCTATAAAGATGACTGGAGACGGTCGTCGTCTCCGAGGAAGACCACGGAAACGATGGTGCGATGATCTAAGCTTGTTTGTCATTGGCTATGGAGGAGGCTTTTGCCCAGCAGTGGGAAAACATGCAAAAAAATTATGTAATCTAAAAATGTTAACGGTATTTTGAAAAATTGTTCTTCTCGAAGTAAAAAAAAAGTACAAAAGTATTTTTGTTAAAAGACCATAAGTTACTATTTTTAATCGATAAATACGAATTCATGATATGATTTCCGCATCGCAACAGAAGTTACAGGCGGAATTTGGTGTTGCTACTCTAACATTAATGAATTAAACTTTCACAATTATCAGACGCTACATAGTATCTCAGCTGTTAAAACCACTTTTATCACAGGCTGAAAGTCGTAAAATAAATATTATGACGTCACATTTGAAGGCTCTGCTACAGGCATTTACGGTCTGTCTAGGTCATAAAACAGTTTCCACAGATAATACTAAAGTGCCTACTTTGTAGGTTATAGTTATAAAATGAGTCTGTGGAATAAAAAAATATTATAGTCTGTGAAAATTGCAGAATATAAAATACTTAAACTCATTCCTTCTATTTAACAAAGTGTTTTATTAGTTTACGAGTATTCATTTAACTCCGGTCCGTAGACATTACATATCAAGCAACCCCTACTAGTTAATACTATAAATGCGAAAGTTACTCTGTCTGTCTGTCGAAAATTATAAAATTTATTTAATATACAAGGTGAGTCGTTAAGGATGTGCTGTCTTAAATTCTACGTTACTTGGGTCATGCAATAATAGTATGGTGACGTTTAAATTTTAATAAATCAATTTAAAAAAAAATAACCCCTACAAAATATATTTTTTTAATTATTTACTTAGACAACCCTAACATTTGAAGAGACCGCCAATTGTCATTGCCTCATCTTTTATTAGGTCAATGAGTTCAGAATAATAGCTACATATTAGGGTTGCGTGACGCGAAATTTTTGCAAAAATTTTAAAATATAATCTAAATTAATTCGGACTTCACATTGTCATTAGTACCTAATAGCCTAAAAAATGCCTACTTTCTACTATAGTTTAGCTTTTTCGGTTCAGGTTGTATACGCCTTCAAAGTCTTGTCTCAATATTAATATGTCAGTCCCATATATTCGTTCTTTTCACTTCAACCCTTTATAGTGTCCCACGGCTGGGCACGGGTCTTCTCTCAACTATCTTACGATTTGAGAGAGATTAGGCCTTAATCCACACACGCTGGCCAAGTGCGGGTTGGTGGATGTCACATGTCCTCGAATGGTTAGTTCTTAGACATGCCGGTTCCCTCACGATGTTTTCCTTCACTGATATTGAGCAGCGGAGATGAAACAATTCACACAAAGATGTGTGGGCACGACCAGGCTTATATTATATTCGTTCTTTTCATTCTTTGAAATCTTTCGTTATCACATGGCTATTAGAGACTTGGTCTATTACCTATTAGAAAAGTATAAAATCTCTAACTTCACTGATAACATGATAACATTACTTGTGTAATTCTGTAATATTAATAAAACTAATCAACCTAACCCCGAGTTGTTTGACAAGTAAACGTTTAGATGGCGCTTTTGTACACAATGTAAAATGTAAACACACTTTTATTAGCTAAGATAAAGTTATTTAGACGTTGTATAAAATAGGGAAGGGTGATGGCATCTGAGTAACAGCTTTAGCTCCTTTTTAGAGGCAATAAGATTGTAATATCTTTGTCAGTTAAATCTGTTTTTGTCTAACTCAAAGATTAGATCGCACCCAGTATAGACTCCAGCTCTCATAGGTATACATGAATCTGCCTGTAACTCTGTTATATTACCATTTTGAAAGAAAATAAACATTATTATTACTATTCAAAGATTTATTTCCTTTAAATATGTTTTCAAAGGTATAACAGATATTACAAATATAAGCTTACCTAAAAAAATATATTAAGATAGGTAACCTAAGCGTGGACCGGTCTAATTAAATACCACGATAAGTTAAGTTTGTTGTAGTCAAGCGCAACACAACCAACGAGCTATACCTGGAGTAAGAAACCACACAAACAGATACACAAAACAGGCTGAAATCCGTACATCATACTGAGATGATCAGTACATGAAATTAGTTAAGGAACTTTATGGGTTTCATTAAACGTGCTTTTTTTTGTTAACTTATACCTATGGTATAATGATGTACCTTAGGAAAACCCTAATAGTGAAGTGGGGTTAGTCCTTACCATCAAGCGTAGGTACTAGCACCACGTCCGTTCCATAAACTAATGCACTGAAGAATGTTTTTAGATGTCTTTCGTTCAAATCGAATGCTGCGTACAGCAATAGTAATTATTAATTGAAAAAAAAAGCTAAATTTCCATCATTTGACGGGCCGGTGTCGTGGTCGGTAAGATTCTTGCTTTTCACGCCGCAGTTCGTGGGATCGATTCTCACGCGAGACAAACATTTGTTTAAATATGTCTGTTTGTCTTGTGTCTGGGTGTAATTATCTATATTTAAGTTTATATTTACAAAACAAAAGTATTATAAGTAGTATATTAACTGTTATCTGGTTTCCATAGTACAAGCTCTGTTTAGTTTGGTATCAGATGACCGTGTGTGTTAATGTCCCACTATATTATTATTATTATCATTTTATAACAACGAGAATTTTATTCTGTGGAAAATTATTCTCATTAAGGAGCTGAATGCACTTCCCCAGTTTGTGTCTGTCTCAATGTCTCTCTCAATCAATACGTAAAAGATTAAAACTAATAAAACCCTGTTCATAAAACCTTCAGTACTGCAGTAAATAAATCTCTTTCCTCGAACATACATTATCCTTACAATTTAACACAAAGTAGCTGAATCGATGCATTTAAGCCCACAAAACGGTAAAAGGAAATAACGTTGAAAACTTTGATCACCGGCCAAATGTAATCCGTACCTGAAAGGTCCCGAATTCACATCTTGGCAAGAGTTCTTACAGGCCATGTTCGAATGAATACAGAATGGTGACTACTATAAAAAGTCGAACAGATCTCGTTTTAAAATATTACCAATGAGTAAGCACAGCAAAGTAAGTACCTAATACTATACTGCCGTCTTAAGGAGGAAGGGCGTTTCGCATTTCGTAACTTAGTTTTATGTTTTGTCGAAGTCAGTATCTTTTACTGATTCCAACAATGTATACAACTCAGCTATGAAAAAAATTTCGGGCACGACCGGGGATCGAATCCATGATTTTATATTTTAATGGCGAGGCCGCCTTTGCATTTCGTAACAATCAATCTTCTTTTATAAATATATGTAAATGTAGGTACATAATAGAAATATTTAAAAAATTAATTAGGTTCTATTATCTATATAATTAATCTGCTTACTTTGATTTTCATGAAGTTTTGTCTTTCCACGACGGTTTTAATTCGTTGTTTATAGCTAACAAACTGCTTAAAACACGACAGACTGACAAAAACACTGAATAAAAACCAGATATTTTTCTGTTATTTATTCAGAACACCTCTAAATAAAGCTTTCAGCCTTTAACGCAATAAAAAGCCTTAAACAACCATAAAAATTCTACTCAACACTGAAAGCGCCCATTATGCTATATAAGTACATAATCAACAGATATTATTAACAGCTGCTATCTGCTATGCTATAAGCTATTGCTATTACGCGTATCAGACAGATTTAATTAAGTACAGCAGTTAAAAATATTTATTACGTAAGATATGGTTTGCATTTTTAAGTCCAAGAAACAGTAAATAGTATCTGGGTTTTTCAATTGACATAAGTACTTCCAATATAGTGTCTGTTTCATCATCACCATCAACCTATTTTAGTCCACTGCTGGACATGGGTCTGTCCTAAAGTACACACAAACACAATCCGCAGCGTTTCTCATCCAGTTCTTGCGACCGCCCTGCTGAGATCGTCATTCCACCTAGGCATAGGGCGTCCTACGCTACTTTGGCTAATTCGTGGTCAGTTTCGTAGTCTTTAATTATTTTTAACATCCGGTAAAAATGAGGAATGTTATAAGATTTACTTACAAATCTGTGTTTTTAGGAAAGTGGACAATAATACTTTTCAACTCCTTTTATCATTCTGTTTAAATTCGTGCGGGATTCAAGGCAGTTTAGGTGTCCAAAGACTTGGCTGGGTACAAATCCTCAGTCTCTTGGCGTCGCTATCGATCTTGGCTGACAGGAGTAGCAGTAGCTAAATTGCGGTGGTGGGTACCTATTTAAAAAAAAAGTTTGACTTACATACTCGTAGTTATATGTAATTCTGTATCTCTGGGTACAAGTTTCAGACGTAGCAACGTTTCAACAAGTAGATCAATTTTGACCGATTTTAAAAGCTGAACTGCACGAGATAATTCTTAGCAAAGTCGGGGATATCATTTTTAACCGATTTAAAAAAAAGGTTATTTTTATTTAAACTTTGTTTGTGAAAAGCCAACTAACAACAGCTCTTTGTCAGTGAAGCGGTTTAGCGACTATTATCAAGGATCAACGACCAAATCGGGAGCGACTATGACACTCACTCACTCACTCAGAAAGAAATTAAATACATAAATGTTCCCCACAGAAAAAATATCAAAATTAATCCGAAAGATAAGACGCCTAAGCTTTCATTTATCAGAATAGATTTATCAGAGTTACAAACTTGGTAAAAATACAACAGTCCATTTATTTCTGCCGTTGCCCGCGTACAAATATTAAGTGCAATAATATTAAGAGAGTACAATATTGTTTGTTAATAAAAAAAAACACCATTTTTACCCAACTGCGCCAGAAGAAAGGTTATGTTTTTCGGATGTATGTATACATGTATGTAGATTTCTTTGGCACGCTCTAGAGCCTAAACGGCTTATCGCATCTGAGCTTAAGAGGAATTATTAGATTGGTCTGAATTGAGAGTGACACTGGATAGGTGCATCAAAATTATGAAAATAAATATTTTGGATTTTTCGCGCAAATCAGTTCTCCATTCAATTACATAAGTTGACAAATATTGACGCAGACGGTGTTGATTTTTCAAATAGTATTTTGCTTGTATAATATTTAGTCAATTGGTAAGAAGAAGTTAGGTGCAAGTATTATATTAGTAATAATAAGATTATATTAAGTATTTACATTATTAATAGTAATAAAGAAAACCTGCCCGCGCAATTACTTCGACAATAAATAAGCACATGGCGACACATTCAGTAGCGCTTCCCGTCTGGTGCGTATGCATCTCTCTAATTAAAATTTAACTTTTGTTAGCTCTATAATTTATACTCTACAATTGTTCACTGTAATTATTAAGCGTTTAGGTTTACGTTTCATATACAGTACGTGTATTATACAGTTTTAAAGACGCCCATTTTAATCCTATTTAGTGTCCCACGGCTATCACAAGTCTTCTCTCAACTGCCTTACGAGTTGAAAGAGTTAAGGCCTTAATCCACTCAAGATGGCCAAGTGTGGGTCACATCCACATGTCACATGTCTTCGAATGATTAGTTCTTAGACATACTTACCGGTTTCCTCACGATGTTTTCCTTCACCGATATTAAGCAGCGGCGATGTTACAATTCACACAAAGATGTGTGGGCACGACCGAGAATCGAACTAACGACCTTATATTTCTGAAGCGAGGCCCGTACCGTACTGCTGCGCTACCACTGCTCTCTGCGCCACCGCTGCTCTATATTTCAGCTGAGCATCTTTTAAACGTCTAAGCGCTTTCATATTTTAGATTGCCTACTAGAATCTCGAGTGAAAACCACGTACCTAAAGGGCCCGCCGTCTTAGTCAGGCCGGCCACAAAATGGACTGATGATATTTTAAAAATTGCGGGAAGGATTGGAGACATATGGCCAGCAATCGAACACTGTGGCGTTTCAAAGTGGAGGCCTATGTCTAGCAGTAGACATACCCAACTGAACATGTTGATGTTAACTCAAATTCACTCAATGTCTGCCAACAACAATGTTACATTCAGACTGCAAGGTCTGTACACAATGTATTGGTACCTAAGCGACTTGTAACCTCAACAAGTGCGTAAGTAAGTAGCGGAAGTACATTAGTATGAAAATCGGTTATTGCGCCGCTGTCGCCGTCGTCTAAACCCAATGTCCAACGCTTGGCGTCGGACGGCGCGTTTTGCGATTTCATCGTTCATTGCGTATTTGCTTTAGAAGTGTCTAAAGACAAGTGAACGCGACTGGGCAATGAACTACAAAATCGCCAGTCGCACCGCCCGACGCAGTGTCCCGTCGCCACGGCGTAAACTAGTAGCCGACCACTGTTCGCTCTACTTTATCGATCGTAGGTTTCTTTTTATACTGAAATAAGGCTGCGCTTGACTTCAACTTGTTGATGTTAAGCAATGATGTAGTCTACGATAGGACGCTCCTGTCCACTATACAGATTCATTCGTGGTTACGAATGAATTTCGGTTAGAAACCATAAAGGAGCAACAATTTAGATTCACCCTCTTAAATGGTGTCACCAGATACCGCACCGGAACACGGCAAGGCCGCTTGGCGGTGCGGCTTTGTCTGGTGGGTGGTCACTAACCACGGCTGAAGCCTACCACCAGTTAATTACAAGTAAACTTCATTACCAGTTGATTGTCACCTGATTTGCACCACCCGGGGGTTTATTTTATACCTACGATATTTCTATGTACCTAATTATGTACAAATCTCATAACTGACGGACTCGTTTTAATGTGCGCAGTGGTTAGTGACCCTGACTGCTAGTAGACCCTTAAGACTTGGGTTCGAATACTACACAGAACAAATCTTTGTCTGATGAGCAAGATTTTTTTTTCTGTCTGCGTGTAATATATCTATATTATTATGTAGGTGTGTATTTACAAAAAAACAAAAATTTTAATTAAGGTATCAGTTTCTGGGATATACCCTAACACAGGCAAATATCATTGCTTAATTTGGGAGAGGAATTGCCGCTGTGTCTATGTTTGTGCATCACAGATCATCAAAATCCTCCATGGCTGCCAGTAGCCAGGAATGTAGTTCGGCTGCGGGAACTTTTTCTCTCTATTTTACTAACATTTTCTCTTTAAAATTCTCGCGCCAGACATAACAAAACCACAAAGGGATTTGTATAATATCGCGTATAATGCCTAGATTCGTTACCTGTCGCCTGTCGGTGTCGCATAATACCTTTTTTACATTCAACCAGCGGCGAACAATGGTGAGACGAATGTAACGTCATGCGGCGGAAGATAAATGAACTATTATAACACAGACTGTAAACGCACAGAGGAATTCACATGAATTACAACGCTAATGCAAAAATAGAAGAAATAATAATTAAAATGGAATTAATAATTGTGGAATAATAAAAAATTTAAATTGGATTACATGTATTTTATTATTTTTCATTGTTGTTGTTGTTTGGTATATTGTTTTTTTCTTTTTATAGCCAATAATGACATTCATGCAATTTTTATCGACTATAATATTTGCTGTGCCATAGGTACAGGGTCCATAATTGTGTACCTATATTATAATGTTACTATCTAAACATACTTATGGAAGAGCAATAAAGATATTGAATGTAGAGTACAGGTAAGAGCAAATGTTTGTAATTATTCATGACCAGTGATTTTTACAATGGATCATAAATATACATGAATGATTATTTAGAAAGTAGGTATGTAATATGTATACTATTACAGGCTTATGAACGATTATTTTCATGCCAACAACACAATTCCTTCTGTATTAAAAGCGCCCTAGCTTCCGGCCGCGGCTTTACCCGCGTGGTGTCAGAATAAAACAGTATTTCGGTGCCTTTCATCAAACTTTGATCAGAAAATTTTAAACCAACAGCCATCCTCAGATATAAATGCATGTACAAGCTTTTGCATTTATAATATTAGTAGGATGAAATCGTGCATATGAAACATTGTATATTTTAAGTGTGTACAAAAAAAACTTACCCGGATTAACATCAACATATTTTTCGTCCCGGTATCATGTTTCCTTGCCATTTTTGAAGCCTCTGTTCAATTATTTGTCTGTGGTTCTTGCACTTTCAACCACTTTGGCAAGATTGACTGATTGCTTGTAGCACCATGGTTGCTTATGTAAATATGTTTTACAAATCGTTGCCGAATAGAAACGTTGGTTTTGCTTTTAAAGGTAACTGTATTTTGACTGTCATTTTTTTTTCAAAGTTTTCTGTACATATTCACAGGCGTTTTGAATGATTCCGTCCTGTTTGCATAAATACAGGCGTCGTCAGTTTATACACCAAATTTTATATATCTTCTTTAAATATAAAAATCAATGCCACTTCTCGTTGTAATTTTATAACTCAAAAACGGGCTTACCTATTCAAACCAAATGTTTAGGCATTGTTCGGACTATTTAGTAGATGGTTTATGTGAAGTTTGCACAAAATCGGTTGAGTGGTTCTTTATTTATCACATTTTTTGTTGAGTGGGCTGAAGGTACCCGGGCGAAGCTGGGGCGGGCCGCTAGTTAGATATAAAATTCTCGTGTCACGGTGTTTGTAACCAAACTCCTCAGAAACATCACGACAGAATTTTATTAAATTTTATATCTCTATTCGGTAGATGTGAGAATAGGTCGTACCTACTCTATTTCTCATACGCCTAAGTGATAGATGTGGTCCACCCTAAAAATTTTATTTTCATTTTTGGTGGTATTAAAAAATACATACAACCCTCCATTTTCACCTCTTTACCCCAATTTTAGTACCACATCATAAAAAATTAAAAACAATAAATTTAATTCGACAAATAAAAAAAAATGATGTGAACCACCCTATATCACTTATACGTTTAAAAATAAATTATAACAGATTCTCAGATCTACCAAATATAGATATAACAGTTCATAAAAATCTGTCAAGCCGTTTTGGAGGACATTGGTTACAAACACCGTGACAAGGGAATTTTATATAATAGATACCAACCAAATGTGATAAAGAACCATCAACATGAAGAGCAATGTAAGTTTGTGCAAAACCCTCACAATCCCTCATAAAGACATGTTTGAGTGATGTCCTCTTGTCTTTCCTGTCACGGCGCGGCTCCCATTGTCCCGGCCGTGTGGCGCGAAGCCAAATCCGATACACATCAGTGTCTTAAACTTACAATATCGCTTACATTTTATATATCTTTTTACATTTTTTGTTTACATTGCAGCTTGTATTGTATCTTTAAGGAAAGATACAATTTAACTTTCAATCCACCTCGTGAATTAAAACCATAATAGGTATATACCATTGGCGAACAGTCAACATAACATGATTCCCACCGGCTTCCCCTAGGAAATTATCAATTTAACATCATTCCCCTTGCCTTTTCCCATTTCTATTGGGGTCAACTCCCAGTCTAACCTGATGCGGCTAGCTACAGAATTATACGTGCGACTGCCATCAGACCTCGAAACCCATAGGGAACCAGTAGCCGAGCAGGTGTCAGATATAGATATTGGCTTCTGACTACATGTAACGATTGTCATAGATGTGTTAACGTGCTCTCCGAGGCACGGAGGGTAGCTCTCAACCAACCAGACACCGAAACAATTTTTTGTTGTTACACAAATATTGTGTCAATTTAACGTACTTAATTAAATATAATGTAACGCCTAAAAGTTTTAAATAGCACACAAATGCCGCACATACTTTTCAGTACGTTTGAAAGTTGGCGTTACATTATTTTTGCCCTTTCTTCCCTTTTTCAAATTGTCACCCTTCGCCACTGATATATACATAAAACTAAAGTAATTTCATCATCATCATCATCATCAGCTTATTTTAGTCCACTGCTGGACATAGGCCTCTCCTAAAGTACGCCACTGAGCACGAACCGCGGTTTTTCTCATCCAGTTCTTGCCGGCCGCCCTGCTGAGATCGTCACTCCACCTGGTCTGAGGGCGTCCAACGCTACGTTTGCCAATTCGTGGTCTCCACTCAAGAACTCGTTTACCCCAGCGGTTGTTAGTTCTACGGCAGATATGACCGGCCCACTGCCACTTCAGCTTACTAATCCGGTGAGCTATAACGATTACCTTAGTTTTCTGTCGGATCACTTCATTTCGTATTCGATCCTTCAGAGATACTCCGAGCATAGCCCTTTCCAGTAAGTAATTTATAGGGCAGTAATTACCATTTTGATAAATCGTTGACTATTTTGTTTATTAATACCTACCACGCCATATTATGGGAAATCTCTATATGTAAAAGCCCATCAACGTCCCACTGTTAGGGCTATAGCGAATGGAGTCTCAAACTCTGTTCAACGTCATTTTAGTAGTCAAAGCTGGCCCCATGGTTGTTAGATGTCACACTTCAACAAGAGGAGATTTGTTGCAGAGAGAGGGTCTCTTAAGACAGTTATGCCTACCACATCAGAGACTTT
Organism: Meganola albula; assembly: GCA_936450015.1. NCBI lineage: Eukaryota > Metazoa > Arthropoda > Insecta > Lepidoptera > Nolidae > Meganola > Meganola albula. Next base: position 11,420,031 of record OW388146.1, on the reverse strand, counting down.
GACAAAACTTGTAAATTAACTAAAAAAATTCTGTCATACATTGACCGGTGTTATAAGCAATTTACGACACAATTTTAACAGTGAGCCATCGATGTCTATCTTTGTAAATTACAAGAATTCTCTACTCTACTTGTCTTGGTCTGTAAATACTTTTAATATGTAGTAATCTATGAAGTGTATTCCCGAATCACATTACAACCCTCTGTCATGTCTACATTAGTTGGATGTAGGTTCTTCAGGCAAATGGAAATCTAAGAAGATCGCTCATGCGTGGATTCTTGCAAAATGTATGTGAAGTTACTTTTTCATACAGATACACATGAACTGACTGCGTTGTCGATGCATCGAGGCTGTGATGCCATAAAGAATTAATCCCAGTTTCTTGGCAGCTAAGGATTTAATTACAATCTGGCGGACCAGCTCAAACCACAAACATCCAGGGTAGCACACTTGGCACAGATTCGGCAAAAAGTAGAATCGCCTCTGTAATTGGCATGTGAATTTGTGAATCAAACGTTTTTTGAAATTGGAATGTTAGATGATTTGTGGGTTGGGTTATTGGCTGTTGGTGGTTTGTTAGTGATTGGTTTTGGTTATGGACCAGATTTTTGTATGCTTTCGATGTTGTTGTCACTATATCGTGAATCTCTTTCGTTTTACGACCCATTTTAATGTCCTACAGCTTGGGCACAGGTCTTTTTCTTTTTTTTATTCTTCGATAGGCTGGCGCTTGACTACAACTTGCCTGATGTTGATGTAGCAATGATGTAGATGGGACTGGGATGCCTCCATATGGAGGCTCATTCCACTGCCACCTTCTCACTGATAAATTATTCATAGTCACGAGTGAATCGGTATACTAGGCTGACGCGTTCCATCGTAGACTACATCATTGCCTATCGCAGGATAAAAAAAGTGAAAATCTCAACAAGAAGGTTGGCGAGAGCAGGACGAGCGCAGCTACGGAACGTCCTCAGTGGTTGTTTTAAGTGAGTCGAATTTTCTATGTCTTGCTAAATTTGCTCTAAGGTAAACCAAGCTGATTATCATAATGGATAAAATTTTAATGTAAGTATTGAAATAATGTTTGTGGGTAATCCACTTTAACAACATTTTGATAAATAAGAATAGGACGAAACCTACAAACAGAAAGTTCATTAATTCAAAATTATAAGAATCAACAATTCGCAAGTCGCAACTGAAAGCATTTCACAACTGAATTATCTTTTACTTATTAAAGCAAATAACATTGTATATTAAAGTGATAAAGTCGTAAATCGTTGAGCAGATGTTTTTGAAATGATATTTTAGTATACTAGTGAGTATGAGGCTTTGTTCTGTAAGGACAGACAGCTCACGTGCGCCCGTACTTATGTGTACGACGAAATTATAGTTTAACATTTTCTTTGTTTGTCTGGGTTTCATCTACCTACTATGAGGAAGAAAATTTCTTTCTTGTAGGTGCTTGTAGGTAATGTTTGAAAGAGACATCTCTAGATTTGTCATGTATTATTATTGTCTGATTGTTCTTTAGTTCGTGTTTTATTATACTCGTAGTCAAGTTCTCAGTAGCCCTTGTTAACTACTAGCTGATCCTGGACTTCGTACTGCTCGTAGTACTTTTAAGTATTTTTACGAGACGTTTGTATAGGAGTATGGAAGTTTTGTTACAAGACATATTCAGGCAATTTTTAAATTTTTCTTTGTGTAAAAATCATTCTCGTACTTTATAAAATATTCTAAAATTATTATTTTCGTAGTCATATAAATATTTATTGGTGTTTTTCATTAGTTTATTTACAAAAATATCTCCTTGACAGTAATGTAGAAAGCATATTTAAGTATAGGTACTCATAAAAACTCGGCGGCATTTTTTTATTGGAACCTAACCCACCACCCCAATCCCACCTCTGCTACTCATGTAAGTCAGGATCGACAGCGGCGCCTTGAAGAGACTCGGGATTTGAAATACGCCAAGTCCCGGGACACCTAAACTGTCTTGGATCCCGCCAGAATTTAATCAGAAAGATAATAGGAGGAGTTGGAAACTTTGATTGCCCATTTCCCTCTAGGCAAAACAGGAGGCAGCCTAGAGAAAAAAATTAGGGGTTTCAAATTGCCTCATAGAAATGGACTATGCATCACGAGTAATGTAATCTAAGGGGACCTATCAGATTCCAGTAATAATTATAGCAAAATTGGTAGTCAGCACAGACAATACTGTACTTACTGTATTGAACGTGTCTGGCACCTATATTCTATCGAAATATATCATCATCATTCCCCTTGCCTTTTTCCCATTTCTATTGAGGTCGGCTCCCAGTCTAACCTGATGCGGCTAGCTACCAGAATTATACGAGCGACTGCCATCAGACCTCGAAACCCATAGGGAACAAGTAGCCGAGATGGTTAGACCAATAAAAGAAGAAATTGCACAACCCAAACCGCTGGGTCGAGAGACTCCGAATTTGGCACTTAAGTTGCGTGTGAGGAGGTTGCACTAAGAAAGGATTTTTCAAAACTCACTAAAGGGGTGAAACCGGGTCAGAATAGGAAGCACACAGAAGGTAGTAAATTATAAAATAGGTGTTATAAACTACCCCTAGCTCATCCATTGGGCAAGTAAACACATTCAGTGTGAAGTATAAAAGACGTTCGTATCAGCGCGCAACACTCGACATGCTAAGTGCGCGCGTCTTTTAAAGCAACAGTAGTGATGGGACATCTACGATAGTTTGTGGTCTGTGTAGTAAATTAAAATTTGTAATGAAGTTCGTTCACCTAGTGGTCAAATTCTTTATAATATTAGTAGAATTTTAACAGAGAAAATGGTTAGAATACACCACCAGCTTGGGACCCAGTGCTTAATTTACCTACTTGTACCAAAACCCAAGCAAAATCAACTCAGAATTCAAGACACTGTGAGCTCAGTTTGCTTAAATCGGAACGCAACTTAAATATTAATGTTTGGAGGTAGTCATTAATAATTGTGATTAATATTTTTGGACGTCAAATACCTCAGTCCACCCGTGAACATGAAGTCTGAAAAGACTTTGAAACGTCGGGATCTAAAATCTAAAATAAACCGCGATAAAATCCGTTAAAAAGTAGTTTTATTTAGTTTTTTTTCTTAATTATTTTATCAATGTTATGCATATCTATATGTGATGTAAACATAAGACCTAGTCTTAAGTAATGCTACATGTTAATGTTGGTGTTTACATTGTTGATGTGCCTTAATAAATAAATAATTAAATGTGTGATATTCGCATAAATCTAAGACAATACTAGAGATAATAGGCTATTTTTCATCTTGATACAAAACAAGTATAAAAATGGGTGTTTATCACAAATTCTACTACATAATATAATATGGTTATTTTTAAAGTGAAACTTTTATTACATCGTCTCAAACTCTTTCGTGTGTTACATGTCACGTGACCGGCCGCGGAGAGGGGATAAAGTGAAAGGCGCTAGTCAGAGCAGCTAAGGCCAATATGACGGCGCCTATAGTTCGCAGCAGCTGATGATAAAGCAATTTTTATACCCTTAATTGTTATTCCAAAAAAAAATTAGTTAAATATCTATAATGTGAAAAATAGTTTCACTTTTACCGTGGTTTCATAAAACCGCACAATCCTTTTTCTTCTTTTACCTTTACATATCTTTTAATAATAAAACTCTATTTTTCTTAATCGGAAAGGACATTTTTAATGTAAATAATATAAATAGGTTTTGAGTTACTTATGGTAGGCTTTAGGCCCATGCCGAACCATTTAGTGACCACCCGCCAAAGCCGCACCCTCCAAGCGGCTTTGGCGTATTGACACCATTTAAGAGGGTGAATCGGAATTACTGCTCCTTTATGGTTCCTAACCACATCGAGCTTCATTCTACTGCCACCTACTACCGAAAATCATTTGCAATCATGGATCGTATATTAGGCAACCGCGTTCCATCGTAGACTACATCGCTTCACATCAGACAAGTTATAGTCAAGCGCAAGCCCATTTAAATATAAAACTTTGATCGGACCACTCCTTAAAATTATGGATTAGCATATCGACAGATGACGTAAAATGAACGAGAATAGATACTGTCGACGCCAGATTTCCCGCACCGACAACCTTAACACCTTTGTCTTAAGGTGGTATTTAATTTATAATGTATCGAGTCAAACACTCCACCAATCACAATACTCCACATACATTCTACACCAGCGCCTCTGTCGACCACCCCCACCAGTGACACTACACACCTTTACGAACACTAAACAACAACGGTCACTATTTGTCAATTTAAATCAATTCTACTGATACAGGCTGGATCGGAATTACCAGTTGTTTTTCTTGTGTTCATCACGAACATAAAGTGGCGACCGTGACAGGACCCTGCTACTAAAGGGTTCCGAGTTCCTGTGGCAGCCAAAAGGACACGCGAAAGTTGCCGCCACGTGGTGGTGGAGCCTGGAGTGCGGTTGGACTACTACCAGCAGCGAGTTTGAGGTCTACACTGCTCATCGTGCAACCAAAGCGTCTTCGAAGCCGTCACAACCTAGCCTACAACGAGTCTCACGCCTACATCGGGCAGCCAGCACCCAGCGGACGGAACTACACATCTTCGTCTCAGCAACGCCGGCCTGCCTACCTAATTGTGAGCCCGTTCCTATTATTTCCTACTTAATCCTACTCAATTTGTGCAAATAGTGACTATAATTTCATCTAAATCGGTGTCATATACTTACCTACCTACAGTACATACCTACATAATTTATTTGCGAAGCGCATATTTCCGCCTAATTATTCGCTGATTGCCAATTGCCTAAACATATTTCACAAACGCCTAGGCCTACTTATTACGCTTCAAACAAGTCAGCCATTTTAAAGCGCAGATGCTACCTACCTACCTATAAGGTGTCAAATTTGCAAGTCATCGCACTACGTTACGTACCTTATTTCGCTAATTCACTTATTTTCACTGCAAATCCACCTAAACTTAAATCACTGCGCCTATTATCTAAATTTTGCAAATCTTTTTCATTTAAATTAAACTTTCCACACTATTAATTTCACTTCTGCCTATCTTTCTTCATACTAGCTTGGTCTAAAGTCACAATCACTGCCCTCCGCTTAATTAACTGCAACTATTATCTATATATTATTTAGCATAGAACATAACTCAATTCCAGTGTATCGGCGACGGCGCATCGCACCTTCGCGTGACGTCACCCATTGTCTACGCAGCCTACCTGAGACCGGCCGGCCCGCGGCCCTGCTATCCAGTCCCAGTCAGCTGACTCTAACCGGTTCACTGATCGAGTAAACAACAAGCGAGGAGCGTACCGTATTGTTATTCTTTAACTATTTACAACTTAACTTATTAACTTATTTTAAAACATCAGCCAGACACTTTCATTCAATGGACACTAAAAACGATGACGCTAAGCTTCTAAAGGAGCTTAGCGTTAAACGTAGTAATATTAAAGGACGTTTGACAAGATTTAAAAATTATTTGGATGAACTTAAAAATTTAGACACTTTATCAGAGTTAGAATTTAATAAAATTGAAATGAAAATGTCTAGGACTGAAGAATTATACAAAGAGTTCGACGAGTTGCAGGCACAAATCGAGTCGTTGCGAGTTCCCTCACTAGATTCAGAACTTGCTTTGTGTGAAGCTATAGAACAAGATTTTGATCACTATATTGCCACTGCTAAAACTTTGTTGGCCAAGAATTCACCACCTAACCTTAACAATTCTAATTATTCTATAGCAGCTGATAATAATATTTCTTGTTGTGGTGATGATAATAATTTCATGGGCTTCAAGTTGCCAGTTATAAAAATATCAAACTTTAGTGGCACATACTACAAATGGCTTGAATTCAAAGAAACATTCATGTCATTAATTCACAATAATAATAAAATAAAAAATATATACAAATTTCACTATCTTAATTCTTATTTAGAGGGAGAAGCTGCTCGCGTTATTAGCAACTTAGAAGTTACCGACAAAAACTATATCCAAGCCTGGAAACTCTTATGCGAACGCTATGATAACAAGCGACAACTAATAAATAACCATTTAAAATCTCTATTTACTTTTGAAAACGTACGAGAGACCGATAAGTCACTACGTTACATAATAGACCATATCACAAAAAACTTACGAGCTCTCGGCACGTTAGGGCTTCCTACTGACAAGTGGGACGTCTTAATTATTTATATGGTCACAGCAAGGTTAGACAACAGTACTATTTACAAGTGGGAAGAACATAAAAATTCTTTGCCTGAAATTCCTTCACTCGATGACTTTTTTACATTCTTGAAAAATCGTGCAGATGTCTTAGAGACTGTCAATCGTAACAAACTAGATAGACTTTCAAATAATAATAATAAATTATTGCCTACTTCTAATAGCGGTTCAATTAAATCTCAATCAAAATCATTTTTATCTATATCTAATAATAATTCTTCTTCTAGACGCAACTTCGAATGTCTTGTTTGCAAGGAAAATCATCGCGTATTTGAATGTCCTACATTTAAATCTAAATCACCCGAAGACAGACAGATTACTGTAACATCTTTGCGTTTATGTGTTAATTGTTTGAGACCTGGTCACAACGCTGATAAATGTATTCTTCCAGGGCATTGTCGTTCTTGTAAAAAACGTCACAACACTTTGTTGCATAATTCGCACGAAACCGAATCTACAGAGCAGTCGCCTATAGTTATGTCTGCACTGACTATATCGTCTCAAGTCCTACTGTGTACCGCTAATGTCTACGTTTCGAATCCTAAGTCTAATAAAACTATTAAGGTTCGCGCCCTGCTCGATAGTGGGAGCCAGTGTTCCTTTATAACTGAGTCACTAAAACAAAGACTCAGCCTACCTACCGATCCATCTAATATTGATATTTACACTATTGGTAATAACCAACTTAACCTAAATACCCAAAGAACTATAATAAACCTACAATCTAATAATAAACAATTTTCTGTGAAAATGTTTTGTCTTATCCTGCCTAAGATTTCAGATAATCTGCCTAAATCAACCCTTGATATCAAGGGCCTAGATCTATCTAAATTTACTCTTGCAGATCCTTATTTTTACGAACCATCACCTATTGACATGCTGATCGGTGCTGACCTATTCTGGGACCTAATAGGTTCCCAACAGCACTCCCTTGGTGATAAGGGGCCTATTTTACGCAGCTCTAAGTTAGGATGGCTCGTAGGAGGTTCTGCATCTACTCTATCCAACATGCCTAATAAATCTATTCGCTCCTGTCATGCGCACCTAAAGGAAGGCGACGACGACCTTTCTAACCTAGTGCATCAGGTAGCCCAATTTTGGGAACTAGAAAATTTCCCGGAGTCTAAGCCCTACAGCAAAGAAGAAAAACTTTGTGAAAAGCACTTCGTTGCTACTACTACCCGCCTACACGACGGCCGTTTTTGTGTAGGTCTCCCTCTTCGAGACGATAGAGAGTGCTTAGGCGACTCATATCACCTCGCCAAAAAGAGGCTATTAAACCTAGAGTCACGCTTTAAGAAGCAACCCGAACTAAAGAAAGCCTATATTGATTTTATTCACGAATATGCCGCTCTCGGACATCTGTCTGAAGCACCTATGTATAAGCGTATTAATGCCTACTTTCTTCCCCACCATCCCGTTATTAGGGACAAAAGCGAGTCCACTAAGTTGCGCGTTGTATTTGACGCGTCGGCTCGCACTACTTCAGGGATCTCGATCAATGACCTCCAAATGGTTGGTCCTGTTATCCAAGATTCCTTATTTAATATTTTGTTAAGATTTAGACTCTATAAATTTATTATTTCAGGAGACGTAGAGAAAATGTTTCGTCAAGTCTATATGAGAGAGGCTGATCGCGATCTTCAGCTGATACTGTGGCGCGATAACGAAAACGAGCCTATTCGTACTCTCCGTCTCAACACAGTAACCTACGGTTTTTCATCTGCTAGTTTCCTAACCACTAGGTGCATCTGGCAACTAGGCGAGGAATGTAGTGATCCAAAGATAAAATCAGTTTTGCAAAACGACACATATTGTGATGATATTTTAACTGGGTGTGATAGCCCTCTAGAATTACGCTACATTCAACGCTCAGTTGCTAAAGAGTTAGCCAAAGGTTGTTTCCACCTAAGAAAATATAGATCTAATCTCCCCAATCTTTTCGATGACACTAATAGTCCCGAAAATAGCGATCTAATTATAAGTAATTCCTCTAGCACTCTAGGTATAGGTTGGTGCCCTACTTCTGACGAATTACACTTTCCTTTTCAATCGCCTACAGACACAATTGCTACCAAAAGGTCTATTCTTTCTTCTATTAGTAAAATATTCGATCCATTAGGACTACTATCGTTATATGTAATTAATTTTAAAATTATTTTGCAACAGTTATGGGTACTTAAACTAGGTTGGGACGAACCAGTACCCGACGAAATCCAGAAGTCTTGGCAACTTCTTTCTAATAATCTAAACAAATTTTCTTTGCTTAAAATACCTAGATTAACTTTAATTTCTGATAATATTTTAATCGAAATGCACTCGTTCTCAGATGCTTCTCAGAAAGCTCTAGGTATTTGCATCTACCTAAGGTCCGTTGACGCTAGTGGATCTGTCCAAGTGCACCTATTATGTGCTAAGGCACGTGTAGCCCCACTTAAGCCTACTACAATACCTAGGCTAGAATTAAGCGCGGCTGTATTAAGTGCTCAAGTGAGCTCAGCTGTGACTAAAGCTCTAAATCGCCCTATAAACCGTCATTTCTTTTGGACAGATTCTCGTGTAGTACTCGGATGGATTCACACGCCAAACAAAACAAAAACATTTGTAGCTAATCGTGTAGCGGCTATAAATGAACTTACAGACTCTGCCTGTTGGCGCTACGTGCCCACAGGTCTAAACCCTGCTGATCTCGCTTCACGAGGCGCAGACCTAAACAAAATGTCCTCTACAGAGCCGTCTTTATGGTGGCAAGGACCACCATTTCTTACACAGCCCGAATCATCGTGGCCTGTGACTAGCACACCTACTCTTTCTGACCTACCTGATCTAAAAACGATCTCCGTTTTGGCGGCGGAGGTTGTGCCTACAGCACAGTTTATTGATTTTAATAAATTTTCTAAATTATTCAAGTTTCAAAGGCTCTATGCCACCGTTTTAAGGTTCATTTTTAATTGTCGCAATAGTAATAATAAACTAACTGGCCACCTACAAGCCGACGAGCTCAAAAGGTCGACTAATATACTGGCTAAATTTGCCCAAAAGGAATCATTTTCAAATGAAATACAATGTCTAAATAATAATAAAGTTTTACCAGCAAAAGCAGCCCTAACTTCTCTTAATCCATTTTTAGACTCAGAGGGACTGCTTCGAGTCGGAGGCCGTATACCCCACTCAACCTACTCATATGACAAGCGGCATCCTATATTACTTAAATCGGACCATCCGCTAACTAAACTAATATTCCAAGCTGAACACGAACGTCTCCTACATGCCGGGCCTCAGCAGTTACTTGCATGTGTCAGAGAGCGTTTTTGGCCTATCGGAGGCCGCCAACTAGCTAGGAAGGTAGTTCGTACTTGTTTTACTTGTCAAAGATTTAAAGGTCAGACTCTGTCGAATATTATGGGCAACCTACCCAATGATCGTGTAGAAACTAATTTTCCATTTAGTACTGTTGCTACTGATTTTGCTGGTCCTTTCTTAATCACTGACCGTAAAGGCAGAGGGTGTAAAATAACCAAATGCTACTTATGCATATTTATTTGTTTCCGTTACAAGTGTATTCACCTTGAAGCGGTAAGTGAGTTGTCCAAGGACGCCTTTATTCTCACTCTAAAAAGATTCGTCTCTCGCAGGGGCGTACCTCAAGTAATTTACTGCGACAATGGACGCAACTTTGTTGCATCTGCTAAGGAGCTAGGTTCTTTTCTACAGTCGCATCGCGACTCTATTTGTGACTATGCAGCTCGGCGAGGTATAGAATTTAAATTCAGTCCCGTGTACGCTCCTCACTTTAATGGGCTCGCTGAAGCAGGTGTAAAGTCGGCAAAATTCCACATTAAGCGTGTGCTAGGCAACTCGCATCTAACTTTTGAAGAGCTTTCGTCTCTATTTGCACAAGTTGAGGCCATCCTCAACAGCCGACCCCTATGTCCTCTCAGCCCGTCACCCAACGACCTACAGCCTCTTACCCCGGCTCACTTTTTAATTGGCAGGCCACTTACGTCACTACCGTCAGCTGACTTCGTGGACTGCAACACCAACCGTCTCGACCGCTTCCAGCGTCTGGAGCAGGTCAAACAACATTTTTGGCGACGCTGGACTAAGGAGTACGTCGCTGAACTACAACAGCGCTCCAAATGGCGCACTAAGAGTAGAGACCTAGAACTGAACGACTTGGTGCTGATTCAGGAGGATAATTCGCCTCCTCTATGTTGGCGGCTAGGCCGCATAATGAAATTGTTCCCCGGCAACGACGGAATACCTAGAGTTGCTGACATCTCTACATCCCAAGGGACCTTGAGGAGAGCCATTAACCGGATCTGCCTGCTACCTAAGCCTACATAGTTGAAAGCTAAGGAAGAGCTTTCAACGGCCGGGAAGATGTCGACGCCAGATTTCCCGCACCGACAACCTTAACACCTTTGTCTTAAGGTGGTATTTAATTTATAATGTATCGAGTCAAACACTCCACCAATCACAATACTCCACATACATTCTACACCAGCGCCTCTGTCGACCACCCCCACCAGTGACACTACACACCTTTACGAACACTAAACAACAACGGTCACTATTTGTCAATTTAAATCAATTCTACTGATACAGGCTGGATCGGAATTACCAGTTGTTTTTCTTGTGTTCATCACGAACAGATACACATGCTTTTCTTTTAATATTTTGCGTTACTCCCATCCCTAGCTAGCTTACTTAACATATTAGGATCATTCGCTACAGTCACGATGCTGTGTTCAGGATTTTTCCTCGCCGCGTTTGTTCAACTTAACCGGATTTACAAGTAAATTGAAACATTATAGAACTTACGACTCGAAAATTGAAGATAAATTATATACGACGAAACTGAAATTGCCTGGTAGCTTCATAACGTGAGGAATAGATGAGAATAGATGAAGTGTGGTGTAAATTTATCTTCTTTTTTAAGTAGGTAGCTTTAGTTTTACGGTTACCTATTGGTATACTGCTTTTAGAAGGTACTTTTAACAATGTCTTTTTCGAAGTCATAATATGGTGACTACCTATCTTCCGCCCACGGTTTCACTCGCGTGGTACTTATTGGTATAAAAACAACCTAGTTCTAAAGGGGAGGCTTATGAACAGCAGTGGACGCCCCCAAGCAGATGATGACGAACAAAAAACATTAAGAAAAGTTGTAGAGTTACAAATTACCACCAGCATGTTTAGAATTTACGGTTAGAATAGCTTGATACATAACACGTCCACTGTCGTACGATCTATTCATTCTAAACACAATATTAATAGCCACAAACATCCCAGAGGTCTCATTAGACTGGACATCGATAAATAGTCGGTTACATAGGTCTGAACCATAGAGCACAACCTTGTGTCTATTCTAAAGGCGGTTTTCTTCTTCTCCTTCACACAAAAACTACAGTATACAATTGCAAGACACTTGGCACTAAGAGTCAGGAATCATGGTCTATATTTTCTCCTAGTAACAGCGAGTGAAGCCGCGGGCGGAAGTTAGTTGGAAATATTTATACCTACCATTTACATTTGGCGAACTTTAAACGTCAGCTGCAAACAGCGATGTAGTTCTTTAAAGTTTGTAATGCAACAATCTGCAGTTACAGTGTTGGTGGTGTGCCAACCCCGCACCATAGGAAGCACGTTAAGCCGTTAGTCCTGCGCCGAATCTCATCCCATCGGATTGAGACTGACTGAGGGCAAATGAATAGAATATATATGGGTGCAAGTGTGTTTGCGCACTCATAAATTCTATTTATTGCTAGTCAGCTTAATTATTGGCCGCCAATATAGCCGTAACGGCAACAGCATACGGCTAGGGTAGGCCATTATATTTTATTACATTTTTATCAGTTTGTTTTTAAATAAAATTTGTATGTTAATAAAAGAATTGATATTAAAACTCTTACACTTGCCATATCAAGTAAGGGTAGAGTTCTATGCTCTATGCTTTGGTCGGATTAATCGCGTGTCCGCGGTCTAATGGCAGTCAACTAGGATAGATGGCAGTTCGAATTTGTACGGGATAAATACTGGTCAGTTCGATAATCTGAAATACGTGTTTGAGGTTGATGTACACACATTCGTTAAGGTTCCTATTTGTTAGATTGATTTACATTTACAAATTTAGGTCGATTTAAAACAGATTTCTTTTTCCAATCCATACTACTTACTACCAACTATATAAAAAAAATTGGCAGCTGTAGGGATTGCCGATAGAAGTGAAAACTGTGAACCCACGAGATTTCAGATCAGGCGCGTCCCATCGTAGACACATTGCTTCACATCAGGCAAGTTATAGTCAAGCGCAGGCCTATTTCAGGATAAAAAAAATCATTCATCCGAAAAGCGTTTAAAACGCACAGCACACGGCGGCTACGCATATTATTATGTCGGTGACGTGAACCCATATGATTTTCCCCTACCAAAAAGTGCCCAACGCGGCTAAAGGAAAATGAACGTATTTCTGTCTATTTGCTCGATTTTTAACCTTACACTGCAGAACCGATAAATATGATACGCATGGAAGTAGTGAAATGAAATAAAATGAAATGAAAATATGACAAACTCAGTAGAATATTTTTTCTTTTTTAAATGAAGTACACATATAAGATTTGTACGATTTTTTTTTTAAATCAAACTGTACGGGAAAGGTTAGGTTAGGTTATTTTGCATGGGGAACCACCCCATGACGTGAAGACGTCCACAGAAGCCGACCATTACTAGCCGGTGGTTGCGGAGGTATCACGTGTTCCCGCGACCCCTGGCTTAAGTGTGGGATGGAACACCCGTGGGGTTTTAGTGGGTACCCTTAGGGAGTCCCATGCCCTGCCCTGCGCCTACTCGATCCATAAAGGAAAAAGAAAAACAAGGTTAGGTTATTTTTAATTTAAATTTAATGTACCTAGTGGCATCCACTATTATTAAAGTAGGTGTACCTATTCATCCAAATCAACGAACTAAGAAGTAATTAAAGCACAATGGGGTATAGTAGGGTATTAATCAAGCAGCAAGTCCATTAGTAAATGTTAGTCGAACAAAAGAGTTTGAGAGACAATCGATATAATCGCTCTATGTCCGCAAAATGCTTCAATGTTCTGTAGGGTAACAATGATGTGTTCACAGACTTGACTAAACTTACTGTAAATTACAAATTTTATTATCTATCTACTTATACCCCCCATCCAAATAAGATTAGAACTATCTCGATCATAAAAATTTCAGCTTTTAAATAAAGAAACCCGTATCAAAATCAGTTAGAGGATAAATCCATGTCGGTTTAAATTATCGTTTGCCACAACACCAACAATAAGTATCCTAATCAAGTCGGTTCGAGTAACCCCTAGGCTTACTTAACTTCCACTGCCGAAACATGCGCAAGAAAATATGATGGAAGCACTATCTATCTATATCGTATCGTGATTAGTAGTAAGAGAAGACTTTGCTTGTATCATGTTTTGTTGTGCAGTGCATAAGCCCAGTTAAACTAATCTTGTAAATGCAGTTTATAGGTAAGTAAAACTCAACTCTATGATAAAATTAAAGTCCCAATTTTTGTCTTAGATTTACGCGAATATCACACATTGAAATAAAACTAGCTCCGAGCACCGCGTCGCCGCAGATCACGTGTAAAACCAGCTACAGTTGAAAGGCAACCTGCAATTCTTCCTTATATAAGAGGAGTGACCGACAAGATTGGCTATATCCTTAAGCGGGCTTCTATAAATACTTACTTCAAGCCAAAAACCAAGATACCTAAGTCAATTTTTACCATCTGTCAAGTGTCAAGTCCCTCTACAAGATGCGGGTGTTTATAAAATTGACTGTGAGTGTGGACTCTCATATATAGGACAAACAAAAAGAAGTATAGGGACCCGCGTAAAAGAACACATAGCTGATGTTAAACATCAACGCTCAACGAAATCTGCAGTGTGTGAACATACTCAAAAAGGCCCCAACCATTACTTGAGATTTGATAAAACACAGGTCCTTGTCAAAGAAAACCGGTTCCTACCAAGAATGATCCGCGAAGCTATTGAAATTAAAAAACATCCTAATTTTAACAGAGAAAATGGTTGGAATATACCACCAGCTTGGGACCCAGTGCTTAATTTACTTGTACCAAAACCCAAGCAAAATCAACTCAGAATTCAAGACACTGTGAGCTCAGTTTGCTTAAATCGGAACGCAACTTAAATATTAATGTTTGAAGGTAGTCAGTAATAATTGTGATTAATATTTTTGGACGTCAAATATCTCAGTCCACCCGTGAACATGAAGTCTGAAAAGACTTTGAAACGTCGGGATCAAAAATCTAAAATAAACCGCGATAAAATCCGTTAAAAAGTAGTTTTATTTCAATGTCCCAATTTTTACCAAAAGTATGGTGTTATTACAATGTCACCTACAAAAGAACATTGATGGATGGAGCGGCATCACTACACTAAAACTTTGTTCCTAAGTTTACACTAGATTTAATATTTCAGTAAATATCAGAACAGATTTTCTTCGTCTAAGCTTGAAACTGAGATAAATATTTTACCTTTTTTAGGGTTCCGTACCTCAAAAGGAAAAAACGGAACCCTTATAGGATCACTTTGTTGTCCGTCTGTCCGTCCGTCTGTCAAGACCCTTTTTCTCAGGAACGCGTGGAGGTATGAAGCTGAAATTTATATCAATTACTCAGGTCTACTGTCCCTTGAAGCTGTGAAAAAATCAAACTTCTAAGCCAACGCAATCAAAAGATACAGCCGTTTATGCCGCAAATTTTCGACACTTGCAAGGGAATCAAAACCTACAGGGTGCTTCCCGTGAACTCAGAATCTTGAAATTTGGTACAAAGCAACGTCTTATAGCATAGATAAAGGAAAAATTACGAAAACCATAAATTTTTAGTTACATCACATAATATATATTTTTTTAATAATTTTAAACTTACTACCCATTTCCTCATAAACGCGTAGAGGTATTAAATTGAAATTCATACCAAATACTCAGGTCTATAATACCTTTAAGCTGTAACAAAATCAAACTTCTATGTCAACGCAATCAAAAGAAACAGCAATTTAAGCTGCATATTTTGAAACTCGCAAGTACTCGCAAGGGAATCAAAACCTAAAGGGTACTTCCAGTCGACCTAGAATCTTGAAATTTGGCATGAAGCAACGTTTTATAGCACACATAAAGGAAAAATTCCGAAAACCTTAAATTTTTAGTTACATTACAAAATATATATTTTTTAATAAATATAAACTTATTACTTTTTTCCTCATGAACGCGTAGAGCTATCAAGTTGAAATTCATATCAAATACTTAGATCTAATTGCCTTTAACCCGTGAAAAAAAAAATTCTAAGTCAACATTATTTAAAGAATTAAATATATAGTGACTAAAAAACTTAGTAAATAAATAACTTTAATAATAGAACTTTCGCAAGTCTGCTGCAAGGCTAGTATAAGTGTTTCAGTTATATTATAGATAAATGATATGTGTTAATATAAAATAAAGGATTACTTAAACGATAAAGAGATCTTTGTCTTAAATTTATGCTCCTCCATCTTTCCCCATTGTAATGTTATGAATTTCATTTTGCAATAAAAATACCATAGTTATGACTCGATTGTCGTAATGAACGAACTTTGTAAACCTTGCAGGTTTGTACGGAACCCTCGGTGCGCGAGTCCGACTCGCACTTGACAGGTTTTTTTTTTCTTATTGCTTGCGCAATAAAAGTGGTAGCGAAGCGCTTTGTACGCACCCGTGGATTCCAGATTATTAGTAGCACATAGCCATAGCTCTACTTGTGCAATGAAAGAACGGGGATAGGTAAATCTATTTATATAAATGAATCCCTATTTCACGGTCACGGCCTTGGTCACGCCATC
Organism: Meganola albula; assembly: GCA_936450015.1. Classification (NCBI taxonomy): domain Eukaryota; kingdom Metazoa; phylum Arthropoda; class Insecta; order Lepidoptera; family Nolidae; genus Meganola; species Meganola albula. Next base: position 11,403,886 of record OW388146.1, on the reverse strand, counting down.
ATGCGTGAACCGTTGGACCGATTTCTTTAATTCTTTTTTTAGAATATTTCTTGAAGTATGAGGATGGTTCTTACACAGAAAAAAACAATATTCTCCAAAAACGGCTTGACCGATTTTAATGAAACCTGAAATGGACCCGGTAGGTGGTCTGCGGGGTCCACTAGTAAGATTATGTAATTAAATCGCACTCTCTAGAGTGTATCCGATAGAAGGCCGATAGAGTGGCGATGCTTACCTAAGGCTTTGCAATTTTAACCTTGATAAGCCGAGAAGATAGCGAGTTAAGAAGAGGCATACAGGATTCGTTGCTTAAAAGCCTCTTCTTGGCTCGAGTTGGTATTTAGCTAACCCATCCAAACGATGCGAGCAGTACTCCATGCATGATCGAACTTGTGCTTGATATAGCTTGATCATCAGCTGTTTCGATGTGAAATATTGGTCTTATTGTAAAACAGTACAGTTACCTACAGTATATTCCATATAAATGAATAGCTGAGAATAGTTAAAACCAATCTAATATATAAAATTCTCGTGTCACAATGTTCGTTCCCATACTCCTCCGAAACGGCTTGACCGATTCTTATGAATTTTTTTATGCATATTCAGTAAGTCTGAAAATCGGCTACTATCTATTTTTCAAACCTTTATATTTTGTGTGTTCACCCCAAAAGTTTGTATTTTATTTTTTTGATAAAATTTTTATTTTTTTATTATGTGGCATTAAAAAATACATACAACCCTAAATTTTCACCCTTCTATCACCAACCCCTATAAGGTGAGAAATACGCGATACGAAGTTAGTTATAATTTTCTTTTTTATGACACTTTGAAATTACATGACGGTTATATTATACCCCTTGCCTTTTTCCTATACCTATTTTTCTATTATACTTGTAGAGGCTAGCTACCTAAATAACAAAAGCGACTGCCATCAGACCTCCCTCGAAACCCTTAGGAACCAGTAGCCGAAATAGTTAAACCAGGTGTCAGTCTATAAATATTAGCCCGATTCTTCCTATTGTCATAGTGTCAATGACAACCGGGACCGACGGCTTAACGTGCTCCCGAGGCACGGAAGTTAGTCTCCAGCAACCAGACAGCGAAACGAAACTTTGATGTTACACCAAGATTATCCGGGGCGTGAATCGAGCCGGCCACAGAATAACCAATCGAAAGGTTTACACTGCTCGACTTTAGAGCTCGTCTGAAATCACATAACAGTGCCAAAACATAAATAAGTTTTTTTTACGAACGTTGATTTTAAGTAAAGCAGCTAGGGTCTATACCAGCGGTCGTCAAAGGGCGATATTTATGCGGCCCGTAAGAAAACAAATAATATTAGTAGATAACAGCCTCAATTCCTATAAATAAAAATGCTATAGCTAAGTTTGTAGTCTGTTGTTTTCATTAATTTCATTTTTTTTATTATATCATGCATGCTGTGGCACCTTGAAATGTTATGCATTTAATTATAATGTTAGTGCTAGTTAATTTAGATTCAAAAAAATTTAATAACTACTGGTTGTCCAAATAAATTAATTAATTAATAGTAGGTATATTATGATTGTCAGGTGGTACACGTTTTAATTATTTTTGTTACCAAATAAAAAATTTCACTTGCTTCCCTGACGTTTTCCTTGCTAAATATTCTTTATTTTAACCTCACATCTATACGACCTCTGGTCTATACTCTCTCAATTCTAAGAGACCTACAAACAGAGAAAGGCTAAAGGTTTTTACTATTAAAAAAAAACAATCATTAAACAGAATTATAAACAATTTATTTAAATAAATATATTAAACAGGAATGCTTTACCATCTTAGAAAATTTAAGACGGAACTGCTATTGCGCGCGTTACCGTCTGCCGTGGTACACACGGGTACAAATCAAGCTATTTCCAGTGTAAGTTGGTCTCGTATTGTATTGGATTTCCGTACAACGAAAGGTCAGCTTATATTAGTTTTATATAGCTTGATGTGTACATGATCTGTAGGCTAATTCACGTAATTTATTGACGCGCCGATCAAGTTCCGGTGCAGTTGCAATCACGTTGCAATTAAGTTTACGTTTTAGTGCAAAATGGTATTCTTGTAATCTTAATTTATATATATTTCTTGTGTGCGTGTGTATGTGACTGAACTCCTCCTAAACGACTGGACCGATTTTGATGAAATTTTTTGTGTGTGTTCAAGGGGATCTGGGAATGGTTTAGATTTACAATTTTGCGCGGTACGAAGTTCGCTGGGGCAGCTAGTTGTCATATAAATAACATGCACGCTGAAGCGCTCGCATGACGCGAACTTGACGCGAGCGTATCTCTGACAGCGGTCGTCATAATTATGAGAATACCAAATGGGCTGTTTTGATCGAAACTTAACTGAAACTGCACTGCAACTGAACTTATTTAATTACGTGAATTAGCCCACAGGGCCTCGATTCTCGCGGTTTAGACATTTATATCTAAAAGACATAGACATGTGGGAAAAAGTGTCGAATATCAATTGAAAACTAAGACTTAGTTTAGACTACTCTGAATCCGAGTACACAATGTAGTTTCGATCGATAGCTCAAATAAAACTACATAGTGCTAATCTAGTTGGTTTTTTGTGATTATTGTAACAACGGACTATACTTACCTGATAAATCAGATGACCGTGTGTGTTAATGTCCCATTATATTATTATTATTATTAATGACGGGTTTGCGGTGGTGAGTTAAGTCCCATACAAAAAACAATTATAATATAAGTATAATCTCTAGCTAACTTTGCTCAATGCCCTTATGCAATCTATACACTTTGCAGATAGTATTTTCATAAAAATATCTGACTGGAGTGCAGTCAATGTTAAAAATAATACTTAGGTAGGTATAAGTTAGATAAAAATATTATTCTTTAACAAAATAAAGGACATGACTTTAAACACTGAACTCTAATCTTGTCACTGTTTTAAATGTAGGATGTGTATTATTTTAGTTCTCACACTTCTTTAAATATTTTATAACTGTATGTTATTCTGGCGACGGCCGAAAGTTCAAACATGTTTCTTATTGTTAATCAGTAATTAATTCTTTTTCATTAATATAATCATCCAAAATCATTATTATAATCATGTACATCTGCAATTCTAGATACTAAGTTTTCCCGCTTTAATGTATAAACACGTCTTATTGCGATTGCTGTTACGAACCAACTGACGTTTCAACCGACAATTACAAATTTAGAAATAGCGGAAGTGGTATCGAAACGGAAATTGACTAAACTATTAAATTTATTATATTCACATGTAGCACATTAAAACTCAACTACTAAAACTAGATTGAACTACATAATTAGCCAAATATAAATTAATATTCCATTATTTACAATATAAAGTGTTCAGTTAACCTCTTTTTATCTATCAAATGAACCTTACAGTTACATTCTTCTCGCTATTACTGTATTTTCAGCATGTTTCCGACCGGCATAGTTTTTCCAGATTAGATACACCATCAATACGATTTTAAGATACCAAGTCGAATATTAAACGGAAACTCACTGTTGCCTACACCACAGAGTAGATGCATAACTGTGTGTATGTTGCAATTTAGTCATAACCATTAACTTCTTGCTTTTAGTCAAGTACAATACAGCGGGTATAGCGTTTAGAATGTCATACGCCATCACTACGTTCTTGAAATACAATTCATACAATAAATTACAGTTAATAATGTCCAACATTTAACGTGATATTCAATTCACTTCTACTTACAACGCCGAGCAGATTTTATAAAGGAGAGGTCAAAAGTGGGATAGAATTTTGAACACCAATGTGATATACCTCATTAGAAAGCTTATTTAATAAGCTGTTAGAATTTAACTAAACACGAATTTTAGGAGCAACCATTTTTGTAAAAATCTAAAAAATGTAATAGAAAAACAAAACGCACATTACCTTTAATTATCCGTTTCCTAAGCAGTATAAATATTGCAATCACGTCATTAATTGCATTCTATTACAGTACTTTTCTCTTGTAATATTATTCTAGCTGCAGTTTAATGTAATTATGACGAAAAATATCTGTTATCTTATTAGTGTAATAACAAAACGCGTGGAAAAAAATATAATTACGGGAAACGTCATGATGTCATTGTCATTGATCAGTTTGATTGACAGCGTTCTAAATAATTTTAATTTTTTTGTTTAATAGTTCAAGTGAATAAAAGCAATTTTTTTGTTAAATTACGTAGGTACTTGTCTTATTTTGCTCCTTTAATTTATGAAAGAAAATTAAATAAGCTTTCTAATGAGGTATATCAAACTAGCTAAAGAAAATTATAATGCATTTATAAAAACTGTAGAAGAGGGCCTAACTAATAATCCAAAATTATTTTGGTCTTTCGTAAAAGCCAAGCGTGGGGGTACGAGCACCTATCCAATGTTTATATCAAACGAAACTAAGACATCTAGCAATGGTAACGAGATCTGCAATATGTTTGCCAATCACTTCTCTTTAGCTTATTGTAAAAATAACACAGCGCTTATTGACTACAACATTCCTAAGCGTCTCGAAACATTTAACCATAACAGTGACTGCATCTCATCTGTGTACATCAACAAAGCAGATGTAATGAAGAGAATTATTTATTAAAAATAGGAGTATTTCCATCTTTATGGAAGACTGCCAAAGTAGTACCAATACGCAAGACAGATGATGACAGTTTTGTTAGCAATTACCGTCCCATCTCTATTTTACCCACTATGGCAAAATTGTTTGAAGCTCTTATCTGCCCAATTATACAAAATTACTTTAAAAAATATTTGGCTTTACAACAGCATGGATTCACGAGAGGTAGATCGACGTGTACTAACTTAACTTGCTTCACGGAAATTCTCATAGATTCAATGGATTTACAAAAAGAAGTTGATACAATCTATACGGATTTCAGTAAAGCATTTGATGTAGTTCCTCATAAAATACTTTTAAAAAAACTATCGGCATATGGTTTCTCTGGTAGTTTCTTAGACTGGTTAAAGTCATACTTAAGTGATCGTTCTTTTTACGTGGTAGTAAATGGATTCAATTCTGACGTACTTCCTGTTGCTTCTGGAGTTCCGCAAGGTTCTCACTTAGGCCCTGTTTTATTTAATATATTTGTCAACGATCTTCCATCTATATTTAAATACTCGAATCCACTTATGTTTGCTGATGACTTAAAAATTTGTAGACCCATTGAATCGTCTGAAGATGCCGCAAAGCTCCAAGAAGATCTTAACTTGTTGGCCGATTGGTGCCATGATAATGGCATGCAACTTAACCCACATAAATGTGCTCATATAAAATACACCAGAAAAATTAAAACGATCTCTACAGATTATGAAATAAACAATTTCCCAATACAAAAAGTTGACACCGTTCGTGATTTAGGAGTATTGTTAGACGCCAAACTTACCTTTGTACCACATGTTAATCATATAGTCTCAAAAGCTAATAGAATGGTAGGTTTTGTAATGCGGAACGCTAAAATCTTTAAGAATCTTCGTACCAAAAAAGTTCTTTATTCCTCTCTGGTTCGACCTATACTGGAATATGCAAGCATAGTGTGGCGTCCTCACTACGCAACACATTCGCTAAGAATTGAGAGAGTTCAAAAAAGATTTGTATGGCATCTGATTAACTCAGTGGGCAACAAAAACAGAACCCTATCTTATCAAGAAAAACTAAAAATGTTCAAAATGGTTTCACTTGATAAACGTAGGGATATTTTAGACTTAACATTTTGCTATAAAATATTACGCAGTAATGTTGACTGCCCGCAACTAGTTAACAGGATTTTCTATAGAGTTCCTAGAAGAGTACCTCGTAACAAAATTCAACCCTTAGTTTATCGCATTCGGAAAACAGTTTTGGGCATTAACTCCCCAGTCACAAGGATCTGTCGACTTTATAATAAGTACTATGAGTCTCTCGATGTGTTTGCTATGTCTTTAAACAATTATAAAAACACTATTCTAAGTTTATGAATCAACCAGTTCATTTGTAATTCACCATTAATATTTCATTAACAGTACTTACGTCCTAAGAATACCTACATATATTATGTATTACGTCTAAATGTTGTAAACGGGTTTTCTGTATTTCTTTAAGAAGGAGGGTAGACATAATATGTTTGTGATTTCTTTTTTTACTAACACCGACTTTCCCACCCTAAAATGTTGTTAATTTAATTTGGTACATGTTATGTCTATCTGTAAGTAGTTGTGCACTAGGATGTACACCATAACAATGTAAAATATTGCTGTATAGTGTAACAACTGTTGATGGACTTAAATAAATAAATAAATAAATAAATAAACTATCGGAACAACTCAACTTTTAATAAAGTTGGACTTGCCTCCACACCATTTCTTACCAGCCACGAGACAATTTCTTGCTTTTTATTTGCTTGAGTTGGTGGTTTATCAACTTGTACAGAATGATACGGAGCATTGTCCATTATAATTTTCGAAGGGTTTTCTAAGCTGACTAGCAGCTTCTCAAACCACTCTTTAAAAACATCAAAGTTCATTTCCTCATGGTAATCTGTTGTAGTTTTAGAGGCGAATGCGAGGAGGCAGTCTGGAATAAAACCTTGAGAAGCTGATCCCGCGTGACATATAATAAGTCGGGCTCCTTTTCCCGATGGAACTTTTGAGGTGGAGGCCGCTGTATCATCGGTCCATGTCCGCGCAACCGTATGGTTCGCATTCAACCATGTTTCGTCAATAAACACGACATTTATTTACCTGACGTAAGAATGATATTCTCTTCAAAATAATATCGTAGCGTTCTAGCAGGATTTTCCGCTTGTCGGATTTTTTAAATCTAAAGCCAATCGATTTCAAAACCTTTGATAGAGACGATTTGCCTCCAAAAAATAAGCCTGCGCCTTTTAACGAACTCAATAGCTTTTCCCGTGTAGGATATTCTTTTCTCGAGTAATATCCATAAATGTGGTTGCGAATTGCAGCAGCATCAAAATTATCAACGTCAACAATTTTCTTGTCCCTCTTTCGTTTTTTCGGTGTACGTAAAGTATTATCTTCTGAGCCTGATGGTCCGTATTTCTCTTTCAGAATTTGAGTTACTGTCTTCTTCCCTATTCCCAATGCTTCGGCAACGCGTTCTCTCGGTGGTTTCAATGGTAAAAGAGGCCCATCGTTAACTGATTCACGTCCAAAATAATTGTACAATTTCAGCACTAGTTCGCGAGATTGACTGTTTAGAGTTTTCCCCCGTTTCGACATAGTAAGACTATAATGTTTTTCTTGTTTAATAATCGTTAAGCAATCGGAGTCCAATTTATAGCCAGGTAAACGTAGTCAGTAAGATCAGGTTAAATGAAAAAGCCGGATCAGAAGAAAATAACAGAGAGCACACCAAAAATGCACAGTCACTTCGCACAACAACAAAAGACTGCGTCATCATCATGTAATGGCGACATGACATGCGTCATCGACAGGCACTGGTGTTGCCAGCAACATCCACCTAAATTGCACCCAACATCAATGACCTTTCTATTTAGTTATTTTTTTGTATTTTTATAGTTAGTTAAAAGAATAATAAATATGTATAATTAGGTTTTATTATAATCACAACGTGGCTATAAATTTATGGTGATTTTTCTTCACAAGTAATCATTGCATTCGATTCAACTTACAATCCTATCAGCTTTCGATTTTTAGAGTAACATCCCTAGTGTTTAAAAAGAAATAGGGTTGACTGACGCAACATTGTAACGACGTTCAGTTCTTTAGATCAGAAATTGTTTATTATGTTTAGAATGGTTTATTAGTGAAAGCAAATCGTAAAATTACTCGTATCGGTCATTATTACAATAAATATGTAAACGTAATTGAAAAAAGTTAAGCAATTGTGCAGTTCTTATTTTATGCCCGCCGTTACAAGGTTACGTTGTTGAATTTTGATGAAATGTCAAAAGTGGCCTATTATCTTGTCCCTATAATATGTTCTTTATAACTATGTATATTAATTAAGTGCAAACCAGCGCATTCGACAATGTGTCAGTCCGGCGTAGTCTATCGATATTAGATTCGCTATCACTACTATGCGTTTCAAATAAGAATAGGTATGAAAATCCGCCATCTTGGACTGGAATGCGCAACAACTTCAAATATTTTAGTACAGTGCGCAAAATAGTTTGTCGATATAATAATCACACCAAGACGAAAAAGAAAATAAAAATGCGTATACCTTATTGCCGTTCGGGTAAGATTGGACATTTGGAGTCGAATATTTAGGTACAAACATGTTTTATTAACTCCCAACGACTAAAAGTGGTATCTTAGCGCGTAAATTTACTTAGGTAGGTGGAACCACATACTTATGTAAAGTTTTTACTTAAATCACTTTTCCATACATCCTAAAATAATAATATTTTGCGCTGACGCTAGTTTTGCTTAGTTTTTGGTATGAAGTTAGCCGTGAGTCCAGTCCTATTTATATTTGAAACGCATAGTACGATCTTGATATGTTATTGATGGTTGAGTGTCCAATATTTTATATAATATTCACCTCTGCCTATACCACCGAGTAGATGTATTATTATAACTTTGTGTAGGTCACAAGTTAGTCATAACCATATTCTTCTCGCCATAAGTGAAGTGCAATACAGCTGCGATAGCGTTCAGCATGTGTTTCCGTCCGTCGTAGTCTGTCGACATTAGATACGAAATCACTACGTTTTTTAGATACTCTAGGTTCGCACCTTCACGGGATTGGATGCGCCGAAGTCTGAAACAGATTATTAATTTATAAATACCGAGCTTAAGTTTTTAAGTAATAGACCTATAGATAGACCGTTTAACTCGCGTATCGCCTATCGCTAAGATTCTGACCCCTCAAGCTGCACAGACAGTGATGATGATTCAAGCGATATGGATATTAGTGACGAATAGTTTTACATTACTTTTATCTGTGGTTAAATAGTTCTATAACAGGTTTAATTAATGTTTTATGACTTTGTACCTCAGATGGCGATACGCGAGTTAATCGGTCGGCCTATACACATAGCTGGCAAAAAGTTGAGTGATAAAGGTGGAATACCTTGTAACATAATGTTACATATTTAATTAAATTATTAAAAAGTACCTACTTTAAAACAAATATTTTTCTTTAAAAAATTCATCAATACGCTAGTATATGGAGGGTAGTATTAAAGACCGGAGTAACATTGATTGTTCGCAACAGAGCGCAGCGCAAGAGCCGGTCGCTCAACCCTGCCCCGCAGCGCTTCCTCAGATTGCTATCACTTTGACGAACGTTCGAGGAGAACGCACGTCACCTTAAATACCGTAACGTATTACGTTGTTTTTTAAACACGGTATTATTAAGTTTAAGGAGTTTACTAAACCCTAGCGGGACAACCTTACACCTTAACTCACCGTTGCCCATAGCGTGAGCACAATGTTTTATTTTTAAAAAGAAAAGACCACTCCTCCGTTCATTTTAGCTTAATTCTTAAACGGTATAACGGTTAACGCATACATACCGGCTGGAAGAGACCGTCCTCCACAGACTGATAGTACGGATTTCACCTATCACCTATCATCACACTGTGATGATCGGTATATACAATAAGTTCAAGAGCTTTATGTGTATATCGTGCTTTATTTTGCTAACTTTTACAGAATTTACCTTAGGGAGTGGGGTTAGTCCCTACCACCAAGCTCACTCGCAAATAGTTTAACATATTATCATTCCTTAAACTAATATAATAATAATATTTTTTTCAATAAAAAAAGATCCGGAAATAAATCCGGTGAAAAATTATTTTAATTAAGGAGCTAGATACACCCTCTCTGTTTGTGGAGGGCTGTCTCTTCCAACCTGTATGTACATCTAGTAGGCAAGAGTTAATATTGTGTGGACCCAGGTACTTACCTGTCTATTTCTTCTTTTAATGTTCTTATGACTTCTTTAAAACGTTCCTTCTCAATCGTAGCGTCTCGTTGACAGTCCCTGCAAAGAACAAATAACTGTAATAATATTTATTGGCATATCTACTTCTCAATGCATCGGCTGTCATTTTATACTGTCATCACGTCCGTCTTTGAAGTCACCTGTCACTCGAGAATGTCATTATGAACGAACGAATGAACACCGAGCGCGGGTGAAGCGGCCATCTTAGAATGGCTGACACTGCGTGTTGAACCGTTGTGGCGTCCGGTAGTGCAGATGCAATAACGTGCTCGGTGAACGTTACTATTTAATCCAACGTAATCTTAACGATCTGTAATTACCTGTTAGAATTCATGATTGTGCTATCGAGAGATGGGGGTGAAGTGATATTTGCTGTAGTTATTTTATTGAAATACCGTCTTCTTACCCGATTATTCACGCCTACCTAAAGTTGTCTGCTAATCTTGATATTTTTAGTCTAAAAACCTTCAAAAGCCTTCATATTTATAATCCTAATTCCAAACTAAATTATTTGGTGACTAGCTTCCGCTCACGGAATCGCCCGCGTGGTACTTATTGGAATAAAAAGTAGGCTATGTGTTAATCCAGACCATAACCTATCGCTATGTTAAATTTCATCCAATTCCGTTGAGTAGTTTTTGCGTGAAAGAATAACGAACATCCATACATTCTTACAAGCTTTCGCGTTTATTTTTTCTTTTATTCTTGAATAGGCTGGCGCTTGACTACAACTTACCTGATGTTAAGCAATGATGTAGTCTATGATGGGATGCGCCAGCCCAATGTACCGATTCGCTCGTGCACAAGCAAATATAGTTGCTTAATTTGAGACTAGATGGCGCTGTGTGTATATGTGAAAATTTATTATTATAAATTACCTAAACTGTCCTTCCATAATATGTTTCTCCTTCCTGAGCTGCGTTATGTCGAGGTCCTTGCGAGCTAACTCGTGCGCATAGTGTAGCATATGCGGCGGTGCTGACGCATCCTGGAAACACTGCATATTATGTATGTCTGTTTGTCTTGTGTCTGGGTGTAATTATCTATATTTAAGTATGTATTTACATAAAAAAGGATTATTTAAAGTATATTACCAGTTACGTAGTTTCCATAGTACAAGCTCTGCTTAGTTTGGGATGAGATGACCGTGTGTGTTAATGTCCCACTATATTATATTATTATTATTATTATACACATCACTAGAACTCTTTTTAATGTCCCACTGCTGGGCAGGGGTCTTCTCTCAACTATAATACGAAGAGAGTTTAGGCCTTAATCCACACACCCTAGCAAAGTGCGGGTTGGGTGTCGCATCTCCTCGAATCAGTTTCCACACGATGTTTTCCTTCACTCATATTGAGCAGCGGCGATGAACTTCGAATGCGCGTCGGTGCACGTTCCCCGCGCCTTGTCAGTGACATCACACGCACACATAGCTGCGCGAGTAGTAGTGAAATCTCGCACAGCGTTTGTATGAAGATGTCATTCTGTACAGTTACATGTATGTATTCATGTGGCTAGGTCGTACGTAAGTATTGAGTGTTTCATAATATTTGATGATCAGATTTCAGAATCAGGTATATATTTATGTACTTACACTGTTTTCTTATAGCGAAAGAATGAAGTGGATATGCCTCAAATACCGAGATTTATTTTAAAAAGCGGAAAAAATCCCGAGATTTATTAATTAAAAAGCGGTTTTTACTTTTACACAATTTAAACCACTACACGCGCGACGTTGCCATACTTACGACATCACGACATCGGATGTCCGAAGTTACAAACTTCCAATACGCACACGCGCTATGTTGCCACATCTGTGATTCGCACTAAATACTTTATTTTTAATTCTTCGATAGGCTGGCGCTTGACTACAACTTGCCTGATGTTAAGCAATGATGTAGTCTACGATGGAACGCGCCATCCCAGTATACCGATTCACTCGTGATTACGAAGGAGCAACAATTCCGACCCACCCGTTCTGCATGGTGTCACCAGACATCGCTCCGGAACACGGCAAGGCCGCTTGGCGGCGGCGCTTTGGCTTGCGGCTTTGTCTGGTGGGTGGTCACTAACCACGGCCGAAGCCTACCACCAGTAGATACTTGTGAGAATTTAAGAAAAAAATAGCGAAAATGCGGGGCACTCCTCGGGATTGTCCATTAAAAATCCCGGGAAGATCCATAATAATACCAACATTTCGATATAAGTACATACATAACTATATCTAATTCCGGCCTCTGTTGATGACACATACCGTTAGTATCCCATCCTTGTATTGTCCTTGCTCCTCAGCGCTTACCCTCCGACAGCGTTCGTTTTTAGCGCGTATATAGTTGTCAGTCTCTTCCAGTAACGCTGAGTACCTGTCCCTCTGCGTTTGCACTTGCTTTTCAAGACCTTGTATACGAGTTTTAAGGTCTGATATAATGTCTTTCTGGTATTCTTGTTCATTCTTGAGTTTCTAGAAATATATTACCTAATCTTATATTTTTTCCAATATACTATGGAAATCTTACCTCAAGACGACCGGACCTCGGTAGTCGAGCGGTGCAGGAGGTCGCGGGCTTGATTCCCCCCCGGACAATATTTGTGTACTATGCGTTTCAAATAAGAATAGGACTGAACTCGCGGCTATTTTCATACCAAAAACCAAGCAAAAGTAGCGCCAGCACGAATATCAAACCACAGACAATAATATTATTTTGAAATGTAGGGAAAAGTGATTTATGCAACAACTTTACTTATGTATGTAGCTACAATGCAGCTACCTACATAAGTAAATTTACGCGCTAAGATACCACAAACTTGTACACAATTTCATAAACACGGATAAAAACACAGGTTTTAACTTATCACTCCGATTTTTGCCGTCGGAAGTTAATAAAATTTGTTCGTACCTAAATATTCGACTCTAAATGTCCAATCTTACTCGAACGGCAATAATATATATATGCATTTTTATTTATTTTTTTCGTTAAAATGTGATTATTATATCGCACAAATATTTTTGCTCACTGTACTAAAAAATGTGAAGTTGCTGCACATTCCAGTCCAAGATGGCGGATTTCCAATCCTATTCTTATTTGAAACGCATAGTACAACAAAGATTTGTTTCGGTGTCTGGTTGGTTGGGGGACTACCCTTCGTGCCTCGGAGAGGAGCACGTTAAGCCATTGGACCCGGTTGTTATTTAACACATCTATGACAATCGATACATGTAGTCAGAAGCCAATATCTATATCTGACATCTGGTCTAACCATCTCGGCTACTGGTTCCCTACGGGTTTCGAGGTCTGATGGCAGTGCTCGTATAATTCTGGTAGGTAGCCGAATCAGACTGGGAGCTGACCCCAATAGAAATGGGAAAAAGGCAAGGGAAATGATGATGATACTATGGAAATCTTAGTTGCAGCTCGATGTTTGGATTGTGCCCAATGAACGGCAATAGACTCGCCCCCTATTATGTATGGGACCTAAATATAGCCGGAGAAATGTGGTGATATCACCTCTGCCTACACCTTCAAATAATACAGGCGTAAGTACGTCAAGGCTATGCATCATTTATGTTAAATAGGGACAGTTAAATCCATGTCGGGAGAGAAGTTTTTAAAATTTCAAAGACGTTTTAATTTACATGGAATTAATACCTACTATAGGTATAAATACGGTTGAAACTAAAGCAATCCAAAATAATATAACCTTATTTCCAATCATATTTACAATATTAGGGAGTTTTGAGATGTTCACATTACCTACCTCTTCACAAAGCTTTACAGCATCCAATTTATCTTGTTTTTCTTCATCTAACATCATTTTATACGTCTCTACAGTCTCTTTCAACACTGCGATCTCTTTCTTTAGACCTCTTATGTTCTCCACTTCACTTCCTCCATCTCTCACTTTTGACTGGAGTTTGAAATTTTCAAATTCAATTTTCAAATTTTCAAACTCATCCCTGCATTTTTGGTGTATGTTTTCATAGCCTTCGACTTTGAAAACTGTAGTTATGTCGATAGGGTTTCCGAGTTTTTCATTTTCTGCGATTAGTTCTTTTTTTAGGATATGAATTTTGTCTATGAGAGTTTGTAGATACTCGCTGTCGGCAAGTTTCTCGTTGTCTGTTTCACTTTTCTGTGGTGTTTCTGTAGGCTCTTGGTCTGAAATGCAAACAGAAATTATTTTGTGTACTTATAAAATACTAGCTTCCTCCCACGGCTTCGCTTTCTGATCCCTTTTCAAATTTTTCTTTAAGTCTACCCGCGACCGTGATGTATGTTTTAAAAGGCGAGGGAGATATCTACCGCTGCGCCACCGCTGCAGTTCATTAGGTATTTAGTGATTTATTACAGTTTTACACAGATGATGAAGGTGGGGTATGAGGGAATCTATACATTAAGTTTCTATCAGAATATTAACATAGAAGAACTTATCGAATTTCATTAAACTTCTAAGTAACGTTTAAAATGAAGCGGTGAAATTCTACTCAGAAATGGAACGCGAATACATATTAAAATCGTTAGCCTACTTATCACGTTTTTGAATATAATCTAACTACCTATTTCAATTTAAAAGAGATTTCTATTTAAGTCATACGCCGCCGTTCCAGCTGTGTGCTGGTTAGGGTCACTGACCGCTAATTTTATGCCGCGCGCTATCATCGATATTATTACGCATAGAATAAAATAAAAACTAAAATGGAAATGTGTTCTATTACTGTTACAGTAAGTAAAAAAAAATGGCACACTGATTAAAAAATATTTCTGTATAATGCATGTAATAAGGTACTACATTATTTTAGCTAAATCTATCTTTATCCTTCTTACCGAAGTTAGTAGCGCCAATTTTATCCATAAGTCTTCCATTAACCGAGTCTTTCAACTGCTGTATGAGTTGCTGGTCATGTCTACGCCGCGCGTCGTACTGTCCCACAGTCTCTGATAGTTCTGCTATCTTACTCTCAAGCAACGCTACACGCTCCTCTTGTTTTGCACAGATCTTGCGAGCTGATTCCTCTGCGCGTTTCACTTTAATTTGCTCCTGGAAAGGTCACAATAGATGTACATAATATTATTATCGTAATTATTTTTTATATTTTTTCTTCATACTGGGTTGTACGGGCTGTACGGGCGGTTGTATTTTCTACGCAATTAAGTGACCCACAGAAGTAAATAAACAAATAATTTGTTCCAGGACAAGAACTTATACCCTGCCGACTTTTGACGATTATAA
Organism: Meganola albula; assembly: GCA_936450015.1. Taxonomy (NCBI): domain Eukaryota; kingdom Metazoa; phylum Arthropoda; class Insecta; order Lepidoptera; family Nolidae; genus Meganola; species Meganola albula. The sequence continues at coordinate 11,388,693 of OW388146.1, read as the reverse complement.
TTTCATACAATATTTAAATAAAGTGATGTCCAGTTGGTATCGAAGAGGTGCCCACCGGATTAGTAAGCTGAAGTGGTAGTGGGCCGGCCATATTTGATACAGAATCAACAATGATTGGAGTAAACGAGTACTTTATTAATTTAGATTTCCAACAAAGAATACACCACATAAAACACATATATAGCCATATTGGTACCTATTTTCTGTGTTTTTTCACTTACAGAAAATCACATCATGCTAAATGTTAATATTAACAATAGAAAATAAAAATCGATTTATTAATTATACATTTAAAAAAAGAAAACAAATTACAAAAGAGAATCATTAAAAAGGAATTCGGCATCGTGGGGTGTTGAGTATATGTAGGCGATAGTAAGGAAATCTGGTACTACGTTTATTATGCCTATCCTGCCGAGATCGGGACAGTCGATATTGTAATCTATTTGTGAAGAAATGTTCGGTACGATACCGCATGTCCGATACTGTTCTTGCCTTTAAAATAAGTGGAGTGATGATCTCTGTAAGACGGCTAGCCAAAGCTGGATGAAATTTAGCCTATGTCCAGCAGTGGACTAAAATAGGCTGATGATGGTGATGAATTATTTTCTTACTTAATGGTTTATTTAAAAAATATACTTTTTTTTTTAATTTCAGATGGAGTTTCTAGCAATATCTAGGCCCAGTTGAGTGTCACAGTTCACTTCACTTTAACCCTTTTTTGTGTCCCACGGCTGGGCACGGGTCTTCTCTCAACTATCTTATGAGTTGAGAGAGTGTAATGGGTTATTATAGCTAAAGATCTATCTGGCGGAACTCACCTCTCTAATAGCAACAGAGTGCGACTGTTCTAGTAATGCTAGCTTTTGTTGCAATCGCACTAGCTGCGCGGGAGTCTCGGACGTGCGAGCTTCAGCACGTTGCAAGCGACGTTGTGCCGCTTCAAGCGAACTGCTCAGATCTCGCACTCGTTTTTCTAGCTCTGCTTGTGATGCTGAGAACGATTAATAACTTTATTAATCAGGAAAACTTTTTAGCAGTGCGCAATTTTATATGGTGGTTCTGTATTTTATTTTATCCTTTAATAGGCTTGTGCTTGCTTTTATAATTATTATTTTTATCAGTAACAGAGCACAGACCCATTAATTGTTAAATACATTTTTTATTTTATTTTATTATTCGATATAAAATCAGCCAAATATGGATATAAATCTATAATAAACCGCGATAACATCTATTATAAAATAGTTTTATTTTAATGTGTGACATTCATAAGAAAATACTAATAAACTTATTAGAAGTTTTTTTTTTCTTTTTAATTCACTTTGTTAAGCATGGTAAGGTAAACACTGGGTATCATGAATGTAATTTGTCTCCTACACTTTCGTGTAAAATATTGGAACAAAATGTTTGTTCAATGCTTACTTACAAAATGTGGTAAGGCTATTCTATGCTTCAAAAGCTATGAACAAATATTTGCTGTCTTTGCCTCGGATCAAACAAAAGCAAGTGCCTACACAGACCCATTAATAGTCCCTTCTAATAGCTACTAGCAGTACCTTGTGATTCATTTGAGTTCACCACTTTATCTTCTAATTTCTCCTTGGTTATTCTTTCACTATTCAGTTTAAGATGCAGCTCCCTGGAATTATAAATAATAATAGCCTCTTGAGAAATGAGAGGGCCTAAGTTCGAATGGTAATAAACATAGTCTGTGATGAATTTGTTTTTCGCAAACTATGCACAAGGACTCCGAGTACAAAGCCTGATTAATATTTATGTTATGTTGTGCCGGTGGATTATTAATGCAGATTGTATAGAAGCCACGGGCGGATGAAAAATCAGAAGTTGTCAGAGGTCTTTAGCAAGCAGTGGAAAACTATAGTTTAGACAAAAAGATGTTTCTTATCTCACTTCATCATAGCTGCATAATCTGCTCTCTCTTTCTCCCTCTCCTGTATCTCATACGACAGTTTAGCCTTCATATTATTCATTTCTGCTAAGTGTTGCTGCACCAATGTCCTGGTTTCTTCACGTAAACTTGAAATTTGGTTTTCATACTGTAAAATACAAGTATTAACTTTGAAAATTACTCCACATTATTTTTTTTCAAATTGTATCAGCAATCAGTCACAAGACTATAAGCCAATACGTTGAGTTATTTTATGTTATTGAAGGCAATAAGGCCAGCGCCGTATCTACGGTTTATATTAACGCTTTTCGACGCTAACGAGATGGGTTTAGAAGCCCAGACGCTAGTTCATTTGGGTGAAGAGACAAGCGCTCTAGATGTCTGCTAGTGAGTCTCTTGATTTCAACATCAAATGAGGGATTATTGACATTATTAAATGGACAAAGAAATTTACAGCCACGCAACCGTTAAAGACAAAGATGTAAATACGACGACTAATTTAGCGTGAATTTAAAATATATTACATATATTTCACCCAGCAACAGAAGCATTATCAAGATGTCACTTAGTACTCCACCCTTGCTTAATCGTCCTCGATAACTACAGGTGAACATGCCTACTAAGCCTTGCCTTTTCTGGCTATTAAAATGGACCTTGTTTTACTATCAACAAAATACTAACTTTAAACCCTACACTAAGGCATGCAGGAATAGCAAAAAAACCAAAGACACGCAAGAGATCAACATTAAAGCACACCACCAATCACAAATTTTGACATTTGAATGCAGTTCAGCTTGTATTCCACAGTTTAGATATCATAGTATGAATTTCACATCATCAAAATTATTTGACCTTACAACCTAATCTATTTTTTTAAATAAACGTCATGTTGATACAAAAAGGTTCACCACCCGTAACTTAAGGTTTGTATTCTAAGTTTACTGTACAAGAACTCACTTTATCCCTTGTAAGCTTTTTATCTGCTTGGAAAGCCTCTTCCATGCGTGACTTCTCCGCTGACAATGTAGACAGAGATAATGTAAGTGCAGCTACTGAATCATCTAAAATAATACAAATAATACCTGCATCAAACTGTCACTATAGAGCCAAAACACATACTCGCGTTGCCGCGCCGCCGTACCGCAAGAATCGACAGCGCAACGCTCGTAGTGCTAGTACATTTTGTTCTATGTAGAGGCGGGTGGCACTGCCGATTCTTGCGGTGCGGCGCCGCAACGCGAGTATGTGGTTTGGCTCATAAACATCTACAATACCAGAGTCATCACTAACACATTGCTGACCCTCAAAATGTCAGCAACATAACTTAAATAACACTGTGTGAGTAGAAAATCATTGATGAACCCTACCTCGCTTAAAATATAAAACTAATTTCTACGTGTACAATTAGCTACAAAAGTCGATTAACAGATTTAATATTACAAAACATCTAAAGTAATCTTATCAAAAACGGTTCCATAAGTGTGCATTGTCAACTACTAATGACGAGCTTATTTTTACGTCTGGTCACAACAACTATTTGTGGAATCATCTTGTGTTAACAACTCATGCACTGCGGATAACTAGGGTGGCAGGTGATTTTGTATCTAATAATGTAAATAAGTAAGATAGATGAAAATTGGCCATGACAAGTTGTGATCTATCTATACGTATAAAAATCAATTGCTGTTCATTAGTCTTGCTAAAACTCGAGAACGGCTGAACGGATTTATTTTATCTTGGTCTTGAAGTGTTCATGGAGGTCTAGGGAAGGTTTAAAAGGTGAGAAAAATTAGAATAATTACCGGGAAAACCCTAAAAAATTTGCAAATGCCTTTTTTTTCCCATACACTCTTTCTAAGCATGGAAAGTAAGCCAAGAGTCTGATAAAATGTATGATGATTTGAAATTTTGTCTAATACCGAAATCTACCTGTGCAAAGCCGGCCACTAGTTCTAAATAATTAATTAATTTACATCAGGTCAATGTTATAATGAAAATCTTTTTTTTATTTAAAGAGATATAAATACATTTTATATGTGGAATCCTATTAACTGATCCAATTTATATGATGCCCTATCTTTATGTATACTATCTAAAACCAGTATTTGAAAATAATGAATTTGTTTAAAATTAAAATATCACAACACCTAATTACCATAGTGCATACTTTGTGTTTGGTAATCTGTTCATTTGGGGAGTACTTTACAGTTGAGTCTATGGGTAGGGAAAGTCCTTGAATGGTTAAGATGTTTTGTAATATGAACTCCGTCAAACTTTTGTAGCTGACTGTACAATAATAACAGGATAGACCAACCTCCTTGATCAGCAGTCTCAGTTTTGTTTAGAGCCTTCAAACTGATTTCTAAAGCTTCCTTCTCCTTTATCAAACCCTTATATGCGGCTATTACATCTGAAAATTAAATTGTAGTTATATTATTAAAGAGTAAAGACACTTCCTTTCACGCTACAGGTTGTGGGCACGATCCACTATGTAACAGCTGGTAATTAAGTTGAGCATGTTATGGGGTATACACAAATATTTTTACCATGCAGCTTACCTCTCAGACGAGCTTCGTATCGCTTAATTTGATCAGCTTGTTTAGTTATTGTTGATATCAATTCTTGTTTCGATAATGATTCCATATTGTCTTCTTCTTTCTGATTAGTTTTTCGATACAGATACAAATAGTACCATAATCAAATTTCATAAACGTGTAATTATAGGACATAGACTCACTGGTTTTGCACTTGATTCTGTAAAAATTGTAATTGATTGAATTAAATAATAATAGAAACAAAGTATCTAACCAAATAAATAGCAATTTTTAATTGTGATGACGCTGACATAGGTTTGTTTTGACATTGACAACTTCACGATGCTGTCGCATTGTTGGCGTTTCGAATAAATCGCCTCAGAATAAACAATTTACTGAAATATTCATAAAATCCTATTCAAATCATTATTTTAATTAAACCGTGTAATTAATTAAATTACTACCTCAAATAAATAAAAGGCATTCATCGTGCCTCACTGTTGCTAATAATTAGTTCGACAAGTAGAGAGGGATTCAATAAAAGGACGCCTTAAGAAATGAAAAAAATTAGTTCCCTAATTCTATCTATCGCACATAAAAGAGCAGTAAACTTTTTAGGTTCATACAAATACTTTGTGAGTAAACTAATATGCATACGGTGTGAAAATTTTAGTTCACGAAGTTCCCGAGTTCTACTCTTTTATGTCACACGAGTAGTAGTACAGAAAGTTTATATATTTTTATTTGATGCCTTATTATTTCTCCACAAGTACGATATGATGGCAAATTTTATAGATTTGCTTTATTAGCGAGCCGTATTTTGTCTTATCAGAAAAACCAAAAAATACTGCAAAATCATGTTTAACAATCTTGCTATAAAATCACGACAGGCGTTGTCAATAAAACGTGTCGGCAAGAGTCAATGACCCCAGTGACCTCACACAAAATGGGGTAGGGGTAGTATTCACCCACCCCAAGTTTAATTATGTTCGTGTTGGTGCAAACACGAAATATCAAAATGCTGTATCTAATTATTACTTAGGTATATTCAAGGCATCTGTTCATTCAAATTTAACAATCACTTAATATGACTAGAGGTAATAATAACTGACGTCTTACCGTTAGGCTTACTAAGTTAATAACCTGCTAAAATTTTCTCTTGCTGTATCTGAGTCTATATTTAAAAATGACTAAACTCATAAAAAACTGTTAGCTAGACAGTTTCCTTTTCTAAAATTTGTTTAAGTAGGTACCTACCTACCTACCTACTTCGTGCTTGCTACTCATTTTACTTAAGAATTTGATTCTATTTGTAGTCCTGATTTAATATTCCTGCGATTTAATATATTCTCATAAATAGTCAATAAATAAAGTGAAAGTTACTAGAATTTTAGAATCAACTCAACTGATTCGAAACTTGGTCTTTTTATTTTAAACATACCAACTTATGTACCTACCTATTGTGGGCAGTCATATTCGTCCGTGGCAGTGTACCTTTCATCTGAATCCCCACACGTGGTCCCCGGGTGGTGCAAATCAGGTGACAATCAACGGGTAGAAAACCTCGGCCGTGGTTAGTGACCACCCACCTGCCAAAGCCTCACCACCAAGCAGCCTTGCCGTTTCGGTGCGATGTCTGGTGACACCATTTCAGAGGGTGGATCAAAATTGTTGCTCCTCCTCCAGTTGTTGGTTTCTAACCATATGGAGTCACATTCCACTGCCAACTTCTTACCGAAAATCATTTGTAACCACGAATGAATCGGTATATTGGGCAGGCGTATTCCATCGTTGACTGCATCATTACTTAACATTAGCCAAGTTGTAGTCAAGCGCCAGACTATTTCAGAATAAATAAAAAGTTTAGTAGTCACACTCACAGCTTAGTTTTACAAATATGTACCTATCGATATACCAAGGCAGTAAGACTTCAGAGGTTCAGCCTCGGCAGTTGAAAGGTCAGCGAAATATGGGCGACATTCACCTCTACAAACACCTCACAAACACCGAGGGAGTGAATAATACAAAGGCCCGAATATACAAGAAAGAAATGAAAACCGCCCACATTTAGTAAATTCTACTTGAAATAAAACATTGTTTTATACATATATATTATTGCTAAGGTCATTATTTAATTTCTATCAATATCTCCTACGTCAGATTACATTCGTTGACATTTTCAAAATTAAATGTAAGTAAGCCAAACACTTTTTGTCATACATTATCGGCGATTTGTACTCTGTCTTATAATTCTAGCTACATTCTAGGCCAAACCCTACAATACCCAAACCTGCCCAAATTAAAATACAAACGAAAAAAAACATTAAACATGTGATAAATAAACACTAAACCTTCACCTATAACATATTCGACCAACGAGAAGCTTTATTCCAAAATTCGGTTTAACCACAGGGTTTGAAACAAAACTAGACTATGCTTCAATCTTGTTGAAGGGACACCTCATATTTTGTCCTACTCGCACTGATCATACTTTCAACCAGGAGTGAAAAAGACAATGTTTTATTTAATCTTATCCTTCATTGGTCTAATATTTTTATAGGTGATAATTAAAATAGAAATGTTAGTTATTTTTAATAGTAAATAAACAGAAACTATTCTAAATAAATAAAATACCACAATGTAGAACACAAAATACTAAGATGAACAAAATATATAAATGGACAGGTGTGTACTGATATTATTTCGGTGGAGTAAGCAAGCGTATTTGTTTTACCATTGAGGGACGACACAATGACACAACACAGACTATTAGTAAAAGTTTTAAGGATCCTGACTTCACAAATTTATTTTTAAAGCGCAAACACTTGAATGGCTTAAAACAGTGTATTGGAAGCCAAAACTAGTACAAAAACAATTTCAAAGGAGTTTTATTAACCCTTCACTTACTTAGACATTTAACACTGATTTACTTTTAAAGTTTACGCTTACAATAGTTTCAAAGTTTGCGTGGTACAGTCGCGCACAAAAACACATCCACATAGCAAATTCAGAGGTTGCAAACCTTTGACTAGTTAAATACACACCATTTAGTATTTTTATGTATTGTGTGCTTTATATGGGTAAGTTACTTATATTTAACCGAACACCACACCAACATAATTTAAACCAAAATCCTAATCTACATTTAAATTAGAGAACACAGTTTTCTTTAAATACTTAAGTTTAACATACTTAAAGAATTTAATGTTGCGCAAAATTATAACTGACTAGTTTCGCGTATTTTAAGTACTTTAAATAAATAATAATTAATCTTAATGAAACATTTATCCTTAACATAGAAATTAAAGAAATTACTCATTCAAAATGCATTACAGCAACATGCCTTGTATTCATGAATATTGTTTTATTTCCACTTAAATGATATGCATTTGTCTATTAATATTTAAACTATTACAGAAATTACTATAATGAATCATAGAAACAATACAGACAGTAATATAATATTAAGGTATTATAAGGTACCATTACAACAAGTACATTTACTCAGCTTATTTTGATCTTATACACTACATTCAATATATTAATATAAACATCGAAATGAAATCTATAATTTCTATTACGATTATGACAATAAATTATGTTTACAATGAATTTTAAATTACTTAAATTTAATAATAAATAGTGATGATTATATAATCAAATTAGAGAGACAATATCATGATGTGAAAGTTAAATATCATGGAATCTGCTTTTCGCAAGTGGCTACATTTATGAAGTACACTATGCCTCAATATTCTCAATTTAACTTTCACTAATATACAACCACTAGAATAATTATGTGCCCAATGAGATACATGAAGGTATCCAAGTCATAAAATGTTGATCAATATTTTAGTATAAATGTCATGGTCGTTTACACATAATTTTAATCGAGATTTTAACATCAGATTTTTATGGATTTTAGTTAATGTAAGTCAAATTAATTACAGCAAAATAATAATGATTCTAATCACTTATTGTTCTATAAAACATTTATTTATTTTAATAATGACTTTGTGCACAATTCAAGCTCCAGAATTATATTATGTATTATTATTATTCGACATTATTATAATATGGGGCCATCCTATTAACGTGAATGGAAGTTATAGTTTCACTTATATTGTATACAATCATTGTATATCAGTCAATGCATTTCTGACGTCTTTGGTAATAGTAATCATATGAACATTGTGTTTAAACTATGTTTTATTATTGCAACTATTTTCAAAAGAATAAAATAATAATAGTGGGTACAATAAAAATTGCACGTTTTTAATATACATATAATAAAATATTTTTTTTATTTTTTACTTAGAGTAAAAAGTTAAATATTGCACTGTCAATCGTTAAACATACAATTATTGCCAGAATTATCGTGTAATAGAATCTTGTTGGCATCATTACATTACTAATAGCAGAATTAAATCTAAAAATGTTCCTAATTCCTTACCAATGGGAAATATTAATAAATGTCAATAGCTTAGCTAGAAGATAGCAGCCCAATCAGTGTTCTACATGGTGACTTGATTTCATCAGAATTATAAAATATAATTGGACATTTTGAGCCTTGTATTAACTATTAATAGTAATATTGAGTATGTCTTCTAGATAAGTACAAGGATTACACTTTATATCTAAGAATTTACCGAAATAGCAATAGTGAGTGGGGTATGCCTTAGGTGGGAATCACTACCCATCGCTATTGCTACATTGATTAAAATTTACTGTAGGTATGGATATATTTCCAGATTTTACTAGACAGGGTATACATATGTGATAAACTTCATAAATTATTAAGTCAATTTTACAGGACTATGAATGTCAGTCATTTAAAAATTTGTCTACAGTGGTAATGACACTATTTGTACTTATCATGTATCATTATTTTACTGACAAAATGTCATGATTTGAGTTATAAATGGGTAAATCACGAACAGCTAAGTAGTTATTGCTAGTCAATCTTCAAACCATGACAATGTTATGATCAACATTTTGCATTAGCTACAATTTATTGACTAGATTTTTAATGGTTTAAGATTTACTCTTGTTCGTTTTGAAGCTGACCTGGAGCACTTGGCCATTCAGTGAATACCCATTCAAAGATTGGATGGCAACAACAGCCTCATCGTAATTGGTCATCGTAACAAAGCCATATCCCTTGCACTTGTTGGTAGTGGGATCCCTTATTATTTTAACACTCTGGACGGCACCAAATGGGCCAAAGAGCTGCCAAAGAATACTCTCTTCTGTATCAGCTCCAATGTTGTAGACAAAAATGCACCAGCCTGAGCCACCAATTGCATTACCTTGTATGAGCGGGTCGGCCAAAGGAGAAAATCTCTGGAGACCTTTGTTTATAGCCAACAGGGCCTTGCCAGCGGGGCCGACGAACCGTCGCGCAGCAGCAGGAGCGAGGTAAGCAGCGAGAGGAGCCAACGCCTTGTTCTGGTTGCTAGGATTGTTAGCACACTTAACAGTAATTGGACCTGTACCACCTGGGGGTATGGTGCCATTTAACTCACGAATAGCATTCTCGGCTTCGTGTCGCTGGTCGTAGCGGATGAAGGCGACCCCTCGGGAGGGACCCTGGATACCTTGCTCCTCCCCACTCACCTGCATCAAGTGACCCACATTCATGTTCTCGTGAAGTATGCGCGAACTGATGATGGATCCGTACGGACTGAAGAGCTTCTCCAATTCTTCTTGCGTCATGTGTTTCGGGAGACCGGACACGTAAAGATTGGCGCCTTTAATCGCGTCGGAACTCGGGCGCGCGTACGAAACCTTGATGATCTTGTTCTGCAGCCGGAGACCGTTGAGCGTGTTCACCGCCTTCTCGGCGTCCTCCGCCTTGTGGTAGTTTACGAACGCGTATCCGAGGCTTTGCCCATTGAGAATGTGGTCGGGAAACACTGTCACTTTGTCTCTAATTAGCTTGCAACTTTCTACTTCGCCGACACTCGAGAATAATGACCTTATCTCTTCTTGGGTCATCGTTTGCGGCAAATAATTGATAATGAGGTTGGTCTTAGACTCATTATTACAAGGTTGGACCTTGCTACCATTTTGCGTGGGCTGGTTCACGTCGAGCGGATTTGCCATCATTTTTCCTATTTTCTATTTACACAGAATTATGTGAAATGTCACAATTTCTGTGACTTATTACAAAAGTTAGAAAACGATTATGTTGTATCACAAATTACGTCCTGCACTAGCTATAACAACACCACTTCGCGTTGGTTGAAAGCAGCAGGGGAAGAAAATCAATAAGATGCTGTTCACGTTTCCAATTATCCTTGTTTTCGGTGTAACAGTGCCGAGTCCGTTGAATCAAAATATAATCAGAAACACAATTAAACGTTAGTTTATTAGATCTTTTAGAGAATTTGAAAGAAAAGTGAAAAGGAAATCAACCAAAAATCTATGCGACTTGCGACCTATTCTCGTGAATTCATTTCTTTCACTTCACTTTCTTTTTAAAATGTTGCCAATTTAGAAATGTAACCTCCCACAAATCTTATTGGATTCTAAGTTTAATTCTTATTTTGGTTACGATTACACGTACTGTAACATGTAAGCACTGCACAATAATGTAAAAAATCACAATTGATAAAAAAATATTAAACAGTGTTTGTAGGACAATCACGAAAATTAAAGAGTTATGCTATAAAGCACGTCGGTATTATAATTTGGATTTGGACTACAATGTTTATTGTTTTTATGAGATTGTATTTTTATTATAGACTACTCTTTGCGTTTCATTATAATTATGTAATTTTAAAAACAAATTATTTGTCTTGTCTTTTCTTGCTTGTCGAATGTCGACTCGTTGTTATTTTGATTGCATATGTACGTTTTGTAGGGTGAGCACAAACTTTTTTTACGCTCGTCTTGCGATATCGTCGTAATGTCAAAGCATATTTTTGTATGGAAAAGAACGACACCATCTGTTCATTTTCCATACAAAAATACGCGTAAACATTACGACGATATCGCAAGACGAGAGTAGAAAAAGTTCGTGCTCCCTAGTGCTATACCTAGTTTACTGTTTGCCTCCGAGTTTTAGAGATGTGAAAAATTAACAATTTTCAAAAACTGAGTTTTTTGAAAATAAATAAGGATTGATGAATTATTATGTTAAAAAATCAGTTATTATTTGATTGGTTAATTTTACTAAAAAATTTTTTGCCCGATAATAATAATAATGATAATATGATGACTGACTAACTTTGTTTAGACAAGTCTCAGGAAGTTCTGAATTTAAAACCGGGAGTGCCGGCAGAAGTGAAAACATTCGTGCAAGTGCCCTGCGCTGCCTAAACGAAACAGTAGGCCCAGGCATACATTTTCGACGCGCCGTAGAGGGGATAGCTGTCTACTCTCCATCCGTCTTACGCTTTTTCGATCAGGTCACGTGTCCTGACGCGAGTTTAAGATTTTATACCCATTACAGAAAAGTGCTCAACGCCAACTCAAGTTTTCACTTCAAAAAAGTTCATTGTAACAGACTCGATTACTTTATAAGAACCCTCATTGATTTTTATATGAAAAATGTTTGTACTTTAGTTGCCGCTAGCGGCACTGGCACTGCACTTAATTTCATACAAAAAGAATAATAATATTTTTTATAATTATATTACTTATTTATTGAAAATAATTAAACAAATACAATAATGACTTAACTAGGTATACAAGTAATCTTATATGTTTTATAAGTAAGTTATGAATGAAGTTTACTTTAATCAATAGTACGTTAAGTAAACTAATTTACCAAAACTTATAAGTTTTATTATAGGCTTGTTACACTAAAACAGGGGCACCAACTACCAACCTCATATCGATAAAAATGTGACCAATGCAAAAACTTGACGGAGACCTAATTAGTTTACACGACGAGCTAAAAACGAAATAATAATTTTATTTGATAAATATTTGCATGCAATATAATAAATTAATATTATCATCAAAAATTTGTGAAAGTCATTTTGAAGCTTACTTTTCTTTCAATGAAACATGATACTTTTAGCGCCATCTGTTGGCATTAGCTTGAACCAAAACAATTTAAATTTTAGATTTATGTATGGTAAGCGAGGATGACTGAGGGGAGAATCATTCTATTCCATTCAAATTCCATTGTTGGGGGCCACAAACTGCGAAACCACTCTCCTTTCTCGTTGACGGCTAGCATCATTAGTCTGTGCGTTGAGGGAATGGTCGGAGACGTAAGACTCTAACCTCTCGGTCACTTCAACCCTTTTTTAGTGTCTCATTATGGGTTCTCGCTACTGGGGGACAGCGGGTATTAGGAGTCCCTGCCTACCTCCAGGCTCGGATTACCCACTAAAAACACCACGGTAACCTTAATCAAGGGTTTAATAACAGCCCTGGGAACTCGTAGATCTGCATCCGACCGCCATCACACCATAACCTGTTTGTAGCGTTATCACTACGACCACTCCTTACTGGGCCCACAGACTACTGAAGAGAAGAGCGACTGGGCCTTTGCACTGCACAACAAAACAGTATACAAGCATAGTCTTATCTCTTTCTACTCATCTCTAATCGATAAAGATAGATAATGCTTACAACATGTTTTCTTGTGTATGTTTCGCCAGTGGAAATTAGGGATTACGCAACCTTGGTTACAACAGACTGCCTCATCCCCAGGATCATGTCAAGTTCGAATAGGTTGGGTAAGCAAAAAGTTTTTAATCGGTTACTAGAAACTAAGTAGTTATCTAACTGTCTCAGTAGTCCAGTGGTAAGTGTGTTCGCGGCGAGCGAAAATCCGCTACATCTATTTTCAAACCCATTTTTGAAGAAGTGAAAAGCGAAATAAAAATCTTGGAAAATATACTGGTATAGTCGAGGATATATTCAAATGATTAAGTTCAATGGAAACACGATTTGATAAAATTAGCTCTATAGAATAAATTCATGAAGATACCTCTTTTTCTGTAATTTTATCTTTTCCCGTTTTATTTCAAAAATAAGTGAATTGTTATCATGTTTTATTTATTAAAGTAAAGTTCACAGGTACCTTCAGGTATCACGTTCGATTGATTTTTCCTACTGCATTTATTATTTTTTTATTCGATCTTTTTAGGGATTTTTGATTCATTCGACTCTTGCCAGCGCCCTCCCCGCCCGCCAGTGTCCCGCGGGACGTTACAGAGGTATGCCAAATTTTTCTGGCGCGCGCTTCCATTTCGCTGTGTAATTTAATAATATGAAGGACAAAATTTTAGTCAGTGTTTTTGTATGCGAGAACTCATATTTGTAGCTATAATTTTCATGGTAATTTTTGTGTAATTTTTTGCGTTACTGGATAATGTTTGTGTGATTTTGTATATAAAAAGACTATATATTTTGTTTATCTTGTGAGGATGGGAAATAAGAAAAATAAATCCAAGCGACAGTCTGGCTTGCAGAGGAGAAAAATTGCAAAACTTCATTGGTAAGTTTTTTTTCTACCAAAGACCTCCTAATAGACAGATAAAAAATAACTATCGCAACACACAGACACACAGTAATTTTCGTTTAGATAATGTTACTACCTATGCATTATCTGTACCTATTTACCACAGTATAAATGAATATCAGTAGGTGCAAGGAAAAGAAAAATAAAAAGATTATACTGAATTTCTGTAACTCAGTTCAGTGTTGATGTACAAAGTTGTATAGGTATGTAATTAAAGAATTGTAATTATGGGCAGCTAGTTATAATATTTACAATACTATATTTTAACTAGCTGCTCCGGCAAACTCCTTGGATATTTGACTTGGATGAACATTTCAATACAGCCAAATTGTTTCAGCCGTTCTCGAGTTTTAGCAATACAAATATACTTCAATTTATTTTTATAATTTATAGATTTTATAAGCCTTGATGCCTTTTCTGATGTATTATAATTATCTAGGCTAAATCTCTCATATCTAAATACATATATTGTTTCAGTTCAAAACTAATGCGAGATGAGAAAGGATCATTTCTAAAAAAAAATAACATAGAAGAACAGTAAGTAACGTTTTGTCTTGTGTTCTTGACACAATAATTATGTTATCGTGATCACAGAATTAATAGTAATACATACCGACATTAAATGCACGAGGCGCACACAAATAAGTTATCCCTAACTGTAAATGAAGTTTATGTCGGTAGTAATAACAGCTTACTCCATCTTACGTACTGAATTTTAAATTTTAATAGTCAGGTCTTTTTCAGGCAACCTAGTGGCAGCAGGTCTCCCGCATTTTCAATAACATTAGCTCCGGTTGATTTGCAACCTACTGCTACTATGTAAGTATTTTTGCCTCGCAATGTATGGACCTTTATTTTCGTGGCGAAGCATGTGCTACACACGTGTAGCGTGTGGGGCCGAGGCTGCGTCTGTCAGAAAGTTTCAAGTACAATGCTTCGAAGCGACAATTGACTAGTTTTAAACGTAGTTGCCCATGCACATCTGAGGTGATGAATTGCGTACGTTATCCACGGACCTGTGCGCCAGCAACACATATTTGTTTCGCATGCGATGGCTCGTCCTATTATTAGTTGGTAAATTTTTTGACAAGTACACCTCAAGCTGAGGCATTTGTTAAGCGCCATTTGCGGGGCATGCTTCGCAAAGTCTTGATTTGCCTTTAAAGTACATATGTTGAAAACCACTTGGCCGAATTAGTTACAATGTTAGTTGTTACAACAATAATAATTAATGTTTTAGGAAATTGATTTCGCCAAACGATACGGATACAAATTTCCAAAATGTACCGTCTTCTGTACCAGAACCAGTAGCTGATTTTCAAGCTAACCTGTAAGTTAACATATCTATTAGCCATTACAACATCAAAAACTTGGTTATTGATTTTTTTACTTAATCCTTAGTATTCCATTGTTCCAGTGACGCTGACGATGACGGGTTTATTATTGAAATCTATGACAAAAAAGATAATTTCCAACCCAAATTAGGACGGCGGACAATTGATAAACTTTGTAAGGATATTCGTAAATACAGTAGTAAGACGTAAAATCATCAAGTGCATGCATCTTCACAGTGAGTCAATCGCCCCTCCGCTACCCATGGGTAACAGAGACATTTGCACATAATTACTATTGCTATCTCTGTCACTACCAAAACGTCACCTACGAATATCGGCAACGATGATCCTAACCTATAGGACGATGCCGCGACGTCAACATACTATTCGGTGCAAAGTGGATCAAGCTTCGGTGGACGGATAGTGAATGTGTTCGAAATCATCGAATGCAACCGAAATAGTGAGATCCGTCAACTGTGATGCTACCTAGATTTATAACTTAGATATTGCTACAAACTTAATACAATTCTGTTTTTAAATAACTAACAGAATAAACTCCGGCTTATAGTTGCCACTTTTGTTTAGTTTCAATAAATAAAAGCTCTTATCTCATCACACATTTGCTTGAACCGCAAATTGCTTCGGATAGCTGCGCCTGACTGGCTGCTATCGCAGGCACACTGCGTTTTAGCCCAAATATGCTAACTAACGGTTTGTAATCTGTACTCAAAATGAAACGTTGCATAAACGTATTGGTGTAGTTTTTGTAAACAATTAACTTAATTTTGTCTTAGATTAAAATACGTAGTGTGTCGAATATCACACATTAAAATAAAACTACTTTATAACGGATTTTATCGCGGTTTATTTTAGGTTTTAAATCCTGACGTATCAAAGTCAAATATAATATTTTTGGACGTCAATTACCTCAGTCCACCCGTGAACATGAAATCTGAAAAGACTGAAACGTCGGGGTCTAAATAAATAAACCGCGATAAAATTCGTTATAAAGTAGTTTTATTTCAAAAAACTTAAGCTTCCTTACACAACGTACCTGTTGTTAAGCTTAAAGCTTAACAACAGGTACGTTGTGGTCAAGCGCAAGCCTATTATACAATAAAAAAGCAAAAAATAAAAGCAGGCAAAGGTATGTTATGTATAATATTGTAATTAGATAACTTCCATAATTGTTTTAAAACCATTAAATAATTCGTATTTGATACTCTGTATTTTATTTACCTTAAAAACGGTTTCTAATTTTATCATCAATGAAAAAGAAGTTCGGCCACGAAACGAATTTCTAATGTGAAATAAAATACCTTACCTACTACTTATGTCTATACTGTGTCGCAAAAAGCATCATGCAAGTTCACTGCCAGTGTGTCTGCGCGCGTATTATATAAAATAAATATTCTGGGACATTAACACACACGGTCATCTGGTCCTAAGTTAAGTGTCTTCTAGAAACCAGATAACTGGTATAATAATATACTATATCTACTTATAATACTTTTCTTTTGTAAATATATACTTATAATAGATATTTACCCAGACTCGACACAAACACAAATGTTCATCACTAATGTTTGTCTCGGGTGGGAATCGAACCCACGACCTGCGGCGTGAAAAGCAAGTATCTTACCGACGACGCCACCGGCCCGTAATGTGCGCGTATTTGAAAGAAATGACTACTTTTCTTAAAATACACGGCCAAAGCAAATTATGTTGAAGGGTCCTTGTCATGATATGGACCTTAAAAAACAGGTCATATCAACTACAAAGATTCTTCAAAAGCTAGATACTTGTAGTTACAGAAAATCTGTCAATAAATAAAAATATCTGTAAATACAGAGTGTAGCACCATTAGATATCATGAAGTCCATTACATACATGATACCACCACAGTATAATGTTTGAAGAGATAGAGAGCACAGGTGAGAAACACATAATATGTTAAATAACTAGCATTTACAAATTATACTTAAAATATTAAGTACATTGTAAATATCTAATCTAAAGGCTCAATCGGATAGTGTGAAGGCACAGGAGCAAGAGGAAGAACAAAGGACCGGTCAAATCCGCTACCGTTAAGGCCAGGTTATAGTGAAAATCCGCAAAAACATGTATTTTGAAACACTTTTTGAAGCAGTGAAAAGCAAAATAAAAATCTGAAAAAAACGTATTGGTATAGTCGAGAATATAATTTAAGGAATTATAAGGCTGGAAACACGACTTGATAAAGTTGGCTCGATAGAGTAAATTCATGAAGATACCTCTTGTTCTGTAATTTAATCTTCTTTTTTCGGTTTTATATCCAAAATAAGTGATTTGATATCATGTTTTATTTTTTTAAATAAAGTTCACAAGTACCTTTTAGGATTTATCAGGGTCGATTTTTCCTATTGCATTTATAATTTTTTTATTCGATCTTTTTAGTGATTTTTGATTCTAGCTCTCTAGTGATGTTTTAATTTTTTTTTCTTCGATAGGCTGGCGCTTGACTACAACCTGCCTGATGTTAAGCAATGTTGTAGTCTACGATGGAACGCGCCAGCCCAGTGTACCGATTCACTCGTGATTACGAATGATTATCGGTGAGAAGGTGGCAGTGGAATGAGCCTCCTTAAGGTTAAACCTTATAGGAGCAACAATTCCGACCCACCCTCCCTGCATTGTTGCACCTGACATCGCACCGGAACACGGCAAGGCCGCTTGGCGGTGCGGCTTTGTCTGGTGAGTGGTCACTAACCACGGCCGAAGCCTACCACCAGTTGATTGTCACCTGATTAGCACCACCCGGGGACCGCGTGTGGGGATTCAAGGCAAATTCATTCAGAGGCGTAATTTACACTATTTTTATTAGCTTTCCTGTAAAATAATTGAATTATGAAGCTTTTCTTATTTTAACATAACATAAACAATTTTCATACAAAAAATAAAATTCTAAATGTACTACGTTTAGAACTGTCAAACGGACTGTAGTGTTGTCACAACTAGTTGACAATTCGAGTCCCAGATCTGTCAAATTTCTATGACGGACGTGGGCATTTCGTCACAATTCTTTCTTAGACGAAATCTATCTTGATAGTGAGCAAAACGGGGTATATGTTAATGTTAAGTTATACCCCGTTGACATGCAGCACATAACGCACTATTATCTACCTATTACTGAGAATAAAATAATCAAAAAATTAAATAAGCCAAAGGCGGACAACGCAGTAAATAAATTCGACATCTGCAATTGCTGAAAGTTGCAAGCGATGTGATCGGTAGGGCAGTATTTGAACACTATACTTCTCTTGATCATGCCACGGCAATATTAAGGAGGTTATTGCCGGCAGCGCGAGGAGCAGCGTTATGTGCTGCATGTAACCGGGGCATAACAGCTTGAAGTTCCGTACTCCAAGCTGTTATGCCCCTGTGATGGATATCAACAGGTTCACCCTGATTATATTGTATCAATAGGTCCATTTGTGTAATACACGCGTGATGATAAGAGTGATAGTTACACCCATATTCTTAAACGTCTTATAAACTCATTCCACCAACCCGCACTTGGCCAGCGTGTGTGGATTAAGGCCTAAACTCTCTCAACCCGTAAGATAGTTGAGAGAAGACCCATGCCCAGCTGTAAGACACTAAAAAGGTTGACGTGAAGTTAATTATGGCTAAAATAGGTTTATAATACGTTTGTCTATAACTTGGACTTTTCTTTCTTCTTTTTTTGATTTTATTTGACGGGCCGGTGGCGTGGTCGGTAAGATACTTGCTTTTCACGCCGCAGGTCGTGGGTTCAATTCCCACCCGAGACAAACATTAATTATGAACATTTGTTTTTGTGTCGGGTCTGGGTGTAATTATCAACATTTAATTATATATTTACAAAAGAAAAGTATTATAATATGTATAGTATGTACCAGTTATCTGGTTTCCATAACACAAGCTCTGCTTAGCTTGGGACCACATGGCCGTGTGTCTTAATGTCCAAAATATTTATTTATTTTATTATTTATTTAAGTCTTTGTCAGTCATCTTGACATTAATACTATTAAAAAAGAGACATTCCATTTTAACTGAAGAGGTTTGTAATTGAATAAGTTCAGGTTAAATATTTATCAGACTATTAATTCTATGTTTGTCCTAGACTTAGTCATCTATAGTAATAACGGATGTGGTAGCTACAATTATACAAAGGATTCAAATGAGTCAGCGTTGCTAACAGACTGGTTGCATGAAAAGTTACGGTGGTCCAAGTTATGAACTGACAGAGAATAAACGTTCACGAGCCGGCGAAACTTAAAAAAAGGTGAAATTAGCAAAACGATAGGTACTAGACACATTATAGCTGGGCTAAGCTGGGCTCCCGCGTTCGCCTAACTTAAATGTACCACACAACTGATCATACGCTAATTTTAATTGGTTTGTTTAAGGACAAAGACTTGAACGAACCGATCAAAATTAGCCATCTTCTCCGATACCCTGCCAACTTTTGACCATTACAATTTTATACCCTATTCACAATCCGAATAAAGTGGTGTTTAGTAGGTATCTTGTCGGTGGGTAAAATAGACCTTAGAGTACCTACGGCGTTAGTCACATTTTACCTTACGCATCCCTCCGCGTCGTCTGTGGTATCGTTAGAAGATTTTTACTTTAATGTTTCTGGATGTTTTTAAAACACCAAACTTGTTCAAGTTTGGTGTTTGGTGTTTAAGCTGTATTTATTTTGGTGGTATGTTCATACCACCAAAATAAATATAGCTTTAGCGCCTGAAAATTTTATAATTACTACCGCGCACGTGCGCGATAAGATGAGACTCGTCTGGAATGCAACCCTCCACCCGCTACCCCAGTAACTTCCCCTCAATGTTCCGTGTTGTACTGTAGGCAACGCTATTTTTTATAACATCTTAGTCTCGTACTGGCTTACGTCACGTAACAACGACGCGCTTCGATTTTGTAATCTTATTTGATAGTGTTTCGTTAATATTTATTAGAGTTACTGCTATAATTTATTGTTATTGGGTCGGAATCGTTACTCCTTTAAGGTTTCTAACCTTATGGAACCTCATTCCACTACCACCTTCTCACTGAAAATCATTCATAATCAAGAGTGAATCGGTATATTGGGCAGGCGCGTTCATCGTAAACTATTACATTGTTTAATATCAGGTAAGTTGTTGACAAGCGCAAGCCTATTGCAGAATAAAAAAAGATGAAAAAAGCGGCCGTGGTGCCAGCCATGATGCTAGCCGTGTGTATTTCACTGTAGTGTTAGCTTACAATCTGTTAAGAAGACCTAAAACTTGCACATTAAACTCAATTATCAAATAAGTAAAGTATATTATGGATCTATATTGTTATCCTACAAATTATTTTAACCGCCTATAAATCCAATATCAATTTCGACAATAATGTGGCGCGCGCTTTCTCAAGGGAATGCATCAAAGAGCCTTAAGAACCAATCAATCACTCCGTTCTGAATGAATGAGCAAGTGTTAGTAGATCTCGCCATATTGGCAGCCGCTGCTCTCGCGCCGCTTACATCATCCAATGTTGCCAACAGTAGGCGCTTTGTTGCAGCGAAAAGCTAGTTACAATGTTGCAATACATACTCTCCTAATAATGCATTAGAGTCAGATAATTCTTCTTAGTATCTTTAGTAATAAAATGTATGTAGTTATCTGAAGAATGGTTGATCAATGTTTCTGATAAAGCGATAAATTTGTTGCTAATCTATCTTTGATTTTTGTCTTAAATTTACCCGGATATTATGCCGATGGGTCGCGGTCTTTTATAATTTGCGTCACCAACGTAGACTTTAACCCCGAGGCTTAGTGCGTTCAGTGCGCGCGCACTCAAATGATTGCTAAACACAAACAGTTGGCTTCCTTTATAAGTTGGTCAAATGGTCACATGGACAATGAACTTCGACCTTACACTACGTTGTAGTAATCTTGTGGTTGTGGCTGCGAATATCTATGAAAAATTACCAACTACTTTCTAAATTAAATAATGTAGGTGTCTAGGTGTGTAGATACCTACTCGACGTCGCTTTGTTCAAATATTGTATGCTTAGAGCATTTAGCACGGGGGTGTTAGATACAACTTCTAGTAATGAATTGTTTTTGCTAGTTTTTGGGAGAGGGGAGGTAACCACCTACAGCACACATGTAAAAGTTGAAGCGTCTACAAAGCACACGTAAATAAAAGCTACACACAAACATAAAACATGAACAGTTTGTGCATATAAAAATACTTTGGCAGAGGGGAACGCGCTCAATCCAGTTCCGTGTTAAATTTTCTAAGATTGTATGAACTGGTAATCGTCAAAAGTTAGGTAGGAACCAGGGAAGATAGCTAATTTTGATTGGTTCATTCAAGTTCTTGTCCTTGAGCGAACCAATCAAAATTAGCGTATAATCGGACGGATGATGCATTTGTGTGGTACGACATTTAAGTTACGCGAGCTCGGGGACCCAGCTATGCGGTGTCTTTAAGTACCTGGTCTTTGGAGACAGGTAAGCTTTGATTAATTAAATGTAGGTAGGGTGGTGGCTTTATAAAAATTATACAGTCTCTTTCTTCGTTATGTAACCTTTATTAGGAAGGTTATCTAACTAAGAAGAACCTACCTAACTATTATTAAGTACCGCGATACTAAATCTACGGTCATTTTTTTCTAAAAGGTTCACAGACTGCTAAGAGAACCTAAAGAAGGTTCTTTAATATTTTTTCTAAGTCTATTCTTTTGAGCTTGACAAAGGTTTAGTACGAAAAGTTTCCATTAAAATTAATAAAACTTTTTCTTAAAATTTTATTGTAACTAGGCTAAATACAAGTTGTAGGGAAATTTTGAAAGATATACCTATTGACCTACTTTTCTTTAGTGTTCTCTTTTTCACCGTATATAATTTGTACCCGTGAGAAGCCGGGGCTGGTCGCTAGTTAGACATAAATGAAATTTATATGTAAAAACACCGGTTATGCAGATCCAATGGAACCACTTGAATTTTCTTGCATTTTGCTAGCTCATTACCTACTCGACAGTAGCCTATTTTTCGTTTTATGTAAATCGTTGCATTTTAAAGAGCGCAGCGTTGCGGAGAAAGTCTCTACAGTCATCTACAATTCAATTTCACATTGCATTGTCGATTTGCTTGTTGTTACAAGTCTTAACATCTCAGTGGCCGAGTCGTTGCGTCAGAATAATAATAATATGGTGGGACATTAACACACACGGTCATCTGGTCCCAAGCTAAGCAGAGCTTGTGTTATGGAAACCAGATAACTGGTATATACTATACATATAATACTTTTCTTTTGTAAATATATACATATAATAGATATTTACACCCAGACTCTACACAAACAACACAACTCAACACAATCCTAGTAGACACTTCATAAATAACAGAGTCCAAGACACCTGGAACTGTCTACCTGAGCAAGTTGTGGCAGCAAAAAATACCAGCCAGTTTAAGAACCGACTTGACTGTTATAATAAAAAGAAAAAGAAAAGAGAATCAAATTCACAGTTTAACATAGTAAACAGAACAAGGAGAGACCAGATACAGGCGAATATCAGTTGTTCACAACTGCTTGTCTGTTTAATAATAATAATAATATTAAACACAAATGTTCATAACTAATGTTTGTCTCGGGTGGGAATCGAACCCACGAACTGCGGCGTGAAAAGCAAGTATCTTACCGACCACGCCACACCGGCCCGTCAGAATGGCGGGTGGTAAGTCATGGAATCGAACGAAACGTGCTCTAGTATAATAGTGCTTTATAGGCCGACCGTTTAACTCGCGTATCACCAACAAAGTCATAAAACATTAATTAAATCCCTTAAAGAACTATTTAACCACATATAAAAGTAATGTAAGACTATTCCTCACTAATATCCATATCGCTTGAATCATCATCACTGTCTGTGCAGCTTGAGGAGTCAGAATCTTGGCGATAGGCGATACGCGATTTAAACGGTCGGCCTATACCAATATTTAGTAGCGAAGGAATATGTTTAAGTAGTTCTACCAATACGATATGAAACGAAAAACATAGTCCACCACAAACCCGACGCGACGTCAAAATGGTGTGTGGTAATGAAACTCCGTAAAATGCTTACCATTTTATGTAAGATTTTAAAAGTTTATTAATAGTTAAATAACATTAAAACTTATCTAAGAGTAATGTACAGTTTACAAATTATAATCATATGACAACACATCGGGTACCAACGCCTGCGCATATTATTATCACATCACAGTAATGTTACTACTACGGCCGAGTCAAGATACGTGTTCTAGGTCCCCGATTTTCGTTCATTGGATATTTTTCTCGAACTCAAAATAATATGTCGAAAAAAAGTTGAAAACTACTGAAATCGACATAATAATAAGACGTCGGTTATCTCTCATCGCAAAGTGACATTTTGAGAATATGAAAATTTTGTTTTAAATTAACATTCGCTATTTTTTTCGACATATTTTATGTCGAGTTACTGGAGGGCGTCCTACACTACATTTGCCAAGACGTGTTCTCTACTCAGGAACTCGCTTACCCCACCGGTTATCAGTTCTTCGACCGCTTCGTCAGCCCACTACCACTTCACCTTGCTAATCCTTTGCGCTATATCGATAAACTTCTTTGTCGGATAATCTCATTGCGGATTTTATTTTTCTAGAAAACTTTTAAACTTTCGCGTTGCATTATTAATATTTATAGTTATCATAACGTCGAATAACGTGCTCACCTTTCATTTCGCTTTACGTTTCGATACGGGTTTCACCGGTCGTGGTCGCGATCAGACCCGTGTCGAAACGTAAACCGGAATTGAAGTTGAGCGCGTTTATTGCCCGTTCTGATAAATATAAATATTATCTTTACAAAAGTCCGGGACGTGATGAAGATGGCAATGTGGTGTACGGTACCATAAAAAATCCTTCTTTCTAAGTATGTCAATTGAAGGCGGTTCTTTGTTACCTTTTGTTTTGGCTAATTGCAAATGCCGGGCAAAGAGTGAAGTGAATTTTATAGCGTCATAATTCGTATCTTTTCTGTGGTATTGTGAGTCAATGCCCTTATACCCGTGCGAAATAAGTTGAGACCTGGAGGCGGTGACGTCAAAGACGCATGGTTGTACTGTCCGCAAAAAATATCACAACAAGTTTCCGCGACTTTGTCTTAGATATCTTATATCTTTAAATGAGCAATTCTTGTATATATCCTATCCTACTAATATTATAAATGCGAAAGTAAGTGTGTGTGTGTGTGTGTGAAGGTTTGTTACCGCGTATCTCCATAACCGCTCAACCGATTTTATTGAAATTTGAAATGTAGGTAGTGTATACCCTAGAATCGGACATAGGCTAACAATATTTTCAAAAATCATCCCCTAAGAGGGTTAAATAGAGGGGTGAAGTTTGTATGCAACTTTTTATTCCTTGGTCCTTTTCATTTAAAATTCGGTACACATAAACCTTAAGATAAATAATGAGATACGGGTTTTTTATTTTTCCATAATTACCCCTATGAGGGGTGGATAATGAGTTTTATTGGTAAAAATTAAAGATTTTCTGGATCTGTATAGTCTCAAGTCCGATTCACTCCAAATTTGGCACACATATACCTTAAAAGAAATCATGAAACACGTGTTTTTAATTTTTTTAAAACTACCCCCGGTGGGGGTGTTAAATGAGTTTATTTGTAAAAATTAAATATTCCATAACTGTTTAGTCCTTGGTCCGATTTCCTTCAAATTTGGTATAAATAAAGCTCAAAACAAATAATGAAACACGAGTTTTTTATTTTTTCAATTTTTTTTATTTTCATCTTAATACTAAGCGGGCAAAGCCTGAGAAATTATTCTGAGGGAGATTTTCTTCAAAGTTGATATCATAACTCCTTCGTAATTTTGATTTAAATTAGATACTTTTTATTTTGACACACTGACATGTTTGATAACTCAATGCTACGAATAGAATTCGAAATTTAAATTTCATTTCTTATAAGTATGGTCTAAGAGCAGTAGTATTTTTAAGAAACGCCTATTGATTTATGGATATACCTATGGGGTCTTGACGATTTCAAAATGTTGCTTACACTCCTACACTATTGAACTAATTTTGTATGGAGATTGTTCTAGACCCGGGAAAAGATAGTTTTATCCGACTGCGAAAAAAGGGATTAATGGTCTAGCGCGATAACCAACATCCGCGGGCGAAGCCGCGGGCGGAAAACTAGTATTTATATATATATATAATTGGAATCTCGGAATCGGCTCCAACGATTTTCATAAAATTTAGTATATAGGGGGTTTCGGGGGCGATAAATCGATCTAGCTAGGAATCATTTTTAGAAAATGTTATTTAAAAAAAAATACCGAGCAAAGCTCGGTCATCCAGGTGCTTTCTTTTATTCCTAATGTTCTTTTTACTGCCTGATCAACAGGTAAACACAACTGTTTGTTCCGTTCTTCGTTTTCAAAAAAGTCCTTTTAACACGAGATTTCTCTCTCCACTATGTAAAGTTTTACCCTTCATTCTATCAATAAACTTAACGCAAAAATATCAGTATCTCTAATAACTATTAACGAAACAGTATCAAATCTCTAAATATATAAAAGAAGAAACTGACTGACTGACTGACATAACAACGCAGAGTCCAAACCGGTGGGTCTGGAGACTCCAAATTTGGCACATAGGTTCCTTATGGGGTCTAGGGTTGCTCTAAGAAAGGATTTTTCAAAACTCACCCTTTAAGGGGGTGAAACGGAGTTCCAAAATTTGTATGGAGAAACAAGATTAGTGAGATCAATTTCGCGGGCGAAGCCGCGGGCGAAAGCTAGTAAGATTATAAAATCGAAGCGCGTCCTCGTCGTCGTAGCGTGACGTAAGCCAGTACGAGAATAAGATGTGAAAAAAAAATGGTGATTGAGAGGAAGTCGGGAGGGTTGCATTTTTCAGGCGAGTCTCACTCAACTTATCGCGCACGGGTAGTACAAGAATCTTTGTCATCATGTAGTGTGTACTGAGTAAAGATCCTCACGGAACAATAGAATTGTTACGAAATCAAGTACATTTTAAGTGCATGAGTACTGAATCAAAACATTTCTCAATCGTAGTTCAAATATTATGATTTAAATACATTATTCTTAACAACGGCCGATATTTCTCATTACAAGTTTACCTTATTAAAGAAAACTGTGTTGCCTTACATAATATTACGGGAAGTGTTATACGCTTCTATAGGCCTACCGTTTAACTCGCGTATCGCCATCTGAGGTACAAAGTCATAAATCATTAATTAAATCTCTTAAAGAACTTCACAAGTTGAGGCGTCTTTATAATGCACACGTAAATAAACGATTCACACAAACACAAAACATACACAAACAGTTCATTACCTCGGCAGAGGGGAACGTGTGCGTCTAACAGTTCCTGTGTAAAATGTTCTAAGCTCTTAATGGGCACTCACTAAGGTACACCGCACTACAACCCTTTTTAGTGTTCCACGGCTGGGTATAAGTCTTATCTCAGCTGCCTCACGAGTTGAGAGACTTTAGTTCTTAATGCACACACCCTGGCCAAGTGCGCCTTGGTGGATGACACACAAATTATGTCCTCGAATGATTAGTTCTCAGACATACCGGTTTCCTCACAATGTTTTCCTTCTCCGAATTTGAACAGCGGAGATGAAACAATTCACACAAAGATGTGTGGGCACGACCGGAAATCGAATCCGCGACTTTATATTTCTATGGCGAGCGAGCCCCGTACCGTAACGCTACCACTGCTCTCCTTCTGCACGCCTTAGAACAAAATTATCCCATCAAATGACCCACATTTGATGGGATAATTTTGTTCTAAGGCTTTTAGAGCATGTTGCTGTTTCATGGGCAACAAGTTGAACTGACTGAACCTTTAGGTGCATTAAGTGCAAGCGTACTTAAACTTGCCTTTGTGCTTATTTAACTTAAGTAGGGTGACCATGATTTACTAAGAAAATAAAGGGTAAGAAATGTGATTTAAAAAACCTCTTTAAAATACAATGAGATTCATTGTATTTCAAAGAGGTTTTTTTAATTTTTTTTTCAACTTGCTATAAATGCGTGATACTATGTTTTTTATCTTCAATTTATTATAATTAAACACTAGCTTTCCGCCCGCGCCTATGTCAGTTATCTTGCTTAACCGCAGTCGGATAAAAACTGTCCTGTGTCCTTCCCTGGGTCTTAAACTATCTCCATACTATATTCATCCAAATCGGATATGTAGTTTTGGCGCGAAAGCGGGACAGACTGACAGAGTTACTTTCGCAGGATTGTGTAGGTATTAGGTACATACATTGTGGTATGGCATTTTGGTAAAAAACCTTTTTAAAATACATTGAATATGATTTTATTTCCTTTTTTTGAATCCGGTTAACAACAATTTAGCGTTATACTGTGTTTTTTTTATATTTTATGTAGGTATTACATCGTGGTATCTCTACCATCAGGCAAACTCATTATTTCTAGATTACCGGTATACTTAGTAATTTCAGTCCAGCCAAGAATTACTTGAGAAATACTTGTCAAGAGGTAATATTATGGAAACATACTATGCGTGGCTTGGGTTAATTATCGTATGTTACTTGAAGAATTCATAGAAAAACATTATGAAGAGGTAAAGGTAATAATGTAGAGTTCTATTGACTATGGTAATATTTAAACACGTTTTTATTTACGGATGCCGGAACAGAATTTGACCGTAGCTATTAACAAAGTCGGAACTACATTTTGGCGATTTACGTTTAATTCCACTTCAGGTTTTAAAATACCTATATCAATGACCTCGTAAAGTTTCAAATTTTAAACTAATCGCTATCGTAGTTCTTCTGGAGTAATAAAGTCGGATGGTTCAAAACTTTATTAGGTTGTACTGGAAAGTAGCGCTTTTTTAGTCCCGACATTGTTAATAGCTGCGGGCGAATTATCCGAATAAGTCCGAAGGCGGTTGAACTGATCGAAGACGGTCCAACCGTTACGAAAAAATGTACTGGTCAATGTACTTAAACTAAATCTATGATAAACACAGTTCAAGAAGTTAAAAGATTTTTTTATTTCTTTTTATTCTGTGATAGGCTGGCGCTTGACTACAACTTGCCTGATGTTAAGCAATGATGTAGTCTACAATGGAACGCGCCAGCCCAGTATACCGATTCACTCGTGATTACGAATGATTATAGGTGAGAAGGTGGCAGTGGAATGAGCCTCCATATGATCATACACCATAAAGGTGCAACAATTTCGACCAACTCTCACTGCATGGTATCTCCAGACAGCGCACTGGAACATGGCAAGACGGCTTGGCGGTGCGGTTTTGTCTGGGCGGTCACTAACCACGGCCGAAGCCTACTATCAGTTGATTGTCACCTGATTTACACCACCCGGAGACCACATGTGGGGATTCAATTAAAGGTCTACACACACGGACGAAGGTGACTCAGCCCCCAGTTGACTGTCACAGTGACTTAGAGATAGCATGTTCCCCTCTAGCCCTCGAGGTTGAATTAAATTGAATTAATGATGACCAACATAAAAAATATAAGTACTTATTTTTATATTCATCATCATCGTCCTTATCCTGGGGACGTCCACATTTTTAACAAAATCATTAGTCCACCTTGTGGATGGCGTGCTAGCCAACGCTCCGGCGCCCATTGCGTGGTCTCCACTCGAGAACCAAATACATGAATTAATTCTATTTGAAGTCAATTAAAACCAAAGTTAATACTGAATTAAAACACACATAA
Organism: Meganola albula; assembly: GCA_936450015.1. Taxonomy (NCBI): domain Eukaryota; kingdom Metazoa; phylum Arthropoda; class Insecta; order Lepidoptera; family Nolidae; genus Meganola; species Meganola albula. The sequence continues at coordinate 11,359,629 of OW388146.1, read as the reverse complement.
TCTGTTTTTAACAACGACAAACTTTTTTCAAGGACTTTTTTAATAATTTTGCACATACTTATTCACTGTTCTTAATTAGTAGGTATGCGTTAGGAAAAAAACACGTGACTAACAGTTTTTTTTCAATTTTAATTTTCTTACTCGGGAGTCATACCTATTCTACATGTATGTAATTGGTAGGTCATGTATCACTACATAGTATAAAACAAAGTCGCTGTCGCTGTCTGTCCCTATGTATGCTTAAATCTATAAAACTACGCAACGGAATTTGAATCGGTTTTTTTTTAATAGATAGAGTGATTGAAAAGGAAGGTTTTCATGTATAATGCATGCATATATTGTAAAGAAACACTGATAAAGTTAGAGGTTTATAATGTGATGTCGAAAATAAACACTTTTTTGCGCTTACATTGCAAACGATGGCTGAACCCCACGAGATAAATCAAAATAATGTACTACAGTATTGTATACCTTAAAAAAGGTCAACAAAAAAGTCCTCGATAGTATATGTCTATCTCTTAAGGATAAGCCACAATAACCATTTTTTATTCTTTACAATTCACGGGAAAAAATGGTTAATTTACGAAGTGATATTAAGCAATACAGCATTAACCCTTATCCAATTAAGTACCCTAAATGCATTGTCCATTTAATAAAGATCAATATGGCTCTTTACAGCATATAATTTAAAGGAATATTTCCGAAGACATTAAAGATTTTTCAGATTTAAAATGCAATGACATAGCGGTGCGGCGCGGCGCGGCGGTACCACCACCGGCCCGGCCACGCGTGGGGCGTGCTGTTTGTATTGTCTAATGACAAAAAAGCTGTAAACGTTGTTTATTATGGACATTCTGTAAATATACCTTATCATTTTTAGTATCAGTATTGCACCCGTACGAAGCCGGGGCGGGTAGAGTAAAACAAATCGGACAATAACGTACAAGCTTACCATAATTATTATGAGGCTGAGTGGCTCAGCAATTCAACTATGTCATGGAACATAATTTTATCGTAATCTGCATAGAACATTTAACATAGGAACTGTTAAGCGCACACGTTCCCCTCTGCCGAGGTTCATGAACAGTCTGTGCAAATTTTGTGTTTGTGTGTAGCTTTTATTTACGTGTGCATTTGTAAAGACGCTCCAACTTTTTGTAAGTGTGCGTGAGCCTGTAAAAGTGAGCTGTACGTGGTCGCATCACCCAAAACCTGGCAGAAAGCATTTAGTATCTACTAGAAGTTGCGTATAACACTTCCCGTGTTAAAATTTCTAAGGTAATGACTCGGTTGGTTTCTTGTTTATAAGTATTAAACATTGGGTGGCACCTACTTCCTACGAAGTCGGAATGTACTCGTAACAATAATACTTACCACAAACAAAATTAACACAATAGGCATTTGATAACAATAAATTGAACTGGTCAATTGACAACATAACAACATTAGTAAGTATGTAATAAATAATATTGTACATTTTGGTAAACAACACTTAAGTAGGTACTTAAATTTTAGTTCGTAGATGCTAGAAAAAAAAAGATCCACACACGCTGGCCATGTGCGGGTTGGTGGATGTCACATGTCCTCGAATGATTAGTTATTAGAAATGCCGGTTTCCTCACGATGTTTACCTTCACCGATGTTGAGCAGCAGAGATGAAACAATTCACACGATGGTGAGATGTGTGGGCACGACCAAGATTCGAACCCTTGTTTTTCTAAGACGATGCCCGTACCGCTGCGCCACCGCTGCTGCTCAAGTAGCACTTACGAGTCTCGATTTTAGTACCTTCGCCGACAGTAGGTACAATAAACATCGTTTACCGGAATGCGGTGTACTGCGTCTGGCTGCACTTCTATTTTTATACAAACAAACTGCTGAACCACTAGTTCCTTCATCCTCTAAGAGAGTGAACTAGCGGTTGACCAGATGCGAAAAGCCGCATCATTCAGCTGGGTAGCCCACATGTCAGTCATGCGGTATTTTATAAAAATCAAAGTGCGGCTCGTCGCATGCGGTAAAACGCATTCATGTCAATCGGTAGTACGTTCAGGCTCTTAGTCCTATGATAGCTGTGAATCAGGATCAGTGTGGTGTGTTTTAAGAAAGGCCCTGTGGAGGAGACTGGAGGATAGGGTGGGTAGAGTGATCCTCCAGTGTAAAGGGAAGTTCTTCCAGCCGGGCGAGTTGTAATGCCCGGCGACCGCGGTACTCCCCCGACTGTTCTTGTCGGGAAATTGTATATATGCTAATCGTCGGTGAAACTTCGCTTGTGCGATTCAGGATTGCTATGTCATGTCTCTTGAGTAGCGTGAGGTATGTGACGTCACATCCTACCTATAATGTATAGAATTGAACTAAAGTACAGTGCTGCTTCTAATTTCTTAATGTCTCTCGGCGAACTTCGTATTTGTATTACACACGAGTGACAAATATATTATAAGCAGCGAGTGTAAGTGTGACAGCGATAGTCAGCCAATAGACATTAACGGTTTTATTCATAAAAATCTTAAAATACTCTATTAAAAAGGACTTAGTCTCTACGTTACTAGTATAATTATCAAGTAGACAAACAGAGACAAACTAATTATAATACAATTTTAGCGATAATGAACTTAGAAGACGTTAATGAATACAGGGGTAAGAAATTAAAAGCACTGTTTGCTAATGTTGAAATTGAAGAGTAGCAATAATAAAAAAGTTCCATTCTAAAACTACATTTTAGACAGAAGTTTAGTAAAGTCCTAAACATTTAAGAGTGCGTAGGAGTTCAAAGGTTCTTCAATAGAACTTGCTATGAGATTGCTTGATCCGGCACTGAATTTTAGGTAGGTACTGGAATACGCAATAATTCTGCCCTCTGCAGCTGTTCGCAGCTGCGTGCAATAAAATAAATTTATCTTCACTTGTATTAACACTTGTGATTCGCCTCGGCTTCACAAGGATGCAATAAACTGTAGAAACTATAAAAAGAAACCTACCTTAACAAATTCTACCTCTCTTATCAAAGACGCTTGTATGGGACTTTGATTAAAAATTAATTATGTAATTCAGTGGTTTGGAATAAGTTTTCTCTATAATCAAACTGCGGGCATAATTGCTACTGCTGGCAGCACGTTAATGATATTCACTTCAACCCTGTTTAGTCTCACTTCTGGGCACTAGCTGAGAGAGTCCATTCACGCTGGTCAAATGTGGTAAGTGTGCGTTCTAATTTCGTCCTGTTGTACACACGGCTACACATCAAACTATAAATTTCCAGTATAGATTGTAGATTGTAGCGGGCTTGGATTTCAGCAACTCGACGTCAATTGTGCGCCTATTTTGCGTGTTGGGCTGGCGTAGCTACCGTCAACCCAGCTCCAGAAGGAATCCCAGCAGACTCTTTACGTTGCCGACGGCTTCCTGGAGCGACCTCGGCGACCCGAGGTGTTCAGCCTTGTATTTTGCCAGTCCTGGACAGTGTAAAACCACTTGGATGGCTGTTTCTTCTGCCTCCATGCAGGCTCTGTACAGAGGGCTGTCCGTGACACCTATGGTAAAAAGATTTCCAGTATAAACTGTTCTCGTATTGTATAGGATTTCCGTACAACGAGAGGTCAGCTTATACTGGAAATGTGTAGCATGATGAGTAGCCGTGTATACTGTAGCGTTTTAAAACACAGAACTAACTTGAATATAGGCTTTAATCAACTAAAGAATTGTACATAGTTTATTTAGTAATATAGACATTAGTAACACGACTATGACAGTTGCACTCGGATAGAACTCAGATATAATTTGAATAATAGTGCCAAAGAGTAGAAGTAAGGAGTTTATAGGTATATCATATACTTTTTTGATATTACAACTATATCAAAAGTGCCATCTTTGCATATGAGATGATAAAATAATTCTTAATGGACCACGGCAAAAACAAGTTGTAGCCCGTGAGCCAGAAGTATTTTGTCAGTCATTTCCTCTCAAGCGATAGCTTGTGAAATGCTTAAGATGGTAGTATTATGCAGCATGGTTAACATAAGCTGCCGCTCCGCGGGTGGATGCGGCAGCGGTAGCTTATAGCGGTAGCGGCACAGAATAGCCAATAAAGAAGTATCGCTAGATAAATTATTTAATTAATGCAACTCTAACATTAACGAAATAAAGTTTAAAAGCTCACGCCTGGCTCCCCGCCATAGTGAGAGGCTGCCGCTGTCGCAACCCCCCACGGAGCGGCAGCTGACTTTTACTGCATAATTATCTGTTATCTGTTACTGGCTTGTGGAAATCTGTTGCTGGTTCACGGGCTATTCTAATGAACTGTAGTAAAGAGATTGCTTCCCGGACTCTTGGATAAATAAAACCTCGCGTACTCCTGAGGAGCGTACTTACTATTAATTAGGAATCACTGATGTTACTGATTGTGAAAACTGCAACATATTAGAATGGTTCAGAATGAATAATTCAGACAGACAGACTCGGAAAGCAATTTTGTTACTATGTTATGAGATAGATTAATGAATCAACTGTATAAAGTCCACATCTTTGTTCAATACTGGGTTTTCCATTGTTTTTCATCTCTTTCTAACTAATTAGTTAGAAGCGGACCGACAGTGTGTAATGAGAATACTCTGTGAAACTTTCAAAAGTAAACCAACTTTAATTGTTTTATTCTTGCACAACGCAGTTCCTCTGCAACAAAAGAAAAATATTTGATGAAACCGGATTTACTAAACATACTCGTATATCTACTACTTTTCTTTTGTAAATACATACATAAAATTGTTAATTACACCCAGACTCAAGACAAACAGACATGATCATGCACACAAATGTGGGAATCGTACCGACCACGCCAGCGAATTCTACAACCTAGCAGTTTGCATGATAAAAGTGGGAGCAGTTTATAGAAAAATTCATCTGGTGGATAAGTTACGCTCCCGGAAGATAGTGATGGGAATGAATCATTCATTCATCATCATTTCAACCCTTTTTAGTGTCCCACTGCTGGGCACGGGTCTTCTCTCAACTATCTTATGAGTTGAGACAGTTTAGGCCTTGATCCACACACGCTGGCCAAATGCGGGTTGGTGGATGTCACATGTCCTCGAATGATTAGTTCTTAGACATGCCGGTTTCCTCACGATGATGGGAATGAATAATGACGATTAATGATTTATTAATGTAGATACCTACAGCAGGAAATAAGAACCTTTTTTTTGAGTCAGTTAAAAATACAATACGTATATTTTATCTTACTATGTATTGTAGGTTTAATTACATATCTACGTACATTTATTGCGCTTACGTTCGTATCCTGTTACCCGAAAGTGTAAGCAGAAATAAATATAACCCACATTTCGCTGGCGATGTTTAGGTTCCACACGTAATATAGGCCCCTATTTTCTTCATCTACCGCAATTCTCAACTTTGAAGCAGGTACTATATTATTATAATGTTAGAAAACCGGGACCTTGTTCGCCTTGATAAAGCGAGCGTGCTTAGTTACTTCTAATTGTAGCATTTAGCGGTTATATCAATCTAATTGATCCACAGATGACAGATGAACAACAGAAACATCTGCGCGCACGCAAATTGATTCTGTCGTGTTAATATGTCGCAATGCTGTTAACCAATCTCAATTGAATGCCAATTTGTATTACACAGAATGAACTCCAGTTCATTAGCTTAATTAAGGAACCTTGTATCTTTTGTTTTAGTTTGACCTTTAATTAAGTCCATCCACTAAAGCAGATATAGCTAGCGTGTTTGGATTATGAACTAAACTCAACCCTAACGTGTAACGTGGCGGTAACATACTTGCTTTTCACGTCACCAAAGAAAACATTCGAGTGATGAATATGTCTGTTTGTCTTGAGCAAAGAGCATATAAACGTCTTGAGTATGAGTGTAATGATCTATACTGAGAAAAGACCGTACCCGTTGAACACTAAAAGAATTCAAACTTGCATGGATAATCCAATTATGGTTAGGGTAAGTTGTCTCAATGAAAAAATGCTGAAATTAATTGTTAACAATAGGCACTACTATTCGCATTCGAGACTATTAGCACGTGATTATGTTACTTGTGTGCTGTTAGCAACCCGAACCAGATAGGCTATACCATACTTGAAACTAGACATTTTTCATGTCATTACTAATGACTATGTGAAATCACGTATCACGACGCAGTGGATTCCTGAAGACGGTCGTCGTTTCCGAGGAAGACCACGGAAACGATGGTGCGATGATATAAGCTCGTTTGTCGCGACTTGGACGGAAGAAGCTATAGGGTCAGTTGGCTATGGGAGAGGCGAAAAAAAATGTGAAATCAGAAATTTATTTGCATTGTATTTTGTAACGATTTTTGATGTGTTAAGTTTCTGCAAAAATTTCGTGTCCCACAGCCCTAATCAGCTGTTTTTTTGAACTTTCTTTGACCTTATAAAAGATGTGACAAATGAAAGACAAATAGCGGTCTCTTTAAATGGTGTCTCAGAAAATAAATTGAAAAATAATATTTTTATTTTCTAGGAGTTATTAAGACGTCACAATATTATTATTGCATACTTAAGGCATGCCTTTCCGATTCTCCTACATAAATAGCTAAATAGCTAAACTCACGTTTCTTATTATGATAACGAATTTCCTGTTGGAGACCATACGGACCCTCAGAAATGTTATTTTAGTATCTTCATCACTTCTTAATAATATCACAAATAAATGCTAAAGTTTGTTACTCTTTCAAGCACAAACTAATGAACGGATTTGGATAAAATTAGACACAGCGATAGATTATAGTCGGGTATAGAACATAGGTTACTTTTTATCCCATACCCCGCGGGCGAAGCCGCTGGCGGTAGCTAGTTAATATATAATGGTTTATCGTCCGTGGTACTATTTCGCAGGACGTAATAATCAAGACATTACCCACACGCAGACAGTACCGCGAGGGGCGCTGTGTTTTATGTCGAGGCCCGCGTCTGAGTGAGTGTGCCCTTCTCAATGATTTCTTCTTAGTTTTTGTACTGCTTTAGCTAGATTACTGTGCTATTAGTCAAGAAGCTTTAAAAATGCATCGTACGAAAGTGAAAGTTAAAAATGTAGGACATTGTGGTTTGAAATAGAAACCAGTCTACTTTGAATTAAATATTCAAATTCTAATGCTTATCTCTTAGAAACATTAACACGGAACTTTCGTCCGTGGGTATACACCTTTAATTGAATCCCCACACGTGGTCCCCGGGTGGTGCGAGCCAGGTAACAAAAACTGGTGGTAGGCTTCGGCCGTGGTTAGTGACCACCCACGAGACAAAGCCGCACCGCCAAGCGACCTTGCCGTGTGCCGGTACGAAGTCTGGTGACACCATGCAGAGGCCACCTTCTCACCGAAAATCATTCGTAATCACGAGTGAATCGGTATGCCGGGCTAGCGCGTTCCATCGTAGACAACATCATCATACAAGTTGTAGTCAAGCGCCAGCCTACCTCAGAATGAAAAAAAAGAAATGATAATGCGCGCGGTCCCCTCAGTCAAGGTACATGAACAGTTTATTGCATACAAAACTGTTCATGTTTTGTGTTTGTGTGTAGCTTGTATTACATGTGCATTTGTTAAGGTTTCAACTGTTACATGTGTGCTGTACGTGGTTACCTGGCAGAAACTATTTTGTATTAGAAGTTGCGTATAACACCTCCCGTACCTATTATATGATTTAAGGTTAATCTCAACAGTGGCGCAGGCGAACTAGTCATTCAAATATAGGTTGGTAGGTCTCAGTTACAAACCCGGCCTCTAGACAAAGTGACAGCGACAGCGAAATAACGAAAAGAACAAAAGTCACGTGACAATGTTATTTCATTCCGATACATTTAGTTGTTTTCGATATTTGGTTATCGCTTCACTATGTCACTTTGTCTAGGGTCCCAGTGTACCTTAAGATCTTTTTGCGAATTGCTTTTATTTCTTTATAAAACAGGCTTGCGCTTGACTACAACTTGCCTGATTTTAAGCAATGATGCGGTCTTCGATGGAACGCGCTTTCTTAATACACCATTTCACTCGTAATTGCGAATGTTTTTCAATACTGCAAGGAAATAATATGAGGAAATCGGCAATATCTACAGCTAAAAAATAAAGGACATGTGATGTCCACCAACCCCAAATCCCCCGATAACTAACCGCCAATCCAAACACACTGGGTTTGGATTAGAGTCTAAACTCTTAGATACAACTCAAGCCCGTGTCTATCGATGGAATAGTGAGGTATGATTTTTGCATTTTTGAATTTAATTTAATTTTTAATTTTTACATGGGCCTGGCCGAGGCCGGCTCCGATAGCCGATCGATTGTTAGTAGACGGGTCCGGACGGGACATGTATGGTACATAAAGTACATAACAAATAGATAGGTATCCGTATTGAGCATCTGGTCATTTTATAACCCGGTTAAAAACTCTAATTACGTGCGCTAGAATTAAGATAATACTCGTAAGTTACCTATCTACATTATTATTTATTGGTATAGAACAGAAGCACAAGATGTTTCGTCGGTTTGTTTATAAACGGTGCGTATGCGCACATCGCGCTTGAACAATGAGTAATTTTGCCTTGATTTTAAAAACAAATTCTGTTGTAACATCTTTGAACATCTATCAGTTTAAACATAATAATTATAATCTGATAGCATTTATACCCACCGACAAAAAAGAGAAAAGTTTGAAGTAGAATTTTGTTGCCACGCAGCGTAAACGGATGAATCGATATTGATAGGGTTTGTTTTATTTGAAAGCAAATTTGATAAAGGTGGTTATTTGCTCGGGGGTTTAATTAGTATTGAAATTTAATATTATTGGCCATTTTCAACCGACTTCAAAAAGAAGGAAGTTCTCAATTCGACTGCATGTTTTTGAATGAATGTACGCGATAATTCCGCCAATTATAGATCGATTTTCATAATATTTTTATTTTGTGTCAAATGGTATGCTTTCTAAGTGGTTCCATTCAAATTTTATTGAAATCGGTTTAGTGTGTTTTGAGTTATTGTTAAAAAAATCGAAGGTGGTTCGTATTTAACTATCATGGTTAGGGATTGTCAGTTGTTACAATTTGCGTAACTGCTGAAGCGTAAACGGATACGCGTACTGAGGTTAAATAGTTCTATAAGAGATTTAATTAATGTTTTATGACTTTGTACCTCAGATGGCGATACGCGAGTTAAACGGCCGGCCTATAGGTGTAGGCCACTTTTCGCCGGCTTTGTTTAGATCCCGTAGGTACGTAATAGAGGACGAGCAGAGGTGACACAGCGGCACAGGCCGCGCCTTAGAAATATAAGGTCGCGGGTTCGATTCCCGGTCGTGCCCACACAAATCTTTGTGTGAATTGTGACATCGCCGTTGCTCAATATCAGTGAATGAAAAACATCGTTAAAATACCAGCAAGTCTAAGAACTTTTATCCTTCGAGGAAATGTGACATCCTCCAACCCGCACTTGGCTAGCGTGTGTGGATTATGGCCTAAACTCTCTCAACTCGTAAAAAAGTGGAGAGAAGACCTGTGTGTCCCACTGTTGGGGACACTAAAAAGATTTGAAGTGAAAGTGAATAGGGGACGAGCCACTGAGCGACGAACTACGAGTACTTGTATTAATAGAGGTCATTGGGGCGACCTTATTGCCGTTCATCAGACACAATGCCAAACTTCAGGCTGCAACTAAGCTTCTCAAAGTATTTTAGAAAAGTCCTTTTTGCTCGAAACGGCAATCACTCGACTTCGCGGTTATTAAACTAACTCGCGTACCTAATAATCTGAACAATAAAATTTATGCAATGGAAACTGCCCAAATTAGCGCAGTAGTACTTACTTAGTTAGTGTTTTGTGACATAATTATAACTAGGACTTCCTTAATTTTAATTGTTTCACTTTAACCCTTTTTTAGTGTCCGACTCATGGGCACGGGTCTTCTCTTAACTTCCTTACGAGTTGAGAGAAGACCGGTTGAGAGTTTGCCCACACATCTTTGTGTGAATTGTTTCATCAACGCTGCATAAAACCGGCATGTCTAAGCACTAATCATTTGAGGACATGAGACATCCACCAACCTGCATTTGGTCAGCATGTGTGGATTTAGGCTTAAACTCCCTCAACTCGTTATTTGATTGTCTATATTTGCTATATTGTCTATTACTGTATGTTCACGATACACGTGCGACCCAGATAGCGTCATATTGTCTTCAAAAACAGTCTGTTTTACTGCAGTGTTAGCCCGAAATCAGGCTGAACAAATTAACGGTCACTTTCGTACAGCTCTTGTCAGTTACCAGCCTTGCATAGAACGACACTCCGCCCAGTCTAACGGCTCACTTCAACCCTTCTTAGTGTTCCACAACTGGGCACGGGTCTTCTTCTAATTATGTTAAATTGAAAAAAAAATATATTGAAAATTGTGATCTTTTATTAAATAAACAATTGCTGGGCACGGGTTTTATCTCAACTATCTTACGAGGAGAGAGTTAAGCCTTATCCACACATAGCCAAGTGCGGTTTGGTAGATGTCACATGTCCTCGAATGATTCCTTTTAAGATGTGCCGGTTTCCTTTACCGGTATTGAGCAGCGGTGATAAAACAATTCCTACAAAGATTTGTGGGCACGACCGGGAATCAAACCCGCGACCTTATTATTCAAAGGCGAGGCTGATTCCGCTGCTCCTATTTTTATTAATATTAATTCCAAGGTCTTTGTTATTCAACCACAAGTATTTTTATGTAGTTTACCTCAGTTGAAAATAAATAAAACGTATGGTATGGTGTATCATAACACGCAACTAATGCTGCATACCAGAAAATAACTAAAACGCTTAACATTTTTAAAAGAACTCAAATAAAACATAGCTTTTTTTATTCTTCGATAGGCTGGCGCTTGAAATGGAACACGCCAGCCTAGTATACCGATTCAGTCATGATTACGAATGATTATCGGTGAGAAGGTGGCAGTAGAATGAGCCTCCATATGGTTAGAAACCTTAAAAAAGCCACAATTCCACCGTCTCTGCATGGTGTCACCAGACATCGCACCGGAATACGGCAAGGCCGCTTGGCGGTGAGGTTTTGTCTGGTGGGTGATCACTAATCACGGCCGAAGCTGTTTAATAAACTATTCAGCAGTTATTAATTACATATCAAATATATGAACATAATATTGCTACGTATAGCGTTCTGTAGCCACCCTCGGAATAGTATATATAAATAGTCATAACAGTAGCATGCAGATGTTTATCCTTCATCTTTATAGATTACTCGTAACCATGCTACGACGTTACGGTAATAGGTATGGCTCGATTTCGTAGCAACTTTAGTTGGCGCGACCAACTTTAGATAATAATCGCCGTAGTTACTAACCAAAAAAAACGTAGCAAATTAACAGATGTTTCTTCGTAGCAATGCTACGACGCTACGGTAATAAATACGGCTCGACTTCGTAGTATCGCACCAATTTTACGTAATATTGTCGTAGTGGATAACCAAAAATCGTAGCAAGCGTTTTGTATGGTTGTTTATTACAACCGTTGCATCTCCGTAGACGTTTTCTCGTACCCATGCTACGACGCTACAGTAATGACTACGGCTCATTTTCGTAGCATCGAGTCTGCACTACGTATTATCGTTGTACACACGACTACACATCAACCTTTACATTTCAAGTGTAAGTTGTTATCGCATAGTATAGGATTTAAATTATATTTACTTATACTGGAAATGTACTGCTTGATGTGTATCCGTGTGTACTAACTACCAAAAATAATCGTAACGCATGTTTTGTATTACAACCGTGTCGTAGCAACTTTATAGATGTTTTGTCGTAATCATACTACGACGCTACGGTAATCTCTACGGATAGTTTTCGTAGTATATTTTCTGCGCTACCTACAGTACCTACTACTATCGTAGGCGTCGTTTCTGCAAATTACAGATTACAACCGTGTCGTAGCATCTTCACAGATGTTTTCTCGAAGTCGTACTACGACGCTACGGTAATCTCTGCGGATCGTTTTCGAAGCATATTATCTACGCTACTTATTACCGTCATTGGGGTTGTTGCTACAAATTACAGATTACAACCGTGTCGTAGCATCTTCATAGATGTTTTCTCGAAGTCATACTACGACACTACGGTAATCTCTACGGATCGTTTTCGTAGCATATTGTCTAAGCTTCTTATTACCGTCATCGTTGCTACAAATTACAGTGAATTCGTTTTGTAGCTAAATACAATACGGAAGTTTACCACTTTAGCTATAACTCGTAAGTATCTAATACGTAAAATAATATCTGTGAAAATAAATTTTCCGTTACTTTCATACAAACGGCTATTAGTTAACACATAGTTAACACATAGTTAGTCAGCGGTGGCCTAGCGGTACCAGACTTGGTTTTGAAATATTACTATGTCAATAGGTCACAGATTCACACCCAACACACACATCTTTGTGTGGACGGGCCGGTGGCGTGGTCGGTTAGATACTTGCTTTTCACGCCGCAGGTCGTGGGTTCGATTCCCACCCGAGACAAACATTAGTGATGAACATTCGTGTTTGTATCGATTCTGGGTGTAAATATCTATTTTATGTAGGTATATATTTACAAAAGAAAAGTATTATATGTATAGTATATACCAGTTATCTGGTTTCCATAACACAAGCTCTGCTTAGCTTGGGACCAGATGACCGTGTGTGTTGATGTCCCAGAATATTTGTTATTTATTATTATTTAATTGTTTGAAAGAAAACATTGTGAGCACCTTCATATCTTAGAAACTTTGACGACATGGTCAGAGTATGTGGATTAAGGTCTAAACTCTCTCGACTCTTAATATAGTTGAGAGAAGACTCGCGTCCAGTTGCGTATAATTGACGTTCTATTTAAATTTTGTGCGTACATACTGATAAAAGATTGATAGCTGTAGTAAATATTTATATAATAGTTCTGTTACTCTTTGTTGTTCCTGTTTATTGTTACAAATGATAATGTATTGATGTCATGGTCGTAATAATTATAAACTGTTATAAAAGATAACGAAACTACTTATTCAGCTAGTTGTCACTGACAAATTGATTTGAACCCATCGACCAAATTTATTGATGTTTGAAACACAGAGCCACAGAGCAGCCCATCGCTTCGAATGGAGGGTTCGGATGTTTTGTGATTTTTTTTTATTCTGCAATAGACTACAACTTGCCTGATGGTTAACCATGGTGTAGTCTACGACGGGATGTGCCTGCCCAATATACCGATTTTCGGTGAGAAGGTGGCAGTGGAATGAGGCTCCATATGGTTAGAAACCATAAAAGAGCAACCATTTTGACCCACCCTCTTTAATGGTGTCACCAGACATCTCACCGGAACACGACAAGGTCGTTTGGTGGTGCAGCTTTGCCTGATGGGTCGTCACTAACCATGGCCGAAGCCTACCAGTGAACATAACTACGAGTCGATTGGCACCTGATTTGCACCACCTGGGGACCACGTGTGGGGATTCAGATAAAAGATGCACTCCTTCAGACGAAGGAACTCGGCCCCTAATTGATTTAAATTTTATAATATGTAACTAGACCACTGGGGTTACAGAGTTTTGAGACCGAAAGAAACGGGGTTAAATATAGTGTAGGACGCCTTCTAGCTAAACGAGGTGAAGATCTGCGAAATATTGCTAGCTGGAAGATTAGTAGCTGAATGCAACAAGCCGAAGAGAGGGTAAATTAGCGCTTATTGGGAGATACCTATGGCTAGCGGTGGACTTCATACAGGTAGCTGAGATGAATTAGAAATACTAATATACTAAATTATTTGACTGGACGGTGGCGTGGTCGGTAAAACACTTACTTTTCACGCCGCAGTTTGTGGATTCAATTCCCACTCCAGACAGACATTTGTGTGACTAAAGCTCTATTTTTTATTTTTTTCTAAAAAGGACAACGCAAAGGTAAATCAATACACTTCCCGATGCAACGCAAAATGTGTGGGGTCAATGTACTGTAGCCTTTACGTCTGATTTACCTCTACCTTTAACATCCGATATGACTTTCGTATACGTAACTGACTTTTGGGGCTAAGTCACCTTCGTCCATTGGAAGGCACTTTAATCTGAAATCCCACACGTGGTCCCCAGGTGAAATTAGAAAGACAAACCAGGTGATGATCTAGTGGTAGGCGTCGGTGGATTCGCCTTTGAAATATAAAGTCACGGGTTCAGACCACAGTCGTGCCCACACATCTTTGTGTGAATTGTTGTATCACCGCTACTCAATATCGGTGAAAGAAAAAATGATGAGGAAACCGTTCAAGAACTACCTTGGGGACATGTGACATCCACCGACCCGCAGTTGGATAGCGTTTGGGAATTAAAGGCCTAAACTCTCCATTTTTAGATAGTTGAGAGAAGACCCGTGCCCAGCAGTAGGACACCAAATACGGTTGTAGAGTCACAGTATCTAAGTATAGTTAAGGTACCAGACCCGTTCCCATTTTCCTCCTTTACCAAATAACTCGTCGGAACACAACTGGGTCTGGCTATATGCCTTTGTCTGGTGGATGGTGATATCTGATACACCTATGTATATGTTCATTCAAAATTACTAATCCGCCATCTTGGGTGGTCCGCCATGTTGGATTTAGAATGACATCTTACAGCTAACCATGCATTATCGTTGAACAACATTTCTGCTTAATCGCTTCAGAATTGAGAAGCAAGATTCTACCAGAACTGTAACGTTGTATTTTATAAATGAACACTCCAGTTTTTGGTAGTAGTTTATTCGATAATAATCAATTATAATAATACATACATGAATTTTGTATCCATGCTGGTGTGTCCATAGAGTGTAGAGTAGTGTGAACCTACCATAGAGGATTCACTAGACCACTAGTATGGCTACCTTATTATAAAACTCCTCTCACAAGAACTAACATACATTGCAAGTTTATTAAAAGCTTGTAAAAAAGGATAGATTTTATTGGATATACTCCTTTCGTGTCGCATAATGTAATGTAACTACAGAGTCCTTTTCCGGAACGTTGACTGCAACTTGAAGTGAAACCAGACGTTTCAGATAGGTAGACGGAAAGTTGACAAGAATGAATTCTATTTCTTTTCTATATAACTGTAACCAACGCAAGTTATAGTCAAGTCTATAGTAGTTTTTTGTAATAATATAATCTGAATCTCGGAAACGGCTGCAACGATTCTCATGAAATTTAGTATGTTAGAAAACGTCGTTTTATTCGTGTTTTCAGGCAATGGAAAACTACTACAATATAATTACTATTCACTGTACAGTATTATTAGCTCTATGGGAAATTGAGTGGTCTCGACACCGGATGAACCCGGTTCGAATCTTGATGATAATGTTATTTTGTCTT
The DNA here is from genome assembly GCA_936450015.1 of Meganola albula. Taxonomy (NCBI): domain Eukaryota; kingdom Metazoa; phylum Arthropoda; class Insecta; order Lepidoptera; family Nolidae; genus Meganola; species Meganola albula. Next base: position 11,344,232 of record OW388146.1, on the reverse strand, counting down.
ATTTTTTAAACCATTTTTTGTGAAAATCACTATTACTGGGAGCTCTTTATACCTAGTTTCCAAAAAAACGAGCAAAGCGACAGGTATTATCAATTTAGGTTTCAATAAATAGTTTTAATACTAAAAAAAGTGTTCCTATTTAATTTACCTATTTAACAATATAATATTGCAGTATTCTGAGGGTGCCGGTAATTGGCAGAGTTGAATATTACGCATCGGCGCAGCGTGAGCGCTATGTTAAGAGCTTTAGATACTTTTGTCTCTTTGTTTGCAGTTCTTAAAACTAACAAACCGATTAATCAGCCAATAACGTTTCTGTATTATTAATTATCTTAATGTAATGGGCTTATATGTAATACATAAGGTTCACTATTTACCTTACATTCATATTGGATGTACGTATTTATATATATAACACTTTACACGCACCTTTTGTGTTGATGACAAGTCATTTCCTTATTTATTTGGAATATTATTATTTCATTGTCTCAACGTTAAGCAAGTACATTGTTATGCCAAATAATACTTGTGGTACCTACTCTAGTCGACGTAACATTCCGAATAATGCAGGAATGGTAAACAATTCTAAACTAAACATTTAATAACCTCGACGCATATATTTCTGATCAAATAAGAAAATATTAAAGAAACTCTTTTACTTTTTTTCCATCTCTATTATTTTTCGTCGGGGATTTAAAAATTTCCGATTTTGTATAATTTAGGTGTATCTTAGTCATGAGGTTGCTGCAAGTATTATTATTGTTCACAAAAAGTAAATAGAGACGTAAAATTTGAATAATAAAACCCAGCCCCTAACCCCCCAACCTAAAGTACAAAAAAATATCGGTGGAGAAAAACGTAAAGGAAAAATTCACCACACCAAGAGATATCCACCATTGCACACATGGCTACCGTGTATGGATTAAAAATTTGTTATGTTATCAATCATCATCAGCCCATTCTAGCCCACTGCTGGACATAGACCCCTCTTAAAGCACGCCGCTGAGCGCGATCTGCGCTCTTTTCTGATCCAGTTCTTGCCGGCTGCCCCGCTGTGATCGTCACTCCACCTAGTGTTAGGGCATCCTTCGCTAAGTTGGCTAATTCATGTTTTCTACTCGTTTACCATAACGGTTGTCGGTTCAGCGGCAGATATGACGGGTCCACTGCCACTTTAGCTTACTAAACCTTTGGGCTCATGAATCGGTATTACTAATAGGGCTTGTAAACCCCCAGTGGGATCTTTGGTGGTTTCCCTTAATACTATGAAGCCTCAAGTACTCTCCGTCCGCACAAGCTCAGACAGACACTTATGGCTATATTCATCAGAAGTAGGAAAGTGGACTACTTCTAAAGCATTCATGCGATTTCTCGTCAGTGAGTAACATTCGCACAGTATGCACTCCATGGTTTCCTCTGCGTCCCCACATGCTAGGCAAGTGGGAGTTTCTGCTAGGTCTATTTCATTAAGGTGATTTTGTAGCCCAAGTGCCCAATTAGTGCACTTATTTTAGTGCAATCTTATTTTAGTCCTGGATAATCCCCTCAGTCTCTGAGAGTAACTCGGGTGCACGTCGCCTAGGAATTTCTTGGAGTGAAAAGTTGGTAACCTTACCTCTTTAAATTGTCTCTTTTACTCTAAATTATACCTGTGCAAAGTCAGGGTAAGTCGCTTGTTAACTTTTTTTTACCTCTTCCACCACCACAGATCCGTCACTGTAAGCGAGGATCGACAGCGGCACGCTTGATAAAGTCCCATCTATGAAATATAATCTATGTTATTATGCTAAGTTAGTTATTTCTAGAAATTTCATAGGAAAGTCTCAAAACTAAAACGTAATTTTTTTTTAATAGAGTTCATAGCAAAAATGAAAAATGTAGTTAAAATCACAAATTAGAACCTAACCTAATTTATTAATAATACTTAGATATTGTTATCAACAATGTACTACTTACCTACGATATATATTGTTACATTGTTGGCTTCCACTGTGTTTTTAAGTTATCTTCAATTAGTTGGCAATTAATTTAACTTCAACATTTAATCATAAATGTAGGTAAAATCCTGCGAAACAACATTTAAAATAAAATGGTACCTAACACAGGCAAGATTCATTCATTTAGCTATTCTGAATAACAGATAGAACTGAAATAGAAATTAACTAACTTATCAAAATCGAAACTATTTCATTGTGAAAATGGCGATCCAATTTTGGTTCTACAACGTAGAAAATTTATTTTTGAAATAAAATTTAAGTAAAAGTGGCATTGATATTCTGAACGTAGACGGTTTATATTTTTAACCTACCTAAAATGCATTAAACTTGATTCTAAAATAGGGCAGCTATTTTGCGGTCCACTACTGGCTACATCCGCAGTGCCAAGCCACTCTGTTATATTAGAAAGAGACTACATTGCGCCAGATAAGGACAGCCACAATGACCGAAATCGATGTCAGATAGGGTCCGAAGTATATAGTCCTATTTCACTCATCGCCAGTACACTCGCACTGAAAATGCACTGGCAAACCTTTCGTTCGTTCGTCGTGTACCGGATTTGCACTGGCTCTGATGTAACAAGAAGCGTGTTGCGAACGATAAACTGATTTGTAATCGAGGTTTATTATTTTTTCTTTGCGATTGAAGCCCAATTTCCGTGTAATAGGCATATTGGATAGCAAAGCGATCAATATCGGTAAAAATAAAAATGAATAGTGATGCGACCCAGTCAGACTGTGTAGTTATGAACTGCTGCTAGTTAGTAGGTGTTTAGGGATTAGTGAGATAGAAAGGTGTATTACATACGATTCCAACTGTATGTTACGTCACTATGTTTTAGAATTGACCATCGATTGGCAATGTGTCGGGTTCACAAACATTAAACAGCTGTACTGGTTCGGGCAGCATCGCCTTTGTTCGGTGCCAGGGCCACACAAGTACGCCGAGTACGTAGCCCCGAGTTCGTTGGCGTTGAATTAGTAGCACATAAGCGTTGAGAGGGTTAGCGCGTTGCCGCGAGCTGCCACACAAAAAAATTAAACCAAATCTTTTGTAGTGCGTAGCTTTTTGTTTCTTTTATTTATTTTTTTAATTGAAACGTGTGTGACAGGCGTGTGCTTGAGTGCCAGATAGAGTTTATGAAACGTGGATTTGGGCAGCTGAATTAAAATTAGGTAAGAAATTGTTTATTATTTGTGGCTGTCTGTGATATTTTTATAGAATGGTGTCGAACGTTGATTCAAAAATATTTTTTTGGTAGAAAATTTAGTTGACAAATCAAATTTTTTTTTAAATACAGTGTAGTTTTACCTATGTTTTATCTTAGCAATGTTATTAGTTGATCGCAACTGTTCTAATATTAATTACACTTACACAAACTTAACTTATTTTCCAAAATACGTCTATCATGAGTTACGGCATTTAATCCTTAAAATTTATAGCTCTGAAATTTAGCGTGCCGTGAAATAATTAATCAAGTTATAATTACTTAAGTTCTGCCCCTGTACCTACAATTTTCAGTTACTTTCATTTATGATTCTTTATTATAATTATGTTCATAAATTAGGTCTGCGTCACTATGACCTACATCACTAGCCTTTGTTGGTTTTATAAATATAAAACGGCTTATTGTTTAAAGATTATAAATTTAAACATTCATTGATAAATCAATTTATTTTTCTTTTAATTAACTTTGTTTGATATCTGTGTGGTGGTAAGAAGCTTCAAGATCATTAAAGGAACAATAAATATTCTACTGGGTTACCTGAAAAAATATTTGTTTAAAGCATTTATAGTTTTAGACTAGCCTCCTATACTGGACGTGTTTGATGGGCTTATTCCCTTGTTATTCATATGTAATGGTGCAAAACTATGGCAAAATTTAAAGAATATTCACTACTACCACATTAACATGAGGGTTAAATTGTTTTAAGTTTTGTTATTTTCGGCGCAAAATTATGCTATCTTTGTTATTTTTAAAGTTTAAACTAGGATGTTGATAAACAGAAATGAGAAATGCGTTGTTTGAAGATGAGTAACCTTCCGTTGAAAATTTAATCTGTGTTTATACATATTTTTGTATTAGTCATATTTGTAACGGATATGTGAGAAGCGGGTTAACTTTTATGCTCTTTTATTTTATTTTAGTTAAATATTGTTAATTTATGCGAAATTTACAGTTGTGTTTGTTTTGTTTAAAATCTCAAGCATATTCATCTGTAAATAAAAATAATATAATGTACCTAAGTACCTACATATATAATTTTCAATCTACATACGTAGTATTAAACTTGTATTACGCAAAGGTGTAACCAGAGTTGACACTGAACTACATTTCGCCCTCTATTTTTAGGTCCATTAGGTAATAGGGGGCAAGCCTATCGTCGTTCATCAGACACAATTTCAAACTACGAGCTGCTACTCAGATTGTTGAAAAGTCTTTTATTACGACCCAGGAAACGAATTCGGGACCTTGCGGTTATAAAGCAAACACTCTTACCACTGAAACACCGAGGCATTTGTCAATTTAATAAAAAGATAATATAAAAAAAATTACCATTTTATAAATTTATCGATGATCATGTTAATTGGTAGCCAAACTGTTACCAAATTTGTAACAATTTTGTTGCTAAGTGTACTTACCAATTTTAGTATTACATATTGTTGGCTCACACTCTAATTTTATAAAATTATCAAATATTATATATTTTCTTTAAATAATATTACAGCAATTGAAGATGACTCACAAATAAAAAACAAATATACATTGATGCCTTCGCATTAATCACTGTGTAAAATTTAATACAATTATAATGTAACAATTTCTTGAACAATTAATTCGTTTTTAAAATATTTATTTATAAATATTAGTTACTACATTTATAAATAAACATTTTATGAACGATTTAATTACGATAAAACTACCTATTTGTAGTTAAAAAATACATCGCTAATAAAACAACAAACAAATAGAGCGCTCATGACAGTATTATACGAAGATAGATCATATAGGTGAGTATCACCCATTTTAGGTTCCAGAATTATTTCCAGGTAGATCCAGAGTACCTCGACTCAGTGGGATGTTTAATGTTAGGTCCCAGACTAAATAGAAACTGAGCCTAATGATGTTCATTGGGTTCAATTTTCAACTTTAAAGTGATACTAAAAAGCTTGATTCTTCTCAGTATTATTTTTCTAAGTATTTTTTTGATGATTAAGACTTTTTCAGAACTAAGAACTTATCACTTCAATTCTTTTTTTAATGTCCCACTGTTGGGCAAGGGTCTTCTATCAATTATGTTTGTGTTGAGAGAGTTTAGGCCTTAATGTACGTCTAATCTTATCATGTGCTTAAATGATAGTTTTTAGACAATATTAAGCAACGGCGAAGAAACAATTTACTCAAAGATGTGTGGGTACGATCGGGGATCGAACCCGCGACCTTATATTTTAAAGCGGGACTGATGTTGCTCCACCACCCCTTATTGATGACTAAGACTGTTCTAAGAAGGTACTTATTATAAATCGTTTTAAGTGACCACCTAACCACAGGACCATCGTTGGAACTCAAGTCTTCAAAACAAAACGTCACGTTGGAACAAAAACGTTAAATCCTGGTAAATAACAAAACACTGGTAATTTTCTCCCCGGGTGTCAGGGCCGGATCAACATCCCTTTGTCCTTGACCTAAAAACGTTTCGTTTTACGCAAAGGACTCTCAATAATAACACTTTGAGATTCTTGTTCCTGTTACTTCTATAATGGTGTTTGAGTTTCGGGAACTTTTAAATTCATTTTGAAAAAGCATTTTACCAAATATTCAAGGTAAAGATAATTCGTTTAGATAGTGTAATAAAACACGAAGAAGTTACATTTCAAAAATATATTTCACTAGGTAGGTACAAGCGCTTTAATGTAAATTACTAATTTTACTTGCAAGTGTACGCCGTTTGCGGTATCCTTGTCACTTGCGAGTGTATTCCTATAAGTAAAAGACTTAAGTGTGCATAAATGGTTTACTTTGGAGTAGTTAATAAGAATGGTCTTATTAACAGTGACTGTGACCTAACAATAACAGTGACAAAATAACTAATATTTTGTTGTTTTAATGGTTGAAAAGAGCAGCGGTGGCGCAGCGGTACGGGCCTCGACTTAGAAATATAAGGTCACGGGTTCGATTCCCAGTTGAGCCCACACATCTTTGTGAGAATTTTTACATCGCCGCTGCTCAATATCGGTGAAGGAAAACATCGTGAGGAAATCGGCATTCCGGCATCTAAGAACGAATCATTCGAGGACATGTGACAGCCACCAATCCGCACTTGACCAGCGTGTATGAATTAAGGCCTAAACTCTCATTCAAGTTGAGAGAAGACCCGTGCCCAGCTGTGGGATACTAAAAAGGGATGAAGAGAACTAGTTAAAGAGGATTTCACGATTGAGATATTACTAATAATTATAATAATATTAAGGGACATAAACATACACGGTCATCTGATCCCAAACTAAGCTAAATGCTACCTAATCCCCCCAATACGCAGGGAAACTCTAAAAATTGGAAAAATACTTACTAAAAGCGCATTTAATTCTTACGATCATAATCATACTTATAATCATACGTTTAATTACGGTCGTGGTTTCGATTCCCACCCGAGACAAACATTAATGATGACCATTTGTGTTTGTGTCGAGTTTGGGTGTAAATATCTAATTTAAGTATATATTTATGAAAGAAAAGTATTATAAATATACCAGTTATCTGGTTTCCATAACACAAGCTCTGCTTAGCTTGGGACCAGATGACCGTGTGTGTTAATGTCCCAGAATATTTAATTATTTTTATTTTTAATTGGGTACAAATTCCTATCCAAAGTGCAACCAGCTTTACAAAAAATATGTAAAAACTTAGGTTATTGAATGATTTGGTATTAAGATACATCAGGTCACATCAACCTCTTTAATGTCCCACTGCTGGGTCTCCTCTCAAATATTTTACTATTTGACAGAGTTTAGGACTTAATCCATACTCATAACTAATTTAAGATACATATCTAGGATAGCGTAATTAGGAGCAGCGGTGGCGCAGTGGTACGGGACTCGCCTTAGAAATATAAGGTCGCGGGTTCGAATCCCAGTCGTGCCCACACATCTTTGTCGCCGCTGCTCAATATCGTTGAAGGAAAACATCGTGAGGAAACCGGCATGTCTAATAACTAACCATTCGAGGACATGTGACATCCACCAACCCGCACTTGGCCAGCGTGTGTGGATTAAGGCCTAAACTCTCTCAACTAGTAAGATAGCTGAGAGAAGACCCGTGCCCAGCAGTGGGACACTAAAAAGGGTTGAAGTGAAGTGAACTAGGATACATACTCATAACTAATTTATGATAGGTACATGATTAAAATACATACTTAGAGCTAAGTTCTAAGCTAAGTTCAGTTTAAGTTTTTCATTATTTAAGCTATTTTAAATTTCGTAAATGTTGTATTTACTATAATTGTTCGTTGCACTGGTTTATAAACTGTAAGTACCGCATGTGTATTGTATGAGTGTACCTACTCAAATATTGGTACATCAATTAAATAAATAAATAATTTAAGTAGATATTTACTTTACGAGAATGTTTCTTTATTGTTATTGTTAAGCCACTTAGGCCTATCAATTTTGGTAGAGTTATGAGAACCGCATGAATTTTAAACCGCAAATCCGGGCTGTTATTGCCGCGCTATATCATATTATATACCTACCAATGTTTAAAGGTCATGTCACACTGGATGCCTTCTGCGGTCTGCGGTCAGGTCACAGACAAAATTGTTATACATGATGCGGATATATAGTTCACTGTGCTACCGTACCTTAGCTAATTTTTTTCGTTTTTGACATCTAAAAATTCTATTAATTTTTTACCGTTCCTGTATAATTATTTATTTACTAGATTTCCGTCCGCGGCTTCGCCCGCGGATGTTGGCTATCGCGCTAGACCATTAATCCCTTTTTTCGCAGTCGGATAAAACTATCCTTTCCCGGGTCTCTAACAATCTCCATACAAAATTAGTTCAGTAGTGTAGGAGTGTAAGCAACATTTTTAAATCGTCAAGCGCCCATAGGTATATCCATAAATCAATAGGCGTTTCTTAAAAATACTACGGCTCTTAGACCATACTTATAAGAAATGAAATTTAAATTTCGAATTCTATTCGTAGCATTGAGTTATCAAACATGTGATTGTGTCAAAATAAAAAGTAATTTAGATCAAAATTACGAAGGAGTTATGATATCAACTTTGAAGAAAATCACCCTCAGAATAATTTCTCAGGCTTCTAACGCTTAGTATTAGGATGAAAAAAAAAATGAAAAAATGAAAAACATGTGTTTCATTATTTGTTTTGCGCTTTATTTATACCAAATTTGAAGGAAATCGGACCAAGTACTAAACAGTTATGGAATATTTAATTTTTCCAAATAAACTCATTTAACCCCACAGGAGGTAGTTTTGGAAAAATAAAAAACACCTGTTTCATGATTTCTTTTAAGGTATATGTGTGCCAAATTTGGAGTGAATCGGACTTGAGGCTATACAGATCCAGAGAAACTTTAATTTTTACCAATAAAACTCATTATCCACACCTCATAGGGGTAATTATGGAAAAATAAAAAACCCGTATCTCATTATTTGTTTTAAGGTTTATGTGTACCGAATTTTAAATGAATAGGACCAAGGAATAAAAAGTTGCATACAAACTTCACCCCTCTATTTAACCCTCTTAGGGGATGATTTTTGAAAATATTGTTAGCCTATGTCCGATTCTAGGGTATACACTACCTACATTTCAAATTTCAATAAAATCAGTTGAGCGGTTATGGAGATACGCGGTAACAAACCTTCACACACACACACACACACACACACACTTACTTTCGCATTTATAATAATTACTAGTTTTCCGCCCGCGGCTTCGCCCGCGGATGTCGGTTATCGCGCTAGACCATTAATCCCTTTTTTCGCAGTCGGATTAGTAGGTTAGGATTATAGAGATACAAATTGTTGGTAAACAGTTAAGTGACACTAGGTACGGTTTACATAACTAAAACTCAGCTAATCCTTAATACTCGTATCGATATATACGAGGTAACAATGCATCTTAAATTATAGAATTTTTTATTTCGTAAGCCTGTCATATTTTTTTAAAGACGTCAATTCGCACATATTTTGACGATAGCTCTAAAGCGACAAGCAGGATTTAACCATTTTCTAGCTTACATAAGTACGGCGCGGCAGTGTGACCTGACAGCTGACCGCATCTAGTGTGACAAAGCCTTAAAGGTCACTAAAAAGGTCAACTATTAAACAATCTACGTACGTAGTTATGTTTGCTATGATCTTAGGTATAAATAACAGTGAATCATTCTACGAAAGACGTTATTATATTTTTTATATCTCTGTTAATTCATCTTGGATATAACACTAGTTTTACGCAAACTTACACCTTAAACGTACTAGTAATAAGGACTATATTTGAGCTAGGTATAGCGTCATACTGTTGCTATGTGTACCTACATATCAAAGTTCGTACCATTAGGATGTGGCCATCGATACTCAAAAACAAAGGCATTTTTTGTGACAACTTTTGCGTATCACGTACGTAATTAATTTTGATCAATCCCCTTGTTTTCTAGTTACTCTTTTGTTGGTTCAATCACACTATAGGCCGACCGTTTAACTCAAGTATCGCCATTTGAGGTACAAAGTTATAAAACATTAATTAAATCTCCTAATGAACTATTTAACCACAGATAAAAGTAATGTAAGACTATTCGTCACTAATATACATATCGCTTGAATCATCATCACTGTCTGTGCAGCTTGAGGAGTCAGAATCTTGGCGATAGGCAATACGCGAGTTAAACAGTCGGCCTAATAAAGACGTGTCTTTAAACAAACCGTGTTTACAAAATTTCAGCTTTGTTGATCTAAGTTTGAAGATTTGTCAAATATATGAAATTTAAAAAATATAATTTATCATTTATCACTCTTAATAAAGCTAACTGATGCGGGTCAATTACCTCTATTTAATATTATAAAGCTAAGAAATTTGTTATATTGAACGCGCTAATCTCAGGGACTACCTACTCTGATTTGAAGTTCTTTTGAATTAGCCCATTTATTGAGAAAGGGTACTTTATATCCCACTGCCGATAAAAAAAAACATAAGTGTACTGTTTTTGATACCAATACCTACTTAGAACGATATTATTTAAAATTCTGTGACTTTACTACAAGATTATGAATTTGCTATGCGTATGTAAACTACGGAGTTTCTAAGTTGTATACCGTATACGGAGTTTCTAAGTTACCTGTGGCGAAGAGTCCATACAAACCGATTTCCATCGGCTTCCCTTTAGGAAATTGTCAATATCAAATGTACTTAATAATATATTAAGTAACGCCTAAAAGTTTTAAATAGTATTAAAAATAGGTATAGCATCAAGTGTAAGAACGATCGGTGCCGGTATTGAACAGTATTATTTTCCTAAGTAAGAACTCTTTTTCTCTGGTTTCCCTTTTTCAGACTTCCACCCTTTGCTACTGATATTATTCGCTACTGATACCTATTATTTTTGTGTGGAATCGTCAGCGCAGCGCCTCAAGCGACAACTATATGTAACTGAAATAGTTCATACAGAAAAAATATTTCCTTTATTCAGTAGTGAGCATACAAACTGCGCATAAATATGCCGCGGAAATTTAAAATTACTGATCAATACTTGTGCAAAAGAGCAAAGCCTAACTTTTATATTTGAATTTTGTAACGTAATAAAATCAAGTTACCAGCTAATCGTTCTATACGTAACACATAATGACATAGAATTACTACGTACTTGATGCAATCTATCTAAATATATAAAAGAAGAAACTGACTGACTGACTGACATATCAACGCAGAGCCCAAACCGCTGGGTCTGGTGACTCCAAAAGTTCCTTAAGGGGTCTAGGGGAGCACTAAGAAAGGATTTTTTTTAAAACTCACCCTTTAAGGGGTGAAACGGGGTTCCAAAGCTTGTATGGAGATATAAGACTACTTTAACTTTATTCAAAACTTCGCAGGAGTACTCCTGGCATTAAATAAGTAAATACGTTTTTTTTAATTATTATCCTAAAACCACGCGGGCGAAGCCGCAGGCGGAAGCTAGTCCTAATAAATAACGTACCTACTGCGGAACTGTGATTGTGAAACGGCACGTGTGAGGCTGGGTCCAATTCGTTACGGAGTGCAGCCGCAGCTGGTGTATTTATTTATATTAATACGCCTCTGTAAGTCTGCATGTGCTTAAAATAAATTAACTAGCTTCATATGAGGTGTACCTAATTGTTTTCTTTATTTTAATAGGCTTGCGCTTAACCACAACTGGCCTGGTGTTAGGCAATGATGTGATATACGATTAAACGCGCTTACTCAGTATACCGATTCACTCTATTTTCGGTGAAAAGATGGAAGCTCTACAAGGCTCTATAAGGTCTATTCCGACCCGCCTTTTCAAATGGTGTTATCCGACATCGCACCAGAACACGATAAAGCCGTTTGACGACGGAATTTTGTCTGTTAGTTGGTCACTAAGCACGGTCGAAGCTTATTGACAGTTTTGCACAGCCAGGTGCCACGCGTCACTTCCACGGACGAAGGTGTTTGGCTGCAACTTAATTTTATTCTTGATTACCATTAAACTGCTTCGATGCCCGTTGGTCCAATGATAACGTTATTCGTTTAAAAATCCGCGATAATAATATCTAAGAAGTATCATAGAAAATAATTTATAGCAGTTGGGCATCATGCGCGATAAACGCCAATACTCAATAAGCTGTCTGTTCTATCTATCTTAAAGAAGAACCTGAAAGACATATCAATGGACAACCTAAATCGCTGGCTCTAGAGATTCAAAATTTGGCACATAGGATCCCTGTGAGGTTTAAGGATTCTTCAAAACTCACCTCCTAAGGGGCTGAAATGGGGAAGACGCGGGCGAACTTAACCAGCGAAGGGTATACAGGGTCTTTCAAAACTACCAGTAAGGCCAAAATGAAGTTAAACAGGGCCTTATTACGAGTCCATTCAGAATATTTTAGAACCGTAGTAGTGTACCCAAAAAAACTAAATAAACGAAAAATCTCGAAACAGTTGTAGAAAATTGATTATTAGATTTGAAACTGACAACATTTTTTTTTCCAACTTCATATTTTTTTTTGGGAAAAATAAAAAATAAAAAACTAATTATTAAGTAAAATAGGTACGTAGGCCTTTCAGCTAAATAAAGTGGTTCCCTGACATGACAGCTTACAAGGGTTGACAACATTTTTGGCTTTGAACACGTATATTTACCTCTTTTTACACGTTTGGATTATAGGCGTGAAATGTTATGTACCTATGCGTGAAATGTTATGTATGCGTGATAATAGTGACGTTGTGAAACTCATTCTGTTCTGTAAACTAGATTAGGAAACCTTTGGAATAGTATGCAAACTTGGTAGGTAACTTAAAACCATAATTACCCAGTAAGTATGAAAACCAATATCAAGTTTCCGTAACTTTAGAAATTGTTGGGAAAGTCATCAATCACCGCAAATTATGGTGCTGTTAGCTCTCAAGTAGGTATTGCTATCACTATAGGCAGCGGTGAGGCAAATATATAAACCCGAAAGGCTATAACATGCCTTAAATTCTACGTTTATAAGCCATTAATAGTTACGATACGTTAACAGTAGAAAGATATTAATATAAACCTTTCGGTGCAAGTACATAAAAAACTTACTTATTTCCGATCTCTGGACCTACTTATCTACCAAAATATCAGCAATCGTCAACAGCTAATCATCGATAAGGTCAAGAGCACCAACCGATTATCGATAACACTTGTTTACACTATCAGAAAAATCTGTACGATATGCAGTTTTCCCCGTGATTTGCTAACATTACTCTACATTTTGCTGAGAACTGGCAGAATCATATACTATACACGCATACTTAGGTACCTCAGCCTGCCTCTAAAGACGACGCTGAGACGTCAGTCATAGAGGTAGGTATTCCTAAGAGCGCGTCAATATGAAAAAAAGTTGTCGAAAATTATCTCGATCTTGTCAAAATGCGATTTCAAATTAAATTTTTAAAGTTTAAACTTTCGTTAAAGAAAATAAATTGATAATTACTAGAATAGAATAGGTAAAATAGTTTGTAGTTTTTTTGCATTTTAAATTATTAATTTGATAGATGTATAATTCAAAATTTTTTTTCGTATGAACAACTTGTAACTGTAACCAGGTGCTATGGAGACTGATTCTTTGGGGCCTTAGGAATACTATATTTCGAAGATTTTCTGAGTCTTCCATAGACTATGTGCCTTGATTAAAGCAGCTGCAAAGGGATATTGTACAAGCTGTTTTTAAATAGAAGACATGGGTTCGACCTGGTTTGTGACCACACATCTTTGTGTGAATTTATCGCCTGTCCTCTATATTGGTATAGAAAATTACAGTGACGGAACCAGAATGTCTTAGAACTGAATTTTGGATGGATGTCACAGGCGAGGACCTGTGATATCTACAAACCCGCGCTAAGCCAGAGCTTCTGTAAAAAGACTGTTTCAAATTCATTATTTGCGTACCACAACGTTCTTTGGGTCACCACAGTGTACCAAATTACAACTCAATCGTTCCAGTATTTGTGGAGCAATTACAGTTGGTCACAGGAGAGACTATGTTCCATTCACTCAAAATTATCTAGCTGCTGGCAGCTCTAGGTACTTTGACACTACGAAACTTTGGTTATGCGTGGTATATTTGGTTATGCTCACACCTTTTTATTTCCCAGTATATTGATGTAACTATATTCGTAACGTTGAAGCCGATCGATACGCTATAGACTGGGCTATAATTGTTGGCACGGTACACGCGACTGCCTAGGTACTAACACGCAAGTTATAATGTGACCTTCCTTTATAATCTTTACCTTTGTGTTAGGTACGATTTAAGTAGGTATTCTTATTCACTACCTGCCTTGAATTTACAAGTAAAATCGTTTTTATAAATTTCATCGGTGGAATCCGCATAAAAGTCGTCTGGTTATGGGTATACATTCTGGGGCTGGCCATATTCCGCGATTATCTGGCTCACCTACATCATTATCATCACCATCATCATCATCAGCCTATTCTGGTCCACTGTTGAACATAAGTCTCTCCTAAAGCACGCCACTGAGCATGATCCGCGGCTTTTCTCATCCAGTTTTTGCCGGCTTCCCTGCTAAGATCGTTATTCGTTTGCCAATTCGTGGTCTCCACCCCCTGAACTCGTTTACCCTAGCGGTTGTCGGTTCTGCGGCAGATATGACCAGCTACCGGCCGGCGACGGGCCACCGACCGACCACTTCAGCTTACAAATCCGGTGGGCAACGTCGATTAGGTCTCTGTCGGATCACTTCGTATCTACATTTTTTTTTTTAAATATAATTGCACTTGACCACAACTTACCTGGGCTATGATGTAGTCTACTACGGAACGCGCCTGCTCAATACACCGATTCATTCTTGAAACGAATGATTGAGAAGGTGGCAGTCGAAACCATAAAGGAGTAACAATAGGCATGATATAGGTCTGTCTTGTAGATTATTGATAAATATTCGACATGTATTTTTTGCTTTTACGAATTATTAAAAAATTTAGAAGAAGAAAAAGTTTAGATGTAGGAGTTCTCTACGTCATAATCACTATGGGGGGCTGAGTCACCTTCGACCGTGGGCGTACACCTTTAATGGAATCAACTGGTGGTAGGCTTTGTCCGTAGTTAGTGACCACCCACCAGACAAAGTCGCGCCGCCAAACGGCCTTGCCGTGTTCCGGTGCGATGTCTGGTGATACCATACAGAGAGGGTGGGTCGGAATTGTTGCTCCTTTAAGGTTTCAAACCTTAAGGAGGCTCAGTCTACTGCCACCTTCACACCGATAATCATTCGAAATCACGAGTGAATCGGTATACTGGGCTGGCGCGTTCATTCGTAGACTACATCATTGCATAACATCAGGCAAGTTGTAGTCAAGCGCCAGTCTATCGAAGAATAAAAAAAAACTATAAAAGCTACTCCAGCTGGCGGATTATGAGTGTAAACCAATTATGATTCCGTTGAAAGAAAGGGATGCGCTTCGCAATCGCTTTGGAACGTGACTCCCGCGACACTTCGAACACAATCGAACATTTAAGGTTATATGGACAACCATCACTATATCACTATATATGTTCGATTACGTAAAAAAAACAAAATACTTGTCCAAAATTCTCGAACACCATACAAGCCGGACTACATTTAAATTTAGTCATCTTGCCTATACCAACCCAATCTCTCAATGTTACCAGACTGCACCGGAACATGGCAAGGCGTACCTACAGTATAAAAGGCTCGCTGAGGTTTATAACTCTGTTTACAAGTATAACGTAGGTACGCTATGTCAATACACAATATTTATTGTCAAGCGGAACAAACAATACACACTTAATAAAGGCGTGACAATTGGTTCCAATTGAAAACGAAACCGTCCAATTATTGAAATGGTTCAGTTGTTCTATTCCAGTTTAGTTGTTGTTACAAACTTAGTAAACACGTGATCATAGAGTATATACATACTGACGTCATTGATCGCACTTTTAATTTTAAATTATTTATACTTATGATGTGCGTGGAACAGGAAGGCCAGGCATAATAGAGGAAAAGGTTGGTGTCATGTCTTATAGGAAGGTGAATAAAACTGCTCTTGATCGAGTCAAATGGAAAGAGATTCATCAGTTGCACCGACAAGTGTATTAACCTTTTATTAAAATTAAGAATAATCATCCAGCAGCAGCTGCTCAATATCTGTGTAGGAAAACATCGACAAACCTGCATGTTTATGAACTAATCATTCGAGGAATGTGATACCCGCATTTAGCCAGCGTGTGTGGATTAAATCTCTCAATTCGACCTGTGTCTGCATTGGGACAGTAAAAAAGGGTTAAGTGAAAGTATCGAGTCTCCTGCCCATCGTAGCTGTACATACATTTGAATCAATTATAATATATACATAAATACATAAAATATTTCACGGTAATTATGTCAAGTTCACAGTAGCACATTACACTTTACTATCTAATCGTTATCAATTCTGATTGTAAATTCAGTGAACTACTTAGAGACATGTACAGATTTAATTGTTCGAATCATTTAAGTACTTATTATGTACATTTTTAGGAAAGTATGTTTTTCTTGTTTGTCCACAAAAATAAACAAAACTCCGGAAATAAGTCCAGAATAGGTACGGTTAAGCATCATTTTTGAATGAGGAAGTTTAGCCCCCATACAATAGTTTAGGTACGTCAAAGGTGTCACTAATTGTGTGTAGAAAAAAAAACTGTTTTCATCTTTGAGATCGTAACGTTAAATAATATTCATAATTAATTATTTCGTAGACTAGGTAGATTAATATTAGACAATATAATAGTTATCTAGCATAATTATGTAAGTAAACGATAAGATAAAAGACAGATTATAGACACAAATTGCATTACGTCATATTTTACATCAGCGATATTCAATACATCAGTATTACAAGCCTAAATTATTAACCTCTTTTTCATTCTGACTAGGCTTGCGTTTGAAATAGTCCACAATGCGACGAATAGGAATAATTTTCGGTGAGAAAGTGGAAGTGGAATGAGGCTCCATATGGTTAGAAACCCTAGAGGAGCAATGATTCCGACCTATATACCTATATGGAGTTACCGGACATCACACTGGAATCGGTGGCGTTGTGGCTTTGTCTGGTGAGTGGTCACGGCCACGGCCGAAGCCTACCTCCAGTTTATATTCACCTGATTTGCTCCATCTGGGCACTACGTGTTATTCAGATTAAAGGTGCATTCCCAAGGACAAAGGTAAAACTAAAACATTAACACATTTAAAGGCCGTTTAAAGTAAGTTTGTCTTTAGAAAGTCATACTTTAGCGAGCCTTCAGATGTGTAGAAGTGTTCATGTAAACCTAAGGTTGATAGAATATTACAATATTATTAAAGACTTGACCTACACCAAAATATCTGTGTTTATCTGGTCTTCCTTGTTCTACTAAACGCGAATGTTCATCATACGGAAGTTGTAAATGTATATCAAATTCATAGTATATCTTTGGAAAGGAAAATTGGGAGGAAAATGTCGTGTTCAACGTCGGAAGGTCACGTAACATACTACTTAATTTTTCTCGGCTGTAATGTGTGTTGGTTATGATTTATTTGAAACCAAAATGAGTAGGCAGTGAGGCTTATTTTGTTTTTATATGTTGTCGCAGCATTACGTGTTGCCTTTAGGCCGCGCGTCAACGAATCAAAGATTGAAGAGAATTTGGTATCGCATTAATGAGTTTGTAACTGATAGCGGCTGAATGCGTCAACAGTTGATTCGTCTGTGAATTACTTTAGATTACACGCATGCCGAATTAATTAACGTGAATACATATCTATTGCTAATTATCATAGGCTAGTTTCCGCCCGCTGCTTCACTCGCGTAATACAAATTAAGATATAAAGTAGCTTATATGCTATTCCGGACTATAAACTGTCTCTGTGTCAAATTTCATCCAAATCCGTCCGTGAGATAGGCTTGCGCTTGAACACTACTTGCTTGATGTTAAGCAATGATGTAGTCGATGGAACGCGCCTGCCCGATACACCGATTCATTCGTGATTACAAATGATTTTAACATAACGATACGGCACTAATTTAAATATTTGTATTAACACATTCATACAAACAATTGCATTTATAATATTAGTAGATATGAATAGAATTTTGATCGTTACTAAGGACTAGAGGATTACGACGCGAAGATAACAAATTTTGATTGTGATTTTTAAATCGGATTGTCCTGTTGTAAAGTTGAATGTGTTCTTAAGTGCAGTGGACGTGTTGGTTCGTGTGAATTATGTTAAACTTGACCGCTACTTGGATACAGGTGAGATTTTGGTATTTACACTAAACACCTTGAGTGCTACTACGAGTAAACTCGCAGTGTTTAACAGAGACGCCAGCTACGAGCGTATTATTAGGAGACATTCATAGAAAACTAAGTGATTTAGCATCCGCGAGATTTCGAAATTACGATTTATCTCGTAGCCAGCTATAGCGGCCACCGATTGGGAATTTTGACGATCTGTGTCTGAAACACATACCTAGTACCTACATTCTGTTATCAGCATTATCTAGAATAAATTCTATCCTTCTTCGAAATTGTGTTGATGGTTTATGATACGTGCTTAGTGTGTCTTTGTCTGTGGGAGTAACGACCGTTGTTTACAGTGGCCTGGATTTGTAAGATACGGATTTTGTTGTTTATTTGACTTATACAGAACTAGAGTAAATGAATGAGGTTGGTAATCAAACAGTGAGTTTAGAAATCTGGAGAGTTTAATAAAACTTTATTTTAAAAATTAATTAAACAATTTAGTGAAGAATCATCTGATCACTTCACCTATTGAATTAAAAAAAAACGGTCTATTCATAGCGAGACAAAACAACAAACTATTTTATAAAAGACTTAACCACCGCAATCCCGTCACTGTAACTCCTGTGAGCCAGGATCGCCAGCTTATGGTAAACAAGGTTTGGGCAAAGACAGCCACAGATTGGCGTCCAGATCTAAGGAGGAGGCGTCGCGGTAGACCCAGACGGAGATAGCGGAACGAAATGGATAAAGTCATAGACAATTGGATGGAGATGGTACAAGATTACGATGCCTGGGAGGTGTTAGGGGAGGCCTGTGCCTAGCGGTGGGTTGATCCGGGCTAGTGATAATAGTAATAATATACATACCCTTACTTTTAAGTTAATAACGTTAACAGTAATACATTTTTCTTTATACATCTATACTAATATTATAAACCTGACGAGTTTGTTTGTTTGAACGCGTTTTAGAAACTACTAGTCCGATTTGAACAAATCTTGCACTGTTGGCTTATTTATTGAGAAATGCTATAGGCTACTTATTATCCCACTGCTGGGCATGATATGTAGTTCACGCGGGCGTAGCCGCGGCGGATAGCTAGTAGTAAATATACAGACTTAACTGACTTGAATAACTAAATATTAGTTATCAAGGTGAGTTAAATCCGTATATTTACTATGCTTTGCAAACATTTGTTGTTACTATACCTACAAATATATTGTCATGAACTGTTGTTTACAACATACAAATATTTTGATTCTGAAATGAGAGATCAATGTACTCAAAGTTAATCAATAAATCTTTTCCAAAACGCAATAATGGTGGTTTTGCTCATTTGCTACATCATTTTAAACCCTGACAGAAAAGAAGAGTGTTCTAAGTTTCGTGTGTATGGAAAAAAAGAACCACCGTTACTTTTTACTATGATTTTTTTTTTAATTTTTATTGTGCACCCCAAACTTTCCCGGAACTTTTGCAAATCTTCGTAGAAATCAGCTAAAAACGATGGCCCATTCTTTGAAAGTGGAGGGAGCGAGTTCAAACATCCACCCCCATTTGTTAATAGGTAGCAACACGTGAAGCCAAAGCAATACTACTTATATTGCTTGTCGCGGTTCTACTGTGAAGAGTTATCCCGTTAGCCATGTTAGTCCATCAGATCAAAAAAATAAATAAATCAGCCCATAATCGACGAAATAATCGCCGACCATACATAAAAAACCCAAATGTACGTATTATTTTTTTATGTATACCGCTATAATATCGAAAATAGAACCTGAAATTATTTTTTTTAGGAGTCAGTTGAAAATAAAGAGTCATTACATTTATTATTTTGAATTATTATTAAATTCATTTATGGTGACTAAGTTTAAAATAATGTACATGTCGCAGTAAGATAGATCAAGCCGTAATATAGTTATATCCCTAGGGATATAATTATATACCGTAACATGGTTATACGAAAGCGATTCATTACTATCTCACTAGGAATATAGTTATAAAACGGTCCAAGTTTAGTGATATACTTATATTACTAGTATTTACATATGTCGAAATGGTAATTTACTTCATCAGTACTTGCTAATGAAGTTTTTCTTACCGTTTCATTCAATGCACATTGCCTTATAAAAATACTAATTACTTTATAGTCTGTTATTGAAGGTTACTTTGCTATCGTTTTGGGAGCAGATGGCATCGTATGGACCAGTATTTTATGCTTTGATGCTATTCAACTTAAGGTTAAATGTACCATTTAACACGGGGGCATTTTACGCGACTTCTAGTAATAAATTGTTTCTGCCACATGCACACATATAGTCTGAATGTCCCTGACAATTATCTCCGAAACAGGAGACACAGGCTACTAGCCGTACCTCCGAGTCGCACAGTGACACGCGCCGCGTCACCTATTCCGCGTGCCCTAACTGCACTCAATAGCCTCATTGAAGCCTACCCGGACTGTGATTGGTTTGCAGACGAATTTAAATTTAGAATTGTCATGCGCGGTTGTGTCAGATTCTGCGAACAATTTAACATTTAATTTACTCTAGTTAGGTTATAATAATTTACTTTAAGATTTATTGTCTATTAGATTTTTTTTAATTGTTTTGTTTTGTTTTATTTTTAATTTTATTTGATTTATGTTTAAGTATTTTTCAGTCGGTAATTTAATTTTTGTAACATTTATATGTTAATGTAATTGGTTTAACAAAACCATGTTAACATAAGAAGTTGAAGCGTCCTAACAAATACAGACGTAAATAAAAGCTACACATAACCACAATACATGAACAGCTTACGCGCGCTATACAAATACTGCTCGAAACATTCTTTATCCAGAGTTCGTTACCTACTTCGTCGCATAAGGGTACTTTCGCATTCTGTCAAATGTGTTAGCCTCTAGCACCGGGGTTGCGGTTCCGAATTCCAAATCGTACCAAATAGAGTGTTAAGACTTTTCTATTTAATGTCAACACTAGTCCGGAGCTAGGAAGTTGGTGCCTCGGAGAGCACGTAAAGCCGTCGGCCCTACACCCAATCTTTCACTGTGTCGGTCAATCCATTCCACAGAACTCTGAAAGTGAAAGGAATAAGGGTTGTCATCTCTAAAATTTGGCAACTGAGACAAGACGCGTGAAATCCTCATATTTTAGAGATAGAACCCGGACCTGTCAACAGGTTGCGCACTGTGCAAGTGCGTACCGTGGCAACAAAGACAGAAGGGCGGGGGCATAGTGAATTTAGTGAGTCGCGGGCAGCCCAAGACTTAATTTTTATTTACCGCTGATGATGTTGCCGCGATGCCCTCTAAACTAGGATATATCCATAGAAACCCGGATGGTCTTTAACACTAGTTATAAGCAGCATGGCTGCATATCACGTCTTTGGTGGCATTTAATTTTAGCAGATAAATAGACATCTGTTTGCTGAGTTTTATCAAGTAAGCCTTAATAATTCCGACATTATTACCGGTCACTCACCCAAATACTGTCGAGTGTTGAGTGTTGAAACTATACCTACATAGATATAAACAAATTTGAGATCACGGCTTTCAACGTTCGCTGAGTTCTCAATAGACAATTGCTGCAATAACACATGTTTGAGGTCATTATCCTCCAATTTTATTCGATTTAAAGAACATTAGTTTTTTTTCTATGGGAACTAACTCACTACCGCAATCCGGCCATTGCCATTCCTGTAAGCCAGGGCCCCGATTCTCATGCTTTAGACATTTATCTCTATTAGACATTTATCAAACAAAAATTGTGTTTTAGACGAAAATACTTCAATAGCTAAATAGTCCCAAATTAATTAAATAATTTATTGAATTATGTGGTGGTAGGCTTCGGCCATGGTTAGTGACCAACCACTAGACAAAGCCACACCCCCACGCCAAACGGCCTTGCCGTGTGACAGAGCGATGACTGGAGACACCATTTAAGAGAGTGGGTCTGAATTGTTGTTCCTATATGGTTTCTAATCATATAGAGCCTTATTCCACTGCCACCTTCTCACCGAAAAATCATTCGCGCGTCCCATGGTAGGCTACATCATTGCTTAACATCAAGCAAGTTGTAGTCAAGCGCAAGCCTATTTCAGAATTAAAAAGAAACAATTATATTTGCTTGTGTTATGGGTACTAGGAACTGTTATATTACTTCAACGCATTTTTTTGTAAATACATAATTACACCCTACAGTCCATCAAATCTAAGAAGTACCGTTTGACAGTTCTAAACGTAGTAAGTACATTTAGAATTTTATTTTTTGTATGAAAATTGTTTGTTATGTTAAAATAAAAATAGCTTCATTATTCAATTATTTTACAGGATAGCTAATAAAAATAGTGTGAATTACGCCTCTATAAAGCTAATTTAATACAAAACAGTGAAACGTCAAAAGGTACTTCTTAGATTTGTTCAATTGTAGTATCTGTAAATGTTTCGTACTTTTCCACGCAAACTACTGGACTGCAATAATATCCAATTAAAACTATTTTTATTTACTATAATAACATGGTCAGGTTTTGTGTTAAAATTATAATTGGTGTAATTAATTAAACTATTATAAATAAAATTACACCCAACTAGGTACATGATAGGAGATGTGTTAGGAGTCTGAAATAAATTCACATTCTGTGTGAGATGCTCCGTCATAAAATTATCATATCATTTTTTGTAAAAATAATAAATTCGATTTTATGCAGTCAGCCGTTATCTTATGCTTTGTTTAGTCATAAAATTATATACTATATTCGTTTCAAATAAGAATATGACTTCATACAAAAAACCAAGCAAAAGTAGGTAAGGTCAGCACAAAATATCAAACTACACATAATAAATTATGTTAAAATGGAAAAGTGGTTTATGTAGAAAAGTATGTAATTACCTACATAAGTTAAGTTACGCGCTATAATTCCCCAAACTTGTACACAAATCCACAGATACACAGACATTTTAACTTATAACACCGCTTTTTTTTTCAGTTGTAGTTAATAAAACATGTTCCCCACTAAATATTCGACTCCAAATGCTCAATCTTACTAAAATCGCAAAAATTTAAAGAACTTGTGGAAAGAAATGAAATAAATTTATTTTTTATTGTGGGTGGCAAATTCTTGATTATTTTCTTCAAACATTCTTAGTAAAAATAGCTCCTTGAAAAGAAAACCACAAATCGAGAAACTTTGACAGTAGTTTTATTGCAAAAATGAGGATAAGATAACCTTATTACGGTTAAAGGATAATGAAAAAGGGTTTTCAAAATTATCAATTTGTGTCACTTTTGTATTCAGGTAGCGAATTATGTAGAGTTAAGCCGTTTTTATGAAAATGTCGCAACACCTACTTTAGTACGATTACCTATTCTGTAACCTAGCCTTAAAATAAATGCAAGCATTTTTTTCCCTACTTATATTGCATAAAAGAAAAACGGCTAACTTATTGATGTTACTAACTTACTTTTATGCAATTTCCATATTGGATTTAAGTTGAAAAAGTGTCTTTTTAAGATCTAATAGAGCACATACTTATTGTTAGGTACCTTATCCACTTATACACCTACGCTTTCAACTTCTAGGAATCATACGATTTTGACGTCATTCATGATGTACATTCTAGCTTACATTTGAAATATTGACTTTATAACTTTGGCATAAGAGCTATATTTGGTTACCCTTAAGTAGCCTCTTACGACAGTGGAAGATATCTAGTATTACAAAAAGTCAAAGTTGAATAGACACCCAGAGGCGCCGAAGTCCTGCGGTTTTATATCACCAGGTAATCGGTTGATAACTGCGATATTTATTCCAGTTTTATTCCTGGGTCTAGCAGGAAAACTTTTCTGATGTAGGTTCTTAAAGAATCTTAGTTGAAGCTCGAAGTTTGGAATTGTGACCAATGAACGGCAATAGACTCGCCCCCTGTTACGTAATGGACCTAAACATAGCCAGCAAAAAATTGATGATGTTCACCCCTGCTTACACCTTCGGGTAATACAGGTGTGACGCTATGTTATGTTAGGTGATCGGTTAGTAAAATGTTTAATTTATGGTATTTTAAATCAATTCGGAGTTCAAGACACCAGAACACGATCGAATAAAACGAAAGAAATCCGACATGCTATCAATTCTCTCAAAGCTTCTAGAAACATCTATTGGTCAGCTGGCTTACTCTCGACTCTCGATTGTAATCTCACCGTAATACGAATTCAAACTCTGATACCTACTTGACATTGTATTTTTATTGAATTAAAATTATATTTACAATCAGGCATGCAACTCTTGTAATTCATTAGAATTAATATTACTGTTTTATCGTGTTAAAAAAATGTTTAAATACATATTCAAAAGTGACAATCAACATGTTCTAGAACCGAATTAAATTTTTTTAATAACTTCGAGAGTCGAAAGTAGCGGACTTTGGTGCATAATGTTGGGTGAACGTTTAGTTTTTACCACAGATATTATTAAGGTACTATAGTTTTTACGTAAGCAAACTAAGAACAAAAACTTTAGTATCACGAATTCATGTTTTTTGTACTATATAGATATTTATTTCGTTTTAGCATTCATTTTTTAAGACAACACATAATTAAATTCAACGTCAACTTTGGGAATAAAACCTTTTTAATTAAATAGCGGCAGTATTAAACATTGTTAACCTTTTTTTTTGTTTAGGTAGCAAAAGATTATTGCTTTTAGAACAATGTTCATTGGTTAGAGAATAAAATGTTATTGATTCTCCTAAAAAAGAAAACGACCATAACTCTGTTTTTTTTTCTTTATGTGATGTGCATAGGCAAAGGCAACATATTTTAAGTGCCCATACAAGTGCTAACCATGAAATAATAAGTGATTTCATGAATTCCATTATTAATTTTCTGTTTGTAAAAATCCTTGTCGGTAAAGTAATAACATTTGTTTTTCGGGTACCGACACATCACTTCAACCATTTTTTAGTGTCCCACTGCTGGGCACGGGTCTTCTCTATAGCATCTTACCAGTTGAGAGAGAAAACATCGTGAGGAAACCGGCATGTCTCAGAACTAATCATTCAAGGACATGTGACATCCACCAACCCGCACTTGGCCAGCGTGTATGGATTAAGGCCTAAACTCTCTCGAGTACACATACAAACATAATTAAATTAAACTAAGATTAGAATTGAAAAAGTTCATGGATCTACATATTTAGTCGAAAAAATACCCCGAATTATTTTTGTGCTTCATGTTTAATTATCTCTTTAAATCGCCTTCGTACCTCTAACTCTCGTTCTTGATTGATGAAAACACCTTTGGCAAATGCTTTCGCTGATGTTCGTCTTGCGACAATCCAAGAATTTCACCTTTAACGCAATACGAATGCCCCCAGTACATAATTGATTAGTTACCACAATGAGATTCCCTTTAAATGTACATAGTAACTTGAGGACATCCTTACTTAATATTATAAATGCGAAAACAACTCTGTCGGTCTATCGCGCTTTTACCACTACTGAACCGATTTGGATGAAATTTGGTTTGGTAGTTTGAGACCCGAGAAAAAAATTATGGTACTTTTTATCGGACTGTGCAAAAAGAGGTTAATGGTTTGGCGCGATAACCGACATCCGCGCAAACAGAGCGGCGCTCGTAAAGCTAGTGATTTTTATATTTTTAAAAGCCTTTTTGCTGTATGATATTATTTTGTCGATTTTCAAAGGTTCCAGTTTTCCTCGCTCATCAAAAAGTCGTCAAGGACTCTTCGTCGTATAAGACATTGTAGTCACCTTCAATATTTGAATAACAGTTTTAACATTTTTATATATTTTATTCAAGTACCTAATTTTC
The DNA here is from genome assembly GCA_936450015.1 of Meganola albula. NCBI lineage: Eukaryota > Metazoa > Arthropoda > Insecta > Lepidoptera > Nolidae > Meganola > Meganola albula. The sequence continues at coordinate 11,318,394 of OW388146.1, read as the reverse complement.
TTTTTCTCAGGGTCCTATACCTAACAATGTCAGTGTCGCGATGACGCCAGGCTTGAAGATGGAGTCTAAAGGCACCCAAATCCACCTGCCTCTGATTGGTCGAGGGAGCCGCGGGGAGCTGAACGATAAAGTGACATTTGCGCAAGTCAAGTCGCCTCCGTATTCTGAACAGCTAAATAATGGACAAGTTATGGGGTAAGATTATTTATTTATTTATGTTTGGCATCTATGTTTCCCGATAGCTATAATCTGCCTGAATATAAGTCACGAGTATTTACTGGGTAAGCGTTTCATCGTAGACTGCATCATTGCTTCACGTCAGGCAAGTTGTGGTCAAGCGCAGGCCTATTAAAGGATAAAAAAAATATAATACGTTCTTCACAACTGACTGTCTTATCTATTAACACAAAAGAATTGTTTTTATACTTATTTAGATGTTATTATTAGATAGATCGACCCCGATAAAAAAAATACTAAAATCCGTAATCGGAAAATCCAAATTTTACAAGAAAAATAAAATACGGGTTTGGCTGGTTACTTTCAAACAGTTTTACATAAAGAGATAATTTAAATAACAAAAGATAGCTGATTTTTTCTTCAACTATGTGTTATGATGTTGATTACTATAGTCTACTCGTTGCATGTCGTGCGTTGAGTGGTAGACTTATCTCTAACGTGACATTCTGAGAATACAAAAATTGGTTTTCAAACGACATTTGCCTTTTTTTTAAATATAATTATGTCGAGTTCAAGATGAAATTGGGACTTGAATATTTTTTGCTGTCTTATTATTTTTAGTGAGACCGAAAATAAGTAATTTGCGATAATTATTATAAAGCTTCACAAAAGGACTTACTATGAATATAATGGTCACCCTACAAATTTTTCTATTATAAAAGGTTGAAAATCATTTTTTTCTTAAAGTATGGCATTTAGAAGAACGGACGATATATGTAATTATGAAAAAAAATTCTTGCTTGAGCCTAGTCAATAAATTTTAAAATATTGGGCCCTCAGTTCAGACATTTTAGTCAAATTCGACTTTCATTTTCGTTTTAACATGTATTTCTAGGAATAAATCCATATTTTGCTGATTCCTCAGAACATACAATAATAAAGTGAGGGCCCTGGATATACCGCCATAAATCTGTAATGTCGTTTTCTACACATTTGGGATTTTTTTTAAAAATTAAGAAAATAACTAAATTCTCAAATACAAATTATCAACCTAGAGATATTACTTACTGAGATTAAGATTATGCAACTACATGCACGCATCTCGATTGAGGACTTCGGTATGTTATTTATTCATAACAGTTTTAATTCACGTTTAAGAAATGTATCGCCCTTTGCTTTAAGTTTTTACTATTTTTAAATAATTTCCTTTAAGTCTGTTTCGTTTCGCAAGGGTTCAAAAAATGGGCCCGTAATCCAGATGCATAAATAAGTAGGTGAGTAAGTACTAGGGTGAAATTAGCTTGAAAGAGGTTTTAGTAACTTAGTACCCTAATTAAATGAAAAATTGAGGTTAGTTTTGGGGTCATTCTATTAAGTTTGAAGCTATCATTTACGGAAGACATTGCTGGTCATAAAATTCATCCTTACAAGGCTTACGCATAAATAATAATAGCTTCGAATAATCGTATCCGTTACTATTGTATCGATTTATTAAAATGAGACAGTCGAACGTTGCAGCGTTGTGTCACTCAGTGTAGTCGTGTTTTTTGGGTCACTCGCAAGTTCAAGGCGATATGTTCTAAAATCGATTCAAACATCTGCATAATTTATTCGGATAGACAAATCTTAATAACTTTGATCTGCATTTGTATTATATAGAACGTGTATCTAGGTTGAGAAGATTATTATAGGTGCATAATATAGGTATGTACTATACAGTTTATGTATCGATTTGGCCTAGCTCGCTTGGAATGGAGCCAAATAACTCGAGGTATTGCCCAAACTATGCTTCAGTAAGACCATTCATCAATTTTTGTAGTATCTAAGTGTAATTAAAAAGTACTTATGTCCATAAATTATATTATTTATTACTAACAGGGTACCAATCTACACTAATATTATAAAGCTGAAGAGTTTGTTTGTTTGAACGCGCTAATCTCAGAAACTATTGGTACGATTTGAAAAATTCTTACACTTCTAGATAGCCCATTTGTTGAGGTTACTTTATATCCCACTGCTGGGCATGATATGTAGTTCACGCGGGCGTAGCTGCGGCGGAAAGCTAGTCAACTATAAATTTGCTTTTCCACAACCAACCTATACCAAAACCTTCACATTAATAAGTACCTAATGTTTTCTTTAGCAACTATCTATGTTGCACTGCAATCCAAATTAGGTACGACCTACCATACAGAGGCCTTTTTAAAAGCTTATTAATGTATCGTCATCGACCTAAAGGTCGTGGACAAACATAATACTGTCCTAAACGTAAACACACTTTGCCAGACCACAGTTTCAATACAGCATTGCTCAAAAGACCGATGCTACAGATTTACAAACACGAATACAAAATAATTACTTATTCATGTATTTTCATCCTTCATTGTTCTTCAATTATTTCTATTCCAATCTACACAAAGCCTGTTGTAAGTTTTATGGGTGTGAATTGGGGTAAACGTTGTTAGGCGCGGGTGTAGAGCGGTTCATCATTTAATCACGAAGCCGCATTAGATCCAAGGCTAAGGCTGCCTGCACATTGGCTACTATCGCTTAAGCAGTAAGCTAGGTACCCGTGGCTTATGCGAGAATGCTTGTATCATTCGCAACATAAGCCAGTTGTTGCGAATGATACAAGCATTCTCTTGAATATGAGATTGGGATCGCCCATTCTCAACATAACACGAATTGAATCTGTGACACCTGAAATTGTTTTTATTAAATAAAAACATGTTTCCAAACAATAACTGTTTTATCGTGTGTTAGTCTAAAGCGTTCCAGTGTACGAAACCAATGAACTGTTGTCAAACGCAATCCTTTTCAAATAAGATCAAGACTCAAGTATAAGCAACAGTCGCTTAGTGTTACTTTTTGGCAACTTACCGCAAAGTTATGACTATAAATGTTAGCTTATGCAAATATGTTATGTTTGAGCGTTAGAGTAGAGCGGAAGATTACGAATATCGCTCAAGCGATAGTCAATGGGCAGCTTAAACTGTCTGTATAGAATTATAAAGCAGTATTTATTTATAAATTATTGGGTCGCAAAAGGTCAATGTTAAATAGTATCTGTTGGGATCAAAAGTACTTAAATATTTATAATTCTTCGCATTCAAGCACGTTATATAAAATATATTTAGGTACCTACTTATCTTTTTGTTGCGTTTTGTATTTTGTACGCTCAAGTGCTAATTTCCAACTACTGGACCAAGAAACATATGGTCTGAAAGAAGATGAAAAAACCATGTTTATGTGGTTTGGTCACGTGGAGAGGATGGATGATAGACGATTGACGAAAGGTACACGGCTAAAGTGAGCTAAATGCTGCGAGAGGACGCCCTAGGAGGACATTCGCTGATCTCATCGGTGATGTCCTTCAAAAGGTAGCACTCACAACCGCCGTGCATGTATGACCAGATTTATGAACATTAGTGAGGCTAAAGAAATATAAAACAATAAATATTCTGGAACTTTAACGCACACGGTCATCTGGTCCCAAGCTAAGCAGAGCTTGTGTTATGGAAACCAGATGACTGGTATATATAAAGTATTATAGTATTTATTTATTTATTTGGACAATCAGTAGTTATTAATTTTTTTTTAATCTAAATTAACTAGCACTAACATTATAATTAAATGCATAACATTTTAAGGTGCCACAGCATGCGTATGATTACATATAAAGAAAAAAAGGGTAACACTTGACTTATTATAAAAATAACAAAACAAAATTATTTAAATGGGGAAACCAGAAATGGAAACAAATATCAATATAATTAAAAAAAGAAAAAGAAAAATATATGTATAATGTAAGTCTAACGTGTATCTTTAGCGCTCAACAAACTCAGAACTTTTTTTCTGAAGATAGGTAGGCTATCGGCAAAAATATCTAGCTTGCTGCAAAGGCTGTTATAAGTCTTAGATAGCCTGTGTACAGCGGAGAACTGCTTTAGATTGGTTCTGGCAGGAGGCTGGTGCAACAATCCGGCTCCGATTAATGCCTGTCTGGGAGTCCGTCGGGGAACACGGAAACTGAAGCATTTTAAGAGGGATGGACAGTCGAACCCATTTCTTAATATTTTATATAAGAACGTCATGTCATGTACTTTTCTACGTAAGAGTAAACTATCCATTTTAAAGTGTAGTTGTACGAAGGTAGTTGTTTATATAGTTTATAAGAAAAAGCGAGGTGTTTTAGGAATCTTTTTTGGATGCGTTCTAATCTTAGCTGGTGTACGTTGTATTGTGGTGTCCAGACAACGCTACAATATTCAAGATTGCTCCGTACATACGCATTATCTATTGTTATTTTTGTGGATGGGTTTTTGAATACTTTACCATTTCGACAAATAAAGCCTAACATTTTAGATGATTTGTTTATTATATTATTTATATGAGGTAAGAATGTTAATTTACAATCGAATAAATCTCCTAGATCTTTTAACTCAGTTTTTCCTTCGAGTGTAGTCCCATCAATGTGGTATTGTGATTGAATAGTTTTATGGTTACGAGTGAATGTGACGGCGTAGCATTTATTTATATTCAGAGACATTTGGTTGACATTGCACCAATTACCTACATTGTCAATGTCTTTTTGGAGGAGGTAAGTGTCTGAAGAACTTGTTATTGTTTTACATATTTTCAAATCATCAGCAAACAGGTAAGCGCTACTGTTTTTATAGAGGAAATAATGTCATTTATAAATATATTAAAAAGCCAGGGTCCCAAGTGGGATCCTTGAGGAACTCCAGAGGTAGCAATGTACATATCCGATTTAAATCCTTTAATCACCACATATTGCATTCTATCCAATAAATAAGATTGGAACCATTTTAACAGTGAGCCGCAAATGCCGAAATTATCTAGCTTATGCAACAAAACCCTGTGACAAACTCGGTCAAACGCTTTAGCGAAGTCCATATAGATTGCGTCTACTTGAATACCTGAGTCAACTGCATTTGTTAGTTCATTATTAAATGTAACGAAGTTAGTGCTCGTAGAACGAGATTGGATAAAGCCGTGCTGCTCAGGGATAAAAATTTTACTGGTATGATATTTTAGGAATGGGTACACTAAAGCTTCAAATAATTTGGCTGATAAAACTGATAAAATTGATATGGGTCTATAGTTTGAAATGATTTATTTACTGTCGTTTTTATGGATGGGTACTATTTTTGCAGTTTATGTATAGACATATAATACTTTTCTTTTGTCAATATAATCTTATAATAGATATTTATCTCTGGTGGGAATGTTTGTCTCTGGTGGGAATCGAACCCACGAACTGCGGCGTGAAAAGCAAGTATGTTACCGTCCACGCCACCGGCCCGTCGAATATGTTTATATCGTAAAGTGGTGCTCTATACTTTCTGCCTACCCCCATAGGAAAAAGGCGTAATTGTATGTACGTATTGTTGGTATTATCTATTAGTTATTTATTGTCAGGTCAAAATACTAAAAAAATATATGTACAGGAATATTTTTATAATGCGCGCAAAGATAGGACGTGTAGTTAGAAGGCATAAAATCATTTCTATTTTAGTTTAATTATGTAACGCCGTTTATAATTACCCAAGTAAAAAATAAATACATTCTAGATAACCTCCAATAAACGTTACTTATCAGCCACATTAATTGCAAAGTTACGTAAGTACCTAAGTTATGAATTATCAACAAATCTGACTGCAGAGAAATAAGTAGGCTCGAATCTTTTTGTTTTTTAAATCGTACCTAAAAGTTGTACCAAATTTTAATGTAATAAAAAGCAAAAATAGGCAGAGAAATTCCCAGGATCTCAGGTATCATGTCAGTGGGACACTAAAAAGGGTTGCGGTGCTTCTCTTATTAAGAGTTGAGAGAGTTTAGGCCATTTATCGGTTCCACCGTAAAAGTCCGGTGAACCAATAAAGTAACCCAATTGCCCTACCGGCAAATTGGGTTAGATCCGCAAAAAAAAATTTAGGTCATTCCACACGATGGTAAAGTGCTGGTTGGTGATTGATGTACTCGATTGATTAGTTCTTAGACATGCCAATTTCCTCAGAATGTTTTCCTGTACCGATATTGAGCAGCGGTGATGAAACAATTCACATTACGATATGTGGTATGAATGGACATCAAACGCGCGACCTTTTAATTCAAAGGTGAGGCTGATACAGCTGCGCCATCGCTGTTGCTTTTCAACGAAAAATAAACATTATTGTAGAAAGAATTATGTATATGCATATTGTAAAGTTGAACTGTTCACAGTAAATAACGGGATATGGTTTCTCAAATATTTATAATGTAACCTTAGAGCATTTAACACGGGAGGTGTTATACGCAACTTTTAGTATTAAATTGTTTGTTACCACGTACAGCACACATGTAAAAGTTGAAGCGTCTTTACAAAGGCAAACGAAAATAAAAGTTAGGTACATACAAACACGAAACATGAACAGTTTATGCATGTGTCGCAGTAAGATAGATCAAGCCGTAATATAGTTATATCCCTAGGGATTTAATTATATACCGTAACATAGTTATACGAAAGCGATTCATTACTATCTCACTAGGAATATAGTTATAAAACGGTCCAAGTTTAGTGATATACTTATATTACTAGATTGATACAAACTGTTCATGTACCTCGGCAGAAAGGAACGCGCGCAATACCAGTGTCGTGTTAAATTTTCTAAGAATGTAACGTGTCGATTGATTTGCTGACGTCAATCAACAATAAATTGTTTATCAGATGATTTAATCGATGTCATTATCTCAAACAGCTTCCGCTGGGGAGATACCTTGAATCACCTTGAACAATTATTCTGATGAATTATTGAGTAGCTTTGTTTTAACTAAAACCCAGCCGTACTATGAAACTGTAAACCTATTATTATTGCAGTTGTACGAAAGAGAATGCTCTACACAGTGTATAGCGGCATCCCTCTTCCGCAGCTCGGTTACGCCGCCAGTATTGAATAAAATAGCGTAAAAATAGTCGCTTTCTCCGTTTATCCCTATTTTAAATACTCTACGGACTTCATCGGGGTTTTTCCAATTTTTTAGCTACGCTATGATTTAACGGATAGTTTAAATACTTACTAGAAATAAGAATGGTCTTGGTACGAATTATAGACGTCTCCGCAAAATCATTACGCCATACGTCTCTACAACAAAGTTCCTCATATTCAAGAAATGACTATTAAGTATGGGTAAACTGTATATATGCTTATTTCAAAATTCTGACCAACCCAGGTAACTGATAGAAATGCATGCCATTAATAAAACACATAAAAAATATAATAGATATTAGTATCACATTTAAAAGAGAGAAAAGCCTACCTACAAGTTTCTAGCAGTATTTCTCAGTTACCACGTCTTTACTGCACGGTAGGGAAAAAATAAACGAAAAAGCGTGTTACAATTTAATGGTATAATTGAGAACATTTAGCACTTTCTTTTTTCTCTTGCTATAAACGGGAAGATTTAATAATTAAGGTGTAAAGTTTTAGTGTTAATAATAAATTATGTACGATATAGAATTATTTTGTCGAAGACGAAGAAGCATAGATCGTTGAAGGTTACAATGAACTTATTAAAGTGTTATATTTCTTAATAGAGTTGCATAATAAAAGCATGTTTTTTAAAAAGGTTTTTTTTTCTTTAATTTTATTATGTCGAAGTCTTTCTCTATAAAATAAATATTTTATTTACGTTTAGTCAAAAGCGATGATGTAAGTAAAGTTTGATCAAACTGATATTTCATGACTATATTAGTTCTAAAAAAATGATTTTAATATCAGGGTACTAAACTTATTAAATTATAATAGAATTGAATTCGCCGCTATAGCCAAAACATGGGCTAAGTTTAGTCATGATGAGTTTAAAATGACAGTGCTTACAAACGTAAAAATGTCATGCAGTTTTTATCAACTAAACGTTTTCCATACACTTCAACATAACTCATCAATACTCAAATTATGTAAAATCCTAGCAGACATTCCCTAATAAGTATGTAACGAAAGGTTTCTTTTACATTCTATGCAGATATAGAAAACTGTTATAGCTATTTGTTTGGTTAATCTAATTGGATTGGTCTCGCCCTATAGTGACGTCATAGTAACAGCCTTGACATTGTTTCCATAAATATCTCTATCATTTTTGTAACATAACGGCATAAAATATTCCTGTAATAATGTTAGTAAACAGATAGACAAATGAATGAGTGGATGTGTTCGGATGTTCGTAAATAAGTTTTAAATAAAATAATTTTCTTTTATTTAAAAAAAACTTATTTACGAACAGCCTTTCCGGTTCACCCTATATAAAAACTACCTAATGATTTCATTAGGTAGTTTTTATACACAGTGAACTGAAAAGTCTATAGCCTACATCATTATGCCTTAAATACTACGTTATTTTATAGTAATGTGATAAATTAATAAATCAATTATAAAAAAGAATACAAATTAAAAATATTATTTTTCAATTTATTTTCTTAAGCAACCCTAACTTTTAAAGAGACCGCTAACTGTCATCTTTTATTAGGTTAAAGGCAGTTCAGAAAATCAGCTAATTAGGGTTTTAATTAGGGTTCGAGTTCACGATTTGTTGCTACTACGTGTTATTATCACACGCCATATTTCTTGAATTTTGTCATATACTTACTATAGTAATGATACACAACCTCTAAATACCAACCTAATTTAAAGGTGGAAAATATTTTTATTACCTCTAGGTGCGGCAAAAAAGGGTTCGTATACATTCCAAGCGCACCGTATTCAAGTTAATTAACTGCTAAATAGGGTGTTCTATGTGTAGCCTGCAATTCTTTTCTATAAATTGGGTGTTTAGTAGTTTAACATTGGGTTAGAAAATTGTGTGGTGTTTTAATTAGCTAATGGTTTGGCTACCTAATGATATTGCTTTTCGTTAGGTACTCATTGTACGTAATTAACTTAATTAATTGATTGGACGTTAGCTGTGAAAAATTCACTTCTATAACGAAATAAGGTATATCCACATTTTTTTTGCTTTGACGACCGCTGCTCTAAGGTGTCGAATTATTTAAAGTGTATGTTCTGTGCCCTTCCATGCCATATGCACTATTTAAAACTTTAACTTACTACTAGCGGCCCGTCCCAGCTTCGCCCGGGTATCTTCAGCCCACTCAACAATTTCCATAAAATATGATAACCATAGCAGCGCCATCTATTGATTACTTACTCAACCCAGTCGAAAGGTATCGACATCTGTTAGAATCATTTGGAGTTAACAGATAATTGTGACTGTCAAATAATAACAGACAAATAATTAGCAATAAATTAAAATTGCGACTATAATTTGAGATTTAAACTATCCTATCTCTCAAGTTGGATCGAACTGCACATGGTGTGCGAATTTTATTATAATCGGTTAAGTGGTTTAGGAGTCCATTGAGGACAAACATTGTGACACGAGATTTATATATATTAAGATTATCTACTTCTGTAAGTACCAAAAATAGTTATAGGCCTAGTACAATTCCACTGTTCATCATAAAGCTGGAATTTGAATAGTTTTGCAATAACCACGTCGCCAGTTGGCGTTCTGCCAGAATGTTGTAAGTGACCGAATGCTGGTATGACGTTTGATTTATGTCACAGTCTCTGATAATATTGACGAAATACAGCAACATATACCTAGTGCTCTCTTACCTATACCTTACCAATATTGTGTTATTAACTGTAATCTTTTCCTTATTCTTTTAGATCTGGGAACTGCCTTGAATAAATGATTTCTAATCTGGGTGTGGCAATTTCAACAGTTTCAACCTTCTAACTTTGGGCACTTTTCAGGATATGAATTGAATAATTGATATGAAATATTTAATTTTGTATCAGCCTCTGAACATATTGACGAAATAAAGGGCATAGTGCTCCTCCGTGTATCTGGGAACTTTTTTAAATAAATGATTTCTAATCTCGGTATGGCACTATCAACCAGGGCCCCGATTTTCAGGCTTTAGACATTTATCTCTAATAGACATTTGTCGAACAAAAATTGCGATATCTTTTGTTTTTCAATGTCACCCACAATTTTTTTCGTCATTTGTCTATTGGAGATAAATATCTAAAGGGCGAGAATCGGGGCTACAGAGCCCCGATTCTTTGCTTTGAGCAAGTTCATGATCTGAATTTTTAAACGACCCTCAAATTTTATTAACACGTTGAATACCCAAGATATTTTTGATCCGAAATCAGTTTCCACCATATTTAGGCATACCAACGAGATACATTGTAGTTGAGTAGAGACATCCCGGGCTTAGGTAGAATATCAGTTGCCGCTCTATGAGATAGCTCGCTACGAGATAAATCGTGATTTGGAAATCGTGCGGATGATAAATAATTTAATTTTCTATGAAAGCCTCCTCCAAATACTACGACATATCTCGTAATTGGCATCTCTGTTATAATTACCCTACGTGTTAACCTAAGTGGCACTCAATGTGTTAATGACCATTCGTTTAAGTAGTGTGTTTGTGCTGTATTTACTTGGCTTCAAGTGCCGCTGCGTGAACAAAGACATAGGAACCACGTGTTGTTACACCTGAATTTGCCAATTTACATCGAAGTTCTGCTGCCATATCAGTGTTTAAATCAATTGTGTTTTCGTTTAAAGAAAGGGATGCGGTTATACAACGTGTATATCTATTTCCCTTTCATATCAACGGAATCTCAATTGGTTTAACCCTTTAATTGCCGGACTTCGTATCAGTTATACAGTCTCTGACGCCAGGCACATAAATTATAAATAAATACCTACAAAAAAAGGGATGTCCTCTGTGCACTTTTTGAATATCGATATTTCATATTATTGATAATGTGTTCACTGTAAAGGATTATTAGTACCAAACATCTGCTTATATTCTAACTGATTAATCCTTTGAAATAATAACTTTTTTTAAAACAAAACAATGTTTTTACAGATTTGGATTATTTATTAATTAGCATTTGTACCATACACATAAGAAAATACGTTACTCTGAATACAATTAGCACAGGTTAGTTCTGAAGTACCGTTCCTGTCTGAGGCCAGAAATGCCTGGAAATTGGCTTGTCCGAATTTCAATTTACCTGCCAACCCATCCTCTTAGGCTGCAGTTAGACGACGCGAAAAAATTCTTGCGGCCGCCGCGCGGTGACCGCGCGGTGGCCGCGTACTAACTGTTCAGTTATAGCAAATTTATGTTTTATTAACTAGGACGTAAAGTTGAAATAAATTTTGAGTAACTAACTGCGCGGTGACCGCGCGGCGTTCGCTCCTCGATCACACGGCGGCCGCGCGGCCGTCTCGCTCGAATCACTCGAATGTCCCGCATGTTAGTGTTCTGGTGCTTCAATTTATCATGTATGAAGTTGAGTAGTTTATCAAATGTTTTAACATCCATTCGGAAATAATCTGCGAATTCTTTTTCATCTTCTCGCAATTGGTTGTATAGCGTATGAAATTCACCAAACTCTTCTCGCCGTGCTAAAATAGAATGAACCCAAAATTTTCTACATTTCTTTTTGCTTTGTCGGTACAAGTAATATGCAATCATAATTTTATTCTTCTTAGTCAAATAGCTCATAACGAACACGTGTGAATTTTAAGAAAGACCAAGATCAACTGGAAATGGTTCGAGTTCGCAGTGGCGTGGCCACCAGGCCTGACCGCGCGGCCGCCGCGCGGTCACCGTACTTTCGCCGCGCGGCCGACACGCTGTAACATTCCGTGTCATATAAACGCGCCCTTAGAGGCAGTAGGATGAGATGGCTTGGCGCGCGACGATGGCAAGAGGCCGGATGGTATGTCTTTGCTGCCATGGAAGGTTGGCAGGACTTTGGTGTGGGACGCCACTTGTGTCGACACCTTGGCCCTGTCTCACCTTTCTAGTACTAGCATGTCTGCGGGCGCTGATGCTGCTAATGCAGAGACGTCTAAACGGCGCAAATATAGTCAACTATGTACAAATTATATATTTGAGCCGTTTGGGGTTGAAACGCTAGGACCGTGGGGCCCGAGCACCCGAGCACTTTTCGAAGAAATTTCTAGGCGGTTAATAGACTCTTCACGTGATCAGAGGGCTGGCTTACATCTTGGTCAAAGAATTAGCATTGCCATACAACGTAGCAATGCTGCCAGCCTTCTGGGCACATTCCCCTAAGGCCTCGATTCGGAGGAATTTTATGACGCCTTATCTAGTTTAGAATTTTAGAATTTGTCTATTTATTTTCTTTTACTTTATGTAAATACTGTGTTAATGTTATAAAATAAATATATCTAAGATTAGCACAACGATATCTATTACTTGTATTACTGCTGTAGATACACAGACTCATTTCTTAACAACATACCAGTTAAATAATCACAGACTCATTTCTAATTTTTTTTGCAATATATTATATCGTACACGAAATGAAAACGACCATATGTATACACAACACTAATGGAAAATTCCAGAATGTAATACTCGCTCATGACGTAGGAAGTTGTCGTCTTTATCCGACGGTGGCGTTGAGCGTACTGTCAAATTAAGATATGAAGATTTGAACCATCTATGCAGTTGCTAACATTTCACAAATAAATTTACTCAATTTTAAAGGAATTAAACGAAATACACATAAATGTTTGTAGACACGTCGTTTTAATCACAATTGATGCATTTGTTTTGGGACTAATTAGTCAGTTTAATGCGAAATAATTTATTTTTAGTTTATCATTGTATATTAAACTTTGGCATAGGTCCCATCCCTAGCGTCGGATTTTTCCGTCGTTGGCGTTGTAGGTCAATGCAAATTTCGAGAAATAAACAGAGTAATTCATCGAACTTTTGACATTGTTTTTAGGCATTCTAAATAAATGACTAAAGTGAATTACATTATAAGTTATTATTTAATTAACTATTAACATAATACAAAAACATTTTTCATAGATAACAGCTTAATTAAATAAAAATAAAGATTAAACAAGATGGTGTATTTGGTCTTCAATATACGACGTTGGCGAAATGGACACGAAAATATTTGTCGGATTAATCCGACCTTGGCGGTGAAAGGGTTTAACACACATAATAGGGCAGCTGGTGTAAGGTTCTGTGTGTAGGTATTATTAACAATTGTCGTTTGTTACAATAAATTCAAGTTCTTGCGGGTATACCAGCACTAAGTAAATCGACTTTACAAATCGACTAAGTAGTTATTCCTTCTATAACACGCATTTTCTTTCTTTACAGAGGATCACAAATCAACTTATGCAACGGAGGCGCCGGCATAGTCATGACAGGTCTACCTAAAATACCTAATGGGTATGGAGACCAAAAGAAACCGATGGCTACACTTACACACTTACCAAAACGTCCACCAGTGGATATCGAGTTCTCTGATCTATCATACTCAGTTAGTGAAGGAAGACAACGAGGGTACAAAGCTTTGCTCAAATGCATAAATGGTACCTTCAGATCTGGGGAGCTGACTGGAATTATGGGCCCTTCTGGAGCTGGCAAGAGTACTTTAATGAACATATTAGCTGGATATAAGTAAGTATGAGTAGCAAATAAAGTTTAGTTACAATTTTGTACACATTTTCTTGGAGAGGATGAAAATTTTGAAGTGATGAGGAAACCCAGTTAAGAGACAGCGGCTTTTAAAGGCTTGAAACCTTGAAATCGAAACTCCCACTTTCGTTGTGGGTAAATAGATACTCTGGGTAGATGGGAGATACTTCTTAGTTATTTAGAAAGGTGGAGGGGTAAACGTTTAATTACTTAACAATGGAACATGTTTTAAAATGCGCAAGATTTTTTCAAGTCATTTTCCTTCATTGCTTCAGTCACATTATCTTGGAACTTATTAAGAACATAAGTTCCAAGATTACATTAAAAATATCAACATTTTTCAATTACAGAACATCAAACGTCAGCGGCTCAATTCTAATAAACGGCAAGGAACGAAATTTAAGACGATTCAGAAAGCTATCTTGCTATATCATGCAAGACGACTGTTTACTCCCACACCTCACTGTCAATGAAGCTATGAACGTATCAGCAAACCTGAAACTAGGAAAAGATATGACAGTTAATGCCAAAAAGATTGTTATCAACGAAATACTTGAAATGTTAGGGCTAGTGGAAGCTGGAGATACACGTACTATGAACTTATCAGGCGGCCAGAAGAAACGGCTGTCCATAGCTTTAGAGTTAGTTAACAACCCGCCTGTGATGTTTTTTGACGAGCCTACATCAGGGCTGGACAGTTCGTCATGTTTCCAATGCATATCGCTGTTAAAATCCTTGGCGAGGGGTGGAAGAACTATAATTTGTACAATCCATCAGCCATCTGCGAGGCTTTTTGAGATGTTTGACTTTCTGTACACGTTAGCGGAAGGACAGTGTATATACCAAGGGAGGGTTACTGGTTTAGTGCCGTTTTTGTCGTCAGTGGGACTTCACTGTCCAAGTTATCATAATCCTGCTGACTACGGTAAGTCACTGCATGTTTTATACATTTACCGTCGCGTCAATTCATACCTATCGGGAGCGATGCGGCGAGTACTTTCAGTGTCATATAATTTTGTACTTTATTTTCATTAAAATATTACATAGGATCGCTTGAGAAACTTGAAAAGATCGTAGGCATTCTGATGACTGTAGTTGCTGGCAGGCACAAGGGCCGAGGGCAGTCGCAGGAGACCGCAAGCATTGCATCGCATCAAAATGTACTGCGCATGAACAGCACAAGGGACCGCATGCTTTCTTTGCTGTGACATGCCGGTCGCAACCGACTTGGTGTGAGTTGACGCTTAAAATAGTTCTGTATTCGGTAAATGAACTGGGTCCAACCTAAATGACACATTATCGGTAATACATTTTTTATAGACGTGCGATCTATTCGCATGTCCTTGAAAATTGTACCAAACTACATGTCAGATTTTAATGGATCTTTTTATCCACTCGGATAGGTAGGTTCCGTAGTGTGAGAGATGGTCCTACTTAATAAAACTTTCCTATACTTGGATTGTTACCTAACAACCAATGTTGTCATTTCAGTCATGGAAGTAGCAACGGGCGAGCACGGCGACTGGGTTCACAAACTAGTAATGGAAGTGAACAAAGGCAATTGCGGCCGCGGTCAGTCAGCATCGTCCTCATGTTCCTCCGTGCCGCAAAACGTTAATTATAACAACCAGAGCAAGAACAATACTCAAAAAGCGGAGGTTCTTTCTATTATAATAGGTAAGCTAACACGCAATACCCATCGCCTTCGAGCTCAAAAATTTAATTATGATTTCCCAGTGAAAGAGTAAAATGCCCTTCAATAACAATGCAAAAAAAGTACAGAGCATAGTTCCCAAATGGGGAAACCAAGCTAGGAATTGAGCAACATCTTCAATGTCAACACGAATTTCTAATAAGATAAGTTTGGAATAAAGTCGCTCTAATACAAGACACTAAATAAAATTTAATAGATGTAATTATACATATGTATTTTATTAAATGAAATAAAGGTCTGAGTTTAGAAAAAGAAAAAGGACGTTTTATGAATAAAATGTTTCGCTATAAAATAAATGATATGATTACTTCACTCCGTAATAAATATCAGCAGGCTACTCATCAAATAGAAACCCGAATATATACATCTGGCAAAATTTCTTTCGGCAACTGTATTGGTTTATGTGGCTACTGCACATATTAATTTAAAAATCATTTCTTTTGCAGATAAACCAACTTGTACTGTGATAGATATGTCCGAACCAGTCCTTAACACTGACAAACAAATCGCCTTACCAAACTCAACACTTGCACCAGTAACCTGCACAACATCTCTATTAGACTCCAGCGAAAGTTTCTCTAAAAAGCCGATAAAAACAGGCTTCCCTACATCTGGGTGGAAGCAATTTTGGATCTTATTGAAAAGGACATTTAGGAGCATTTTGCGAGATCAAATGCTGACGCATTTAAGGCTTTGTTCCCATACGGTGGTTGGTTTGTTAATCGGGTTCTTGTATTATGATATCGGAAGAGATGCTGCGAAGGTGATGAGTAATGCTGGATGTATATTTTTCACTGTGATGTTCACTATGTTTACTGCTATGATGCCTACTATTCTAACATGTAAGTAAAACCCTTTTGATTAAACAATTTATATTCTTATACATATTATCTAATTTAGCGATACACGGTGAAAACAACGGTGGACTCGTCAATACACTGGTGACTGGTGCTGAAAACTAGCTCCTTGCCTTGTTAAGAACCGTCCTGCTTTATGCATGCTGTCATCCTGGTTATTGGTAGCGAGATTTTGGCGAAGCAAAACTACTAACGTGAATGTTAATTTGCCATAAGATTTTAGAGTCTTTTTTCTACTAAATTTTTTAAGTACGCATTACAGAATTATGGAGCTATCTAAAATTTACACCAAATTGATGACTTTATTTTTAATAAGTTTTTAAGTTTCTAATAATTTTGACTAACGGTTTCTTTTGTCTTTTAGTCCCTACTGAGATGAGCGTATTTGTGAGAGAGCACTTGAACTACTGGTACTCGCTGAAGGCGTTCTATTTTGCTAAAACTATGGCGGATTTACCATTTCAGGTGAGTTTCAATAATGGTTTTGTACAAAAAGCCGATCTGTCCGACTGTAGCCGATCTCTTAAGCCATGAAAATCTGCTAACTATTTTCGAAAGTACTATCTCTATTACAAAGTTTTTGTTGCTTTGTGTCTATGGTAAATTTACATTCGGAGCGTTTATTTATTTACCTATTTTTCTCCTTTCAGATTGTCTTCAGTGGTGTCTACGTTATAATAGTCTACTTTATGACAGGACAGCCGATGCAAACGGATCGAATACTTATGTTCACCACTATCAACATACTAACAGCATTAGTAGCCCAATCATTAGGGCTACTCATAGGGGCAGCTATGAAAATCGAAACTGGGGTCTATTTAGGACCAGTGACAACAATCCCTGTTGTACTTTTCTCAGGATTCTTCGTAAATTTCAATGCTATTCCAAGCTATTTACAATGGCTTACATATATTAGCTATGTGAGGTACGGCTTCGAAGGAGCAATGTTAGCTGTTTACGGTTATGGAAGAGAAAAACTTCATTGTTCGGAAGATTATTGCCATTTCCGTACACCAGATTTGTTTTTGAAGGAAATGACGATGGATAAAGCGAATTTTTGGATCGATGTAGGAGCGTTAAGTGCGTTGTTTATATTTATTAGGGTAATCTCTTACTTAGTGTTAAGGTTTAAATTGAAAATGATGCAGTAGGTGCACAAATGTTCGGCTTGGCGGGTTATTTTTAAGGGTTGTTCATGTTCTTTGGAATACGTCATATGACGAAACATATTTTTAATTTGTAAACACAAATTTCACTGTCCCATTACAAAACGATCTAACAATCTCACAAGTCCGACTTCAAATTCAATATACACTAGTGTAACTATTGGCAAACAGTTGCGTGACTCACTATTGGGAGCATCCGGCCAGGATACGTATAATAATATCAGCTTGAAAATTATAGGTTAATATGTTATATGAGCATAATATATCAGTTATTATATCAAGCAACAGTCGATGTTTTTCAGATTAAGTGGAGCGTTATATTCCAAAGAGTAAACTAGAACAATCCAATATTTCCAATTCTCAATTTTGGCGAAACCGGACTTACGACGTTATAAGTGAGGGTGTATGATATTATAGTTTGTATCATTCCTTAAGTTTAATTATTTAAGTGGTTTTGTATGTCTATGTCTTAGTTCAATTAAGTTAATTTCTGAAAACGATATGCGTTATGTAGGTACTTATAGCGTAAGTGCAATAATTGACAATAATTAATAGCATTGGAGTTAAATTATGGAAATTCGCGTTCGACTACTAAAAATATCGCAAGAATTCGATGTTCAAACATTGCATAGGATAAAAGTACTAACACTAATTAATAAGTGTATTTTAGATTTGTGTATCGTCTATTTTTGTATGTTTAAATTATATTTTTATATCCGTTTCGGTGGATGCGGGGTCCTCACACGGCTCAACTGTCGTATCTCCGGTTTTACGAAAATTATTTAATCATCAAGAATATTGAAAGCAAGTTCGTAGTAATAATAAATAAATAGTTTTCGAATTACTTTTAGCTTTTAGTGCGCAGATAAAATATAGATTGTTTATACGTATTTTAGGGGTTAGTGTATAAGGTTTTATAGAAGATCGGGCCCATGACTTAATTATTAAGTTTATTAGTGATTTTCATACTATTGTTCATTTAAATATCACGAATAGGTATGAAATTACATGTACTCAACATTCTTAGGTAATTTAATTAGTACTTTAAAGAAATTTTCATTATGCTAAAGATTTTTTCGTAAATCTCTATGTCTATTCTAATTACCAGTATTTATTAATTAAATAAACGACTGTGATTTTTATAACAGTGTGTTTTTTTTTTCAATAACTAAGTAGCTGTCCAGCATAGATTTCCCTTCGACTGAAGCTCTGTAGGCTACTAATTCACGTAATTAAATAAGTTGAATTGCAGTGCAGTTGCAGTTAAGTTTTGATAAAAAACAGCCCATATCGTATTTTAGAAATTTTGACAACCGCTGTTAATACGCCAGCTCTTTAAATAGAATAAATATGACAGCTAAACAATTACAGGAATACCATTTTGCACTATGGCGCAAACTTGCAACTGCATAGCAAGAAATTACGTGAATTTGCTTAAAGATGTTCAAACTTAATCTTTGCCGAAGAGCGGTGGAGCGTAGTATCCTAAATATAACAGGGTCAGAGTTCGCAGCACAGCCATATGCTCCAAAACGGGTACACTAGACGTAAGCAACAAGTCCGAAAAAGTAATAAAATGGGAGTGGGCTAGTCACATTTGTTGTATGCATCGTAACAGATGGGCCGGTATTACAACGCAGTCGAGACGGTCGTCATTTTCGAGGAAGACCACAGAAATGATAGGTGCAATTTAAGTTAATTTAATTTAAGTTCGTTTGTCACTACTTGAAATCAAGAAGCGAGCGATAGAGTTGGAAGGTTACGGGGGAGGTTTTTGCCCAGTAGTGGCTATTAAAAAAATTTGTCCTTAATTATTCCGTTTAGTGTAGTCGTACATAAGTTACGCGATTTCATACTTGGGCTCTTTTTTAACTATACCTATTTGTAAATTACAGCAAGAGAGACTGCTACGCTTTTGCTTAGCAGTTTTTCTTGCTATTCTGCAGCTTGCTAGAGTTCTAATTTCGGCTCCAACGTTTTATTTGTCATCATTACAATCACATGAGATTGAAAATGTTATATGTAGGAAGCACGTTATCGTTCTTTAAGTACAAAAACAATTTATTGTGGGTTTACCTAACCTACAAAACTTAACATTTATTCCCAAAATCATTTAATCAATTAACAAATATTGAAATTCAGTGCCTTCACATATCACCCTCTCTTTTCACTCTGTTTCATCTGCTTAACAATCGACAGTACTAGGTATTGAAACTCGATGAAATTATCTTCACTGAAATTATCCACTGTAGGAGCTATAGACCTAAAGAAATTCATAACTCTGCTATTTTCATACAAAGTCCCAACGCTTGTCATATCATACACGCCTTGAATACTTGAGTCTATTTCTTCTGTTTCAGTTGCAACTACATTTAATGGGTCAACTGAAGATTTTCTTTTTTTAATTATCCTTTGTACTTCTTCCTTACTATCTTCACTATCGCTACTGGATTCAGTTAACGGTTCAGTCTTTTCTTGTTTATCAAATACTTTTGATAAGAACTTCATTTTATCGTAAAAATAGTATTTGCGGCCGCTGAATTGGTTGGGTTTCTTTTTTATACGCCTGTTGTGTTTCACCCACGTGTCTTTCATGTTCGTCCACTTTTTGCGGACCAGTCTCACTGCAATTAAAAAAAATAACTTCAGAATTAATAACATAAGCAGTACTAATCTAACTAATCTCTTTTTAGACCTAATTCAACAAAGGCTAATTTAGTATAGTTTGACTAGCCAGGAGTCCTTAAATCTTTTTGTTCGGGTTTCGAACCCGCGACTGGACAGGTAGAGACGAATTCAAACGAAATTACAACACTAAGCATGACAACAAGGTTTGAAAAATCGTATTTTAATTATTCCGTTATTATTATTATAAAAAATGTTAGACACGTAATTTTTAACAGATTTCCAAAAAAAGGAGGTTATATGTTCCACTCTATGTATTTTTTTTGTATGTACAGCGATTTTTTCGCCATTTGTGAACAGATTCTCAAAATTCTTTTTTTATTTGAAAGAGTATTTAAGTAAGAGTATATCTGATGATGGAATCTTAGGAGAATCGCGGGTAATCCTGAAATTTACGTGGTTTCTATGTTTGCGGATAATTTTGTCGTTTATGAACCGATTTTGATGATTATTTTTTTGTTGGAAAGGTGATGATAGGTCTTCTTATCGGTTTTCAGAGGTCTGATGATGAAGACGAAGGACAGCGAAGGGAACTCCTCAACGGTTTATAATCTTGTGTTTGGACTTAATTAATTTCTGTAGATGAGAACTTTGCACCCTTAAGGGTTCATCACAATAAATTGTTAGTAAAATAATTATTAACAAAAAAATAAAACCGACTTCAAAACGGAAACTAAAAAAAGTCAAAAACAAATTTACTTAGCATAAAGTAATTCGTATTTTGATTTAGTTAACCTTACTTTGTGAGAAAGATTGATTATAGTTATACCTAGTTATTGTTTTACTTGGCACCGACATCGAATGATTACTTTCCCCAGTCGTGTCTATACACGACTGGTGAAAGTGCGGGTGCAGGATCGACGGCTTTACGTGCTCTTAGAAGAATGGGGTATTAGGTATAGTGACCAACTTCCTGTCTACAGATAAGTACTGGAAAATTAGTCATCACTCTATTTGGTCCAGGAATTTGAACCCACCGGAGGTTAGAGACGAACACATCAAACATACTAACGCCACACACTACAACCCCATCACTGCAACTTCTGTAAACCAGGATCAACAATAGCGCGTGTGAAGAGGCGCGAGTTTTGAAACCCGAATATGTCCAACGACATCTACACTGTGTTCGATCCCGCACAAATTAAATAAGAAAAAGATATGAGAAATTGCTGGCAACCGAGTTTTTTAAAGCAGTTTCCTACTTTAAATAAAAGGTACAAACTAACCAAAAGATTGCTTCTCCGCATCGTCTAGTTCCGAAAACTCCTCCTTCAAACAGCCACAAACGTAATCCCAAGCTTTGTTCTTCAAATAATTATCCTTATACACGGGATTTGTTTTATCCCATATTTCTGGCTTTATTTCCACTAACTTTATCAACTTGTCTTGATTTATCTCTTCTGTGGATACACTCATATTGGTACTAAATATTTAAATCACAATATTCAATGCTAAAACAAACTTTCTGATTGTTTTTTCACGGTAAAACTTTTGTTTTTAACGTCAGTCGACACGTCTAACCGACGCGCGACGTTGCCGTGCGATCGGGTATTAAAATGGCGGCGGTGACGGCCGGTCGTCGCGGCAGCGCGACGGGTGGCATGGCGCCACGGCGCGCGGACCATAGTCCAAGATACTGTGCTGTATTAGGAGTATGTACTTTATTGGATAGAATATACTTAAAGTACTTGTTTTGATCTCTACATAGATTTTTTAATTTTTCCGAGTGCGCGATGCGAGGGTGAGTATTGTGTTTATTTATTATGTTAAAAACTACATTTCATTTCATTTCATTTCATTTCATTTCATTTCAGAGACTATAGAGCGAAACTTGCTGCGATCTAAACATACACCTTTAGCCTCAATAATGTTCATACACCTGATCATATATGATCAATCTTTTTTCTGTATCAAATTTGCCGCCCCCTAAAATCTGCCAGCCCAGGGCGTTACCCAGTTATCACGCTTCTCAGCCTATTGGTAACTGATTCGGCAATTTAAGTGTTTTACGCTTAAACTAAACAGGTTATTTTTTGGAAACAGGGAAGGGCATGGATAGTACATATTTGACTAAGTACTTAGAAGAAGGGTAGTGGTTTTGCCGGGCTTTTTCGCAATTTTTATACCAATAACAATAATAATCAACCTAGATTTTAAAAAACATTTCCTTTAAGTTGGTAGGTAGATATGCGTCAATATTTAAATATGAAGGATTAATGAATGTGGTTGGAAGTAAATAGCTATAATTCTGATTGTTAATAATTTAGAGACAATGAGAAGCAATTTGATAAAAGCAAGACGGTAGGCCTCGCCGTGGCAGACCGTGGAAAAGATGGCGGGATGATCTGGATGCATTACGTTTTGAATGGCTAGGTCACGGGAGACAGGAAGATATGGAAGACTTTGGGGAGGCCTTTGCTCAGCATTGGGACAGCATAGGTTAGCAAAAAAATGTCATGTGTGGGATACACATGACATAACAGTTTTCGTAGTGGTTAATAAAATATAATTAATATATTGGTCGGTAGGCTGGGATCTTATACTATGGCGATTGCAATGCTGCCGCGGGCATTTACAAGTTCCGCCCGCACGAACATTCCTGAGCCGTGGTTTATAACGACCAAACTTTATGCTCTGCTAATTTCGATGTTATGTAGCACAAGTTAAGAAATATTTTTGTCTGATTCAATGAATGGAAAGGCTACTTTTGTCTCTTTCTAAATAACATCGCACCGTGATTACGTGCGTTCGTTCAACTCAGACGGCCACGACCGACGCGACGGTCGACGGTTATTTTTTTTAATAAAGTATGACATAATTTTTATTTATTTAGCCAGTGTGTGGTAGGGAGTATGTCCTGAGAATAAGGTTGACCACTATGTAGGTTCTAGCCAGTATAAACTAGCAGCACCATAGATTTAGGATATTTTTATGAGCAGCACAGGCCTATATTTTTAAATTATAAACTTTAGAGAAAGGTAATACAAAAAAGTTATTTTTGTACCTACCTATAGATACGTAAATTAATAAACATAGAGAACTTAAAATACAAAATTTCGAGGAGTTGCAATAGGGAAGAAACCCTGAAAATTGAGTTTGAGTGAATTATAAGAATTATTTAATGTTCTTAGTATTTTCTTAAATTTACACATTGAAATAAAATTATTTTATAACGGATTTTGTCGCGGTTTATTTTAGATTTTAAATCCCGACGTTTCAATCTTTTCAGACTTCATGATCACGGGTGGACGAAACAAATAGTATTATTTCAATTTAAAAATTCTCTCATTTTAAAAGCTTGCTACCGCCATCTAGTGATAAAATGTAAAACTAGGTAGTTAAGTAGCATATATTATGCGCTCAAAAATATAGTGGGTTGGATTAGTTACCTTCTCTTACAATAGATGGCGCTTTTAAAAATTAAAAACAAATTGTTTTTTTTATTTCATTCAGGACTTGTTTGTTGCTAAATATATAAAATGTAGAAAATAACAGATCCTTTTGCAAACAGAAATCATTTATTATAATTTTTTTCTGAATTAGTTAACTTAATATTTTCTCACATTATATTTTAAACAATGAAACAATAATTGTAAGGTAATTAAACTTTAACTAACTATTCTATATAGCGTGGTGTTCATTGCAGCTGGATTGTCAAGAGGTACCTAGAAAATAAATAATTAATCAGAAGCATATAATAAATAAAATAACACTTCAGAAGTTTAGAAAAAAAAACTTAACTAAATAACTTTTCCTAGAAGGCGTTTTAGTCACGAACGTGGAGTAAAATATTTGAGCTAAGTGTGACGAAAAATCTCTTCTTCATTGCATAATACGAGTAACAGCAAACCAAATAATAGTTGGACTGTTACATGGTTTTAAAGTCCTAAGTTCATAATATTTACTATCAATAAATATAAAATATAAATAAATATTTCTGTTAACACACACGGTCATCTGGTCCCAAGCTAAGCACAGCTTGTGATAAGGGAACCTGATAACTGGTATATACTATACAAATAATACTTTTCTTTTGTAAATATATAGATATTTACACCCCGCCTCGACACAAACACAAATGTTCATCACTAATGTTTGTCTCGGGTGGGAATCGAACACACGACCTGCGGCGTGAAAAGCAAGTATCTTACTGACCACGCCACCGCGCACCGGCCCGTCAAATAAGTCCTAAGTTTATACCACTTATAGTAAGTACCTTATCTTTGTCCAATCTAATTCAAGAGTGATTTTGCCACTTAAGTAGGTGAATTAAAACTGTCAGTAGTAAATAAATAAATAAATATAAATATTTTTGGGACACTAACACACACGGTCATCTGGTCCCAAGCTAAGCAGAGCTTGTGTTATGGAAACCAGATAACTGGTATATACTATACATATAATACTTTTCTTAAGTAGATATATTATTGCTCATTATATAAGAAATGGAGACCTACCGATTGTCCAGCAGCGTTCATCCAGTAAAACTTCAGCCTATCCGTTTCTCTGAAGTAACCTTCCACCAGTCTATTGACGACAAGTGTTTCTCTTGGACTGTTCCTGAATTCGGCTTGTCCAGACCACTGGAGATTGTTCACCCATTCCAGTTGTCCTTAAATAAAGAAAGGCTCCTTTTTTGCTTATAGTGGAAGTTATTTAAGTTTAGACCAATATGCTATTATAAGACTCATCATCATTCCCCTTGCCTTTTCTTATTTCTATTGGGGTCGGCTCCCTGTCTAACCTGATGCGACTAGCTACCAAAATTATACGAGCGACTGCCATCAGACCTGGAAACCCGTAGGGAACCAGTAGCCGAGATGGTTAGACCAGGTGTCTGATTATATTGGCTTCTGACTACATGTAACGATTATCATAGAGGTGTTAAATGATAACCGGGACCGACGGCTTAACGTTCTCTCCGAGGCACGGAGGGTAGTCCCTCAACCAACCAGACACCGAAACAAATTTTTGTTGTTACACAAATATTGTCCAGGGCGGGAATCGAACCTGCGACCTGTGGCGTGGAAAGCCAGTGTCTTACCGACCACGCCACCGGCCCATCAAGCCATAGCCTTTCAACTGCCCCTATCGGTCGCTTCAACGAATTTAGATCATCAGCGCCATCGTTCTCGTGGTCTTCCTCGGAGACGACGAGAGATTACGCACGTTCATTAAAAATACTAATTGAAAGAGTTGGAAGGTATTTATACAGGGTTATTGTAAAGTCACCAGCAACTTTACAGGAGTAGATAGCTGACACCATTTGCAACAACTTTTGTTCTACGAGTTTTGACATAACTCAATACATGAGAAGGTACGCGACTCTTACACATTTTTGCGCTCCATACAAAAATTTCACCAACTTCACCAGATAACCATTTGGTTTAAATTTAATATTCGCGAGGCTGGTTGGTACTAGTTGGTAGTATGTATTCACAGTCCCTCCATAATTTAAATAAAGATGTATATAAAAAAATGTGTATGAAAAAATGACAAATTATCAAAAGTCGTAGAACAAAATAATTTGTTCTTTATTATTATGATGTCAGCTACGAGAATCTACTCATAAGAGGTTGCTGGTGTTTTTAAAATAACCCTGTATAAAACACGTAAAGCAGGTATGCCTGTGTGTAAGTACAGTAAGTATGCAGAAAGGAAAGTGACATGAGATTTGTTAAAAGAGCATTACCTGGTGTATTGGAAACTGCATCTAAATTGCCATTATAAATAGATACACTAAGTGTTGTGTTTTGAAGAATATATTCCACTGAAACCAAACAAAACCATTATTTACGAGTAGTAGATACTTACTAAGTATGTATACCATGTTTAACGACAAGGGGCTGAGTCACCTTCGTCCGTGGGTGTACACCTTTAATTGAATCCCCACACGTGGCCCCCGGGTGGTACAAATCAGGTGACAATCAACTGGTGGTAGGTTTCGGCTGTCTACCCACTAGACAAAGCCCCACCGCCAAGCGGCCTTACCGTGTTCCGGTGCGATATCTGGTGACACCATGCAGAGAGGGTGGGTCGGAATTGTTGCTCCTTTAAGGTTTTTGATCATATGGAGGCTCATTCCACTGCCAGCTTCTCACCGATAATTATTCGTAAATGTGAATCGGTACACTGGGCTGGCGCGATCTATCGTAGACTACATCATTGCTAAACATCAGACAACCAAGCGCCAGCCTATCGAAGAATAAAAAAAGTTGTCTTTTCTTTATTTTGGTCAGCCGATTACCTATTATAGAATAGATAAAAGATATTCCTTAGTGAATAATTATTAGCTAGAAATACAGCCACGTATTTATGTAAAGCGCTAACAAGATATGTAAAATAACAATCTATTGCAGAGCAGATGTTCAAGCTTTGTCTGAGGTAATGTTTTGTGACTGGTTGTGTGAGCACTAGGTAGAAACGAACCTAGGATTTTAAATTTTTAAAACCGATTCTGGTACCGCTGCGCAATCAATACTCTCAATCTCTACCTCTTAAATTACTTTTTATACTGATAGAAGTAAAAGGAGATTCTCTGAGGTGAGTCGCCTCTCCTGTACTGGCCAAGCTATGTTTGTAAGCACCTAAAATATATATAAAGTATTACCACCTTTGTCAACAGCAGGCACCATGAAGGTATCCCGAAGAGCTGTAAGCACAGCATCTCTGTTAGCATCAAAGGAGACATCAGAAGGAACACCCAAAGCAGGAGCTACTACATTATTCATCAATTCAAAATTAGTGTTCCTAAATACTTCTTGTAAGTATTGCCTTTGACCAAAGTAATCTGAAAATGCCAAGTCATGAATTGAAACAGATTATTTTAAGGAGATTTAAATTTGTAGGTAAATAATGATTTTTCTAGTAGTAAGTATCAATAAGTTGATGATGTTTAACAGTATTTATAGGTATGCTCGCAATTAGAAGAGTATTCAGTTTACTGGAAGAACAGTAAACCAACTACGAGGAAAAGTAGTCTTGTTGAGGCAGATCAACTATTGACTGTACTTTTGATGTATCAGGCATATTTTTTACACTGTAAAGATACCTTAGATTAGCAGATTTTCATTGTAATTTGTTTCCGTGTTATCACTTAATTTTATCAATTATTATTATTATTATATACCTATATAGTAAACTAGATTTAAGATTTTGCATTTGGTGTTTACCTATATAAGTTGTGCACTTAGTTTAAGCATTACCAACTGTTCTAGTTTGTATGAATGTTTTAGTGTAATAAGTACTGGTAAACCAATAAATAAATAAAAATGACTACTGTATTTGAATTGTTGTTAGGATTAGACGTGTAATGCTATCCTTTAACTAGTTACCTCCTCTATTAGCCTGACGTGTAATTTTTTCAACTATATGTCCAAGATTAACAGCTATAGCTCCATTTTCATTCACAAAATCTCCCAAAGAAAGAAAAGCGTCAAATGCCTCACTATAATTCTCTTGGTTAACCAAATCGTTAGTTTCATTAGCTAGAGATTCTATCGCATAACGCCCATTCGCGTCTATATAACCAAGTTCCTCTAGATAAAATCCAAGTTTTGTCATTGTTAATGCTGGTGAGACTATTCCATTCCCCAGTGCTACACCTTTAAGATTGTGTGAAAATGCTGTAGTCTGAAATAATTAATACTAACTTTAATATAATCTTACTTCTTTGATTTAAAAAAATCTTTCTTGAGACAGGATAAATTTAAACGTCTGTGGGAACACTAGGAACCCTTACCTCATTAAGTTTGATTGCAAGTGCTAGCGCCAGTTGAGCTCCATGTGCTTGTCCAAAAATATATAAAGGTGCTTCAGTATAATTACTTTGTTCTTCATAAAACGAATTCAATGTAAACATTAGGTAATCAACTGAAACCAAATATAAATAGGTATTAAAAAATTATCTAGAAAAAAAAACGCAGGATTTAGGTTGTAGAAACACAATGACACCTAGCTATGAAACATCTTGATTACTTTAGCTTTCAAATCAATAAATGCGCTACAAAATCGGTCCGCTAACACAGTTTTTATTGTCGGGGTAAAATAGTGATTTAAATTTTTTTAGTGTTTCGCTGCTAAGCACGGGTTTTCTCTCAACTATCTCACGAATTGTGAGAGTTTGGGCCTTAATTGACCTCAAGTGATTAGCTCTTAGATATGCCAGTTGTTTTCCTTTACCGATATTGAGCAGAGGTGATAAAACGACGATGCCTATGCCAGCTGCGCCACAGCTGCTCAGTCGGAGGTAAAAAATAAAAATAAAATCTTTCTATGTTTATTCTCGTTTTGATTACCATTTTTATCAATAGTTGTTCGTATTTGATTGTTGTCATCTAGGGTACTGAATCCAGTTCCTAATGGTGCATCTATGAATAGTAGATTAAATCTGTCAACCTGTAACACATTTTAATGAACCTGTTTAGCAATATTAACTAGTTCTAAAATACAGATAACAGCATAGTTCCAGACATCATAAAATATGTAATTTATTCCAAACAGGTTCTAGAAAGAAACCAAACTATGGAAATAATTTATAGACGTATGTAGGTTCATCGCTCCAAATATTAAATATCATTTGAAAGAATAGAAAAATTAAATAGCATAATGGCAAATGATAAAATTAATATTCAGGAAAAGACATACCCAAGAATCGGTTCGCCTATTAAAATTAAGGTCGTAAGGACCAAACATGCCAAAATTAGCCAAAAGACTCGGTGGTGTCCCCGTGGCGCCGTCTAGCCACAAAATTATCGGTCTAGTCTCCGGATCTGATGTGACTGTAGGGTAGAACCACCAGAACATGTCACCTGCATTTTTAATTCTCGTGAATGCTGCTGTGTATGGCAAGGTACCGATGCCCTCTCCTTCGAGACCTGGTAGATGAAAATTAATTGTATAGTATTGTCTTAGATTTACGCGAATATCACACATTGAAATAAAACTACTTTTTAACGGATTTTATCGCGGTTTATTTTAGATTTTAGATCCCGACGTTTCAAAGTCTTTTCAGACTTCATGTTCACGGGTGGACTGAAATATTTGACGTCCAAAAATATTAATCACAATTATTACTGACTACCTTCAAACATTAATATTTAAGTTGCGTTCCGATTTAAGCAAACTGAGCTCACAGTGTCTTGAATTCTGAGTTGATTTTGCTTGGGTTTTGGTACAAGTAAATTAAGCACTGGGTCCCAAGCTGGTGGTATATTCCAACCATTTTCTCTGTTAAAATTAGGATGTTTTTTAATTTCAATAGCTTCTAAGAAAACCGGTTCCTACCAAGAATGATCCGCGAAGCTATTGAAATTAAAAAACATCCTAATTTTAACAGAGAAAATGGTTGGAATATACCACCAGCTTGGGACCCAGTGCTTAATTTACTTGTACCAAAACCCAAGCAAAATCAACTCAGAATTCAAGACACTGTGAGCTCAGTTTGCTTAAATCGGAACGCAACTTAAATATTAATGTTTGAAGGTAGTCAGTAATAATTGTGATTAATATTTTTGGACGTCAAATATCTCAGTCCACCCGTGAACATGAAGTCTGAAAAGACTTTGAAACGTCGGGATCTAAAATCTAAAATAAACCGCGATAAAATCCGTTAAAAAGTAGTTTTATTTCAATTAATTGTATGTTAAACTACATGTATAACAAAGAAGTAGAAGACATGACTCGTAGGATGGTTGAGACTTCACCAGCGGGGTCGCGGTTGTGTTACATTGTGGTTCCCGTGACCCTTCTGGGCGCCCCCGCCCGCGGTCTCGTTATAGCGACTTCGCGGTCGGGGGGGCCACCGCTTCTCGGTGTCACACACTCCCGCCTTCCCCTAAGGGCAGGACAGTGCATAAACGCCTTCCCACAACAGAAACAAAAAAAAGCCTTAACCAGCTTTTTTTGTTGCAGCTTTGGTACACCCAATAGGAAGTGAGAAATCTGGCATAGTATAGTTACTCAAATATCTAATATAGCTGTAACACAGACTCAATATTGTAAGGATACATGTCGATCAGTTGCAGACATCTATAGATACATATAAAATTCTTTGTGCTGAATGACTGACTGACGAATAGGTAAATTCAGAGCATAATCCGCTGATTGTAGGGATTTGAAACTTAGACCGTGTGTTCTTTGTATGACGTAGCCTCCGATAAAAAGAGATTTTTGAAAATTCGTACTCTAAAGATAATAAATAATAATAAATAAATAAATATTCTTTATTTGCAAAAATATAAATACACGAATTTAAACATTTTTTCTTATTACATTTTATAAATGTGATAGTAAGGTAAGGTACAGTGGCATATTAGACGGTTTGCACACTAACTCTTAAACTGAAATATCTCGTATTATGGAAATCAGCAGTTCTCTATGATCACATACATATATTACAGAAAGTAGTAGTTAGATTATAGAAAGTAATGTTTTGATCCAGATTTTCCATTCAACGTTATTCTTAGATGAGTTGTTGATACTATTTATAGAAATAAGTTTGAGCAATGCTCTTATTAATGAAAAAATACATGTTTATAAAGCATTTCTGTTTGATGTACTTACGGACAGTAGTGTAGTCAGTGTTTCGAGTAACTAGCCACCATATCAAAACTCCCAAGCCAGAGGCAAGAGCTGCACCAGCCACTATACTAAATATTATGAACACAGTTTTCTTCCTCATCTTTAATTATATTTGATCAAATCAGTTAAATTAGCTATATAATAAGTGTACCGTGTACCTAAGTCATTTAAATGCTTAAGTACAACTAAATTTTGTTAATCACCATTATCTGCCGATAGCCCAACATCATTTATAAAGATTTTATCATTATGATAAAACCTTAAGTAGGTAAGTGTATCAGAGTTTTATTAAATTACCTATAATCTAATTTTTTTAATACGCGCGATAAGCAGCTTTCACAATATCATTGAGGCTATCGGCCTATGAATCATTATTGCTAACCCGATCCGGGCACGTGCTCTGGGCGAGGCGCGGTTGCCAAGACTCAGGAGTATTTCAGGAAGCAGTGTCTGAAGGGCAATACAAGCAAGCTATGGTTCTTGTGGCCATCCCGCCTTGGACTGCCATACTAAAGTCACTGAAAGTCAAAGTCATTCGTAATCACGAGGGAATCGGTACATTGGGCTGTCGCATCGTAGACTACATCATTGCTTAACATCAGGTAAGTTGTGGTCAAGCGCCAGCCTATTCAAGAATAAAAATACTTTAAGTAACTGACCTTTTTATTACAAAAATTGTAACTTTAAAATGAGTGGATTTATATTATATAAATCCACTCATTTTAAAGTTTGAACTGCTAAATAGTCTGATATATTCTAAATCTTGGCAAGACTTCTCAAACGATTGTGGCCGTAAAATGATTATCAACACTTTTTAGATTTTGAATCTTTTACTCATAAATGTAAATTTTCTTCTGAGGTTCTAGGTAATTTTACACTTACTGAAAGTGGTTACCATTGAGGTTAAAGTGAGGAATAAATAAAATGCAGGATAATATAACTTAGTATTGTAATTTATTA
Source organism: Meganola albula (assembly GCA_936450015.1). Classification (NCBI taxonomy): domain Eukaryota; kingdom Metazoa; phylum Arthropoda; class Insecta; order Lepidoptera; family Nolidae; genus Meganola; species Meganola albula. The sequence goes on along the minus strand of OW388146.1, from coordinate 11,286,699 downwards.
GTTTACTTTATTTAACTATTAACCAAATGAAGTCATATCACGTAGAAAAGCATTGGTTCCCGCAGGGTTGTCTCTTGGCACCTGGTCAAATAAAAAACAATGACAGATTAAGTAACACCTACAAAAAATATTTCTCGAATCTTAACTACCATAGTTAAGATTCCAGAAAATAACTTTAATTTAAAATATGGAGTAATATTAAGAAAGTGGAAATTTTTCTCAGTTATAAGATTTCACTAATACTTACACTATGCCCAGCGACGTTAATCCAGAAGAATCTAAAATTCCCATAAGACTTATAATATCCCTCCAATCTATCATTTTCCCAGATAGGAAGTCGAAGCGAATTCTTGTATCCCTCCGCCCCTTCCCATTCCAGGCGATCTACCCATAAAATCTGTCCTGAAAATTATAATTAATTTTATACACACTTAAATACATTTTTACCATCTATTGAGGTAATAGCGATAAATAAACCTTTGTACCTGGAGTGTCACAAATCAAATCGAGGTTTCCATTATATTTCGTAACAATAATGTCAGTTTCGTTCAACAACTTCTCGACTGAAACAGAAAAAAATATAGGTAGTATACAGAAACCTATGATTAAAGGCATACCTCATGAAGCTAGGTTCTGCACACAGGTTTACTGTTATGGTTGTATTTTAGTACTTACTGCCTTCAGTAACTGGTTTCATGAAATCTTCTCTTAAATAATCGAATACATCATCAGATTGACCACCCCAAGTTACAGATGGTGGTATACCCAAAGCTACTTTAACAATAGTGTTCATCAGTTCATCAAGGTCATACTCGTCTTGCCTTGTAGAAGATGGTATGTATGGACCATTACGAATCATCATTTGCCTTGCTAGTTCTAAAAAACAAAACAATAACTTATTAGAAATGCTAAGAAATCCCACAAAATACGAAAAATGCTCTCTTTCGTATTTTGTGGTGTGTCGTGTTTTGTAACTTCGGCATATAATATGAAATAAGCAATCATGAACATAAAACTCATGTCTCTGTGTACGGATAATGTATGGTAGAAAACATTGCTCTTTACTTTTTGTTGCGTGTAATAAAATAGTAAGTATAGAAATATTTTTCTCTTGGTAGCATTGTCAATATTCATAAACTTTGTAGTTTTTCAATATACCAGCATCAAGCTCTGACTACTAAGCATGGTAAATTATGTCTCCAGTTATTGCTCGATACTAATATTAGGTTCACATACCATAGTCACTTGCTGTAGTTGTAGTATCAGGTACTGAATTAGGAACTTGCATTTTAGTCAAAATATTATAAAAGTCTACTCTAGTTGTTCCTCTAAACACTGCTCCTTGTGTTGCAGCCCATTGTGCTGTAGATTGTACATAAAGTCCTTCGTTAAATAAGCGTTCTGCCTCTCTCGCGTTAGCCTGAATGTCTTCATAACCATCTTCATCTACTAGTCCAGCAGCTAAGAGCAAAGGTCCCCAAGTTAAAGTAGCGTCAACTGGTGATATCCAAGCATTACCCATAGCTATTCCTCTTAAGTTTGATTGGATTGTTCCAGCTTGTTCGGCCTGTGATGGAAAAATAAAAACTTTTTTAACCAACCAAAGTAAAAAGAATAAAACCATTACCCCAATTGTAAATAAAAATACAGAATTTGATTAATATCCTCATTGATTCACGATTACTGAAGCTACTTACTTCATGCATTCGAATGCCCATATCAACAGCCATTTTCCCTCCATAAGATTGTCCATAAATGTAAAGGGGCACTCCTCTAAATTCTGGATGTGCATCGTAAAATCCACGCATGAGATTCACGAAGTCTAGAGCTGTAAGAATACTTTTTTATTATAGACTAATACTTATATCTATCTATCTATTATTTTGCAATAAATATAAAAACAGTGCCTGCATAATTTTATGAACTTAGTTAATTGTTGGCTTGATGGTAAATAGATTGGAAGGCATCGATTAATTGGTTTTATTATTTAACGAAGAATAAAATAGTTCAGATACATATGTTATGTAGTTTCCATTAATCTAATCGATAAACGTTAAAATACAGTATCAATCTAGATAAACCAGAAAGACTACACCAATCATCGAATACGTAGATGCATGCAAAAACCTTACCTATTTCATCATTAGTAGTCGTGAGGTAACTATTGTCATCAACGTAACTAAATCCAGTACCCACTGGATTGTCCACAAAGAGTACGTTGAAATTATTTACCTAAGTGACAAAGACGAAACAGTTTAGCACCAATAGATACGAGAAAAATATTCCAATAAACAGGTCACGAAAAACTGATTGTTCTTGATGCATCTAATGTAAAAATTCTTTAATAGCTATTCAGTAATTTATTTTATAGGATACTGTGCAAAAGCAAGCTTCATTCATTTTTATAAACAATTTTCTACTTACCCATGAATAATCTCTCACTTGTAATGACAGATCTAAAGGCCCTAAAATCTCAAAGTTGCCAATACCAGTAGAAGACCCGCCAGGGCCTCCTTGCAGCCACACTACTAGAGGTCTATCAGTATATTGTGGGACTGAAGCTGTAGTGAAGAATAGCCACCAGAACATATGAGCGCCTTCGCGGACATCGACATAGCCGAAGTCTTGCTGGAAGGAACCGAACTGACCTGCAAAGAGGTTTTATTATATTATGTGTTCTAAAATAGCAGGTGGTTAAGATAGTTGAAAACGATTCCTTGATCCATTGCCCAACAGTAACGGGCCAATGAGTATGTTACTTTCAAACTCTTCAGCTTTATATTATTAGCGTAGATAAACTGGTGGTAGGCTTCAGCCGTGGATAGTGACCATACACCAGACAAAGCCGCACCGCCAAGCGGCCTTGCTGTGTTCCGGTGCGATGTCTGGTGACCATTTAAGAGGTTGGGTCGGAATTGTTGCTTCTTTACGCGTTCCATCGTAGATTACCTACATCATTATTTAACATCGGGTAAGTTGTAGTCAAGCGCAAGCCTATTTTAAAATAAAATAAAAATAAATAAAAGAATGGTAAATGAATAAATGGCGTAGTAACACTGGTTCATATAAAGATGACTCACCAACTACATAATACAGATTTACTAATCCAAAAATGAAAACTAGTCTTAACCACATTATAGCTCTGTAGTATTAACTGTACTGAAGTGAAATAGCTAATTAGCGAGTGATTATCTTTGTAGATATCATATCTTCGAACTACTTAGATATGCGTCGAATTATTATATTTATTTATTTAGGAAACCCAACAGCTTTTTTAACAAACACATTACATGCATGTATGCATTTACAATAATCGGCAAGAGAATTTGAGTTATACAAAGATAGAATATAGGTAGGTAATGAAGTTGTAGTTATTGCAGAAAAAAACTAAAAACAAAACCACAAAAATAACTCATTTTACAAAGAGAAAAATCACAAACATATTGAATAAAATGAATGCTAGTAATCGGCTATTTACCAATCTTGAATTAAATTTGTAGAAAGTTAATGCAGCCTAAATTCATCCTAGATTCGTGTTGGCCGAGGTTTCTGATATCAAAACCATCGGTCATATACAAATACTTCTAACTTTCTAACTGGTCTGTGATAAAGTACGTCGCTAGCAGTGGCGAATAGTCCGTACAAGGCGATTCCCATCGGATTCCCTTTAGAAAATTGTCAATATCGCGTACCTACTTAATAATATATTATGTAACGCCTAAATGTTTTAAATAGCAACAAAAATAAGTATAGCATCAAGTGTAAGAACTATCAGTGACGGTAGTGAAGAGATATTATTTTCTTATGTAAGAACTTTTTTGCTCCGGCTTCCCTTTTTCAGACTTCCACCCTTCGCCTCTGGTAGCTAGTATTTTTATGATTTTGAATATCGTCACAATACTCTTTAATAGTAACCAGCTCCCAGTGGATGACATGGCAACTACTGAGAAATACTGATAAAAATTAGTAGACTTTTATCTCTTAAAGGTAGTACCTAGTTATATATTCATGCATGGAATACTGCTCGCACCTTTGGGATGGGTCAGCTACATAGCAACTCGAGGCGTTGTAGTCTACTGAAAGGCGAGCCAAGAGGCTTATTGACAACGAACCCCTTGTCAAGGCTAAATTGCAAAGCCTCGAGCATCGCTGCAAGGTTGCTGGTCTTACGGTCTTCTATCGGATATATTTCGGAGAGTGTGCGTTGGAATTACATAATCTTATTCCCCCGTCTCCGTTCTATCATCGGTCAAGTAGAGGTACAGCTATACGCCATCGATATATGATGGAAATTCCACGGGTACGCACAAAACGCTTTGCCTCCACTTTTATTGTGAGAACTGCTAAGTTGTGGAATTCGCTGCCCACATTTCTGTTTCCCGATAGCTATAAATGCCTATCTTCAAGTCACGAGATGAATCGATATTTATTGGGTAAGCGCATTTCATCGTTAAACAACAGGCAAGTTGTGGTCAAGCGCAAGCCTGTAACAGAATAAATAAAATATTGTGTTGCATTAGAGCGTTCTAATTCCATGCAGTTCATACAAGTTGGGAATTGAGAAATGCTTCAAATTACAATGGCGATCAGATTAGTTAATTGTTAAGCCTTCAAGTGGTCTATAATAAATGAATTTGAGCGCATGTGGACTGTATTGTTTGCTTGATGGTTGCTGGTGGTTTTAACCAAAGAAACACTATTTTGCACTATTTGTATATTTTACTTGGATTTTACAAAAGCACAAAATTTGGATGTAGTTAAACCGGGAGGTTTCTTTTCTGGAGTGCCAACATAGGCAAGAAAATATTAAAATGTTGTCACTACATAAAAATGTAGGCAGAGTTGCCAACAGAATTTAATCTATGAAGTTATGCTCATACTGAAACTAATAGGCCCAATAAAAATTTCTGCCAGTCAGAAACGTCAATTCATTGTTTTTAGATTGTAGATAATGTTTATCAAATACATGAGAAATCATACTGTCAACTCTTACATACAGCTTATCTCCTCATGTCATTTCAGCTGCCGTATTATGTGCAGCGGTGGCGCAGCGGTACGGGCCTCGCATTAGAAATATAAGGTCGCAGGTTCGATTCCCGTTCGTGCCCACACATCTTCGTGTTAATTGTTTCATCTCCGTTTCTCAATATCGGTGAAGGAAAACGTTGTTACAAAACCGGTATGTCTAAGAAGTAATCATTCGAGTACATTTAATATCCACCAATCAGCACTTGGCCAGCGTGTGTGGATTTACACAAAGATAACCCTAAACTCTCTCAACTACCTTACGAGTTGAGAGATTTTAGGCTTAGAGAGTCGAGTCCCGTGCCCAGCAGTAGGACACTAAAAAGGGTTGAAGTGGTTATGAGTGTTTAATACATTCAACGCCACTCACACGCCACTCGCGTCTTCAGGAATCCATATAACAAAGTCTTAAACATGCCAGGCGTGTTCTGGGTTTTAATGATTGGAGTATAATAAATTGAAATGCTCAGAAATTACTGTTCGCGTTCTTTCTTCAGTTTATACAGAGCGTTATCCCTAAGAACTCCTGGAAAATAGTGGTGGCATCAAGTGTGTTATAGCGATTGTGATTCCGTTGAAAAAAAGTATACGCATTGTATAACTGCATCCCTTTCTTTCAACAGTATTACAATTGCTTTAAATGATAATACATTTTGTTACAATGTTTCTCATCACGTGCAGGTACCTACTAACGATGTTCAAACAGCACATAAAAACATATGTACTAGAAATAATGGTTCACAATTACTATTGTTGTTAAAATAAAGCATAATTAGTGTAATTATTTGTAAAAATAATTGTACTTCAACAATTTATTTTGTTATGTTAAAAATTCATTTACCTTTTTACATCTCAAGTATTTTTTCCCTAATAGTGATTTAGTTATGTAAGCTATCTGATAAAGACAACAGGGCCAGTTGCTGTCGTCAGTTACCAAACCTGACGTTTTTTAACGATGGAGAATGTATGACGCATTCCCCACCTTTTTGCAGAGGACTAGGCGGGGATATGTGGGACTCGATTAAGGCACTTAGTGCGCAGGTCGGAGGTGACTTACGCGTGGCCATACCCAGTAAACTTCACCAACTTTAGTAACCAAGCACAGCGGGTACACGGGATCCAATAAAGACACAACCGCGACTCCGCTAGTGGGAGCTCACCGAAGTGTGCTCACTCGTATTGTTATATCTCGAGAGGATTTTGGGACTCTTCGACGGCGGACCTGTGCAATGCAGGGCGCGGATTTCCTCAATTTCACGCTCCGCTGGTCACCTTTGTGGTGGATATTAGCGGGCGAGGGCCTACCTTTTTTTTCAACCTAACCTAACCTAACTTAAAACCCGCTTATACTTATAAAAGAAGCCTACCTCCTTATAAAAATAGAGGCTTTTGTTTTGTTTTGTAGAGGTAGAGGTTTATTTTAAATTTTAATATAAATTTTAGGATGACTTTTAAAAGATTATATATGTTAGATTTCTTATGCCCCGCTCTATTACTATTTCGATACTCCTAAGTATATTTTTATTCATGCAACAATACATAAGCATTTTTTTGGAAAGTTGAAACTTATAAACTGTATTTTGATTGAACATTAAATAAATATTCTAATATACAATTTTTAGGTAACAATGATAAATTTTAAAGTCCCTAATTAATCACTCCTAACTGAGTCTGGTGCAAAGGTGCCCAAGACGCTGGCTTCATTGAAAATTGCCGCGTTGAATAGTAATATTTAACACTTGCACCAGGAACTAGCCGAAGTGGGAGTTTCTTTCTTCTTCAAGCCCTATCTATTGTAGTAAAGGGTTTGGCCTCTGTTCCAAACAAAGCCGCACAATCAAGTCGCCTTGCCGTGTTTCGGTGCTTGTCTATAAGGTGGGTTGAAATTATTACTCTTTAATCATTTCCAACCATATGAAGCCTCATTCCACTGTCATCTTCTCACCGAAAATCATTCGTAATAACGAGTGAATTAGTATAATGGGCTGGCACTTCCCATCGTAGTCATTAATTAACAGTTGGCAAGTTGTAGTCATGTGATGACGCATAGTGATGCACCGACAAGGGTTAACCTTAAATTAAAAAGAAAGAAGTGGTAGTCAAGCGCAAGCCTATTGTAAAATAAAAAAAGACTGCCAAAGACCTGCATTGTCGTGCTGATAATTATTAAATTTGCTCATAGCACAGATAATATAATACTATAGCTCATAGTTACATAGATATAATAATAATATAATAATATAGTGGGACATTAACACACACGACCATCTGATCCCAAACTAAGCAGAGCTTGTACTATGGAAACCAGATATGAGCCAAAACACATACTGGCGTTGCGCCGCCACACCGCAAGAATCGGCAGCGCAACGCTCGTAGTGCTAGTACATTTTGTTCTATTTAAAAGCGGGCGGCACTGCCTATTCTTGCGGTGCGGCGCCGCAACGCGAGTATGTGTTTTGGCTCTAACTGGTAATATACTGCTTACATATAATACTTTTCTTTTGTAAATACATACTTAAATATAGATCATTACACCCAGACAAACAGACATATTTAAACAAATGTTTGTCTCGGGTGGGAATCGAACCTGCGACCTGCGGCGTGAATAGCAAGTATCTTACCGACCACGCCACCGGCCCGTCAAATAGTAATAACAATAATGTATTGTTCAAATAGTAATTATAACTTGTAACCGGAGGCTGTGCTTATCATTGTTTCTTTTTACTAGAGGGCGTTCACTTTTGTTACATGAATAACGTTAAGGTTAATGTGTACAGTGCCTACATCTAATTGTACTTCTACAAAGCCAGGGCGGGTGTTTAGTTTCTTTGTAAAGATACAAAAATCACGTGGACTGATTGGTCATGTGATGATGGACTGGGTTGCAGGAAATAAGCCATTAGTCGAGCATAATCTATTCACGCTTGTAAAGGATAACAGCTGTGGTTTAGTTTATTTAAGCGATACTATGTTACTCTTTAGTTGCTCATTTACTGAATAAATTACTAGCGACCCGCCCCAGCTTAGTACGGGTGCAATGTGTTATACTTATAAACCTTCCTCTGGAATCACTCTATCTATTAAAAAAACTGCATCAAAATCCGTTGCGTAGTTTTAAAGATCTAAGCATACTGGACATAGGGACAGAAAAAGCGACTTTGTTTTATATTAAGTAGTGATTATACAAAAAGGTTCGTCATATCAGAGACGATTATTATTATATAATTTTACGTAACCAGTGTCTTGATGACTAAAACGAATCTAATGATACCTGTTAAGCTCATTCGACGAGCTGTTTAGAGCGTGGTAAAGAAAATTACATACCGGCTATTCCATAAATGATGGAATAAGGTTAAGGAGATATCGCATAAGATTATTTCCAACAACTAATTTGACCAGTTATCTAAAAGACCACAGAATCACATAATAAAAAATATAGTGGGACATTATATATAATAATAATGTCCCAATGTGTGTTAATGCCCCACTATATGTGGGGCATTAACACACACGGTCATCTTATCCCAAACTAAGCAGAGCTTGTACTATATAAACCAGGTAATTGGTAGTATACTACATATAATACTTTTCTTTTGTAAATATATACATAAATATAGATAATTACACCCAGACACAAGATAAACAGACATATTTAAACAAATGTTTGTCTCTGGTGGGAATCGAACCCACGACCTGCGGTGTGAAAAGCAAGTATCTTACCTACCACGCCACCGGCCCGTCGTGGTGAACGATGGACTAAGGTTAAGAAGATATCGCATAAGATTATTTCCAACAACTAATTCGACCAGTGCTAAAAGACCACAGAGTCACAAAATAAAATATAAAATATGTTTTTTTTTTCTCGTTTTCTAGTCAGTATTTTTAATGGTGTGATAATATTATCGTTTTCTTATTCAGATTGCTGTAAATAACAGTTGGATGGTTCACCGTTGTATTCCGCTATGTTTTTTGTCGCCAACAACATCCGCGACTTTGAATCGTAATATCTATCGTACGCAAGCGGAAAAAGACGAGATTTATAAACCAGCTCTGAAATTGAACAATTAAAGACACAAGCCACAAGTTCCGCTATAAAATAAAGGCTGACAAATCATCACAAAAAATGCTAATGAAGATTTGACATTGACTTCAACCAGCTGCAAATTTAACTGCAAAAAGAAGAGTGGATGTTTAGGATCATTATGCACCAAACTCATGCACGCACTAAATGCGTCACTTCACTTCACTTCAACCCTTTTTAGCGTCCCACAGCTGTGCACGGGTCTTCTCTCAACTATCTTATGAGTTAAGAGAGTTTAGGCTTTAATCCACACACGCTAGCCAAGTGCGGGTTGGTAGATGTCACATGTCCTCGAATGATTAGTTCTCAGACATGCCGGTTTCCTCACGATGTTTTCCTTCACCGATATTGAGCAGCGGAGAAGAAACAATTCACACAAAGATGTGTGGGCACGACCATGATTCGAACCCGCGACCTTATTTTTCTAAGGCGAGGCCAGTACTGCTACGCCACCGCTGCTCTAAATGCACTAAACTCCCAAATTACGAGTTTAGTGCATATGATAAAATTTAAGCAGGTTGGTGTGGTTTAAACTCGCTTGGGTTCCGTACGTAAAATGTAAATATATAGTACTTTTCCATTAGGGTAATGTATAGCGAAGATAATTTGTTTTATTTCGCTTACTTCATCGTTGAATGAATCTATTTCCAAAATATTGATGGGTTGTATAAACCTGTCTTCAATTTAATTATCCGTTTATAACTTTCAAATCCAAATCTCGAATACGACTTTGTTATTTAAGTATTTGCATCTCTAGAAGTAAAACTACGTTAGTAAAATATTATTAAAATGAAATGTAGGTATTGATATGGGAAGTTAGGACTCAAGAGGTTAGGGTCCAGGAGGTTTAGAAGTCACCTGGCTTTAAACTATCCGTACTCATAGCATCAGGTGACTAGGTAACCCTTATCGAAGTATTATTTTCGACCTAATATAAATGTTGTAGTAAGAAAGAAGAGCAATAAAAGTAGTAACCATACCTTTTGACTGGTCTGGTGGCGTAGTAGTTAGTGACCCTGACTGCTAAGCCGAAGGTGGTGGGTTCGATTCCCACCTAGGGTTAATCTTTGTGTGATGAGCACTAGTGTTTGTTCTGTGTCTGGGTGTAATTTATCTATTACATGTATTTACAAAAAAAATGTATTTAAGTACTATATCCGTTCCTAGTACCCATAACACAAGCAAATATAATTGCTTAATATGGAACTAGATGGCGCTGTGTATGTGTGTAAATATTATTATTATTATTACCTAATGCTTATTGTCTTGTTAAGGAAAAAACAGAACAACACAGACCGGCGCGGCGTGGCGTGATGCGCGTCGTTTAAGGTGTTCTATAGTGAAAAAGTGAATGATAGACGAATGAAAAAGGGTTAGTATTTTATCTATATGACCTCTGAATGGGCTATGCTCGGTCTAATCTTTCTGAAGGATCGAATACGCAATGAAGTGATCCAACAGAGAACCAAATTAATCGCCATTGCCCACCGGAATAGTAAGCTGAAGCAGGGCCGATTATATCTGCCCCAGAACTGACAACAATTGGGGTAAACGAGTTCTAAAGTAAAAAACCACGACATTTTGACAAACGTAGCATAGGATCCCCTCAGGCTGGGTGGAGCGACGATATCTGCAAGGTGGCTGGTAAGATCTAAATAGCAGTGCTCAGTGGCGTATGTTGGGAAATGCCTATAGGCTGATAATAATGATGATGACCAAAACTGCTAAGAGGAACTTTATAAGTTTTGTCATTTAGGAAGTCATTACTAAAACCACTAAGAAAGGACGGTCATAAGGTCATCTTCTTCAAAGTCGATGTCCTACAAAAGGGTCAAGCACTTAAAACTGCTAACTAGATATAACCTAAATAAAAATAAGGAAATGTTCTTGTAACAGGAAATCTCTTTGTTTTTTACCTATTTAGTTGTTTTGGCTTAACTTGCTGCTAGGTAGGTACTCCTACAGATAAGGATCGATAACGGCACATCTGGGATATCTCTGCCACAGAACATTTATATTTTATCTGGCTTTTCCAGACTTCTATAGTCGTGGCATGGAAGTGTTTAGGTTTCTTTTACGAAGTATTAAATAAGTTTTCAGCGTGCCTCAAACACGTGACCAAAAATATCCATCAGTTCCCGGACTGTGTATACCTGACCTTGGCTTCAAGTTTCTATAATTTAAGGCCCAGTAGTTTCAGTAAAGGGAGGGGGACGCTAATATTATTTCTCAAATAACTTCAAAACTATGTACTTTGTTGTTGTCCCTCACAATAAGTTCTTTAATTTTTTAAGTAAAAATCTAAAAAACATTTTTTTCGTGTAGGTGCTTACAGTACACGTGAAAAACAGAGCTTCAATTTCTTTTCGCTAGTGCTGTCGTGTGGCATATCGTTAGATAGCTTAGTAAAAACTATCTTTCCGCCGCGGCTACGCCCGCGTGAATTATTTAACATCCCCAGCAGTGGATAGCCAATAGCCTTCCTCAACAAATGGGCTATCTAACAGTGCAAATCGGACCAGTAGTTTCTGAGATTAGCGCGTTCAAACAAAAATTAGTATAGATATATGGTAAGAATGCTCTCCGATGTAGTGTTCCATTTACGAAATATTAAGCTTGAATTTTAATTTTCATTATTTTATTTGAGTCAAGTATCCCCTCCTTTACCGCATCATAAGCTAATCATGTAGATGATTTAAAAAAAAAAACTATCACAGCTAAGTTTGTTTTTAGAGATTAACGAGTAATAGTTGGCCAAGTAATAAAATATAAAATGATTCATAATCATAATAATTTATTTGTTACAATACGGTGGTTACATAATAATGTGGTTTTAATGTTAATAATAAGAGTCTTCATATTCTGCCATTAATGGCGTCGAAATTTCAGCGTTTAAATTTAGAAACAAATATACATAAATAATAATTACAAGTAAGTAATTTTTATTTAGATTATTGGTATTCACGAACTATATCACTCCAATCCATTTTTTTTAGTGTGCCATTGCTGGGCACGGATCTTTTCTCAACTATCTTATGAGTTGAGAGAGCCTAAAGTATAATCTACACACGCTGGCCAAGTGCGGGTGCCAAGTTCTCAGATATGCCGGTTTCCTCACGATGTTTTCCTTCACCGATATTGAGCAGCGGAGATGATACAATTCACACAAAAATGTGTGTACACGACCAGGATTCGAACCCGCGTCCTTATTTTTCTAAGGCGAGGCCTGTACCGTTGCGCCACCGCTGCTGTCCACCAACTATACATAATTATAATAACATAAAATATACTTGTGCTCATATGAGCTGTCTGTGCTCTGCGTGCACGTAGCATATCTTTTCGCCTATTACAAGAGTAGATTTTGTTTTACAAACAAAGCAGTTTCAATACAGAGATGGTAGTGAATTTTATATTGACTGAAATAGGGTTTACAATTATCCGTTACTTGAAGTCTAAACATGGCTCTGGACCTCGATTCTTGTGCGTTTGGGTGTACTGGGCGTTTCCACTGCACAACAAAACATTTATACATGCATAGTCTTATCTCTTTCTACTCATCTCTAAAAGATAGAGATAGATAGTGCTTGCAACATGGTTTCTTGTGTATGTTTCGTTAGTGGAAACTAGGGGTTAGACATTTATCACAGACATAAGTCGAAAACAATGGCGGATTTCATTAGGTTTCAATTATATCTGCAATTTTTTTTTAGACATTTCTTGGGCACGGGTCTTCCCCCAACCATAGATAATATAATACCTCAACTATCTTACGAGTTGATAGAGTTTAGACCTTAATCCACACACGCTAACCATGTGTACCCACACACGGATGTCACATGTCCTCGAATGATTAGTTCTTAGATATGCCGGTTTCCTCACTATGTTTTCCTTCTCCGATATTGAGCAGCGGCAATGAAACAATTCGTACAAAGATGTGTGGACACAACTTGGAATCGCACCCGTGACCTTATATTTCTGAACACGAGAATCTGTCTTTGTTTCATTGCGCGAATATATTAAAAATGGTACGGAACCAATTATGTGCGTGTCTGTGTCGCGCTTGACAGATTTTTTTATTATAAAGAGAGCCAATATCCTCTGAATTTCAGCCACTGAGCACCTCTTACAATATAATCCACTATCAGTGACTACATAGTATGCAATAGCCAATAATTCTGTACTTCTCAGAGCGGTCAGTCGTGGCTTCGGCCGGTTAAGCCGCGCAGTGTTTTGTTTGTATTGTGGATAAAGTGGTTTAATAAACAAACAATTCGTGCACAATGATTAAAGTATCGCCGGCACTTTTGAAACAGGTAAACATTTTATTGAAATAAAACTACTTTTTAACGGATTTTATCGCGGTTTATTTTAGATTTTAGATCCCGACGTTACAAAGTCTTTTCAGACTTCATGTTCACGGGTGGACTGAGATATAGTAAGTAGTTAAGTAGTTTTATTTCAATGTGTGATATTCGCGTAAATCTAAGACAATACTATGTAAACATTTTATTGTTAGAATATTAACGTTTATGGACATTGGCAAGAGAATTGGTTGCAGTTTATGAAATCTGTAAAAGAAAAAACAATATTTAAAAAAACTTTTTTACTCGAGAGTATTTAACAAATCTATTGATTGGCCAATAATTACCTACTTAGTACCTAATTATAATTCAGGTAGGTACTAATTTATTTTTAAATAGGCTTGCGCTAGACTAAAACTTAGCTGATGTTAAGCAATGAAGTGGTCTACGATGTAATATACCTACCTACCTATTTACTCAGTGAGGTGACAGTGATTACATTACCCATGGTGTTTAATCCACTATGGTGCGGCTACCTCTCTTTTCTTCTCTACGTTGTCTCCTGATTTTCCTATAATGAAGTGGATCATTTAACTTTCCAACATCTTTTTGATTAAATTCGTGGGTTTAGGTGTCCCGAGACTTGGCTATGTTCAAATTCCGAGTCTCTTCACGGCGTTGCTGTTGATTCTGGCTTACCAGAGTAGCACTAACGGGATTGCGGGCTGTCCCATAACAATAATATTAATGATTTTCCTATGATGAAGTGGATCATCTAACTTTCCAACATCTTTTTGATTAAATTCGTGGGTTTAGGTGTCCCGGGACTTGGCTATGTTCAAATTCCGAGTCTCTTCACGGCGTTGCTGTTGATTCTGGCTTACCAGAGTAGCACTAACGGGATTGCGGGCTGTCCCATAACAATAATATTAATGATTTTCCTATAATGAAGTGGGTCATCTAACTTTCCAACATCTTTTTGATTAAATTCGTGGGTTTATGTGTCCCGGAACTTGGCTATTTTCAAATCCCGAGTCTCTTCACGGCGTCGCTGTTGATTCTGGCTTACCAGAGTAGCACTAACGGGATTGCGGGCTGTTCCATAACAATAATATTAATTTGATGTATTTTAATCACATTTGGTATGCCAACAGTGAATATTTATGAGACATTAAGTATTGTGAAAATAAATAAAAGACCAAGGTTAAATAAATCAGCGGTATTTATGATAAGAATGTTATATAACTGTAATATAATAATACTAGCTGCCCCAGCGAACTTCGTACCGCGTATTACTAATTTCGCTATTAAAAAATAGGGGTTGGTGATAGAAGGGTGAAAATTTAGGGTTGTATGTATTTTTTAATGCCACATAATAAAAAAGTATAGCAAAAAATAATTTTTTTTTGGCGTAAACACCCCTTATCACTTAGAGGTTTGAAAAATAGGTAGTAAATTTCATAAGAATTGGTCAAGCCGTTTCGGAGGAGTATGGGAAAAAACATTGTGACACGAGAATTTTATATATTAGATTAACATGGGACATTAACACACACGGTCATCTGATCCCAAACTAAGTAGAGCTTGTATTGTGGAAACCAGATAACTGGTAATATCTAAATATATAAAAGAAGAAACTGACTGACTGACATATCAACGCAGAGCCCAAACCGCTGGGTCTGGAGACTTTAAATTTAGCGCATAGGATCCTTATGGGGTCGAGGGGTGCATTAAGAAAGGATTTTTCAAAACTCATCCTTTAAGGGGGTGAAACCGGGTTCCAAAGTTTGTATGGAGAAACAAGATTTGTGAGATGAATTTCGCGGGCGAAGCCGCGGGCGGAAGCGAGTACTACATATAATATGTACTTTAATTTCTATACTAACCCGATTTTAATTTTCTTTTGCGCGAAACGTAATTCAATGGTTTTAAACTTACTTATACTACCTGCCTACTACTTGCGTAAGTAATTTGCAGTTTAGTTTTAAATATTCAGAACGATTAAATAAATAAGATATTATTATAGGTAACTAGACTGTAAAGATAAAATGAGTAATTGTATTTTTTGAGCCACTTTTTGAGCCACTCAGTGACCTATCAATTTTGGTACCTATAGCTATAGGAACCGATTGCATGAATTTTAACTGCGACTCCGAACCCGTCATCATCATCATCAGACCTCTCCCAAAGCACGCCACTGACCACGATCCGTGGCTTCTTGCGTCCAGCTCTAATCAACCACCTTGCAAACATCTTCACTCCGCCTAGTCTGAGGGCATCCTACGTTTCGTTTGCCAATCCGTGGTCTCCACTCTACAACTCGTTTACCTCAACAGTTGTCGGTTCTGCGGCAGATATGACCGGCCCACTGCCACTTCAGCTTACTAAACCGGTGAGCTATGTAGATTATTCTGGTTCTTATGTTGCCTTTTGCGCCAATGGAACCCGTACAATTACCCTACCTAAAAATTACTGAGTGGGTCATCAATAAACAAAGTAACTATACATATGATGCTTAAGAATTTATAATTCCATCTAGATAAAAATCCGTTTAATTATTTTTATTATCATGCATTTTTAAACAAAACCCAACTGGTTTTTGCTAGGTAATACTTAAATCCTTCAAATGATGCATCGCTGACAGTACCAACACAACGGTTTTTAACCTTGGTGACTGCAGGACAAACCGGCCGAATATTCTTATGTATTAGAAAACAGATAATGGAATAAAAAACGCTGAGGGTTCCGTTTAAGACCTGTGCCTCGATTCTAATAGACAATTGTCGAACAAAAATGGCGATTTCCTTTATTTTTTAATGACGTCCGGCATTTTTTTTGGACAATTGTCCAGTTAGTTGGTTTGTTAGTTTTGAGTAACCGGTAGAATTTACGGATATAGACACCGGAACCTTTGCCGTGGCTATCAGGGCCCCAATACTCGCGGTTTAGCCATTTATCTTTAATAGACGAATGTTGAAAAAAATGAGGATTTCATTAATTTTCTGACATTTTTTCGACATTTTTTTAATTAATTATCTAAAGCGCGAATATTGAGGCCGTGTTCTTCTACAGCAGTCTATTTGCTCCGAAACTACTGGACTGATGAGGTTGAAACTTGGTACACTTATGCGATTGGGTATCCCAACGAGTGACGTGGTATGTAAATAAATGAATGGCCCAATGTTTAACAAGGGGTCAATTTTTTGGACTAAATTATAGGATTATAAAAAAAAGATTTTTTAATTACAGTGTGACATATCAAATTAAGGAGCCTTTCTGAGGGACTAGGATATCTTTTACTTTTAATTTTAATGTACACACATTTTTTATAATTTTTAGCCAAATAGGTAGTTTCGGAGATAAGGAGGAGGTATGATCAATTTACGTCTTTTTTCTCAAATAACTTCCAAACTATGAACATTACGATCACAAAACAATATATCAGTCACTCACATAGAGATCTTTCATCTCAAATGACATACGCTTAGTTAAAAATATCTTAATTTTTCAATTTTCATATTATTTTATAAAATCGTTTTTTTACAAATGTCCCTCTTTGGGTTACCAATGCGCTTAAGTGTACCAAATTTCAACTCAATCGCTCCAGTCTTTTGATTGAAGGCTCCAGTAGTTCCAGAGCAAACCGAGTCTGTGACAGAAGGACGGGCAAACAACGAAGTGAGGGTTCCGTTTTTACCTCTTGAGGTTACGGACCCTAAAAACATCGTCATCTCGGTCAAACTCGGTCATCAGGTTTTGGAATAACAGGAAAATTTTCTGATATTTCTCAAAAACATTATGTAGATTACTACCTTTTTATAGGGTCACGACGTCTGTTTTCCTCAAAGGTGTAGGCAGAGGTAATTAAGTAATCATCATTCATCGTAATTCAAATTTTATGATCTCTGACGCATGTTTTTTTTTGTATACAACAATCTCTATAACTTTAGCGTTCAAATAAAAAAATGGAACAAATTGTGTAGTAGCAACAATTTCGACCCACCCTTATTTTATCCGACTGCACAAAAAGAGGATAACGGTTTGCGTGATAACCGATACACGCGTAGGCGGAGACGCGGGCGGGAAGCTAATACGGTATAATCCCGCACTAAACTTCAAACTGAGCAATAGCAACTTATATTTATTTAATTTTGTTTTTTTGATTAATGATAGAGGCCTCAAAATTTTACGCAGAAATTAAATTTTCAAAGAATTTTGACCCGGATACGTTTTTTTGAGACGCGGAAAATGGCCAGTTTATTCATCTTGTTAAAAGACTTGTTATTGTTTGCTTGTTAATTATGGGTTAAGTAGGTACTGATTTAATCTTTAAATACGAGTAACAAAATGTGAAACAAATCAGATTAAATTCATAATATATGGTGACTGGTATTTAGTGTCAAAAAAACTGTACCGCTCATAGTATTGTCTTAGATTTACCTACGCGAATATCACACATTGAAACGAAAACGAAAACGTTTAAACGTCGGGATCTAAAATCTAAAATAAACCGCGATAAAATCCGTTAAAAAGTAGTTTTATTTCAATGTACCGCTCATGATTATAAACAACTTTTTTTTATTAATTTCTTTATTTTATATTGGGCTGCGCAGTAAAGACGAGATCTTTACCAAGGCGGTGAGGGACGCACCGCACGCTCTGCCGCGGCACGTCACATTACTTCATTCCTCCCTACTCTATACTCTACATATCGTCATCTATACCGCGTGTCTCAATATAAAATAGTAAATTTAGTTAATAGAAAATAAATTGTTAAGTAAATGGTTCTTTGGAAAAGTTGTGGGTAATTATGAACACTACCACGCCACATTGCAAAGTATTTTACACTAATTACCAGTCACCCTATGATGATCTCAGTCAAGGATGATTTGACCAATTTTTTTATATTTCATTTGTTGGATTCACACCCCGATTAGAAGACTAGGGAAACTAAAAAAAATGGGCACATAGGTATTAGAAGTTCTCTCATGCAGGTTATGCTGATTTATAATAAGATTCCTTATGATTATCCAAAATGTATTCTGACTTTCTCAACTTTCTCAAATGGCGCATACCTATCGTACTAGAACACGGCAAAACCGCTAGGCGCCTCAGTTTTACCTGGTGGGTAGTTACTTTACCACAGCCGAAGCTTACCATCAGTATATTATCACCTGATTCACACTAAACGGGGACCACGATCTTGGCGATAGGCGATACGCGAGTTAAACGGTCGGCCTATAGTTATTGCCAGTTTATTGTCATCTGATTTGCACCACCCGGGGGCCAAGTGCAGGCAATTGTCGATTATCTAAATTGTATGTTTTGTTTCTCAGTCAATCTGTTTAAAAACATTGTACGTCTTTTGTTTAGTAATGAGTGCCACCTGTGGTAACCGTTTCGTTAATACCAAATGAAAAAAGTAGGTAAGTATCAATGAGTTACAATGTTAAGAGTTTTTAGTTCCCCAGTACTAATAACTCACTTCAACCCTTTTTAGTGTCCCACTTCTCATGGGCATGGGTCTTCTCTCAACCATCTTATGAGTTTAGGACTTAATCCACACACGCTGGTCAAGTGCGGATTGGTGGACGTCACATGTCCTCTAATGATTAGTTCTTAGACATGCCGGTTTCCTCACGATGTTTTCCTTCACCGATATTGTGCAGCGGATACGAACCATTTCACACAAAGATTTGTGGGCACGACCAGGATTCTAACCCGCGACTTTATTTTTCTAAAGCGAGTCCCGTACCGCTGTGTCACCGCTCCAGTCCTAGTACCTATTACTACCTATTGTCATTGACTTAAAAACTTTTGCATCGCATTATTAATATTTACCTATATTCATCAAGGGAACTCTTTCGCTGGATCAGTTAGCTTGCGACCACGACCGGTGCAACCCGTGTCAAAACGTATAGCCAAATTAAAGGTGAACGCGATAATTGCCCGTTATGATAAGTATAAATGTTATCATTGTCATCACTTTAACAATTTAGTGTCCCACTGCTGGGCATGGGTCTTATCTCAGGGTTGAAGTGTGTGTAGTTGTGTTTAGCACTACAGGGGTTCTAATCTGAAACTAGTGATTAGTTGCTCAGTACATACCTGCGACCTTAAGTTTCAATGCCGATGCGGTACCGCAGCGACACCTCTGGTATTACTTCACAAATGTTTATTGATATTAAAATAAATTCGCAAATATAAAAGTAGGTAAAGCAAACATTTTATGACCTTGTTATACACACTAACTATGACATAAGAATGACATACTTACCAAAGTAATTTGTTATCAATAACGACAACGTTAGGTACATTGTATGTTTTTAAATTTACACACTAAAAAGCAAAATTCATTTAGAATATGAGCTCAGTTTGCTTAAATCGGAACGCAACTTAAATAATATAATGTTTGTAGGTATAGGCCGACCGTTTAACTCGCGTATCGCCTATCGCCAAGATTCTGACTCCTCAAGCTGCACAGACAGTGATGATGATTCAAGCGATATGGATATTAGTGACGAATAGACTTATATTACTTTTATCTGTGGTTAAATAGTTCTTTATGAGATTTAATTGATGTTTTATGACTTTGTACCTCAGATGGCGATACGCGAGTTAAACGGTCGGCCTATAGTCAGTAATGACTGTGATTAATAAGTTTGGAGGTCAAATACCTCAGTCCACCTGTGACCTGTTGAACCTGAACTCTGAAAAGACTTTGAAACGTCGGGATTTAAAATCTAAAATAAACCGCGATAAATTCCTGTATAAAATAGTTTTGTTTCAATATGTCATTGTTAGATACGTTGTTTATGAGAAGGCATAGTGATTTTCTTTGCTTTGTGCGAATGCATTTACGCCCTGTCCCGCCCCTAGAGGAAGGGGGTGTGTGTTAGACTCACGGCACTGAGACGGTGCCGATCCGATCGCGATGCCGCTTTCAACGACACCTCGGGCGGTAATACTCACTAACTCCACAGCGCTCTGTCATTCAAATTAGCGCACATAGTCTGTCGGAACAGCCAGTCACTTTGACGACGGCGTGTATAACGGCTGTGACGACGGCGAATGTGCGCTTAGCAGAGTCACGGGAACCTCGATGTGACACAACCACGACTCTGTGGGCAACCTGACGGGCGCGTCCACCTTACAGAATAGAGTTAGGCAGGGCGAGTAGGCAAACTGTAGTTCTCTACAACAAAATTCACAAAATTAATAACTATTAAAAATGTAATAACCCCTGATGCTTAATAATATTTTTTATACCTAGCTAAGAGCAGCGGCGGCGCAGCTTTACGGCCTTGGCCTTAGAAACATAAGGTCACGGATTCAATTCCCGGTCGTGCCCACACTTCTTTGTGTGAATTGTTTCATCCCCGCTGATTAATATCGGTGAAGGAAAACATCGTGAGGAAACCGACATGTCTAAGAACTAATAATTCGACGACATGTGATATCGACATGTCGTCGAATTATTAGTTAGCGTGTGTGGATTAAGATCTAAACTCTCGTAACTCGTAAGATAGTTGAGAGATGACTCGTGCCCAGTAGTGGGACACTTAAGAGGATAGCTTTCGAATACCGCATCAAGATTGTTCCATCTGTTCAAGCGCTACGTGGCGAGATCTCAAATTCTATAGGAGTTCCGTACAACAAAAGGTTAGCTCCTAATGGTCTTGTATAGCTTGATTTGTAGACGTGTGCACACAGACCCGCATCATACTTTTAATATGACACCATAATATTTTAGTAAGGAGTTAAAACTATTGAAGATTAAAACTTTAGATGAGATATTTACACCCTGTATAGAAAACATGATAGCCTTCTTCCCAGTCACGCTACCTACAAGTTCAATCAATTGTAATCTTCAAACTAAAATACCGTTCATGAATAGTAAATGGATCAATTTATTAAGCTAATATGACACCATAATAGTTTAGTTAGGAGTTAAAACTACTTATGATTAACACTTTAGATGAGATATCTACACCCTGTATAGAAAACATGATAGCCTTCTTCCCAGTCACGCTACCTACAAGTGCAATCAATTGTAATCTTCAAACTAAAATACCGTTCATGAATAGTAAATGGATCAATTTGTTAAACAAGTTAGGTACCTACCGTATATTCCAGCCATTATTTTCACTGACCTCTGCGTGGCGACAGATTACATGTAGCTTGTATTGTGTAGGCTAGACGAAATAAGGTCATGATCGAGTCTTTAAGTACTAGTGGCAAAAGGTGGAATTTGAAAAAGGGAAGACGGAGAAAAAAAGAAAAGGTAACCAAAAAATATTTGTCATATATATTTTTTGGTTACCTTTTCTTTTTTCCGGGGGGAAATCCTTTATGGATCCCCCAGCACTGAGAGGGCGCAAGGCAGGGGGTATGTAGGATTCCCTAAGGGTACCCACTAAAACCCCCCGGGTGTTCCATCACGCCAACTTTCAAACTTACTAATTTTGTTTTTTTTGTTCTTGAACAGGCTAGCGCTTGACTACAACTTACCTGATGTTAAGCAATAATGTATTCTACGATGGACGTGCCAGCCCAATGTACCGATTCACTCGTGATTACGAATAATTTTCGGTCAGAAGGTGGCAATGAAATGAGGCTCCTTGGGTAAGGTTGAAACTATTAAAGAGCAACAATTTCGACCCACCCTCTTAAATGGTGTCACCAGACATCGCACCGGAACACGGCAAGGCTAATTTGGGACTAGATGGAGCTGTGTGTAATATTTTATAATACTGACTAAGGTTGAGGTGTGGGAGTTATTTTTACGTCATAATGACTAAAAACCACTATCGTGATTTCACGCGACACCTTGCTTCTATGGATCGCTTTCATTTTTCGATTACGTCAATAAAGAAAAAATACGTTTAAAATATTTTCGAATAATGTGTAACACAAATTAAAAAATTAAAATTAGGTAATGTTGCCTCTTAGAAAATGTATCACAGAACTAGTATAACGCGCGTTCCCCTCTGCCGAGGGACTTGAACTTTGTATGCATAAGCTGTTTTTGTTTTGTGTTTGTGTGTGGCTTTTAAAGACACATTGTTGTGCATTTTTATAGACGCTTTAACATTTACATGTGTGCTGTATACCTCCCCTTCCCCAAAAATTAGCAGAGACATCTCCCATGTTAAATGCTCTAAGTCTTGCCTGTTCAACTATGTTTGAGAATACAAAAGTGTGTGCGCAGGCGCACTAACGATTTCCTTAATGTCAGGAGTCCGATGGGACGGATAGGGCGACACGCCCTGTATGATACGGGGCAAGGATCGTGCTCACAGAGACACACCGTCTTCCTGAATCTTGACTAGTGTTGAAATGTTTTGTAAATCCTTGCATCCTTTTTGTTCTGGCATGGTTTAACCCCGAATGGCCTAAACCTAATTGGTTACTTTAATAAAGTAGGCCTTTCTTTCTGTTAGTGCTTGACAATTAAATGTTTTTAACAGCTTGTCCTTTGACAAAGGCTTCCTACAAGACATCCACCTACTTCTGTCCTTTGCAATTCTACCGGCAACTCTTTTTAGATCGCTTTGTTTGTCGACGTTTTATTTGCCATCCCACTCTGATATTCTTCTAGACCATTTCTTACTTTACCTCTCATCATAATTTCTTGCTGATTTTCAAAGTGTTTTGCATATCTTACTCGTGTCTTTGAATTTTGTTATGTTTTTCAATCTTATTCAGTCTTATTTAAATTAAGTTCGAAGATGAAAGGTATTAAAATAAAAATATTTTCAACAGTTATGGTTGACGTTGGGTGCTTCGCTGTCATTCCTGATCATTGGATTAGTAAGAGGCTACTCGGCCTCCGCGATCCCGTCCATAGAAGCAATCGATCCTGAGATTATAACATCTAACGAACAGAAATCATGGACAGGTGAGATTGTTTTCCACAATTATGTTCTTAAAGTTGACTAACTAATGATTGATGATCACTTCTTTAAAAGCATTCTTCTTTGGAAAGCATTCTTACCATTAAAAAACTAAGGTACATACATGTATCACTTCAACCCTTTTTAGTGTCCCACTCTTGGGCACGGGTCTTCTCTCAACTATCTTACGAGTTGAGAGAGTTTAGGCCCTAATCCACACACGCTGGCCAAGAGCGGGTAAGGCAAGGTTCATACATGTAACTTTATTAAATTCTTTATAGAAAGTAATATCACAAATTCTCAGCCCAGTCAAACAAACAGCAATGTAGCTAATCTTCCAAGAACGACTGGATTTGTGGTGTGCTTTACTGAGATAATAATAATTGAAACACCTGGATTAAAGAAAAACACAGTGTCTCGCCTGTATTACTCGAAGATGTAGGCAGAGGTGAACATCACCCACTTTTCGCCGGCTATGATCAGGTCGCATACGTAACAGGGGCAATCCCAAACTTCAAGTTGCAACTATGATTCTCTAAGTACCTATAATAGAAAAGTTTTTTGGATCAATCCGGGTAGATTCAACGTCATCTAAATTGAAGCTAGGGAGACTACTGTTTAATAAGAATTTTCTTTATATAACAGGCGCAATCCCACCTTTGGGTGCATTTACTGGCAGCATGTTGTCTGGTGTCATTATGGAGAGGGCAGGACGAAAGCGGACGCTGCAACTCACTAGCCCCATTTGGGTGGGCGCCTGGTTGATACTGGGTTTCGCAAAATACTACACTCTGCTGTTAGTGGGAAGGTTCATCACTGGTGTTGGAGTTGGATTCGTGTTGGCTACTGTTCAAGTTTATGTGAGTTATACTTTTATACCTATTTTTATAATATCTCCCACATTACACCGGCTACGTTCTTCTTTTTTTATTTTTTTTTATTCTGCAATAGGCTTGCGCTTGACTACAACTTGCCAGATGTTAAGCACCGATGTAGTCTACGATGGGACGCGCCTGCCCAACATACCGTGATTACAATAAAATAAGACCTGATACCTAACATTTCTTTATCGTAGCAGATGGCGCTCTATTGTCCCATTTGGTTTTACAAAATGTCTTAAAATAGTTTAGTATCATCATGTTTCCCCTTACCTATTTTTATTTCTGTTGGGGTCGGCTCCCAGTCTAACCTGATGCGCCTAGCTACCTAAATTAAATGAGCGACTGCTATCAGACCAAAAAACCCGTAGGGAACCAGTAGTCAGAATGGTTTGACCAGGCGTCAGACTATATTAGGCTTCTGACTACCTTTTAACTATATATGTTTTAAATGATAACCGGGACCGCGTGCTCTCCAAAGCATGTAGGGTAGTCTATGTATGGACGTTAACTGAGCAATGTCCATGTTAGACACTGATGGGACACACTTACTCTTTGGCTTTTTTTGCCTTCATTTTAAATGTTTTCATTTATGTTTTTTTCTCTCTCTTTTTATGTGTTTTTTTTACTTGATTCTGTGTGTCCCTTAACCAAACAAGCACCGAAACAAAGTACAGATTGATGTCACATAAAGATTATGCTGGGCGGGAATAGGATGTGTACTAAAAAGTATTATGTAATTTGAACTCATAAATATAATAATAATAATAATAATAATAATAAGCCCGTAGGGCAGCTTGTGGCGAGCTGTTATGGCGTAGCGACCATACGGACCCGAGTGCTCCAGGGAGCAGGTCCTGTCCCTCACCTCCGGCTTGTCTTTACTGGCTGGCTGGAGTGAACCCTGACGGGGGACAGATCTCCCACCTCTTGCTTGCCTTCATTGGCCGGCTTGAGTGGAGTCGTTAGAGCAGAGATGCTCGGAGGAGGAAGTGTCCCGTAAGTGGCTAGTGGGCACGTGAGGCTGGACCCTTAGGGAGCCAATGATCGGGTAGAATGCCGTGGGACACCGCTCTACTCCTCTAGCCCCTCAGAATATGTTGCCCCTTGTCGCTTCTTTTAGCGGCCATACGGGGGCCCATTTATTGAGTGGGCGAGTCACCCCCTGCCATTTTATCCGTGTTAATTTGCATTGGTCAGGCAGGGGCCATAGTCCATCCATAGTCCTAGTTACCTAATCCATTAGCACCCACCACCATAACCTAGATTTTAGTTCCTATATTCTGCAATAGTCCTGCTCTAACCGGGGATTGTCCTTTGTTGTACCTATATGGTGCGAACAGGGATAATCGTCGGTTGGTGCCACTTTACATTTAGAGTAAAATTGTCTTACGGGCCTCTACGTGTTGTCTTCGGCCCCACGCACGCCTTTTAAAAATCCGGAGCTCCATAGCTCCGAGATAAAAAAAAGACAAACATAATAATAATAATAATAATAATAATAATAATAATAATAATAATAATAATAATAATAATAATAATAATAATAATAATAATAATAATAATAATAATAATAATAATAATAATAAGCCCGTAGGGCAGCTTGTGGCGAGCTGTTATGGCGTAGCGACCATACGGACCCGAGTGCTCCAGGGAGAAGATCCTGTCCCTCACCTCCGGCTTGTCTTTACTGGCTGGCTGGAGTGAACCCTGACGGGGGACAGATCTCCCACCTCTTGCTTGCCTTCATTGGCCGGCTTAAGTGGAGTCGTTAGAGCAGAGATGCTCGGAGGAGGAAGTGTCCCGTAAGTGGCTAGTGGGCACGTGAGGCTGGACCCTTAGGGAGCCAATGATCGGGTAGAATGCCGTGGGACACCGCTCTACTCCTCTAGCCCCTTAGAATATGTTGCCCCTTGTCGCTTCTTTTAGCGGCCATACGGGGGCCCATTTATTGAGTGGGCGAGTCACCCCCTGCCATTTTATCCATGTTAATTTGCATTGGTCAGGCAGGGGCCATAGTCCATCCATAGTCCTAGTTACCTAATCCATTAGCACCCATCACCATAACCTAGATTTTAGTTCCTATATTCTGCAATAGTCCTGCTCTAACCGGGGATCGTCCTTTGTTGTACCTATATGGTGCGAACAGGGATAATCGTCGGTTGGTGCCACATTACATTTAGAGCAAAATTGTCTTACGGGCCTCTACGTGTTGGCTTCGGCCCCACGCACGCCTTTTAAAAGTCCGGAGCTCCATAGCTCCGAGATAAAAAAAAGACAAACATAATAATAATAATAATAATAATAATAATAATAAGCCCCCTAAAACCCAACCACGCGGCCCCCTAAAACCCAACCACGCGTCCGGATTGACCATCTAATCACGTAGGGGGCGGACACACAATTGAGAAATTTCTGTTGTGGCTAACGTGGCAATGGTAACCCATTCAATATGGAGACTCGTTCCAAAAGAAAACGTATAGGACCGCTGCCCGGGGGCGATCGCCGGGGCACACCTGGAGCTGACGCTGGGTGTTCCAGCATGCGAACCGTCAGTGATGAGGAGTTGAACAGGCTGGCTCTCATCCTACAAGATGCTACAGCCGAAACCGTTGACAACCAACTATCAGATAGAATCAATAGCCCAATTGAACCGTTTAGCCCTAGTACTACATCGTATACACCCTCCGTGTCATCATCACCTTCTAGTATAACTTCAAATGTAAATTCAAAAGAACCAATCTTGAATGTTGCGCGGGAGGCAAATGCCTTTCTACCCGCGTCCACCAAGGCTGGTAAAACAAGAGTACGCATGAGATGGAGCAAAGAAGTGAACACATTTATCATGCACTCATACTACTACATCACTAAGTTAGAAACTGATATGACCGTATATAGAAAAAAAATACATGAACTATTTACACAACAGTACCCAGATATAAATGTTACTGAACAGCGCATTGCAGATCAAAGAAGAGCAATTATAAGAAATAACCTATTAAGTAAAGAAGAACTGAAGCGATTGAAAGAAGAAATACAAACACAATTACAACAAAATGAAGATAACGTAACTGACCATGCTTTACTAATTCAAGATTCTTATGAAAACAGTCAACTGCCTGGAATAGTATCCGATCTTCCATGTCATAGACCAATAGTTTCCCCTTCGCAAACAACACAACTGTCACTTAATTTAACACAACCCGAAACTATAATTACCACAGTAGAAAATGAACATGTATCTTTAGAAAACCGTAGTTCTCCATCAGATTCGTATATACAAAAAATACATGAGAAATTTAGATCAGCCTTACTAAAATACTCTGAAATAGAGCCCTCCGCTCGACCAAAATTACCAAAATTAAAGTATTGCCCCCAGCTTACTCAACTCGTAAACATATTTAATCAAAACACTCTACATCTATTTATTCACGACGATACACAATTGACTGATTTACATGCACTTATATACTGTACAGCATTAATAATATCCGAAGAACTAAATTATAAAATAAAAGACACCACTGTACAACATAAAACAAAAAGTACTAATAATAATAATAATAATAATAATAATTGTTTATTAGGTTAAAAAGGTACAGCATGAGATTAAAACTAACTATAAAATAAAAACAGAGTTATGTGTATACCTGAACTAGGGTGAAACCCTGTGTCTCAGGCTAATAGTGCTTAAAATGTGTATAGTACATATTACAAAAATTAACAATATTATAAAAGTTATCATATAATTAAGTTTATATAATCTAATATATATATTTACTTATTTTACCAACTCTTATTTACTAACTAATAACATTTCTTCTGTAGAAGTATATGTTTGTTCTATAAGGTATTTAAATAATAATTCCTTACATCTAAATTGATTTAAACTGTAAATACTTATTTCTTTGTTAATTCTATTATATAAAAATGGGCCTAAAAATGAGAAAAATCGCTTTATGAAAGCATGTCGGGGTGGCGCGTTTGTAGTACAGACTATATCTTTCCGTCTCTTGTTAGTAGTGTCGACATTGTAAGCTTGCATACTGTGCTGTTTTAGTATTATGTGCAAAATGAACAGTTGTCGAACAGTCAGCACGTTGCAGGACCTATAAAGAAGTTGTGTGGGGAAGAAAAAGGGATGGAAGTTAGCTACTTTTAATAGAGCTCTTTGAGCTCGTTCTAGGGGAAGCATAATTGTTTTTAGTGCTCCTCCCCATGATGTAATACAATACTGAATTACAGATTGGCATAAGGCCATATAAACTTGTCGAATTATTTTGAAATTTGCAACACACCGAAGTTTCTTAAATATGAATATCATTCTGCGTAGTCGGGTAATTAAATTTTCTATATGTTGTCTGAAAGAGAGTAAATCGTCAATTATTATTCCTAGGTATTTTAATGTGCCTGTCCGAGAGATGGTAGGACAACTACACGTACTGACACTGGGATTGCGACATAGATGCGCGTATAATTCGTGGTTAGTGGCAATTTGCTGTGGCGTGCGTAAAGCAAAGTGAATAAATTTAGTCTTGTCAGCATTAAGTGTTAGTAAATTGCGTTGAAGCCAATTAGTCACCATATCAAAACCTGACTGTGCACAATGGTATAGTTCACTGTTTGTTTTCGCTGAAAAAATAAGCGCCGTGTCGTCAGCGTATGATATAATTTTTCCGTTTTCTAGATTTAAGCTGAAGAGGTCATTTATGTAGATTAGAAACAAAATAGGTCCTAAAATGCTTCCTTGGGGCACGCCAAATTTTGGGATTTCCTGATCTTCGCTGGTGATGTTATCGATCCTAACACATTGACACCGGTGGTCTAGGTAGTCTGCAAAGAGTTTTAGTTGAGTACCTCTTATTCCTAGAGCCTCTAATTTGGTCAAAAGTGTGGAAACGGAAACGGTATCAAATGCCTTTGCTAAATCAAGGAATATCCCTAGGGTCTGGTGGCCCTTATCGAGTTCTTGGCTAATATAGTCGGTTAGGTCATGTACTGCGTCGGCTGTGGATATCTTGGCTCTAAAACCAAACTGCATAGGTGAGAGGAGGTTATTATTTTCAAGGTATTTTGTAAGTCTGTTATAAATAATTTTTTCTAAAATTTTTGAAATTGAAGGGAGTAATGATATCGGTCTATAATTAGTCAAAAGATTTTTGTTTCCTGATTTGTAGATGGGTATAACTACTGCCTTTTTTAGACAGTTTGGGAAAATCCCTTTTGTGAGACATAGTTGAAATATGTGCTTTAGAGGTGGAATAAATATGTCCCTAAATTGTTTAAGTATCTTATTACTTATACTATCCCAGCCGACCGCAGTCATCTTTTAGTCCTGTAATTATGCGTCCGATTTCTTGTTCATCAGTGTCTAGCAATGCAAAAGATTTACAACTAATTTGGGGCGGAAGTCTGTTTATTCCAGAACATTGAAATTGAATTTTTTCAGCCAGGTTTTTTCCTACGTTTACAAAAAAGTTGTTAATGTTGTTAGTAGCCAAACTGGGTGTAGAGTCAATGAGCAGTAGGCCCGAATTTGAGTCGCGCTGTTTTGAGGAATAGGTCATTGATTTTATTTGTTTCCAAAGGTACTTACTGTTATTGCCTGCCCTGGTTAATTCATTCCGTTCGTAAGAGATTTTTAATTTCCTTAAGAGACTGTTACAGAAGTTTCTCTATCTCTTGTAGGTCTGTAAAAATGTTGCATTTTCAGGAAAGCGCTTGGTTTGCTGATGCAATTTATCTCGATTCCTAATACACCGAATGAGTCCAGGAGTAATCCAGGGTTTAATATTATATGTTTTCTTATTTATTGGGGTAATAACGGTGTTATGCAATATTGCCTGTTGGACATTTTTTATTAAATACGACATTGACATATTAGCATCATCGGTTTTATAAATTGGACTAAGATCGATATTGCGTAAGTCATACTCGAGTTTGTTTATGTTTAGTTTAGACTTTGTGTGTGGACGATTTTGCTTTGGCAGCGTTATACTTAGGGTTAGTAGGACAGCGTGATGGTCAGTAATAGTGGAATTAGTAACAAGTGTAATGTGGGGCAGGTTCGATTTAATTATCATGTGATCTAGACAGGATCCGCTTTGGTGGGTTGGTAAATGATGAGATGGCAAGAGCCCATGGTATGAGCAAATATTGAGGTAATCTTGTGTATTAGCTGTACACAGTTCAGATTTGATGTTAATATTTATGTCACCTGTTAGTAAAATATTAGTAAAGGATGCTAATGAGTTGAGTAATGCATTAAGAGAGTTGTGAAATGGTTCAAGGTTTCTGAAGGAAGAGGATCTATACACTGCAAGGATTGCAATTGTTGTACCAATTTTTATTGTCAGACAATTGCAGCCCTGCACTGACGGTTCCTCGACTGTGACATTCAAAGTCTCCTTAGTATATACCACTACCCCATCATTTTGGTTACTATTTATTTTGCTGTACTGTAATCTATATCCTGGTATTAATGGAATATTGTCGAGTCGATTTAATAACCAGCATTCGGTTAAAACTATCACGTCGCAAGTATAATTAAGTCTACTTAGAAAAACGTTAAAACTGTCTATGTTTTTATGAATGCTACGTATATTTTGGGTTAATACGGTTAGTGACTTATGATAGCCAGAGAGATATTGTCTGCAGTGTTCAACCTCACACGATTTTGACTCTGTTTGGAAAGTATGGTCGATGTCTGCTAACAAATTAATATCCATATTATGAAGAAAAACTAAAAAACTACCTATTTATAAAATTAAAATATAAAAACAAAAATTAAAAATAAAGTGCTAGGATGAATTTAATATGCGGCGCCCTAGGCGCCCTCATAGTCAATAGAGTTAATGTACCTATATTCGGCAGCTTTCTTGGCTGGACAGTCCGCGTCTCCCGTCTGGTGATTACTTGGCTTTTTGAAACGCAGACAAGTCGCGCATTTCGCTGCTTCGGCTTTTTTTGTGCACTCTTGAGTCTGATGGCCTTCTACGCCACAGTGTCCGCACATAGGGGCGGCAGCTCTGCAAGTTTTAGCTGCGTGGCCGTACTGCTGACACTTAAAGCATCTTGTCACTAGTGTAAAGTCCTTCACACGACACGAAGTCCAATTGATAAATATACGGTCTTGTGTGATAAGAGCTTTTCGGATAAGGGCAGGAACTTCGATTATGTAGTTGCAGTGTTCGTCGCCTTTCTTGCCAGATTTGTGGCTTAGTCTTAATGAGGTCAAGAATGCATCACGCGTCAAGGAAGGTAACTTGTCACATATGTTCTGTTCGTAAATGCATTTTAGGACCTCAATTTCAGACATTGCAGTTGGCACCCCCAAAACAACAATGCGGGGTTTTCGTTTTTGTGGCTCATCAACTTTTAGTCCTGCGGTAGTGCATTGAACTGTTTGTTTCAGTTTTTCAAGGTCATCTTTCGTTTCAGTGCTGATGATAACGCCTCCGTTTTTAGTTTTCCGTACGCCACGAACCTTCAGCTTCAGTTCTTCAGGACAAATAATTTTTTGGACTATGCTTTTTGTTTCGTCACTACTCTTTGTGCTATCACTTGGATAAATGGCCACAGAGCTCAGGTTATTTGGTCGAATAAAGTTGTTGGATCCCTTCTTAACCATTTCAGCAAAGGATGTGCTAGAAGGCGCTGGCGTAGGTCGTATGCAGGTTTCGCGTAAAGTTTGTTTAAAGTCCGTGAGAGCTACAGCTATATCCTCTTTCTCAGTCATGGCTTGCAGAGTGTTGTGGTTTAAAAGTGCCCTATTCTTTAGTCCTTGGTATTGCACGGCCATATGCCCTACTCCGTGGGCTACCTTTCGGCAGAGGTTGTTGATTCGGAGTTTTTGGTCAGAGTTTAATTTTCCCTCAGTAGAGATTGTGTAGACCTCGTTTAGGCAATGCTCTATTGTGGTAAGCCAGTTTTGAATTTCCGAGGTTGTGATCACTTCCGGTGGTGTTTCTTGGTCACGAGACTGCATGTCCTGGGCATCAGGGGTTGGTGGAGGGGTGCGGCGCGTTATTCCGCTCCGGTTAAATGGGCTGCTATCCATTTTTATGCACTTCACAAATCGTTTTTGTTCATAATATAATTAATTTACACTACAGTTATTGTCTATTAGGCACTGATTTACTAATCTAGGTCAATGTTTATAAAATTGTTAATTTAAGTAAACAACTAACATTTATGAGCACGTCTGTATTCATCGATAATTGCAGATGAATCCACCATCCAAATAATAAACCACCATGGGAGCAGAGACTTGAAAAAGACATAGAAAAGTTAAGAGCAGACTGTGGCAGACTCACACAATATATCAATAACAATAGATCTAATAAAGTAGTAAAAAAAGTTGAAGCTATATTTAAAAATCAAGCCACTCATACTAGACATGAAATGAATAATAGAAAACCTGAAGATTTCTTAGATACCTTAAAACAAAAACTCGCGCTTAAAGTACACAGGCTCAGAAGATACAAAAAAGCACAAGAACGTAAAAGAGACAATATCACATTTGCCACAAATGAAAAAATATTTTACAGAAACTTACAAAAATCCAATTTACAAAATCCAATTTTAAACGCTAATAACACAAATTTACCAACCCAAGAACAACTTGAATCTTTTTGGTCCGGAATATGGGAAGAAGAAGCAGAACACAACGATAAAGCCTCTTGGATTATTAGAGAAAAACTAAAATATAGCTCAATAGAAGAAATGGAATTTATAGAAATAACAGAGTCGGATATAAAAAACATAACATCTAGATTGCATAACTGGAAATCACCTGGAATAGATAAACTGCACAACTACTGGTACAAACAACTCTCCACATTACACCAAACACTAGCCAAAAACTTAACAGAAATTATTAAAGGCCAGCAAAATATACCTGAGTTTATTACCACTGGTATCACTTATATGCTACCTAAAACACATTACTCATCACAACCTTCTCAATATAGACCAATCACGTGTCTCCCAACAATTTATAAAATCCTAACCTCAGCTATCACCTGTAAAATAAATTTACATATTGAACGACATAACATTATAGCAGAGGAACAAAAAGGTTGTAGACGGGGTCATATGGGATGTAAGGAGCAATTAATAATAGATTCCACTATCCACAAACATGCCACCGCTAAAAATAGAAACCTACACTGCACTTACATAGATTATAAAAAAGCTTTTGACAGTATTCCCCATTCTTGGCTAATACAAATCTTAGAAATTTATAACATCAATCCTACAATAATAGATTTTTTACGTCAATTAATGCTTCGTTGGAAAACATCGCTTCAATTATGTAGCCCAGGTGACACTATTACAACTAGAGAGATATTTATAAAAAAAGGCATCTACCAAGGAGACTCCCTCAGTCCTTTATGG
This sequence comes from Meganola albula, assembly GCA_936450015.1. Taxonomy (NCBI): domain Eukaryota; kingdom Metazoa; phylum Arthropoda; class Insecta; order Lepidoptera; family Nolidae; genus Meganola; species Meganola albula. The sequence continues at coordinate 11,253,119 of OW388146.1, read as the reverse complement.
TTCTGTCTCGCCCTTAATCCCCTTTCAAATCTTCTCAATGAATGTCAGGCTGGATATCGTATTAAACATACAGAAGAAACTGTTATATCTCATTTAATATATATGGACGACATTAAATTGTACGCAAAATCTGAAAAGGAAATGAAAATTTTAATAGAAACCACCACACAATTTAGTCAGGACATAAATATGCAATTTGGATTGGATAAATGCAAAACATTACATATAATCAAAGGAAAAATAGTACCCGGAGATTACTCAATTAACGCTACAGACACGATATTAGCTTTGGAAGCGGCAGATTACTACAAGTATTTAGGATATAATCAACTTAAAGGACTCAATCACTCAATGCTAAAAAATACATTAGAAATAGAATTCAAAAGAAGACTAAACGCAGTTTGCAAAACCCAGCTGTCTGGTAAAAATCTTTTCAAAGCAATTAATACGTATGCAGTACCAATATTAACCTATTCATTTGGAGTCATAAAATGGACAAAAACAGATTTAGAACAGATAGAAAGGACTACACGCACTACACTAACTAAATTCAACAATCACCACCCAAAATCAGCAATAGAGAGACTAACCATCAAAAGACAGAATGGAGGCAGAGGCCTGATTGACATTCTTCATTTATGGCAAAATCAAATTAAAAAACTAAAATTGTTTTTCTACACCAAATCTCGAATTAGTAACATACATAAAGCTATACTAATGAATGACTTGAACTACACCCCCTTAAACCTGAAAACACAGACAGACACACAGACTTACGATAATATAGACCTACAAAAACAAAAAATAGAAATCTGGAAAAATAAATCTCTTCACGGTCGACATCCCCATGATTTAGAATATACTCATATAGACACAATAGCAACAAATAAATGGCTTCAAATAGGAAGTTTGTTTCCGGAAACAGAAGGATTCATGATAGCTATACAAGACCAAATTATAAATACAAAAAACTACAGAAAACATATTATAAAAGACCCAACAGCTATAAACGATAAATGCCGCAGATGTCACTCTCAACCTGAAACAATACAACACATAACAGGAGCTTGCTCTACCCTTACACAGACAGATTACACACATCGACACAACCAAATAGCAAATGTAATTCACCAAAATCTCGCACTCAAACATAACCTAATACAAAATACAAACACACCTTACTACAAATACACACCACAAGTTATCCTAGAAAACACCACTCACAAATTGTATTACGACCGAGC